>JAGMVK010000003.1:1256377-2512754 GCA_020747065.1 Cadophora sp. MPI-SDFR-AT-0126 | reverse complement strand
TCCGCCACAGTCCTGCCGGCCTGAAGGAACTGCTTGCATCGTTTTTTGAACAGTGAGTTCTACAAGCCTACTCACAGGTTTGTCGATGTTGAAAATGGTTAGAGCTTGCGGCAAAAGTCTTGTCTTTCCTTTCATACGAGATCGGACATCGAAGGTTCACCATTGACCATGCGGAAACAGGGACTCGAGATGTTTCCATGCTGCGCCGGCAGGTGGGGGAGGGGCAGACTCATGGAAACTTCATCATCCGGGCTTCATATTCGTCATCACTGCTCTTGGAAACACAAGACCAGGAAGCAATGTTCTGCTCCTATCACTATGATAGCAGAGTAATAGCATGTTTAAAGCTATTGAAGCTGTTACATTTTCCCAGGTAGAGCTCTCAGGCTGTGGTATCTGAAACCCGGGTTCGTGGATCGCGGATCTGGATAAAGCTTCCGACCACAGGACTGAAGTGCCGGGAATTTAAGTTGAAACAACATCAACAGTGACGACCACAGCTATCAAAGTTTGGGCACATCTCGCGTGTTGATAACCACGATAACCTTGAATAGGGCCTTGGAAAAGAAGTGTCTTTTGATCCTCGAAGTCATGAAGACCTGGCGGGGTTGTGAACGACCTAACCAGATATCAATTTTGACCCCACAGCCCTCAACGCCACTGGTGAGACAACCAGACGCCTCACTCCACCGCCTCGTATTCAGCCAACTGACCATTCACGACAGCCTGGATACCATCCAAAGTAACTAACATCTTGATCTGCGATTCCATACGAATGCAGGACTTGTTTGACAGTTGTACGAGGTACAAAGGACTTTTTCCCGCGGACAGATTTGACAAGCTTCAGCATGTCCATCCGAATTCCGTACGGCACAGTACAGTTTTTCGCCGCATCAGATCACGTCTGCGTTTGTTGGGAGGTTGTTGCCATGCCATGTAACCTCGCCTTCATCCAGTATCCATCGCGACCTCGTAAAAGCCTCTTAGAATTGAAGATTCAGGCCTGTTCTGGTGGAATCAGCGACGGTACCAAAAGTCTGATATAGAAGTACGAGCGGAAGCACAGCAGCATCTCCTAAGCAACCAGCAAACTTGCAAGCATGCTGGCTATTGCTGGCGTATTTTTAGCATTTTCCATTTTCCGATCCTTGCCATTTTGTGCATGGTGCAGCGGCGAAGCGAGCAAAACATCGCCGCTGGCGCTGGCGTTGGCGTTGGCTCCAGGGGTGGTCCCACCTCAAATCTCGACGAGACGAAGGTAGGGAGAGCGGAAGGAGAGGGAAGAAGAGCTACTCACAACTTTATGCGACCGACCTCTTCTGCACAACGAGATCAATTTCAGTCTCACCCCAAGGCGTCTCTTTCGTTGAGAGCTTCTTTCTCTCCTCTTCATCGTCGGCTTCGACGCCTCACCTTCGTTTAAGGCATTCTCTTGCCTGTACGGTCGCTCTCCCTTATTCGAAACCCGAGCACTCTCACCCTCGTTCTTTGTAGTGCAAGGACGACAACGACGACGACAACGACGACGACAACGACGAATCCTGTTGGAAATATAGTCAGAAGCCATCCATCCTGCCATCGCTCCCAATCCGACAGTCTTTTGGATACTGGCAGAGTCGTAACTCCCCTTCAGCAGCTCGAGGGATTCTGGAAGGAGGCACTGCCTTGATCTCGTCGACCAAGGAACCAATCCCCGCTCCATCATATTGCCAGGGGTCAGTGGTATATCGACAATCAACCAACAGTCCTTTCCCCTTCACTACCGGCTCCTATCAATATCAATGTACGTTCCAGTTACGGCCTTGTAATTCTTCTCCTGCATCCTTTTGGTGCGTGCCTTCATCACCTGGCGTGTTGTTATTCTCTACCAAAACAACAATCTAACGTTGGCCAAACACTGCCACAACCAGCACCTGCCATGGGGAGACTGAAGTAACTATCGCTGGCAAACAATACTCTGAGCAATTACTAACATCATACTTCTCTGCAGAAGAATGGCGGCACCTAATGCACCCGAGTCTCCAATACAAGAGCAGAAATCCACATACCAGAACTCGCCCTCGCGACGACACCAACCACAAGATGTTGAGACGGGTTATTTTCAAGGCCACGCAGGGCCAACATCCCCTTCGAGACATGTGCGCGACCCCTCGAAGTCTTCTTTCGCGGAGACCCATACGACAGCGCCATTGACGCCGACAATTTCAACGGATCCCTTGGATCAACCACTTCGCTCAGGAACGCCTGGCCAGGAAATTGGGCGGAAGAGGAGTTTGATCAGACCAGAGCGAAATCGAATCGATCAGAACCATCCGAACTACCATTACAGACAGCATGCCGCTAATATGAATGTGCTGCCTTCTTCGACTGGCAATGATCCGATCATTGAGGACCTGGAGGAGGCGGAAGTCGCAGCGACGGAAACCTCTGGATTAAGAAGCTCTGGAGATGTAGAATCCGATATTTCACCACCTGCGAAGAAGAGCAGGCGTGGCCATGGTGCAGGACCTACGGATCTAGACTCTACAGAGAAGGCTATACCTCGGACAAGGACAAAACTGAAGAGAGAAAGGACGCGAAAGTTGACCAAAGAGGAGAAGGAGCTACAAAAGCAACTGGATGCAGTCAAACCGCCGAGTTTGTGGAACGTGTACTGCGCAATCGTTACTTTTTGGTGTCCTACTTTTTGCTTGAGGTGTTTTGGCATGCCGGCAAAAGAGCAGCAAAGGGCTTGGAGAGAGAAGATGGGGCTGATCAGTATCATTCTTTTTATCATGGCATGTGTCGGTTTCCTTACTTTTGGTTTCACTGCAACCGTCTGTGGCAACCCGGGACTTCGATTGCGTGTCAATCACGTTGATACTGGTTACATGATTTTCCACGGAAAGGCTTACGATCTCTCTAGATCAAAGCATCCAATTGCTAGAGGTGTCACAGCAAACGCAAATGTTCTGTACGATCTCCCCGAAAAGCATGGAGGGCAAGATGGAAGCTTTCTCTTCCAGAACGTCAATGGAAAATGCAAGGATCTCATCACTTTGAGCCCGGATTCAGACGTACCAACGAACTCCGACAAGGATCTGGCTTGGTATTTCCCATGCACAACCTTCAATCAAGATGGCTCAAGTCCTGTGAACAAGACTATTCCTTATTATCTCGGCTATGCCTGTCACACCTCAGCTAATAGCCGCGACGCCTTTTACAATCTCAAGAGTGCTGGCGACGTATACTTCAACTGGGACGATATCAAGAATGTGTCGAGAAACTTGATGGTTTACTCCGGAAATGTCTTAGATCTCGATCTTCTCAAATGGTTCAATGGAACGGAGGTCACAGTACCAGGAGAATTCGCCCGACTCAGTGATCGTTCATCATCGTACAACGCTGCCGTCCACGGAAGAGATGTAACGCACGCCTTCCAGGGCAAGAGAGACAAGCATATTGCCCAGTGTTTGGAGCAGATCATCAAGGTCGGAACTGTGGATACCGAGACAGTTGGATGTATTGCCTCTAAAGTCGTTCTCTACGTCTCATTGGTTTTCATCTTATCGATTGTCGTGTCAAAATTCCTTCTCGCGCTTCTCTTCCAATGGTTCTTCAGCAGGAAATTCGCCGCGTCGAAGACTTCGCAATCATCAAATAAGAAGAAGCGGGCCAAGCAAATTGAGGATTGGTCAAACGATATCTACCGCGCTCCTCCCAGAATCCCTGGCGACGTTGGAAGCACTGTGGTCGGATCTGAGCGAATGAGCAAAAGAGGAAGCGCCTTCCTGCCGACCACTTCTCGCTTCACCAGTCCATATGCTGCAGAGAATAGGCTTTCTCGAGTTGGGCGTCCTCAGCCCACAACCATGGCAAGCCAAACGTCTACCGCTGCTCTCCTACCACCCAACCCAGTCTTTAAGCATCACCAGAACAACAGCCGAACGAGCTTCTTGCGTTCAGAGAATGGATTCAGCGGCTCCACAACCGATTTCGAGGGTCCTGGGCCTGCTGGCTTCATTCACGAGTCTGTTGTACCTCAACCTCCAGCCGATTGGCAGCCGTTCGGTTACCCCCTCGCCCACGCAATCTGTCTCGTAACTGCATACTCCGAAGGAGAGCTTGGAATCCGAACAACCTTAGATTCAGTTGCCATGACTGATTACCCCAACAGCCACAAAACGATCCTCGTTGTTTGTGATGGTATCATCAAGGGTAAAGGAGAGACAATGTCAACCCCAGACATCGTACTTAGCATGATGAAGGACCACTCAATTCTTCCGGATGAGGTTCCAGCTTTCTCCTATGTCGCGGTTTCTAGCGGCTCTAAGAGACACAACATGGCCAAGGTATACTCTGGATTCTACGATTACGGATTTAACTCCTCGATCCCTGCGGAGAGGCAACAGCGAGTACCGATGATGTGCATTGTCAAATGCGGCACGCCGGACGAAGCCACAAAGAGCAAACCAGGAAACAGAGGCAAACGTGACAGTCAGATTATCTTGATGTCCTTTTTGCAGAAAGTCATGTTTGACGAGCGGATGACCGAGCTTGAATTCGAGATGTTCAACGGATTGTGGAAAGTCACTGGAATCTCGCCCGACTTCTACGAGACTGTTCTCATGGTTGACGCGGATACGAAGGTTTTCCCCGACAGCTTGACCCACATGGTTTCTGCGATGGTTAAGGATCCTGAGATCATGGGTCTTTGTGGAGAGACGAAGATTGCCAACAAACGAGCTTCTTGGGTATCCGCTATCCAAGTCTTTGAGTATTTTATCTCCCATCATCTCTCTAAATCTTTCGAATCCGTCTTCGGTGGTGTTACCTGTCTTCCTGGATGTTTCTGCATGTACCGAATCAAGGCTCCGAAGGGTGGACAAAACTACTGGGTTCCTATTCTCGCCAACCCTGACGTTGTAGAGCACTATTCAGAGAACGTCGTCGATACTCTGCACAAGAAGAACTTGCTATTGCTGGGAGAGGATCGTTATCTTTCAACGCTCATGCTTCGGACTTTCCCCAAGCGAAAGCAAGTTTTCGTTCCACAGGCCGTTTGCAAAACCACTGTCCCGGAAACATTCTCTGTTCTCCTATCTCAAAGACGTAGATGGATCAACAGTACAGTCCATAATCTCATGGAACTTGTTCTCGTTAGGGACCTTTGTGGTACATTCTGCTTCAGTATGCAGTTCGTTGTTGGTATCGAACTGATCGGTACTTTGGTGCTACCCGCTGCTATTGCATTCACTCTTTACGTCGGTATGTAAATTCATCTCCTTTCCAAGATTGGCTGCTAATCTCTACTTGAGTAATCGTCTCGATCATTGGGCCGATCCAAATCATTCCTCTGATCCTTCTCGCGTTGATTCTCGGTCTCCCCGCAGTTCTCATCGTCCTCACAGCTCACCGCTGGTCATATGTCATTTGGATGTTTATCTATCTCCTCTCGCTACCAATTTGGAATTTCGTCCTCCCAGTCTACGCATTCTGGAAGTTCGACGATTTCTCTTGGGGTGATACTCGTAAGACAGCTGGCGAGGGCAAGATCAAGAAAGCAGGCATCGAATACGAAGGTGAATTTGACAGCTCCAAGATCACTATGAAGAGATGGGGCGAGTTCGAGAGGGATCGTAGACAGAGGTCAAATGCAGGGTGGAACGCCTACGGCAGTAAGGAGGGGAGCCATCTGAGCACTCACGCCTACCCAGGACACCATGTCGGCTACGATGAGTATTCCGACATCTAGATACGAACACGAGCCTCAGAAGGCGAATTGGTTGCGCATGCATTGGGAGGTTATAATTTTGGATAGCGGTGACCGATTAGAGGCATGAAATGGAAAAGAGACGCAAAAATTGGGAAGTTGTCAATCAAAGTATGCATTGGATGGGTTGGGGGATCCTGCTGTTTCCTCTCACATGGGGCGTTCTTGCTTTATTAGTACAATGTATTGTAGTGAGGTGGTCTTGGTTATTTTGCCCTCGGCCATTACTGCCTGCCCGTGCCCGTCTGCTCGTTCTTTTGCATAAGGGGCGGTGTTTTTTGATCGGTTATGAATTAGGTGGTGGTTCGAACGGACACGAGAGGGACTTGTTATACTCCGTTTGGATAGGTAGTGAAGTAATGCATTATTTATTATTCTGAATGGAGTCGTGGCATGGGCACAGAGTTCATGGCTAAGATATTGTGCTTGTCTACTTAGTGCTCAAAGTCCACTTGTCCTCGCTTCCAAAGTCAACATACTATCCTGTCCAAATCAAAAAGGTAGCGCCCCAGTCCTACTCCCTAATCAAAAGCCTCTTAAGAGATAACGACGCAATATATCCGCTCCATCTCCTTACTTGTTACTCTCCATCATCTCTTTCATCTCCTCATAGAACGCCACCGTCGACTCCGAAGGCTCAATCGTCGGTTGAACAAACTGATAGGTGGGGAAGTGTCTGTTCCAATGAGGAGAAATACGATCAGGTAACACGAACCGCAACTCGAATCTCTTCAGTCCCCGAATGCTCTTCAGAGTCTCGCAGTCTTTGATACGCTGCACGATTCTCTTGTCTAAAATTTCGTATGTCGAGCGGCTGACGGTAGTATATGTTAGACCATGGAAGATGGGCTCGAGGCGGCACATATCCTGTGGAACGTGGATGTTGATGTTCAGCTCCTCGAGGCCTTCGCATTTGGAGAGGCAGGTGAAGGCTTTGTTGGGCAGCGTGGTGCAGGTTGGGCGGAAGTAGACGTTGAGGGTGATGGAGCGGATGGCGTTTTTGTGGAGCGGGTTGATGACGCAGAGGTAGTTGAGGAGGAGCGTTGGGCTGTCGAAGGAGAATGACTTGAATCTGTAGAGGAGGCTGCTGCCGACGAAATCGACGTAGACTTGTCGGGAGAGTTGGTAGAACTTGGTTGTTTCTGGACGCTTGTTAGTTATGGAGTCTGGGGAGATGTTCGTGTGACAGCCATGGACTTACCATCTGCGATGTTGGCCCATCCTGGACTACAGAACTTGACGCCTTTCTTTCTGGGCTCAATGGGGTCTTCACCGCATGAGAAGCCCTCGATGGCATGCTCATAAATTTTGACTCGGACCTCGAAAGGGAGTTTCAAGAATCCTGTATTTTGCGGAACTATCGATGCTGCCCATGCAAGTGACTAGGGAGTATTAGTATGGTCTATTGACGTTCTGGATTATGGAAAGACTGACATGAATGCCCTTCTCAGGCTCGGCAATCTCTTCACATGGAACAAGTTTTGGTCTCTTACCTTTGCCGGCCTTCTTGATGGGGACATTGTGAGGCTGCTCAAGGTTAGAATACGGACGCAAAACGTGAAGCAGGAGGACGACTTGCACTGAAAGCAGCAAATCCGGGGACTTTGTAATGCCGATCATCTTTGATTTTCCTCAATCTTGTCTTTCTAAGCAACGGCTTCGTGCCGCTTCGACGGGATTTCTATGAACCAATAAATCGGCATATGGTTGCAAAGGAGAGCTTGGATTTCCAAGACATGCTCTGTAGGAGTCGTCGGTCTGAATGCTTACCTTGCTGGCCGCCATGACGCCTTACGATGTCCTTTTGTTCGTACGGTATCTCTTTGTAAGATCTCGAGGACTCGAGACTTTAGTAGAGGATGGAAATGAGAGAAGTTTCTTGAGGCTGAGCCACGGAAAGTGGACAGACAAATGGGTCGGATGTGGAATATGACGCTTTTGATGTTATCCACTCGGACTCGCAAACTACGAGACCTGTCCAAACAACTTCTTTATTAGAATTTGAATGAAGGGTTTCGAGGTTATTATCGAAGACTCTGCCGGATGGTGAGGTGGTAGGATTGCAGCCTTGTCCAGATGGAGGGAGGCTTACACGTGATGATACTCACCGAGGATGATGTCTGATTGGTTTATGATCAGGCAGCAAGGATTTATTTACTTCCTCAGCATAGGACAACCAGAGGTGAGTCTGAGCATTAAAACTTCTTACCGAATCGGTGTACATTTTGGTACAAACTTACGTTTAGGTCGTGAATGCCCACTGTCCAATATGTATTGAGGACATTACTTGGTTCATAATAGAGCCTTTTGAAGATGGATGCCCTTCTGTTAGACAGCTTTGCTTCGTATAAGACCGAAGGATACGAACAGCATATCCTCGAGACCGGAGTCGGCATTCGGGCTGAAACGGTCATAAGCTACAAGTCCACGAAGGTCCACTTGATACTTCAAACAGGTTCGAATCCAGCTGGCATCAGCTCAGAGATCCCCAAGCGACCGTGTAACGACCCAAAGGAAATCCGAACCCCACGTCTGATAAATCGGACCAGAGAAGCTTTCTGATACCAAGACCAAAGAATATCTCACCATTTCACTTACATGCGAAACAAAATCCAGGAAGGAGAGACCCGAATTCGGTCGTTGGATGGGCTGATATCCCCACTTTGTTTCGAACTACCTGCCCATTTGGGAAATCAGTTCATTCTCTTACTGGCAAACATTGAGGGGACTGCAATGATAAGTAGCAGGATCTCTCGCTGTCTGTCATTAAAGCGGTCCGGTCTTCTTTGAGTCTCAATTGAGTGACTGTCTCGAAGGGCGAGTATTCGAGACAATGTGGCGAAGTCTGGCCCCTGATGTAGCAACCCGGCGACAATCAAGGCCCCTACTCTCAATACCGGCTGCTGGTCATCAGTAAGTGACAAGTTCGAAATGTTCTGCGGAGATAGGTATGGTTTCCCAGGCTAGGAAAAGATCACAGCTAACAGATCATAAAAGCCAACGAAAGTGGGTATAGGTTTGATTACCAGCAGGGCCGGTCAGCAAACCATTCTTGCATTCACGGAAGAATCCTGTCTAATCGTCATACCATTGGCAGACATTTCTAGTATATGTGATCCAGAAACCCATTGCAAAGTCAACCCGACAGTGCACCCAGAACCTCGATGGCCAGCATGGAAACAGAAGAAAGACTCTGAAAAGAGAAAGATTAAAACATCTACAAGTCTACCGAGCTTGTCTTCTTCCTTAGAGGACTTGTAGCTGTACTTGTTTCCTCGCTGGTACCGTAGGCCGAATCATCAAAGTCGATGTCCCATTCCGTCTCTTGCTCTTGGTTTTCCTCGAGACCATCCCAGCCTTTCTGGGCTGCGCCTCGGGTGTTCCATTTGAGTGATGATGACACACTTTCGAACCATTCCGCACCGGATTTCATGACGGTTGGGAATGGGTATTGTGAAGCTGCAATGGTGATGTGATCACCCTGCTTCAGTTCCACGCGGTTCTTGCCATCGAATGAACAGTAGGCAGTGGCGCGGGAGTTCCGTGGTATGGAGACACGAAGTAGCATCGTGTCGGACAGGACCATTGGACGAAAGGAAAGTGTGTGAGGGCAGATAGGTGTGAGAAGGATGGCAGGGATGTCGGGGTGGACAAGAGAGCCACCAGCTGAGAGAGAGTAGGCTGTCGAGCCAGTTGGGGTAGCGAAGATGCAGCCATCCGCTTGTACCACGGTAAGTAGCTCGTCGTCTCCATAGAGCTCGAGATTAGAGACGTAGGGAGATGGTCCACGGTCAATGACGAGCTCATTGAGTACCTCAAACTGCTCTGCCTCCTCTGCCTCATTTCTCGATGCTCCTCCTTTGTAGACAGTACACGTGAATCGCATTCGCATGCTCACTCGCATACCCTCCTCTCCCATGACCTTGTTCAACTGATCCTTGAACTTGTCGTATTCAAAATTGGTCAGGAAGCCCAAACTGCCGAGGCTGAATGAAAGAATGGGAGGAACGATGCCTTGGAAAAGCCAAGATGTGAAAAGTACGGTCCCGTCGCCGCCAAGTGTTAAAACTAGGTCAAACTTCTCTGGTTGGTTCCGACACATTTCAGGTTTCCAGTACTTGAGCAAGTGTTGGAAGCGAGGATGGTCCTCCAACATCTGCTCGGCACCGAATCTTTTTGAGTTTTGTAACTTGGCATCAACATAAACGTGTACGCCGAGCTCCGATCCATATCTCGGAGTGCTCATAAGCCATGTGGCAAGCTCTCTGGTCAAATGAACCAGTTGATTGTCTCTGGCTTTCGTAACGATCATGACATTGCGGACAGCTCTCTTTATTGGTCGACGTTGCAGTTGTTTTGATATCTCCCGAACCCCCGTGGCAGTAGCCAAAAGTCTAGAATGAGACATCCATTCGTTGCCTCTGATCTCCTCCAACACCTTGTCAATGTTCAAAACATCGTCGAATCGTTCGTGATAGAAACACGGTGATTGTAGAGAGTTGAACCGAGGTGTCGTAGGTGTACCGTTACGGAAAGCAAGATCCGAAAGAGCCGCAGACAGCCTTTGGGATGTGGAGGTTCCAGGGCGATTCTCCATTTGGTTTTGTGAGGATACCATGCCTGAAAGAGACAAGTCGCGGGGGTTGTGATTTCTTCCTGCGGAAGCCAATGCCTTGATGATAGTCTGTCTAGGGATGGACTCGACGGACAATGCGTTCTTGCGGTGGGTGAAGGTAGATTTAGAAAGTCGTGACGGGAATACCGGAGATGAAGGAAGAGATGCAGAGTCGCTCGGCGAATTTTGGCCTACTGTGGTAGCAGCAGAGAAAGAAGATTCGGACGGATCATTGTCAATGTCATATGAATGTGTTGTGTTCAGTGGGCCAAGCTGTTGTGCGTAGTCGCGAAGGAGATTGTCTCCAATGCCACCAGATCCTTTCAATCCATTGTTCGCACAAGTGCGACGCTGGACGTCTTTGTTGTTTTTGAGTGGAGAAACTTCATCGATGGAGGGAAGAGGGAAGTTGAAGTTGTCGGGGTTTGTCAGCGCTGGGTGGATTGACGTGGGAGAGCGAAGGTCAGACATGATGGAGTGCTGGCTGGGAGTGGAGGCTCGGAGTTGAAATTATTAAGACCGGGATGTGTTGATAAGGCTTTCCGGCGGGATGGCTTTATATCGGACGGAACCTAGTCGGGGAGGACGAGGACAAGCTAATAAGAGTAGAATTGTTGATTCGGTTTGGCAGTGAAGCGGACCGAAGTGACTGGAACAGATCTTTCTTGAAATATTGTGCTGAATCGTGTTGAGTTGTTGCAATATTGCTGGCGGGCCAATATTACCAAGTGGATGTGTATTTCAAAATAGATGTGGGGAAGGAAGGATGTCCGAGGGAAGCAACCGGAGTTATTTTTGATTTCTGATCAAAGCCTTTCTTTATCCGTCCGGAGAGTGAGTCTTGCTGAGAGTTTAGTTAGCACCGTCAACCATATATCACGACTGCGCCATCTCGATAGCCATGAATCCGATTGGGTTTGCTGTGCCGTGGAGTAGCAGGTGATCGCGGATGTTTTTGATATTTGTGCTGTGATATTCTGCAGACAGACAGAAGTCAAGAATGAGGGGTCGGTCGAAGTGACTTCGGTGATGTGATTGACATGCCAATTGCGGGAGGCGGGACAGCGCCAGCCAGCCAGCCAGCCAGATTCCCTAACCACACTTGGGCTGGCTCCCGCAATGAAGTCCGTCCACGATGGTGAGAAGCTCTGGTGTGTTGTCCATGTGATGGTGGAGAGGTTCGGGACTGGCTTGACCCCGAAACCTGACAGATCCAGATTTGGAGATGTCGACGATGATGCATGAAGAAACTTTACTTACTCGATCGATCGAAGCTGTCACTTAAGCGAGAGAAGCTGGCTGCAGGATGCAGGTGGGTGTGATGTCGGTCCCTACTCGTCGATCCGAGTTTCCAAATGCAGGTCAAACCTTCTGAGCAGCGCTTGTCGAGAAGCTAATATTGGTGATAGTGATAGTGATAGTGACAGATTGCAGGTTGCAGAAATTGAGATGGATGTGAAGAGAAGATAGGCAGGTATATATAGAATACGACTGATGCAAGGCTGCTGTGGTGTTGATGTCGCCGAATGCGGGTATCGAGATAACAAGAAGGAAAGGGAAAAAATGACGCCTGGTCTATGGTCTATTAAAATGAATCGACGCCCGAAAATGCAACAATAAACAGATGTAGTCTAGGTGCAGCAGGTGAACATTATTCGGCGAAGAAGAAACAAGAATGGATGAAGAAGGCAAACGAAAGGTAAGAAGAATTGCACAAGCTGCCAGAGCTCTGCTTGGAAGTGGTAGCTGGTGCGTTGGGTCTGGGGAGGAAGACTGCAGAACAGACAGTCCAAAGCGTAGGTCCAAAGTTGTCTGTCTTATACCAGTCGCGGTCATTGGAGCTACTTCGTATCCACCATTGCCCACGACGGGCGGGGAGCATTCGCAGGCGAGTTTCGATGTATCGTCGTCTCAAAGATCACGGGCGTGACAGGCTAACGTTTTCAGTCCATGGGCACCGGCGACAAGTATCAGCTCCCAGCCAGCCAGCCCCCCGGTACACTTGACATCTGCATGATGTTTTGACCACGGCAAGCCGACCAGTGGGGCAGACGCTTCTTGAGGCATGTGCTCCGGGCTATCAAACACTGTTGAGGCTGGGCGACTACGTATTTCTTCGAGTCTTCGTCTGATCCTCTGAGGCTGGAAAGCTTCAAGCAGCCACAGCACTACCGCCCCACGCTGTCAAGAAAAGGGGTAATCAGCAAGCATTGCATCCTGAATTGGCCATTTGTGTCAACAAGCTCCGAAGGTACCGATTACTGTCACAAAAGCAAGGGCAGGTCGCCACGTTCATTGGGGACTGAGCGTCTGTGAAACTTCGCTTCAATCAGGGGCTCGGATAGCCCAAACCGCCTCGCTACCGAATGCTTGTCGCATTTTGTCTATCTGCCATTCAGATCTCCAAAATCAAGATCCCCCAAGACATTTTCATGTCACTCTATTTTTAAGCTAAAATCCTTCCTTCATGAATCGTGAACCCCACGGTCCGATCCTAGCTTCTTCAGGGAGCTGAGCCGCTGTGAATTCTCCTTATCTTGGCATTCATGCCTTTGCAATTTCCACATATTCTTTTCCCTCAGAAAGCGCTGTCATGTCTGTTCCACGCGGCGGGAATCCTTGATCAGCTATCGTGAAACGTTTTGGCGGCCGTGGATTCGTGGAGACGGTAACAATTAAGCTTCGCCCGGTCCATTCAGTCTTTCCAGTGGAGATCACGCTCGATCTTGTCCTCCAGTGTTGATTTGACAAACATCAACAAGCTCTCATTCTTCTCACCCATGCCCTCATCACCCATGTCTCCAGATGTACTTGAATCGTCGCAGCATATTTCTTTAGCCGCGTCATGAAGCGCTTCCCAATCTTTCAGCGTAAAGTCCCCTTCACTCTCCGCAACCACTAAGTCCCCATGCGATGTAAAAGCCATCACATGGACAGAGCTGGCAGCTTGAGATTCAAGGAGCGTTGGGTTTACAATAACCCTCCTGTGGGAGCCGTCTGAAGCTAAAGCAAGGAACGTCGAGGTCAGGCTCATGGAGAGAGGTATCGAGGCGGACAGTAGAGCCAGAACTGCGGTTTGAAGGAGTGTGGGAAGGATAGGTAGATTCTGGGTGTATCGGGTCAGCCTCTATCTACCACAGGACAGTTACATGTGTAAGTACCGAGCCTGCTTGTGTCAACTTTGACCCCGCAGTATCAATCTCAGGTATGCTCGTGATCTGGAGAGTGATTTGAATTAAGGTTCGCGGGAAGTTGTGAATGAGTACGATCTGGCGGAGGGTAGATTGCAGGATGGATTCAAGATGTCGCTCCCGCGTACCTAAAACTCGTAAAGTCAGTATAACCGCAATGAGGCAAATGTGTTCGGAAGAGGGCTCCAGACCTCCAACACCAGCCGCAGGTCGTACGATAAGATCAATTGCAGCCTCTTCAGGAAGCTCGTCGCGCCGTTGAATTTCGAGGGGTCCATTAACTGCGCCAATGACTGTGTAGCCATTTTGTGAAAATGTTGCGGAGCCATCTGTACGGTGTACATGCGACAGAATTGCTGTCGGTTCTACTGAGGGTGCCATCACGGGCAGCTTGAGAGTTCTGAACTGTGAAATAAGAAGTCGTCGTCGTCGTCAAGTCAAGAAGCCGTGTTGTTGATCTACCCCGATATTATTTCGATTAGCTTTTTTGGCCCGCTCCAGTGGCGTGACGCTAAAATGCGGACGCTATCGCCGCCACCCCTCCTTCAAAGTGCCCTGGCGATCAACACCACTGTCACCGTCTCGAGAAGCAAAACAAGCAACAAAATCAACAACCAAAATGCCATCAACAGCAGAGACTCCCGCGAGCTCCAAACACGTGCCATCTTCGACAATACCTGATTTACGAGATCGTTTACCAAAATTACAACCTCGCCGCCGACAGGCACCTTCGGCAAATCCGTTACCCGTCCCAGAAACCCCGGAGCTACCCTCCCCACCAGATCTCTCAATTTTGACCTTCAAGAAACCTTCAAGACGGATCCTCTCGCCGAAAGACCACGATTTATTCCTCGCGTCACCCACATACAAGCTAGTTGTGGGCTTTGTATTCGGCCTTACGGAATCAGTGGTAGATACTCCAGTTTCAGCAATACGAGATGGCGACCTAAGCCTAGCGGTCAAGACAATCCTCCAAATACTCGATAAAGTGCAGAACGTTGTCGAGCGAAGTCCTCCAGAAGAGCAAGGAGATTCCCGGTTTGGAAATAAAGGCTTCCGCGACTTCCTCGACCTAGCTGCGGAGGAGCATATTGAGTGGCACAAGCAGCTGGGCATCACCTCTTCTGCTGCCATCACAGAGATCTCTACATACTTCCTGCAGTCCTTTGGCAATCGCACAAGAATAGATTATGGATCGGGACACGAGCTGAATTTCATGCTGTGGCTGCTATGTCTCTATCAACTCGGCATCGTCACCCGATCCGACTTTCGGCCCCTGGTCCTGAAAGTCTTCACAAAATACCTTTCACTGATGAGAATAATACAATCATCATATTACCTGGAGCCTGCTGGTTCGCACGGAGTATGGGGTCTCGATGATTACCAATTCCTCCCCTTCCTATTCGGATCTTCGCAACTCCTCCACCACCCCTTCATCCGGCCACTGTCCATCCACCAGAATCTTATACTGGAAGAATACGGCAACGACTATCTTTACTTGGGCCAAGTAAACTTTGTCAACAGCGTAAAGAATGTTGAAGGCCTACGCTGGCACAGTCCCATGTTAGATGACATATCATCCGCCAAATCATGGAGCAAAGTCGAGGCTGGAATGCGTCGAATGTTCGTGGCTGAAGTTCTGAAGAAACTGCCTGTCATGCAGCATTTTCTATTCGGATCTTTAGTACCAGCGGTTGGAGAAATGAGCACAGAGGAAGAGTTCGGAGTTCCGAGCGAAGAAGAAGACCCCGAAGGCGGAGAGACCGTGGTAATGGTGGATGGCATGAGACATGTGCATCAGATGAATAGCTGGGGCGATTGCTGCGGCATCAAAGTGCCCAGCAGTGTTGCAGCAGCTCTAGAGGCGAAGAAGAGAGGTGCTGGAGGACAGAGTCTGAGGCGTATACCATTCGATTAAGCATGGCTGCTGCCCAAGTGTATAAAAGTTACGAATGAAATAATGCCAGACTTCATGCCAATCAATCTTTCATCAGAATATCAAACCCTAAATGAGCGTTTCCTCATTCATCTCTCATAATATCCTTCATTCATTCAAGCTTCTAGAACTCCTTTTCCCAACACCTACGAAAGTCAATACCCCTTGCCCGGCCTGCGACGTTCTGGAACCTGAATTCGCAAACTCTAAAAATCTCAACACAATCCATGATCCATCCGTCGATCGAACGAGTCAAACAATCAGCCCTTTTTTCGGTTCTGAGATACGTTGCCACGTTTTCTCTCAGATCCCAATCTCCTGAATCTTCTAGAAGTCCCTTGCAGGGGAGCTCATCAGGCTGATCACTCGCAACGTCAGCCAGGATGACAGGGAAGGCTAAGGTAAGGGAAGGCGATGCGAAGGTAGTCATGTCAGGCTGTTGACTCGTAGTATCCCATCTCTCTTTCCACCATGAAGCTGGTAGAATGTCTCATTGTCAATACTACCAGCTATAAAACCTCGCCATCAAAGACTTGTATCAATGCGATTCCCCAAATTCAGTATCGATACCAGTCTCCACGTCTTTCCGTCATTTACTATTTCACGTCTTGGCAACAACACTCGAACAATACATCTGGTCTCATTAAACCCGGTACAAGCCAGGCCACAGGGGTACTCCTGGTGTTTTTCGCAACGAAATCCTCGCGGTTCAACAGGGAATGCATCGGCAAAACCGTAGACATCGATCTGTGTGCTGGTCTCGGTGATATGTTTTCAGTCGTCGGAATGCGATAGGATGGTGCTTGGGTGCGTCTGTTAATGTGGTGAACTTGTGCTGAACTCACTCTTGAACATTAGAGTCAGACTTCTTGGACTGGGAAAATTAGTTGCTTCAAAGGCCATGCTGTGCGAGAGCATGGAAGTTACAAGGGCTACTTGAGACGAGAAATTTCAGTCTCGAGCTATGTGCTGTTTAAGTGCATGGCGATTATGTAGCTAATTTGCGGTATTCTTTTCAATCATTACAGTTAAGGTACAAGACGTACAGTACAAGCTCCATTTCCTGGAGACGAAGCCCGACGACTCTAACAAGCAAGTCCATATCCTGCAGAGATGCTTCCATTACAAGCCGGTCCATGCCAGTCATCCATTATGCATCGTATATTCATAATATCACTCCAACTCCATTCACCATTTCTTAATTGCAAATGTGATCTTTCTACCATCCATCCACTACTTTCGTCTTGACGTACATACCTTTCGCTGGTTTGGCAGTGACGCCTCCCTTGATAACGACATTCTTCTCGTCCAGTTCCCGCTCGTCGTTCAGCGCAAATTCGAATCTGCCAACCCATGCCGCGAGGAGACACATGAATTCAGCTTTTGCGAATGCTTGTCCGATACAGCTGCGCGGACCGTGCAAGAATGTCAAGTATGAGTAGTTACTCTGGGCGCCTCCGTTCGCGCTGTGAGGATTCTTTTCGGATGGTAGCCAGCGGTCTGGATTGAACTTGCCACCGTCCGGCCCCCAGAGTTCTTTCGATTTGTTGATTGCCCATGGAACCATCATTACACGAGTACCTTTTGGAACGGCTTGCCCAAGGACGGTTGTATCCTGAGCGGCGTCGCGGAGAGTGAGTGGAACAGGTGGATAGTACCGCAGGACTTCGTTGCAGACAGCGTTCAGGTAGGGCATATGGTCGATATCCTGGGTTGTGACATCTTCGTTGCCGTTGACACAAGGTAGTTTTTCTCTGATCTCTGCCCGCAACTTCGTCTGAACTTCGGGGTGGAGACAGAGCATGTAGATGGCCCAGGTCATGGCAGTAGCAGTCGTTTCGTGTCCAGCAGCCAGGAAAGTCATCAATTGATCAACGAGGTTCTCTTCGCTGAAGCCACCGCTCTCAAGGGCTACACTGAGAATATCAACATCTGTAAGTTCGCCTTTCTCGAGTTTGTCCTTCTTAACGCGGATGAGTTGTCGGCAGGTAGTTCGGATGATTGCTGCGGCAGCCTCGATCTCGCCATTTCGCTTCACTGGTAGGTTACGGACGAACCAACCGGGGAGGAATATATTGAGAAGGCCTAGAATAGCTGCTTGTCTGGATGGTTTGAAGACAGTTCTGTAAGTGCGATTGAGCTCTGTGTTGGGATCTTTGATTGCTCCGAAGTCTTGTCCCATTCCTGCCAATCCGATGATATCGAGGGTGGCTCTGCTCGCCCATTCTCCCACCTCCATGACTGCGTCATCATTTTCAACATCTGGACGTTTCTGAGAAGGTGGTAATTCTGAGTTAGGCATGCCGCCGGCATTAATGTGTTCGGTCATTGCGAGTACAGCCTCTCGAGACTTATTCCAGAAGACTGGAACAAGGTCCTTTACATGACGATAAGCAAATGCTGGCATCAGGTTCTTCCTCTGCCTTTTGTGCTCGTCGCCTTCTGCCAGTAGCACACCAATACCCAGCAGTCGTCCTAGTCCGGTGGCAACGTGAGATGGCTTGATGAAATCGTAGTTCTTGGTAACAAGAACTTCGCCGAGACCTTTGGGACTGGTGATGAAGAGACGTTCAGAGTTGAACATTCCCATGTATCGTATGATGCCATCGTTTGGGACACTCTCGATCCTATCAACATGATCAGCTTTTGGTACCCGCAATTTCCGCGCCAAACATACCAATTAATCATTGGTCCTCCAGTAGGCAAAGCCTTAATCTGATCAAAGTGACCATTCCACCAACTCCCACCAGGAGGCGTAGGGAAGTGTCTGAGCGGAGAGAAGTATTTGGGATATAAGACAATCTTGTAGAATGCCCATATTGAGAATGACAGGATCCAGATCTGCAAAAAGGTCCCAACATAACTCGGCCGCGAGAATACAAGTAAATCTGGTCTGAATCCAACAAGAAACGCCGATGTTGCAGCCGAAAACACTGTTATCGGCTTGATAGGTATTCCAGACATTGTGGGCAACTCGCAGATCGAGAATTGTAAATTTTGCGCAGTTGGCGGGGTAGCAGGTGGGGTAGTAGCCTGTTTCTTTTTGATATCAGAGATTATCATATACAGACAATAACATAAATTAAAGACTTACATGGTACCAGCCGTACAGGATAAGTTGCCAGAAACTGAAATCGCAACGAGCAGTCGATCTGGGGGGCCGTGGTAGATATTTAGATTCGTTTTCTTCCTGGCATTGGCCCTCGGGATTTGGTTCGTAGGAAGTTTCAACGCTGAAATGCAGATTGAGTGTAGCCGGTGAGAGGCGGAAGTGGTCGGATACTAAACATTAGGAGGAGAGACGAGAACAGATGAAAGTTATATGCAAGCAGAACAGCGTTAAAGGAAGAGAAGTGCAAGCACCAGGCAGCTTGGGGTGGCTGAGGGCGCGAAGCTGTCGATGCGAAAGCCGTCCTGACACTTTCGGTGCGACTACATGAAGAGTTCCTATTCAAGCTTAGATGTAAGTTGATGCGAGCCATGATGATTGGCCGAGATGCAAGATGTGGAGACGGGCACGGAGGGGTTTCGGGACGAACCCCTGCTGTACATCATTCCCATCCCCATGTCTTGGAAGGCCGAGGTTACTTCGATGAAGCTTGGGTGTCATCCTTCGCAAAGAATTAAAAGATTGCTGTTACTTTCCCTCGAGAGGTGAAACTTATTTGTGATAGCTGATGCGTGATTGCCTTTTTCACACACAAACCTCCTGC
Organism: Cadophora sp. MPI-SDFR-AT-0126; assembly: GCA_020747065.1. Classification (NCBI taxonomy): domain Eukaryota; kingdom Fungi; phylum Ascomycota; class Leotiomycetes; order Helotiales; family Ploettnerulaceae; genus Cadophora; species Cadophora sp. MPI-SDFR-AT-0126. Next base: position 2,493,547 of record JAGMVK010000003.1, on the reverse strand, counting down.
AGGGAGAATATCATATGATATGCTCGCAACTCCTTGAAAGCTGCCCACCTATGATATTTGCTGTCGTCTTTGGGTTCTTCGGTAGTACAGGGTCCGTAAAGAAAAGCTTCCTATTCGTTGATCAAACAATTTAAGCTTGCGAATCCGGTCTCCAGCGTTGCACCGACTTCCGTCGCTAGGCTGAAGGCATACGTTCAGAGGATGATGAAGTGCAGGTGGCTGTACTATAAACAAGAAAAGTACTGCCTATTTGGGAAATCGATAACGATCATGTGCCTGCCATGCTGATATTGAATCCTCATGCTGATGACAGCATGTGCTATCTAGATATGCTCAAGAAAGGAGCAATCCATTATTATCAACTCATTTACTAGGTAGGAATACGGGCTCTACGATTCAATGCTCTAGACCGTCTCAGAGATCGCTTCAGATCCTTTTCTATCACTGTTTAGAACTGAAGGGCTACGTAACTTGAGGAGCAGGAACATACCGGAGTTTTGAGACTTTTTGTTTGTTTGAAGCTTGTTAGCAGCTGCTTTAGTGAGAAAATCAGAAAGATGCAACTGTATTGGACTGGTTGAATCATCACAACCAAAACCAGTGATACCATATTCCGAAATATTTGATTTCAAACCAGAATAAGAAGTCTGAGGATATAGGGCTCCGAGATAATGAAGTGATTTATTTGGGTGAGGCGACTTCGAACGGGACAGGGCAATTTTATGCTTAGCTCGAGGAGCAATCTAGCTTCATACATAACTTGCATCTACTTCCTTTCATTCTCGACTGCCGCCGGCGGGGGTCCACAGGAATGGAGCAGAAGAGCCATGAAGCAGAGAAATATACTAGACAAAATGAGAGCAAGCCTATCAGACTCGGAATACACCATTGATGACGACAACAGTCAGCCTCACTACTGGCTTCCAACTGGTCTTCTGGATGACGATGACACTGAAAGAGATAATGAATGTGGCGAGTAACGGCGTTAGAGGTGGTTTGTCGCGAAGCACTGCGGCTGCATCCTCTCCCCACAGCTTTACAGAGAGGGCATATCCACAGGAGTATGGTGTATAGGCTTTGAGCTGGAAGATATGGTAGTGTCTCTGAGAAGAAGCCCGTACCACTTGGTAAACCTTGTTCTCCCACAAAACAGGACGATGCGGATATCCTGAGAAATCGGTAGAAGTATCGCGATCCAAGTATGCCAGAGATTCCCTCTCGATCACAAATCTCACACCTGTTGTCTCGCTCTCAATTTTCTGGCCGTTCAACTGTTGTTCATGGACCTTGTATTTGCGAGATCTGCCTTAGCTTCCCGCAGCGAAGATCTCATAGTACACCCATCCCGACGCAAATGCCTTGCAAAGATGACTCAAAAGAATTCCATTTTCCGACTCCAAGAACCAAATCCCTTATCTCAATCTGCGTGCCTCACGTTCGGACTCGAGCAGGCAGAGGATGTCGTCTTCGCGGACTGCAGAATCAACGTTAGTATATTGCCCCATACAAGAGCTCGCCGTCTGTAATTTCCAGCCGTTTCCATCCTCCATCCTCGTTTTGCCGATTTTTGAGATTGCTGGAAATTTTCAATAAAAGATGGAATTTCCGTACCTGGTCCCTTGACGTTGCGGATAATGCTTCTGGTGGTGTCGTCCATGAACTCGACTCTGACTTGAGTAACACCTCCACGGGAACCTAGAAAGTATCAGAGCCTCTCCTCTCATTCCGCAGGATATATCCTCCTCATCGCGATTATTCGAACATACCGGTACGACCCAACACACGGGTAACCTTCACAAGCTTGACTGGGACCTTTGAGGAATCCATATTTGCGATCTATTCCTATCAGTGCCTACTTCGTGATCTCGGGTTTCCGGTGCACTGACTTGTATGAATGCGCGAGGATTCGGGAGAGTGTGGTTGTTGGAGTTTGACTTGACAGCAGGCTGATTTTGTCGAAATTCTCGAAACTCTTGAGTGTGGTCTTGCCTCCCAGTAGCGAAGGTGCACTTGGCTCAATATAGTTTAGCTCCAAATACTAGCCTCTATCAAAATAGCCAGCGTACTCGTACGACAAGGCGGCATCGAGAAGGATACGTCACGAACAATTTCTGTTTGGGCTTAATAAGAGAGGATAATACAGCGTTCTGTATTTCAGGAACGTTCTTTCCAAGACGTCCACATTCATCCACAAGAAATTGTAGCTTGAGTACTTTTCAGGACGTTTGGTGGAGTTTAAGGTCACTTTAGATCCCGGGACCTCTTTGTGCCGCTTTTCAAGTCCTTCAAGGGCCAGTCATCATCAACGTGGGGCATCTACGAAAGTTCATGTGCAGAGACAACCCAACACTTAGTTACACCATTCCATTGCGAACCCCACGCCCTCGACCCGACCTGCATTCGCTATCAATATCAACCTGTGATACGACGCCATTACCTGTATCATTTTCGCCCGGCATAAACTGTGCGCTGTGAAAGCAGAGCGCCCCCGACTTGCGTGAATACCCCGCGATCGGACGGCTGTTCTTTGTTCTGCATTGAAAACCACCCTCCCCCAGCTTTGCGTCACAATGGATCTCGTCAATCAGTAAGAAACTACAAGATGCCTTTCTTTCACGATGGTGAGCTTCATGAATCTTTTGCTGACAACCCCTCAAGTCTAGAAGGCAGGTTACTGTTTGCGGTTCCCAAGAGTGAGTCAACAAAAAAAAACTCCCCATGGAATTTCGAGGCTAATTAACCATTAGAGGGCCGACTTCTGCAGGCCGCGCTCAATTTACTCGAAGGTGCAGATATTCAGTTCAGAAGAGAATCTCGACTCGACATTGCGCTTGTTAAGAATTTGCCAATTGCACTTGTATTCCTCCCCGCCGCCGACATTCCTACCTTCGTTGGAGAAGGCCGGGTCAGCCTTGGTATTACCGGACGTGATACAGTCGCAGAACATGCTGCATTAGTCGAGTCGTCGAGGAGGGAGCGAGCCGAGTCTGGAAAATCAACACCAATCGAGGATGATGGACAGATGGGCTGCGAGGAGGTGATGGACTTGGGATTTGGCTCTTGCAAATTACAGGTTCAGGTACCAGAAAAGGGACAATACATAAAGCCTTCCGACTTGATTGGAAAGAATATTGGCACAAGTTTCGTCCACCTAGCAGAAGATTTCTTCGCCGCGTTGGAGACCGAAGCTGCTGCATCTGCTGGAGAGACAAATGGCACGAACTCGGGGCGCAAGTTGAAGACCAAGATTATTGAGCTTAGTGGAAGTGTCGAGGCTGCGTGTGCTTTGGGTGTGGCTGATGGAATTGTTGATCTTGTTGGTAAGCGAAGTGCCTGCTTGGTACTGGCAAAATGCTTACGACAGTAGAATCTGGAGAAACGATGAAAGCTGCAGGTCTCAAGGCGATTGATACAGTTGTTTCAAGTACGGCTATTTTGGTCAAGTCAAAGAACCCATCAAATCCACAATTGGTTGATCTGATTGCTTCAAGAATCAGGGGTGTCATTAGTGAGTTGAGTCATTCTGTTGTATTTCAATTTTACTGACCGGTTCTAGCCGCGCAAAAATACGTTCTCTGTCAATACAATATTCAACGAGTGAACTTGGTTGCCGCAACAAAGATTACTCCCGGAAGGAGAGCACCAACCATTAACGCCTTAGAGGAAGAAGGATGGGTTGCCGTCAGTTCGATGGTGGAGAAGAAGCGAATTGCAACAGTCATGGACGATTTGACGGAAATTGGAGCTGTTGACATATTGGTTCTGGATATTGCCAACACGAGGACGGGCTAATTAGTTGATTTGAATACCCACATAGGATTTCCTTGATACTGGATGGATGGTTGGGCAAGAAGAATACCAGTGAATCTTGACAGGTCAGTTTTGCTCTTGCCTCGATTTTTGGTGCTGGCATTAACCTTATGGTTCTTAATGTCTGGGAAGGCCTAGTAGCCAGGAGAATCCCGTGGAGTTCATGGCCAAGAGCATTTTCAGCTAGTACAAATGTTCTACTCTGGCAGAAAGTGCATGTCTAGCTCTGAGTTGGAAGCCAAAGCTGAATAAAATTGTATCTCGACCGTCCCTTGATCACACGATGACTCGCGTCTCCATTTGTTTTAAACACATGTACGGACATTCTTCTCCAGAGCCTGGATTTCGTTTCTGTTGTCAATATCAGAAGAGGAATGTTCGCGCCCCTTCTTTCGGCTGGCGGCGTGCGTTGCTTGTACGACCCAATCTCGCGTCAACACATCATTCGCGACAAGGACGTGATCACAAGCCAATACCATGTGTATTCTTATTGAACGTATTGCCAAGAATAAGGCTAAGACACGGGTGGAATTTCTCCAAGCTGAGGCGTCACGGGCCTCGATTTTATGATGTTTTGTCCGAAGGTCGGCATTTGGGCTGAATCGTGGCGCACCTGCTATGAAGGTGGCGTTCTTGGAAGATGACTGCTGCTGAATTTTAATTTCAGCTGCACGTATTCCCAGCGTCAAGCTTGGGAGTAATGTTTGGCTGTCTGGTGCTGGTATAAGATGCGACTATGTCTCATCTTTATCGGTCTGACTTAGTTACACGACTGCTAGACGGTCTTTAACATGATGAAAGGATATCTCTTCTCGATCATCACAGTGCTACTGGCACTGGCGAAGGCTCATCCTCAGACCTTTCCGGTCTGCATAGTTGGAGCTGGACCTGCTGGACTGACAGCGGCCAAGAACCTTGAAGATAAAGGCCGAAAGGTTGTCATCTTCGAGAAGCAAGATGAAGTAGGAGGGAAATGCCAGGCAGTCTATGAGAAGTGCGCCCCGCTTTGATATTTTAAACCTACAGCTAACATTGTCTTCAGGAATACTTTCCATCCCTTGGGCGCCCTGCTCTTCTCGAATGCAAGTTATCCGGAGACTTTGAAAGTCATCGAAACCTCTGGTGTCTCTGCTATTCCATTTGTAACGTAAGTGCTGTTTGGGTTACTGCTACCCAGCCTTGGTGTTTTCGCTTCAAATGCTAACTGTACATCACTGCAGTGGACAACGTTGGTTGTACGATGTCCCAACTGGCAGTCTAGCCCTGTCACCTGCCATCTCATCAGAGTTCGCAACACTTGTCGGCCAGGAATTTCAACGCTACGCTGCGTATTGGACCACCATTTTTGCTCCCTACTCTGCATTGAGATACAAGGTTTGTTGACGAAAAGCTGTTCCCTACACGCCAAGCTAACTCAATCACAGAATGGTGTTCCGGCAGAGCTGGCTGTGACGACGTCTCAATGGCTGGCAACCAATAATTTCCAGGCTTTGCCAGTTCTCTTCATTCAGGCGATGGTGGCTTTCGGCTATGGTGATTTGAGGGAAGTTCCAATTGTAGGCTGTCTCACTTAATGTGTTTTGCGAAACTTGCTAACTTCAAAATTCTAGCTTTACATGCTTCAGTATCTGACACCAGATATCCTTGGATTCTTTGCCCGTATTCACGGCGTCTATCTCATTGGTGGGTCGACTCTACTTGTTTCCTTAATATGCTCTAACATCGTGTAGACTTCCATAAAGTGTGGGTAAATTGGGCGAAGAAGTCGATCAAAGGACCAATCTACCTTGGCAGTGCAATAACCAAAATCGGTATGCACTCTCCACTACTGAACGAGACATGGACTAACGACAGACTCAGACCGATCCGGCCCATTCCCAAAGATCACCTACAAGAAAGGCCGCAAAGACAAACGCACACCGAGATCGAGAAGTGAAGATCAACTATGCTCTTCAGTGATCCTTGCCTTTCCACCTACTATCCCAGCCCTCCAAGCAGCAAATATCAAGCCAACCGACAATGAACTCACTGTTTTCTCACCACTTCTCCTAACATCCTACTTCTCCGGCGCAGTCCGTCTCCAAACACCACGAAACCTGACTTTCAGCGCCGCCAGTCCACCCACTGTTCCCGTTGCAGCAACAGGAGCCCCGATCTCTCTCCTCCACCTCTTCAATACTTCGGATATTGCAACCACTTGGTCATGGGGCAATGGTACTTCTACTGCTGTTGCTCGGCAGCTACTCAAAGAAACTCTGTCGAGGATCAACAAGGATCCCACGGATCCAGCTGCGGTAGCAAAACCAGTCACCGACAAGGATATCTTGGGATTCCAGCCGAACGATTACTTTCCTCATTTTGGCCCAGCAGAGCTAGCAGGAGGCTGGTATGATAAGTTCAATAAGCTGCAGGGTACGAAGAAGACGTATTATTCTAGTGGCTTGAATGGGTTTGAGACGGTTGAGTTTGCTATTCGAGCTGGAAGTGAGATTGTTCAGACTTATTTCTGATTTAGAAGAGTGGATTTTGACATGTAAGATACTGCTCCTGTCATTTGCATATGGAGACCATGGGTCTTGATAGATTGCATACTTCTGGCATTTGAGGAGACGTTATAATAAGACAATGGTCAAGGCGTAATGGGAGGCGGTAGGCGAACACATCTTCAAATCTGTCTTGGTAACTGAACTCCCACCATTCTTAAGCAGCTAAATCACTTACCTCGTTTATACAGAAGCATACTTTTTCGAATTATTACTGTCAGAACCATCTCCCCACCCTCTCCCAATAGAACAATTAGAATTTGCCCACGTTGAGACTCATTGCTCCGAATGCGGTGGAAGGTTTCTAGGAGAAGGCATTCATTGTTCTGTTGACTGTAGATAGTACCCGTGCCAAGAAGTCTCAAGGAGGATTAGCCCAGTGGATTCCAGCCCCACCTCTGAGACCTTTCCAACTTCTGAAGGCTTCGGAACCACAGCCGGCTCCATCTGCACATTGTTAACCATCATTAAAACCTCCAAACACTTCATTTTCTTCGTCTTAAATCAAGCCGAGAACCTCAGATCATCGACTGGTCTGAAGATTCACAGCACTTCAAGGCCGCGTGTCAGGAGAGTGGATTTCTGGTTTCCCAGGGGATTCAGACAGGGCCAATATCCATTGTATATTGCATGATTTCGAAGGAATGGCCTCTTAACTCTTGAGTTTGACTTGAAGTACAGGAGCTTCACAGGATGCCAGGTCGTAGGGCTTGTGACAGATGTTTCAAGTACAAGCAAAAATGCAACTTTGACGAGGGTGAAGAAACATGTCTTGAATGCGAGCTCTCGAAGTCAACATGTACGAATTCGCGCTTGCGAGTCCGCCAGGGACGACGTCCCAAAGTCAAGAACCTCGGTCCGGAAGGCTCTGTTCAGGTGTGGGATGTTGATGGACCATCGAAACCCACCATTACGGTCTCCAAAAACTATGCCATTGTACCACAAGGCGGGCGCCAGCTTCTAAGTGTCAATTATTGGGGCACACCCAAGTTTCTCACGATAGCGGAGCTTGCTATGGACTTGCGAAGAAACGGACTGCAAACCTTCTCAAGTTCAGAAGATGACCAATTCTTGTCCTTAGCGTCGCCCTTCCAGGTCGATTCACCTGCAGTTCTCAAACTTTTCACAGATACATATGATATGTTCATGCTTGGCCCAAGCTTTGCTTGGGGATTGCGTGCGGCTTTTCAATATTCCTACCTTTGCTCACCCGTCCTCTTACACGATATCATCGCTGTGCTCTGGACGACAGTCAAGCGGGCTAGAAACAACGTAGCCGCTTTTGATAAAGATGATGTTGCTAGAGGTGCGGTCAGCCTACAGCAGCTACGAACGGCGCGGATCTCTGGCATTGGCGATGCGCTGGCCATATTGGCTCTTGGCCAGACCCTGGCAGCTTTTGATCTACTCACCAGCTGCAGTGGCTCTACTTCTATTCTTCGATACTCGCTCACATCGATTCGTCCTTGGCACGAGAGCGTAGCAAAGAACCCGATACTGGACCCCGTTATCATTGCATCGATTTGCTGGGATACTTTAAACTGCCTGATGAAATCCGAGATCCCTGTTCTAAGACATATCTCGAGGGACGCTCCAAGTGTCGATCGCATGGCAGGACATTGCACAACCCTGCTACCTGTATTGTACGACCTGTGTGTGGCCAGCAAGAGATTCACGGACACTATAGACGCTAGCTCAGCGGCCGCCATCGATGATCTGGCACAGATTCAGCAGAAGATTTTCTGGTGGCGGCCAGAACCTCCCTCAGACCTGGCGGAGAACTTCTCGGATCAGGAAATACTCAAAATGGAAGCACAAGCTTCCATGTATCGGTCCGCGGCACTCTTATTCTGTCATCGAACTTTGCATCCAATAGGTACTCTCGATGAAGTTGCCAGAGAACATGCCAACTGCATCATGTCTGACTTCTCGAGGTATTCGTCAATGCTCAAACCAGGAACACGCTTGCAGAATGTTGGATTCCCTATTCTTCTTGCGGCACTAGAAATCCATGATTTGCCGAAGGCCATCTGGAATTACATCACGCTGTCCGCTGCGGCTCCAATTTTCATATCGAAGATATCTGCTTTGATTGACTGGGTGTGGATGCAGCGGAGTAATGGATGTACGAGATTTCTTCTCGACCTTGTCAAGCGTGGACCGCTTTTCGTTGTGATACCTTGAAGCAGAAGCTCACAATATGCTTGAAGATCAACCTGGTCATTACCTGGCAATACCCTCGGACAGACTTATGAACACAAAGGAAAGTGCAGCATTAATCAGGATCATCGGCATAACTCGGTACCCAGCGACTAGGAGAAACGGACTCGACATGTCTTATTGACAAACAACTTAAGAATCTGTATGCTTATGATTGTCTTTGTGGAATTTTCAAAAATTCAATGCTTGTATTCAGTAGTTGCGCGAAACGCCTTTAAAATCACAACCAGGTATCATCACTCACTTACGCCAAGTTTTATCCTCTCCAAGAACTTCAACACCCCAGCTGCTACAATATCCGGACTCTCCAACATCGGTGCATGGCCGGCTCCAGGCACTACCACAGTCTCAACATCCTTGAAGTTCGATGCCACCCATTCGGCTTCCTTGAGGGGATCGGACCAGTCAGGATCCTTATCCCCAATGACCACCAACGCTGGAGCTTTGGTCTTTCCCAACCACGGCCTCACAACGTTATGATTCGCGCCTACAACAGTCGCATGAAATGCCGACCACCTCCCAGGACGTTCCAGTAGCGCCACCGAGCTCGTCGCTCTCTCCTTCGCCTTTTCCCCAAGACCAGGCCACAACGTCTTTGCGTACGCTCGCCACACATACGGCCCCCATGGCCACCAAAGTGCAACACGCAAAATACCCAGCATGAGCGCATTCCCACCATTCCGGAGGAATGGGGCAAGAAGGACCAAGCCAGCAATAGCTTCCGGATTCTTCCCTGCTGCGATAACACTCGCACCAGCAGATAATGAAGCGCCGGCAAGAATCGCGGGGGCTCCACCGAGAGCACCAATGATTGCGAGGTAATCATCTGCAATAGCTTCGTCACCGTACTGCTTGAAACCCGCAGTACTATCGCCATGGCCACGAAGATCGAAACGGGCGACACGGAAACCTGCTGCGACGAGTTTGGCGGCGAGTGGACCGTAGGCATCCCGAGTGTCACCCATAGCAGGAGAGCAGACGATTAGAGGGGCGTTGTCTTTGCCTTCGACTTCCACGGCAAGCGTGCCGCCATCGATAGCAACTTGAGTGATAGGCATGATCGTAGGATTGAGTGTTGAAGCTGATAAGGAAGATGTTATGTTATTGATGCTGATGCCGATGCCCAAATAGAAGCAGTATATTATTGGAAGTGTCTGTAACAGACAATTCAATTGAAATGGATGAGGACGATGTTAAAAATGCAGTTTATAAATGCGCAGGTCGCGGTCATATATACTTTTGCCTGGAACTCAGTGATTCGGGGCCGGGTCATTAACATAAGCAATCAAAACATTGTATGAAGTACTTCGCATATTCCTGCTCGTGTATTGAGCCGCAAAGGTTCTAGCGTAGTCTACCTGCCTCCCCTGAGATGCGCTAAATTTCTCCTGATCCACACGATGTAAACACCGCACCCCACCTCACTAAGCGAAGCAGGGATAAAGTCGCGGATTGAGCCGCAAGAGGTTTAGCTCTGTATGCAATACTGTGGCTCATGATACCCGTGATGAACGCCTCTGGAGATTTGGACAACAGTCATTGCAGAAATGTTCAACAGGTCGGCATCATATCACACCGCACTTCATCTCATGTGAGCCCGTGTGGCTGGGACAAGATTAGAATATTATGGTTAACGTAGGTGGGCGGTCCAGGGGGTGTACGCCATGCCGGAAAAGGCATCTCAAATGCGGTAGGGCTTCGAAACTTACGCCTGATATGCGGCGAGAATATTCTATTTCGTAGATTAAAACTGAGACTAACAATCGTCAAGATGAAGGCCAACCCACATGTTTACGGTGTCGGAAAGGCGGACTTCAGTGTGATGGCCCAAAACCTATCACGTTTGTCGTGGGTACCATTGTCAAATCTCGCCGGAGCACGACAGTCAGCACGAGAGACTCTTCAAATGCAGACCACTTTATTACCCACGTTCCTCGAACGGCGCTGCTCAGCAGCAGCGAATTCGAGATATACATCTGCTATGCTCTGAAAGATCTTCGTCGTGGTGGTTGCATTGAACTGTCCACAAGAAGCATCCAGCCTACCGATCTCACCACTCCACCAGCTCCAGCCGCCATGCACCGCATCCACATCTCGCATCAGGCCATCTTCAGTTTCGCGGCTATTTTGTTCGGGACGCAGCATCGCCAAGCGCGCATCACCCATATGGGATTTGACTTATATGGCATGGTTCTCCAGCGGCTCAACAAAGCGCTCTCGGATCCGGCATATAACACTAAAGACGATGTGATCTATGCAGTGGTAACCCTCAGCATCATGGAGATTTTAGTCTCTACAGGAGCGGGGAACTATTTGAAGCACATGAATGGACTTGAGCGCCTGCTTGCTCTCCGAGATCATAGCTTACCGTGTTCTCTCGAAACGACGGAGCTGTTCAGGAATTTGCGGCAAATGATTATCTTTGCGGCCCTGCGGTCGAGGAAAGCGTCGATACTCGCTAGGCCGGAATGGAAGAAACAATTGAGACAGTCCATTGGTTCGACTGACCGGTTCATGCAGCAGGAGCTCTTTGATGTCTTGGCAGAATGCACTGTTACGATTGCTTCTCGTGATCGTATCTTGAGAGATCCTCAGATGCCTTATGAATTGACTCGACTTGGGCTCAGCAAGCTCAAGCAAGATGCTCTATCTTTGCTGGAGCAGCTTTTTTCCTGGAGAGAACGATGGGACGAAGGCAAGCAGCACAGAGTTACTGAATTGTCACTGCCGCACAACAACCTCGATCCACCAGAAACAGATTTTCAAAATGATACATTACCATTCAGTACGATTCTGGACTACCCAGACGAGTTCACCGCCATCATAGCAATGTTATATAACATAGCTTTGATCCATGTTCTCCACATCCTCGCGCTCCTCACATCACATTCGCCTGAAAGCCTACCGAACGAAAACTCGTCTACTACATCACCACCATCTATAAGTAAAGATAACGTCCTAATCGATCCACCTCACTTCCCAAATATCTGGTCTCAACCTCCCAGCACTCAATCTCCCATCACCGACCAGAGTCCAAACCCACCGAATCCCTACCTCCTAGCCCAAAGCACCCCAATCCTAGATATTTGCCGCAGCATCCCATACCACCTCGTCAACTCGCATAGGACATCATCTTCAACGTTACACTGGGCTATGGCTACAATATGGATTAGGCTTCGTGGCGAGGAATCTGTTGTCGGACGTTGGGTGGTGAGGGTGGTGCGCGAGCGGAATCCGCTACTTGTTATGACGATGAAGACTTTGGCGCAGTAGAGCTTTGTGGGCGAAATAGCGTTTGTTTTGGTAACATGGAGTTTTGGTTTTGGGTGTGTTTGTTTGCACTTGCGATCTAGGCAATAGTATGGGTGGTTTACTTCGACATATCGATGTTTGGTGATTACGATTGGGATTAGGACGGCCCACGGATTGGGCACGAGAGGTGCACATTCGAATTCTCGAAGCCGCCATCGTTGGAATTCGTTTGGCGGTCTGCTTCTCATCACTTCTCGAGTTTATTCGGAGTTTAGGTCCTGCGTAGTACGGTTCGAGACAAGTCGAGGGACGAAATGATGCTTGAGCCTCGCGTTTGCTGAAAATAATACCCTGTTGATGGCCCAAATACTGTCCCCAAGAACTGAATCTCCATTGCTACCGACTATCTGTAAGCATTCCATATCAAAACTGTCTACATGGCCTAGATCAAGAAGCAAAGCCTATAAAAATTTAGGATTGAAAGGGAAGCTGGCATGTTTGTTTGAAGCTGTTTTCACAAGTCGTATGAGCCAGCACGCTTCTCCAAGCCCCTCGCTTCCTTGAATTAGTGAGCTTTCCCGACTGCCGCTTTCTGTGCCCCTGGATTACTCAGGGACGAGCTTGCGAAGTTACGAAGTTACGAGTCGGTAGGTTGCACGCCGTCAAGAGTGAGATTTTAGAGCGCTTGCCCTGGCCTGGGAGCCCCTCACTTCACTGGAATTCGATACTTGGAGACAGAGAATTCCGGTAAATCTATTGCTCCATCAAAGCGGGATTTCCCACCTTAATGTATTGTCAGGCAGGAAAGATAGTTCAAGATCTTCAAAATTGTAGAAGACTTTTGCTTTAGCTTATGGGAGTTGTGAGTAAAGCTTCCAAACATTGCTGGCTCGCTAACCCCTCCAAGGTTTGAGGCCAGTACAACCCATCGGACAAAAGATAAGACATGCAACTATCTCTGCATCTTTCATGCAGGACACTAAAGATGGCATCAATCGACCAACCACGACCTTCTTGTCCCAACTACTTCAGTCTCAGATTCCATAGCAACAAATCTGCAAGGCCGTCCTCCCTTACCTCTTACCTCTTATCTCTCAGTCTTCTTCTCATTACTGCAGAATTAGAATTCGTCCTCTCATGTAACGCTGCAGCCTCATCACATTGCACACGCTCAGAAAGGGGCGAACAGCTCGCAAAGAGGAAATTCGTGGCGTTGTGTCTGTGTCCAATGGATATCTCATGCAGCTGCGTACAGCAAGGAGCTTATCTCGGCTCGACAGCCCGGTCAGACAGACAGACGAGTATGACGAGGCGCATCCCTGGCGTTCTGCAGCTTGTCAATAAACGTGCTTCAAGAATAGATGAAGACAGACAGCCAAAATGTTGACAATCACTTTATTGTATCTTCAGTGAACATAACAAAGTCTCAATGAGCAATTTCATAACAAGCAAAGAGAGAGAACAAATGAAGGAACAATTATCGCGGATTCCCAAAAATACCTCAGTACTGTAAGTAAGCGGCCGCTAAGCCACTCCAATTCCCCCTTTTTCGTGGCGCAGATCTCCCGCCCAGCTCCCCCAAGCTCCACGCTGCTCACCCAGTCAGGATCTGATCAACTCTCTCAACGTCCCCCATCGCGCCCCAAGCGAACCTAGAACATTCTACATCATCAAGAACTTCTGACTTCACTCTCAAACATCTGCAGAACAGACGATCCCCCACTTCTCTGTCTCTGTCACTGGCAATTCAACAACATTATTCCTTCTGGAAAGCAATAACAAACACGTGGATTCGCGATCGATCAACATAATCTCTAAACACCATAACACAACACACCACACCACACCACACCACACCACACCACAACGAAGCCAGTCATGTTCCTACCACGGCTCCCCATCCTCCTCACACTCATCACACTCGCCCTCCCATCCACGATCCTCGCACAAGTAGCCAACGAGACAATCACGCCCGAGAACTCAGTCAACGCGAAGATCTCGCCCGGAGACTCCAAGTACGAGTACGCAGGCTGCTACTCCGAGACGACGCTCAACAATGGCACGAACGGCATGCGGACGTTGAATAGCGGGAAGACGGAGAGTGTGGATACGATGACGGTGGAGACCTGTTTGGAGTATTGTAGCAAGGATGGGTATGAGTTTGCTGGGTTGGAGTATACGAAGTATGTTTTGAATTCCCTTTCTTGCCTTCCTCCCTGCTACCATTCCTACCTACCGGCCATCTTACGATCTCCCTCTGCTGCCAATTCCACTGTTTTGATACAGAAGTCTTACTAACAACCTCTCCCTCTACAGAGAATGCTGGTGTTCACACTTCCTCTCCTCAATCGCCGAGAAACTGGACGACAGTGCCTGCGACCTGGCGTGTATAGGCAATACAACGCAGATTTGCGGCGGAGCCCTCAAGCTGAGCGTGTACACCGTGAAGGCTTCGAAGAAGGGCGCGGCGGGCAAGGTCGTGCGTACGGCTCCTGTGGGAAGCATCCTCGCTCTGGGGATTGCCATGGGTGTTTTGCTGTGTTTGGCATGAGAGGTTGATGTTGTTTTAGCTGAGGTTATCAGTAGAAGGAAGCAGAGAGGGATAATTTATAATCACGACATAGACGCGAATGGGAGAGGAGACGCGCTGTATATTCTACTGGTGGAATTGCGCAAAGGAAGGAGGTGTGTTGGATTTGGCTGTGCCGGATTGAATTGCTGTGCACGTTTAGTAGCCGGGCTTCGCGCTCACGATTGGAAGAGTTTGCTTGCTTTATAACTGGGCGGCGGAGTCAGTAACGGTAGTTCTGGAGTTCCGAGTGTTGGCTTGTTTCATTGTTCTTGAGCATTGGAAATGTTTAGTTTGATGGGAGTATGGTTACGGGTACTGTTACGTTTGCAAATAGAGAGATAGACCGAGCGACTTAGAGACCAAGTCGTTCTTGCTGCAGAGAGACACACGAATAGGCAAAGGTTTGCTTGCTGCTTGTCTAGCAAGGACAAAATTAGATGAGAGCACTAATGCTATAATTCTAACTTCCCAAGTCCGCGATCTCTGACTGCCAATTGGACCTTCTCTTTGATGCCATCGAATGCATCCCTCCATATCTTCGTGCCTTCGTTATCTTCGTCAGCTTCGTCAATGAGCCATTCTAGCCATTTCACTACTCCAGCTACTTTGCTCATGTCTCGCTCATCCAGTACCACTCTCCGCAAGTATCTCTCCATAGCAGCCACATCATCTGGATGTGGCCCATCGTTTGCAAATTCTTTGTACCACTCGCTGAGAGTGTCTCGCAGCTCGGGCAATGTACTTAATTCCTGTGTTGTGAAAGTTGGTCTCGGCTCTCGAGGCGGCAACCGAATCTTCCTTTGGCCAAGAGGAATAAGGTCAGGAGGTCGTCGTTTCTTAAGTGCAGCTGTGGTCATCAACCCGCCTTTCTTAGCAAGTCGTTTTCGCCGATTCTCGTTCATTACCTCCTGACGCATTTCTTCTGGCAAGGCAGCAAGGAAGTCGGGATCCAAGGTGTCCGAGTTGTACCCGTCTGATTCCCCTCCTTGGTCTCGAGAGCTACTTCCTCTAGTCCCGACGAAGTTCGCTTGAGTAAGATTCGAATGCGGATCCTGTTTAGGTCTGGCACGAGCACCTGGGGGACGCCCCCTGCCTCGTTTCTTCGTTGGGGTAGTCTTCTTGGGGGGTACAATGTGTAGGCCTTTGCGAGGGGACTGTGGAAGGAGACCCTGCTGGGCTGGAATCGCATGGCCTATGTAGGATGCAAGTACCTCCGCTTTCATATCATCCGGCAGCGCTTCGAATACTTCTGGGTCTAGCTGAGAGGGCAGACGTGGCGGCTCTTCTGGAGCCACGCTATTTGATCTTGAATTGACAAACGGAGATTGAGCCCTCGACGCTGGCATGTTTTGTGCCACGAGCTTCGACCTAATGTCGTGCGGAAGTGCATCCAATACCTGAGGGTCAATCTGGCTGGGGATGATAAACTGTGTGCCCATAACATTGAGCACCTTCTTCGCACTTTGATCTGCAGCATTGGCTCTAGCAATAGCGGCTGCTGGATGAACAGACGGAATCTCTTTCGTCTTCTCGGGACTCTCGATATCATCGGACACATCCTTACCAAAGAGCAAGCGAGCAGTTGCTGGTTTCGGCTTCGTAGGAGCGATAGCTTCATGGATCGAATCCATAGGTTGCTTGAAGTTCGACTCGCCAAGACCCATAGGTGTATTCTTTGGCTTGGTCGGTGTTTGCGGGTCATCAATAGGATCTTCAGTGACTTGCTTTCCTAACTTTGGCGGCGCGGCACCCCAATTGATCCTTCTTTGACTGCCATCTGGCATGCTTGTATTTGACGCCTTGAGAAGTTCCAGTTTCGTCATCTGAACACCAAGTCCTCTGAGTTCACCAGGCGAAAAGCCATAACTTCGCAGTATAGAGACTGCTTCTCGTCCAATGACTTCAGCATTGTTCGTTGCAACTCCAAGAACAATGCTCTTATTGAAAGTGTCGCATTTTCCATGTCCCAAATGCTTAGGTGGATCTAGTGGAGCATCCGCAGACTTCCTCATGATTTTCATCGTTAATTGTCGTCCCTTGACTCCCTGATCAACAAGACGCCGTTGGAGCTCTATGCACAGATTCTGCACAAATTCCTCTGCTTCAGGCTGGGAGATGAACCTTATGCCCCAATTGACTTCAGCTGAAACCGACTTTCGCACGACCTGCTCTCCAACTTCGGTACGATCAATACCTCGAGAATAGTCCCATATCTTCTCCCCAGTCTTGGGGCCAAGTACCGTCATGAGGCGATCTTTCGTCAACTGCCGGACATCTCTAACAAACTTCACTCCGATCTCCTCGAGCTTCCCTCCGATGCTGTAAGCAACGCCAGGTAGGTCCTGAACAGTGAGCTCGCCAATGAAGTCCAAAACCTCTTCGGGCTTGATCTGATGTTGGCCCGCTGGTTTGGCTTTGCGAAGTGCGACCTTTGCAAGGAGGATATTCGCCCCAATCCCTACAGACACGGCGCAGCCTGTCTTTTCCTTGATTCGCTTTCGAAGACTATCTCCGATTTGGTTTGCCTTTTCTTGCTCTCGCCAAATGCTTCCTTCGTGAATCCCAAGACCATCGGTGCCACCTGCAGGCAAGCAGAGACTGGTAATGTCAACGAGAGCTTCATCCACACTCACGCTCTGCACAATGCCTCCAACATCCAAGATGGCATCGTAGAAACCTCTGCTCGCTTCTTCGTAAGCTGGAAAATCATAGGGAAGGACTTTGATATCTGGGCATAGTTCCAATGCTTTCTTCATCCACATCCCATTCTTCACCCCAAAGGTCCTGGCAGGATAATTACAGCTCGCAATCTCACTACCAGTACCACTGCCATGAGCAACGACTGCAGGCTTGTCGATGTAGTCTGGGGCGTTCTTGAGAGACACTGCACAGAAGAAGCTGTCAAAGTCGACGTGCATAATATATCGTCGAGCCCCTGGCTTCCTTTTCGTCGGTGCTCTCTGAGAAGCTGATTTCTCAGATGCCATCTGCTGGAAGCGAGATTTCAAATCGGCTTTCCAAGTCGACAAGTGATGAAGGCGGGATTCCGAATAGAACTGCTTGAGGAAATCTGGATTTGCAGTTGAAGACTTTCTAATATTGGGATCAGCCAGTAAGATGGCATTGTGCTCTTCGGCGGTCATGATTTTGGTTTTCTTGGATGGTGACGGACTTTCAATGTCTTGTGGCTGTTTTAGAGCCTGGGTTGGTTCCAGAGATTTGACAGAAGTCACCGCTTCTGAAGTCTCGACCTCAATTGTTTCACTTTTGGCATTTAGTGGCATTTCGGTCTCCTGGTGCTCCTCTAACACAGGAGCACTCTGTTCCGTTTTGAGTGGACTAGACCTTCGAGTAGGGTCTCCTATTGCAGCACTATTCAAAGCATCCTCCATAGATGAGGAGACTTCAAAGTCACCAGACGACTCGGGGTTCTCTAGCAGTTCCTTTGCCATCACTGTTAGCTTTTGCTCTGTGGATTGATGCCATGGAGGGAAATCTCCCATAAAGACGCCCGTCCCATTCATGACAACTTTCTGCGTGCTCGGAAACTGAGCACCATCCGCATCATCAATATCGTCCACGACGGCTTGAACCTGGCTAGTATACCAGCTCGTGCTCGTCTGATCTCGATACCCACGCTGCTGGGTATTAGTCTGACTGACCATCTTCCCGTCGTTGAAGCCTAAGAGTCGCTGTCCCACGCCTTCATCAACGACTCTATAGGCATCCCATGGGAGCAATTTCCCCGCCGCAACACTATCCACGATCCATGCCGGCTTGACAATGCGATATTTGCGGAACTCGATCGCCTTCTTGGGCGTCAGGTTCGCTGCAATAATATGCGTAACGGTCGTCTTGCCATCGAGGTACTGCATGAAGCCCCCTCCATAAGCCACGATCATATGATGGAGGTCATTAAGAGAAGGCTGCGTGTACCCATTCACATGCGCGACGATGCTTCGAAAGATCTTGGGCTTGTCCGCCGACTCCGAACGTAACTCCGCGTCGAGATTCTGAAGCTTTATCTTTTTGCGGCGGAAATAGTCTGAGAAGCCGCCGAATTTTGAGCCTTTGTACTCTTCGCCCTCTTCATCTTCGAAGGTGTGAGCTTCGATGCGTTTCCGCACGGATTCGGAATTCTTCTCGAGACGGCTGCCCATCTTCAATATCGGTCGTCCGTGAGTCGGACTTCTCCGGAGGTAGAGGCTATCTCAAGATCATGGTTTGGTGAGGGCCTGGTGTGGTTGTCACGAAATATTTCCCGCCTGGAAGAAGCCTGGAAGTCGCGTCGAGATGTTGCGTAAGCACGTGTGTGGCGAAATTTCGGACAATCTACGGCAATCGTGTTTAACGTCCTTTAATCCTTCACAGTTCGACTTTTCTTGTACAGAACCGTCCAAAAAGTGTTGTCGGACTACAATGAAGACATGACAATTTCTATTTTGACATTGCACGATAATGACAGTCCCACTCCCAGGGCCATGGATTTTAGTGAGGCGGCTGGTGAAGTTTTAGTGGCTTTGTGGCAGGGCGTCATCGATTCTAGTCTGGTTCCAGGGTTTAGTAAACAAGCTAGAGGCTCATCTCATCCTCTATAATCTTACTTTCTCATTTTCCCAACTCCATATCTAAGATTTCCAATCTATCTTTCTTTCCGAGTCTCTCGTTTGCTTTTCTTATTCAATAGAAGAGGTTAGAGATGCCTCAACACACCCCCGACGAGAGAGCGCCACTCCTTTCAAACGGCAGCGCTTCAGCTCATGAAGATAGACATGTAGGGATCAATTCCGATCTCGATAATATCACACGAGTGTTGACAGTCAATTAGCTTTTAGAATTTAGCAAAGAGGACGAAGAGAACCCAAGAAATTGGACAGAATGGAAGAAACTCGCCAACATCGCCATCATAGCCTCCATGTCCAGTACGCCACCTCCGTTCCCATCTCCCCTCTTCCTGAAGTCCACTCTGACAAACCCTAGTTCTCAGTCCTCTCGCAAGCTCAATGTTCGCACCGGGCATTGAGCAGATAGCCAAATCATTGAATGCCACAACGGATGGTGTCATAGGATGCCAGACTGGCTTCGTAGTCATGCTTGGTGTAGGCCCGTTGATCCTGGCACCACTGTCCGAGACGTTTGGGAGAAAGCCTCTGTATCTCGTTTGTTTCTCCATCTTCACTTTATTACAGATACCTACTGCGCTGGCGAAGAGCTTGCCAGTGCTTATTACGCTGAGGACGATTGCCGGGTTCCTTGGTAGTATTGGTATTGCCAATGGTGGAGGCACCATCAGCGATATGTACGCACCCAGCGAACGAGCAGGTATTTTTGGATGGTATCTTCTTGGTCCCCTTCTAGGCCCGACAATCGGGCCTCTCCTCGGTGCTATCATTCTCGACAACCTCGCCTGGCCATGGCTCTTCTGGATTCTCCTAATCATCTGTTCCCTCGCCATGCTGGGAGCTTTCTTCTTCTTACGCGAGACCTACGTGCCCGCGATACTCTCGAAACGCAAGAAGACCCTTGAAGCAAAAGATTCAACTCATTACTACTACGAAGGCGAAGATTTACGTCCTCTCCGCGCGAAGATAATGCAATCTATCAAGCGACCCCTCTTGATCCTGTTCACGCAGCCTATCGTCATAACAATGGCCTTGTACCAAGCGCTCCTCTTCGCTATCACGTATAGTATGTATACGCAGTTCCAGAGTATATATGGAGGTCTGTACGGCTTTAGTACATTGCAAGTAGGCTTGACATATCTAGGCCCTGGGTTGGGGTTCTTGACCGCAGTGTGGTTCCTCGTGCCGCGCATCGGAACCGTATACAACTCTCTCACCAAGAAACACAACAACGTCCCCAAACCAGAGTACAGACTCCCGCTCGCGAACATCGGATCTATCGTAATCCCAATCTCGCTCTTCACATTCGCGTGGACGACGGAATACCATATCCATTTCACGGTCCCCGTTACCGCGACGTTCTTCTATGGGATCGGCCAGGTGGCTATTTTCAATGCGGTGCAAAATTACTATATTGACTCGTTTGAAAAGTATGCTGCAAGTGCCATTGCAGCGGGTAGTCTGTTCCGGAGTGTCGTTGGGGGTGTGGTTCCTGTTTTTACAGGGGGATTGTTGGAGAGGGTTGGGCTGGGGTGGGGGTTTAGTATTTTTGGTTTTGTGAGTTTGCTTTTGGCGCCGAGCCCGGTTTTATTTTATGTCTTCGGAGAGGGCTTGAGGGAGAGATTTAGGATTGATTTGGATTGAGAAATAGTTAGGCAGGGTAGGATAGAATGCGTAGAAAGGGACATGCGTGTACACTTAGAATATGTTGTGTTTTGATGAGAAATACTTTTGAACATACTCATCCAAGCCAGTGGATGAAGCGCCTGGCATAAGTGCAGTACTTCCTATCATGCTTAGCAGTGATTGTGAGGAGGCGAACTCACATACAAACGAGGACTTCCCGTCGTGAGACCAAATTCCTGGGACAGAAGAACGAATATGGCATTCTCGTAGCCCATAGGATTCTCCCCCATGCGGGTCAACTCAACCACAGCCTTTCATTCGTCAACAAGTAGGAAATGTACAAGATGCCAAGGCGGATAGCCGGTTACCATTTCACAGATTCCAAGATGAATCTGCGAATGCAGCTGACCGAAAATCCAAGAAAAGAATAAAGACGTGGAGATGAAATAAATACTACCAGTTAGGGTCAGGTCAACGCTTACATGGAACTTGGTGAGTTTGAATTGAGATTCAACGCACCATGAGCCGTCGGATGTCGATGTCAACTCCTCGCTTCGGTAGCGAGTCCCAACGAAACGAGAATTAACAGCCAGGCGCGGCTCACAATTACTAACATCCACTCTTGAGTGATGATCTCTCATCCTCGCCGTTTTGTAATCTGCCGGTACTTATCACATTGGGTAAAGGAGATCCATCGGCCCGAAAGTGAGATGCTGCACATCTGAATTTCCCAGTGCCATATCCGAGTCAAGTGTGTAGCCTTACCCGCTGGACGGGTCCTCTCTTGGTGGAAGCGTCCTAGAGTCAGTCACAGACTGGTGAAGTAGAATATTTTGATAGCCGGTTAGTATCAACGAAGCGACACCACCCTCACAACAACCCCGCATTTTCAGGCTTCCCAGCAGGCACTAGAAGGGAAGCAACATTCAGAGCATGGATTGACTACCTCCATACTGTATAGCTGCATGCTGCATATTGAACCGTAACACCGCATGATACATGCATGAGACCTATTGATCCCCCACCACATGTTCCTTCGAACTTTGAACAATGGAAATACGCAAGATCGGGTGCAAAGCTTGTGATTGGAGAGTGTTGTACTCGGCTCCTCCACTCTTGTGTTCCCAAGGCCGGAGCACTTCTCCATTTAGTATTCAAAGACCAGTCAGCTTCCTGTTTAAAAGCGGCCGCAGGTCCACTGACAACTGGGTAGCATGAGAATATATGGGGAAGTGTAATAACATAGTGCCGCCCGTGCAAGAAGTTTGTTCTTTGGCGATGAAACATTTTTGGAGTGGAAGAGCCCACGAACCCAAAGTGCAGATAGCACGCATGCAGGGACTTCGACTAGAGAGCCCATTATTTCCTTATCACGACATCTGATTTGAGGTTCGGAAGCATTCATCGGCGGATCCACTTAAATCCTGAGGATTGTCTAGAAAGTCCCACTGAAGCCTGTGAAACGATTCCTAGAAGGCGGATGCATAATGAAATGCTTAAGCCTCCTTGACTGACCTCCGCCGCAACTTTGATTTTGATTTGATCCCGCACGGTAACGAGGGGTAAAAGCAAACAACGAAACAATGATTTCTAGGCAGGAGACCATGTCCATAGAGAGGACGCACGGCTCCATTGCAGCGCTGTCGTAGTAAAGTGCTGCGGATACGGTTACGGTGCCGAGTGATAGAGCAATCGGCTGTCCACAGGATCCGGACGAAACGTTGAAACAGACTCTGATTTGAGTCGATCACTTCACCGCCTATAATAGGATGCGCATACAACAACCTTCTTCCATGTTGTTCCCAAGATTAGGTCTGATTGTGGTGGGGGCGAGCCGTGAAGTGTTTTGAGTTGTCAAGCTTTACACGAATGAGGCAGTTGATAGAACTGACAGCTCGTTTTGAAGTGCATTTGCCCTCTGAACCTGCATACGGAAGATCTGGTGAAGTCCCCCAGTACCGGTTTTCGCACGGCTGGAGGTTGGGCCGGGTAGCAGGTTTGATGTCCGAGTCCTGACGAAAATCCCTGAACGGGCAGTGGCAGTTTAGAGAAAGGCTGATCATCTGGTAGATCCTCATCACTTTGCATGACAACGACATCATTACTTACTCGTCTCCAGAAATGAAGAAGAGCCCAGTCTACCTTCTGCCATCAACTTTGACCGGAGTCAAACGCCTGTGACAGTGCGTCCATGGCTGAGTTTGCAAGAGAAACGATCTCTTCTGAAATTTATCGAGAGTATTCAAGTGTTCAACATAGAACCATGGGAGTAGGACCTGGCGCCAGGAAGAATTCCATGGTCTCCTAGGCTCTCAGCATGTAATTGAAGGGATCCTGCCCGGCGTTGATGTTGTGGACGCTCATAGGCCACTACACACTCGACTCGGAGAAATTGAGGGATCCTGTTGGTAGAGAATTCCTCCTGATCGTCGGCACACGGTGGAGTGGGAAAAGTAAAGCAAAGGTTTATCGGCGGCTTCCTGCCTTGTCGGGATGGCTGAGGGACGGGCGTGATTAAGAGTGGCAGCGTTCCCCAGGCTAACGTCACAGATTGGTTCACAGGTTCGTTGTTGTGAGGTAAAAGGGTAAAAGAAGTGCTGATCGTGCAACGGGTTGCCCTGTGGAGAAAAGCAGCGGAGGCGTCAACGGTAAAGGCGGTCGATGATCTCTTGTCGTGAGACCAGAATGCCTGGCGATGATGTCAGAGGAGGGGGTTTGCCATGGGCATGGGCATGATGATGGGCATGGATTTAGACGACGATGGTAAATGTGGGGGGGTTGCTTTATCAATGCCAAATGCCACCCACCAGGAGAAGTAGAGTTTGACTGGAGACACAACCATCCCAGGCGAGACGGAGAAGAGACAGAGTACGGTAAAATAAAAAGAAGTCAGTCAAAGAGATAAAGAGAGTTTGATGTCAGGATAGGAAGGAGGAGAGCTGAAGAGAGGAGGTAAGCGAATAGCGTCAACTTGACCTGGAAGAGCTCCCTCGATAAGTATTGGACATCCATTTGTTCGTCGTCTCTCTCAGGTCCGGCTAAGGGTCAGTGCCTCAGCACAGGGTGGTCACATGGCCCGACTGCATCGTAAAACGCCTCCTGAACTCTAAGCAATGGCGACTGGGATGTTCCCATTCGCTCGGAACGTGCACCTTGAGAATATCGTCATTTGCAATTTTGCCCGCCTCACGAGATGTTTGATGGACAAGGACATCGTTGTCGATATAGCTGAAGTCTTGCTTGAAGTAGTTGATGACATTCGAAATTGTTCATATCTGAGTACCGGGAACTCTGAAGTTAAATGTAGCTGAATAGCCTCTGACCACAATAATATAACCGGGTTTATGAATCAATGCATCCCAATTTTCAAGGCAGAAAGAAGCTGTACTACGAGTCAGAGAATATGTAAGCCTTTTCTCGCGATGCTGTGTCACTCAACTACCACAGCTGTAGCTGTAGCTGTACAGGACTCGCACAATATTTCCATTTTGCATGTAGTATCTGCGTTATCCAGTAAGCAGGTACATCTATCTGCATCTAATCTTCTTTCAGTGGTGATAGTTCATTCCTTTTATCAATTTAAAGTCGCAAGCCGTCAAGTACTCTAGGTCAAATATCAAGTCCAAACGGACCCCAAATTGAAAACAAAAACTTTACAAACCCCTCCTTTACTATCCTGCCCGTCGCTACACCTTCCACTTCTGGATCTCATAAAGTATCACATCACAGTTACTGTAAGTACCTAATTCATGATATCCACAATCCCCAGCAGTCTAATATCCACCCTCCCGGAGCCATTCTCGGGCATGCAGACAGACAGGGATGCAGGCTCCCACGGCTTGATGGCTCCGGGCTCCCCCAATCCCAGCTCTGCCATTCCTCGCTTGTTGATCGTCGGTCAACAATCCCTGGAACATGCTTGCGTCTTGGCGGGACCAGTCTAACTGCGTACTACTAGACGGAAGTGGTGGAAGAGAGGAAGGGGAGAGAAAGGCTCTCTCCATCCCAAGACTAAGTGCATTAACGGTTACCTCACCCTCCTCACACGCAGCAAATCTTCTTGGTCCTTGAACTTCAGGGTCCACACACCCTGCACAGGCTGCGCGCCGCACGCCTCTGCCCTGTCCGCCTCTCCTCTTCCCTGCCTCCTCCCTGTATCCCTTGCCCTGTCTGCAGTCGCCTGCCACTCTTTTTGACCACACCATGCGCCATCAGCCAGCCGCGGACAGAACTCCACCGCAAGCAGCTTGCACCAGCAGAGGAGGCACATCCACCACCTCCTCACCTTGCAAATGGTCCCCTAACCCCCAATCTTCCTCTTCCCGACTATTCATCGACAATTCCGCCATTGATCGATCTGATCTAAATTCACATTTTCTGCCTGCAGCACCGCAGACATTCGATGTGACCACACTTCCCACTTAGGCACACCCAAAGTCTCGAAAACAGATTCTCTCGTCCTTCGTCTCGAGAGAAACGAAAGACTCACTCACACCACATTGGAAAAGTCACGATACTGTACCGACGCCTTCCTACATACATACTGCAGTACCAAGACATACCACGGCAGTAAGGTCACGACATTCCCAACCAGCAGTGGAGCAAAGCAGCTTGCTTGCCAATACTGCTCATCCGTAACGAAAGCATTCGTTACACAGCTACCTCCCTTCCAAAACCCAAACACACAGATTACCCTATACAATGGCCTCACCTTCACAACAAACGATAATGTCGTCTGCCTCCTCATCTAGCTCGTCCGTCCACGAAGAAGGCGGAGGAGGGGGTACGCACCCGCACCCGCAACCAGCAGATACTACGCCCAAGCGCCCCCGTCTACACTCGAGGAAGTCGAGTGGTACCATCATCGTGCCGCGCGAGCACCCGAGAGTCGAGCTGAAGGAGGGCGACGAGGTATTTGACGAGGATGACGCGCGGGCTATGAGCCCGAGGAGGAGTAGTCAAGATCTGGAGAAGATGAGTGAGGATGCGAAGGTGCAGTTAAATGAGTTCGCCAACCCCTCTCGTTCCCACCCTTCCAAAACTAACACGCTCCAAACAGACACGCCAAAGTCCTTCAGAAATCCCTACTCGAGATCTTCAACCGCATCGAAGCCGTGAAAGAAGAACACGACAAACTCGACAGCAATAACAAGTTCCTCCAGAAGTACATCGGCGACCTGATGTCAACCTCGAAGATCACAGCCACTGGCGCCGCAGGTGGACGGAAGAAATGAGTCTTCATGATAGAAGCTCATCGCATCACCGCTGGTTTCTAACAGGGACTTGGAACGAAGTTTAAGCTTCGTGACGCTTCATTTCTTATGTTCATTATGGCGGCATGGACAGAGGATAGAGCAAAGCATTAATCTGTACGAAAAAATCATGAAGGTATGAGAGACGGACAGAGATGAGAGTCGCTGGGCCTGGTGGCAGGATGATTTATACTGAAAGATACAAAGGGAGGCATTGCGGTGGCGTACTGTTCACATCATGATTTTTATGGGAGGGGTCCCAACGGCACAGTTGGTTCATCCGGTCTTGGATTTCAAAGGCATAAAGCGTCGGCGTCATTTATATCATTTCTCATCATACCCGCTCAATGCATACAGCCAAACATCAGGACACGAAGGTGGAACGGCAATCACTATGGGCACGTCCGTTAAAGGAGGATATCACGGCTGTCAGTGAGGGTTGTACAATACGTATTTAATGATAGCACTTTATGAACATGACCTCTCGCTCGAGGTAGAGAGTCAACCGTGACAATTCAGTAAACCCTACTGCTCAATATGGATGCTCCTAAAACCAGCCTCGCGCCAACTGTCCACAATGAGGTGATGACTCGTTGCAAGATGAGAGTAAGTAATGATAAAACCAACTCAGACATTTTCAATTCCACCCAAAACAACCCTGTCATTCTCCTTACCGTCAGTCCTTGTGCTCGCTTGAGACGCCTTTCTGATAGAAGGTGAAGATCTCGGCTCGTCCTCATCATCAATAACCTTAGCGGCCGCTGGAGTCACGACACGCTGTCTCTTGGTGCCACTGTTGTTCGTCGTTGTGAATGGCTGACTAACCCGGCGAGTAGGGTTCTCGTTGTTTGCAGAAGCCGCTCCTGTGGTGCCAGCTTGATTGCCAGTCGAGGCTGTTGGCTGACTCGGGTTGCGAGTATCGTCACTGCAGGCCGCATTCGTTTCTGCAACTCCAGATGGAATGGTCGTACTTCTTTTTGGTATGCTGACTTTCCGAGTGGCATTCTCATTGCCAATTGGATTGATGTTGATATTGACCAATGGTGATTCCTGGATATTCTCCTTTCTGCTCTTGACACTACTGAATCCGGATGATTTCAAGACATTGGAAGGCTTGGGCATTTGCTGCTTGTCTGCTTTGACTAAAGAATAGAAATCAGCAGCTGACATCTTCTCCATTCAGGAGCTGATCTTACCAAAGCCACACATCTTGGAAGAAGCTTTTCGTGATGCAGCGCTCAGGCCAGCCATGTTGCTGGCAAGACCATTGTCCGGCGTGTTGGTTGGCACAGCTGGTGCAGCTGTGGTAAGAGCTTCGACAAGAGATTCGTAAGCTCCAGGCATCTGCATAGACTCGAATTGGCGACCTGTCCTCTCAAATTGCATGGGATCTGATACCTGGCGGCTACTGCTTGTTCGAGTGTTGGAGCTCGAATAATCTGGCATCGAGGTATCTGTTGTGGAAGTGTGTCGCCAGCCGCTAAATGCTGGATTGTTAGTGTGATCAGTGATGAAGGGATCATAAGCAGGCTGTCCAGGAAAGAATGGTGGTGGTGGCATTAAACCAACGCCCGAAATTGGGAAGGATGGTTTGTTTGACTGTCCATGACGCGGGGAGTGACTATGAGTTTCGATTCCGTCGGATCCTTGTCGAGACGGAGAATTCTGTGCATAGTATGGTCCGACAAGAGATACCTGACGCCACATAGCGGCATTTGGCCAGGCAATGGATGAGGCTTCAAGAACGTCTTAGGAAGAACTCCATTAGATGAAGGTAGCTATCAACAAGACCATAGGACAACATACCAAGCGGTGCATGTTGAAACGAGAAGGAAACAATATTTTTGATGCGCTCGAATGGATACGTCAGTTGCTCACGAGAGAAGCCTTCTGAGATAACAACTTTAATTCGACCAAGATCATCTCCTGGATTCCAATAGCTCTGAGACAGCAATTCTTTGTGAAAAGCAGGGAACTTCATCTTTTCGAACTCGCCGTTTTTGTCAAGATCTAATATAATTAACGATTGTTGAAGGAGGATATGCAGATTATCCAACTTACCAACACTGAGCTCGATAATAGTTGGCCACGGCCCGCTTTGGTTGAACCATTTGGAACTGCATCGTCAGCAGTGGCAAGAAGGCTCAATAGAATGCGGATGTACCCTGCAAGTCTGCCATCGATGAAGAGTCGAGCTTCGAAAGTGACAACATCGGATGGCTTCTTCAAAGTCTGGATATAGCGACTGATCTCTGGGTTCTGCCAGCAATGGATAGAGACTCGAAAAGCAGCTCCAGCAGGCAGACCAGGAATGAAGGACGTGACAGTTGGGAGTAAAAGAGGATTCGATTGCAGATTATGAGATTCTGTTGGTCAATCAGCATATTCTTCTTATGACATGCAAAGCATGGTGCCTGCATGCGTACCTGGATCTTGTATGACCTGACAGCTGGTTTTGAACTCCTGCAAAGGGACTTTGTATTGGTCTGGGAAGAGGAGAACATCCCAGTTTTGGTAACGCATTTTGAAGGATGTAAGCCTCGTTGCGGCTGGTGCAAGCAAGTGCTCTTGATGTAGCAAGACTTGAATGACAAGTGTCGATCAGGGACGGGCAATGTGAAGTCGAGGAGAGAGTAAGAGAAGAATACGAGAGGAGTCGCGATTACTTCAAAGATGGTCTTGAGAAATCAAAGCGGGCAAGATGTGGAAGTGACAGTGTGGTAAAAATATATATATATATATATATAAAATAGAAGGCAGGAGCATTGTGAAGAAGGTAAGTTCCTCACTCGCCATTGTAATCGAAGCATTCTGAGAGGAAGGAGCTATTGGCCGATGGTAACCCACACATATCAGTTGATGATAGGTAGGCCCACAAGATGCCTAAGTTCCCAACAGAGCCTTACGTATTAATCGGTCATTACCACCCTGAAAGATGGTTGTTGACTCTATCTAGAAGAGAGCTTTGAGGGGCGGTTTGCATGTCCAGAACTACGGGACTTTTCTGAAACAAGGGCTCCAGATCTAGAGGCATTTTACCTCTGGTGCCGATCATCAAACTGGAGCAGTGTCCCTCCAGTCAAGATAATTGCCAGTCTTTTGATGATAGGTCATTTTGACTTCAGTAGCTTGGTGAGCTATGTTATCCATATGTACAAACTGTCTATTCTGCTCTTTATTCATCTCCTGGAGCCCTCGCCTAGAAAAAAGAGTTAGTAGCTGAAGCACATCTATATCTGAATACGACATACCCTAATTGCATTTGGACCTCCCAATTCTCGTTCAAGTCCACCCTCGAACTCTCTTGGTGCCGACTGCTTATCCGGGTATGACATTCCGACCACAGTACAGAGTCCAAGAACCGCTGCAATGAAGCATCCAATCTGGAACAATCCCTTCCCAGGCTTGGTGTGTGTATACTCCTCCGGTGAAAACATTCCTAGAATGTCATTGTCCTCATGAACCGGCTCTCCGTAATTTCGACGCTCTTGCTTGTCCCACCAATCTGCATGAGGGTCGCGAAATTGTCGTTTGACTGGTGGTGGGTTGATGTATCCTCCATTCTGTAGGAAAGGTCAGCCATACACGAAGGGACGGGCTTTGCCAGGGAGCTGACCATTCCAGGATCCTCGACGTCGGTCTGCCACACAACATTAGCTACAGCTTCATCTCTAGGTATGGATTGTAATAGCACTGACTAATCTGGGATATTCTGGTCCAGCCTGTGCGACCCCTCGCTGTTGATTGAGAGCTGCTCGTCGAATGATAGGAATGGCATTTCGCAGCGGGCGTGCCGTCGCAATTCGCCGAGAAAGCATCTAGAAGCCATGTCAGTACACTCAGGCCAGTATTTTGGGGGAGTTGCGAGATTCTACCGTGATGTTTGAGGCCGCAATGAGCAGATTTAGTTGTATCTCTCCTCTCAGTCTCAGTCAAGCTCACATGGAGTTGCAGTCCTAAAGTCGCGCTAGTTCTTCGCCTATTTTGACTATGGGTCACCGTATCTTGATCGCTCCTCCGCTCCGTGGCAAGTCAAATTTCTGTTGATTCCCCCCAAACCCTCAAGTTTGCCATTTTTCTTCAGCGGAAGCTACAAATGCGCTCTGGGCATGCCAAAACTTCATAGTTTCAATCTGGTGTAGACTGCGCGTCTTCCGAAGTGATTATCATTTCTTCAGATGTGATATTCATGAAGTTCACGGTAGTGCCTTGCCCCCTCTTCTAAGAAGTCATGACACAGACCGCGTCCGATGCGCAAGAGGAACAAACACTACACGGTATGCGCAAACATCACTCGACGCGACAGGCGCAACATAGCTAACCAGTACGAATGATAGAACCCCCTAGGAATGGCGATGAACCTGCAAGAGTGAATGGCCAGCATGACGAGGCTGGAGGAGACAGAGAGCCTCCCAGCAAAAGGCGTCGAGTCGTCGAGACTACACCGAATTCCAAACAGAAGCCAAAGGACAAGGTACCATCTCCGCCATGGAAGCAGATCAAAGCCGAAGGTCTATCGTCATTTACACAAGATGGGAAGAGGAAGTCTGGCAGGACGAATCACGTACCCCTCGAGCTGCAACCCCCGTCCGACAAAAGGCAAACACGAGGCGCTGTGCAGAAGGAATACTCGAAAGGCAAACATGGAATCGCGAATGGAAATAACCCACCGTTTCAGGCAAGAGACACACCCACTACGTCAGTAAACGGAACAAAGAGACCTGGATCTTCTAGCACAACTTCTCATCATCCCCCAAAGTCCCCCGCCAAACCTGCATCTCCAAAAAGATCTCATCGCAAGTCGATGCCTAGTGAGCAAGCAGCAACTCCAGTACGCTCGCTTAAGAAGTCATCCACGCCGAAGCACC
Organism: Cadophora sp. MPI-SDFR-AT-0126; assembly: GCA_020747065.1. NCBI lineage: Eukaryota > Fungi > Ascomycota > Leotiomycetes > Helotiales > Ploettnerulaceae > Cadophora > Cadophora sp. MPI-SDFR-AT-0126. Next base: position 2,462,782 of record JAGMVK010000003.1, on the reverse strand, counting down.
CACAGTCTGCCCCGTCGCAAGCTCGTACATCCAAGGGCCGCCGATCAGGGAGGATCGTGGAGACATTAGATGATGGTGGAAGCCCTCGGCCACAAGCCCTGAACACTGATGAGCAGCCGATACCCAGCCCCAAAGCTATTCTTTCGCGTATCAAATTCCGAGTCAAGTCTGCCACCATTCCTCTCATACACCCTGGACTCGTTCTATCACGCCGCAGGCAGTACGAAACCCTCAAGGAATACTTCGATCATGGAGCAGCTGTACGGATTGAAGATGGCGGACTCTATGATGGTGAAGAACCATCCGAGTATAGTTTGGAGCAAATCACAAAAGATTCCGACGTCATACTACGAGCAGAGGAAGCTGTCAAACCTGGAGGAATCTTGAGTGTGGAAAGATGCTCAGTCTATCAGCCAGAGGCCACTGATCAGCTTCCACGGCAGTATTCGCATGCTGACCATATGATCAGAGCTGCCTTCGAGTTCAGAAGGCTCATGTTGATCGAACAGAAGAAGCATCGTGCAACCGCAAAAAGAGTCGCAGAGGCTTGTGTTACTGAATGGCATCGACGGCAACCAAAGACACTGGCTCAAATCGAGGCAGAAAATGAAGAAGCTCGCAAGGCCCAATACAAGAAACTAGTAACTAGAACTCTGGATACAGTGTTCGAGAATGTGAAAGCGGAAGTCAATCGGCGGCGATTATTGGAATGGGAAGCACAAGAACAAGCTCGGGTGAGGAAAGCCCTGAGTCAAGCGGTGGATGTGTCAACACAAAAACTTCAGGCGCGAAGATCGCAAATGGACTCTGGTGTCGCTACGGACGATGATGAGACTGATGCTTCCGATGCAACAGACAACGAAGCAGGCTCCGGTTCTGAGCCAGAGGAAGGCCGAGAGAGCAACATGTCTGAGTCTGAATCAGAACCGGACGAAGCACGAGTCGATGTAGCAGACGATGAACATTTGACTGTTGAGCAACTTCGCGAAAAATACGCTGCGCTCCCTGAACCAGACGTCGATCCAGTCGACGAAGAAATGGTGGATGTTGACGATGGCAAACCGGACGTCTCAGACCAAGGCTCGGAGCTGGGGCCAAAACTGGATATGGAGGGAGACCTTGATGACAGTGATGAGTCGGTTGACATGGATGATGATATGGGGTCCAGTGACGAAGACCACGACAGCGATGAAGAGGACGAGGACGGTAGCGACGAGGACGAGGACGACATGGGAGAATCTTCACTCCTTGGATTCCTCGCTCCTTCAGAACTGAAGGGGGTAGAGCTTGGCGCTGTTGAGCCAGTATCAGATCCAGCGGCTGTGACAGGTAATGCAGATCTTGCAGAGCCGGCTGATACAGACGGAATTGCAGATGGCGAAGGCGAGGTATCCTTCGTGCCGGATGTTATGGAGGGTCAGTCGTCCGAACATGGGGAGAATACGAACCACAATGCAGAGGAAACTGCAAATGCAAAGCTCACCGAGCAAGCGACTGACTTCAGTGATAAAAACGTCCATTCTTCGGACCGCCCAAACCCTCTGAAGCAGATTTCATCCGAACTTCTTCCAACCAGTCCAGACCGAAGTAGTCAGCCAACTCCAAGAACGACCGAAACACGACCTTCCGAAAGTGATTCCGCATCGTCTGTTGAACTCCACCAAAGTCGCCAGGCCAGCCGAAGTATTACGCCGCAGCCTGGCAATCAGCTTAAGACCAAGGTCCCATTCCTACTCAGGGGGACGCTTCGCGAATATCAGCACTATGGTTTGGATTGGCTAGCTGGCTTGTACGCGAACAACACAAATGGAATCCTCGCAGACGAGATGGGCTTGGGCAAGACAATTCAGACGATTGCGTTATTGGCCCATCTTGCTTGCGAGCACGAAGTGTGGGGACCACATCTGGTTATCGTGCCGACCAGTGTCATGCTGAATTGGGAAATGGAATTCAAGAAGTGGTGTCCGGGATTCAAGATTTTGACGTACTATGGGTCACAAGAGGAGCGCAAAAGAAAGCGACAGGGTTGGAAGACTGACGATGCTTGGAATGTCATCATAACATCTTACCAGCTTGTCATCCAAGATCAGCAGGTTTTCAAGCGTCGCCGATGGCATTACATGATTCTCGATGAGGCTCACAACATCAAGAACTTCAATTCGCAGAGATGGCAGACCATGTTGAACTTCAATACCAGAGCTCGTCTTCTCATTACCGGTACTCCTCTTCAAAACAATTTGACGGAGCTGTGGTCCTTGCTGTACTTTTTGATGCCCTCGGATGGTACCGGACAAGGAGTTGGTGGATTTGCGGACTTGAAGGAGTTCCAAGACTGGTTCAAGAAGCCCTCGGAACAGATTCTTGAACATGGCCGCGAACAGATGGACGACGAGTCAAAGGGAATCATCACTAAGCTTCACAGACTACTGCGGCCCTATCTCCTCCGAAGATTGAAAGCAGATGTAGAAAAACAGATGCCCGCCAAGTACGAGCACGTCGAGTTTTGTCGTTTGTCTAAGCGTCAACGCGAGCTTTATGATGGATTTCTGAGTCGAGGCGATACCCGCGAGACACTCGCTGGTGGAAACTATCTGTCGATAATCAACTGCTTAATGCAATTGAGAAAGGTCTGCAATCATCCCGACCTTTTTGTTGAACGGGCGATCATGACTTCCTTCCCCATGGAAAAGTCCGCCATTGCAGATTTTGAAATCAAAGAATTACTCGTCCGGAGACGACTTCTTCGTGAAGATCCCATGACCAAAGCTAGCCTAGAATTTCTCAACCTTGTCCCGACAAAGCACGAACGCCTTGCAGGAAACGTCACTTCTCGGAGCGCCGCGCTCAGTGCTCAGCGTGTACTCATGGATATGCGTGAAGTTCAGCGCCTCCGCGCTCAGAATGCCCTGACAAGCCTTGATCCGTCTACCGCAAAGTCTAATCTTATTTACTTGGAAAGCGCCTCAAGGTGGGGGCGTTTCGAGGAACTTCAGCACTGCGTGTACCTCAATGCCCTCAGACGTCAACAAAAGCCGATTTATGGAACCCAGCTTCTCAATCGTCTCACCCTAGGTGTCAGTGATCGACCTCTAAAGCCTCGCCCTGCCCAGCGGAAGCAAATGATGACCTGGCTCGAAAACCGCTCTCCGACTTTGATGTCGATGATTCCGACACTAGAGTCTAGATCAGAAGCTCTCAATACCACCATTCAGAAGTTCGCCTGTGTGACACCTCCAGTAGTCGCAAGGGACATCAACTCCATGATGCTCTCACCTAAGGGATTGAGCACTGTGCAGAGCTCACTTACCAGCTCCAAAGTCGATCCATTCCATGAGGCTCGTATGAGACTGTCCATACAGTTTCCGGATAAGAGATTGCTGCAATATGATTGTGGTAAACTGCAGACTTTAGCGAAACTGCTTCGAAAGCTAGAAGCCGGAGGTCATCGAGCCTTGATATTCACGCAGATGACCAAAGTCCTGGATATCCTGGAGCAATTTCTTAATATTCACGGTCACAAATATCTTCGTCTCGATGGCTCGACCAAGATCGAACAGCGTCAAGTACTTACAGATCGCTTCAATAACGACACCCGTATTCTCGCTTTTATCTTGTCAACTAGGTCTGGAGGATTGGGGATCAATCTTACAGGGGCTGATACTGTCATCTTTTACGATCTCGATTGGAACCCAGCTATGGACAAGCAATGCCAGGATAGATGCCATCGGATTGGACAGACGCGTGATGTGCATATTTATCGATTGGTGTCAGAGCACACGATTGAAGCTAATATCCTCCGCAAGGCAAGCCAAAAACAAATGCTGGACGACGTCGTCATTCAAGAGGGAGATTTCACAACAGACTATTTCAACAAGATGTCGGTCAGTGACGTTCTTGGTGAGAAATCGGAGGTATTCGATGGAGATGCCGCTGCGAATGCAGCGATGGATCGCTTGCTAGGGGGGCCTGGGAATGAGAAAGATGTGCAAAAAGTCCTTGCACAAGCTGAAGACCAAGAAGATGTTGCAGCAGCCAAGGTAGCTGAGCGTGAAATCGTTCAGACAGACGCCGCGGACTTTGACGAAAACGCGACAGCTTCTGCAACGCCAGCAGGAGTCGGGACTCCACGAGATGCTGCCCCTACACCAGGTGGAGCAGGCACCCCAAGCATTGAAGAAGTAATGGACGTGGATGGGGATGACGAAATTAATGCTTGGGGCGAGCGAGTCCGCTCGACTGATGAATACATGTTACGATTAGTTGCTGATCAAGTCAAGGATACTCCACTGGAGCTGCCCAAAGACAAGAGCAAGAGTAAACGAGGCCGGGACCATCGCTCGCATCGGGCGAGGTGATTGGTGGGTCTTCGGTTTTGTATAACAACATTTGCGGTTCCGAGCCCAGTGTGTTTGAGTATGTAGAACGAGTGATGTTACATGAGCATGGGTCGGAGTTGGCGTTGGTACAATAGTTTGCATCATCGGGAGTTGCTCAAGCATATGCTTAACGCTGTGTTTTGCATGACTCGGCAAAAGGCTTAAGACGAATGGGTTCATTGTACAATATTCACAACGAAAAGCAATCTGCTTTGATGAGGATAATCTTCGCATCTCACTTTCTACAGTGAAGTACGAAATACTTGTTCTTGTTGTCTGTCTCTAAGAAAGTTCTACTCTCGAGTCTTAGCTGTAGCTTCTGTTGATTCATATTCGTGTAGTTTGCAAGCTAAAATCACCCACGGCCCGCGAACAGCTATTCAAACAGGCAATTATCTAATCCGATCACGCCAAAAACAACACACTATTTATTCATCATTCAACCAATCACTTTCGGTTTACCTGCCCAGCAGAGCCATCCCATCTATGTGCGTAGCACAGGGTATAGGTTCCAACCCCACTCAAACCTGCTGACATTGCATTGAGCAGGCTACGGTATACCGGGTTGCGTGAAGCCAAACCGAATTTGGGAAGCTCGCGGAACCGATTTCCCTTCACCAACCATCAGATTTATGTCCACGGCAATTATTTCCTTAACCTACCTAGGTCAAACTTGCTTACCAAAACAAATACCTACTCTATTTAAGTAATTTGTCCCATCTCTTTGTCATCCTTTCGTCCTGACACTTCTTGCTTCATCTCATCGCGCACCGCCGTCCAAGGCTGAGAGAAAGAAAGGCTGAACATCGACACTACGGAGCTGATCTCCGCTCGTTTTCGCGACATTTTGTCAGCCTCCCCCGAAGATCCCGAAACCTCTATTAATTTCGCTCGCACACCACGTCATTTGAGGCAGCGACGAGCGCAATAGGGAAGGGTTTGATGTTGAGAGCCGTGTTACCGGTACCCTTGACCTAGGGCTCGAGTGGTACAAATAGGTACTTGCAGTACCATTTCCAGACTTAAGAACTGCGTTTTGAGTCTTCCGCCACAACCAACACCTCAGCAGAGGGACAGGTACAGGCTTGCTTGGAATCGCATGGGAACAAGTGAGATCGCTAGAGCGAACGAAGCATTGGCATCGAATGCAGTTACTCGTATCTGCACACAGGCGATCGTAGTTCTGGGCACAATATAAGAAGCCACCATGAATATCTCCTACTCGCCTATTCCAATCGCAAACCTTCCCCCCGCTGTGGAGCAGCTTGGCCATGAATTGACAAAGGGCACTGCTTTCCTCTTGATACCCACAGAGCTCCTCTACTTCGCAATATATTTCCATGTCAAAGGCCTTTTCAGGATATACAAAGCACTAGGCTTCCTTTCTCTGGCGACTTTCTGGATTGCTGCTTACGCAGCTCCGATTACCTGCGGACCAGCCAGATGTCTGCAGCACTTTGCAGGTACGACGCATAGATCAAAATTAGCTTTATCAGTTTTGCTGATGTTTTCCAGTTGCAATTGGTACGATGAAGGTTCTCGATATTTGGGCGCGCCGACATGATCTCCCCGTCTACTCCGCAGGCAAACAACCAGCGGACTGGAAGCTGGCGTTGATAATCCTCACAGAGCTTCGATACGAATCTTTCACTCCCAATCACATCAGAGTATCCAAAGATCAGGAGAACTTTAACGAAGTGACGCAATTGGGAATCCATGTTGCCATTTTCGCCTTCTTGCAAATGCTCCCGCAAAACTTCCCGACTGTGCTGGCTTTTGAGGTGATGTTGGCGATATATATCTTGTGGACGAGTATGCAGTTGCTGTTGAGATATAAGAGTAGTCCGGCTCTCTTTGGACCGCTATACTTGATCGATAGCTTGACGGGATTCTGGTGGGTTTTGGCGGAGCAAGCAAGATGTTAATTGATATTTGCTAACAGCTCAAATAGGTCTGAGTCGTGGCATAATGCTTTTGCGTCTCCCTGCACATCGCTTGCTTATGCGCCACTTCGCTACGGTCTTCCCAAATACGGGGTTCCTGTGGTTATCGCACGATCGATGGGCGTCCTAGCAGCCTTCAGTCTGATGGCCTTGTTCCACATGTACGCACTCTCCCCCATTCTCGACAAAGAAGGGCTCGCAAGGATAGGATTGTTCTTTTTCTTCAACGGGATTGCCACGGTGTCAGAAGCAGCTATATGGGGCCATAAGAGACACTGGGTGAAGACAACTTTGGCGTGGTTATTTGAGACGACGATAGCGAGTGTAAGTCATTATTGGACGTTTATGAGACATGCACCCCAGGTACTGACTTTTCTCAGTGGGCAGCTAGCGGGCTGGACATCCCGAACGGCTTGTCGAGGATTCGCTGGATGGATATTTGTGAGGCGCAGACTTATTGAATTGAAATGAGAACACGACGTGACTATTTATGAGGTGGATGATCTAATATTTTTATGATTGTTTAGCATGCAAATACCCAAAAGCGTTGAGTGCTCACGTACCATTACAATCGGGTATCGTCAGGGGCGTGTTGACGTCGTGTATGGGAATAAGTTCAAGATCATTGCATACTTTCTCCTTGTGCGCAAGTCGTTTGACTAATACATTGTATTCCATGGATGCCTAGCTGTGAAGGATTAAGATGAAATTCTAAGCAAGACTGGTAGCGCTGCTTGACTGGTACCGCCATTGGGCATGTTGTTGACATTGCTACAGAGCTTCTTGGATTAACGGCAGTAAGTTAGACCGCGGCAACCACTAAAATGCCCGAGAATTAGTTCGGGCCATCATTTCAATTGGTAGATGTAGGGATAGGAGTACCTATGCGTGGAGAAAATTGTATGAATGTCAACTTCAATTTGTCAAGTTTCGTCTTTTGAGATTGTTCCAGTCCTAGCACACACCACATAATCTGAAGCAGGGTCATGGCAACTGTATGTGAACGGATTGACAGCCAATTTCTTTAGCTTGAGTGAGAGAAGCGGCACTATACGAAGTCCGAGAAGGGAGAGTCAGACAGACGGCATGAATAGGCTCGAGCTGGTGGATTCTATTCACAAACATCGCGACAGGAAGTGGGCCAGTGACGGAGTGATAACTTGCGCCGTTGTCATTGTCTTCTAAAAACAAGAATAGATTCAATGTAGTGCATGTAGCAACACTGAAAAAAGGGAATTGTGTCCAGTGTGTACTTGAATACAGGTCTGCGTGAAATGATTTGAGGTTAGGAGTTTAAGGTTATTTCAGTATTATGGAAGTACACAAGACAGGCAGGGTTCAGCAGGTACACCAGAGTAATCATGACCCTCGCTAAGTCATCACATCGTAACACCGCCTCTAAACTTGCTAGTCCCGATAGAGTGCTTCCCGGCGGCAGTATCCCGCGAGACTAAAATGACCAGTGAAAGTGGTGTCAACAACCAATGCGCCAGGACTTCCACAGATGCGTCCGTGGCATCGAAAGTCTTCCTGTTCCTAAAATTACGATTGTCATCTTGTGATATGATATCGCGAAGATTCTGCTAGAAATGGAGCAGCCATCCTCAAGCTCCAAAGTCACAGGTAACAGCCAGGCATCTTCCAAAACTATTCTTCCAGCTGATTGTTTGGAATAAGTTGAATACTTTGATCCACATGGGGTATTTCAACTTCTCTCCCCGGGCCTCCTTCCACGATTACCTCTACGAAATCTGCATTGGGAGTCCCATGCTGGACCTCTGCGATCAATCTCATCACTTCATGTAGATCTTGTCCCATCTGCCCAGAGCCCGCCCTCATTCGTATCTACCGAGAATGCATCTGCGAGTAGCTCAAGCCTTTCGAGAGTCAAAAGTCAAGACTCGGCTGCAAGTGGAGATGACGGGTTCCGGACACAGGCGCTGGGAGCGCAGGCCGTAACTGAAAGACCGGAGTCTTTATCTGGACCTCCTAAAGCGCCTACGAAAGAACGGAGGCACCAAATACCAGGACTACGGCAAACACCATACTTGAAAATATTTTTCTTACGATGCGATGATAATGACACATACAAGGCGCAGGCACGGCGACAGGTTCGAGAATGGATCAAGGAAAACACACCGCCAACCCAGAGCACAACGAAAGGCACTGCGCAAGAGAACCACGATGCATATGAGTGGTTGGTAGTGCATGTCATTGTTCCCAATACCGCTGCTGCGACTCAGCCGAGGACGAGTGGAAAGGGAGCTGAAGGAAGCTCAGGTTCAATGTCAGAGAAATCTACTGCCCGTTGGAGGGGAGGAGGATCGTCCACTATACTCGAGAAGTTACGGGCGGATTTTAATGGGTCATCCAAATCTGCGGTCGATCGCATCGCCCAAATACGCATCGGAATCAATGACGTCCCGTACGACATGCTCCCTAGAGTTGTCCCTGCAATTCCTGGTTCATATTCCGAGACACCACAGGAAAACGAAAATGCCTGGCTCGACTTGATTGCGAAATTGAAGTTCCAGATTCTTACATCCTTTGATATGCGCGTCACCCAGTATGAAGAAGATATCCGAGAGAAAGATGCGCAAAGATCATTACCGGGGTGGAACTTTTGCACCTTTTTTGTGTTGAAGGAGGGTCTTGCGAGGGGTTTCGAAAGTGTGGGACTAGTCGAAGATGCCCTTGTTGGATATGATGAGCTTGCTGTCGGCCTCGATGTAATTGCGAGAGAGCAGTCCATCGCTGGTTCGGGTGCTCAGCATGGTGGCTCATTCTTAACCTTCACGGAGGATCTGAAACAGAGAGCAGAGAAGGCAAGAGCTGCCATTCTGAGGGATACTGGGACGGACGAGAACGTGGAGTCAGATGACCCGATTGACCTGCAATCGATGGCAAAAGCATCGGATCATGAGTGGAACGAGATTCCACTGAATGCAACAAGAAAGCGTTACAGGGAGCTCATACTCTCAAACGACATTTCGATTTTCGATTTTCGTTGCTATATATTTGCACGACAGCTCACCCTTCTACTTCGGCTCGCAAATGCTTCTTCATCCCAAGAAGAGCTTCTTGCAAAACTCAAAGAGCAGCGAGAGTCCAGTCTGCAGGGCGTTGCCGCTCGACTCCCTGCCTCTCAGCCGTCAGAGGATGCAGAAAGCTTGTCTGTCCTTGGCGAAGTGTGTCGAAGGTCCATGGACTTCATGGCTTCCATTTCACAAATTATGCGGGATGATATCTGGCAATCCTGGCAAGTCACAGAGAGAGAAGATAGCCACACTGTTTTAGCAGACACGGTCATGAGTCAAGTTGTTAACAACATGGTTTCTTCATTCACTTTTGCTATTGCCCAGCAGATTCTTGCCCAAACATCAACAAAAGCCCTGCCTATTCCGCCATCAACACTGGCCCCCCCTAGTGGCACTCCTGGTGCAGATGGTCAAGAACCCAAAGCGGCAATCCCAGAACCAAAGACGATGATGCATCCTGCTAGAAGCAGTTCTCTTGCTTTGCGGTCAAGATCTCGGGAACCTCCAAGTCCAGGGAAATTGCCTGGCATACGAAGATCAAGCGTCCCAGAACAGGGAGCGGCTGGATCGCCATTTCTGAAGGCTGGCTTGGAAGAGCTTGCTGGACATAGAGCAGAGCTATATTTATTGTCAAGAAGTATCTTGGTTCGAGTGGGCAAGGACCACAAGTGGAGCGTTGGATGGGAGGAGATGTCGCACCTTCAAGGAGGGGGTGCTGGAGAGATGGAGGAAGTTGATCTCAACGAAGAATCCGCGAGTGTTGAGACTGGAACGGTGCTTCAACCATCTCTCCACGGAATCGATAGCAAGCTGCTTCGGACTGCTCTGGACAACAAAGATGATTTCTACCGTCTCTACGAGACATTGACCGACAAGGCACTCCGCCATTACACAGTCGCCAATCATATCCAATCGGTTCAAGCCAGCATGGCTGACCTTGCTGTTCTCAAGTATCATCTTACCGACTTCGCTGCAGCTGCTTCGTATTTCTATCGTATGACACCATTCTATGGTGAGAGTGGATGGGCACAGGTTGAACTTTCAATGCTTGTGATGTATGCGAGGTGCCTTAAGGAGTTGAAACGTAAGGAAGAATATGTGAAAGTCGTGCTGAAGCTGCTCTCCAAATCTGCGATGATGGAAAATGCTAGACTTCAAAGGAAATCCGTACTGAGATTTGGACGTGGCCCCAGTCTCAGTCCAGAGGTGTCGCCAATAGAAGCATATATTCCTGAGTTGTTGGAAAGTACCAAAGGACTGCAGCATGAGGTCCGCGTTCCTTTGGAGCACTTTTTTGGCAACATCGAGGTTGATGGGACCATCCGATACAGTCATGAGAATGATAGTTTTGGACTGGAGGTTCGACTTCACTATCTGTTGGTCGATGATATGCCAATCGAGAAGGCGAGAGTGCGAATAACGTCTGTGACCGGAGACAGTAACAGAGAAATATGGCTCGAATCTGATGCGGCAATGACGTTCAAGAAAGGGACAGTGACTTTCGCTGTCCATAGTAATGTCAGTGGTTCTCCCGGTTACTTTGTACAAAAACTGCTGACACTATCTAGGTGACCATACCAGGCATATACCTCGTCAACAGCATTATTCTCGAAACCAGTAATATTGTTTTGGAGTACGATCACAGTACCACAGAACTCTCCTCGCCCAGAGACAACATGTTTTTTAAGTGCCCAAAGCTTCTTATTTACCATAGATCGGAAGCTTTCGATGTTCAGCTGTACTCATCCAGGTATATGCACCTTGACCGAAATCGTTCTCTGGAGATCGTCCTTTCCTCTGGTTGGAACAAGTTAGAAAATGGTGAATTGCACGTTCGAGCCGCCACCGCAGGACTAAGGGTGCAGACCAGCGAAGCCAAAATAATAAAGGGGTCTCTTGAGCTTTCCAAAAATGCTGAAGCTAGCATTATTCGATTTGGAGCCATGGATCCGCATTCACTTGTGAGGATTGTGATGCCATTCAGCCTTGAGCACGAGGTCAACGACATATCTCTCAAATTAGAAGTATCCTACACGACTCAGAAAGGAATATTTTTCTTTGCTACGACACCATCGGTATCTATCATGCTTCCCCTCGGCGTGAACGTCCAAGACGTCTTCAAGCACAAAGCGTTATTCTCCAAGTTCACAATTTCATCTTCTACAACTAGCCCGCTACGTCTGCTTGGCTCCAAGCTGGAAAGCTCTGAGGTGTTTGAAGCTCACAGTGGACTCACGCTTTCCAGACCTCTGGTGGTCTTTCCGCGCCAACCTGCGTCAATGCTGTACAAGATTACGAAATCTCCTTTCAGTGAAACCGCACGCCAAGCTTCACGAAAAGGACCAAAATCAACATTATCCCTTGTTCTGAATTACATTTGTCTAGAAGAAGAGATCGAGGATGCTGTGACCTTGAATCTGAATCAAGTTCTTGCAGGTGGTCAGTGGCAACAATATATTCGACTCATTGTCCCCGTTGTGCTCGCTCAGGTGCGAATCCGCTTGTCTCCTTACGATCTTGAACGAACTGCTGTTCTTTGCGAGTTCTCGACCTCGATTCTTTCTTCCGTTAGATGGCGGGATCAATTTGCTGGACTTGGTCGCAGCATCGAGCAGAACCAAGAAATAGCCATACTCATTGAGGAATGTCTTCAACTTTGGATACAGCAAACACCTATTATCCCACTGATACCGATAACTCTCACAGATGAGACCCTTGGCAAAAGTCGATCGATCATCATACCTGTTGATGTGCCGTCTGTATCGGTTGTATGCACCGCCGATCTGAAAATCCTGGAGCCATCCTCTGTCCCTTCCGACATAATTATCGCTACGTCTAATCAGCCTCTATCGGCATCGTTAGCAATCAAGTATACGAGAATTTGGGACACATCACTGGACTCAGAGCATGATGCCTCCGGCGAGGACGAACACATGGAGTTCTTCTACGAGGTTGGAGGAGCTACTGATACCTGGCTCATTGGCGGCAAACGAAAGGGCCACTTTAAGATTCCAAGAAAGCCGTCGGCCAAGGAAAGTAGACACCAATTTACATTTCCAGTTGTACTTATTCCTCTGCGTGAGGGGTTTCTACCATTCCCGAATGTGGAAATCAAGTCGGCGCCCAGGTTTCATAACTCAGGCGAAGCCAGCGGCAGTCAAGCCAAGAAGGCTAATCAAGTCAGCTGCGAGACGGACTACAAAAATGCTGGAGAGACCATCAGAGTCATCACTGATGCTCTGAAGACAACCGTTAGTTTAGATGCCAGTGGCCCACAGGGCGGGGCATGGCTTCTTGAAAGCGAGAGGCGGGGTTGGGGAAGTGGAGAAGTTGTGCTTCGCTGAGGACTGGAAAAGGAGATGTATTTGTATTACGCCTAGGTAGAAGCTATGTCGGAAATAGCCTGCCCAATTACTAGCAAAACCAGGCCCTATGGTCTGGATTGAAAAAAGATCAAGTTGCCGCGGTTTGCAGCGTTTAGTTTGTTTTGCTTTGAGCGCCACTTTACCCGACACATCTGAGCTGCAAACAGAACTGCGTACTTACTCCATACCATCGAACCAAGGCCGAATGACCGCTTTAGCTATCGGACTTCTTTCGGGAGAAAGAAAAAATGATTATTTTGATATTTTGATGAGGATTGCTTACCAAGCCGATGGCGATAAGACGGCCAAGTACAATTCCGAGGCAGAAAACCCCGGCCTCACTCCGGCGCGGACTCGTTTCCCGTGTTCCTTCAGCGCGGGTGGCTTTCACGATAAGCTTTTGAGATGAAAGCTTCGATTCCCAAGTTCTGGCTCGGCACTCCATCATCGACATTGCCCTGTCACAAAATTTCAAGGACTCACGACAAATGAGGTTGACGAAGCAAAGGACATCCGCCATTTCCACCCACAAGCTTGAAATCTGAGCAAACAGTCAGGGGAAGTTTCCCAGACAGAGGATCGATAGCTGACGAATAATGGAACGTAACACTGGGTTCAAGGGGACTAGATCGCCGCACTGGAATCCTTATCGTCGCGGCAGGCTTTCTCAAAGCGGGCATCTTTTACCAACCCTGCTGGAGTGGAGCCATACAAAGCTGGGGCATCCTGCCGATAGCGAATCAGCTTCAGCGAGCTAATGCAATGCATCTCAGGGTTCAGCTTAGAGGTATTAGACTTTGGTGCTGCCGTGAAGGCAATCCGATGATAAGCTGGCCCTCTTTTTTCTCTCGTTCACTCCTTTGATTAGGTGAATATATGGCCAGTCCTGCTTCTTATATACTTTGGCAAATGCCCTGATAATTTGCCTGGAAGCCTTCTCCTTATATTTCTTGTTGCAAGTTCATCAAAATGGCAGATATCAAACATGCACCAGAGGGATATTCCTCGACTGAGAAAAGTGTGCCTGCTTACGACACTTCTGCCAGCAGTGATGTTGGAGCTGTCGTCGTCGAAAATGTTGACGACTTAAAGCGTAGCTTAAGCGGCAGACAAATTCAGATGATTACAATAGGAGGATCAATCGGAACTGCTCTATTTGTCAGTATCGGAAGTGGACTCGTCCAAGGCGGTCCAGGAAGTCTCTTCATTGCTTTCACGATCTACTCGTGTTGGTTAGCACTAGTAAACAACTGTATGGCGGAAATGGCTGTCTTCATGCCTGTCAGTGGTGGATTCGTGAGAATGGGGAGCAAATGGGTCGATGAAGCGTTTGGCTTCATGCTAGGCTGGAATTTCTTCTTATATGGTAGCGTCTCCCCTCATTTGCGACGAGTAGAGCTGATCTCTGATTAGAGGCCGTCCTTATTCCCTGGGAGATCTCGGCTCTCAATCTAGTGTTGACATTCTGGAGAGATGACATTCCCCTAGCAGCCGTCTGTGCTGGCTGTATTGTGCTCTACGGGTAAAGATTCTTACCTCCAAGAAAAGTCAATCACTGACAAGCACAGAATTATAAATATCTTCGCTGTGAAATGGTATGGCGAGAGTGAATTTTGGCTATCTTCTGGAAAATTGGTGCTCATTATCATGTTGTTTTGCTTTACTTTTATCACAATGGTCGGAGGGAATCCCAAGCATGACGCTTACGGGTTCAGGTATTGGAGAACGCCTGTAAGTCTGTTTACATTATTGGTGCTTCGCGTGCCACCTGTTTCCGGAGTCATGGCCCCTGAGTGAAGTCGATTCATCTGGCCAATCCAGAAAATATTGCGCCTGCTTGGCCAGTGTCTGATTACCAACAGCCAGTATCGTACATGGACTTTCCAAAACACTTTGGACCACAAAATTCTGTTAAGAATAAGCTGCTGATAATATATTGAACAGGGCGCCTTTGCTGAGTATGTCACAACTGGTAGTCTTGGGAGATTCGAGGGTTTTCTAGCAGCACTTTGGAAAGCTGCGTAAGTGTCAGCATTTCCAACTCTGCTACCAATATAGCTAACTGATGTCTACAGTTTCACGATTGTCGGACCGGAATATATAGCTATGATGGCCGGAGAAGCTAGTCATCCGCGCAAGAACCTCAAGCGTGCATTCAAGACTATCTATCTACGATTCGGCCTTTTCTTCATCGGTGGCGCTTTGGCTTGTGGCATTGTCATCCCTTACGACAACGAGAATCTCATCAATGCTCTCGGGGATGCCACAGCGTCGGGAACTGCTGCCGCCAGTCCTTACGTGATTGCCATGCAGAATCTTGGGATTGGCGTCCTTCCCCATATCACGAATGCCTTGCTCGTCACATCAATTTTCTCTGCCGGTAACTCCTACGTGCACGTTTTATCTATCCACTCGTCTCAAGAGCGAAATGCTTACATATCACAGATACTGTGCTTCTCGAACGCTTTACAGCCTTTCACTTGACGGGCACGCCCCGAAATTTCTCCGCAAATGCACAAAGAAGGGCGTCCCGATTTGGTGCTTCTGCATAACGATGATATTTCCATTCCTCTCTTTCCTGGCTGTGGGCACCAGCTCGGGGCAAGTTATCACATGGTAATCTGCTCTTCGACTTCTCGTTCAGGGCCTCACTAATGCTGAACAGGCTCGCCAACTTGACAGAAGCTTCCCAAATCATCGATTACATCTGCATGTGCTGGATCTATCTTTACTTTCACCGCGCATTGAAGGCACAGGGCTACGATCGTAAGGACTTGCCTTATGTGGGGTGGGCTCAACCTTATTGTGCTTGGGCTGGCCTCGGAACAATGGTTTTCACCGTCTCTTGCTACGGATATGCTACGTTTCTTCCAGGATGTGAGTAACTCCACCCCACGACCATTGCTTGAATCTGATTATTCTAGGGTGGGACGTGGGAACTTTCTTCTCTTACTATACCATGGTATTTCTGTGTCCTATACTTTATGTTGGATGGAAGGTGTACTGGAAAACGAGTATCATCAAGCCCGAAGAGGCAGATCTTGTATGAAAACCAAACTTGACTTGGTGATGCGCTCAGTGCTAACGTGTTGAAGGTTTGGGAACGCCCAGTCATTGATGCTTATGAAGCCAATATTCTGGAGAAGCATGTTGGATTTTTCGAGGAGATCAAGATTATGATGGGGTTCAAGAAGAAGGAACAGGTGCATGAAGAGTGAACGAGTTGAGTGATACCTCTGGTAGAGCTACTGAATAGCTAGTTTCCAGTGATCGGTTCAGGCTCGAGAAGGACGTCTTGAGAAAAGCTTCTTGAAAACCTATATCTATCGCCTACTTACACGAACAGAGTAATTCGCCTTCGGAGGTTTTACTAGAAGTACATTTCAGAAAGCTGTCAATTTCAGTGACTTCGAAATTCGCCTAGAAAAACTTGTGACTTGTTCGACAAATATTCACGTCGTGATATCTTCGATTGGCAGTGGATTCATTCCCTTTCAATTTCGCTTGTCCTAGGCAGGTGAGAGTTTCAAATGGAGTGATAAGAGTCCGCTGCTTGCTAAGAGTTTGCATCTGTACACCAAGACGTATTCTCTTTTGTTCCTCCAGAAACCCCCTGCTTTCGAGAAATGTGACTGGCAACGTCTCGAACCTCCTCGAACCTCGATAGCACACCCTTTCTATTCCAGTATCACGTGGGTGAACTAAAGTGCTGACTGGGACGAAAATCTTCAGGTCAAGGTTTTCTCTCCCGTAAATTGTCGACGATGGAAAGATCTTCTTCCACTGTACAGACAATTACCAAGACTTTCTTGAAATGCTGCTTCTCCGGGAGAGAGAAGTCTTCCTTGGGACGGGAAGTCGAGGTCAAGCTCACAGCTATTTCTGACGTCAAGCCGTCGAGTTTCCATCTCAATAGGGCGACATTTACGATCGTGCGAATCACAGTTTACAACCCGTAAGGTCAGCATTAGAGACCCCTGGAGATAAAATCTAATTATGGTAACGGATTCAAAGTTAGAGACCGATATTCCGATCTATACGGAAGGTTGTGAAGCCATCTCAGTTCGACCATTTTACTGAGCCGTCTCTATTGTAAAATGTCTCCGAGGCGGGACAACTCCATACCGTGAACGCCACTACACTCAAATATATAATCGATTCTCGCAACCACGAATACTCACAGGGATTGAGTATTGAAACCCGTGGATTATTTTGAGCAATTGACGTACAAGATGGCAACTAACAAAATCCCAACGACAATGCGCGCCTTAGCATTGGCGCAGCACTGCAATCCGTCCGCCTACAATCTTGCGAATCTGCCAGTACCAAGGATCACGAAACCAGATGAGCTTCTGATTAAAGTGCATGCGGCGTCTGTTAATCCGGTGGATGTCAAGCTTGCTGGAGAGTAAGTACGCCTGAGGATGTCTACAAGCGTTTACTAACAGTGATGCAGTTTGGGGAAGTTACTTCAGAAAGCATCGTAGGTCACCAACCCCTCCAAGCAGCATGCCCATTGCTGATATCTAGTTGCAGATTTCCGTACAAGATGGGCCATGATCTAGCAGGGGAAGTGGTTGCCGTTGGCACATCAGGATCGAACTTCAAGCTTGGAGACCAAGTATACTCTCGGGTATCAGAATCGTATCAAGGAACGATCGCGCCATATGCTTTGACGACAGCATCGACCACCGCCCTCAAACCGAAGTCCTTGGGCTACACCGAAGCAGCCAGTATACCCCTCGCCTGCCAGACTGCATACCAAGCTCTCCGAATTGGAGAAGAAAGGATACCGGGCGGGCTGAGGGGCAAGACGGTGCTAGTACCCGGAGGACTGAGCGGGACAGGCAGCTTCGCAGTACAGCTTGCGAAGAACGTATTTGGGGCAGGCAAGGTTATCACTACGTTGTCAACGAGCAAGATACCGAAGATCAAAGAGCTGATGGGCAAGAGTGCGCCGGATCAGATTGTGGATTACACGAAAGACAATTTGATACAGGCGGTCGGGAAGGGCACGGTGGATTTCATGTTCGATACGATGAAGAACACGGTGTCTGCTTTGCCGCTCATGAAGAAAGGAGGTATGATTGTGTCCATCAGTACGGTCCCTAATGGTACGGCATTCAAGCAAGTCTATACAGATATGCCGGTATGGATGGAGTATATTCTCAATTTCATGGATTGGTTCTACAGATCTTGGACGGGCCGGAAGGGCGTGCAGTATCAATATCTGAAAGTTAATGGCAATACGAAGGATTTGGAAGCACTGACTCAGGCTGTGGAGGAGGGGAAATTGAAGCCGATTGTGGGATCTACCGCGAAGCTGTCCGATCTTGAGGGTGTTAGGAATGGATGTCAGCAGATAATGGAGGGGAAAGGTGGGATTGGCAAGTTTGTCATTGAGATTGACTGAATGGTTAGTAATGAATATCGTACCGTACTTAATCCACGAAGAGAACGGCCAAGTGTTAGAGGTATCCTTTACCCACACTGACGCCGAAACATCCTCTGGTCCTTGTGTGAGCCGAGAAAGTGCAATCTTCGGAGTCCAAGACGTCAGCTGGAATAGCCACGAAGGATACTTGCAGCTCTTGTGTACAGCCTTCATGCACCGATCTCTACTGGTCGCCTTTGTGCTTCCCGAGTAAATGTTCCACGTGGGATGACGAAGGAGTTGCCCGACAATATTCTAGAAGTGGTACGCAATCCTGGTGACACATGAGTAGACGTCGTCCCGATCTCCCATGCAACGACGATGCTTTTTAGCCGGAAAAGGTGTTGTTTGGAATGGATGTGGTCTGGCCTTCATAACGAAATCCCCCTCACCTGCAAGGGCCCGATAAGATACGGGCTTGATAGGAATGTCGATTGGCGTTCGTGGATGTGTATCGATACGATTGAATTGCTCATCGGATCCAACATTCTTCGGATGCATCCTCTGGCTTGAGTCCGTGAGAGCTCCATCCGTCCATGGAAATCTTCGTCTTCAACGGCTCCTCGGAAACATGGCATTGCGTAGTATATGAGGGCTGGCCATGGGATGATTGAAAATGTAAATACCGGACGAATAACTTGTTACCTGTAGTTGGTGACCCCATGGTGTAACCGATTGTTGTGTATAGGAGCGTTATGGTGGCGGAGCAGGATCTGATGAGGCCCAGGATGACGTCTGTTGGAATGTGTCATTTCTGAGTCTTCACGAAAACTTTCGTGGTTTGACTTAAGAGAGGTATGTCTAACACCACGTGAATATCTCAACAGGTCACGTTTCGCGTCCCTTTGGAATGCCATCGCGCATGTAGCTGACAGCCCTATTAACCTGGAATATCATCATTTGAGGATGAATGTCGGGGCTGACTCAAACATGTCTTCTTCCCAGATCATTTTGGATACGGAATTGGTTGCGCATGTTGCCGCCCAAAGGCATTCATCCAAACAGCTCAAATCAAAACAGCAAATTTGGAGCACCAAGCAATTTTCATCATCGCGCCTGGATGGGCTGCATATGCCTAACTTTGTCGAAGCAGGGAACAATGCATGCATTAATCTCCAGCTTGGCCAATAAGAAGCTTGTGCCTGGATTTAGGACTCGCTAGTCAGGGGTAAGCACCTTATCCACAAGCCAACAACGGCTCAGCCCGCAGGGTTGCAGAGTAGTCTGTGCAAGGCCGACGAGGATCCTGCAGGATGTGTGGTGTGCTGGGTTATTTGAGGACCAAACAGAAGGCTGTGCAAGTTGTTGTTGGGTTGCTGTTCGTTGGATGGCCGTTCGAGAGGGCATCTGCGAATGAAGCCTTGACACGATTTCAAATTTCTAGACATTTGGACGAGTGTGTTGTTTTTGAAGCGACCATCGCAGTGACCCCGCTACTGTAGCCATCAGCAGGCAACAAGTAGTAATGCGGATGGCTGGAATTCCGAATCTCGAGATGGACCGCTGTGCTTTTTTTTGTAATGTTCCACTGTTGTTGGTAATAGTTGCATAGGTAGGGAAATAGCAAGAGGATTCTGTTGTTGGATATCTGGCTTTTTGATATCTCACTAGAAGAGATATAGTATCATTAGAACTAACCTGCTGGTACAAAGCTCTCAGCCTAGAATATATTAATACAACGAGAAGCAGCTAAGGCAATTGGTATTCCTTACCGCCGGGTTCGACAGACTTACATGCCTTGAATGAACCTCTTCTCTGATTTCTCTCGGCCCTATCCTCAAGAGACCACGACAGTGACCAGAAGCGCTTGTACTTCAAAGCAAATCTCCTTCTGCATCGACACGCAACAAAGAGACGAGTACAGAAATCGAAAGAAGGAACGTGCTCAGACAGAAGGACAAGCCCTACGGTTTGCTGACGACAACACTCCACGGGTCACGACAGCTTCATGCGCGTGGACAGCACGGTGTCTATCTTTCAGTATTCACGACATCTCCGAGGCTGCCCATCGTCAACGAGAAAGGACGTCATCTCAGCCACTCAGGGTCGATGGTGGGGAGGTTTACGTGCTCTGCAATCTAGAGTTGAGATTGGCGTCGAAGCGAAATTGCAGTGAAGGTTGAGTGTTTCCACTTGGCAGCACGGTCCAATAAACAGAGGCACCCATCCCGGATGAAGAAAGGAAACACTGAAGGCTTGGCTTTCGTCTATCATCTGGAGATCGCATATTTGTGTTCAGATTGACAGTCTGACATACAAAACAAAGCAAATCTTCACAGGCACAACTTCCGGTTGTTGAGAACTTGCCTGGACTGGTTGTTGATTTTGGTCCGGAGACTTCCCATTGCCGAGCCTGCCTTTTCCCACGGCCCAGACATCATTTGGACGATCGCACTGCCGGCTCGTGTGTTCATCTCATCTCGTCCCTAAAAAAGCCGCCTCCTTTACCCCAAGAAACCTGACCCCCCTCGGCGTTGCTGCGCGGTTGCTTGGAATCGCCACTCGGCTCCCAAGAACTGGGCAGCTCGCATACACCAGTAAATTGCACTCCAGCAGATTGAAAAGGACAGCACCAAACAGAGTTGTATTATCTGCATTTAGAAAGCAGAGAGATATCGTCTAGCTTGGGACGGAGATTTTAACTGGGGGCCATCCGATCTGCCAACACTGACTGAACCTTTTCCACCCAAGCCACAGGTCGCAGGCTACGGACGGTATCGCAGATTTACTGGAGTGGAGGTCTTACTTTGTAAACTGGCTCGTCACTGCCCTGCCCTTTGGCCTGGTTCTGCGGCATCATTCTCCAGTCAAGAACAGTCCAATCCGGTTTGTACAGAACAGACTTGTCTGTCTTGTCTTGTCTGGTCTGGTCTTGCATCACTTGGGTATCGTTCTGTGGCCCAGCCGTGACTGACAGGCAGACAGACAGACTAATTTGGCTGTGTTGTGTTGTTCTGCTAATTACAATATCATTGTCAACAAATCATCACCACTACAGTACTCCACTACTCACCACTGACGAAGCCTGCACCAGCCCCTACGAATTAGTGTTGATCTCTTCTCTTTCATCCTCTCCCCCGAGCGAGCGTGGCTTCGTCCAATCCTCCTGCCATACATATCACACCACACCCTTGTCCTACTAAGATCCCCCCTGTCGTCCGATCCTTGGCTGGGTTGGCGCGTTCCTGGCTCCAGAAATCTGCCCGGCCCGTCGAATCAGGCAAGGGCTCGAGCTAAATCAAGGCTAAGCGACTCCATCCCAATTTCACTCTCACCCTTTCTTCGTTTCCCTCCCCACTCCTCGAACGCTCGTTCTACCCACGGCCATTTGATTCAAGATCTCAGTCCCGCCATCTTCCCCCTTCCCTTCCTCAGCATTCCCTCCAACTAGAGAGTTTTCGTCTTTTCGGAACTCTCTACCACATTCCTTTGGAACAGCGAACTTAATCAGACTCCCCTTGCGCGAAATCAATCAACAGCCAGCCAGCCAACCAACCAAGCCAACCGACTCTCTTCACCTCAGAAACCTACGAACACAACCATTCCTCCCTTGGGAAGTGTCAGTCCGTCAATAGTGTTCGGTCGCCAGTTACTGTACGTGTTTATTCGACTCTGCATAACGCGCATTGTTCAAATTTGCGATTCGGGTTCACTTTTGCGATAGTGAGCAGTTGGAGCTGGTGGTCACAATTTCGAATGATATTCACGCGTCTTCGAACGATCAAACAGCTAACACCTTTCCTTGACAGCCATCGATCGCAACAATTCCCCACCACGGCTCCCGATTACATTCGTTGAAAATATACAGGTGGATTAATTCGCCTTCCAGTCTCCGAGAGACGTCCAACATTCTTTAGTACAAGCATACTTCAGGAATCCACTTCTTCACAATGAAGTTCTCCCGCCTTGCGCTTCTCAGCGCTGCATCCCTCTCTGTGGCCCAACCCCACAATCATGTCCACAAGCACCCAGCCCGTCACGGTTCTCCACTCGAGGGTCGTGATTTCGCTACTACGACTACCGTTCCAGGACCAACCGTCACCGTGTACGAGCTGAACGGAGAATTTGTTCCATGGGACGAGGTTGAGGCCGGTATCAAGTCTGGGAAATATGTACTTGTTGGAGACAAGATCACAACCGCCATCACCCCAACTACTACCTCTACCACCCCAACATCCACCCCGATCCCTACCACCTCCTCGAGCCCAGCCGCAAAGTTCTTGGAGCAGAAGGTCAGCACCAGTACGACTCCAGCCTCAACATACGTAGCACCAACAACCTCGACCACCCCAACACCTACCCCAACCAAGTCGGCATCCGTTGTCCAGGCCGCTTCTGATAGTAGCTCGTCCAGCAGTGGTGCCACCGGTGTGAATGCCAAATTCCCCAGCGGCGAGATTGACTGTGGTGATTTCGATGCTCTGACCAAATACGGAGCTGTCGCCGCGGACTGGCTTGGACTTGGTGGATATCTCGGTGTCCAGATCACTCCCTCGTACAGCATTGGTGCGGCTGCCATCAGCTACATCGAGACGGCGATCTCTGGAGGAGGTTGCGTCAAGAACTCCTTCTGCTCATACGCCTGCCCACCTGGTTACCAGAAGGCCCAATGGCCCGCAGCCCAAGGAAACACTGGCCAATCCATTGGAGGTATCTACTGTAACGCTCAGGGAAAGCTGGAGCTCACTCGTGACGGCTACAACACTCTCTGCATGGCAGGTGTTGGTGGAGTTAAGGCCCAGAACAAGCTTTCGAAGAATGTTGCTGTCTGCCGTACTGATTACCCCGGTACGGAGAGCGAGACCGACTTCACAAACGTCGCCGCTGGAGCCACTGTTGATATCACTTGCCCTGACTCCAAGACCTCTTACGTTTGGCAAGGCATGTCTACCACCGCCCAATACTACATCAACCCCTCAGGCGTCAGTGTTGAGGACGGTTGCCAATGGGGTACTCCAGGATCCAACATGGGTAATTACGCGCCCGTCAATGTCGGTGTTGGTAGAGGCACCACCGGTGAGACTTTTATCTCAATCTTCCCCAACAAGCCAACCAACCCCGACGGTGTCCTCGATTTCAACATCAAGATCACAGGAGGTGTCAGTGGCAAGTGTTCATATGAGGGTGGAACTGGCAAGTACTACAACAATGGAGTTGAATCACCAACTGGATGCACTGTAAGTTAAGCCCATGTCTCTATCTCGATCCATGCTAATATTCGTAGGTTGCGGTCTCAGGTACAGCCGTTTTTGAGTTCTACTAGGCGGTTAAGCTTTCAATTCCCTTAGACGTCTTACTCTTCGTGCATATACCGATCGCTCGCGCGCCAGCTTGGTTCATGACTGTTTCTTGTTTCTCTATTACGACCGAAGGATAATCAATCGATGTTTGTAACACGGTCTACTCGCAAATGTCCACGCCATCGTCGAAGCACCTAATACCCTGAAGTGTACTGATGTCAACTTCTGGTCTCTCGACATCCTTCGGCACTTTTGTTCTCCTTTGTTTTCCATGTCGCTAATGTTTGTTGCATCAATCGCGTGGTGGATCAGCGAGAGTGCGTGTTTATACGTGCTCCAGATGGTTGTGGATAGATGTGAGGAGGATTCCTGCGGGTTCTCTACTAAGCAGTCGGTGTTCTGCAGATGGATGGTCTTCAGGCGGAGGTGCCGGATTCCTTCGATTGATCATTCCCTTGGTTAGGATGCATTCTTGCTTGTTTACTATACCATACATATGTGTCATCGGAGGAGGTTGTCCTGGCGGTACCTTCTGGCAGGTGTCCTTATTTTACGGCGATTCAAAGCCGCAGGCGTACTTGCATACCTATTTGAGTCGCGCCTCTTCGGGCATTGTTCATGAGCGACGATAGTAGCACAAATATGGAATTGCTTGTGGCAACGCTACGGTGTGTGGATTTTTAAGGTCCGTACGAAATGGGTAGCCAGTCTAGCGGACAGGAAAAGGAAAAGACATTTGATCTGTTGCATTACCAACTTCTGTTCTTGTGTTTGTGATAATCTCTTTTTAAGAGCATAGCGGCTTGAAACGATTCTACTTCACTTCGATTCTTGTACATACTTTTGAGACTGGTCTTTTGACAGAACTGTGATGAATGCTTATGACTTTTAGGGATGTGGCTTGTGTGACATGTTGAAAAACTTCCTGGATGTATCTCAAGTTGCGTGCTTCATACAACATTGAAGCATGAGAACGATATGCTTCCTCCGAAGACAGTCCCAGCTTCGGCATTGGCTAGCACGGCTCGTGCTGGAGTATCTGAGCAGAGGAATGGTCTTGAGACCTCATGATCTAGAAACGAATACAAAGCTACCAATCGTCTACATTCAGACATTCACATTAATTTGACGTTGAAAGTTTGATGGTTGATGGGGTCAGTTAGGTAATTTCAGCGGGAAGCTAGAGAGGCTAGCTATTTTGCGGGGTAGAAGAGCCGCTGGTTCGTACTCTGTACTCAAGACCTGACTGAGTAACCTGTCATCCTATGCAACTGCTACGAGCAGCTTTTGTCTAGAGCTTCGGATGGAGTCTCTCATTTCTCTTGTGGTTCAACTCTCGACGAAACCAACTTCATTGTATCATTAAATTCTGTTAAGCTTAGACAAGTCGATGTTTATTCATCTGATTCCGCAGGCCGCCCGCCAGCTGCACCCCACATGATGATGCTCCACTCTCGGCGAATAGCACAGCTCAAAGATTGCGTCTTGTGATGTCGATATTGCGAGCATGTTGCAGAACCTCAACCCTCCTCAAGGCCAATTACAACAGTCAATTCTCTAGCCTCCTGTCAGAACATTGGACCCTTGTATCTTCGGAAATATCCTAGCTATGTCGTCCTCTCATGGTGCATCGTCTGTTCTCCCATCGGCACCCAACACAGCCAAGCTACGAGACGGCCCAGCTCAATCCTCAAGAGAACGGATCGATAGCATTCTAGACACAGCACGAACGCGGAAGGTCACCATGGATTCAGCGAATAACTCGGGCACGAACAGTCCGCGGAGGAGGAACAATGGTGATGTTTCTGCGGAGAACGAGAGTAGTGCTGATGAGGAGACCATCATCTTCGGACGCAACGGCAGGCAGAGCAGGAACTACCAGAGCACACAGCACACGAATCCCAAGACTGCGCAGGAACAGCCTAACACGGGTAGCATAAGGAGGTCAGGAAGGGTACCTACACATGAGGATGCAACGCACCATGAGGCCGAAGAAGATGAAGACGATAATTTTTGGACGAGGATGATCTCGAAGTATGGATCGATAGAGCTGGAGAACAAGGGCAGCGTGGCTAGAGATCACCTAGCTCTAGGTACACATCCCTCATTTCTGCACTGAAGCAAAAGATTGCATGTTGCGAGCTTCATTAACACCCTGCTCCTGTAGAACGAACCTTCCTTGCCTGGCTACGGACCTCTCTAGCTTTTGCTTCCATAGGCATAGCTATCACGCAACTCTTCCGTCTCAACACCACCTCAGCAGCAGGCTCCAACGCCGATCCATATCAGCATCTGCGGCAGATGGGCAAGCCCCTGGGAGCTACGTTTCTAGCTATCAGTATAGTGATGTTATTCGTGGGGTTCCATCGCTATTTTGAGTCGCAGCATTGGATCATACGTGGGAAGTTTCCAGCTAGTAGGGGGAGTATAGCGTTGGTTGCTTTTATTACTTTTGCATTGATGATAACGAGCTTGGTGGTTGTGGTTGTTGTTGAGCCGAGGGCGTTTGAGAAGAGGTGAAGAGGATGTCTACAGAAAGGGTTGGTTGGCTTGTATAAGTTTGTTAGTAAGGACATAGCATATTATGGTGTTATATATAGATACTTTTGAACAGTGGGGGAGGAAGAGGCAGGGAAATGACTACAGTTTTTTGGGGGATACGTGCTCTGATTATCATCCAAAGGGTTGTTCAGCAGTTCAAGAAGCAATAAGGATTGATGAAAAACTAGCTGAGTAAATATAAATATTGATCAAGGGGTCTTTAAGGGAATATAAGATTACTCGATATTTGAGCCAGTGAAAATAATCACTATCGGACACACTGTAACAGCAAATTATATGACGTTCGGTCGTCCTCTGTATTTTGAAATGATTTCCCGAACTAGTTGTACTTAACCGCATCGTCGACCTTACTAAAACATCATCAAAACACCAACTCACATGATACCACATAAAAGTTGAGCAAGAACTTTAGTCGCCGTCAAAGCCATGGTACCCAAGGACGCGGTGGACATCCCATCCTTCTGCACGACTCAGCTCTCCCTCCTCGATGCCGAGCTCCAGTCTGAGCTCACAGAAACCTCGTCTCTCATCTCCAACACCTCACCCACCAGCCTCCAACGTGCAGGCATAGCAATCACCAACCTTGTCCTCTCCTCCCAACGGACTGGTCTCGGCGGCAAAACCGTCGTCGAACTCACGCCCGACTCGGCAACATCCAGCAAGAAAAGCAAAGACGGCGATGGCGAGCTACCAGAACATGGTATCCGAACTGGCGACATCGTCGTCGTGAGCGAGCAGCCGGCTGGTAGCGCGAAGAAGAAGGAGATTCGGGAGTTGGAGGAGAAGGGGTCCAGAGGGGTTGTTACGAGGGTGCAGAGGTCGGCGGTTTGGGTTGCGCTTGATGGAGAGGAGGATGATGTGCCAGCTGGGAAGAGAATGTGGATTGTGAAGCTGGCTAACGATGTTACTTATAAACGGCGAGTCTCCCTTTTCTTCGTCTGTTTCATTTTCGTGTTGTTTGGAATTGTGATATTGGTTTCAACTATGAGTAGCGTGGTTGCGAGTTGTATGCTGACAGACATCCAGAATGAACCAGACGATGAATAGGTTATTGAAGATGAAGCCTGATGAGTACTCAAGTTTCGTCCGAGTGCTGTTCGGGCTCACTACTCCATCACCTGTCTCTGGAGATCTTAGTGAGGGTGAAGGAGGGAGACTTGAGTGGATTGATCCAGGCCTGAACGACTCGCAGAAGGATGCTATTCGATTTGCATTGGCTTCGAGGGAAGTGGCTCTGATCCATGGTCCTCCGGGAGTATGTACTACGTTTATTTTCACATTTCTTTTCGTATCATTTCTTGATCTTTCACCTTTGAGTATTTTGCTTTGGGTAACGGTGGAAGTATCCTCCGCCTTGAGAAGTGATAAAGTGAAATCTTTCATTGTCTCCCGTCGGTAAGGTAGACATGTCTCCGCAGGGAGCAGAGCTCATATCATGTGGCAGCGTCCTCTTTCGGAGTTTCCAAGTAGAAGTCCTCTCTCTTCACTTGCTTCTGTACCTCTTTCTTATATTCTAATGATTTGAAGACTTCATCGCAGCATCTACCTCATCATCCAATCTGACATCACGAACCTCGCTAATACATGTCATAGACGGGCAAAACCCACACATTGATTGAGCTTATTTTACAGATGCTCAAACAAAATCTGCGGGTCCTAGTTTGCGGACCCTCCAATATTTCTGTTGACAATATTGTGGAACGCCTGGCTCCCCACAAGATCCCGATCGTTCGGCTCGGTCATCCAGCTCGACTTCTACCTTCTGTGCTCAATCACTCCCTGGATGTCCTTACGCAAACCTCCGATGCAGCGGCTATTGTTAAGGATGTGAGGAAAGAGATGGATACGAAACAATTATCTATCAAGAAGACGAAAAGTGGTAGGGAACGAAAAGCAATCTACGGCGACCTCAAGGAGCTCCGCAAGGAGTTCAGGGAGAGAGAGAAGAAGTGCATCAATACTCTGATCGGGGGCAGTAAGGTCGTGCTGGCAACTCTTCATGGAGCTGGAGGGTTCCAAATGAAAGACGAGGTTTTCGATGTCGTTATCATTGACGAGGCAAGCCAGGCCTTGGAGGCACAATGCTGGGTTCCTCTCCTCAGAGCAAGCAAAGTCGTTCTCGCTGGCGACCATCTGCAACTCCCACCTGTAGGTATTGGGAGAGCCCACTGTCTCCTTGTTTACATGTCTCAAGAATTTCTAGAGACATACCTTATCTTTGCTCAAGAAATTCCTTGATGAGGTAACTGCTAAGTCATCTCAGACGATCAAGATGTTGAATTCGAAGACGAAAAAATCCAAAACGAGCGAAGCCGAGGGAATAATCAAGGGCATGACTTTAGAAACAACACTTTTCGATCGACTTCTCAAGCTCCATGGGCCGGGAATCAAGAGGATGCTCACAACCCAGTACCGCATGCATGACAAGATCATGAGATTCCCATCAGATGAAATGTACGAGTCGAAACTCGTAGCAGCAGACGGTGTTAAAGATCGACTGTTGAAAGACCTGCCCTATGAGGTACCGGTATCGGTGACAGAAGATACTATCGAGCCGTTAGTCTTCTTCGATACTCAGGGAGGCGATTTCCCCGAGAAGAACGAAGATGAAGAGGTTGACAAGAAGGCGGGAAAGGGCATGATGGGCGATAGTAAGAGCAACGGTCAGTATTTCTGCGTTCAAACCCAGACAGATCCAGGACGAATCTTGCAATCATCTGTTCAGACCCGGGATCGTAGCGAAATTCGCATGCTAACCTGTTAATCAGAGATGGAAGCGGCTCTTGTCCGGAACCATGTTCGGAATCTGGTAGATGCAGGTGTCAAACCTGATGACATTGCTGTTATTACACCATATAACGCTCAGGTATGATTCTCCATTTCCTTCGGCGCATCTTGTGTGTCCTGTCTCGGATCACATTCCAGAGGCGTAACCTTTACACCCTACTTAAGCAAAGCCGCTTATTCCAGCTGGCACAAACATCCCTTATTTCAAGTTTGAGGGTCTGAAGAATCCGAGGAAACTCGCGGGAACGTTGCAAGCTTCAAAAGTCATTCATTACGGCTTTGAAGGAAAATCAATAAGGCCTTAGCTCCAATATTGGAACTACTCCCAAGTTGGAAGTGGCTGGATATTGCTATATTGCTTCCTTGCTGAACATACGACGCAATTTTCCGATCGTATCTCAAATACAATTTGGTACTTTAATTGTTGAGACGCGTTCGCTCCCGAGGTTGATTGCTTCTCTGAGGAGGGGTGGGATTGATATCATATCTATCTGGAAGTCTTAGTCTTGTCTGATTATGCAACAATGTCTGGGAAGTGGCGCGACACAGTGACAGCGTGCTAACTGCATTAAAGCTGGCATTAATGTCCCGATCGATGAAGGAGGCCTTTCCAGGCATCGAATTGGGCAGCGTAGATGGATTTCAAGGTCGAGAGAAAGAAGTCGTCATTGTGAGCCTCGTCAGGAGTAACCCTGATTCCGAGGTAGGATTTCTTGCGGAAAAGCGAAGACTCAATGGTAAGAAGACTTAAACTTTCAAACACAACCCCGCTCAGAATGGAACGCTGATACTGCAAACCGAACAGTCGCTATGACACGGCCTCGTCGGTCTCTAGTAATTGTGGGTGATTCGGAAACATTGCAGTGAGTTCAGACCCAGACTAACCCTTGTCCTCGAGAAACGGCCTTTGCTCTCGATTAGCGGACTGAGACAATATGCTAACGACCGATGTGTGATCGATGTGCAGAAGCAATAAATTCCTGAAATCTTGGATGAGCTTTCTCGAGGAGAATTCAGACTTGCGTTATCCAAACGTAGCAGATTTGAATGC
The DNA here is from genome assembly GCA_020747065.1 of Cadophora sp. MPI-SDFR-AT-0126. NCBI lineage: Eukaryota > Fungi > Ascomycota > Leotiomycetes > Helotiales > Ploettnerulaceae > Cadophora > Cadophora sp. MPI-SDFR-AT-0126. Next base: position 2,432,986 of record JAGMVK010000003.1, on the reverse strand, counting down.
GCAATAGACTTCCTGGGGGCGATTTGCTGATGGTATCATGCCGCAGACCTGGTAAGGACATCCTTCGGTGCATCGATCCGGACAATTATGAGCGCATGCCTGTCATATCGAATTTCGACATCAGCTCCCGTCGCCCTCCCATGCCAGCGAGCCCGCAAAGCCCACGCGAGTCACCAAGGGTTCATGCGCATCAGACGAACATCCCGGGTGTTTCACATAACGAGCATGCAGCAGGATGTTGTGGCCATGTCGTGTAGTTCCGTTAGCGGCAGTACGGAGGTACTGCGCTCTAAGCTAAGGAGTGTCTTGGGAATTACGGAATCTTCAGTGAACTCTCTTTCCCAAGTCAATTGAGACGCTCAATTAGGTTGAGAATATCAGCTCGCTTTCAGCACTTAACACAATGACTAGTAGTACGAACGGCATGAATTTCTAAAGGAGATGACCGCATCCTCGAGTCAGTCTTCATGCGCGGTGATGGCTGCTCGTTCGTCTGTCTGCCAAAAAGAAATTATTCTTCACAGTACAGTTGTTCAGTTGGTGGTCTGTGAGCTCCAATAATGGCACCCAGTGGTGCAAATCCCCTGTCACACTGCCCCTCGGCTCCCTCTGCTCCCCCTCTCGCTGCGATCCTCCCGATTCGCTTAGGCCCCCCTGAGCGATGAGATGGTGCCACAGACTACAGTGAGCCCCTCTTCTGGTGCTCTGACACCAACACCATCACTGCCTCCTCGCCCTCTCAGCCCTCAGCCCTCAGCACAGAGAACCAGAACCAACCCTCGTAGAGTTTACCCAGCACTTGTTTCATGCCGTCGAACATCTGCATTGAAGCCATCCATGATACGTGGCCAGGCCTCAGACGGGTTCTGCACAGGGACGGCACAAGATAGAGGGAAACAGCCGGTGCCTTCCGACTCGAGTGCAGCTTGCGCGCTTTCGCAAAATCGTCTCGTATCCCTCCTGCAACTGTGTGGATTATTGACCCCTCTTGGCATCACCTGTGCGCCTGTGCATCGAACATGCATTCAAGCGCGCTCCATCCTTCCAGCCATGAACGAGTAAGCAGCTGTTGAACGATCATAATATGTGGTCTCCTGGGCATTAATACTGCACATCGGAAGGTTTGGCCGTGGTCGTAGAAAGTCTGTATCAACGATTTGCTGAAGTCAACCGTCGATAGAGTTGTGGCGCGCAGCTTTCCATGGAAAACTGGAGATCCATAACCAGGCCCCCTGCCAGCGAGATCCAGTCTCGGTACCAATCGCCAGCACTCCATATCTGAGGCAGGCTAGAACTCCAAAAGCCTGAGAAGTTCCCAGATAGAGACGACGACCCTCCTGGTTTCGGATGAAAGACCGCAAGAACAGCTCTGGCTGAACTGATGGAGACTTTGGAAGCGAACAAGCCGCGCTCGAAGACAACCCCTGGCCAGCTCTATCCACTTTGGGCTTGTCTGGCTTGTCTCATTTGCTGAATCCAAGCACCTGCTTCGTGGGGTAAGACGGAATGCTTCCTCATGCGGCTCAGCAGGGGTGCCACTTTCTCATTTTCGATGGATCTCCCGTCCGGCCTTTCAATCTTCCCTTTTCAACCCTCCCACTGCCCATGCCCTGTCGTCTGCTATCGAACTCGTTTCATGGGTGTGTCCTTGTCTATCGATGACAGGCGTCGCAGAGTTATATGATGCGTGATGCGTCCGCCATGGACTAATGAAATTCCAGCTCTTCTTATTCATGGAGCAGGGAAATACCACGACAACACTTCCCCCATTGTAATGATGTGCAATGTCATGGCATGTGTCTAGAACAATTGACGCACTTCCGACCCTACCCAACGCCACTGAGTCTATATCCAGGTCCTGGCAACAAATGTATATCTCACCGGCTCTGATCCGTCTCCTTTGATCGTAGGAGGAACAAGCCATCCTATCACCAGTCTTTACCATGAGCAAGTTTCGAGGAACTGGAAAATGGCGAGCAGAGGGCCCGGCGCGCTCGAATACAGGAACTTCGATACGAGGGAAGACTATCTCACAACCCATTCCGTTCCCGGACGATGATGAATTTCCAATCCGGACTCCAGGAAGTGGAATAGCACTTCCCTTGAGCGCAGATGGAAATGAGAGACGGAGAGCGTCAACGCCGACCAGCGAGATCGACAACACATCCCATCAGACAGGTATTGCCGTGAGTGACTACACAATGGGCACCAGGACACCCCCTATGCCTACAGAACCTCCTCCTCCTCTGCCAGAGGCGCAAGTAATGCGCAATGTTCAAGGCCACCGTCCAAATCAGCCCAGCGGGCTCAGGAACTCTATCATAAGTGTGCCGGATGCTCCAAGTATTAACAAGCCACAGAGGAAGAAGTCCTCGTTGAGATCTGTGTTTGGAAAATTGTTCGGGAAGAAGCGGAAAGGGAGCAGCTCGTCAAGCAGTAACAGAGCAAGCGGATCTAGTGATGTCCGAGCTGGACAGCATCGAAGCGTAAGTACTGAGCTGTTCTCTTCAATGTCTTTTGACTAACATGTCACAAGGATCCATCAGCGTTGAATCGAATCACTCAGGGTACCATTAACTCGCAGAAGCGCTCAGCATCCCTTCCAATCAACGAATTCAACCGCGCCCTTCGATCGCACAGCATTGTCGCAACCGACTTCCATGATATAGGGAGCGAAAATACAAACGATCTAAATCGCGAATCGTTACAAGGAGATAGGCATGGCAGGCCCCGAAGGGCAACAACCCCCAGCCGGCTGTGGACGCCAAATAAAACACCTGGATATGTGGATTGGACAGGACTTTCACCGCGGCCAGCCAGCAGCCACGCTCGTGGTAGCAAAGCCATCTCAGATGCGGAGGTTAACTCGGCGATTGGAACGGCGATCACAAATAACAACCACCCAAACAGGCGTTCTAGGAGCGTTGGTGAGCTTCAAGAAGCTATGAGAACACATGTCGTCACGAGGCGGCGTAGTGATGAGATAAGATACTGGCGGGAAAGCTATGATCCAGGATTGCTGTCCCCCATGTCCTCCAATAAGGCAGAGACGGAGGATCCTCTTCCGGTAGAGCCTGAAGAGCCTCCAAAACCAGAGCCCTTCAATTTTGGGCCCATGGGTGAGATGGCGGGCATGAAAATTACCCAAGCTGCAAGTTTAGAGACGAGAGTTCAGCGGTTGGAAGGGCGGATGAACAAGTTGGAGCGGACTGTGGCCGGAATCAGAAGCGAAGGTCGTCTCGAACTTCAGGATCCCCCAAAGAGGAATTCCGCAAACTATCGAAGCAGTTCGGGGACGAGACCAGCAACACGGCAATCAGAAGCATCATTGCCCAAACATCCAAGATACCGAGATACACAGGCTCGGGGCGATTTCCATGGCAGCAGACAAGGCAGCCAGAAGCGCTCATCGTCCTATAGCAGCAGCCGCCCATCAACAATGTCTACGAATGTTTCACAGCTTCAATCCTTTGACACGTTCAACCGTGGAGAGCTACTCTCCACTGAAGTACCGGTCCCGGCTCAAACTGCCGCACGTCCACTGTCTACCTCGACAACAATCCGCGGAATTCCGTCTAGTTCTCCAACCATGCCGACGGATGGCACTTTGAATGGCGAGCATTTCAAAGCTCTCACAGACATGATCCACGCTGAACAGTCAGCACGCTTTCAGCTCGAATCTGTCATTCACAGTCTCCAACGCCAGCTTCAGACCGTCATCCTAGCCGGCAGAAACACATATCCCACACCCGAATCGGACGCGCCCCATCACGAAGGCGGTATAGAGGGCAGTAATTTTTCTAATTTCGAGCAAGACGACAGCAGCGACGACGATGGGCGGTACGTCAACGAAGAGGTCTTCCAGACGCCCAACGAAGAGCGCAATCAATTCGAAGACGAGATCTTTGGCGACGTATCAGGTAGTACCAAGGATGGGAAGACTGCACCGCGTACCCTGAGCCTGAGCCAGATCACGCTGGGGAGGAATATGCAGCCGAGCCTGAACTTCTAGCATTTCTAGCATTTCCTGCATTCGTTTCATTTGTCTTTAGGCGGGACGGCTTTATATGATACCACGGTGATTGATGACTGGCGCGCCTTGCGAGGTGGACGCAGTCTTTGTATGATTTTTGCGAAGCGAGTCTTTGAGGCGGCTATCTTGCGTGTACTATAGAAAGCGATTGGGTGGTTGGTATTTGCATAGCGGGGGTCTGGGGTATGATCGTTTTATAGCTGGTTAATTTAAATGGTCAATGACATCAGATGTTAAATATCGGTGTTGTGGAGAGCCGTCATGATTATTGTGATCTGGGGAAGTAGTGGCGTGTGAGAGGCGGCAGTTTTAAAAGTCGAATAGAGTAAATGGTATTTGGTATAACATGATAAGAGTGGCATATTGCTACGGCCTCTTCCCTACAGCCTTCCTTTGAGAGCATAATTGATAGTTGAGCTAGCTGTTTTCGAGGTCCCTCCTTTACTGGTTCGGGGATTAAGTGAGATCTGCTTCAATGCTTTTAACATTCAGACGTCAACAAGAACACTTTTTGGTTTGCGTAAGTGATAGATAATAGAGGTGTGTGCCATTAAGGGATGGAATCAAGCTATCACACAAAGATACTTCCATTGATCTTGTTGACAAGTTGTAAAGTACAAGGTGCTTACCAGGCTCAGTCGATGGAATGCAATCTATCCAAGTAAAACGTACAAGCATTAGCTACCGCCGCCAAACTTTAAGAATAGGTGGCGTTACTTAACAAGTAAATACTGTAAGAAAATCTGGCATCTGGTATACTTGGTGATGTCCTATCCTAATCACTTACGTCGTTACCTTTTTTCGGAACAATGGTGAATTTTGAAGTGGAAGTAAATAAATCAAGCGGAGGGAATTTGCCTGAAAACGGATCTTATTTCGGTCTGGTGTTAGCTCAAAAATCTAAATAAGTACTAGTAGATAGTTCTTACCGAGATGAATATTAAAAGTTTCAGCAGTAATAACAGGTCCATGTTTTTCATTTTCATCTGAAACCGGGATTTGTTGGGGATAAAATTCATGGTCAGATTTTCTGACTTACAATTTTCACGCATAAGAATGGACGCCTGAAAGTCAGAATGAAATCGGTTTGCACATGCATCAAGGCTTGAACAAGCTTTTGATTTTGGAAGGTTGAATGCCGGTAGTTCGGCCATCGAAGTGAACAAGTCTGGAAGACGGAGCTTCTCCAAACTGGCGCCCTCTTTTGTTCCTCGATGATGCTGTGAGCTCTTGAAGTAGTGTAACACAAGAGCCGAGAATCTCTCTTTAAGACTTGAGATGCCGAAGTTGTGGTTGAATTAATGACTTCTCCCCTTCCAGTGTACCCCGCTCGGGTTACAGCCCCAGACTCACCCGGACTCCGTCCGTTGGCCCAGAGCACATGCTCTGAGAAATTCATACCTCCCGACATGTCTTGCACATTCCAGTACGGGCGAATGATTGTTATAAACGGCAGGCACCCATGGAGCCGATGTGCATCGGAGCTTGGTCAGTTGTCGAGTTCTGGGTTGCTCTTACTCCTTTGTGTTGAGAGAGAGGAAAATCTCGGCTGGACTCTCTGTAATTGAGTCGTACTCCACTCATCTGACATAGACAAGCTGAAGCCGGCAAAGATTGGAAGCAAAAGAAGTGAAGTTCACTAGTGTCTAGTGTAGCCAGCCAGTCAGTTTTTACAAGCCTTTCCTGGAGTTCAAGATCTCGTCCATTCCCAAACCTCATCCTCAAATATGAGACTGACTTGTTCCCACACCACATCAGTATCTAACTTTCGAGACTGCAAATCTTGTCTAACTAGGGTAGTGTGCCGCTACCTGACATAAATCATGCATTGTGAGTTGTGATTTTACATTGCATGCAGAATGCGATCCCCCCCTCTCGGCGTCTCTCATGGTTGTTCCTTCCTTGTCAACGTCGATAAGAAACCGACACATAATCGAATTAATTCAATAGCAATGGACCAGTCCAGACCACACAACAGAGGACTTTCCGCGGGCTAGCATGTGGCCTTTCGCGATCAATTGATCTGAATCTTCATTTTCTTGTCTACCACTCACCTCGGATGAACACTTCAATGAACCTTTTATCTTTATCGTCACCTTCACCTATCAGTTCACAACACATGTTCGAAACACTAAAATCTCTCCTAATCCACTTCCATTATCCAGGCCATGAGTCTTTCTCCAATATGGTGGTTGGTGGCGTTCAGTAACACCGCGAGCAACAACGACACAGCGGCACACGATGGCTGGTTCAAGTCAGGTAGCAAGGAGTTCCGACCTGGGAACATCATATACATGATAGTGGCGCTGGTTGGAATCATCATCTCCAATTCTTGTCTGGGTAAGGCATGATTCATTCATACTTCAGCCCTTGACCAAGGAAAGACTTTCAAGATAGGATGGCTCCTAACCATGGACTTTTGATTCGAACAGTTGCTGACCAAACAACAGCTATCAGAATATCGTCCATACGAGAAAAGAACTCATTGCTCAAGCTGAATATCACACATGTCCTTGTACTTGTCACTTACCTCCTTGGGAGCACATTCTGTGTCGCTGCTGCACGTACTCCCTCCGGCGTTGTCGAGTCTAGTTGACAGAGCCTTGAATGCGAATTCAAACCATTCCATATTTCCACACCCACCGACGCTCGTCATATTACTTGGGAGCCTAGCTAACCACACTGCTACAGTGCCTGCTTTACTTCGGCCACACAATTTACAACCACTCAGCGTGCCATGCTGCGATCATCCTAAGCCTCGTCTTCTACCTAGGGTAGAAGTTATGCCTCTACCTCTTTCTAGTTGAGAGAACTCACGGGGTCCAGGCAAATGCTAGACCTCAAAAGAAGGATTACGTATACCTCGCAGGCTTGGGTTTTGGGCTCGTCGGATTCTCAGCTATTGAATGGGCTCTGTTCATGTTCCACATTGATACATTCAATATCACAACCGGAATATGTCAAATCGGCATTGCCAGACCAGTAGCATCTGCGCTCTTAGCATGGGATGTGTTTGTCAGCATCTTCCTCACAGCCGTCTTCGTTCGACGTTGCAAGCCTTACATGGTCACGGGTTTGAGAGGAACTTTCTTGTATCCAGCTCTCAAAGGATTGTTGAAGAAGCTGACCCACCGGAATCGAAGGATCTCCACAACGGGTGGCGATGTAATAATATCCATCTCAAAAGATGCAAAAGATGCACTCATGCGAGTGATTCAAAAGACATTCTGGGGTTGTCTGGGTATTTTGGCATCGACAACCACCAATTTCTCGCTTCTGTTGTACTGGGCTGGGAAGGAAGAGGCGTGGTTCTTCTTTACGCTTTGCACACTTGATGGTATGTGAATCCACTTGACATGGGAACATGTACAACGGGTGGCGGTTCAGAGAGCAGTGGCAGGCTAACATTTATCCCAAAGTGACCTGGGCACTCGTGATTCTCCACTGGTAAGCCCACGTCCGACTCTCTCGTCTTAGACAGACTCGTTTAGATGCATTGGAGTTTATTCGTTCGAAAAGAGCCGAATCCAAGGATTGAGAGCTATTATGAATGCCATTGAAAGACTACACTAACTCGGAACTATGGTAGGCTAACAAATGCACCCCATGAGATGAAGTCAAAGCCACAAACACCAAGTATCTATCTCGCACTCCCATGCGATCATCCGCCTCTCGAACATCAAGCGCCACGCTCTCAGTCATTGAGGATACCAGTGCGTGTATACGATGATACACTTCAGGTGCAAACCAACGGAGTACGGAACAGAACCTAGGTAGAGGATGTCTCGAGGCATGAGTTGGAGACGTCCTTGGATTCAACCGGGCTGAAAAAAGCACGTCGAGCAACTCTATGATAAACGCAGCAACAATGTGGAAGTGAAAGGCAAATCAAAACTGTTCAAGTGAGGTAAAGTAAGCTGGTTGCATTCAGACGGAGCGACGGTTTCCCATTGCCGTTGGTAAGGATACCAGAAACCGCACAGTTTGTCGGTATAGAATGGATGAACTAAAAATTGACTTCAAACATTTCCCACAAGCACCTGACAATGGTTCCCTTCTGCACAGCACAGCCAGAATGCTGCTCGAATTCCCTCGGTCGTATCTGTTGCTGATGAGAACATCGGCCTAGCCTGCACTAGATTAACCGACCGACCCCCCTTTACGAGCCAACACCCAACCAGAAGTAAGTACGTCGAATCAGGAACAATCCTCGGAGACTGCACATGCACCTCTCGTACACCCTCCCTCACATGTAAAGTATTTTCTCCGCAACCTATGCCAACATCGCCGAAGCAGTCACGCATCGTTTGATTTTGCCACTTGGAACTTGAAACACAACACCGTAGGCTAAAGCCACGGAGTGCGTATCTGTGTGCGTGAGCGTGGGTCTGTGACAGGGACGGAGCAGTTCCAGAAAGAAGAAGCAGCACTCGTCGATTCAGTTGTTTTTCCTCGATCTCGATCTTGCCCGTCCAATGAACTGAAATACATCACATGGAAAATGGAGGCAAGGTAAGAGAAAGAGAAGAAGGCGTCGTGTTGATAATCACCCAGCCGAGCAGTAGTCAAGAACCGAAACGAACCGAGACCAAAACAGGAACATGAACCAGAAAATGGGGATACGAATCAGACGAAGCATAAGCTGACGTATAAGGAGAATGTGTGAGGTTTCTTTTGATAGGTACGGAAGGTGGTGGCGAGAGCGGAGAACCAGACAGTATGATAACAGCTAAACAGGTAGGTCGATAGATCGTTTGTGAGGTTCTGGAATTCAGGCAAAATTAATCGGAGGCACAACTGGAAAACAAAGAACGTAGACACACAAATGCATCGAGATATTCTGAAACATGCAGGGAGAAGCACACATGCAGATGGAGAGACAGATATGTGTCTATTCTTGCAGCTGTGGCGATTTGTCTGTAGGTCTGTAAAGACTTTCCCGATTGAGGAGGTGTGGGCATGGTGTTGATTGGAATCTTGATATTTTTCCCGATGTAGGCACACACACCGCGAGGTAGAGGGCTTGAGCTTCCAGCTCGCCTGGATGAACGAATGATGATAACATATGTCTTGTATAGACAAGAGAAACAGAAGCGAGGAATACGGCATGTGGGTGATAACATACGGGATCTGTTATGTATAGCTGTTCTCCTGCGTCGTACAGGAAGCTAGATGTGGATGTTGGTGCGCTTACTGCATATGTGCGTCCCAAAAGAGTGCTCGCTCGCTGGCTGTAAGGAAGGGGGAGATGTGAATAAGTGAGGGAGGGCTTGCATAAAATGATATGCACGCTGTATGCATGCATATGCATGGGGGAACCTGACAGCTGCATACATATTGTCATAGTTATGAATTCGATTTGTGGATTTTTTCTTTCTTTTGTGTGTGTGTGCTGTGATGCGAGGGAGTTGTTCCTCGTCATAGCGGCGATCGTGCTGTTGCTCTCTTCCGCTTCACTGCCGTTGGCCGACCGCTTTGGGCATTTTCTGTAACTCGGACAGGTTTGCTCTGCTCTGTCACCGCCTTTTCCATGTGGAGGTCCAGGCACACACACTGTTCTGGGAATTTCTGACTTGTAGAATCGAACACAGAACGGTAGTTATCTTCGCACTGCCGATTTTTGATTTTTGATGGTGTACTCGCTCGTCTCTTGATTGGATTCGATTGAAATGTCTTGATGCGGAAAGACGGCTCTCATAATCTTTTTTTTGCATTTTGGAGGTTTAGTTCCTGGGAGCCAAGGTGCTGGTTAATTACTTGATTTCGTTCCTGATTGCTGGGCTTTTGCGGGATGGGTTTAAGAGGTGCATTTTCGACGGGAGTGGGTGCGGCGCTGATGAGGAGAAAAAGCAGTGATGTCGCTGACGACACTGCCGCGCCGGCGGCGGCCACTGGAATTGTGAATGCCGTAGGCGTACGGCAAGGAAAATCAGTGGCGTTACTGCAACGAAGAGGACAACGGCAAGGGGACCGAATCCCGTTGAGATCGTGGGGGCAGTTGGGTGAGTGAGATTGAAACCTGATATGAAGTCGGTGTGTGGCTTTGAGACTGATTCGGGATATTTTTGCTTGATGGGAACAGAGGTTTGGCAGCAGTAAGTTCTGAGTCTTGTACTGATGATGGTGTGGTAACTGAGGTGATTATTCAGGGAAGACAATCACTTGATTGAGACGGGATATCGGTAAGCGTCTTCCTGAAAGTGAGTAGACTGGTGAGGGGCTTTGTTGACTTTGCTTTCAGTTCGGCTACTGGTAGCCTCTCGGCGTGTATCTCGAGTCTGACGTACATCCACAACGAGACTGGTTGGTCCCTCAAACTGAACTTCAATTACGATTCACTTCAAGACTGATATCTTCTCTAGTGAATATATATTCGCATATTATTGGAAGTGCTATCTTCATTGTAATTCCTGTATATCTCTTCAAGAATGAGATTCCGCCACGTTATGCGGTAGCCACTTGGGCTGACGTTGGCGTCTGCTTGACTTATTTCGTGGGAGTCGCAATATGCTTCGGCCTGTCTGCGATGTGAGATCCTGTCTTTCAATCCTGAATCAAGGACTGATTCCAACAGATATCACACGGTGATGTGCCATAGCCGGTCCATAGACCTGTTCGGAGCGCAACTGGACTTCCAAGGTGTGATCCTTCTAATGTAAGTGAATTGAACAGAGAGTAGTGAATGCTCTCCTTGTCTGCTTTTCCTTATCACAGAGGAACACTTGCTATTTGTTTACTTCCTTCTTACTCCCAAGATTCTTCAAGGCTTGTGCTCGCTAATGCACCTCTGTTCCAGGTGGAGTGCAACTATTCCGCTTGTATTTTACGGCTTTCGTTGTGATAGTACTTTGCGATATGCATACTGGACTATGGTGAGTATCTTTGGCACTTGTTCCGAATGATACTGACAGAGCGAAGCTTTCTATTCTTGCGGCCGTCTGCTCGATGTCAACTTTCCACTCCCGTTTCCAGGAACCATTTCTTCGACCAGTTCGAGCAGCCACTTTTGGCAGCCTTGGACTATTTACCATGGTTCCGGTTTGCCATGGATTATACGAAAATGGATGGCATACGCATAACCAACAGAACGGAACAACCTGGGTTCTCATAACACTTGCTCTGAATATCCTCGGAGCTACAGCATACGCCCTCAAGGTTTGACCAAGGAAGAAATACTTGAGAAGCTGTCTGACTGGAGTACAGATTCCTGAAAGATGGTACAGACGATCCTTTGATATTTTCGGAGCGAGCCATCAGGTATTCCACGTCATGGTGGTGTTCGCTGCCCTCACATACACGAAGGGTATACTTCATGCTTTCGACTTCGCCCATTCTCATGATTATATTCCTTGCTCAATGCGATAGCATGACGCGAAAACGCGAGGCCATTCACATGCGTCTTTGATGCCAATATACAAAAAAACATATGCCAAAGTATACCGTAATACACTTGCAACTGCAGGGGTGATACCAGTTGAAGACTTTTCATACTGTAGCGAGGTCTCAACCAGAGAGAGACATGCTCAGCCGCATCCGCAATTCGCAATGCGTTGCGGCGGAACGGGACATGTAGTAATAAAAAGCAGGGAACAATCTTTTAATGCATCAATCACGTTACTCAGAAATAGAACATGAAATTCATGCGAAAGTGCATTAAAAATCCCGCGGCCGACACAATCGAAACATGAGATTCCCCACCTTGCTCTTATCAACCACCCGCGGACCCTGCCGTGGGCACACGCCGGTGGCCATGTGGGTCCCCCACCTGCACTGTTTGCCTTCTTCTTTTGGTGGATGCTGAAACATTCGAGAAGGCCCGTCATCAGGGTTCCGGATACACTGGCTTCGGACCTGCAAACTGTTTTCAGCAGGACGTCCGCCGACGGTATCAAACGTGCAAGAAGATTTGAGGACTCGATAAGATTTGCCACAGGGGTTCTCAAAGAGCGTTGTAACCGGAGCATTTCTTCGCAACTCCACCAGAGCTCCAAGGACAGAAGTCGACCCATCGAACGAAAGATATGCCGACGGTGCTTCAGCTAACTCGATGTGTACAAGACAAGTGGTTGGAGGTAGACATACCGCCCTGCTAGACCTCATTTCGCCAAGATCCGCTTCTTTGAAGCTAATACTGGGTAGATCGTAATTCACCATCAGCGCTCCACCAACAGGTGAGACAATTGTCGGCAAAGGGATCCTGATTACTCGAAATTTGGGGTGTGGCAGCGTTGAAGAATTTGGGCCCAAGCAAAACACCTGGAGACATGGTTTTCGGCAAAATGAAACAGATCTCGCGATCAAAACCGTTGGAAACGTGCCACACAGGCACAGCAGAACATGCAATCGTCCGAATGCAGCAGCAAATCTGTTCCTTCATGCAGGTCTAGATTTTGACGGCTAGCTAATGACAGCCAAACCTTGTTAGCTTGCTAGAAAAGAATCCGGGGCAGTTCTTGGGCGTTCGGCGATTTGCCCAAAAGAACGTAACGAAGACTACTCCAGACGGCGCTGTGAAAGAACCAGACGAACTACGGAATCTTGCCCCGGCTTCCTGGCGATAGTCGTCTTCTTGAAAACCTAGTCCCAAACTACTCTGGACTTATCGATTATCAACTGGCCACAGACTGGCACGGGAGCGGTCGCGGGCCGCTGATGGTGTCATATTATTTGAATTACTGTGAGACCCGTCATGGATAATAGGCTCCACGTGCGGATCAAGAAGAGAGAACGCTTCTGAGAATTTGCAAAGGTTTGAACGGGCCACGAATGATAAGCAAATTTTGAAGCAGCTTCGAACTTCAAAACGATGATTCCGAGATGATTACCGGAGAACCGGCGGACGGGCTACGTGTCTGAGAGTTGGAAGGCGTTTCCAGCCTGTCGGGTCTTCTACCATTTCTTCCACTTCTTCTGGCCTTCCTCTTGCAGCGCCACGGTCTCGAAGTGGAAGGGTATCGATATGGACTCTCGGACAGTAAGATAGGGCCGGCCCACTTCACATGCTTGCCCTTGCCATGGAAGAAAACTTCGTATGTTTGAGTCTGGCTAGCAAGTCCCGCAGACCCGTTGTGATTTTGGAAGAACTTCCGGAGCCGCGGGTGGGGAGGCCGCTATGGATTTGTTAGTGATGTGGTGGTTGGCTGGGCTGGAATTGATGGCTGTTGTCAAGTCCGAGCAACCTCTGATCCTAAACAAGGGACTTTCCCAATCGATAGGACACGGGACGAAGCGAGTCAGCCATCAGTTGAGTTCAGTCGAAGATCAGATGGCAGGTTGTGTGGAGTTGCGAACAGACAGCGGCCGAGAACTCTAGGTTTTGTCTTCTGTGCCTTGCTTGATTCTTATGATACCCGATATCCTTGAAACGCAGACTGACGTTCTCACATGTCGAAGGTGCATATGCAGACTCGAGCTGCACTGGTCGACTCGACGAATCTGTACCTGCATCGTACCTTGCAGGACAAAATGCAGAAGTCAACGTCCCATTGGTACGTGAACCAGAAACGGCAACAATCATCCCGGATTCGCCAAGGCAAAATGGTGGCCGAGAAGACGGCCTGGGGAGGTCTTTCACTTGTCGTCGCCTTCGACCCCTAGTCCACGCCACCAAGTGATGCCCCTGCAGGATCAGGGTTGTAGGAAGGGCCGGAATCCCAGCATCCCACACGCTGGCGGCCTGGCTACTTCGATGTCGTCCCCAGTAAGCGTTCCCAACATGTACCAAGGGCTGCTTCTGGAAGAGTCCACCAACGAACGGCTTTTATCAAAAGATACCACGGGATCCTGGAGGTGACATGGTCGTTGGTGATGGTTGTGGTGCGGTATGTGGTGCGGTGTGGTGTGGTGAGATGCCAACAAAAATTGTCAGTGGTGAAAGGTAAACGTGGAGATAGACCAGCCAGGTCAGGCTATGGATACGGATGGATATGCAAGTCCATGTCCCCAAAAGCAGTTAATTTATGCCATGCCCAAACCTAGGCCAAATCCCAGTCGATCCGGCCCCCACTCTCAAAGCAAAAACAAGCATAGTAAAAGTAAAAGCAGCAGGACGACCGTCCGAAAAGAAACTTGCGCTCGTCCTATCTTTAGCTGTGCATATCGTTTCGCTTGTGCTACTTTCACAAGTTGCATTATTAGCCAATGCACAGCTGATATTATGCAATTTCCCCAGTGATGGTGACAGGCGATTCTGACAAGCCGCACTGGCCAGAGTGTAGATATAAAATCACTCTTCGATATGAGCGCGCGTCCGTGGTCAGCAGCATGTGATGGATTAATTCACATCCTATTCGTGACGCTCTGGCAGTTGGTCCTGGGCGAAACGCTGCATTTTTGTCAGTTGTGCATCTGTGTTCAAATTTGTGCAGTCTGACTGGCCAGGCATAGCCAGCTTAGGGCTCGAACCGCCATCACCAGGTCGTTGTGCTGGGCCTGTCAAGGCACACCAAAGGCAAAACCCTCCCTCCACACAGACGGACGGGATCGATACGCGGGCTGCTATCGTCCTATCGATAGGGAGATAACGAAAACCCACAAAGACTTTCCACCCTCCATGTTTCTTCAAGACAACGAGGGGGCGGGGGGTGAGGTGTTGCTTGAGTAATATTGTTAGGAAACATCTAGGCAGAAAATTGAAGCCCAAAAGCAACTACAACTCTGCACTACCAAAGTTTTGGTGCCAAACGCCGGCGTCAGGCGCCGTTGGACGGAAAAGGATAGAAGAGCAAAATATCTACGAGAATAGCGCTCCCGAAAGACTGGCGTTTATGTAATGCAAGTCTGTCTCTGACGCCATGAGACGATCTGTAGCCTCTGAAATTTTTTTTGAGGCTTTTGATCGTTGCTTTCTTCTGTTTCTCTAGACTCATAGCGGGAGATCATGAGGTCCCCTTGGGGATGGGGTTTTTGGGATGCATCTGCGAGGCCAAACGAAGTGGCCAACCAAGTCCTTAGGACTGAACTAGGTTGCTCGAATGGTTGCTCAGAAAAGGAACGATGTTTGTTCCTGCAGGAAGCCCTAGTAGCCGAAACACATGTGCCTCGATGGCCGCATAGTGCCTGAGAGAACTGATATATCATGGCTTTTTGAACAACTGCCAACCGGAGGAAAAAGATGTGTGGGACATGTGGCTTCTGTGAGACTCTTGGATCCGCGTTAGCAAGGCCGTTCTGAGCAATCTGGCCGTTAGTAACACGCATCCCGTTCGTCATCCGTCCCTTGTGGCTGCCCAAAAGTTGGTCGACGGTTGTTTCATGGCTCGCTGGAAACTTCTCCCCGCATCGCTGATCCCCCCTCCCCTCCAGAAAAAAAAAGGTGGGACAGAATGGTCCATCTGAAGTGAGGAACAGAGGGAGCTGAGTGTGGACATGGAAGTGTTGGAAGGGCTGAAAGGAAGTTTATCCATTCACTATCGATAACCAGGACCGGGACCTACTGAGGTCAAGGTTGAAGACTGATTGAATCGCAGTCGGAGAGGCGATAATGCGGAGTGGCGCTGTGATTGGCGATGCTGCCGTGGGCGAAAAAGAATCTGCCACTTCGGTCGAAGACGCAGTGATCAATGGCCTGGGAAGCAAGAGGGTGATTGTAGCTCTGCCGTGCACGAATGGTGATTTCCTTTGTTCACTGCATCCAATGTGCATGTTGGAGAGGGAAACTGAGATGTGAGTGGTTGTTGACTTGAGCGCGAGACGCGAAACACGTCCATCGTGCTGCAGCATCACGTCGAATAGGATTTACGACGTCAAGAGTTTTTTCTTCTCTCCGCCCGCCGTGGAAAGGCGCATGGAGCATGGACGGAGCTGCCGCTTTGAGCATGAGAGCATGCTCGCTCGCTCGCTCGTTCGCATGAAGCCGTGAAGATGAGCCCATGTTACAAACCTCAATGCTAGTGGTCGAGACGTCGCGATGGAGTGGATTCAGTGGGCTGTGCTGTATTGAATCAGAACGGGATCGCCATTTGAGACTGCATCATCGAACAGAACAGAGCGAAGACACAAGACAAGACAGGCTCGAGCGAGTTCACGATCCGACGCCGCACCGCATGTCAGGTATCCATCTCATCCATGATGTTTGAATCGAGCGGGTTTCTGGCGTATAACGGTATGCAGGAGTAATAGTTGCGGCCAAGTGAAGCTTGTGATGTTTCCTGACTCTTGCTCTTGTGGAGGCGAAGTGGCAACAGTGAGTTTCCGTTTCTCAGGCGAGCGGATCAGCAATAAGTTAGTTAAAAGTCACTTGCTATTGCAGAGCATCGAGCAGCCCGGTTAGGCACCTTTATTGGAAGCATTGATGTTGAGGCTGTTCGCAATTTCCCTCGACTACGATGACGATCCACCGGCACCACAGCTAGAAACAGCGATCGCCAGGCAATCAATATATTGGAGCCATCAACTGCTGATGTTCATATTTTTGAAGCACCGAGGCATCGGATTTACCAATCGTCAGGCCTCCTCTATCACTGATTGATTAATTGCTTGACGGCGCTGTGATTTTCAGATATAGTTGCGAGCCCTCAGTAGGCGTACGAAGTCTAACGACGAATAGGTGTTAGTCAGTAGTTATTTGTTGGTGGTTACGCGTTATGCAGGCCGTGTCCGTACCTGACCCTAGCCTCGTATGGATAATAATGCAATTCTCTAGCTAATGCACGCTGTCCCTGCGATGCCTGCCCTGGTTGTTGCTCATTTTATCTCTCTTGTGCTAGTATGTGTGTGCGTGTGTGCGTGTGTGTCGCAGTTTAGTTTAGTGAAGTCGATACGGGCTTATGCATGCACATAAAATAGTGTTGCGCTGAGAGGAACAGGAAAGTGCGAGCAGTGCAGCGGCGTCGCAAGTTGAGGAACGGACGGAGGCACAGGAGGAGATAGGATAGGTTGGATGGGATGGGATGGGATGGATAAGAAAAGGTGGTCTGGTCTGGTCAGAGCAGCTACTCACTCGCCGCTTTTCGACCAGCTGGGCCCCGGCCGCCTAACTGGAGGTAGCCCATCGTCCGGGCCAGTCGACCCTGGCTGGAAGAAGCCAATCATCAGCATATCATAGCATGACACAGTATTCGGAGCGCGGTGGTCGCTTTAACTCAACTGGAGCCACTCCACTGACTGCTGAAGCTCCTGGGAAATCCATCACTTCTCTTGGGCTGGGCTGGTGGAAAGCATTTGGTGGATTTGTGCATTTAGCGTCGAACAGGACGACCAGCATGTGGTGAACATCCCGGTGCAGCCCAGCCAAGCAGAACGCTGGGAGGAGGCTGGATTTAGAACAACTCCCCACTAAAACAGCGCCCATATCCCATCCCCATCTCATCTCATGCTGCTATTGCTGATGTTCTGTTCTGTTCCTCTCTTCCTGCCGATGCCCCAGACAGATAGATGCAGACAGGCATGCCGGAGCCACACAGCCAGCCTGCCTGCCTGCAGCCAACGACTAGTCGATCCCAGCCAGCCAGATCCTTAGACGCGGACTTGTTCTCCATGGCTGGCTCTCTGCACCTTGTCTGGATCCACAGCCGTTCATCCATCACCTTACCACCTCACCCAACTGCCTGCCTCTGACCATCTCCCACCCATCCCATCCTCCCATCCCATCCCCACTGCGACGCTCCCACTACCCGCACCCTCGTCTTCCGACCCTAGTCTCTTATCCTCCAGGCCCCCTGTCTACTCACCATGCATGCATTCATTCATTCATTCTGCTGAGACCTAATCCATTCTAGTTCAACTTGCCTATCTTGCCTCCCCTTCTATCATCCATCCATTGATCTACTTATTTTGTCAGGGTCCCCTTCACCACACATTCGTTTGCTCGTCCCTCAGGTTTACCTCCACCACGCCAAATCATTCTTCTTATACCGACGACCGGTTTCCCTTTTGTATCTCACTCTTTTGGATCATCTTCGATTTGTGCTTCATCTTATAGCCTTTCGATCATCATCCGTACCTTCCTTTAGCATCCTGCTATCACTGCTTTCCAGCTCTGTACACCACTCGTCGATAATTGCTCCAAAACTTGTTGGCAACATCACAATCGTCCTTTGCAACAGCATATGTATAATCAGTGTCCTCAACAATACAACTATTAGACAGTCTTGAAACCACTGTTGTCCAGTCGCTCTCTTAGCACCACTTTCCTATCAACCAGTTTTCGAGTTTCGACAATCTTCCCAGTCTCCAACAACAACCTGATAAACCGGACCAAACATAATCACCCTCTTCGAATCGAACCCTTGAAATCAAGCACTACTTGGTATGTAAAAACTACCGGGCGGACTCGCCGTGTTCAAACTGATGAACTCGAGCATGACTGACACTTAGCAGACAGTATACAGTTTTACTGCCGTCGACATGGACTCCTCATACGCACACCCCCAATCCATGGGACAGTCACCTTTCTTCTACTACAACCCAGACCCAAAACCGGACAACCGTCAACACGGCCACTTCTCCCAGCAACCCAGCAATGTCCAGGTGCCAGTGTATAATCCACATATGCAGCCAATGCCTTCGACTCCCATCTACTCGAGACCGAACTCGGCAAGCTCTCAACCACCGATGCACCCGCAGATGTATAACAACGGATACTCGATGAATATGACCCCAATGGCCTCGCCTCGTCCAATGTATCAAAACCAGAAGCCAACCATCATGATCCAGGAACACGCCCCAAGAATGATGATCGAGTCTGATATCCACGAGAACGACATGTATTACTACCCATCGACTCCGCCATTGTCTGCCTCCGGCAGCACCATCAGCAGCCCATCTAGTTGTGACGTTCTGCCAACACCGATGAACACCGTCTTCTTCGGCATGGAGTCGTTTGAGGGTGTCAAGGACGGATGCCAGGGCGAGGTACAAGCCGAGAATCTTGCTGGCGGTGACTGGGCACGATGCGGATCTCCTCCCATGACTCCAGGTATGTGCAGATGTCCAATTACTCGTGCGGAATTGTGCAGGACGGGGTCGTGTCGTTGCGATATGGTCCTCGGACTGCTCGTCTCCATTCAATACTGCGGTGGATCCCTGTCTGTTGTGAATTAATTATGGGTTTGTTGTATATGGGGCTCTGGCTGACTCGCCCTTTCTCTTTGCAGTCTTCATCCAGCCCAACTCGCTTATGAGCAACGGTAACGCTAGCGAGCTCCTATCTGCGACATCTTGCCCTTCACTTTCGCCGTCCCCTTCCCCGTATCCACGATCTGTCATTTCAGAGCAAGACTTCGATTTCTGCGACCCACGCAACCTCACTGTTGGCTCAGGAGCCTCCCCGAACCCTCCTGCGATCAAGACCTCGACGTGCACCGAATTTCCTTCATTGCCCACTCTGTGCGCAGGCGACGACGAAGAACACAGGTACATGCTGGGGGGTGAGACATTCAACAAGGCTGCCGAGATTCACGCGAGAACATTTAATTTCTCCACACCAACCTCCCACCACGGCCTGCCCACCTTCGACCAATTCTCTGATCTCGACTCCGAGGAAGATTTCGTCAACGGTCTCGTCAACTTTCCCTCGACCGACAACGTTCAATTCTTCGGCACCAAGAGACAACGCACTTGCTCCGGATCCGACCTCGTCTCCCTTGATCACGAACCTTTCATCAGCGAGGACGACTTCGAAGACTTCGAGGAGTTCGAGGACTCTGAGCAATTCGCTACCGCTTGCCTCCCAAGCCCACCTGCATCAGGCTCTGAGACCGAGGCCAAGAAGGAGAAGCGAAGCAAGAAGTCCAAGAAGGCACACTGCGAAGAAGACAGCTCTGAATTCGACAACCTCGTCAGATCACGAAAGTATACCGTGCCAATGAACGCCGCCAGCGGAGCTCCCGCTCAGGAGAGCACCACCGAACAACAGTCCACCGCGCCCAGCCAATCTGGCTCATCCGAGACCAATGGCGCCAACAACACCAGTGCGGGCTCTGATACCGGCAACACCCCTAAGCAGCCATCTGTCAACCGCCGTGGGCGTAAGCAGTCTCTCACCGAGGATCCTTCCAAGACCTTCGTCTGTGAGATCTGCAACCGCCGCTTCAGACGCCAGGAACACTTGAAGAGACATTACCGTTCGCTCCATACTGGTGACAAGCCATTCGAGTGCCATGAGTGTGGGAAGAAGTTCTCCCGCAGTGATAACCTCTCTCAACACGCTCGTACTCACGGCAGTGGTGCAATCGTTATGGGTGTTCTTGAGGATGGTGAGCTACCTAGCGACCACCCAGAATCAGCCAGCGAGGGCGAGCATATCAATACCATGGGCAACATTCTCTTCCGTGTTGCAGCTGGTATCTCTGGCAGTGACACTGATCCTTCATCGGATGGTAGCACTGATAACGACAGCCAAGGTCGTAAGAAGCGTAAGCGTTCTGAGTAAGGGCTTCCTCTTCGGACGTTTTGAGGGTGCACGGCAGACACGAATCTCATGACTATGGATATACTCTTCATAATTGACCCAAGCTACTTTTTACGCGATCGGTCACTAGGGATACTGGGGTCTCACGACCACCTTGATGTTGTCATGAGGATGGGGGGTTTTGCAAAACCAAAAGTCATTTGCCTTGCTTTTTCTGACACGATTTCTCTTCTTTGTATTAAATTTCCTTTCAAGACTTTCGTGCCAAATTAGCGTGATGATGGGAATTTGTGGGATGGGGTTGGAGGGGGCGTGTACTCTGATAAGAGAGGTGGTTTTGGCTGCTTACTTTCTTTACGTTCGCTGTACCAACACTGTCGACGGAGGCGGGCTCACCGTCATGTTTACCGTCTCTTGCATTGCAATTCTTCGCAGCCTGCTCTTCAGATTGTGCTGGCCACGAAATTTTACCAGCAGTCTGCACTGTATAGAATTCTCTTCATCTTAACCAGATTTCCTAATCAACATCTCTTGAATCATGTGAAATTACTATTATCGTGCATTTCATCAGCACAGAGATGAAACACCATTGGCTAATGTTTCTTGAGGATCTATCTATCTAGCCCGATGCGACAGTGGATTTTGGTAATATGCTTCTACTTGTGGGCTCGTTTATGGCCGGGCACCTTGGATTTTCCCAATTCACGAGAAATTTTGACGGAAGTTCCCTCTTGCCAAGGCTGCACACACATCGTATCACATCACATCAGCCACTAATCAACAGGTAGAACCCTCCACTCCTTCAATAGGCCAGCCAGCCAGAAAAGTCGACAAGCCATAAATAATTCCGGGGAATAGGGTCGCTCCAATATCTGCCTGGGTAGCCACCAATAAAGCCGTGCGAACAAATGCCGTCCCGAGTTGATCGACGATCCACCAAACTCTAAATACAATACTGCATCTCAGCTCGGCAAAGCAGCGTGCCTGCTGCAAGCTGCGGCTCACGGCTACTGCAACCTGCATTGCAGCTTTTACAAGACAAGGACCGCCACCGACGGGATGACCGAGTCCCTCCAAGTCATCGCGCTCATCTCAGGCGGCAAGGACAGTTTCTTCTCACTTCTGCACTGTATCCAGAACGGGCATCAAGTCGTCGCCTTAGGAAATCTCTTTCCAGCTCCCCCGGCTTCAGCTATCGTGCCGCGCCGTCCCGATGTCGCCAATCATCATGCGGATGGCGAGGATGAACGGGACCTGAATAGTTTCATGTATCAGACTGTTGGCCATACGGTGATTCCACTGTATGAGCAGGCTCTGGGCATTCCTTTGTACAGGCAGCAGATCGTTGGTAGTGCGGTGCAAACAGGCACCAGTTACGGGTATGCCGATGTTGAGGCTACTGGGACGAGGGCAGGTGAAGTGGGATCAATGAAGGAGGATCTGGATGTCAAGAATGAGGAGGAAGATGAGACGGAATCTTTGGTTCCTCTCTTGAAGAGGATCATGGCAGAACATCCTACCGCCAATGCCCTCAGCACTGGTGCCATCCTGTCAACCTACCAACGTACCCGCGTGGAATCCGTAGCGATTCGACTGGGTCTCACGCCTCTATCCTACTTATGGCAATATCCCATCCTGCCACCAGTGACGCAGATCTCTCTCCTTGAAGACATGCAAGCCATTGGTCTCGATGCTAGGATCGTGAAAGTCGCAAGTGGTG
The DNA here is from genome assembly GCA_020747065.1 of Cadophora sp. MPI-SDFR-AT-0126. Classification (NCBI taxonomy): domain Eukaryota; kingdom Fungi; phylum Ascomycota; class Leotiomycetes; order Helotiales; family Ploettnerulaceae; genus Cadophora; species Cadophora sp. MPI-SDFR-AT-0126. The sequence goes on along the minus strand of JAGMVK010000003.1, from coordinate 2,410,882 downwards.
GCCTAGATGAGAGCTTCCTCTGGCAAAATGTAGCGAGTCAGCAGGTCATGCGGCGGGTTGAGAAGTCTATGAAGAGGTTCGGGACGGACGGTGATGGTGCTATGCTTGGTGAGGGAGGTGAGTTCGAGACGTTGGTTGTGGATGGACCAGCGAGTCTGTTCAAGGGGAAGATTGTGGTTGAGGAGAAAGATAGGAGGGTTGTTAGGGAAGGTGGTGGATCAGCTTGGTTGAAGATCTTAGAGGTAAGAGTAGTGATGAAAGATTCGAACGAAGTCGTCGAGACTCGGTGTCGAACTCCTCATTTACTTGAATCGAGCTTCACTAAAATTCTTGCTTCACTTGACGATGTCAACAAAGAGGATCTCTCGCTAAAATCCAGGGCCTCATTCACAAAGTCGAAATCAAATTTTGCTCAACACTCACCCCAACCCCATACCCGGGAAGTAAAGTCAAACAAGATCCTTCGCTGGACGGTTACCGCAAATCAATCAGATGCTAACGAGTCGATGTCAACACAAACCAGCAAGATAATCGAAGAGATAAGACACCGTCTCCATCAAGCATCATTACAACCAACCAACATAATATCAACAGTCATCATTCTCCGATCAATGCAAGACTTCGCCTCTATAAACAAAGTATGTTATCAAGCCCAAGTCACCTATCTCTACGTACTAACAGCCATTAGGTCTACGGATCCCTCTTCACCAAACCCAACCCTCCATCCCGCGTGACTATCTCATGCGGAGATCTCCTCCCATCATCCATCTCCATGATAATCCACCTCGCAATCCACAACACCTCCGCCTCACCAGTACCACGCAAAGCACTCCACGTACAATCACGCTCCTACTGGGCACCAGCCAACATCGGCCCTTACTCACAGGCGATATCGATCACTCTTCCCCCTCCAGACAACTCACAAACAACAAGTCTCGTCTCAATCGCAGGCCAAATCCCACTTATCCCACACACCATGAGCTTACCTCAGAAACAAAGTCAAGTCTCTGAGCAGGACTTCAAGCTCGAAGCCATCCTCTCCCTCCAACATCTCGTCCGCATCGCCCGCGAGATGCACGTCTCCTGGCTCAGTAGCTGCGTAACTTACCTCCCGTCCAGCACAGCCTCTCTTATCTCTCAAAGATCCCGTATTCTAAGTAAGGCATGGAAGTTCCTACACCAAGTACCTACCAATTCCGATGACGATGACGATGAGGCAGACGATCAACCTCGTGACCTCTGGGAAGAGAAGCACTTCGCCGGAATGGAAGTCCGTGGCGCCTCGAAAGACGAGCGAGCGTATCCTGGATGGGTCGTCGTGGATACGAGTCTCCGTGTGGGCAGAGATGTGAGTCCGCCGTTCTGGACGGCTGAGGTGGAGGAGTTGCCGAGAGGAAGTGCGGTTGAATGGGCTGCGGGCGTGGGAATCGCTGGCGGGAAGGTGGAGGTGTGTAGTTTTCTCTGCCTTTCTTAATCTCACAGAAATTATTCGATTCAATATGACATCGATGCTAACATGTTGCTTTTCTCACAGCTACTTGAGTCAAAAGGCGGAGAAGGCTACACCATCCACCAAACCGATCTCCCCACATCAACCATCACAACCATCCTACTGGACTACACCTCATCCCTCACCTCCCTGACTGACAACCTAGAGCAAGCCCTCACATCTCTAGGCCTAGAAAAAGGAATGCAGAAGGAGACTTCCGGGGCTTGGGTGGATGTTACCATCCCGGATTTGTGGGAGCAGGGGAACTTCGGTGGTGCGGCGCCATGTAGGAGTATTTGGGATGCGAATGGGAGGAGGGTGGCGACGGTGCTGGTTTTCGATAGTTTGTAGTTTGATCGAATGGATAAACAAATCGAGTTTTTGTTCAGGTGATGCTTTGCACTTGGGGTGATGGATGATTGGTTAGTTGAGTCGAGCTGATGTTTATTTTTATTGCTTGCTTGATGTAAAGCTGGTGAGCACGTACCGAGCATTTCAACCAATGTTCTATGTATCGTATAAAGTGCCCACTACCGCTGCCGACATTCATATCCTTCCCACCTTAACTGTAGATTCACCGCAAGTAGTCCTCCACGAGTTGCACTCTTTATTTCTGTCACAATTCGGCATCATTGCTAAGCGAGATCTTCAAAGAAAGTGTTTAGATCTGGCAATCATATTGACCATCTACCAACCAGACCCAGCGCCCTTCCCTCCGAATGAAGTATCCTCTATCTTCTTCTGCCCGCCTCCGCCCCTTGTAGACTTCTGTTGCGCTGCCTCGTGCTTCCGCAACTCCTCCGGAACACGTGATATCGAACTTTTCGAGAGCATTTGCTTCAGATCGTACATAACGTCCGCATCCTCGTTCCCAAGGAACGTAATAGCCACACCGCTATTACCAGCGCGGCCTGTACGACCGATACGATGCGTATAGCTCTCGATGTTGGTGGCCATGTTGAAGTTGACGACCAGACTGACATCCGGGACATCGATACCTCTACCGGCAAGATCAGTCGCAACCAGTACATTTGTCGCACCGGAACGGATAGACGCCAAAGCAGCTTCACGCTGCTCTTGAGTCTTGCTACCGTGTAATGTGACCGATGAGAAACCCATGTGTTTGATGTCTCGGGCAACAGCATCGCAGTTTCGCTTGATGTTGACGAACACGATGATAGGAGGTTGGAATTCTCCGGAAGCAAGAATCTCGTTGAGACGCTTCTTTCTCTTATCTTCACCGGCTACAAATTCGACACGTTGCTCGACAGTCTCGACGGCTTCACCGATGTTGCCGATTGTGACGATGGCAGGTCGCCGCAGGTACTTCTTGGCGATTTTCTCCACGGCAGACGGCATAGTAGCTGTGTACATCATAGTCTGTCGGTACCTATCCTTTCCTCCGAGATGCCTGCTCATAGCCTGTGCATCCTCTGCATCGTCGGTGTCGGGCTTCTCGTTGGTGACAGGGAGTGCATCGAGAATCTTATTCACAGACTCTTCGAAACCGAGATCAATCATACGATCGGCTTCATCCATGATGATGTAGCAGCACTGGCCCAGCACCAATACTCGTCTTTCAATACAATCTACCAATCGACCTGGAGTAGCGATGACAATTTCCGCACCGTTGCGTAGGTTGTACGATTGCTCCTCGAGCGAATGTCCACCAACGATGCTGACGCAAGTGAAGCCCAGCGGAGTTGCAAACTTCTTTGCTTCGGTTTCAATCTGTTGAGCCAACTCACGGGTCGGTGCAAGAATGATAGCGTATGGTCCATCGTTCTTGGTCATCTCGTTCAAGGGTGGAAGCTCCGAGATGTATACCAGCAGCGGAAGTAAAAACGCAGCAGTCTTTCCGGAACCAGTGACTGCCACACCAATCAAATCTCTAGCCTGGAGAGCAATGGGTATAGCGGCTCTTTGGACAGCTGATGGTTGTTCGTAGCCAACTTGCGCAACAATATCCAGAAGGCGTTTTGGCAGGTTGGACTCTTCCCAACTTCGCATTGGATTGGGAATACCGCCACCCTTCGTACTGATGTTGAAATCTTCCTTGAAGATGCGCCAGTCCCTTTCGCGCATGTGCTCGAGCTTCTTTTCGCTCCAGTGCTTGTCCAGTGAATTCCGCCCACCAGCATCTTCCTTTCTCCGTCTCTCCATCTCCAAGATCTCTCTCGCACGAGCGCTACCTGCTTCGCCATCTCGTTCCTCCAAAGCTTTAGCATATTTGATCACACCACTTTCACTTATGTCCTCCGCAAATCCTCCTAGACGTCCACGGCCGAAGAAATTTGTCTCTGCACGCTGTGAATATATGGGATTGTAGTCTGGGCTGGTATCCTCCTCGGCGTTCCATTCAAAATTGAACTTCTTCTCGGTTGTCCGCCGCCTCTTCTTCTTCGCAGAGAATGTTGACTGATTGGTTTCCGCACCCATATATCGTGTTCGAGTAAGGGCAGCTTGTGTGTCCTCGCCGTTCGCGGGTCGTTTCTCTCCAGCCAGATGTACCTTTCCAACAACAGACGCTGCTTTTGTAGGCGCAGAGTTGGTAGTATTCTTCTCGTGGGCTGAACGACTCTCACCAGCTCTCTCTGCACGACTGGTCCTTGAAGCAGCTGGACCAGAGGGAGGTTCGCCGTTTCGCATCGCCCGAGGACCCGTCGGCACAGAAGATGTATCGCGGCCATTTGTTGACCTATCTAACGAGTGGCTTGGATTCTGAGAAGTATATCCATTTGTCTCGAATGGCCGACCGTTCGCTTCAGCTTCCTTCTTGCGCTTCTGCTCTTCGACTTCCTTGGCCCTCTTCTCAAGAGCAAGTTTTTCCCGCGCGGCTTTGGACAAGAATTTTGGCTGTGGTTTCAAACAGTCAGTAAATGAAGCGCATAGGACTAAACATGCATTGTGAACATCGCTACTTGCAAGCAAATTTCGGGATTGGCAACATACCTTTGCTGCCGCCTCGTCGGCTTCTTTCTTCTTTTTGAGGATATCTTCGATGCTGAGTGGTCCACGATCTCTAGCAGCTCCCCACCCAGCTTTCTTCTTCTTTGGTGGCTCTTCAGGAGGCGGGGGCAGAGATTCTGAAGGCGGCGGAGGAGGTAGGTCGCTCGGAGGTGGTGGTGCGCTTGAGGATGGGGGAGGGGGAGGAGCCATCGATTCTGGAGGGGGTGGTGGAGGTGATGGTAGCCTTCCGTTCATGTTGACTGGAGGTGGCGGGATCGCAGAGTCGCCGTTAGTGTAGCCCGGCATACTTCACGAATGGGTATATTGAATTGATTGTAAAGTAAAGTAGAGGGACTGATACGGGTTCGAGCTGGTGTGGATGCGATTATGTCTGTTGTTTAAGGTTGTACTTTGTGGTCGAGGCAACGAGACGAGGCTGAAGTCAAAAGGCTCGAAAATTAGTCAGCCAAATTTATCTTCGAACCACGACGAACAAATTGCCTGACAACTCAAGCTCCATCGAAGAGCGCCACAAATCCATATTCAACATGGCGACAAGTCCGAACCAGTACGTCAAGCTCGCGCAGCAATTGCCCCCTCGACTTACCAGATTTTTCGCTCGATATCCACCACAAGCCATCGTCTCCTCACCCGCCCTCTCCAACGCCTCAACACCAAGCACCCCCAGCGCGGACTCTACTGCTTCATCGGCGGACCAGATATCTACGGGACAGGATGGATTGACGGTTCCTTCACCATTCAGGTGCCAGAAGCATCCAATTACAGGCAAATGGCATGATCCGGTGTTCTCATTAAGGAGGCAGGCAGAGCTGGTCAAGCTTGCGCGACAACATGGGGTGGAGGAATTGATGCCATTCTCGGTCAAGAGCACGGAAGAGAGATTGCGGAGGAGAGAGGAGAATGGGCTGAGGGTGAAGGGAACGGGTATTGGACAACGCGTGAAGGGAAAGGAGTCGGAACGAACGTTGAAGGGACGGTATGTATTGGATGCATATTTCTGCTTTAGAGATCCCGAGATGCTATCGCTACTCCGGTAGATAGTAACGTGTGCTGATGTTATTTCACTACAGGTTGGAGAAGCGCAGACAGGCTATGTTGGAGATGCCACAGATGATCCAGACATGGAAGGAGGTAAGTTCCATCTCAGACTGGATAGAATCTACAATCACTGACAAACGATGCAGAGAGGACATGGTCGTGGATGGAAGAAGTGGCCGAAATAGATGGAATAGTTTTGATACTTGGCGGGAAGCATCATCTTCAGAGACTGTACCAAAACCACACTCGATGTGCAATGCATGGGAAACGGCGTTACAGAATTGTACTATATCAATGTACATCACCTCAAAAATTCCAGCTACTCCACAGAGATCCTCCAGATCAAACTATCTCGTACCAATTTCGCGAAGCTTCTTTGAATCTTGACTCTCAGTTCGAACTGATACAGTCGGTGTATGTCCTAGAGTCATGCGGAATTTTCACCGCAGAATTTGCATATCTAGGTGACCCTCCATATTGTCTGGCTTCTACCTTTTCTTTACTTCGCAAAGCGCATACGCAATAAAAGAGGAAAAGTCAAATGCCATCCTCCTTCAGACGAATCCCAGGTCATTGGCTGCAAGCTTGAAATTCAGAAGATCTACAAAACCTCAACCGTGTAAATACTTCTCTTTCTATAGACGATCTTGACAAATAATCTAGCAGATGTATGGCGTCTTGAAGGAAAATCTCGCTGATCGTAAGCTCCTTGCTTCGGATCTTCCTAGACTTGGTCGATCTAGCCCGCTTGTTAGAAAGTTTGAAAACACATGGGAATGTCAGAAATCGACGCGGAATCCAAATAGCATCACCATACAGCTCGGAGGTCCGCCATTAGAGGTGGCGAATGGAAGAAGTTGAGAAACCAGAGAAGTCTATGAATCAGGCTGCAAGGCAAGACATAGCCACCCCTCTGACAAGTGAGACTCACATGGGAATTGTTTGAAACTTCTCACTAGAGGACGAGTCATGAAATCACTCTTTCAAAAAAACTTGACGAGTGAGATATTTTGATGGAACACAGGGAAAGCGCATTTCACTTCTCAACCGTAAAAACAATCAGCAAAACACAATTCTGATGTAGAACCGAACCAACAGCCTCGGCAACAGTGCTCAAATGTGATAACCAAGTGTCGTCAAAGTATGATCGGGTATTAACCCCACATATCCACAATCCCTTCCTCAGGCAGAAGACCCTTCCCCTTCCCCAACGAATGTCCCAACAGAATCTAAGCGAAAGACTATATATCCCTGTTGATAGATTTAACCGGGCTGTGATTCGTCAAGCTGGACGTCACGTCTAGAAGCAAAACATCAACTTTCGGCCAGCTCATGCAATTTGATAGGGCAATTCTCCTGGTCCCCTATTTGTTCCTGACGGATCAGCCGAGTTGGGACGATGAATGGTGTGTTGGAGCTTGACACCGCCCTGTCCTGCCCTGGATGCTCGTCCCGCGGCTGCATTTGCATGTGAAATGCAAATCAATACAGGGAGAGGAGAGGACCAGCGGTGCTCACCTTTGAGGGCTGGCTCACGACTTATGGTGTGAACGAGGACCGTGATGACGGCGACCTCATCTGCTGTTGGGAGATTTGGACACCATCAGCCCAGGAAACAGGTTATCCTACAACTTCATGGTCCGAGGAATGCAGGAAGTCACTCCCGCAACGAGGGGCATCATCCGCTGTCTGGAAATCTGGAAGACTTTGGGCGGTGAGAAGAGGAGGCTGTGGAGAAGATCAAGCTTGGTTTTACCATATCCCCCACCTCGATTTAACCTGTAAAGGTGTTGGTTCGTCGAAAGCTGGGATTCTCCACGAATGGTCGTCGGACAAGAAGACCCTTTCCACGATAATCAGTCCTAGCGAGGTCAAGTTTGCTGCTGTCAATGCTCTTTCCAAAGCCCTAGACTAGCGGTGGCGAGAATAAGGAAAATTGCGGAAGTGAGAAAGAGGAAGAGTCAGTCAGCAAGTTGGACAAAAAGTATTGGGTAGAGAAGTTTGAGCTTGCGATCACAGCAGCTGTCCTGAACTGCCTTCTTTTGTACTTGTGTGCAGGAGGCTTGCGGATGTGCAACAGGTAACTAGTAAGTAACTGGCGAGGTTTCTGGGCAACGAAAACAGAAATGGTCTCGATTGGCAGAACTATTGTAGCGGTGGGACATCGTCGCCCAGGACACTACTGTGCTGTGCTGTACACAAATGGGCAAAATGATATGCGTCGAGAAAGCTGCACGACTTCTGAAGCCACATGCAAATCTCTCTCCATCTGCCCGTGTTCAAAACCCCTCACTCGGACTCTGGCTCTGACTCTGGGTCTTCGTAAGGGATTGCACTGTTGTTTCAACTGTTTGATGAGATGGCGAAGCTTCCCTCTTATGGATGAAAGTAGTGGGCATAGAATCTGATCGCCAACAACAAAACAAATGTTAGAATAAAGTGCTGATCTAGAAGACCGGGCTGAAAGCTGTATGTAAATTTGATATTCCTAGCCCCTCTTGAGGAACCCTACCTTGCCTTCCTTGCCTTCCTTGCCTTCCTTGCCTTCCTTGCCTTCCTTGCCTTACCTTGCCTTACCTTACCTTAGCCGGTCGACGATGAGAGGCGACTGCGACTGCGACTTTCCTAGCGCCAGAAGCAGATTTTCTGCCGAAACAGACCCTGGAAGGAGCCAACGACGGCCGCGGTCTGCATGAGAAATTTGGCGTGGCGGGCCCAAGACGGATGTCTCTTGTCTCTTGTCTCTTGAAATAAAAGCCACTGCCAATCCTCCCTCGACATCGTTCTTGTTCCACCACACCTTTTCTCGCCGACCTCAACTATCCGGTGCCTACTTCTCCTATACGTAGGTGCATTGTATGTGTGTTCAATTTATACAACATTCACTCAATTGATTCGCAAGGAACTAATACGTCGCACAGCTGTCTCGTCCCACCGAAGCCTCGACGGGTCCCAAATTTCCCAGCGATTGGCCTCCCAACAATTTATTCTCGGCCACCAACTCTCATTTTCTGAGGTCCATTTGCTCCCGTCGACTGCGTGAAAGGTCATCTACTTAAATTGTTTTCTTCAATTTCACCTTCAGAACTCGACATCAGCACAAATCCCCTCGCAATGGCCTCCACAGCAGTTCCCCAGCAGCGAAACCTCCTTAAGCGGACTGCCACTTCCACCACGAACGATTCCTCGCCTTCTACGGCTAGAGGCTCGCCCAACGACACCCCAAGACAATCGCCATCATCTACGTCGTTATCATCTATGTCATCTTTGGACGATGTGAAGGATAATGGCTTTGGAAACCTGATTGATACCTACGGCAACAAATTCGAGGTCCCAGATTATACCGTCAATGATATTCGAAATGCCATCCCCAAGCACTGCTTCGAAAGATCTGGACTGAGAGGATTGGGATATGTCGCTAGGGATATCGCCAGTCTGGCCACTACTTTCTACTTGTTCAACAAATTCGTAACTCCGGAGTACATTCCAAGCATGCCAGCCCGTGCTGCATTGTGGTTCGTATACACCGTTGTTCAAGGTCTTTTCGGGACCGGCCTCTGGGTTCTCGCACACGAGTGTGGTCACCAATCTTTCTCCCCTTCCAAGGTTCTCAACGACACCACTGGATGGATCTGTCACTCGGCTCTCCTGGTCCCATACTTTTCGTGGAAGATTTCCCATGGCAAGCACCACAAGGCTACAGGAAACATGGAGCGTGATATGGTCTTCGTTCCCAAGACCAGAGAGCACTACGCCAGCCGCATCGGCAAGCTCGTTCACGAGATTGATGAGTTGACCGAAGAAACTCCAATCGCTACTCTTATCCACTCTGTTGGACAACAGCTTCTTGGTTGGCCCATGTACCTCTTCGCCAATGTGACTGGCCACAACAACCACGAGAAGCAACACGAGGGCCGGGGCAAGGGAAAGTCAAATGGCTGGTTCAGCGGTGTTAACCACTTCAACCCAAGCAGCCCACTTTACGAAGCTAAAGATGCTAAGCTCATTCTTTTGAGTGATCTTGGAATTGCCATCACCGCCACTGTCCTCGTCGTGCTTTCCAAGACCTACGGTTTCTCCAACATGGCTGTCTGGTACTTCGCCCCATACCTCTGGGTGAACCACTGGCTTGGTACGTCTTGTCACTTATTCCTCAGCTCTGGAATTCTTTACTGACCGGTTCTAGTTGCTATTACTTACCTTCAGCACACCGACCCAACTCTTCCCCACTACTCTGGTGAGAGTTGGAACTACGTCCGCGGTGCTGCAGCAACGATCGATCGTGAATTTGGATTTGTCGGCCGCACTCTTCTCCACGGCATCATCGAGACCCACGTTCTCCACCACTATGTCAGCACCATTCCTTTCTACCACGCCGACGAGGCAACCGAGGCCATTAAGCCAGTTATGGGTCAACACTACCGCTCAGACGTCCGAGGAGGTTCTCTCGGATTCTTGAAGTCGATGTGGACCAGCGCTCGCTGGTGCCAATGGGTTGAGCCATCAGAAGGAGCAACCGGACAAGGAAAGAATATTCTGTTCTTCCGCAACCGAAATGGTCTCGGAACGGCGCCGCTCAAGCTCAAGGCTGCCCAGTAGAAAAGTCGTCAAAAACCGGCGCAATAGATAATGACCGGACAAATGGGCAGCGGAGCATGAGCCTGCATTGCTTTACTTGGTTGTCGAAACATGGAATTTGCTGCGGTGTTATGGCGTCACTTTTGTTACTTTGAGTTAGGGGGCTGATAAGGATTTTTATCGAGCGCGGAAACTCAAATTACGGACGACGGAGACAGAACTCGCAGTTAGAACTGTGATTGATTGATTGGTAGAAGGTCGCTTGCTGCTTCCTACGGAGACGATGATACCATTAGAGTGGTGTTTTATAGAGTCATTCACGAAGACAGACTTAGAACAATATATACTTTCTCCTCAAAATATCCTCGTATGCCAAGAATACTCGTTTCTATTCTGTTAGGAAGCGATATTAGTAATAAGTGAGTGCGTTTGTGGGGATTATGCATGTGCTGTCAGACGAGCGGCTGAAAATCCGCTCGCTTGAGTGTCAACAATGGACTTACGATTTTGACAGGGCATGGATGTTAAGGAGGAAAACGGTCGACATTAGAAAATCACGACTCATCACCGAGTTCGTTTGATGTTTTCTTTTCAGAACAAATTTCAGATTGCGCTCCAAAGAAGACAAACCATCGCTTATATATTCTGTTAATGATTCTTTCCCCGTTTCAAACTCAGCCAGACTCAACTAAGATGTGCTGGTTCGTGCTGTATACCGCTGGATATCTGTTGTTCGTATGAAGAACTGGCCATCTATGGTCGACCCATATGCCACATCTGGACTTCAGCTATCGCCATCCGCAACGGTGGGGGTTGGAGGGCTGGATGGAAGCAATACTGTACCAACCCTGCTTTCTTAGAGAGCCCGTGTCCTCCAGTCCCAAATACTGTCATATTTCCATTTCAAATCAGCCGGCTTAGCCACATATCATTGCATTGCTATGGAATCCTAACACAAACCAAGAGTACCGTTCTCATCAAAGCGTCTTCGCCTCATTACCACGTCCAGATTGAAGAAAAGCAATTAAAACAGAGCAGACCAAACCAGCGTAAAATAAGAGAAACTCGCTCATCTTTCACAGAAATCGCTGAGAGAAATAAACAAGCAAGCAAATAAACAAACAGACAGACTAGAAACGCTAACCTGCAAATCACTCACGAAACCCAATCCAAATATATCATACACCTCTTTTCAATCACAATACACGTCATCTAACCCTTCCTTCCTTCCATCTTCCCCAGCCACTTGTCTACGTGGCTGAAGCGTAGTGATAAAGCACCGTCATTTCCTGCTCTCGGATCTGGAGAAGAAGCGCCGCCAGAGGCGCCATGTACTCTCGTTGTAGCCGACCACGATAGCGTCTGCTTAGCCTGAGTTACTATACACGCCTGTGATTAGATGGTGGCCAGCTTTATCTGGATTCTTTGATCGGGGCATCTAGATGGGATGATGTAGACTGGGCTGAGACTCAATAGATCGGAATTCACTGTGGTCAGGAGGGAAGGAGGGGAAGAGTAAAGTAATGGAAGGCAAGTTGAGGGGTAGTGAGGGAGGAGAGAGTCTTGCTTACTTTATCAACCGTGCTGATGGCGAAAGGTGTGGAAATGCCAGTTGTAGTTTGGTACGTACGGATTATGGGTGGGATCGTCAAGATGAGCATGTACACCAACGGGTATATCATCAACTGGTACGAGATCTGTCCTCATCAGCTTATAGCAAAACGCGCATCTCGATAGCACCAGAGGCAGATACCCAGAATGGGACCGAAAATGCCTTATGGAAAAAGACAAGCCTAGCGGAGGGAATGAAGGGTGAGGAAGGATGGACACATCAAACATACCCTCTTCAGAATCGGATTCGCCCTCTCAATCGTCGTATGTACCTGCTGATTCCTAGACTCCCTCTCACAGTTCCTCCTCTTATCTCGAAGACATCGGGCCCTCCAAACCCAATCCGGCGTCCCTACCTTCCCGCCTCCACTTCCCATCTCACTCCTCCGGCCTCCACTTTCCGTCCCACTCCTCACATTTGAAGATCCAAATTCTGCCCCAAGCTGAGAATTCCCAACAGCATCCCCATCGAATGACATGGACCGCATGTTCGCTTTGTGGATGATGAAGTAGTGACAAATGAGAGGGCGACAATGACGACGATCACCATTCAGCATGGGATGAAGTTGACAAAGAGGCGGATGGGGTCGCCCGTGAGCCAGCACCTTGTTCATAGCATAATCAGTCAGCATAGACTTGAGCCTTGTTCACCAGTACAGTGAAGATGGGTGAGATGGTAAAAGGGGGAGAAGAGAATGGAATCCTACAAGCACCCCTATTGCGGTACCTCACGACAGCGAGACCTATAGATGCCCAGAGAAGAGTGAGAAACCATGGGACGATCCAGATGACTAGTTTGTGTTCCTGGACCCAGCTTGACGGTGTTTTATGGCTGGCAAGGATGAGGCAGGTACAGATCGCTATGCTGAGGACCCAGTAGTCGGCTAAAGTGAATTTTGAATTGGCACATTACGACCACGAGCACAGAGTCCAAAATAGGCAAGGGTTGAGGGGGGGGGGGGGGGGGGGGGGGGGCTGAAGAAGAAAGGAAAGGAGAGCGATGTGGAAGATTTACTTTGCACCACGAAAACCTGCATCATGAAGCCATTGAAACTACAAAAGTCCTTCTGTTTAGGATCCCCGATATTGTTACCACTGAGATTCAAAGAAGCCGATGACAGGAAATTGATCGCCATCCAGAAGCCATTCATTGCGAGGCCCTGGAGAACTTCAATGAGTATTAATTTTACACGTCCTCGTAATTGGATAGCCACTCACAACATCAGTTGATGTCTGAATGTCCTCAAGGATTTAAACAACTAAACAAGCTCCTGTTAGCGAAACCAGATAATCTGCTGAAGGGGCGGGAAACGAGAAGTTCAAGATCCAGACTCCGAGAAGTTGGGCTTTCTCCAGGCTTAGCCCGAGGAATCTAACTCCATTGGCAGGCGATCCTGTGGAGATCAGGGGAAGGGAGTCTCCGCTGTGGCTCGTGAAGATTGTTCCGTGGGACGAAGATGGAATGGCAGGTTGTCAGCTGCTAGATGGAGTGAGAGCTGGAGAGGTGCATAGAAATGCATGTGAAGACCAATTGCGAAAATGCACTTTTGTATTTCCAAAACTTCAGAAAAAGGATCACCTTGCTCAAGAGATGAACGCAGATCTCGTCAAACACCCAAACTTGCGAGACGGAGGATATTCGTTCTATTCAGTACCCCATCAGGGACCTTGAAGAGATAGGGAATTCTGCAAGTTCCCATTTTGAGCCGTGTTTGGAAAGGGGGAAGAAAGCGCGGTTTTTCGCGGAGCAAAATCAACGTAGACCGTGAGGGACGCATCAACCAGGAGAATGCCCATTGTTCTGGGGTGAAGGATAGAATAACTTATTATGGTCCGGGGTAATATCCAAACAAAGAAACCAAGAGTCCACATGCGATGCTCGACTAGCTCTGCCATTGCACTTCCAACGGCTATGGAAGAGCCTCACCTTTTTCAGAAGGTGAAGTGCATGGTATCATTGCGAAATCCGACGGTCGATATAAAGGCGTTGATGATGGTTCAGATCGCAAGTTCTGTTGCTTCAATAGCGACGGATGAAAAGACGGTCACAGTTTGGAAAGTAATCCCGAGTCTGGCCATGGACTATTTGTGAACTAGAAATGCAGAGCAACATTTCACAATGCAGAGTGACGTATAGTTGACACCAAACTTCTACTTGATATTTCCAAGTTGCGTATCTCGCAAGACCTGAACTCGAAAGGGCATTTTAAAAATAAATTCGAAGCAGGGGCACAGAAACACAACAGCAACAAACGTAGAAATGGTTATTTCTGCTTAGAACGCCGAGGTGTCAAGGTACCAGGATGAAAAAGACGAAAGGATTTTTATGTGACGAAAAGATAAACCGCAGTAGCATATGCATCGCGAGCGAGTTCGTCGTGACGCCGGCTGTTTGTTCAAACAAAACAACCTAGCACGGAGGCACGAGGAACGGTGAATTCCGGAGGTACGTCCTCCCCGCCACTAAAAACGTGAGACAGGATTGGTATTTTACCTGCGTCCATCCAGGTAGATCTCTCCTGCTTGTTGCAGTTTAATGATCCAAGAACGCAGACCGACATAACGATGCGAGTGACTTAGGCCGGCCGAGAACTTCAAAGGAACAGAGGTGGTACGATGTATAGTTCGCACTTCATAAGTTCGACGTAGATTTGCAGGAGAAGTCTCCGCTCATCCTACTGCCGGCGTCGAACTACGAGAAAACCCATGGTCAAAGCACAGCTATGAAGATGCACTGGCTCAGAGCTAGGGAGCAGGCGTTGGGTGCGGTACATAGGTACTTTGGTATTCGGGGGCTTGAGGCTCGTGCCCAAGCCGCGGAACTTTCCCCTCATCGCTTGTACTGCCCCATTTCAATAAGGTTGAAGAGGGTGTTTTTTGATTGGCGCTGGCCTCGTGTTGCAGCACTGGAGGTGGTTTCCACGACCTAAGGAGTAACATTTTTTAGTCCTGGTCTAGGATCTCACGCTAGGATCTCAATCTGGTCTGACGCTTCCTGACGTTTGTCACCTCACCATGGGATTTGGCTGCTCCAGAGGCGGCGCCATGGCATTTCGGTCCTTTCTAAAATGGTAGCGGAGAATTAGGTCTGGGAGAAATTCCACGCGGTTGCCCATCTAGAATAATTGGACCGGGTGACAAACAAGGACGAAATTGCCTAGACGAGTCCAGAGCAAAGGACCCTTGATGGCCCGTTCTCTTAGAGGAAAGTATATTACTTCCTTCCAACGCCCCTCATCCGTTGCCCGAACCCCGCATTTTGCGATAGGTGATGCGAGAGTGAAAGTTCGCAAGAAGGGGGGGAATCCTTCAGCTATCACGCTATCACTGATAGTTCAACGGTATGTTTTGCACTCGGCATACTTTGTATCGAATGCTTCACGTGGTACGTCAGAAACAGAGTTCATAGGTTGACATACGTGTGAGAGTTCGATGACATGGACCCTTCGTGCAGAATTGAGGCGATCTCTCCCCAAAACTCTGCTGTGACGACTATCACTGCTTGCTCCGGGCTTCTCACCGCTACGGAGCTATAATATCTAAACCGGCGTCGTGTGGTCCAGGCCGCCCCTCACAGAAGTGCGTTGGATCGATGAAGCCTCGACGCGCTGGACATCATAGCTGATGGCGAGTGCGGGTTCCGACGCCAGACTGTGCTTGAAATTCAAAAGCTTAGTGGAACCAGTGGACACGGACTCGTTGCTCAAAGCTGACTGTACGTCACTTGAAAGTATAGAGGCATGCATGTAAAATTAATATCGATGCCTTGACATAAGAGGAGGGGAGCGAGATATGTAGTCGGGGTATTCGGTACAGGGAATCCATTGATAGATCAGCTGCACAACGATAAGCGGGGAAAATGTTGCTGCTTGCGCAATCATTTACAGAACATAATTTATGTAGAGGGGCACAGCCATGAGATGCTGACAGATGCAACCTCGTGATACTGTCACTTGATGCCATTCCCAAAGTCGCAGCAGACTTGGAACACTTGCTGTTATTCGGAAGAAAGGGGAAGGGAAACAAAGCACCCGGAGCGCAGAAAAGTTCGTTCGATGCCGTTGAAACAACAAGCCGAGAAACTGCTGTGCAGGCATGCCAGATCGGAGGTAACACGGCATGGTAGTATGGCAGAACACGGCACGGCGTTACATGGCATGGCATAGCATAGCATAGCATAGCGTGGCACCGACAGACATCGTTGATGCAGAATCGAATGCAGGTGCAAGATCTGGCTGGGCAAAAGGTGTGGTGTGGTGCAGTGCAGTCAGTGCAGCTGTAGACGCAGATGCAAGGCAGGCCCGCCACAGCCCTCAAGCTTACAGCTTTCTCGCTACAACTAACTGCTGCTGCTGGAGCCGCACGCAGTGAGGTGAGCGACGCCCACGCCCGCCCAGGAGCTGGCGCAGACGGGCCCTTGCGCATTGCCCACCCAGCGGTCTGAGTGGAAAGAAGGGGAGGGCGGGCAGGCATTGGCATTGCATCCCACTTCCCTTTCAGAGGGAGGCGCCGGCTCCAGAGCTGCCACGATAGCGGCTGAGGATAGCGCCAAACAATATATCCCTGATCGCTGTCTGAATGATGGGAATATTTTCGTGGAGACTGAAGTGGAGGGAGGCATGGCCTGTTGTGTTTACATTTGTTGCTTCATTGAACTTCATCTCCCGTCAGTGCCCGACCCTGGACGTGTGATCGAGGAAGTTTTAACCGGACATTTCATGCATTGACCGCCGCAGTGTTGCTTCGAGAGAGTGAGTCTAAACTGGTAGAGTCGGATGCGGGTTGAGGGGAAGGTCGAGGCGTGGGGCGGCTTTCCGTGAATAGCTTCAGGATGGATGATGGGGGTTTTGGTGAAAGTGGGAGGTTACCAGTGGACGGAAACTTGGGTAATGCAGCCGAGAGCAAGGCAAGCATTGGTTTGCTGCACGACAGCAGCGGCTCATGCACGTTGCATCTCATACTTTGGCTACCCACCGTCGTAGCATTGTTGCATCGTAGTTTCCCACGGGCGTGATATTTACCTGTACGTGTTCCTACCTAGTCGAAAAGTAATATAGGTACATCGTGAACGACCCCCACTAGATACTCTCCCGTTGATCGATGATCCGTACAAAATCAAAAATGTTACCGTACCGTACGACCTCAAACTTGCTTCTTGTTTAAGCGTGGTCAGCTGAAGCATCAGCTCCAAGTCTTCTTCCGGCTGCAGATTGTGAGGCGGCGGTTATGAGTGGCTCACAAGAGCTATAAGATATCTTTCTATATGCAGCCTCTTCGGCGTAGCGTCATGCCCATTAAAAAACAGATCTTGCTCGCTCGTCCATAATCTCGCTGTCTTATTGTCTTATGAGACACTTTTTAAGACGTGGTAGAGATCATCGGATTGGTAGGCACATATGACCGACACAGACTAAGGCAGAAGGATCAACCAAGACTCAATGTGCGAAAGATTCTTGATTGGATGTCTCCTGCGCCTTTCCAGGCAACTAATCTTCGAGTCCCATTCATTCCAATCCATTCTCTTGCTTGCATGGTGGTTTCCACCTCCCATCGGCCCATAACTTTTCTCATGTGTCCGTTGGCTCAAATTCGAACTGCTCCAATATATCCGTCCACTTATTATATCGTCGAGGTATCATTCTTGAGATCCAGCTCTCTCGCTCTTCCAAAAATTGGACCTAGTCAAAACTTATACAGTGAAGAAATGAAAAGTCCCCGAGACTCCTATGATCCCCGTCCCAAAAATAAGGTTACCCCGCCGTTGACGCCCCGCTGAGAAATTCGTGAATATTTCGTTGACGATTTGTTGTGTAGTTGGTGCATCCCTGGAGGTTGAATGCGAAATGTGGCCCGGGAGTGCAGTCTGATTTGTGAAAAAGGAGTGGTGAGTTTGTAGATTTTCGTATGAAACAGCTCTCGTCAGCCGCTACAAAGCGGGCAATGCCCAGGTACCACAATGTACCGCTCATGAGGTCCTCGTGAGCATCTGTGCTCCTTCTTTCCGTCGACCGAAGTGCCGAAGAAGTGTGCCCCTGGATCCACGCAGGAGGTATAAATGTAGTAGTTTTTCGTGTATTCGCACATGGTGTAGATATATGTGAGGGGTTGTGTTGTGGTGAGGATGATCTACACGAACGTCAGGACGGGTACTATGGACAATACATGTGCCATGGTCTTACGGAAGTACTGAAGGTGAGATAGAGATAAATCGAAATGGAGGAGGAGGAGGAGCTTCAGTCGAGGAGGTGGGTGTGGATTAATAGTGGTGTCGAGAAGGGAGGGCTGTTCCTGCAATGCCGCATGCCTTTTTATATAGATGTCGACCTGAAGAGCTGTGAGAGATGAGCAGCAGGGGAGGTGTCAAGCCGGTGAACCCCTGGGGAAGTAGAACAATAAAAGCAAATTGATAGAGGAGGACATATGATGATGAGGAGAGCTACAAAGTTTTCTAGTTGGCGGCCACAAATTACTTATGTGAGGGCACGACCAGCGTCCTGAGCTATGGCCGCCAAGTTGCTTGTAACAAAGAGCTCGACAGCGGCAGAAACGTAGGTCGATAGTTGCAGACAGAGCATTGCGGTAGGCTGGAGCTCAGGGCAGGCATCAGGGCTATGAACTGGCCGGGAGAGGACAGGACAGGGTGGATTGGGTTGGGGGCAAGGGTTGGGATCAGGGTAATGGGGGACAGGGCTGGAGGCTGGTCAGAAAGAGGTGGTTCAAGCTGCGAGGGTGATCCACCATCGAGTGCTCGGAATGTGAGTGATTCAAAACGGTTCTGACCCCTACCGGTAGCCACCAAGGAGGGGCCCCGTCCCTGGGAGCATAGGAGAATCACCTCACGGCTCACGTCCCCTTTAGCAGGGCCCCCCAGGCCGGGTGTGATATGATTACCGAGGAATGTACAAGCCGATGCACCCGATACGTATGTGGATGCATTTGTAGCGGCTGCGTAGAGATGTGCATGTTCAAGAAGAGCGTAGTGCAGTGTGAGGGGGGGGGATATGGGATACAGGTAGTGAGTGTGTGGAGGGTAAGGTAGGGTAGGGTAGGGGCAGAATAGGTGGTGGATGCAAAGTAAGTAGTACAAAGCGGTGGCAACTAGCCTCTAACCGCTGGTGTTGGGAAGGGATGGGGGAAACGGGGAGGAGATAGGTGTGAGCGGGTGTGTCTTCTTCAGAAAGTGGTGGTAAGAGACAAGGGACGAGCGCAAAGTGAGGTGAGGTGAGGTGAGGAGAGGAGAGGAGAGGAGAGGGAATGTGAAGTTGAAGGTGAGGTGAGGTCCAAAGAGATGGTCCAAGCGGAGGAATCTAGTGTGTGTATGTGTACCGTAGCGAGCAAGCCACTTCTCCAAGATGAGTGGGCGGCCGGACGGCTGGCGTGGGTGGGTGTCCAGAACGACAGAACGAACGACAACCGAAGCGAACGAACCAGCGAACGAACGACAGATCGCTGGGTACTAAGGTTTTTTTTTTTTTTTTGGGCAGGTTGAGTTTGGGCTGAATACGATCGACTGGGAATCGAATGCAGGTTTCCAGGTTGATTCTGGTTGACTGAAATTGGAATTACTAGGTACAGGTACTCTACCTTCCTGCCTGTGTCTTGTTCTCATCTAGCTGTCTGGCCTGTCTGTGTTTGGCCTATCTATCTTCTGCAATGCCCTTGTTTCTGATCCCCAGCGTATCACATTTACCCCTACCACTCACGTTTTGCCTCCCCTGTTCTGCATTCCCTGCCCTGACTGATCCTGGAACTGCTCACGGCCGGCAATAAGACAGAACCTAAAATAAAACAGAAGACAATAAATTAAATTGTGAAAACGTGCGTTCGCGAGGCAGGCCTTGGCCACCTCGTTCCCATTCAGGATATCACAGGCTTCCTGTCCCCTAATCCCAACAATTAACCCATGCCTGCGTACCAGAATCCCAGGTCCCCGACTCCATTCAACTTCTCCGATGCACGCCAGCCCGCCCAATGGATCTGTCAACGCAGAAACTCGGTGATGGGATCACAGATCACCTTGCGGGCTGCCCCTCCTTTACCAAGATGCTTTGCTATGCCATCTCTGCCTGGGCCATGCTACACAAGGAAGCTATACCGAATGCCTGTCCCAATCAATCCAGTAGTCCAGTGCCGTATTTCCCTATTCAATGCATTCGTCGACCTCGTGCCATTTACGCCCCGCTGCTTGATTCAAATATATACCAGCGAGATGATGGGCCGCTTCAAAATTGATGATCGTGAGTTTGATCCACTTCGTACGCAGGTCACGCCTTCGATGTGTCCAGCCAGAACAGCTCATAGGCGCGGATAGGCTTAGGCGTCGCAACTACCGCATTATTGAAGTCGTTACAGCTTATTGGGATTTAGTGCTGGGTACCTATGCGTACAACGCGTGGCGCGATGTGCTCAACTGCCGCGTACTCGGGCACATGTGCCCGCGCAATGAAGATGACGGGAGAGAACGGAAACAGCGGAGAAACTCCTCCCGTTCGCGGAGAATAGCTGTAGAAGACAATAGGAAGGCTATTCGAAGCGTCCCAGGAAGATGCAGGTTCAAACAGGTCTTGAAACTACTTTCTCGAAATTATGATTGAGTTGAGTTGAGTTGAGCTGGACTGGACTGGACACACAATCTGCCCAGCGTCGATTCGTGGCTCGACCCAACAACCGAGCAAAACAAGCGCCGTGCTTGGCCTTAGGGCAACGTTCTCAAGTGTCTGAGCGGGCGGGCGCTGCAAACCCTTAAAGTTAGACTGACTGACAGCAGTTACGTGTGAAGCAAAACTTTTAGTTTGTCAGTCAGTAGTCAGTAAAAGGTCGAAAAGTTTAGTATCGTACGGATCCGACTCCACGATTGCAGTACAAGCCCTTGCAAGATCGTCCCATCTCCCATCTAAAGCGTATTTTCTTTTCTTCTTCGCTAGGGAGTATGTCCTCGCACTGTTGACATCGGCGTCTCCGTCCCTGTTCCCTCTTCATCCATCCAACCATCCAACCGTCGCCCATCACACATCACAATAGATCGACTTCCAATCCAAAAGGGAGAGATCTGAAGGGCCAGGGTAGCCAAAAGGGATACCCCGCGAGAATCGTCATAGCGCCCTGGAAAACAAAAAAAACCCATGTCATGCACGAGCAAGGGTTTAGGTTCAGCGAGAGGTCGCGAGGTCTGTGCATTTGATGTCAGGGACAGGGCAGGGCAGGGCATGGCAGGGTCCACCGAACCCTCTCCACACCTGCAACCTCCACGCCCAATATCCACCACTCAACTCCACTCAAACTCCACTCCTTCCAGCTTTCTTGGAATTTGACGGCACCCGACCACAGGCGACGACAGACGGCACTCGTGCTCGTGCTCGCGCTTGTGCTTGTGCTCGTCCCTCTTTCATCGTGGTCTTCATCGGGCTCTGGCTTTCTGGGTACCTCACAAGGTAGCAGGAAACTTGACACCTGAGCTGAGCTGAGCTGAGCTGCCTTCCCTTTTTCTTTCCATTCCGCTTTCCCTTACTTAGCCTTTCACTCACTCTCCCGTATTTCAATTGAGTTCCAGTCTATTGTGAAGCTTGGACACAAGCCGAGATACCTCGGAGCTGATTTCCTGCTCTCGTATGAGAAGTAGCCTCGCAGTCCAATGGACTGAAGGCAGACCGGTCGAATGTTTCGGTCTCGGTCTTTTCACATCCAAGCTTGTGTGAGGTTGAATATCACTTGAAGGCCACGGCCGTTCTCGGAGAATTCTCATCACACATTCCACAACAACCCAGTCAACTCGCCTCGCTCATCCGTCCAAGCAGTCAAAGCTTCCAATTCATTCAGGAGCTGTACAATCCACTGACAAAAACAAAACGTCACCAAAAACAAAAGCGACTTGCCCACAGATGCCCACGAATGTTGAGGCTCGACTCCTCCTCGACTCCTCGAGCGTGCGCATTCCGAGGCGCACCGTACCGAGAAGCGTGAACAAAACGAAGCCAGAACGAGCTTTTGTCAGTGCGTCCTGATGAAAATTCTCCGAGACGTCGTGTCAAAACTTCCACACTGCTTGCTGATGCAGCATGCCCTCTTCTTCCTGCGCTCTGCGCCAAAACTTGCTCGATTCGTTTGCCATCATCGCATGATTTGTTCTTTGAATAGCTCAGATCGCCAAATCCTTCAGAACGGGGGCCAAAGCGTTCCTCGAGGTTTCAGATGTCGCGGGAGCAAGCGCGGGCAGATGTGGGTCTCCAAGCAGGTCATCTCATCCCATATCTTTCTCGTCTTGCCTCGCTTTCATATATGTCAGTCGTAAGTTGTTGTGAGACTGTCTTACGAGTGGAAAAGAGCTCCATCCAGATTCACCTGCACCCCATCTTTCATTGACCTTTGACAGTCCCGAGAATCAGTTCCTTGGGGTCTGCCCCACTGTGTTTGGGAAATAGCCTGATAGACCCGCAAGGCTGACTGTTATTAGAAGTATCCACAAAGTAGACCAATATAGCAATGTACCAACAATCAGAAGCCGGAGAAGTTTTCTGAACTTATGTAGTGATTGTAACGAGTGCTGTTCATGTGGGAAGTTCTGCCCCGAGACCTCATTTCAGAAAAGACGCAAGCAGCTTTCCTACGAAGTATCGATCGTTTCTAGCGATCTCAGAACGTTGTATCTCCGTGACACTTTGACTTTGCTAGTGCCTAAAATACTGTCACTTTTGCTGATAGGCGCTACTTGACACTATGTTGAATGCTGGTGCGGGGTTTCAATCCGTGTATGTGCACCTCTGAATCACCAGAGTGCTGGCACCTCTTTGCCGGGTTTCGGTTTGTTTGGCTGAAAACCGATTTAGAAATACTCACCGATCCTTACAGCAGATCCAAGCCCGCATACTCCGGAAGAGCATTGGATGCTGAAGAACGTATCCCGGGAAGCCGGGACTGCCAAAAAGGAATATGGGACGGGCCATCGCGCATCTTGCATGACGGCCCAACAAGATGTCACGCGGCAGAGCATGGGCATGCACAATGGTGATGGGTGACACAGTACTTCGGAGTCGGGGTCGAGCATCCCGGGCCAAGTCAATAACTTGGAGAGATCAAAAAGAAAATATGAAGGTCAAAGTCCTTCGGATGATCGCAAACCAATGGTAACCTGGAAGATGTGTTCACTTACCAATTTCGACTGTCTCACTAGCTCGATCGATGGACAAAAGGAATTTGGCTGTCATCGCAGAATATATTTTGGTGTCTTTGACCGAGCAAATATCGATGTTGGTCTCCTGATGCCCGTGCTGAAGACAAGACTTCCATGGTGGGTTGATATGTACGGAACTTTCGCCGAGAAGTGGACTCACCGGGACGATCGAAAGGAAAACATGTCCCCTATCCCTCCACTGCATGCAGGCGCCTATCCCCCACCATGGACATGCCATCAGTCAAGAAATGGATCCCTTCAGCTTCGTTCGCTAGTCTCCGTCATGTATATCAAACATTCCCCCCATCACAACAGAGCCACAACAGCTGCCAGTCCTCCCATGATCCCAGCACCGACTCTTGCCGCATTTGTGGGAGCTGCGTTGGTCGGCGCAGAGGTAGTTCCAGAAGAAGTCGTACTGGCGGCGTTCGCGCCGACCGAGGAGGCAGATGAGGTTGGACTTGAGCCACTACTGGTGATCGTTGCGGCCGCGCTGCCGGTAGATGTAGGGGTACCAGTTGATGCAGTAGCAGTCGAGATGCACGAGACAGCAGTTGGTAAGCCGGTGACTTGATTAGCTCTGCAGAATGCAAGAGCGTAGTCGGTTGCCTTTTGTTGGTCCTCGACATTGCACTTGTCTACCAGACAGCATGCGATACCGCTCAAGAAGTCCTTGTTGGAGCAGATGCATGCTACATCAATTCGATTGCAACCGGCGATCTCGCTGCCTCCTGCAGAGGTAAACTGGTTGACACAAGGTTGCTGGGAGTCGAGATTCAGTACGGCGAAGACGCTACTGACCCAAGGAAGATAAACAGAACACTTACGGCGCAGGAAGGGAGAGTGCCGCTGACACCTTGAGCAATGGTGAGGCTGACCAGCGCACTGGCAACCGCAAGGATGGTGAGGATGAGCTTCATGGCTGGCTTGGACGTTGAAGATTCAGCGCAGGAGGATATTTGAGGGGGAACGCGCGGGCGTGGAGCTGGGCGATCTTGAGTTGAGCGTAGACTGCGTGATGCGACGTGAACTGGGCGCAAAAACAAATGCTTTGCAGTCAATCGACGAAGCCGTTGATAAAAGAAGAGAGGAAGTGAAGATCAAGATCTTCATTCACCTTGAATACTTCTTGATTTGAGTTGATTTGTTTAGCCAGGCGGGCCGGAAGAAGTCTTGACTGTGCAAGTGGCACCACACCTATGAAATGGTTGCTGTCTTCCTGGGTTCTTGGTGCTGGGAGAGATTGGCAAGTACCGTACCATACTCGACTTGTACTGGCCTGTACCTCTGATCCAGACCGGACTAGCGCTAAATCTGAAAGTCTCTATTGAAACTGACGAGCACTTATTTACCCCGACCCCGACCTCAAACCTCAAACCTCGACCCCGACTTCTCCAATATCTCTCTAGCGACTCACGACTTTCTGGATTGACAGAGCACTGACGGCGATCAACGAAAGACAAGGGCAAAGAATTCGGTCCTACCAATTTTCACTGAGAAACAATTTCCCGTGAGGGCCATGAAATAGCTGTTCCACTCATATAACAATAATAATTTGCCGGACGCTTCCGGAGTCTTATCATGTCCGTCCAGGCGTCATATACTTTTGGCCTTCCAGGTCTCCCTTGGGCAAGAGCTCGCATCACTATTCGCAGGTACTTGGCAACCAAAACCACAACCACTAATGCACCACCAAGTATCAATCCTGCCAGAGCACCTTCCAAGACGACGATCTGATTTAATCTGTAGCGACAGCGAAACAACTGTTCGACCTTATCATCTGTGTCCTTCTTTGCAGTGACTAGACCGGGCAGTTCTGTCTAGCACAACAGCGACTCTCTGAAGTGAAACTTTCCGAACTTTCTCGGGATCCAGAACCCAGTAAAGGTCAAACCTTGTCCTCCGTATGCAAGTGACTTTCCTCGTACAGCATTTCCAGGGTCGTGTGACAGACATCGGACCCCGGGCACCTGTGCTCCAAAATGTCGTGATACTTGCCCATTACTTCCAGCCTGGTGTCCAAGGGAATAACGTAGAGCAAGACGGGATTCAGTTTGAAATGCACATAGAAAACCCGGTGATAAGCCAGAATCAAATAGACGTGGCCAGACCTATCATAATTGCATGTGGCTGGCTGAGGGACTGGAGAGAAGCTCGGGCATAAACCTCCACTCCAATCGGCCAAGAAGCGACAACTTTCCTTTCAGCCTCTCTGGCGCCAATTGAAGCCGAAAGTCAAAGTTCAACCGACATCACCAACGTACTTCCGCAACTTCGCCAGTGATGCCTTCAACGCCATTTTCATCCCGCAATCGTTGAAGCCATCATTCTTCATTCTTCATTCTTCATTCCGGATCTGCCGGACATCGAGTGCCACCCGCAGTCTGTGGGGTACCCCGCAACTTCTCCATCACGATGGGGATGTGGATCTATGAATCCAAGTCCATGGAACGGGAACATGTTCCAGGTATGTGGGCTGCGCGAATGTCCGAATGCCCTCGATAACTCTTCTTAGGGACCACAAGATACTTCGATGACCCCGAGCGACCACAAGCTGCGACCACAGAGTCGGCCGGCTTGAAATGCGACACCAGTGGGAGTGTTCCGATTATCCTCGTTCCTCAACCAAGCGATGACCCCAATGATCCTCTGGTAAGCAAGTGGCAGACCTATCTCTCGCTGACCAATCTTTGACAATCGCTGACGCATTGGAATATCTAGAACTGGCCACTATGGAAGCGCGATGTGATCATGGTGATCCTCTGCGTCGTTTCCATCTTCGCGACCTCCCTCGGGCCAATCCTTGCCGCAAATACCATCACAATATCCATAATATTTTCTCGAAAGTTCACCGACGTTGCTATTCTGACGGGATACTTTCTTGTGGGCGTCGGTGTTGCGGGTATATTGTGCGTTCCGTCAGCTAGGATATGGGGGAAGAGACATTTGTTCCTCTTAGGAACTGTGATTGTGATTTTCTCCAGCGCTTGGGGAGGAGCATCGAGGAGCTATGCTTCTCTCTTGTGGGCTAGAATTTTTCAAGGGATTGGTACAGCGTATGTCAGCCGCCTCTGATATTATCGATCTCTGCTTACAACTCCGATAGACCATTTGAGGCATTGGTAAATGCTGCCGTTGGAGATCTTTATTTTGTCCATGTACGTCGCACTATGTGCTATATTTTGAAAAGTCACTAACGATATGTAGGAACGTGGCAAACGGATGGCCCTCACAAATCTCGCTGTCTTTGGAGGGGCCTTCTTCACACCCATTCTGGTTGGAAAGATCACAGAATCAATTGGATGGTCCTGGACATTCTACCTTGTGACTATCTTTACCAGTGCTTGCCTACCTCTGGTCATCTTTTTCGTTCCCGAGACGGCATATCGGCGCTCAGCACATCTCAACACAGATTTGTTAGCATCAGACGCAACTCGCAATCATTTGTACCCAAAATCAGAGGATTCTGATCACCAGCTGCAGAATTTGGATCAACAAGATCCCATTGCGGGGCAAAGTCATGGAGATCCAGAGACTGCCCGCGAGGTCGCCATAGGATCTAATTCAAGCATTCCTAAGAAAAGCTTCACTCAGTCGCTTCTTCCGTTTAGTGGTAGAGTGTCCGATGAGAACTTCTTGGAGCTGTTCCTTAGACCATTCCCACTCTTCGCACATCCCGCGATTCTTTGGGCCTGTCTCATCCAAGGATCTATGATTGGATGGACTGTTTTCATTGGGATCATACTCGCGGTAAGCATGACCTACTTTATAGATCTAATCGCCAAAATGAATCAAGCCACAGAGCTAATCTACTTGCTCATTCCTTAGGCAATCTTCATCGGACCTCCTCTACTCTGGGGTGAAGTCAACACTGGGTATGCCTACACCGGCGCGTTCCTGGGCGCAGTGATAGGTTTTCTCATAGCAGGAGCACTGGCCGACTGGAGCGCAAAGTACATGACTCGCAAGAACGGCGGGATCTACGAACCTGAATTCCGAATTGTTCTTGTCATCCCCCAACTGATCTTCGGTTGTGCTGGCCTCTTCCTGTTCGGCATCACGGCCGATAGACTTGTTGATTATTCTTATATCCTCCCTATCGTTGGATTCGGTTTAGAGGTCGGAGGGATGGTGATTGGCGCTGTAGCTGCTTCGCTCTACATTGTTGATGCCCATCGTAAGCCAACTGTCCTCAGAAATGGATGAAAAACTAAAAGATATGTAGGGGATATCGCTGTTGAAGCCTTCACATGCATTCTCATATTTAAGGTCAAGATCCTCACAACCGAGCAAGTTCATTGACTAACTGGAACAGAACTTCTTCACAGCAGGCCTCACCTGGAGCGCATATGGCTGGCTCGTCAAGTCAGGGACCCTCGAAGTATTCATGTGGATCTCGGGCATACAAGTATTCATCTGCTTGCTGAGTATCCCGATGTGTAAGTCAACCACCACCCAAGTCCCTCCCCCAAGCTCGCCAAATCAGTCGCTAACCCAATCCGCTGGTTCAGATGTGTTCGGCAAGAAGAACAGGAGCTTCTTCCATAGACACGATATCCTGAAGATCACTGACTCAGCTTCGCGCGGGGTCTGGAACACTTGTAAACCCTCAAGGTGGTTGCCAACGCGTTTGATCAAGAGGAAGAAGGCCTTGCAGAGCAATTGAAGAAAAAAGCTCGCTTATCCCTCTAGCACCGCACTTGGCTTAATATGAACTTGTTTATTGTAATTCTGTACATCGATAAAGACCTAATAATTCTATTCAATGACCTCTACTTTACCAAATCACGCTGCCTGCAATATACTTTTCTCATCTTGCCATCTCAGCTCCATTGTCCTCTCGCATAGCTACGATCCCTTTTTGTCTCGATCAACTGCTCTTCACATGACGTCCGCATATCCCCATTAGCGAGACATGAAAATGGCTCATCCGAGCCCCCTCCTACCAATTCCAAATGCGATCCCCTCTGTACCATCCAGTAAACAACCGATAAGCAACAACTCAAAAATGAACTGCCGAACCTCCCGAGCCTATGGGGCCACCCGGTTCTTCCAGCCACAGAGACCGCGACGGCCCCTGTCCTTTCCCAGCACAAATTCAAAGTTTGAGTTTGTTTCGCTTCTAACTTTCCACGAAAGGATGACAACAAAAGGACCGCGTTCACCGTTACTTAAACTTCAAATAAGCTTTTTGTGAATCCCGTACAGTAAGCAGTATGTAGCACTCCAGTTGCATGGACCCAAGCAAGGGACGCTGTCATGACGGTGAGGAAAGGATGCTGTTGTCCGTTGCGTCTTCAGCTTACGAATAAAGAGCTCATGTTCCGGTGGGCTAGCGAATTGAAATGTAAGGAAGGGAAGTAAAACATGTCATGAAGAACTTTATATGGCGAGCTCTGGCTGTTCGTTCCCCGATGGCGGGCAGAAAAGAGCTGCATGTCAAATGCCAAAGAAGCGGATCTACCACAGGCGGTACCACACTCCACTCATATCGCCAAATACCCAGGTCATAGATATGCATGGCTCACACATGTAATGAGCATGCTACGATCTATCTACCCATCCAGGGAATTCACTATTCACTACTTACCTCTCGCACCAAGAAGACCCGGCATACCGTTATCAGATCCGACAGTCCCCCTCTCCGTACATCTCTAGACCTAGATTGGCCACCTACCTAGCCAACCCCTATCTGCCGGGTCGACTGCCACGGCAGCAGCCGAACGAACGAAAGGGGGTTCGTGCGGTAGTTGACACCTAGGCCGCTGTCACTTGACGAGAACATACAAGTACCGGCATTTGAGCTATCACTTAGTATGTGCTCCCATCTGTATTTTCGATTGGCTTATGAACCAGTGGCTTTCCGTGGCGTGAGTGTGCTATTGAGTGAACTAGCTAAGTGACATAATATATGCATTGCCGTTTCGGGGAGTGTGCATACCGTGTCCGAGCGAACAACGGCACACACTAACCAATACAGAACATAATTCATATATGTAGATAATCAAGTATCTTCAAAAGGACTAGATAAACTTCACCAGATGAGCAGTAGTTCATGTTTGACTGCCCCGGGGTATTGAAGATGCGGTTTCCCAGCTGTCTGTCTGGGTCAGCCCGGTCAGCGGAGAGAAACATGACATCGGGGAAGCTGGTTCGAGGAAAGCTAATGCATATGTACTGGAGATCAACCCCCCCTCCCTTGCCAGTTGACTGAGTCCCTTGCCGCTCCGCTTTGACTACAGTCCCGACAATCGGTTCCTAACGGATTCCGACCCAGTTCAATCAAACACTGCAGGGTTGAGCTACACACTGAATCATACCCACAACTCGATCGCTAGAAAAGGCAGAGCTTGCGATTCTTAGTAGGAAACCGGGAAGAGACCAACGCCTTTATATTAGTATTTGCCTTTCTGAGCAGTGTGCAGAATCCAGTGCTGACAGTGCGTGGATTCAGCGACGCCAACACATGCACGCACAGATGTTCCTGCCATCAAGGGTTCGGATCGAAAGGGACTGGACTCCTGTCAAACCATATCCATATCAAACTTGTTTCGAAGTTTAAGACAGAAGAGACGGAGAAGACCGACTCGAAAGGAAAGACAGGAATGGCTATCGCAGCGATATACGGGGAGAGAATGCCAACTGGGGACATGGCTCGATCTTTATGCAGTACAAATGTAACGTGCGCAATACGGATCTCTTGACCTCACAAGAGATCGCCGGATATGTACTGTAACGTCCCACAACAGGACACAGGTGAATCTGAACCTAACTCAGAAGTTTTGTGTCGGAGCTCGCTAACACCCTCATGAGCCAAACGAGTCATTGGTCGATGATGTTATTATGATTATGATTTCGCTACGGAGTGGACAACTGAGGTCGCTCATCGGTTTCGGAATGCTCCATCCATGCCTGGGGTTCCCGTTGGTTTCGCTAGCACTTTGGTTTTGATAGTTCATGTCAGCGTGACATTGGCTTTGAAGAATACAAGACGGAAATGACACCATCGCTGGGAAAGATCAGCGAATTCTGACTTTGCCAAGAGCAGATTGAGAGGAAGTGGACGTGCAGGCTAGCTCCTGTCCGGATGTTGAATCAGGCGGCTCTTGAGTCCTGAACTATCAACCTGTCAAGAACTGTGCCAGCATGTTGATGCCCGATACTACGTGGTCTGATCTAAAGATTAGCTTGTGCTAAGCTTTACTTCAGCTTAAATGCATGTTGCCGCTGGACTACGTTCCCGGCTTTCTTGCTACTTTCTCGCGTCGTCCCTATTAGTTGCGGTGTACGAATACGTCTTCAAAGACGAAAAGATCTCCGCAGAGAGCAATCTCCCACAAATCGTCCTTCCCAGACGAAGAGAAGGCAGAGATCTCGATACGGCCACCGTCCAGATCTCGGACACATACCATTCTCCCATCCCAGTTCAGTCTGATCCCCATTAACGACGATGTATTAAGAGCAGGGAACTAGGGGGGCTCCAAAACGTTACAACCCGGGTTCCCGGACCCTGGACCTTGAATATCTCGGTTATCGTGCAGAGAAACGAGCGGCAGCAGCTTACGTCGTCGCGCTATAGGGTCTCCTTTTGGTCAGACCTGCAGCCGAGGCGTCCTTGTCGAGCCGGTTGGAACCTGGCAGATCTGACAGGAAACGATGAACTAGGGAGGAAACGACTGCATGGCCGTTTTGGCAAGGGATGCCGGACATGTCAAACTAGCGAGGTCTGCTCGGACGATGTGTTAGTGTTGGTGTTGTTCTCTCTAGTCTCCTAGCCTCGTCCAATCCACCTCAGGACCCACGACCTCATGAAAACCCAGTCATTTTCCTGTGTCAGACAGTCAACGCGTAACATTTTCTGGCAGATCCGATCGCAAATCGCATCTAAGATGGCCCACTCCGGGGGCAATAGGATCATTGGGATGGGCTGTGCATGCACTTGCAGCGAGGGGAACGTGCTCCCGCACTTCAGCTCCCGGGAAGAGGACGAACGCCTTGACTCGTGAGTAACTAATAGTTCGGTCTCCACAGTCCGTGAAGCGTTGTTTGTCTTAAACTTTTGAGTTGGAATTTGTGCGGCGCCCAGAATGCATTCGCAAGCTGTTCCTCAACGAGATTGCTGGTACTCTGGAAATGAAGATGTTCGTTGATCAACCCGTCTAGATCATGTCCACTTTCGTTGTGGTATTTTCCCGGAACGAACCCGGATGCAGATGCACAAAAAGGTCCGTTGTTGCTTCGCTACCATACATCGTGAGTAATCCGACGAATCACAATCTGGGGTATTCCTGGCACCCATCTAGCGTACAATTCAGAATCTTCCTTGTTGTCATCATTGCTATCAAGGTGGAGCGCCGTCAACAATCTCCCCATAAGCTACAGCGTCGTAATCTCCATTGCAGGCGAGATCATACTTCGCTAATTCCTCTGCTTTCTCCTGCGTCTTCAAAAATATCTGAAGTTCACACCATCCATCTAGTCGGTCCACAC
The DNA here is from genome assembly GCA_020747065.1 of Cadophora sp. MPI-SDFR-AT-0126. Classification (NCBI taxonomy): domain Eukaryota; kingdom Fungi; phylum Ascomycota; class Leotiomycetes; order Helotiales; family Ploettnerulaceae; genus Cadophora; species Cadophora sp. MPI-SDFR-AT-0126. Next base: position 2,379,539 of record JAGMVK010000003.1, on the reverse strand, counting down.
CACATTCCACAAAATTCAAGCCTAGGGGCAGCGTACGCTGATTGAGTATGAAGTGGATGTAGGTTGTCTGCTCGCCCTTTTCGTATTTTCTTTGCGCATTCAATGGTGCGGGGGTCCGAATTATTTCGATATCAAGCCGGGCGCCGAATGGCTCAAGGTGGGAAACGGTCAGGTTGTGAGGACCAGGGTAGTATGACGGAGAAAGGAAGGTATTGAATTGCGTGAATCCGAAGGCAGTCAAGATACTCATAATGTTGGTGTCGTGTGAAAAATCAAAGTAAAGACTTTGATTTAAAGGGAATGTCTCTTCGTTCGAGTCTAGCGTCGTGTTGATTTGGGATCCTGAGTAACCTAGGGTATGATTTTTCAAGCGAGCAACAGTCTCTTGCACATACCCAAGACCGACTGCCCGACCTGTCGGTGACTGTAAATGTTTAGCAGGGTCAGAACAAAAGTGAGTGAGAATCATCTACCTGGAACGAAGAGCTGCCGGCAAAATAGAGATCCAGAGAGTACTCGAACCCGACCCATTCATCATAGGTAAATAAATCACAGAACACGCTATATCCGTATGCAACCTTCTTCGATCAGTAATTATACGCTTCAAGGTCTGGGGGAACTGACTGTCTCATAAGGACACATATTTTGCGCCGCATATGTATCTTCGATTGTCCAGTCGAAGCCTTGGACTAATGGTCGTAGTCGTTCCGTTGCGTCTTGGAGATAAATCTTTACCCATTCTGCTGTCGCATTTATACCGCCTTGGTTTCGAAAAGTATTCGCATTCCTGCAATTGTCGTAACCGGCGAGGGAGTTGTTGAAGCCTTGCGCTTCGATGATCACTTCAATGGTCGCATTATTAGTCCATTCCAACCCGAAAAAGCCAGCCATAAAGTACTCTGCACTCTGATAGGTGTCAACAATGCTCTTTTAGCAAAATACGATAATCACAAACCTTCAACATCCGATCCTGGGTTGTTGTTCGCACGATGATCTTACTGTTTGGATTGTACAATTGGCCGTACTGATAGCTGGGCGATCGGCGTGTTAGCAACTATTCGTTTGTGCATGTCTCAGGAGCATGTCTGGAAGTCAAGCATTGCTCAGTCAGAAGGTAGGAAACGGCCATGGCCCGAATAACGTACTAGTGCAGAATGCCACTTTCAAACAGCTCCTGCCGACCTCTTGGAACCAGAATTTCCTTGCCTAGTTCGTACTTCCAAGTATTTAGGAATGAAAGCTCTCCGGATGCTTGAAATTTGCCAGTGAGATTTGCGATCTTTTGCCCGAAAACATAAACATTGGCACCGGAAGTGGGATATCTGGAGCCATGGCGAGAGAGCATCTGAACCGTGTCAGAGTTAATCGTTGGCAGCAAATTTCGGAACTCACCTGGACTTGAGTAATATTTGCTCCAGGGGGTAAAGGATATTCGGCTACCCCAAATCCGGATGGATTAGGAAAATACGGAGACAACTGTCCCATCAGTTGAAAGATACTTTGATTCTGTTTCTGTCCAACAATCGGGATTGCCGTCTCGAGTGGCGTATTAGGGACAAACGTTGCCGTTGGATCAAATGAAACGGCATTCGTCTGGGCCAAAAAAGGTGCTCTGCCGGTGGCAGTCGGCCCAGCCCAAAGTTCAGGACTCGTCTGGAAGTATTGCGGTACCTTTCCTGTGGTCTTCTTCAGCGCCTCCGGGTCGTCTTTTGCATCGCCCTGGGTTCCAGGCAATGCGGCTGCGTTGGCTGTGCCGGCCGTAATGATCAAGAGAAGATTGTCGAACAGCATGCCGAATGTGCAGTAGAGGATCAGTCCCGTGACTGATATAAACATCGCTTTACTCCAAATGCGAGCGCTCTTGGATGTCATGAAAAGCTTCGAGGGGGCATCCTCTTCCTGAGGAGGATCTGTGGATTCCTTTGACAGCAATGTGTTATCCTCCAATGGGTCCCGCATCGTGTCGTTGAATAGCGAGCTCCCTTCCGTGAACATCACTCCGTATAATACAGCACCCAACACCTGCCACCTAGATAACCAAATCACTCATCAAAAGACGCTCTATGCTCTGTTTGCTCGGATTGGGATTCTGTACAGATTGGACCTTGAGTCGTGACACGGTTGTGTTGATTGTGGATGAGATAGGACGTGTGGCGGTTAAGGAGGTAGTTGCGATATGATATGCCAAGAAATGTGTGACCGAAATTGACCGGGGTGGAGAAGCAGGAGGCAGGAGGAAGGCACCTTGATGGAACTGTAACTTCCACACATCTCTACAACAGCGAATTGTCTTGCACAGCGATTACATAAATAAAAGATTAAGATAACAGAAGGCTCAAAGAAGATATTGCGTTTTCCAGAAGAGTATGCATCTCGTCTCCTTTCCCGGTTTTAAAAGTTCCATATCCGGGGCTTCAAATAAGTGCAACAAGCTGACGTCAAGGCTGTGTACTATCGCCGAACGATAGCTGCGAGGTCACTACCCCGCGACGTTGAAGCATTCTGTTATATATGAAATAAAATTCCTCTTCACTGCTTGATGTTTTGATTCTCATTGAATATTTTCTTTTCCCATTTCCGAAAACTGTTTCAATTGACACTAGACATGGCATCCCAGATTCCCGAGAAGATGTTTGCTGCGCAAGTAGTTAAAGTACGCCATTTCACTTCATACTAATAGCAATCGAACAGATTTGTACCATACTAATGATGAGAAACAGTTCAAAAAGCCCTATAAAATCCATGACATTCCCACTCCTAGAAAAGATCTCGACAAAAATGACATGCGGGTCAAGGTAGCCGTGGGATCTCTCTGCCATACCGACGAGATGGTAAGTGAGGGAATCATGGACACGAAACTTCCTTGTGTCGCATCTCATGAGGGGGCCGGTACGGTCATTAAGGTCGGCAGTGCCGTGAAGGAGTTTAAGGCGGGGGATAGAATTCTTTGTAGCTTGACATATCATCGTTGTGGGAAATGTACGGATTGCAAAGGTCCTGAACAGGATCGCCAGTACTACGCCAACGGTGGAGGATATTTGGGCGTCACTATGGACGGATTCATCGCGGAATATGAAGTTGTCGATGGCAGGGAATGCTGCAAGCTGCCTGACAATTTGAGCTTCCAATCCGCTGCTCCTCTAGCAGTATGTATTCTTCTTCGCCTATTTTTTCTTGCTAATCCACAACCTCGGGTTCAAAGACACGTCTTAGAGTTCGAGAATCTGGTCCGGTGATTTCGTATTAAACGGCGCTAACTCTCTTGAAGTGTGCTGGGATAACCGTCTGGGGAGGTCTTGTGAAAGCTGGACTGAAATGTGGGGAGACTATTGCCCTAGTCGGTGGAGGAGGTGGAGGAGGACATCTCGGTAATGACTATTTACCTGTTTGATCTTGTCTGATCTTGATTTCAAACATTGAATCCTTTCTTATTCGATCCTTCCCCCCAATCACTTCCGAGGATGGATATTAATAGAGTACATAGGGGTCCAGTTCGCTAAAGCACAAGGCTTGAAAGTCATAGCCATCGATGCCCGAGAGGAGGCACTTTCTTTGGCAAAGAGTGCGGCGCTGACGCTGTTATTGATGCCCGTGCAGGCAAAGCAAAGATGGTCGAAGAGATGAAGAAGGTAATCAATGGGAAGCTAGCTGATGCAACCCTCAATATATCAGACCACGAGTCTGCCGGTGCTACAAGCGCAGCTATTACTAAGATACATGGTCAGTCGCTTCCAGAGAATGGGTACTTTGGGATTCGTAACCTGTTCTAGGGGTGCTCGTTCAGATTGCTCAGCCGACAAATGTCTCGGTTCCTTTTGCAGAACTGATTTTCCGCGATATCCGAATCCACGGAAGCCTCGTCAGTATGTCTTAGCTGGTAGAGCGACTGTTTTTGTGTTGATGATGACTAGGCTCCAGAGGAGAATGCCAGAAAATGCTCAAAGTCGCCTCGGAAAACAAGATCAGTGTCAGGACAAACCCTTTCTATGGCCTCAGGGAAATTCCAAAGGCTGTTGGGCTTGCGCATTCAGGGAAAATGCAAGGAAAGGCTATCATTATCATCGACGATGAAGCGATTCGGAAGGAGAAGAGATTTGGACTTGAGATGTTTTAGAATATATACAGGCAGGAATTTGCGGAAGGGGAAGCTCAATATGGAGTCATAAAGCCCTGGCAAGATCCGAAATAGACAATCGACAGTATGAAAAGTTCAAAATGGGAGTTTGGAGAAGTGTAATGTTCCTGAAGTTTGATCCAATGTTTTTGACTCTAAATAAAGACAACGAAAGAGAATATCCATCTCTGCATGGCTACGGTGTTGTGAGACATCTGTCAAAGAGACTCGGTGATGTTTTAAGAACAATAACAACAAATGACTGCTTTGAATGAAATGGGAGATCCGAGTTGAAGGAAAGAAACTTTGAGTGCAACAGCCACACAATCCTGCAGAGCCGACTGTCGAGATTCCGTGATGACCAATTAGATCCTCCTCAGCCGTAGAAAGTTACTTCATACGCTTCACCTTTCGATCTAGGGAGCCCGCTGGTCTCTTTCCTGAAGACATGCCCAGCCCAGAACCTTTAAGCTGTGAGATAAGTGCCGCCAATTTCTCACGATAAGCCTGAGGCGCAGGACCCCAACCGATCGTATCTAACATGGCAAGTATCTCTTCTAACTCCTCAACGAAATGGCGAGCTTCAGGTAGATCTTGCAAGGCTTTGATGACAAAGTTCCCGCCAGCAGGGCTTGTCCGCGATGTAGTTCCGATGAGACGTTCATAAAGATTCCGGTCGATTGACAATTCGCCGTGCGGACGTCGCCTTGGCCAGGTAATGTTCTGGTATGCATCGTGGTTCCTGTCTTTAACAACAGTGCTAAGAATAGAAACCAATGCTTTGGCTGCCTCGGCCCTGGACGCCGGACTGAGTGGCTGCCGCTCTGTAACGTTGATACTGATGGAATTGACGATGTCGACCAGAGTCTGCGCAGACCTTATAAGATCATGTTGACCAGAACTCGGGCCGATCTCGCAATATCTGTCTAGAAGCTCGAGAGTCGTCTGTGCTTTTGCCCCCATTTTGATGAAATATTCTGTAGCACGAACATTGCGAGATACAAGAGTCTGAAAGTGGCGGAAAATGCTGTCATCTATGATAAGGATCTTGGCCACAGTTGCCTCCAGATCTCTCCTGACGAGCACTGGTTCCTTGGTGATGTCGTCTCCCGACTCAAACAAGTCCCCCCGATAGGTATCTGTATCTATCTCGGACAAAGTCGCCATTATATCGCGGACCGTCTTCAATCTTTCCTTGATCACACCCCTTGTCTGTCGGCCGGGTTCCATAGTGGAATATGCTTTCTTGAGCTGCCATTGGGTTTCTTCAGTATCCGAATCGGTCCCCTGTCGAAGCTCCCAGTGAAGCTCTTCACACACATTATCCAGCCCAAGATGTGAGATATGTTCGTAGGGAGTGACATGCGCCTCTTCGTCTCCGTCTGTAAGTGATCGGGTACGCGAAAGCTGTTCCAGGAACCAAAGTATATGGCGGCAATTCCCTTGTTCTTTGCAAGAACACGAAGGCCGTCCCGAGTCGGTAGTGCTGATTCGGATGCTGTATCGTTCCACCTCAGCATATGCAATTTGAAATGCATAGCGTGTCCCATGTTGTCGGCAATGGTCGAGGGCAAAGACTCGGCATGTAGTATCAATCTCCTCCTCTGGGTTCTCATTGTCGGGATCAGATCCAATGGATCCTTCGTCAGAACTTTCTTCGGAGCCAGAAGGCTCTTCAATGGGAACGGCTTTCCCTTTGCCTTTCCCACCGGAATGGCCACGTGCATGTCCCCGAGACGATTGCATTCTTTGGGTGAGAGAGAGCTTGCTGAAGCTCGATATGGGTGAAGACATGAGGATAAGGAAGTAGGACAATGGAACGAGTCTGCTGGATTGGGAACGCCATAGCGGCACATAACTGCTTATATAGAAGGAATGTAGAGATAGTTGCAAGTTTTCTGCCTATAGAGAGATAGTCACCGTCAATTCCAAAAGATTCTCTAGGCGCCTTGCTGAGCCGTGCACCGTTGCAAAGAGGTCTGCGATCAGGCCGATGGTCTTCCAGAAGGCCGGCTGGAAGAGCAAAGGAAGATGGATGTTTGTGTGATATAGTGTCGTTGGAACATATTGGTAAAGCAATTGATCGGGTTGAGCGAGGCAGCAATGCACCTCGCCGCAAATCGAGAGTAGAGGGGATGTTGGTGTTGAGGTCTGCGGCCAGAATGGCAGCCGAGAGACGAGAGAGCCTTGTGGGAGCTGAAGTGCGATTGGCCTCTCGCAAGGGGTCAAGGCTGACAGCTGAGGATTTCGACAATCTCTCCTCTCCCTTCTTTCACTCCGATCAACAGCGTTCTTTTCTCCCTTCACGCCCACTCCGAGGTCTACTTTTTCGACACCTCATTACTCAGTTGGTCAAAGCTCTCATGCGCGTCAAGCCCGTCTATGGCAGACGCTGCTTTGCTCTGCAATAGCGTCTCCAAAGGTGGGCTTCCCATGGCAGAAATCTGAATGTTGCTGTGTTGGTTCCGAGCAGGCTTCTCCTTCTGTTTCCCTGCCTTCGGTCACACGCGTAATACAGTCACAGCATCAAGCTCCTCCAATATCGGCTCGTCTCGATTGAATGCCGTGGATTGATCCACATATCCCTCCGTCAAGTGATGGCCTGGAGCATGGGTGGTTCTGGATCGAGATGCCAACCGCACATGCGGCGTGGTTGAGCACCCACCAAAAGACCAGAATGCATATTCTTCGAACAGTTACATTTCCAAACGCATGGGTACATACGCAAGAGTCATGCCCAGTAATCACAGTCTAGCAGGCAAGTGTCAGGAGCTTGTTGGCCAAACCATTCAGGAGAAACCAGACTTCACTGGTCTGGATGTACACCGAGCTTGTTCAGCTGTCCGAAATTCGGTATTCATTGGTCCAAGACCCCTCATTCAATTCACGAGGGGATATCGAAGAGAGGTGAAGAATACACAGCCCTTCAGTTTCAAGATTTCGAAAGTTTGCCACCTCAGCCCTATGTTGTAACCTTCAACCGATCCGCCTTACCGACCCACACTCCCGTCACAGGAGAACAATTTCTTCATGTACAAATTTCATTGGACTAATATTAATCACTCTTATTTGATGTTGTAGCCTATTGAAGGTCAAGGACAACTCTCCCTTGCATTTTGCCTTCTGACATCTCTTGGAATATTTCTGTCAGCTTCTCCATCGGCTCAGTTCTCAATCGGGTCTTGACAATGCCACGTGCAGCCATGTCCAAGACTTCGAGAGCCTCCCGCTGGTTACCTACGGCGCTCCCTTTGATGTTAAGGGACATTGCGACCATTGCAGCCGGAAAAGCTTTTGCAATGGGAACAGAGTCTCCCTCTGGCATGCCTACACAAACCAAAGTTCCACCAAATCTGAGCATATCAAGAGCCTGGGCATAGGCTTTATTCGAAGCTGTGCAGACAATAACTGCTGATGCACCAAGTCCTGGGAAAGATTCAGCACTTGTGTTAATTCAACATTGAGGTCAGAATACCCACCTCCTGTCGCCTTTTTGACTTCCTCTGCAATAGTCTTGTCGTCGTGCTTGGTAATGTCGATGAAAACTTCAGCGCCGCATTCCTTCACTAGATTCTCTTTACTTCCATGGTCAATTCCAATGACTCTCAACGCCATTCCTCGAGATCCAATCTGGCATGCCAAATGGCCTCTGGTCAAACCAGTTAGCGAGAGCTCACAACTCTGGAAATAGGGGAACTAACAAACCACCACCCGCCCCAGCTAAAAAGTTCCACCTGTTAGTCGACCAGATAATTCGATGCGGGGCCGAAAGTCTACTTACAAATTACTACCCATTGCCCAGATTTCGCATCAGACTTTCTCAAGGCTGAATACCTAAAATAGAACAAGGTTGTGAGCTTCGCTTTTCTATGCGGCCGCTTCTGCAACCTCCTTCGTCACAGCCTCAGCGATCAACTTACGTCGTAACACCAGCACACAACATCGGGGCGGCATCTTCGGAAGATAAGGCATCAGGGATGGGAGTGACGTAGGATGCTGGTGCAAGGGCATATTGCTGAAATGTCCCTGGGACTAGTGAGTGCATCAGCGTATGCTCCACAGTTCCGGACTTCAGCGACCAAAGTTAACTCACAGTAGTAACCAGAAATCTTTTGGTTCTAGTCGTGACGGATCTTGTTAGGAAGGCGACACCGAGATAATAGGGGTACTTACAAAGCAGACACCGTCCTGTCCCTCGAGGCAGGGTGGGCATGCTCCGCACGCATAAGCAATCCACTACTTCATTTCAGCTTTGGCTCTCAATCGATCACAAGCTCTGCCCTCTGAATTTCTTTACCTTGATGCCTACGCGATCTCCAACCTTTACCCGTCCATTCTCCGATCCCGGACCAAGCTTATGAATGATTCCAACCCCTTCATGGCCACCGACTTGCCCTGCTTGAGTTGGAAATGGCAAACCGCGCCAGCTATTCTCCATAACGCCCATATCCGAATGGCAAACTCCTGAATGAGTCCTGTACGTCCCAATGTATCAGCCGCAATCTAATTGATACAAAGGAGCCTTACTCACAATCGAACTAGAACATCTCCGGGACCCGGCTCAGGGGTATCAAGCTCCTCAATCTTGGTAGAAATGGTTCCAGGCTTGTCGTAAACGACTGCCTTGTATTTTTTGGGGATGTCAAAGGTCTTTGCGGTAGCTGCGGCGGCCATTTTGCTTCTATCAATGCTCTATCTGCGTTCTAAGTAGGATAGGAAAGGAAAAACGACAGGTGCAGATACAGGGGGGGTATTTGTACGTATACTTTGCGTTCCCATATCCACCAAGACCTGAAAGCGGGGGATCTCCGCCCTTCGCTCCTGACTGTGATTACCTATTGCTTGCGGCGTTGATCCGAGGCAGTCTCTCTCTCTTGTTGTGGTGGGGAGCGATGGTGGGGTAGTCAATGCGGGGTAGAGATTGTGACGGGGATGATATTCTAGATTTTCAGGCTTTAGCTCTCACCTCCTATTTGTAAGTAGTCTTGAACCAAATGGACTATCACTTTTAGGTTCTGCCAGGGACAGAAATGAATTTGGAATAGCAGATGGTCCTTCGACATGTTCATTAGTCTCCGGGGACCGACTTCATCTCCCATGTATTCGCTTACCTACCAACACTTGCCAATACCTGATCCAATTGTAGAACTTGTCTGATGTTATGAATCGAAACAATTTCTCGGCTCTCGGCAATGGGAGAAAAACTGCCTAGGCATTTACCTTTTCGAACATCAGGCTTCCGTGACGTACTCGAGGATTTTCTGGACTTATCAAAGGGCAATAGCTTCATTATATACTCTTCATCCCCTTTTTGTTCCTTAATGTCGACTGAAAGATTTATTCATTCTTTGCTGTGCTATATTTGATATTTGCAAAAGATTTTGTTTTTGAGATCAAAGTTTGCAGTCACACCATCTTCTCAAGATGTCTTCTTCCACTATGAACAAACAGCAGCCTCAATCTGTTCAAGGTACCGATAAACACCGCAAATATGGAGCTTTCCAGAACGATCTATATAGAGGTTTGACATCTTCTTCAGTAGACAGAGATAGCTCTAACAATGTTACAGCTGGCATGCTTCATCAAAGACTCCCACTCGTCACTACTGATCCAAACAAGCTAGAAGAGCAGGCAAAGAGCATCTTGAAACCAACAGCCTACAACTACGTGGCTGGGGGTGCTGGCGAGAGAGCCACAATGGACGCAAATCGGTTGGCATTTCGGCAGTGGAAAATGATTCCGCGAATGCTGAGACCGACGACCCATCGAGACCTGACCGTCAAGCTCTTCGGCGAAATTTATGGTATTACGCGCTAGATCTTAAGGAGAACGACCACTAATAAAACTCCGATACAGAAACCCCTGTTTTGATGGCCCCAGTCGGCGTTCAAACAATCTTTCATGAAGATAAAGAGACAGGACTCGCTCAAGTATGCTTTGAGATTGGCGTTCCATATATCCTTAGCACTGCGTCTAGTTCATCTATCGAAGAAGTCGCTGAGGCAAATGGAAACGGACCTCGCTGGTATCAGCTGTACTGGCCACAAGACGAAGAGGTTACCGAGTCTTTACTAAAGCGAGCCAAAGAAAATGGGTACAAAGTCCTGGTCGTAACCCTGGACACTTGGGCTTTAGCATGGCGTCCGGCGGATCTCGATGGCGCTTATATACCATTCATGAAAGGGGTAGGAAACAGAACTGGGTTCACTGATCCGGTCTTCAGGAGGAAATTCAAGGAGAAGTTTAATGCGACGCCAGAGGAGAAACCGCTCGAGGCTTCGAATGAGTGGGTTGGAGATGTCTTTTCTGGCGCAGCACATTCTTGGGACCAAATTGCTCATTTGAGGAAACATTGGGATGGACCGATTGTGTTGAAAGGAATTCAGGTGAGCGTTGGAAGTGCGTTGAGCAGAATTAGGCGAACTAACGGTGGTCAGCATCCTGAAGACGCGAAGTTGGCGGTCCAGCATGGTGTTGATGGAATAGTAGTCAGTAACCATGGAGGTGAGTTTAGGATTATACGAAATTAGTAAGTGTAGCTGACATAACGAGGTCGACAACTTGACGGAGCTGTTGGGTCACTAGAAATGCTACCAGAGATTGCAGAGGCGGTTGGAGAGAAACTCACAATCTTATTCGACAGCGGTATTCGAGGAGGAGTCGACATCATCAAAGCACTCGCTTTAGGAGCGAAAGCTGTCTTTGTGGGGAGACCTGCTATCTATGGGTTAGCGATTGCTGGAAAGGTAAGTCCTCATACCTGGTCGAGGAGTAGATGATGTTTACATTGTTATGTACAGGCAGGAGCCAAGCAGGTCTTGCAGGGGATCTTAGCGGATCTCGACCAGTCCATGGGACTCGCGGGAATAGTGAATATTGAGGGTTGTAATCGCTCCATGATTCGAAGAGTTGAATATGGTGGAGACGTCAAGTCTTCGAATTAGCAGTATATGAGCTTCCAATAACATATTGGCAAAAAGCCTAGATAGAACCATTCACCTCTGTGGGAGGAAAGAAGAAAAAGAAGGCTGAATTGCTTCGGATCTGCCTTTCAATACTTTAACTATGTTACTTCCGTTTCAGTGGAAATTTTCAAATCAAATCCATATTTTTATCACACAAATCTTTCTAGAGCACGACAAAGCATTTGGCGAGCAAGGTGGACCACTACCACTTTAGTCGTGAGCATGAAAAGAATATGATGTTTTAAAAGGAACGAGGAAGATGAGACAAAGTGGAAAGACCGCAATGTCTCGTTCACATCACAATTCGTGATCGTAAAGTTCTGTGGATGCTTTTCTTAGTCCTCTCTCGGGGGATTTCTTCGAAGCGCCGCTGGAAACAGGACCGCTAGCCCCGAAACGACAGCCACTCCGCAGCTGCGCAAGGCCAAGGTCGGGAAGAGGCATCCTTCATTGGATAAATCAGGTTGCAGACGTCTCATTGCTATAGGGTCAGATGGACCCAATAATGCATAAGGATTTCCCGGACGCCCCGATGATAAAGATCTTGATCCCACCGTCGTGGGGGTGCAATCAGGAAACCCCTCCTTCCTGTCTCCTCACTCCTTGCATTGCTCCAACCCTGTACTTACACAGCAAAGGATCGACCAAATCCAACAATCTGGTAGCTTTACAATGTCTGATCGAGTTATTGAATCTGAAAGTTCCAAAGAGCCCATGACTGACGCACCAGTTGAGCTGAGCAATACCACTAGTGTCGGCCTATCACCACGTTCAGGAGGAAGCAACCAGAGTGAAACCATGGAAGAAAGTGCACTTCAGCATTTGAACGTATGTCATTCTCCAATAGCAAATGTTCATTTCCATGGCTCGTTGACGTTACTAAATCAGATTGATTATGAAAATGATTCTGCGATTGGGGGCATGACACCCCAGACATCGACCATGAGTGTGAATTCTAGTATCTATCAATTTGTCGAAGAGAATGGGAGGACATATCATAGATACAAGGAAGGCAGTACGTTGAGAAATCCATCTAGTCCTTTGAACCTATGACTGATAGGTCCATAGCATACTTCCTTCCGAATGATGAGGTCAGTTTCAATTTTCCAAGCACCGCTGAATTCAGAGGTGGATGTCCTAACATTGTGCTTAGGCGGAGATGGAAAGACTTGGTAAGATTTGAAATAGTGTCCTTCAGGATGAAAATGCTGAATACGTCAAAAGATCTCCAGCACCAATTGGTAAGTGAGATTCCGTTCCCCCAAACGCCGATTCATTTGTTGACTCGCCTTTCACCTAGTGGATGCTCACCTTGCACGATGAGATGCATCTATCACCCGTCAAGAATCCTCGACTTGTTTTGGACATTGGAACTGGGACTGGAATCTGGGCAATAGAATTCGGTAAAGCCCAAGTTTTCCTGAAATTTCCAAGGTTTCCAGCTGACTCTTTTCAGCAAACAGATTTCCTTCCGCGAATGTGATCGGGACTGACCTCTCTCCAATCCAACCCGAATTGTACGTCCAGGTGAATCAAACTTATAGGCGAAATTACTGAAATGTGTAGCATACCATCAAATTGCCAATTCGAAGTAGACGACCTCGAAGACCAGTGGAACTATCCCCAGAAGTTCGACCTCATTCACGGTCGAGCTATGGTGACGTGTTTCAAGAACCCAGCTACAGTCTTCAAATCCGCATTCGACTCTCTAGAGCCTGGCGGTTATTTCGAACTTCAGGATATGGCTATCCCTATGCGCGCTATTGACGACACTCTCAAAGGCACGGCAATGGAATTCTGGGCTGACACGACCATGAGCGCTGCTGAGAAACTCGGTCGATCCTGGAAGAATGTTGAGAAGTACTCGAAGTTCATGGAGGAAGCGGGCTTCGTTGATGTGACTGAGAGACATTTCCAGTGGCCTATGAACCCATGGGCAAAGGGAAAGCATATGAAGATCTTGGCTACTTATTGGATGGAGGATATGTTGAGAGCTTTGGAAGGGCTGAGTATGGCTGTGTTGACGAGAGCCGGTGGTATGACGAAAGAGGAAGTTGAGACTTTGACTGCGAAAGTAAGGAAGGATATTGTGAATAAGGATATCCATGCTTACCAACCAGTGTGAGTTCTCCCCCAACTTCTGTTCTGAATTTACACTCACTGATGTGTACAGTCTTGTTGTTTATGGCCGGAAACCTGAGTAGATGAAGTCGATTTGAATATCAGCAAGGTTCCCCGATCCGACCACCTGTTTCGGGCGATGAGACGTGAATGCTGTCGCTTTATTCGCTTCAGGTTTGTCCTGTACCAGTCTGTGCTGTGACTTCTGAGATACATCGGAAAGGAAAGGGGATCGAAGTCGATCCAAGTAAATATAGTAATAGTCTAAATCGCAATCCGCCCACAATTCTTCGAGCCTGATCGGTTATAGAAGCGTAGTAACTTCTGCCACCAAACAGACCCTAGCAAACCTGCTGTCAAACGGCACATCGAAGAAAGTAAATAAGCCAGATCACGTGAAGGCTTGACGAAATGAAATGCCGAGGCCGAAATATATTTCGGTTCAGAATCTCAACAACGTTTGCATACAACCTCCCATAACCAAGACTCAAAGCAGCTCAACTTGTGATGGATCGATGACCTAAATGCCAACGTACTACGAGATTCTCGGCCTCCCCGAAGCTCTTCACAATGAACCAAATCTGCCAGCGCAAACTCTGCGAACTGCGTACCGACGAGCGCTCCTCCAAAATCATCCTGACAAGTCCTCTTCGAATCATGCCCTAAACTCGAGAACATTCATATACTCGATCGACCAAATTTCCGAAGCGTTCAACACTCTATCAAACCCCAAATCTCGAACGAAATACGACCAGGAAGTGAAGCTTCAAAACGCTACTTTACAAAGTGGAGGGATAACGGGCAAGCAGGTGTTTCGCACGGGAATTGAGACTGTGGATTTGGATGACTTGGAGGTTGACGAAGCACAAGGCATATGGTATAGGAGCTGCAGATGTGGCGACGACAGAGGATTCTCGATCAAGGAGGCGGATCTAGAAGAAGCTGCTGAGGATGGAGAGATTAGTGTTGGATGCAAGGGATGCAGTCTCTGGCTCAAGGTTCTATTTGGAGTTGTGGAGGACGCCTAGAAGGAACACATCAAGTTTAGCAGATACGAAGGCACATATTGGCAGAAGCAGTTGTTATGCTTGGATGGCGTGGAACCGCCTGACCCCCATTCCAGGAAACATCGTCCCTACTCAGCTTCCTCTTGAGGTTGGGCTTGCGAAAATGGGATGCCGGCTAGGTTGCCTCTAATAGTCGTCACAAGCTCGACCCTGCTCGAGCAACCCACGACACATGAGGACATCTCTAGATGAGTTGCTAGGCAGCCAGCTGCCGTGTCATCGAACTCAATTTCAAAGGGTTCTCATGATCTCATGATAATGTGCCGTCTTCCTATGGCTTCCATTCATTTCAAGCGTAAACGCAGTCATGGTCGCCTCAAACTTGCGGTATGAATCCTCTTGCAACGCCCAATATGTATATCAGAGAACGCCAGACACATCGTGTAGATAATCGAGCGTGTTGGAAGAACTTTATGTTGCTGAAGAAGAAAGGGTAAAAGGCAAGCCACCAAAGAAAAATAAAATAATACCTGGAGATCCGATCTTCACACCGCTTTTTGCGAGCTATTCCCCAAACGGCTTAAACCAAGCCACTTTTGGCAGGCGCACTCATGCTTCTGCCGCCACTACCAGTTGAACTGAGTTGAATCGAGTCCAGTCGAGTCCAGTAGTCAAATCGTCTTTGATGTGCCCGTCTCGCCCGTCCAGTTAATCGCCCTGCCCTGCATAGACCCCACCACCTTCTTTGCCTTGCCCTACCCTGGCCTCCCCTCATTCTCTTTGCCCTGCCCTGCCCTGCCCTGCCCTTTGCTCTTTGCATGTCCCCTCCTTCAATGTTGTCAATTCGTGTTGTCACTTCTGCGGTTGAACTCACGATCCTCAAAAGTTCTTTCATACGCCCAACTGTCTCAACTTTTGCTTCAACAACACAAAGGAGAGCATTCACTAGCAATCTGTCCCGTTCTTTCACAACCAACTCGGTCAATTCACTGTGAGCTTTCCGGTTCTGACCCCGCTACCCATAGTACAAAGCTTCTTGTGGCGTCCCATTCCGCGACCTCCATTCCTCTTCAAGCTTTAAAAGACTCCCAGTATTTTTGTGCTAAAGCGACATTCCAGTTTCCATCCCACCTCTAGACGCCCACAAGCTTCCACATCCCCCAGAATCAATTCCGCTACAGCTATTCGAAACTGCTCGTACCGAAACCACAAGATGTGTAGATCGCAAGGAGAGAGAGACGCCGAGTCGGGCGGTATGGATGTAACCAAAGGGAGACAGATTTTGCCCGCGGACGTCGTTCCCAGACACTACAATATTACTTTGGAACCCAACTTCGAGACCTTCAAGTTCAAGGGCACAGTGATCATCGATTTGGATGTGGTCAAAGATACAAGCAAAATCTCCTTGAACAGCTTGGAGCTTGAGATTCATAGTACGAAGATTGTTGGCTCAGGTACTCTTGTCAGGTCAGTGATTTCCCTATGGGAATAGTGTACTCTAGATTGATAGGTGCATGACAGCTCCTCCCCAGCTCTTACCTACGATGAAGACTCTCAGACGACAACGGTTGCATTCGAGAAGACTCTTCCGAAGGGCTCTAAGGCAACGCTGGAGATGTCCTTTACCGGCGAGTTGAACGATAAAATGGCCGGATTTTACCGATCGACATACAAGAACGCTGATGGGAGCGAGTCTATAATGGCAACCAGTCAAATGGAAGCTACAGATGCCCGTCGAGCTTTCCCTTGTTTCGATGAGCCAGCATTGAAGGCTGAATTCACTGTTACATTGATTGCCGACAAGAAGTTCACAACTTTGAGCAACATGGATGTGTCATCTGAGAAGGAGGTCACCTCTGAATTTGGCGGAGGCGTTAAAAAGGCCGTGACCTTCAACAAGTCCCCTCTCATGTCAACATATCTGATCTGCTTCATTGTTGGCGAGCTCAACTACATCGAGTCCACCAAGTTCAGAGTTCCTGTCAGAGTCTATGCTCCCCCAATATCTGATATCGAGCATGGCCGCTTCTCTCTGGAATTGGCTGCTCGAACACTCGAATTCTATGAGAAGACTTTCGACAGCCCATTCCCTCTGCCAAAGATGGTGAGTCTAATCTTACATCTTCTGGATGGTTTTGGTATTAATGTATGCAGGACATGGTTGCCATTCCCGATTTTGCTGCTGGGTAAGTGCAGGACTCCATCCCAAGAACTATTCGGTTGTCTAATCAATATGTACAGTGCCATGGAGAACTGGGGCTTGATTACCTACCGTGTCGTAGATCTCATGTTAGATGAGAAGACGAGCAGTGCTTCCACAAAGGAACGTGTTGCAGAAGTCGTTCAGCACGAACTTGCTCATCAATGGTTTGGAAACTTAGTAACAATGGACTTTTGGGATGGTCTGTGGCTCAACGAAGGGTTCGCGACTTGTAAGTTGTTTGTGCAGTACCTATCTCCCCCTAATCTAGAATTTCAGGATCTTTCTGGTCCCAGAGGTGCTCCCAAGACCGAAGTACATTAACGATTGCTAATTTATTTCTACCCTAGGGATGTCCTGGTATTCCTGCAATGCCTTCTACCCAGAGTGGAAAGTGTGGCAGAGTTATGTCACGGACAGCCTCCAAGGCGCTCTCGGTCTGGACTCGTTGCGCAGCAGTCACCCGATCGAAGTACCAGTCAAGAGAGCTGACGAGGTTAATCAAATCTTCGATGCCATCTCTTACATGAAGGGATCCAGTGTCATTCGAATGGTCTCGAAATATCTGGGTGAGGACGTTTTTATGCAGGGTATCCGAGACTACTTGGTTCGTGTTTATTCCGCTCATAAATTCTCATTGACCTTAGATTTGAAATCCCTTCTTTTGTTCGTCACACTGATGTCAATGTTGATCTTCGATCTTGGAACACTTGGAAGAAGCGCATACTAACTTCAAGGATAGAAGAAGCACGCGTATGGCAACACACAGACGGGCGATCTGTGGTCAGCGCTCAGCAAGGCCAGTGGAAAAGATGTCGAGAAAGTCATGGATATTTGGACCAAAAAGATCGGATATCCTGTGGTCTCGGTCACTGAAAATGAAGGAGCAAATTCGATCCATGTGAAGCAAAATCGATTTCTCCGAACAGGAGACGTCAAACCTGAAGAGGACACTGTTCTCTATCCAGTCTTCCTAGGCCTCCGCACCAAGGATGGTGTAGACGAATCGCTTGTCTTGTCGACCCGAGAAGAGGATTTCAAGGTGAATGACAAGGATTTCTTCAAGCTCAACGCAGATCACTCTTCACTGTACAGGACTTCATACAGCCCAGCTCGCCTGGAAAAGCTTGGTCAAGCTGCCAAAGATGGTCTGTTGACAGTTGAGGACCGTGCCGGTATGATTTCGGACGCCGGTGCACTCGCAGCATCAGGCTACGGAAAAACTTCAGGCGTTCTAAACTTACTCAAGGGCTTCAGCGAGGAGAAGGAGTTCATTGTATGGAGTGAGATCGTCTCTAGGCTCGGTGCTGTTCGAGGGACATGGATGTTCGAGGATCAGAAGATCCAAGACGGTCTCGAGACGTTCCAGCGAGACCTCGTTAGCGATCTTGCTCACAAAGCAGGCTGGGAGTTCAAGGACAGTGATGACCATCTCGAACAGCAATTTAAGGGTCTCCTGTTTGGCAGCGCTGGCATGTCTGGGGATAAGGTCATCATCAAAGCTGCCCAAGAGATGTTCGCAAAATTTGCTGCGGGTGATTTATCCGCCATCCATCCCAACATCAGGGGGAGTGTTTATGGCATCAACCTGAAATACGGTGGTGCAAAAGAGGTACGTCTCTCTTGTCTACAATGCAATATTTACTTATAACATCTAGTACGACGCCATTCTCAACGCATACCGAACTGGAAAGACGGCCGATGAACGTAACACCGCGCTTCGCTCTCTTGGTAGGGCTAAGGATCCTGAGCTGATCAAGAGGACCCTTGCTCTGCCATTTGGAGGTGAAGTAAAAGAGCAGGACATTTACATGCCAGTCGGCGGCCTTAGAACGCACCCCGAAGGAATTGAGGCATTGTATAACTGGATGACTGAGAACTGGGACGAGCTTGCCAGACGCCTTCCCGCAGGATTGTCTATGCTGGGCTCTATGGTCTCGATCTGCACATCAAGCTTCTCCAGTCAAGCTGATATTGACCGGATAAATAAGTTTTTCGAAGGCAAGAGCACGAAGGGCTTCGACCAAAGCCTTGCGCAGAGTCTTGATTCTATCAAGGCAAAGAGTGCGTGGCTGGATAGGGATAGAGAGGATGTCAAACAGTGGGTCGAGGCGTACGAGGGGAAGGCGATTAAGAGCGAATTGTAAATCTAAATGTTAGTTGATGGTGTAACATGAAAATGGTAAGATAGCGAGATTTTTCTCCTCCATATCGCAGCAATAGATTCATTTTCATGATCGCCGTATTAGAAGTCGCAATCCACGAAAATTGTTTTCAGCTCAAGTGATTGGAATAAACATAACTTCCAGGAGCTCGCTTAATCGGCCAAGCGCCAATGTCCCAGCCAGCATCGAACTTTGCGAATATCCACTGACTTTCTCTTCGACCATAATCCTCTGTTTCATGCTCCGGGTGCTTATAGTCTGTTATATGAGAACTTTCAACCAAACAACTAAGCTTCCCGATATCAATACCATCAATCTCAATTCTGTTTTGTCAAAGTCTATGGCGTCATGACTCTCACTCAACCAATTCACATCATCGGCGCAGGAATAGGAGGTCTAACACTTGCACGATGCTTCAAGAACCGCGGCATTCAAGCTATCATTTTCGAGAAGAATCCCTCGCCCGCTCATCATAATTACAGTATCTCCCTGCAATCATGGGCTACCCAGCTTCTTGTCAAAGTTCTCGGTATAGACGAGGCAACGTTTTCGCGCCGAGTCGCTGTTGATGGGCTGAGAGGGGGACAGGTTTATCCTAGTCATGTGTCTAGCTTGCGAAACAGAGAGGGAGTTCCTAAGCCGCTGAGAGCACATCGGGGGAGGTTAGAGGGCTTGCTGAGGGAGGAGCTGGATGTTAAGTGGGACCATGTTTTAGAGGGCATCGAGGCCAACGGGAGTGGACAGACATTGACTTTCAAAGATAAAGGGCAAGTCGATTGTGGCATTGTGGTCGATACATCAGGTGTCCATTCCCCGATTCGGAGATCACTATTGCCAGATGTGCAGCTCAACGTCTTGCCTTACGTGGTATTCCGAGGAACTCGGCGTGTCGGTGGAACGTCGTTCAGAGAGATATATGAAAGCTTCTTCAAGGATGGGAATGTGCTGGAGACGAAACACGGAGAGACACTATTACGAATCTACATCAACGACTATGTCCAAGATTCGGAAGCTGTAGATATAAGCTACATCTACTCAAGGCCTTCCCCCTCGGGATCAGATGACCCTCTCCACCGACCAGATCGAGCACCCAACCAAGCAACCGAAATCTCAGAAGCATTCTTCGCCGAAGTCTCGAAGCTTCAGAATCTAGAACAACCCTTCAAGGATGCTTTCGATCAGGAGAATGTGAGGAAGGGGAGGACCTTGCATTGGTTGATGAGAGATGTGCTTGTGCCTAGGGAGGAGTTATTAAGGCTGGCTGATGCTGGGAGGGGCGTGATCTTGATTGGGGATGCGGCTCATGCTTTGCCTGTGCTTGGGGGAGAAGTTGCGTGTTTTGCGGCTAGAGATGCGGTTGAGTTGGCAGGGTTTGTGGAGGAGGGGATGAAGGCGGGGATGAAGGCGGGGAGGAATTTGGTATTGGATGCGGAGGGTTTCTATGAGAAGATGTTTGGGGAGTGGGAGGATGGGGCAATGATAGGGGACCAGCGTTTGAGAGAGATGCATTCAGAGACAACATCGAGTCTGTGATGTGGTGTTTGGAGTTTATGTGTAGTCTGGTGGTTGTGCTGATGGTTGGAGGTGTGCGAATTGTCCACAATTGAAAGATGTCGCTTATTGATGCATGAAAACAACAAAGCACTGTCAGATTTTTAAATCCAGTGACTAAACAGAACTTTCAATAGGCACTGCGCATACTCGACTCGCCCGAGTCAAGGACCACACGGGAAGTGAAATGCACACACGTGATAATACGACTAGTTATCTCACAAAGGTGGGAGTGGGGGAGCTTCAATCCCTTTCCAGACTACACTAGAATATATCCTCTCAATCTCTACCAAATTCTTCGTCTTCTCGCGATCCAGAGTTTCCTGCAATTGGAAAAGCATCTAAACTTCAATAATCATATTTACTTCCGCATCAACATGCCTGGCGAGATCAAAGCTGTGCTCTGCCCGGAGGCGTGTGCCTTCCCTCCTGGACTATTCCGTAAGTCATTTCTTAGAGATATCTTCTAATATATGGAGATTGACAATAAAATTCAAATGCTAATTATTATATGTGAAATAAATCATGCCAAGATCCACAACGGTGTAGTCTATTGCGCTGGTGTCAGTCTCACCTTCTGAAATTTCCTCACACATCCAGCTCTAACCAAATATACTCCATCTCATCTTGATTTTCATCGCCGGAGGCCCAGGAGTTATCTTACTGATTTTTGGAATCACAGCAAGTAGGAGCCAACGTTGAAGGCAAACTCATCTCAGAAGAAGTAGGACCACAAACTGAGAAGACACTTGAGAATATCAAGAACATCTTGACGAGTGCAGGAAGTGGACTTGAGAGAGTGCTGAAGGTCAATATTTACATGCCTGAGCAAGCGGACTATCCTGCGATGAACGAGGTTTACAAGAGGGTGGGTTATTCCTACCTGTTTCACTCCCCTCTTCACCCTTTTCATTTTCCTTCTACAAGCTTTTCCTCATTTCCATATATGCAGCAGCTTTTTTATAAGAAGAGACTATGGATATGAGCCGAAATGAGCGGTTTGAAAGTATTCAACTAATTCTGATACCTGCTGAATAGATCATGCCGGATCCCAAACCACCGAGAGCGTGTGTCTTTGTGAAGGGCTTGCCGGGTGGTGCGAAAGTCGAGATTGAGTGTATTGCTGCTCAGAACTGATTCCAAGGGGAATATTTGAGATCAGAAAGTTAGGAATTCACTGAATCAAGCCAATTATCGTCTTTTCAGGCGTCGTTCTCTGATTTGTGGCGTACTCCATACATCCATTTACCATTTGAAAATCGCAAGTAAAACTTTCGTCACTTTTCGAAGATAACCCAACTCTTCCTGGAATTTCATCCTGGAATATTCAAAGACTCCGCTCGATATTTCCTCCCATACAACTGCCAATGCATCTGAGACGGTGAGTAGCGCTATCGAGATCGACGAATATGGCTTACAACTTACTCACTCAATGTGGATAGTAAGCAAAATTTACAAGCTTGTAAGGATAAGCAAGTATTTCATCGACAAAGATACCGGCGAAGAAGTTTGTTGAGACAAATTTTGAAGAAGTGCTTCTTGGAAGAACTGTTATGGATGTCGGCCAATTAATAGCGGGGAAGCATTCGGGATATCAATGGCCGAGACTTAGAGCGGAAGGTGTGAACGAGGAGGTGCTTCTCCCGTTGACGTCGTCGCGGGTGATATTCATCATAGATTATCAAGACTGACCAAATCCTTCGGACATTCGAAAACTGACTTCTATTATAGATCTCACGCCTGATCTATTAAGATGAAGCTTCAATCACCAGCCATTACTGTTCTCGCCCAAGATCCAAACAGGAAGCACAGGATCAACGCCAATTCCTTCCAACAAAATGCGATTACGACTATCCAAGGATGGCAATATGTTGCTTTCTATACAGCTATTTCACCGGGTATGAGCGGGTCTGGATGTTATGTAAATCTCGCGAGGCGTGAAATACCTCCCGAGTCTGTAGAGAGAGGAGAGACATCAGAGTGGCAATTCTTGACATTTGAGGACTATGAGCAATTTTACGATGACGGGCACGATACTATCTCTATTGGGGTGTGTGAAGGAGATGGCACTATTCATGTGGCATATGATCATCATTGTGACCCGTAAGTTCCCAAAGCCCTGTGAAATCCCTACAGCACCGAGTTGACGCCTTACAGATTGCACTTCAGAATATCCAAGACGGGCTTGGCGAGTGATTTTGCTAGCCATATCTGGGGACCTGCATCTTTCACAGAGACGAGGCATTGTTTGCCAGGAATTGAGACGGATGAGTTGTTGAAAGAGGTCACGTATCCGAGGTTTGTGAATGTTGGTGATGATCTCCTTTTCACGTGCCGGACTGGCCAGTAAGTTGGAACGAGGCGATAGTATCCTGCTTGTTAGCTAACATCCACCTCAGAGCGGGTCTTGGATCAGATCTCCTATACAGATACTCAGCTTCTACCCACAGTTACACCTTTCTCGGCCAGCATTTGACAGGAATTTCCAACAGTCCGTACATAAACGGCATAGACTATCGGCAAGGCAGATTGCATATCTCATGGTGCTACCGCAATTTCATTGTTCCTCCAGATCCTGTAGCTGCAGCTGCCCATCACCAGCAAGCTGGGCCAAACGGTCCCGAGAACAACTTCGATCTGAATTATGCTTTTTCTGATGATCAAGGAGACACGTGGAAGAGTTCTGACGGAAGAGTCCTGGCTTGCATGACTGGTGGTGAGGGGGAACAGACCACGATCAAGCCTGGTGTCGAGGGTGTGAGAGTCTTTGAGATTCCAATGGGAAATGGGATTTTGAATCAGGAAGGTCAAGCTGCGGATTGGGATGGTGGGTTCTGGGTTCTGAATCGGGAGAAGATTGGCAGTGAAGAGAGGTGGATTGTATATTATCGAGATCCGAAAGGTAAATTGCCGCTTCTAATTCGTGGTGTCCAGATATGCTGACGAGAAAGGTGTTTGGACGAGAATAGTTGTTGACGATGTACCAAAGCCTACGGAGACAGGCTCAAGAGGTAGTGTTTGTGTCGATAGAAGGGGTGATGTTTACCTCGTCTTACCTGGGAATTCTGATTCGAGCCTGAACATCTTGCGAGCGCGGAAGGAGGAGAATTACTCGGGATTTGAGCCGGTGTGGATGTGGGATGGATTCGACGGAGAGCCGTTGGTTGACGTACAGAGACTGGAGACGTCTGATGTTCTGTCGTTGTTCACGAGAACGAGTGCAGATATGGATGGGAACAGAAATGTGGTTGTGCTCGACATCCTCATGACAGGTTTGTAAAGGGGAGGGAATCAACACGCTGGCCTTGAGCTCAACCATGTACACATGAAAGCGAACAGGCCGCAATATTAATCAATACTTTGAGGAAAGTTTTCGTTGATACATGCCATACTTGCGTACTTTCGTCTGTTTTACAAAAACTGCCTGCCGAATCCGGCTCCCTTCTCATCAGCCCAAATTCACTATCCAGTCACCCCGCGAAGGTTAGTATTCAACCTCACGACAACCTTCGTCCCGAATCAATTGACAAAAACATTCATAAAATCTACATTGGACGAAAAGAAAGCTAGACTTCAGACAAGATGGTGAGATCATCGTGACTGAGAAAAGCCTCGTGCTGACCTGCCCAGGCGCCCAAGAACCTCCCCGCCGCTGCAAAGCAACAGAAGATCCTCGAATACTTCCGAGAATCGATGAACGTCTTCACCCTTAAGGAGCTCGAGAAGACGCTCGCGTCCGTCGCCTCAATTCACGCAATGCAAGTCAAGGACACCCTCCAAGCCATGCAAGACGAGAACTTCATCCGAGTCGAGAAGATCGGCAGCGGCAACTGGTACTGGTGCTTCATGTCCGACGCGAAGAAAGCCAAGAAGGACATCCTCAACAAGTTGAAGGCTGAGGAGACTGCCATTACAACCGCGATTGCAGGGACGGAAAGACAGATTGAGGAGGAGATGGCCAAGCGCGAGGACGAGGATGAGGATCTACTCGATGGAAATGGAATAGATAGGAAGGCACTCTTGGAGGCCCAAGGATTACTCTTGAAGGAGACGGAGGCTCTCGACAAGGAGTTGGCTTGCTACAGCGATAATGATCCCGCAGAGCTTCAGCGTAAGATCGTGGAGGCAAAGCGTTTGAAGGACAGTGCTCTTAGGTGGACCGACAACATTGAGTCTATGGAGTCGTACATCGGTACCCTTACCTCGGATCGAAGCCAAACGGCAGAGATCATGCTGGCAGCTTGCGGTGATGAGTATGTCTTTGGGGAGGGATTGAAGGATTTGTGATGTACTGTCGGGTATTCTTGCCCCTGGAATGGAGGATTTACGAGGTGGATCGATGTGCTACGATACAACTTGGCTTTGTAAGCTGGCCGGGATTTGTTAAGCTCTTTTAAGTTGCTACAGGTGCAGATGTATCTCATGGCTTGTTCACGATGATAGCAATCGATGTGGATTTCAACATACATGGATTTTGAGCATGCAGCCCCAGCAGTCAGCAATGCAGAAGCAACGGGACGCCGATCGAAATATGATGCGCTGTGTGAAACGGGCAACGGGATATGCTGTCATGCACGCCATGCAGTTGAGAGCATTTGCAACCCATTTGCAAGGGGTTTCGCGATGCGAGAGTGGGAGTCAAGTTCCAGACCGTCACATGTCGACAGTCAAGCTTTCTCATCATCAGTGATCTCTGGTCTGGTCTGATCTGAGAAAGCTTGTCTCTGGAAGAAACCGATGTCTGGGACTGGGCCTGGATCAGCCCGGGAGATGAGCGGTTGGCTGCAAGTGCTCCTTCCGCCGAACGGCAGTCTTGGTATTTCTCTCGGCGAACTCCAGAACCCCAGGAAGCTTGGTGGAAGGAAGAGAAGTGTGGAAGCCTCGTTCTAGCTCTCAGTTAATTCTCTCAAGTCTTCTTCCTGTCAGATGTTCAGTTGTCGGCACTTCTGGAGCTGTTGTCCGACATGATGACGAATCCGATTCGAGATTCTGAGGCAGTAACGGTGCCAATTTTGCCCCACGACCAAGCTGAGCTCTCTTCACCGATCGTAATATCCGATGTGTTTTCAGGATGTCTGGTAACTCAATCACTCCTCATGGTGGCTACCACACACTATCAGAAGTGGAAGGTAAATTCTCAGCGAATCAGTCCGGGTATCCAAGCTGCGCGTGATAGAGGAGAGAAGAAGCGGCGGGGAAACAGGGAAAGCTGCTACCATGCATCATCCCTTTCGGGACTCTTGCTGCTCGATGAGGCATTCTTGCGAGCTCGTGTGCTGCCTTGCCCTGTCCAAAAGATTAGGTCCTGGACGGACGCTACGGTGTACAATATTTGGGCGACCTGATAACCTTCATGGTACTCTTGGACGAATATGATTTGATTCCAAGACCATTAAAGACTAACACAAGCACTCCGCCACGATGACCACATCATTCTGTATCTAAGACTTGCTACTCTGGGAATTTTACCTCTCTTCTAAATGCCAGTATATCCAATCATGAACTAGAATCAGAAGACCCCTTCCACCGGTGAAATTCTGCTCTTGGACATGTATACGTGTACGGAAAGCGAACCTACCAGTAAGTGGCACACTTGCTTATGGTACCTTCAAACATACCTAATTAGCTACGGACATTACAACGTTCGATCGAACCGGTGTCATTTATCGTTTGTCATGTCGTAGTTGACGGTTGTTTGCTGAGTGTCTCAACCCTTTCCAGGACTCCATACAAATCCAAAACCGCACGGAGTCAGAGTCAGAGCCAGAGCCAGACAGGCCCAAACTCGAATTCTTCCTATTTTTGGCTGCATCAGAGCAACAGAGCAGCATTCGGCTTTTCCCGTCTGATCCTAAGCTGTTATCAGTTCGGCACTCTCGCCTTGATTTCGGCTTTTAACAGTCAATGTCTCTCGTCTTCGGTTCCTCAAAGTCGATTTCGAGTCAAGGAGCTCCTGCGCTACTCTACGCTACGCTAACTTATGCAGTCTCGAGTGTGCCAGTGCCTGGTGGTGCAGTGGACACCTTCTATATGGACTATTAGGTGGAGGTCTAACTGCTTTGGTGACCCTACTGTCATCTAGCATCGAGAGCTGATTCCCACTTCCCCTCTTCCCCTACCTACCCTTGCCCTCTTGAGCCCCTCCACTCCCTCCCTGAGCAGCCTCGACACTCCAATATTCTAGCACGCAGCTGTCCAGCGCCTGAGTCAACCTACCCTACAATGAGCTTGTTGCGCGTTGCGTACTCTTCAGTTTCTCTTTAATAAATCGGACGACGTTTCTTGCAATTGCAGTGTTGCATGTATCCATCTGCTCTACCTCTCGATTTGCACCTGCTACTGACTTCTCAAACATACATCCATCGTCAACACACAACCCCCTGCTTTTGCCAGCCTCTAAACCTTTGCTGCTAGGTCCCAGTCCCCCGTCCCCTCCTTCACTGGACTAGCACAGCACCGCACAGCACAGTTCAGCTCAGCTTCTCGTCTCCAACAGGTCTGGCCTGGCCCGGTTTTTTTCGAGGTCCCTGTTCCTGTTCCCCCGATCAGATCTCTTGTCTTGTCCGTTCGTTCGTTCGTTAGTCCTGATACTGCATTAACTTCTTCTTACACCCGCTCCCCTTCCTCTACCTTCTTCCATCCATCTCCGACAACTTAATACCTTTCGATTCCACCCAACTCACGCTTTGGATGCTCGGCGCGGCGCTGAGGTGATCTAACACCAGGCAGGTCAGATCAAAGTCTTGGTTTGGTTGAGCCAGTCACACCAGCAGCCTCTTACTTTGCGCTCCGTCTGCCAATACGGGCCTCTACATGTGACCGGTCACTCGCCACTGTCGAGTATCCCGAACGAATACTTGGCACTCACGATCGGAATCTTGGCGATAAACACTTCACAGCATATTGACATGTGCGCAAATGCCACTCGAACGACGTCGGTGTCGCCTCTACCGTCGAACAGTAGATCATTTATGTCGCGGCTGACTGCGCCGTTGAAATCCCGGACGAGAAACCTCACTGAATTCCATATCCGCCCCGACGAACCCCATCGAAAGTACTCGCCCGGCGATCTGGTGAGGGGCGCTGTTGTGCTCACTGTTGTCAAACCCATACGATTGACACATCTGACTGTCTGCCTTCATGGCTTCGTTCGGGTCTTCAAGAGCCCAAATGGCGCGAACGATCCGCTGCCGGATCTCGGGTTGACCGCGTCAAGCAACCCCCGGAAGTCCCAATACTTTGGCAATGGCCATGCTTCTCTATTCCAGGATGAGGTTACTCTGTGCGGAGAAGGACGACTCGAGATAGGTGTATATGAATTTAATTTCGAGTTGGAGTTCCCCAGGAAGGGACTGCCTTCGAGTGTTGATGTATGGTCTAGTACCTTTATCGTACTGCCTTTACCAGCTCAGTTCACTGATGTTGTCTATAGTTTGAAAGAGGTACCATTTCATACTTGATTACTGCCACGATAACGCGACCGACTTCAATTACTGCAACCTCGAGTTGCGACCAGAAACTTTCCTTTGTTGAGACAGTCGACATTGGACCTATGGTCCCACCTAAACCACAAAAGATATCCCTCGAACCTATATCGCGGCGCGTGAGGAGGAGGAAAACCATCAAGAGCAAGGAGAACGGGTCACCAGAAAACACAGAAACAGGCACAGGCTCTGGGAGTGAGGCTGCAAGAGCTGCAGCATCGCCTCTTCCTGATGACTCGGCGAGTCAGTGCGGATCTGTGGATCATCAGGTAACAAGTCCGAGGAGTCCAGTTCCCAGTGAGGTGCAAAGTACAGGCAGTGCTGGCAACAGTGCAGAAAGCACTGTGAGCAGCAGTACCGGTCTCAGCTTTAGGTTGGGTGCGGTCCCTTCTTCAGCCAAATCGACAAAGGATAGCCCGCGGAATAGCAGCAAAGTGTCCCTCTCGGATCAGACAATCACTGCCACTATCGAGCTTTTAAAGTCTGGAGTCTTACCTGGCGACAGTCTTCCGCTCAAGATATCTATAAAGCACACCAAAGCGCTCAAAAGCATGCATGGAATCATCATTACGTTCTATAGACAAGGCAGGATTGACTCTGCACCTCCTCTGTCACTCTTCGCGGACATCAAAGGAAAAGAGGCCGAAAGATTGAAGCATGAAGAATACTATCCAAAATCAAAAACTGGACTTGGTGGACTTTCTTTGTCGTCAGCTGGATCAAGTAGCATGTTCCGGAAAGACTTGGCCCAGACCTTTGCACCTATCCTAGTCGATCCTACGACTTTGACAGCGGTAGTCAATGCTTCGGTCAGAGTACCCGAGGACGTCTTTCCCACAATATCTGGCGTGCCTGGACAAATGATAACTTTTAGGTACCATGTGGAAATAGTTGTTGACTTGGGAGGCAAACTTGCTGGCCAGCAACGTCACGTTCCCCGACTGGGAGCGGTTGCTCTACCATCGAGTTTTGGAGCTTCTGCTAGTGCTCGAAGCGGAGAAGTTAATCCTAATATGCTGGCCGCCTGGGGTGGAAGTATTGTTGATACAGCGAACATTCGACGAGAAAAGAGTGTGGTGGAATGTCGGTTCGAGGTCGTTGTAGGGACAAAAGATACCGCACGCAAGCGAGCTAGAGGGAACAGTTCAATCAGGAGGCAAATAAGTGACTGGTCGGACGAAATGTCTGCCGTGCCTGCGCCAACACATGAACCTATTTATGAGGAGTCGGTGGCCACGAATGAGGAGCAATACAACAACCAACAGTATCGAGATCCTTATCCATACTATGATCGACCGCCAGATCATCCACACCCAGATCACCAGCATCCTGACTACTATGCGACGGAAGAGTACGATTACCAGGACCATTACCAACCTCCCAATCACGCTCAGATACATGTCCCGCCACCAGAAATTCAATCCGATGAGGGCCTGAATGAGAAGGAGAGACTTCGTCGAGCTGAAGAGAGACTGCTTCCCAGCCAACCTCCCGTGGATGAACATGCTGCTTCATCTTCCAGAACAGTCGTACCTATAATTGCCCCGTCCGTCCCGTCTGACGACTTAGAAGAAGACCTCTATGGTCCAGACGATGCGACTCCCCAGGAAGCACCACGCGTGTTCCTTCCACCCACCACCATCAATCCCTTGGATGTTCTAGCTGGGCCATCCGCACCTACGCTCGAAGATCTAAATCCGGCAGCCGGGCAGCCATCCACGGAAGACAAACAAGAGCTGGAGCGGCGACGATTAATGGGAGAGGCAAGCGCTCCATCCGAGTTCCCTGCGGATGATGATGACAATGCTGGTGAGGGGAGCAGCAGAACACAGCACGAGCCATCAGCGCCGCCACTGTTAGACGATGACGAATACGCGCCTCAATATGTGCACCAAAACCTACCAGGAACATCAGCGCATCGTGAGACTTTGCCAAAGTACGAGCGTTGATTGGACGTGTCAGCACCGAGTGGCTCTGTTGAAATCTATCTGTATCAAGAGATGGCTGGAGCAATGAAGATACCCCTTGATGTTCGCAAATCTGTCTCTTGAAAATGAAGTGATTGGACTTACAAAGTGATTCCGTTAAATTATCTCGCTTAGTCTTCCCTTTGTTCGGTCGCTGAGAATTTGAACTGAGCAGAGAGATCCTGCATTCATTATAACCTTCATCGTCGACTCTCCCTCTCCCTCTCCCTCTCCCTCTCCCTCTCCCTCTCCCTCTCCCTCTCCCTCTCCCTCTCCCTCTCCCTCTCCCTCTCCCTCTCCCTCTCCCTCTCCCTCTCCCTCTCAATCCTCTCCCTCGCCTCCTCGTTTGCTCTCTTCCACATGTCAATCCTCCTCAGATGCCCCCTATCAAAGCCTTCCCTCCACCACCGCTCAAACGGCGGCAACCGTCTCCCCTTCCCATCCTCCGTCGGCTCCCCCGCCATTCTCCTCACTTCCTCAAAATACTCTTCGAAATCAGGATACAGCGCCGAGAAAGGGACGCCATCCCCTTTATACGCGATACGGTCTTCTTCCCACTGGATTTGGGCCGATAGAGGAGGCAGTGTGATGCGTCCAGCGAGAAAGCGCGCGGCGAGCACGGCTTGCCATTCGAACACTTTGAAGGTGAAGCCAGCGGCTACGGCGCCGACGAAGCAGAGAGTCGGATCGCCTTGCCAGAATACGTGTTGGTAGAGGTTCGGGAGGCGGTTGTTACGGATTGTTGAGGCGAGGTCGGGGAGGAAGTGGAGGGTCCAGGAATAGCTTGAGAGGAGTTTAGTTATTTGGTGAGTAGATGATGATGGGAAGATGGCTTAGACGGCTTAGACGAGGGAAGTCTTACCCTGTCCCGAAAATGATGTGTTCTACGTTCTCGATCTTTGTGCCGTCTTCGAAATGCACTGTTCGCTCGTTTGTAGATCGGTTGGAGGTGATATGCGCGATTGGTGGTCGGCGGACGATGTTGGGATGTTGAAATGCGTAGTCGAAGAAATATGGGTGGTCTGAAGCTGTCAATCCCGGCACGCATCTGATAGTTTGAAATAGAATAGGAAGCAACATCACTTACATTTTCCTCGTACAACACAGTTCAATGGGACCTCAGTGATATCCGCTAGAGCATGTGAGATATCCGGCCCTGAAATACTAGCTCCTACGACGACAGTTCGTTTCCCCTTGTACTTCTCGGGATCCCTCCAAGCTTTGCTATGCTCTACCACTCCTGGAAAATCACGCGCTAGTTGCGCCAGGCCAGGCGTGTGAGGGATGAATGGGACAGTATAATGTCCTGGCGCAACAACCACGGCATCGAATTCTTCAGTCCACCACCTATCCTCCTTTCCATTCTCCAGCGGCTGTCTAAGAGTGAGCATCCATTTACCACTCTCCTCATCCTTATGAACCAACTCAACGGTCGTGTCATAAGTAACCCAATCCTGATACCCTTTCCTGTTCAGTAAGCCTTGAACATAACTCTCCACAGCCTTCCAATGTCGAAACGGAGAATCTTCTCCATGTCTTTTGATATTCAAGCTTGACCTCTCTTCCGGGAAGGGTTCTTGAGAAAACGACATGGCGAAGGCATCGATGTTCGTTTCTAACGTTGGGTAGATTGACGTTTCTGAGAAGCGGTACTGTGTGTTGTGAGGTGTTTTCGTGGGTAAAGTTGCGGGAATGGGGAGAGTTTCGTCGGCGGTGCGTAAGGCTATTTTATCGAAGTCGGGATATTGTTGGATGTGGCCTTCTGGATCCGCGATCCTGAGCTGTGGTTTAGATGGGTTTGGCTGGAGAGGATAGATAGACAAATGGATGGATGAATGGGAACTGACCAACATCCTCCAGCTTTCTCTCTCCGCTCAAATACTCTTATGGTATCAAATGCCTTCTCTTGTGCCAAAGCATCAACAGCTATTGCTCCCGCTGGGCCAGCTCCAATGACTGCTACGGATCTTATAGGAGCCATCGTTGCCACATCTAACGCAACAATTATCTAAGAAAGGAATGAAACAAGAAATCAAATCACAGTATGAGATGGTCCTGGAAAGCGCTCAACTACAAGGAATACAGAGGAAGTCTTGAATCAAGTAAATGTACCACTACTTTCAAAGAAACACGATTCAACCCCCACATCGAAAGATCTACAATTGACAAAAGTGGATAAGATGGAATGGTGCAATACATGCAGAGTGCCCCTCATTCCTTAGCTCCGGCAGAAGGATCCAGCTACCTGACTTTTGGAGCTTGAAAGAAACGGATGAAAGCTGGGAGAGCTATCGATACAAGAGAACTGAGGGATAAAGCTGAAAAGAAGTCATATGCTCGCTTGAGCGGATAAAGTCAGATGTACGCTGGATCCCCGAGATTGAGGTTGCCGAGGGATCTAAAGTATTTCGGGGAAAACGGAGATTCCCTCGATTAGAGCACAAGCTATGTATTCCCTTAGAACTTAAAAAGAAATTCTCATTGGGATGAAAAATGAGTCGACGGAACTGATTAGTAACTTACATGAAGCTTCATTCTGAAATCCGATTTTTTATAAGGCATATTTGTCACTCTTCAGTGATAGCGCGGGGGAAGAGCGCTTTTAGAGCTTTCCTCTCCACGTGACACGCGTAAGGTTTCGTGTCGCGGGTCGAAGGAGCGCGACTGCACATCAAACTCCACATCATGAACTTGAACACTCAGCAGCCACACCCACCATGGACGATGAAGAAGATGAATATGGCGACATAGCTGATGAAGATCTCATTGAAGCCGAATCCTTCAGTCAAGCATCCCAGACTCTACCAATAAAAGCCTCATCTCGGCCCGGGAAGCGGCGACGGATTTCCCACGACTCCATCGAAAGCGACTATTCAGGCAACGAAGGAGAAGCAAGTAACAAGAAAAAGAATCCAAAATACAGGATACATATAGATGAGAAGGATGTACCTGCCGCGAAGATCATTGGCGCAACGCAAGCAGAGGCGCTTCCAGACTCAAGTCCTTGGAGGGAGCGAG
Organism: Cadophora sp. MPI-SDFR-AT-0126; assembly: GCA_020747065.1. Taxonomy (NCBI): domain Eukaryota; kingdom Fungi; phylum Ascomycota; class Leotiomycetes; order Helotiales; family Ploettnerulaceae; genus Cadophora; species Cadophora sp. MPI-SDFR-AT-0126. Next base: position 2,346,947 of record JAGMVK010000003.1, on the reverse strand, counting down.
GGCCAATCTACAAGATAAGCAGGCCAGAACCGCCTCCAAGACCCCCGACTTTCTCTGCGACTCCACGACGGACTGTCCCTCCGGCAGCAGACTTCTTCCAGAAGAGAAATAGTGTTCCGTCAAAAGAACATGACTACAGTCGAGAGCTGGAAGACCTGCCTTCCGATGCCTTCTCTTCCCCGGACAACGATGCGCCTTCAAGAGAGCCAATCACCATAGGCTCTTCTCCTATTCGTGTTAGTCAAGGGAGTTCTTTTCGAAGCCAGCGTCTCCTTGCGCCACAGCAAGGACTGCGTCAAACTACCTTATTTGGTGGGCGTGCTGCTGAAGAGGTTTCTGCCTCTCAAGCCAAGAAGGTTTATAACTTCATTGCTGATAAACCGCCTGAAGCTCCCACGCATCATAAACTGGACCAGGAGGCACTGAAGACATGGGTATATCCAACCAATCTAGGTACCATTCGAGACTACCAATACAGCATTGTCAAGCATGGCTTGTTCAATAATCTCTTGGTGGCACTTCCGACCGGTCTTGGAAAGACATTCATTGCCGCCACTATCATGCTCAATTTCTTTCGCTGGACCAAAGATGCTCAAATCGTTTTTGTTGCTCCTACAAAGCCTCTGGTGGCTCAACAAGTAGACGCCTGCTTCAACATTGTGGGTATCCCAAGATCGCAGACAACGATGCTTACAGGAGACCAACCGCCCCCTCTGCGAGCTGAGGAATGGGAGCGCAAACGAGTTTTTTTCATGACCCCACAGACTCTCCAGAATGACCTTGCGAGTGGCATAGCCGATCCAAAAAAGATTGCTCTTCTAGTTGTGGATGAGGCTCATCGAGCAACAGGAAACTATGCTTATTGTACTGTGGTGTCATTCCTGCGTCGATTCAACAAAAGCTTCCGGGTTCTTGCCTTGACTGCGACTCCAGGAGCAAGTGTCGAGGCTGTACAAGAAGTGATTGACAATCTCGAGATTTCTAAAGTCGAGATACGGACCGAGGATTCGATTGACATTCAGCAGTATGTGCATCAAAGAAACATCGATCAGATCATACTGGAACCATCGGACGAGATGATAATGATCAAGGACTTATTTTCGAAAGCTCTTCAGCCACTCGTGAATTTATTATGCTCACAGAATGCATTCTACTCAAAGGATCCAATGTCCTTAACGCCATTCGGCATGTTGCAAGCACGTAAAAAGTGGATGGCAGATACAGGTCGAACTGCCAGTATGGGGCTCAAGGGCATGATGAATGGCTTATTCGCTGTCCTTGGAAGCATCGCCCACAGCATTAAGCTTCTGAACTTCCATGGTATCGGCCCATTCTACCAAGCCATCAAGGAGTTCCGATCCGGCGTGGAAGAAAAGTCGAAGCCGTCGAAGTTCAAGAGTCAGATAACCGAAAGCCCGGATTTCAAGAAAATGATGGATCGAATTCACTTATGGCTTAGCAAGGACAATTTTGTTGGCCATCCGAAACTCACTTGCCTTTGTGAATCGGTTCTCAATCATTTCTTGGATGCCGGGGCAGGAAGACTGGGAGATGACGCTCCTCCTTCAAGCACCAGAGTCATAGTCTTTGCAGAATATAGAGACAGCGCAGAAGATATCGTTCGAGTGTTGAACAGGCACGGTCCAATGATTCGGGCTTCGGTTTTTGTTGGCCAGGCAGACTCGAAGCGGTCAGAGGGAATGAACCAGGTCAAGCAACAAGAAGCCATAGACCGATTCAAAGCTGGGAAGATGAATGTTCTGGTTGCCACTTCGATCGGCGAGGAAGGATTGGACATCGGTCAGGTTGATCTCATTGTATGTTACGATGCATCGGCTTCCCCCATTCGCATGCTGCAACGGATGGGACGAACGGGAAGAAAGAGAGCAGGACATATCGTGCTGTTGTTAATGAAGGGCAAGGAAGAGCAAGCGTTCGTCTCAGCGAAAGACAACTACGAACAAATGCAAAAGATGATCAGCTCTGGTGCGCGGTTCAACTTTCGGCACGATCTCTCCGTCCGGATATTGCCTCGAGACATCACGCCTACGGTTGACAAGAGACTGATAGATATCCCACTCGAGAACACCCAAAATCCAGCATTGCCTGAACCAAAACGTCAGGCAAAGAGAGGAAGCAAGATGCCTCCTAAGAAATTCCACATGCCTGATGGAGTGGAGACTGGCTTCCGCAAGGCATCGAATCTACATGGTGAAGACCGCGCCTCGACAGATGTCGGAGTCAAAGTCAAACGCAAAGCTACGCCAAAAAGTCAACAAGACAACTTAGCTCCAATGCTCTCTCCCGAATCTGTTTTCCTTACGCAAGCTGAGGAACGAGAGTTTATGACCAAATACATCAATGTCTGCGACGATGAAACTCAGGAAGTCAGCGCTCCAAATTTGACGTTGCATCCTGTTGCTCAGCGTTTTCTTGGGCCTGCAGTCACTGTGTCCCACTCTCAGCGAACAAGAAAATGCGTCAAGCTATTCAATGTCCTGTCAAACTCTCAGAAAATTGAAGATCGCTATGTCATGCCGTATGGTGACACAGAACCTTCTCGCGGCTTTTGGGATCCCCAGTATCTGGTTGAAGATGAAGAGAAAGTTACCAAAATCTCGGGGAAGACGAAAGCACCACCCAAGAGCAAAGTTACCCTAGCAAAGAGGAGAAAACCAGCCAAGCAGAAGCAGAAACAGTCAATCATCATGTCGGACATTGACAGCGACAGCGATGACATGGATCTTGCATCTTCAGCACAGCGTCATCGAGCTCGATATGGATCAGTATCTGGAGATGACAGTGAAGAACAAGGAGATGATATCAATAGCGAGGAACTCTCAGAAGATGAAGATTCGGATCTCGGCAGTCTAAAAGATTTCCTCGCAGACGGATCCAGTCCAAGGAGAAGTAGGATGGCAGGATCGTCCACGACGCCGCCTCCCACGACTACACGGGTTGGAAAGTCTTTCTTTGTACCAACGCAGTTCACCGACAATCAAAGCTCAGACGACGAGATGCCAGATGTACAAACTTTGATTGAGAAGAAGTCGAAGCGGGTCTCAAAGCCGCCTCTCGAGTTTGTCTCTGATTCTGGGGGAGAAGAGGATGAGGATGATGTCCCGGTTCAGCCGTTGCGGAAGAAGAAACAGAGAGCTGTTGTGGAGTCAGACAGTGATGAATGAGTGAATATGGATGAATGCATGTATTGATTTCAAATTTTGGACAGCATAGCGTTGGAGTTTGGAAGGGTTTGGAGGTGGGCATCAAATGTATTTGGGACGAACTGTGTAGTAAATGCTCTAATGTGTACATCGAACTAGAAGAAACTTCAAAAAGCAGTATATTTGATGTAACACTACGATCGGTGTATACCATAACTTCACACCTGAATCACTTGACAGTAAGATATTCATTTCTTTATTCATTTCACCACTTTCTAATGGACCGAGCGAGTGCATCAGAGTCGGTAAAAATGAGGTCGCTTGCAGTATTTCTTTACTTACTCAGCAGATGGTGTGTCGGAAGACAAAGCACGAGAAGCCAAAAAGCACTTCACTGCAACTTAATGTTAGAGAATTTGATACTCTTAGTGACCACTTCTAAAGACTCTTACCGATACAATATCAAACAAGAAAAAGAAAAAGCCTACGAACTCTAGTGTTTGTTTTCCATCCTGGTTAAGCGAGGCCGAAAACCTGCTTCTCAATCGGCTGAGAGAGCAAGCGAAGCTGCGAAATAGGAATGGGGTGGTGAAGCTCTATCTAAGCTCCATTTGCTCTATCCATCGCTCTGGATTTTGGGATTCTAGAGGGTGTCCTAGAGCTGCAAGTCAAGAAGCAGCTCTTCCGTTCCGTGCAACACCGTAACGGACTTATATAGTCGTGCTGATGAGGTGACCGTTCTTCGTGGATTATAGCATTCACGGTTCCATCAACCTGCCCGATTCATCTTCGTACTTGACTATCTTGAGCCTGTGTGAGAATTTCGTTGCGGTGGGGGTAACTAATGGTGGTCTGGTACTGTGGTAGGTCTTGGATACTTGTCTTTCATCCTCTTCTGCCTCCATTATACGCTTATGTCTTTGGACATAACGGATTGATTTAGTGATTGAATGAACAGGCTCCTCGAATGGCAGAGTTTCCGGAGCTGCGAGTTGGTTTGATGACCATACCAAAGACCAAGGAAATATGGAGATGAGAAGTTCGATACTTGAAGGTGGTGTGACTATTCGGGCGGTGTGGGAGCGGAGTATGTAAATCTCATGGATGAGTAGATGGCGAGTGCTTGGAAATAGGGAGCAGTAATGATTACTTCTCAACTTACAATGTGGAATGCAGAAGTAAAGGTTCTTTTGGAATCGTTTGTTCGTAAGTTTCATCATTGGTTGGGTATCGTAGCTATTTGAGATTCTGTATCCTGGAGGAGACTGATCATCCGGGTCTTGATATTTGCTGTAGTGGGATCATCCTCGAGACGTCGGTGTTGCGACATCGAAGATGACTTGCTGGACTTTGCACCAGCGGAATTCTCTCTCATCGCTCGTCTAGGCTCGTTCCCTCATTCAAAGTTCATGCTGGAAAGTTTCAGATTAACATTCCCGTTCAGGCAATATCACTCAGCCACGGCATGCCCAGCTTCTTCATCTCCACGGCCAATTGAAAGAGGTAATCCAAACTTCACCTCAAGTCAGCACAATCAGAGTGAGGACGTAAATCAAACATACCTCTCAGCCTGCGCCTTCGCCTTATCCACCGTATCGCCCCAAACGTACACCCCATGCCGTCTAACAAGCACAGCATACGTATCAGGGTATTTGTCCATAGCTTCCTCCAGATACTCCGTCAAGTCCTCCTCAAAGGGTGTATTCTCGATAACTGGAATCCTCAATGTATCATGGTATCCCAAGTTCCCTTGCTTCTGATACCCGCGACCGAAGGCCTTGATCTGCTCTATATTGTTTATCTCGAAGAGTTTGGACTTGGTAGGGGAGGATTCGAGGAGTAGTGTGACGAGGACGGCCCATTGAGAGTGCGAATGGATACAGCATCTAGCACCACGTTTCGTGAAAGCGGCCATGAATAGAGGCGTGCATTGCGAGGGTTTGAAGGTCGGTGGGGAGCGGAGGTAGATCCGTTTCTTAGGATCGAGCTGCTTTGACATTTCGAGCACGTAGATGTCTTCTGGTTTCATCATTTCTTTTTGGACGCCGGATGGTGCGAGGTAGACTAGGTCCCTGGAACAGATGAGTGTTGTTCTTCTTGTCCCCTGCTTATGTTTCTTGTGCTACACATACTCATCACGAATGCTTGCTCCTCCTCCTATGTGGTTGTTAGTCTTGTCAAAGGAGGGTTGTGAGAGATCCAAACCAGTTCCTGTCACCCAGCCCAAGCCCCAGAACTTCTTGCATAGCTCTGGAATGAGATTCGCAGGGTGTTTGGGGTCGCTGGACTTAATGAGGTAGTCATTGTTGTCAGTGGACTCTGGGGCTGTGTCTAGAGAGGGAGCCATCTTGCATTGAAGTATGTGGGTTGGCGGCAAAGAAAGGCGCTAGATTTCGCTGAAAGATGGCCAAAATAAGTGTTCCACAGCAGTGAAGATAGATTGCTGGTGTCTAATTTTTTTTTTTTTGTTAGAAGAAGATGTAGTTGTTGGCCTCGAGACTGTTAGTAACCAGTTCAAGAGAAGTGGTGGAGGGGTTCAAAAACTTCAAGGCGCGGGGTCCTCGAGCTGCAGCGCTAGGAAAAGCCACCCAACCACTTCAAAACGTGGACGGAGCAGAGACAGCAAGTGAAGTAAGACTTATTCACAGGGCTTAGATACATTCTATTGAATTATGTCGGACTCGCGACCTTTTTTTAACGCAGACCTAATGATCATAGCTATACTTCCTCTGCATTTGCCTGCACAGCGAAGTATTCCAGGTACCACAGGACAGGACAGATACAGCTATCCACAAGACTTGAGGCTGATCGCGCAAGGGCCAGGACTGTGGGGTATAAGGAAGTGAAGGCGGTGAAGCTGATAAGTATGGAATATTCCAGTACGAATTGTCCAAAACCAGTGGCGTGGGTATCGTATGGTAGAGTCGGTCGGTGAAAGGCAAGGAGGAATATCAGATGAAATTGAACTGATCCAATCCGTCAAGCAATCTTAGCCTTGAATGAAGTATCTGCAGCAACAGATATGCAACCTTGATCCCTGGCCCTTACTGCACGCCCATGTATTTCCTTAACTACTCAGTACAGCTTTGAGCTCGTCAGTAGTAGTAAATGAATCACGTATTGCAATTGGCTTGATCAGACACCTGCCTGCTATCCTCATATTGTTCTTTCAATTTTGACATATTGTGTTTCACAACTGCCTGTCAGTGGTTCAATTTTTGGGTGAAGCTGGTGCTTGTCGTCCAGCGGACTTTGTTGTCAAAGGGAGCTCAGCCATTGGTCCGAGTATGTCAGATCTGCTCAGCGGCTCTGTACTTCCCCTCATCTGTAGTTCAACTGGCCAGTCTGCCATTGATCTCGAACTCCATGAGAATGGGGCAAACCAAATTCTCCCCGACAATTTAAATGATGATAAAGTAAATAATGCAACGCTCTCGGCTTCGACTTATTCCAATAGCTGGTACTTAGTGACACGTTTCCAGATTCACCGACCCTGCACGGCACGGCATTGCTTGCTTGCTTGTTGATGAACTATATCCGGCGCGCCATTGATGAGGCAGAGAGAGCGGCAGCCGAGCTCATCTTGCTCGCACTAAGCTAGCTACTGTACTGTACTCTACTCGAGTACTGCCCTGCCATCCCAGCAGCACCTGCCCCAGATTTACTTAAGGCCACCTGGCAACCTCATCAGCCGAGCGAATATTAAGCAACTCCTCAGCCTCCCACATTTAAATCTCCTCCACCTCCTCTCCTCTCTTATCCCCCAAGAGCTCTGGAAGCAACAATCTACCCTCAGTCTTCTATCATAGTCGACTCTTCCATCATTCCATCTTTCTCTCAATTTGAATTTGATTGACCGATCGATTTGATCTGCTGTCGTCAACATGCGTTTCTCAGCAACTGCAGCCATCTCGGCCGCTGCCCTCCTGGCAGGAAATGTTAATGCTGATGCTCAATCTGTCCTGAGTGAGGCCAGCTCCTCTGTCTCTAGTGTTGCCAGTGATGCTTCTTCTGCAGCTACCTCTGCCACTGAGCTCCCAGAACTGCCAACCTTTACCGTAAGTTTTCGAGCCATATCCTGTCTCGAGTGCATTTTGAACTAGCATGCAATTGAGTGCTAACGCACCTTCGAATAGCCTACCAAGATCAAGGGCGACTTTGTTGAGCAGTTCACAGACGATTGGGAGGCGCGATGGAAGCCATCGCATGCCAAGAAGGATACCAAGGGCTCTGACAAGGACGAGGAGTGGGCATACGTCGGTGAATGGGCTGTCGAAGAACCACACGTCTACAAGGGAATGGAGGGCGATAAGGGTCTGGTCGTAAAGAACGCGGCTGCCCATCATGCCATTTCTGCCAAGTTCCCCAAGAAGATTGATAACAAGGGCAAGACCCTGGTTGTCCAATATGAAGTCAAACTCCAAAGTAAGAACACATATCTTCGGTTTCGATAAGCGATCTCGAAATGCTCGCTTCAGACATACACTAACATCTTTGCGCAGACGGTCTCGAGTGTGGTGGCGCTTACCTGAAGCTCCTCCGTGACAACAAGGCTCTCCATCAGGAAGAGTTCTCCAACGTCTCTCCCTACGTGGTCATGTTCGGACCAGACAAGTGTGGTTCTACCAACAAGGTCCACTTGATCATTAACCACAAGAATCCAAAGACTGGCGAATATGAGGAGAAGCACTTGGCAACTGCCCCAGCTGCCCGTATCGTCAAGACCACCGAGCTCTACACCTTGATCATCCACCCCAACAACACCGCCATCATTAAGTTGAATGGTGAGCAAGTCAAGGAGGCCAACCTTCTCGAGGACTTCCAGCCAGCTTTCAACCCACCCAAGGAGATCGATGACGCAAAGGACACCAAGCCAGACACCTGGGTTGATGAGGCCAGAATCCCAGATCCAGAGGCTACCAAGCCTGAGGATTGGGACGAGGATGCGCCATTCGAGATTGTCGATGAGGCTGCCACCAAACCAGAGGATTGGCTTGAGGACGAGCCCCTCTCTATCCCCGACCCAGAGGCCGTCAAGCCAGAGGATTGGGATGATGAGGAGGATGGAGACTGGATGTAAGATTTCTTAACCAGAACATCTTTGAAGCCTTCACTAATTATGAATAGCGCCCCAACTGTCAGCAACCCCAAGTGTGACGAGGTCTCCGGATGTGGACCATGGGAGAAGCCAATGATCAAGAACCCCGAGTACAAGGGCAAGTGGACGTGAGTGTCTCTAGATTCTTCTTATCGTGTTCCTGCTAATTTTCAAAGCGCACCATACATTGACAACCCAGCCTACAAGGGTGTCTGGGCTCCTCGCAAGATCAAGAACCCAGACTACTTCGAGGATAAGCACCCAGCCAACTTGGAGCCTATGGGAGCTATCGGTTTCGAGATCTGGACCATGCAAAACGACATTCTGTTCGACAACATCTACATTGGTCACTCCGTTGCTGAGTACGTGGGCACCTTATCCCATTTGGATACTAGACGTATGCTAACATGAATTGTAGTGCTGAGAAGTTCGCTGATGAGACCTTCAATGAGAAGCACCCCATCGAGCAATTGATCGAGATCGCCGAGAAGCCAAAGGTTGACGACACCAAGCCACCTCGCTCCCCATCCGACCTCGTTTTCACTGAGGACCCCATCCACTACGTCAAGGAGAAGCTTGACCTTTTCTTCACCATCGCCCAAAACGACCCCATCCAAGCTATTAAATTCGTTCCAGAGGCTGCTGGTGGTCTTGCCGCTGTCCTTGTTACTTTCATCGCCCTGATCGTCGGTATCGTTGGCATGAGTGGATCGTCCGCACCACCACAGGTCAAGAAGGCAGTTGAGAAGTCAAAGGCTGCGGCTGTTGATGCCAAGGATAAGGTCGCTGAGGCTGCCGCGTCCGGTATTGAGCAGGCCAAGGCTGAGAAGCGTTCGACCCGAAGCACCTCATAGATTGGAGGACGTGGATTGGTAATTAGAATAAGCAAATCTGGTTTATGGATGGGAGGATGTGTTACAGTAGGCATTTGGAGAAAACCCTTTTCAAGGTACATTTGCATTTTCCGTCCTTTATTTGATGTTCCTGCCAAAAATTTGGGGGATGGGGAGTCTTCTCGCATTCCTGGGACATCTGTATTTTAGGCGCACAAAATTATTGAAAGCAAACCTCTCAAAATAAGTTGCACGTCTTTTCATCTCATCAATAGAAGAACTGGGTGCTTTTTATTGACATTGTGGGAGAATCTGGTCATGTCATAAATTTAATCGCTTTCCTTTGCCGACTCGCTCAAGCGAGCCCCTTTCCTCGAATAATATAAACACCACGACGCTCGCTTGCGAGAAACTCCACCATCCTCTTAACCTCACTTTCAGATCCCCAGATCAGCTTTATGTCGAGTACGTGAGACCTGATAATATTGCTGTCTCCACGATGCTGGGTTTGTTTCTCTTTTCAACTTTTGGATTTTGCTCCTTCAGTTTCTTTCCATGAAATGATTGGATGTTCGTCGCAACAAGCATCGATCTCGAGCTCTATTTAAGAAATGTATGGAAAGCATTTCGGAACATTGATCTATGTAAAATTTCTTGCAGTCATTATGTCTGTCTGTCTATATTGGTTCTTGTGTATGCAGGTAAATGGCACAGCCTGCAAAGCATCGTAAAAATCCACAAGAAAGTCATCGGTTCATCACCCGTCTTATTCAATCCTACACCTCCAGCATTCAGAAAATATATCCAACGACCTATCAATCATCCATAGGAAACTGCATATCGCCGCTCTGCTTCCTCACCCTCTCCCCACCCGTACTTTCAGTTCCACTCCCGCCCTTAACCACCTGCGCCGTCCACCTCTCAGGCATAATACTCTCAAAACTAAATTTCCCCTTCGAGTTCCTCAGCACCTCACCCTCCTCGGTAATGATAGCATCAATCAGCTCATGCGGTGTAACATCGAAACTCGGATTCCAGACGTCAACCCTCTGGTCCGCAATCGCCACCCTCGCCGTCTTACTGACATCGACCTTACCATCTTTGTCGACAACGGCGCCCGTGATCTGTGTGAGTTCTGTGCCAGCGCGGTCTTCGATCTTGATGCTGGAACCGGTTTCGGTCTCCAGGTCGATGCTGGTCGTGGGTGCGGCGACGATGAATTTTATGCCGTGGTATTTGGCTAGCACGGCGAGGCTGTAGGTGCCGATCTTGTTGGCGGTGTCACCGTTTCTGATTCTGGTGTTAGTGCGCGTTTGTTCTCAATATTTCCAAACCGAAAGTGTCCGTGGAGATAATAGAGAGTCAAAATCATTCCCAGATATAGCACGAATAGTTCAGGGAAAATAGTGAGATGTGACATACCGAGCCACACGGTCTGCGCCAACGATGACAGCCATGATGTTCTTCTCTGTCTTCTTGCGCGCGAACAGAGCGCCGGCCATGGAGTCGGTGATCAGAGTAGAGGGGATTTGCTCGTAGACGAGCTCGAAAGCTGTGAGGCGAGATCCTTGGTTGTATGGTCGTGTCTCGGTGCAGAAGGCGTGGTCGAGGTAATTCATGCTGTGGAGACTGCGGATTATGCCTAGGGCTGTGCCGTGGCCGGAGGTAGCAAGTGAGCTGGGATGGAAAGTAAGTAAAGCACTTCATGATATCTACTACTTTAAAAGACAACTTGGGAGGGGTAACGGTTCTGCGCGCGTCCATAGACATACCCAGTATTGCAATGCGTCAACACACTAATCTTCCTATATGTCCTATCCGGGGCTCCCTGCGTGCCAGGCGGACTGGTCGTATAATATCTCAACTCATCACTTTTATCAACAGGTGTCAGAATCGGCATCTGCTGTCTCCTCAAGTATTCGGCTCCATATCTACCGATCTTGCGGTTGGTAGCCAGATCATCTTCTAATATCTTCTCTGCGGTATCGATATACGCTTGTCTGATCTCTGCACATGCTGCTGTGGCGTCTGAGGTTGTAGAGGCAGAGGCGGCTTCGGAACTTTGTTTCTTGAGGAGCTTGATGGCGTTCGAGAGGTCGACGGCTGTAGGGCGACTGCCCATTAGAAAGTCAAGACGGGAGCCGATGAATTTGACGAGGTGATCTTTAGAACTGGTACCTGATAGACGTCAGCTGGCTTTCGAGGCATATCACCTTCCATGAATGAAAACAGAAAAACTGTAACGAACCATCTTTCTTGGCCTCCAACTCAACAGCCAACGCGAGTGCTGCAACGATAGCTATGGCAGGGGCACCTGTTCACTCTTTAGCTCTTGACACCTCATGACAGCGAACATCTCCACAGAACAGGTCCTAAGATGTACCTCTCACCCGCATCGCCTTGATACAATCAAATGCCTCCTCACAAGTCTCGACACTGTCGTAGACAAACTCATGCGGGAGTTTCAGTTGATCCAGAACCTCTAATTTGCCTCTCGAGTATTTGATTGCTTGCAAGCCGTGCTGTGCCATACTTTCTGGCGATATGACTGATGTGAGATAGCAAACGGTTGGAAGTTCTTCAACTAGTTGATATAATTGTGATCAATCTAAAATAAATGATTGATTTCAGTTTTTATGCGCTTCAGTGAATAATTGACTTCGTTGTGATATCCGTCCCCAGCAACAAAATATTTTGGGCGGTGGATTACGGCAATATCAAACACCCCGCGCCTATTTTGGGCGTAGCTCCACCATTATCGAATAACCCCACAGCGCCACGAGATCTGCACGATCAACATTCTAACCAGGGCCAAGAAATGGCCCTGATACTACCTTACTTCAATTGCCACTTCCCATATGGATCCACCCTGAATGATGATATGCTTAAATATACGTCTATATACAAGACAATACTTCGACATATAACCTGGAGAATTTCTGTAAACAGTGTGATCATATCTTCATTTACTAACTACATCTCAGCGTAATAACACCTGCCGAAATGGGCTTCGTTTGTTCAGAACAGCCGAGCCGGGGAAATCTCATCCTGCCACCTCGCTGTTCACCAGAACTCCAAACCAGATCCACACCCAGCGCCTGACAACCCGACGATGCGTAAGCTTTGTGAGCATAGCAGCCCAGCAGTCATTGGGTAAAAGAATAGGAAGAAACGAATAATGCATTTGCTGCTGCTGGTGCAGCTGCTAAGAAGCGGAACGGCCTCTGCTATTTTGATTGACAATTTCTCCTGCCCTTAGTAGAGCACTGACAGGGTCTAGGATCGTGTCATCTTGTGAAGTAGAGTTTATGTATTCTCTATTTCGATAGTCTGGCTGGTCAGTCGAGGGAGGTTGGTGTGATGGGATGGGGCCGTAGCCTCGAATTGGGGGTATAGGATGTGCGTACTCTCCCGTTTTGGGGAGTGCTTCTTGATGTTAACATTCCAAGCTTGTTAATTAGGGGGGGTGGGTTACATACCATTTGGAGACTGCTGTGGATGGCCCAGCAGTGTAGTTTGGGGAGATAAAGATGGGGGCCTGATAGGTGGTAATTGGTTTTCGAAGGATTTCTGGGAGTACATGGATGGGATGGGGAGCGCTCTCTCCATCGGCGGCTCCATAGGTGTCCGAGGGGAGTAGTAGACAGAGGATACTGTACTGCCCGAAGATGTAGTTGATCGGTTGGTTGATTCTGAAGTTAGCAGTGGTGGCGGATGGGTATGACCCGTTCGGTGAGCATGTTGTTGCGAACCGGTGAGGTTGAGAGGTTCAGGAGGAGCAGGTCCCGAAAAACTAGATTGTCTATCCTTAACACTTGCGATTCGAGGAAGTTGTTGATAGCGACCAGCAATCTCGTCTCGCTGTGCGTCTCTCCAAGGAAGAGAGGGGTAGATTGAGTCGCGATAGCCTGGAAGGACTGTAGGAGAAGTAGCTGAGACCTGAGGGGCCTGTGACCCCAACGCCAAATTCAAGGTCGGCATTGTTGACACCTTTGGTGACGATTGAGCTTCAGGAGTCTGCCACTGATTGGAGCTTGAGACAGGATGCTCAATGCGGGCACGGCTAGCTGGAGGTTCTTGCTGACTAGTGCTGCTACTTGCAGTGCCACTGCTTGTTGTACTGATGTGAGCTTCCAGCTTCGGTCGTTTGGATACATCTGCATCGCTCGCTGGCGAGAATCAGTCAGCTATTCCTTCACAGCTCCTCGTAGTGAAGAGAGACGTACTCTGCTGAGGATTTGAATGCCTCGCCTTGAATTCCACCAAGTATTGCGAGTATTCCGCATACTGTTCCGTTTTCTTGTATTCCACAAGTTCGTTGTTGTACCGCTCTTTCGCAGAAAAAGCTTGCTGTTCATAAGGATCCTTTTCCCCAGGTGATAGATTCTGCCAGTTTTCCCCAACCAGCTTAGCGATCTCTGTGAACGACAAATTCCTCCCTTTGAGATCCTCACGCATCTTATTTGAAAATATCACATATGCCGATGGTGGCCTTTCCGGGGCATTCTCATCGGGTTTTGGATGTCGTCTGTACTTGCGCTTCGCGCCTGGAACCGAGACTCCTGCATCCTTGCCTTCGCCCTTTGTTCCAGCAGGCTTTTGCTCATCTCCTTGTCGGTCGTCAGTGGGCGTATTTCGAGGCGAGGCTAAGGCCCTGTCAGACGACAAGCCTCGCGAATTGGCAATTTTCCGCTGTAGCTTCCTCCGATGACCGAGTTTTACACCCAGAGCATCAAAATCCGATTCTGTAATGTCGAGAATTGTATCCCAAGTGTCAAATCCCTGTTCGATGAACTCGTGGAGGTAGTGAGAGATACCCAGCTCAGCAAAAATGGCTGCCAATTCAGTCATACAGTTGGTTGCTTCTGGAAACCGTCCAGGGCTTTTTTTTCTTGAGGTAGCCTTCTAGGAGTTTCAGTCAGACTGTGGCTAGGTCAATGCAACCAGAAGCCCTCGTTACAACTGCTGTCTTCGTATCGAGATGCCACCAGTTATGTCCCAAGGATGATATACCTCCGGAAAAGGGTTGGAAGTGTGTGTCGTGGAAAGCCACATCGATGTCCGTGGCGTGCAAAACTGTCAGAAGGTATAAAGGGTCATAGATAGCTCCAGTTGACGGGTCACCAACTTCTTCGAGTCTTGAAAAGCCGGAGATCGTATGGGGATATTTGTCAGGGCCTGTGTCTGTGTCTTTACCTAGAAGACTGCGATTATATGTAGTGAGATGAGGACTCGAGGCTTGCCGTCGGGGTCTGATGGAAGGCGAGGTCGAGTAGGTTCAAGGTTCAGGCCGCCCGAGACTGACGGAGATGCCTCCTTTCTTTGCATTAGCTCAAGCTTGAAAATTGAATGGTCTTCAGTAGCAATGGTGGTTGAAAATGCCATTGCGATTCGGTAACTGCAAATAAGACGACAAGGAATGTGGTGGAGCGTTGTGCTAGGAGGATTACCTGTTAAGGAGGAGAAGACCTGGGACAACTGAGGCGAAGATCGGCCCAAACAGTGCGTGATCGAGGTAGATAACAAGGCTTGGAGGGAGTTGTAGGGATTGCGACTGGAGATCCTTCAGTTGAGATGGTTGGCTGATGGTTATCAGAGAGTTCAGTGCTGGTCCAGAGGAGTGGAGTAGATCGGCACGGCGAGGGTGAGGTAGATGTGGATGTGGATGTGGTTGATTGATTGATGCTTGGAAGAAAACAAAGAAGTAGAAAAAAAGAAGCGAAAGGCGTCCGTATTTGCTGCCTGTATGTACGTATAAGAAGAAGAACGAACGAGACAAGAGGGAAGACGAGGATGTCGTGCACTAAGGAATCCGATTAGGTGGTTGAGGGAGGGAGGTGGAGTGGGAGTGTCGCAGTCAGTGGAAAGGGAAGGGAGCGAAGGAGCGACGGTCGCCTGTCTGTCTGTCTGTCTGGGTGTGTCCAGTCTAGTCTAGTCCAGCGTAGAGGGAAATTCGCATAGCCTGGCCTGCGACAAGGGCAAGCAGGGCCAGGGGCAGAACAAGTAGGGGTAGGCTTGCCCAATCAAGGTCATGTTAGGCAAGCGAGGAATTCATGGCAGATAGAGAGCTATGGAGTAGAGCCTGAGCCAGAGTCAGACTTACGGAGGTAGAGCCAGAGCCGGATAGCGCTGCTCGAGGGCTGCTCAGAGATTCAGAGCCCGGGCGCCTGAGTCGGGCTCAAAAAATGTTGGCTGCAAATCATTTACTCAGACATAATAAATGAATGTTCACCCGCGTCCTGAGTGCGTGCAGCGCTGAATTGCAGGTGAGCCAGCCCAGCGGACGACGGGTTGCCCCTACGGCGGCGCCAGTGCCTTAAGGCGGGGCTATCAGGACGATGACGGTGATACTACAAACCTCAACTCGCGCACGAGGAACCCTGAATTTCGATCACAACTCACATTTTCGATCTTGCTTGGTCGTGGCAACCAAAACTCTGAAGAGGCCATAGCTAGGCTAAGCCTTAACCGGCCTGGACATGGGACAAGACCCGTCAAAACCCCGACTGCTGCTGTGAGTGGCCAAATGCGCAAGTGGGATCGATGATACTTAAGATGATGCCATCGGAGGAGGAACTGTCCCCGGGGTTATCGCTGTCGGTGTTTACGGGGACGCAAACTGGGGCAATTGGGATGCCGAAAGCTTCGAGTCAACGTATTTATTATTTAAGCTACTATACCTTCTCGGCTTCAAATGCATCGTGATCATGTAGATTTAATGGCGATGTCATGAACAGCCTTCGTACCGATTGACCGGTGTTGATGGTGTAGCTGAATGATAAGGTGGTTCTCCCCGAGGAATAGCTCGAAGACGGCAATTGGGTAGGATATACCTCCGCAACAGCTGACCGTATGTTATCCGTGCATGGATGAAATTGAGATAAAATCATTGCTACTTCTCTCAATTGCTAGTCAAAACTTTCAAGAGGTACTTACCTGCCACTTTTCCGAGTTCCTGTATCTCAAAGGCCGAATCGAAGATTACTAAATTCCATTCGGCTGGCGCTACTGCTATGGAAAGTTACATGTCTGTCATGAGGCATCTGCTTGTGGTTCTCTGCCCCGAGGCACGGGATGAAGTGGCTTTCCCCTCCTCCATGGCTTCGGCATCTTTCATCGTGATCTTGATGCAGATCAGTCGGATCAGATCTAAATTTACTTCGTACCTACTAAAGATTCATCAGTCTGCTGTTAGTTAGTAAAGTACAAGTACTCTATCAGAGGGGGTACTGTAGAGGATACGTAGAGGTACATGAGACCACGGTACTCTGCACATGCCATGGTATTCTGCACATTCCATCCGCCACGGCACGCCCGTTCTCCCCTTGGCTGGATCTGAGCAATGCGTGCACGCCCCCAAAAACGATATTTCCCGAAAGTATGGGAAAGATGAGCGATGCCAGTCTGGCATCCATTTTTCTATTGTCGCCTACCCAGTCCCTGTTTTCTGGCATTGGCTCGCTTATTTAGTGTCCTGGCGCTGTAGGGCGAACGGCATCAAATTATCGATGCACAGTACGAATTTACGATGGCCATGACATTTCCAGTTTCTTGCACATGGCGAAAACGAAACGAAACGAGAGGAGAGGAAAGCGACCAGCCAGTCAGTCATTCAGTCAGTCGGCTCCACCAGTCTTGCCTCTGCCAATGTCTCGGTTATCACCATCAGCACCCCTTAACCCAACCACAACGACGGCCAATGTCCTCCTTTTCTCGTACTTACTTGCTGACTGGTGAGATCAAAATAGACATGAAATCAGAAGAGACAGAGAACAGCATCAACTTCGTTATTATACGAAGAACTTGGCCTCCGGAGACGCCCCCGGGCATGCACATAACAAGGCGACTCCAAGTAGATTTCCTGGCTAATCGGCCTTCTAGAAGCTTGTGTGCCTGCTGGAAGTTTCGGAACTTAATGGCATTAGCATTGGGCGATGCGTTTGGGAGCGGAATTCCATCTTGAACTCTCGTACTAGGAAGAACCTTCTTCATCGTCAGTCCAACTACACTAACTAGCACTTCAAAATATTCCAAAAGCCAAAACAAATCGTACGATGTTTCAATGTTTGCACGCCTCACACACTCTCCCCACCACTTCCAAGTCAGTAAGATGCCGACATCCCGGGCAGATACCTCGCAGTAATGAAATTTTGACTTGATTGAGAATAATCAAGGTCCACAATCTAGGAAAACCAGCAGAAACGGTGGTGCAGCCCTACAATTCTGCACGCTGTTCGGAGACTCACGGGTTTTACGAATTTCTGGGATCTACCTCGGACTGGTGAGTTCAACTGAAAATTAAGGTATCCAGGTTAAGAACTGCCGTTGTTTCTGAAATTCTGCAACTTTATTTTGAGGCAATCCGTAGATGCCTGTGCATGAACTTTCCATGGATTTTAGCACACTGGCTGACTGTGAACTGAGGAACATAGACTGAAAGAAGTGGCACAATAAATTAGACAAAATGATGGAATGACTTGCATGCCCTAATAATACGCGCATCACTTCAATATTGGAGCTGTACGTGCCAGCCCGTGAACAAACCACCTACCCTCTTGTAAGTATCCCAATCGGGCCATCACCTGACTCGTGTGTTTTCTCAGATGCAAGCCAAATCCCGGGATAATGGAAGCAAGATATCTCTCATTTTACAAACTAATTGTCACTTCATTTTAAAGGATATTGACGCGCCAAATGGAAGGTACATTCAAGGTAGAACTGGTTTGCTCTTTCTCTCAGCTACCCACACACAAGACAAGTGATCCAGTAGCGTGTTCCTTATTCAGCCAGGCCGATGCAATCCAAGAACAATTAAAATGCCATCACCCTTCTTCATTCTCCATTCTCCATTCTTCCGTCTCCCATCTCATCCCAGTGAAATTCCCTCTGCTGCTCAGGCGCGAGAACGCATCTCCTGAGGATTCAGAATCGCACCGAATAGCCACAGGCGAGTCTGTTGCCATATCTGTCAGCAGGCCCTATCGTCTCATGATCCTCTCACAAAGACTCCCTCCAACTCCAACGAAAACCAAGTATCGCGCCGACTAGCAGGGCTGACAATGGCCTCATCGAACGATTTCTCTGCAGTACCGGCATCAGCCACGGATGAACATGATCTAGCGCAGGTACGCCTCCCACCTTATCTCGTTGACTGGAACGTCGTTCGTTCTTCGCATTCGAAAGTACTGTTGCATAGTTGCGACAAGGGTAATCCTATTTGCCCTCCTTCCCTAAAGCTATGTCCGCTCTTGAATGCCCCAGGAACACTCCACTCATCCGGCGATGCCAATGCTGCTGTGCCAGCCCGCCTGCCCCATGCAACAACACCGGCAAGTGAACTGGCATGGGCACTGTACGCTTCCCCTGAATGAATAATGCCTAACAGAAAATGGCAATTCTCCGGGTGCATCGTCCGACTCCGCATCTTCTAGAATCCCCATCTCTGATTCTTCGGCGCTCATCGCATCCTTCACACACAACCGGCCCTTGTACTACCAGCTAACGCCTCCGATCGATCTAGACTCTTCAGCAAATCGCAAAGTACGTTCAATCTCGATTGTCGCCCAGAAAGCCATCACCACTTTCTCATCCACATGCATGCATTTTCGTGATGCCATTTGAAATGGGATAGTGTTGGCCGGGGCCAGTCTCCGCGTGGCTTTTGGCGGCGAAGAGGCGCGGCCCAGCCAGATCTCAAGCTGTCAAAATTCCATCCAAGACACCAGGCTATTTTCGAGTCCCAAATACGACGCCGGCAAAGAGATCCGGCCCAATTAGCTCCCGCGCCTTTAGATCCTTATTTTCACTGCTTGCTGTTCTCGGCCGCGAGCGAGTCATAAACACTGACAAATATTGGCTCTAGGGGCGAGAAGACCGCGCAGGCTCTGGAGTCGAATCTGACAAGCCTCGAGAAAAAGATTGATGATTTGCTGGCGAGTTTTGAGGAGTCGGAGCGCGCGAAGGTAGATGAGGCAAATTCTAAGCAGGACAAGGGCGTCGTAGGTAGCGATGGAAACGAGGAGAAGGCTTGAGTTGTCAAGTTTGAGGAAAGAGACATACTCTGAGACGAAGGTCACATTTGCATGGGCAGAATTCCATCACCCGACAAATCCCTCATGATTGCCTCTTTCAACTCCAGATGGGGCCATAGAGCAGTTACTAAACATAGATAACAGGATCAATCGACGAAGTTGGCATTCGTGCAAATTACTGCTTTCCTCAACTTGGTCTACCAACCTCGATCCAGAGGAGAAACTCTCATCTAGTCCATGCCTCATCTTCCTGTTCTTTTAAGTCCTTTCCGTCGATCAATTGCCAGCGTCTAATGCTTTTTTATCGCAGATCATGCGCCATGTTCCTCTTCTGTACATTTGATTCCCCGCCACTTGGTGAGCTAGGGGCTATCTACCACATCAAATATCCATCGAGAACGATGTTTCCTAAAATACCCTCAAGTTATGACCTACTTAGGCACTTTCCATTTATCTCCTACAAAGCATCAGAAAATATACCTTCCCTCCACGTCCCTCTTTCATGCATCTGTGTCCCTACAATACTTACTCATATCCGAGCACCGCTTCAAGAACTGATGCTTCACTTTCACACTCTCTCCCTCCCTCCCATCTATCCTCTCTAAATTATCCACAGCCGAAAAGTACAAGATACAAGTAGAACTTAGCTGCTTAGCCGGGTCAAGTAAATCCAGCTTGGAACTTCACCTATTTCTTCCCTCTCTTCTTCTTCCTTCCCATATTCTAATCACCAACAAGCCTTTCTGTACTGCTTGTCCAGCAAAACTCACTTCACATATTCCCATGCATAATAGCTGACCTCTCCTAATTTTCATTGCTGCCTGTCAAGTTCAAGACAGAATCCGAAGAATTGTCCTTGGAAGACAGACAGAAGTGCCACCAAACGGCTCCAAATTGCACAACGCATTGAGCGAGCCGCATAAGGACTGTGGTTATATGCTTATTGGTCAACAAGCTAGGAAGGAAAGAAATCGAACGAGAGTAACAGCCAGCTGATAAGCGTAGATATCGTGTATCACTCATTGCTGTATAACACACCCTCATTGTTCAATGGAACATTCAAACCAGGGTGAGGTAAATACCTCCGTAAGAGCATTTCCCAAACTCAGTACAAATACCAAGTCAGGGAATATTTCCTTCGCAAGCAAACATGTATGAGTCGAAAGGGCAATCAGAAATTATACATTTGTCATTACTCTTCTGAATCAGAGTGTAGTACGGAGATAGTGCATGCCGAATCCTAACATCTATCCTGGCATGTTCTATACAAAGTGTATCCATCCAACGCCATATCATGCCATGCCATGCCATGCTGTGTTGTACTCCTGTTATGCAATCGACCCCCAAATTTCGCTATGCAGAAATCAATCTCTCTCAAGAGACAGGACAAAAAAAATCACCAATCCAACCCCTCTCCATGTAATATACTTTTCAAGATACCAGCACCCAAACCCTCCACAGCCTGCGCAACTTCCTTCTCACCCACACAACTACCGACACGCTTCTCATCTCCGACGCCGATGCGACCTCCAAACTTGGCAGCTCGTCCCTTTCTGGGTCCAGCGTTCAATCCTACAAATGAGCCGTTTCGACCATCGACAGCGCTGATCAAGGATAAGGTTTCCAAACTTCCAATCACGTCTCTGAACTCAGTGCTAGTGAGTGGGTGGAGAATTGATTCGCGAGTGCACAACTTGCAGTAGATATCGTACAAGGCCTTAACAGTAGGAGCTACGTTCTTGGATTTTGAAGGTGTGGCCATGACGTTTGCTGCCGCTTCTCGCTTGTGCTTCTCAACTGCTACCAAGGCGCAGAGAGCTGCTTTTTGCTGGAGGTTCAGAGTCTTGAGTCTCTGGTTTGCTCCATTACCGAAAGTGGAAGAGGTGATCTTGTTGACATGCGAAATGGATGCTCGTGGTGCGGTCTCAACAGTAAGCGTTCGCAATGACTGTGCTAGAGCCTTCGCTGGTACAGATTTGGTTGTCTGTTGTCTGGCTGGAGAAGCTAGGTTCGCATTCTCCTCAAGAGGTTTCTTGGAAGGGCTAGAAGGGCATTCCTGTTGGAGCTGCTCATTCAATGCTTGTTCATGCTTCTGCTTGGTCTCGGACTCGACCAAATCAATGGCTCGTCTACAGATGTCGAAAGCCTTGCGCAAATCGCCACTCTGGCTGGAAACCTTCCGGGAGCAAAGTTCGATAGCTGCTGGATGGAGGAAAGGGACGTAATCCGGTGTTGGGCTGTCCGCTGGGATGAGAGACTTTAGTCGAGTGACAATGACCGTCTTGATCTGAGCGACGCTGTAAGGCAAAAATGGTAAAAGTTGTGGCTTCAAGTTCCGGGCCTTCAATCGAGGAAGAAATCTGTCCGTCATGTCCAACGCGTTCGCGATTCCGATCAAGACCAGGCGTGAGGACTTTTGGAGAGACCACTCGAAAAGCTTATACAGAATTTCCAGATCCAGAGTAAGAATGTGGTCAATCTCGTCGAGAGTAACGACATAGACCGTTTTTGACTGCTTTCTCGGAACGAACATTCCCTGCAAAGTCTTGATCTCATCTCCCTCGAGAACCTCAATACCCTCGCAAAGGCTCTCCAGTAGATTTCCTTGCAAGTCCTTAGACGTCTTCATGCTCATGCAATTGATGTATGCCTTCTTGACTGTGGTTGATGATTCGAATGATTCCGTAACCTCGTTGACCATAGCGCTCTTTCCAGTCCCTGGTGGACCACTGACATAGGTGCAGCCCCCTGACGTCTTGGCGATTGACTCCCTCACAAACTTTGACAACTCCTCTCTCTCAGCTTCCCTCCCAATAAGTCGACCAGGTTCCGTGCTACGCGTAAACAATTGCCGTGCCTTACTGTAGACAGTTGTGATTGATCCGCCAGGTGTCAATGGCGTTCGTGGAGTTCGAGGTGTCAATGGCTTTCCAGCAAGCATGACACGATGTCTGGGAGTGACTGGAACTTGTTTTGAAAGTGCATCGCGGTGTCGTGGAGTCTGAGGTGTAGGATTTTGGATGCGCTTCGAGTTGTCATCTACCTCTTGTGAGTAGAGTTCACTTTTGCTCGACATCGAATACTGACCGTTCTTGTTCGCGCTGAAATGGGCCTTTGACTTCGAGTCCGAGAGGCCAATCCGAGTTCCAGCAGCACCGTGCTTTGCTGGTGTCGACTCATCGATTTCCATTGGCTCGCCATCTTGTGCTTCATTATGTGTAATCTTCGTCACGAAAGGGTTCTCGTTTTCATCGTTGAAGATCTCAGGTTGCTGAGGTCGCTGGCTGATTTTGACGCGTTTCGGTACTGCGAGCTGCGATTAGTGGAGCTTTAGAAAGTCCAGGAGGAGGACATACTAGAGTTTGTTGAGCTTCGAGTCCTCTTTCCCAGTACAGAAGATGCCATTGTGTTGGGTGGTTCTTGCTGTGGTTACTTGATGGAGAGAGAGAAGGTCGAGGTCGAGAAGTTGGTTGTTGTGGAAAGTGAAAGGTGAAGTGATCGGGTCGAGGTAGAAGAAGACATGAAAAATGTCAGTCGCGTCCCGGTACGCGAAGCAGGAGGAAGGCCCGAGCCACGCGACGGCGACGTGACAAGCGAGAAATGCTAAAGTGGTTTTCCCGCTTTCGCGTTGAACCCCTGAAACTGCTAGCCGAGGGCGGGCTCAGACACTGTACTTGCTGTTCTCGAGCAAGAATCGCAAGCTCATTGTTTATTTCGCAAGGTCTCAAACACTATCTGCCTATGAATGAATTGAAGATATCATATCAATATAGCTCTTATTATAAACATGTCCAAACATGTTCAATGCTTCTCGGGATCACGTTGCCATCTGATGTTCTTACAATCCAGCGTACCAGTGTTTGTTGTCCACAGTTCGTAGCTCCAAATGTCGTGTCTTGGTGCCACCCTAGGAAATTTCAAGATCCACACGCCCGTTGATAGTTAGTTCATGGGAAGGAGGAGGTTGGGGGCCGAAGCGCTTGGTGTTATTCTTGATCTGTGCGACCATGCCCATCTGGATCTGGATGCTGTGCAGAAGAGGGATGGAAAAAAGACTGACATGCACGAAGGCACGAAGGTGACAATTGTCCAATATCAGCATGGCTTGCTTCTTCCTCCATCCATGCTTCTCTTCTGGGCGGCAAGACATCAACACCTCAAGACATCTCTCCCAAATCCCCCTTCTAGCCCAGCGCTTGTTAAGAGGCACGCTGCACTGCACTGCAATGCGTTGCCATGCCTCAATATCGTGCTCGAACCTTAAGAGTACGATTCAATGTTCTCTAGCCGCCCAGCAGGGATGTTCATGGGTGATGACTGGCCCAAGATGCCAGCGTCTTTCAGCCCCGCCAATCACACTCGTCTCACGGACTCTCACCACCAAGAAATCGTCCGCCCAGCGTTGACGTGGGCGTCTGTTTGTCCTGGTGCTGGTCTGCCCAATCTATCGCGAAATAGCCAGCTTGCTTATTGAAAGACTGCATCTACCTGTGTTTCGTTTCCTCCATTTTGCATCGTCCTTCCACCTTTCAGCTTCACGCATCTGCATCTGTATTGCATCTCTGCCTCGTCAGCGGCCTCTATCGCGGTCGCAGCAAACCCGACCTCATTCTGATACAGACCCCGCCTTGCCGGCAGCGATCTCTGTGCCTCAAGAGAATAGCTTACTCGTCGAGTCCAACATCCTATAAATAACACTTCGTGCATCACGTACCGAATCGTCATTGGATATTCGCATCCCGTACCTGACGATGGCCGGCCGTCAAGGCAAGCCCGATGAGGAGCTCTTCTTCTCTCGGCCTTCGAATGGAGAAGACAGCCCTACTGTCGAACCTCTAAGAATATCCAAGCCGACCAGCCCTAAACCTCGAGCAGATTCAGCTGCTTCAGGGCGAGTCAATTATCCGGCCCCGACCAGCAAACATAGCTTCCCCCTGCCTCCCGGCGCATCGAGTTCAGCAAGTCCTCTACCTTATCCTGACGACGACGATATCTACACCCGACCTTCTGAATCTCGAAAGCCGAAAGCTCCATACCCTGAAGATTCGAAACCATCTTCAGGCAGATCAGGCTCGGGGAGCCAGGGCAGACCAGCTAGCAGTGGCAGGACGGCTTCCAACGATAGTACATCCAGGCTGAACACAAGTCCTCTTGACAAGAGAGGCCCAGGTCTCGCAGAGCGTCGGGGTACTGCTCCAAAGCCACTACCAGAATCTCCTGGTCCAGATCTACCAGACAAGGAAGGCTTGTTTGCGAAACAGCCCAAGAGAGATCCTAAGCCTGCTGCCGCCGCATCACGTCCGTCTCAGTCTAGCGCTCCTTTATATCCCGAGTTTCGTCAACAATATTATCCACCACCAGTTCCAGGCGCAGCTGAACTGAATGGGACATCAGTAGAGAATCCCAACCTGATCGCCCCCAGCGCCATGAACCGATTCGCTTCTACGGCTTCGACCTCGACCACCAGAGCTACAAGAGGATCTCCACCTCCTCCAGAAACCCCAATCGTGGGACCTGGGGAACAACCTGGTGGCGGAATCGAGGCAAGATATGCCGCGGCCGGAATATCAGGAACGGCTACTCTAAGTAGTCTGCAGGCGCAGAATGCGGCAGCTGCGCAGAGACAGAATCAGTATGGTCCTCCACCAGTTCCTCAATTGCCACAGTCTCCTGGTCTTATCCCAGTCCAGCATCAGAGCATTCCCAGACCTTGGACACCGACGGAGTCGCCAGACAACCAGCCTCATGGCCCACCTACTGTCTATCAAGGTCCAAATCAAGTGACAAGTTCACCACCTCCGGGACAGCAACAGGGCAGGCCAAGTTCAGGGAGTCAGCCAAATACACTAGAGCAAGATTTCCAGCGCATGCAAATGTCACCATCTCCTCCCCCAGCTTACTCCAGTGTAACTCCAGGCAGCACAGGGGCTGCTCAAACGTATCCAAATGAGAAGGGTCGGACTGGCAGTGTGCCAGCTGCTATCAACACGGCTCCAAAGCCAAACATTGCTTCGCCGCTCACATCTCCAGCTCTTCAACATCCGGGTCATCCTGCCTTTGCCAACGACCCACGAGAAGAAGCTTCAAACACTCAACAGGCGGCTGCACAAGCAGCTCCTGTCCAGCAATTTGCGAATTCATCGCCTTTTCAGGGTGCTGGCCCGAGCTCACCCCCTCCACTTCCGGAAGGTTGGATTGCTCACCTGGACCAGAATTCTGGACAATACTATTACATCCACCTGCCAACTCAAGCTACACAGTGGGAGTTTCCGAAGGGTCCGACCCCTCTGAACCACCCAGATACTGTCCCATTGTCTCCTACTGTATCAACATACGGGAACCCTCTTGCTTCTCCAGGATTTAGTGCTTTTGGTAAGACTCCTCTCGGATCACCTGGTTTCCCACCACATACTCCAGGTTATGCGGAAAGTATCATGAGCATGGCATCTCAAACTCCCACTGCTGCAGGATTTTCTGGACCACCACCAAGTGCCGGTGTCGACATGTACAAAATTGCACCTACCAACGGAGTTTACTTTGGACCATATCTACGATATGTAAATATGGACATGGAGAGAGGCATGTGGCTGGGGACGATAATGTTGGTGACGGATGCTCCACAACCTCCCACGATCCATATCCACCAAAGCGTAGATTTGTCTCCAAATCCTCGCCAGCTAAAGCCTAGCCCAATCTTCACACATCAACGGTGGACATTTTACCGATACGATGTTGACCTGCAGATGGGCGACGGACCAAGCGACAAGTGGACATACGCGATCACCTCACACCTGGGATGCACACGATACGAATTCTTGGTAGCTGGCCGCCATGAGACCAACTGGAGATTTATAGCACATTCTGGCAACGACTTCGCCATGAACACCAGTGTCAACGAGCGTTCCAAACTTGGCGGTATTGGGTTTATGTGGAAAGATATTTTGCAAAAGAACGTAGAGTGTGGTGGTTTCCATGTACAGCTGGGCTTAGGTGACCAAATTTACGGAGACAGGTTATGGAAAGAAATTCCGCTGCTCAAGCAATGGTTAGCGATGAGTGGGAAAGACAATCGCAAGAGTGCAGCTTGGACAGCAAGACATGAAGAGGATGTTTCACACGCGTATTTTCATTATTACACCAGTCACTTTGATCAACCGTATCTGAGAGAGGCATTTGCTCAAATTCCTCACATTCTTCAGATCGATGATCACGACATGTAAGTTAGGAGATTTTTGAAAACTAAAGCTGATTTACTAACACTGTGCAGATTCGACGGCTTTGGTTCATATCCCGAATATATGCAATCTTCCAACATGTTCAAGAATATTGGACGAGTCGGAATCGAGATGTATCTTTTGTTCCAACATCACACGACCCTCGAGATCCTCAGGAATGTCAACTCTGATGTTGATCTATTCACAATCACTGGAACTGGTTGGCACTTTGTCAAATATCTTGGTCCTGCCGTCGTGGTAGTAGGACCAGATTGCCGCTCAGAACGCAACCAACGCCAGGTTTTGGCAGGACCGACATATCAAGGCATATTCCCGAAAGTAGCGACACTTCCACCTAGTGTTCAGCACTGCATCTGGATGATTTCGGTACCGGTTGTCTATCCACGCCTCGACACCGTCGAGAGCATTGCTCACACCATTACTACTGCCAAGAAGGGCGTGACTGGAACTTATAACTTACTCGGTAAAGTCACAAGTTCCGTTGCTGGTGTGGTAGGCGGTAGAGATGCGGTCCAATCTGGGTTCACATCAGTGAAGAAAGCAGTGGGCAAGTCTGGCTTGATGGGCGGTGTCTTGAACACATTTGGAGATATCGATATCGCCGATGAACTGAGAGACATGTGGACCCATGAATCCAAAGACCTAGAGAGAACATACTTGATCAGAACACTACAGGGAATTGCAAACCAGAAGGGCATACGAATGACCTTCTTATCTGGAGGTAAGATTACTTCGTGAAACCTATCCGCCGAAATAGTACACGCTAACGCAACATCCAGATGTCAACTGTTGCGGCGCAGGTCTGGTCCACGACCCAAGCCACCCCAGCGACCACAAGACCATGTACCAAATAATCTCATCTGCAGTTGTAGCCGCTCCTCCGCCATCCTATGTTCTTAAAATGCTCCACAATAACAAACCGCTCTATGTCCCGGCAAACGGCCAAAAGACGACCAATCAAGTCTCCGACACCAAGGAGGATATGATGGA
This sequence comes from Cadophora sp. MPI-SDFR-AT-0126, assembly GCA_020747065.1. NCBI lineage: Eukaryota > Fungi > Ascomycota > Leotiomycetes > Helotiales > Ploettnerulaceae > Cadophora > Cadophora sp. MPI-SDFR-AT-0126. The sequence continues at coordinate 2,319,596 of JAGMVK010000003.1, read as the reverse complement.
GATCTTCCAAACTGACACCAATGGCGGCCCACGTGAGATGAAGAAACTCATGGGGAGGAGAAACTACGCTGCATTCGTGGCCTACGACCCAGAAGCTGTGCCCGGCACAACATACGCTGCAAACTCTCAGAATGGACAGACAGGGCTGGCAAAGTTGAGCCTGGCGGTCGACTTTATCGTACAAGGAGACAGTGGATTCGCTGCACCAACGAAGTATGGGCCAGTCATCATTCCCAGTCTTGAATTCGGTAGATGATGAGTGGACGAGGCGGAGTAACAGAGTACAGTAAGGTGATTGAAGATGGATTAACGATTCTACTTATTCTTTTTCGCGAAGAATTATTGCTTTTTAAGCAGCATTGGGACAGAAATTGGAGTTGTAGGTTAGCGCCTGAATGTTTGACGAAGCCTGTTCTTCTTCCCTCTTTCCGACCATTGTTCCTTAATCTACTCAGAATAAACCGAGAAGAAAGACAGCAAAAAGAATACGCCTGGTCTAGAGTTACAGAGTCTTTGATACCAAACCAAATATGCCGAATCTAAGTGAAGGCAGCGCCGAACAGAACTTTTCATATTCTGTAACCCTGGAATTATACTTCATTTGTTGTTCCATTCTCCGTCGTTTCTTCATCATCAAAGTTTCGATAGTCATAGATCAAACAACTTCTTAACTTGACTCATGGTATCCTCAAAATCCTTCACCGAGTGCCCGATCGTCCTTGGATCGCTGTAAATCTCATGGTCGTTCCCGCCGACCTCCGTCTTATCTCCAAAGAAATGGATGGTTGTGTATTCCACTCCGCCTGGCTCCTTTGCTTCCTTCTCGAGATGCTGCAAACAATATCTCTTGTCCCAGCCCGTGGGAAAGACATCAAATGAGATTTGACCTCCGATTGAATATCTGTATGGCAAAGAAAGCTGTCAGCCAATACTTTCTCTCCTCTTCCTTTCCTCTCGTTTTCACATGCCAGTCCAGAGCACTGCAGTGCAATGGTTGGGCAACATGCAGACGGATTACTGTACTCACGTCAACCCCAAATGCCCAAACTTCTCCCTCAGCACACCCACAAACGTCTCGCGGATCTTATGCTGCAAATCATAAAGCTGGTACTCGTCCCTCTCCTTCGCACTCGCGTTCCTCCCAATCGGACTAACATTAATCATCCCATTCCGAAACTCCACAAACGTGCCCCTCTTGATAGGGATATCCAGATCCGCAATGTAGTGCAGTATGAAGTTGACGAGCTCCTTGTACTTGGGCTCGCCCAGCCAGGAGATGAACGAGTGTGTTGCGAGGGGCTCGCCGAGTTTGAAAGCTGTGAGGCCGTTTTCGGAGAAGCAGAAGTCGAAGAGGGTCGTTACGTTGGCCTTTGCGGGAGCGCCGAGCTGCTCTTGTTGTTTGACGAGGTCGGAACCGCCGACGAATCCGATTGCTACTTTTTGGCGGAGGGCGTGGAGGAGGGAGAGCATTTCGGGGGTTGCTTCCTATAGAAATTTGTCAGATTTGGAGGTCTGTGGTGTTTACTTTTTGGAAGGTGGCAGAGGGGGAGGTACGTACCCCGCGTGGATATGTGAGGGTGCCATCGACATCGAAGAGGCAGATTGTGTTGGCAATTGGACGGTCCTTCAGTGCTGGGTATGCTGCTGCCATGTTGAGGATGTATATGAGGAATTGGTTGAAGCTGTGAAGATATGGAATTCGAGAAAGAGGGTAGGTAATGGCGGTCTAGAAATATTGATGGAGGGGTAGGCTTTGGTCTGGTGTAAGTAAATGTGGGCTTTGCAGGGCAGGGTAGCTTTAGTGTAGCTGACTGGACCCCTCCCTCATTTGAACCCCTCCTCGGCTTGTCCCCTGAAGCTTGGCCTTGGCCCTCCCAGGTACTACTCGCCTTTACACCAGACCAATGAGTTTGCCTACTACTTTTCATCGAATTTAACATATGGCTGAGCATCGATTTCATTCGTAGATTCTTTTACTCTATTTGTTCATCGACTTTTGTCTACCAAAAGTGAGTGTACAGTCATGCTTAATCCTCGATGACAATTATCATGACTATGACGAGTCCACTCCCTGATTGCTTCTCTATGTCTGGTCCTCTAGTCCTCCTCCACAATGACACCCCATTCATGAGATTCATTTCCATACTTGATGTCATTCAACCACTAAAGCACTCATGTTAGCCAAAACGACCAAATTATGTCTTTCACAGAATTGACATACTTTCTTCAAAAGCGCAGCATAATGTCCACTCGATCCATCACCCATCGGGATATCTAACTCCTTCTCTCTGAAGTTGATAGCCGAGCACGGCGTAATGAAGTACTATTTGAAACCGGAATTAGCAATCATCCTACATTTACCAATGTGGTCGGCATAAAATAGACAATGAACTCACAGCTGTGCCAGACACGAAAGCTTCAACGAGTCTCCCCTCCTTCCACGCTTCTTCCAACTCAATCATAGTGAATGTCCTCTCGACGACCTCCAAAGCTTGCATGTTAGGAGCGAGGTGCTTCGACCCTTCTACGAGTCTCTCTCTAGCCAGTTCGACTACACTTCGTCGAGTGATGCCGTCGAGAATGATCTTGGAATCGAGAGGTGCAGTTACAAGCTGCTGTTTTCCTTCTTTGGTCTTCCAGACGACGAAGAAATTACTTGCCCCTGCTTCAGTGACCTGAGAGCTTTTTGCATCAGCCCCGTTTCATGAGAGCGACTGTTTACGAGAGGTCGAATTCTGAAGCTTTAATGGGACGAAAAAAGCTAACTCACCTGAAAATCAGATCCAAGCAACCATAAAATTTGATCATAGCCAGATTTTCGTCCTTCCATATGAGCTGCAAATGCTGGGCCGTACTAGTTTCGAACAGTCAGCAAGGCTTCTCAAACATGCAAGAAAAAGCCATGAGCTAATTGCCCTTCAAAATGCCCTTGATCCACGCCATACAAGTTAACACAAATCGCGGGAGTTCTTCACCTACATTTGCTCCAACTTTGGCGTACCCAAAACCACCAGGCCAAGCTCTCACATCACTCTTCGAAGCAAGCAACTTCAATCCAGGCGCTCTAGGCGGACTTCCCGGCCTCGAGGAACTCGATAGATCAGGCCAAGCAACAGCAACGATGAAGAGAAGAGCTTCCGCTGGTGCCGTCACTCCAATCTCTGGTCCGTTACCAATCACCGCTGGTCGGATGTACAAGAAAGTGCCTGGTCGGCTCTTTGGCAGCCATTCTAGAGACTGTCAGGCACTTTTTATTCTTTTATTTTCATATCGTAGTAGGCTCGTAAGACATCAGACTTACTAGAACCATCGACTTTCAAGAAAGCTTTCATCAACTTCTCTAGCTCGAGGGGATCAAAAGGTGGCAGAGCTACTCTCTGCGAGCTCATCAAGAGTCTAGCACAGTTCTTGTCGGGACGGAAGAGTCGGAGCTTGCCATCGTAGCCCCGATACACTTTCAGACCTTCGAAGCATTGGGTTGCGTAGTGCAGGCATGAAGCGATTGGCGACATCGTTAGAGGTCCGTATTGCTTGATTTCTGGTGCGTGCCAGCCGACGTCGGATGTCCATGTTACCATAACCACTGGGAGGCATCAGTACGAAATCAATTACAAGGAAGTAGTTGAGATGGTAGGTTGGAGTTGAATGCCAATGGCAATGAGGCGTTGCCACAGTCGGTCAGACAGACATCTAGAGTCACTCACTATGGTCTGTACAAGTCTTCATGTCCCATACTCTATGTAAAAGTCAGTCATAATCCCATGACTGCATACTTCCAGTCGATACATGTGCCAGGAAGATATATTCCGAGCCCGATCAGACCATCCAAGGGAGGAAGCTAATCAAGGAACACTCACTCATGAGAATTGACCTCTGGAATCTCTCTAGGACTCGAAGTCTTCGTCACAGTCAGCTTCGAAGCATCAAGGTCCTTAATAGCCGGTTCTTCCTGGATCGTCTTCTTCGCGGCGTCGATGCCGGAGACGGTGAGGTGAGTCAAGCTCTCCACTGCATGCCCGTTCATGATTGCAACAATTCAAAGCCTATTGAGATCTGATAAGGTAAATAAACCAATTGTCCTCAATTCCAGGCAAAAGTAATAAATAGTCGATCAAGGACGGATATGGAGCTAAAATGGAGTCTAGCTTCAATGTTGTTGTATGGAACGGTACTGTGCTTCAATGAGTAATGTTCCTCAATCGCCCGCTTCAGCTAACGCCAAGGGTGGAGAGAGGTGACGAACGCAAACGCTTTGGGTCTCAAATTCTCTAAATATACCGGTTGAACCCTTATTGGCTACAAATGAGATGCAGTCGATACAGATGAGTGAAATTGGCTCCTTTTGATGTTTGCGCCTTAAGAGAGATTCGAAGTAAAGTTTTGGGTGAGATGACTCCTCCTTGCGACTTAAATCTCGTACCTCGCATATTTCCCCCAACAAGAACATTGGCAGGGATCATCACGTGAAGACACTTTGGAGACGCCCGACACTAGGCTGGTATGAGAGGCAGTTGGTTTACGTGAAGGACTCTTGAAGAGGTTAATGTACTCGTCTGAAAGAACTTTGAACTGTCCTACATTGGAAGGTTCTTCCAGAGCAGAAGCTCTGAAGCTCGCTAAGGGTGGGCTTTCACTTTGAGTTACTCCTTCCTCTCCATTGCTAGATTTTCATTTGAACTTCGGTCTGACAGAAATATGGTATCATTCATCTCACATGAGCCGTAGAAATATATTCCCTTCCAATCCCACCTGATATTGTCCCATTATTTCCACCAAGTATTCCGCACTTAAGCCTTTGCAACTGGCGAAGCAGACTCAACTGGCACAGCAGCAAGCCTCTTCTTATTAACCAATCTAAATCCACCGATCAACAGAACCAAACCCTCCAAGCCAAGAATAACCGCCAACGTAACCATAGCCCCAATCACACCTGCCACAGCCTTCGACATACCACCCGAAGACGACGAAGGAGTAGCGGAAGGCGAGGAAGAGGTGGTGGCAGTGCTGGAAGCACAGAGGCCATCAGTGTTCCCGCATTGAGCACACCAGGTGTCTTGGTCTCCAATGGCGAACTTGTTCATCTCTGAGACGAACGTTGTCCATGGAAGAACGGTCTCGGATTGCCCGAAGAGAGGATAGGTAGTGAGAGGGTTGGCCGCAGCTGAGCCATTGGAGAAGAGGAAGCGGACGGAGATATTGTCAACGCTTGGGTAGGAGGTGTTGGTAACCGTAGCGTTTGTAACCAGCTCGAAAGTCATTGAAGAAGCATAGTCGACGACGGCGGTGAAGTTCTCCGAGACGGCTGGGAGTTGGGTGAGACCGAAGAACGAGAGGAATGAAGCGTAGGCTCCGAACTGGATACCGACTGGGACCTTTGATTTCCCGACGATAGTCGAGTTCAATTGCTGAACGATCTGAGCGGCCAGGGTGGAACCTGCAATTGCTCGGATGGACTCAGATGCGTTGTAAGCCAAGTTGAACTCGTGATTGTCGGCTAGAGTCCTGAGTTGAAAAATGTTCCCATCAGTGAGGAGGTCACTGGATGGAATGGAGGTGTTGTGGATCAGCGCAACGTTAACGACGTCAAAGACTAAGGATATCATAAGCACAACTATTCAAGCAAGCATTGATTTCAAGGCGGGTTCTTACTGGTATACGCATTCTTGAAAGAATCAGTAGCAGACGTGAACATGCCATTCACAACCGGGAGAAGGCTCGAGTAGAATCCAGCAGTGGAATTGAGCCTGTTCAAGTACTCCTCAGAGAAGAAATAGTTGTTGGAGCTGACAATGGCCTTGTTGCATCCAGATTGTCCTTGAAGCCAGCCCGAGTTTTCAGAGTTGGCACCGCTTGAAGCTGAAGCCACAGCATTGACGGGGATAAGTTGGAAGCCATTCAATGGAGCAGATACGCTTGAGCCATTGGCAAGAGATTGAGTGCCTAGAGTAGTCCCGACTGGTGGGTAGAGCCCTTGCAAGAAGCCAGCTGCTGAATTCTGGAGTACCGCATCGACGGGAGCCTCGACGCTCAATTGAGAAGTCTTGACAATATCTGTAGCGAGACCGAAGATGGGGGAGGACGCATTGGAGTCCACATATCGGTTACGGTAGAAGTTTCCTGATTGGAAAACTTGCTGGTATCCGAGATCAGTCAGGGAAGTTGGTGGAGTGCTCTTGGATGTGCGGTCTCCGTGACGGTGGAAGATATAGACACCAAGAACTGTCTCCTGTGCTTGGATCAAAGGCATGAGGGACGAAATGAATAGAAGTTGTTTGACGAGCATGATGAATGTCGATTACTGCTTTAATGTACCGGAGGTGTCTCAACAATACAGGAGATCAAGACTTCTCTGAGAAGAAGTAATAGAATGACTGGCAATAAACCAAAACAACAGAAGGAAGAAGCTTCCGTGGCAGCACCATAGTCATATTTATCATATAAGGCGGATGCAGTAGCTTCGCATCATGCATCAGATAAGGGAAAAAAGAGAAGTCGGCCCCGTCAACTCGAAAAGGCATGGCTAATAGCAAAACTCCACCAGCTCCAGATCCTCCCACTTTTCCATGCTATCGATCTCCGCAGACTGAGCTGGTTGGGCCATCTGGTGGAGAGCTACCCCTCCTCGACGCTCTGAACTCCGTCAACGGCCAATCGAAATAGCTTCCGCTTGAAGCTTGCCGTTCTACACCCCTCACTAGTCAGCCCTTGTCAAGCTTGTTTGTCGCCGAGGACGGCACCCCTTCGCCGTAGTTTGGATTACTTCAGTAATGGCAGAGGGATAAAGCTACACAAATCCGGATTACTCGGAACTTGACGAATCACCTCGCTCAGACATGAAATGCTGACTGTGCAGATACTCCGGGAGCTGTGAAGGAAAGTGGAAGTCGAAGATGAAAGGTCGTGGGAAAGCCTCGAAGCTTATCCTGGCCTTGTGGCAGCTTGTTCACACAAGCGAGCTTGGCTCGGAGCCGACCGAAAACCACATCTCAGCGCCGTGTGGGTACACACCACTTTTAAGTGTCAAAAGGTCTCCAAGAAGTGGTGCTCTCTTCACAAGGGACATTTACTCGGTGGGGATAATAGTATGCTTATGAGTATGCTCCGCCCCCACTCCTGCCGATGACCAGTAAGCAGATCATATTTCTCTGAGCCTACAGGAGCCAGCGTACCAGAATCTACCGGATACACCTCCGCCCGTTGATCGCGGTTGCCTCGTGTACGCCCCGATCCGAACCAGATCCAGTCCTCCGTTCCAACCCGCTAATAATACTCTCCAAAATCGTTTACAACGTGGGTATAGGAAAACAATACCAGATAACACCAAAAAAAAGTTCATATACTAGCACAAAGTCTTGTATCCTCTCTTCCATCGAGGCCAAGCAGCACGCTCCGCTTTCTCTTCCGCAATCAATTCCGGGAGATTAAGTTCCCTCCTGCCCGTTGTCAGATCCATATCTTTAGCGCTCATGACGGATGTTTTGAACCAGAATTTATAGGAAAGATAGAACGTGATAACAATAGGAGCTGCCAGATAGCCAAGGAAGAAGTGCTGTACTTGTTCGGCACCTGTCAATTGTTCGTACCCGACCGGAAAAGCTCCAGTCCAGAATTGAGTTACCAAGACTAGGCAATTGAAGATGAAGCCGATCCACGACCCGATAATGCCAGGTTGAGATTTGAAAGCGAGCTCGTCAAGTGTGTGCCCCTGAGCTTTCCACCCATGGCGAAACCGTATGTGCGAGAGGCAGATTGAGCCCCATGTAAATATTGAAGATAACCCAGAAAGAGCCAGCATCCAATCTAGAACTGTTCCCTGCGATTCGGATTCCACGACGTAAGCGATTAAACCGAGAGACGAGGCAAAGCAGATCGCGAGGAGAGGACGGCCTTTCCGGTCAATGTAGCTGAAGAACTTCGGCGCCTGGCCTTGATCTGCAAGAGCGGCCAGGGTACGCGAGGATCCAAAAATTGCCGAATTTCCAACAGACAGAACTGCGATCAGAATAACGACATTCATCAGGGACGGTAGAATCTCAATGCCGGCGTTGTTGATGGACTAGAAGTAGATTAAATGTTAGCATTATTCTCTAAAGCTTGCATTTGGAAGTAGAGAAAACCGAGATGGAGCCTACAATGACAAAAGGGGATGCTGCCGCGAGTGCGTTGTCTCCTGTCAAAAGCCGTGGTTCGTCATACGGGACGAGAAGCCCAACAACTGTCAAACTAGCGATATAAAAGATCGAAATACGCCAGAACACCTGCTTGATAGCAGTCGGCAGTGATTTGCGAGGATTGGCAGTCTCTGCAGCGGCGAGACCTACCAACTCCGTCCCTGCAAATGCGAAGGCAGCTGTGACAAACACACTACAAAGTCCTTTGAAGCCGTTGTGAAATGCACCTGGAGTAGACCAATATTTGCCCCCAATATACCCACTATCAGGGCCGCCGCCGCAGTTCAATATTATTCCCAGAAGACTGCTCAATAGTCAGAAGTCGCTCTCAGTAACACAGAGGGTGTGGGAAGCCTTACATATATCCTATCACAGCGACGATTTTGACGAACGAAAAGATGAACTCGGCTTCTCCATATCCTCTAACCCCAAACATATTGATAGTGACGATCAGGACCAGGAAAATTGTGACGAATATCGAGTGGCTATATCTCTGGTGTTCATCCCAGTAGTTGACCGTAATAGATGCGGCGATGATCTCAAGAGGAAGAACGCAAAGCCATTGCATAGCATAGTTCCAGCCCATTGCGAAGCCCCAAGCTGGGTCCAGAAAACGTGTTGAGTAAGCTGAGAAAGATCCTGCAACCGGAAACAATACAGCCATCTCACCGAGGGCATGCATAGTGCAGTACAGCATGATACCGATGAGGGAGAAACTGACGAGCAGCGAAGCAGGACCACCGGTTTCAAGGGCCTTTCCTACAGGAATGTAAGAGTCCAATCTTATTGTAATTCGATCTCAGTGAGCTAAGGCTCTCTTGTGACTCTGGGAAGTCATATGTGTTACACATCCCTTCGTCATAGTATGCCTGACACCTTATAAGTAGAAAACAAAGACATACCTGAAGCGACAAAAAGACCAGTTCCTGCATCCCATTAGAAATTGCTAACACCACATATATCGGCGAAACTTACCAATAGAACCACCGATTGCAATCATCTGCAGATGCCTCCCCTTCAACTTCCTTGCTAAAGGAGAATTGGCCGTATTCTGAGCAGCCGCTTCAGATTGAAAGACATGCCCATTCGCCCCAATGACCCCATTCGGAGTGATCTTCAACAGAGGATCCCGCTTGAAGCTCTCAATAACACGTCTATAGTAAGGCTGGTGAACGATCGTCGTTTCCTCGTAATTGGGCTCCCGAATACTCCCACTCTGGTAACTTGGAGTGGCAGCCTTCTTGAGGTATCCATTTCCACCTTGTTCCACGTCTTTGTCACTCATCGTGCTCGGCTGGCCCGCATACGCGACACCGGCTTGATATTTTGAATATATGATACGGCTCCAACGATCGTATGGCCCTCTTGACCATCTAGATCTCCACCCCTCCACAAGTCAACTGAGGGTCGCGTGTCAAGGTTGCGAGTTTCAAGCGCGCCAATGTTGACCTCCAATTTGAGGATAGACCTTGATCTCGTAGATCTGATCCTCTACGGTCCTCGAGCGCCTTGAAAGAGGTACGTTCGAACGGTGCGAAAGGCACAGAAGGTGCGGGTTGGCTATCGGGTATGTTGGATTCGGCGCAGGACGGTGAGATTTCGACAGCAGTGAGGCGTTCCAACCTTTGCCTCCGATAGCGCGGACGACAGCATCAATGGCTATCCATTCCGAGTGATCCTGTGAGGGATGAGATGGAAGACATGAACGTTGTTGAGTGAAGGTCGGCCCATCTTCCCTTCAATCTGAAGGATCGTTGCCCAGACTTGCCCAGCCCTCCTCCATCCCTTCTGGGAAAGCCTTATCTCTCGCAAGGGAGAGTTCGGCTGCTGGGACCTTGATAGGTCGAGAGGACGACCGGTGGGGCCATACCTGGGGAACTTGGGATTTGGGATATGGGATCAGCCGAATGAAAATAAACTTTGTCGGGTCGGAACCTGTATGGCCAAGCCCCGGTTTTTCTGTCACCATGCGCTGTTCAGATGGTGATCAAGTTCATGAATTTGTCGATGCAATTGTCCGACTGTGAGTTCCTATAAGAGCTCGAACCAAAGAACAATCTATTGAATGCGCTGCGTTCTACCCTTGACTCCTACTCTGTCATGAAGATGCGGACAAACCTTATCTCGTCTCTTGATTAAGCTGCGCTGCAACTTTAAGGTGAGACGAATGGTGAAGTACACTAGCGGATCCTTGGTCCAAAGACGCGGTCCTGGAAGTGGATTTTCTGGAGATGGGTCTGACTTTTGATCTGACTTGCATGATCCATAAGCTTGATCAGAGTACCGTGAGATTGTAAATAGTTCGAGAGTAGGCTCATGGCCTATCTGCATTATAGTGTACATTATACAAGTACATATGATGTCCCACCTGACCATTTCCCTTTTTTCCTGTGCAGATATTTACAATACATATTTATTAAACGCCCGGAGCTATCGTAGTAGTCCTTACTTCTTGGAGCCTCCTAGTCTCGATGACTCGTTCCTCCATTTTTGGAGGATCGGGTAAAATTTTGGCATCAGGCCCTCGAGGTTTCCTCTTCCAGCCCGTCTTGAAAAGAGGACCTAGTTTGAAGCGTGGGAAAGCATGTGCTTCCGTGTTGATGACAACCTTGTCAAGTGGGAGAAGATCATTAGGTGAGAATAACAGGTAGAAGTATTTGAGTGTCTCGGCCTAAATCAATGGTTAGCAGCGTCATAATTGATTTCAAGATATGACATACCAGCCAGAAGCTCTCCATGTTGTCTTTGGTGACTGGTGGAATAACATCGGCATTTGATAAGCTTGTGAAGCCACCTCCGTCTTCCACGGCCGTGTAATTCATGAAGGATTTGAACATCTCCCAGCCCCACTCCCTATATATGACATCGCCAGTGATTCTCCACATGTAGAATAAGCTTTCAACAGTTTCTGGTCGTTGGAGATTGTGGACATCGTTGGATTTGATGACAAAGTCCTTCTTCCACATATTATCCTCGGTGTTCTTGAAATCGACGGTTACCTTGTGAGGCGCAGACTCTGGAAGAGGGGGGTCGTGGATATTAAAATGTGTGATTTCTGCAGCGAGGCCAGTTGCCATGGCCTTGTACATTCCCCAACATGTTTCTGTTAATTCTCTTGCAAGCTTCATCTCCTCATCTTTCTTCTTGTTCCATGTTGGCAACTTCTTCGCTTCTGCTTCGGAGATTCCACCAGTGGCACCGAGCGCGACCGTCCCCGGCATAAAGCAGACCAGATGGTCCATTTTAGGAGACAATTGGCCTTGGAGGCCATCAGGACGTTCACCGAGAACTGTGAACTGGGCCGTCTCTGAATACGTAATTAGATGTTTCCGTACTCCGGCCAAAGCTTCGTCCCACAGCTCCTCGTAGATAGGTTCCTCCTTCGAAGTCTGGAGGTATTGTTTGATCAGGTACTCATAGTACGAGTCTCCTCGGCTCCCTAAACGAATATTGTTGCCACGGAAGTGTCCATCATGGGCATAAATGTAGATTGGAAGAAGGCCATCTTCCATGCCATTATCATCAATCACCTTAATGACTTTCTCTGCCTTCTCCCAGTAGAATGCCTCCCCGGTAAGCTTCGAAAGATATTTGAATTCCAGTTGCAATGTTGCTGCCTCTGCCGTTGAGGAGGCTCCCCCATCGTCATGTGAAGGGACACCCATGTTAGTCTTCAGATTCACGCTGGCAAAGGGGACCCCAGACGGAGAGTCGAATGCTCCAATCAGGCGGTTTGCTAAGTCTGTAGCCTTCTCCAAGTATAGGTCCTCGCCTTTTGCACCTTCATCATCGTCTGTCAGGGGCGCCAATTCCGGGAACTCGGTTGACAAGTAGTGAGCCGAGAGCAGTCCCCCCAGCATTCGAATTGTTGTTTCGAACGTATTGACCTCCTGATCTTGGTCGTAATCCAGAGATGTCGCTAGCCATTCTCTTGCATGGGACAGCCTGCTTGTCAGATTCATCAACATCATGGTGTCCAGTGCATCCACGATAATCCAACCCATACCATGGGGAGCCATCTGCCGCCCTCGCTTCGAGACAGGGTGAAATTCATCCTTACCTGTTGGAAATAGAAGTTAGTGCCAGCTTAACATACTAAGTGCAAGTGCCCAAAAGAGACATACCCCAGGCGTAGCGACTGTAAGCGTCCCAGCTTAACTTAAAAGCATCTGTAACCTTTTCTCGACGATCCAACCAGTCAACCTTCGCCCCAGGTTTCTCTGCTTTCGACAGCCAAGTCCAGCCATCCTTCGACTTCGCCCCTTCTGTGGTATCACTGCTGAAAAATCCTAAGAAGTATAGAATTGCCAGTACAAAGAATCCAGCTCCACCAAGTGTCCTTTTACTTTTCCAGACTGGCCGCTGCCTCCTCGAGGAGGCATAAGAATATGGTTTGTCCTTATACATCGGCAGATCCCCCCTAGTCTTGTCGAAGAAACCACCCACTCGATCTTGCATGCCACTCATAACACCTCCGTTTGAATGCGATGCCGACCTTGCGGTCACCCCTGACGAGGCCCAGGCTCTGTTCTCTAATTCCCGTTGTGGGTCCGAGAAGGAAGGGACATTTTTCGGTATAGAAAAGGACATATCTTCGACTGCCTGTCTGCCAGACTCGAATGCCTGGGCACCGGCTTCTCTGACCCTTTGCGTGACGTTCACTGCGGCTTGCTTTGCTGTGCCTCGAAGAATGTTGAAAGCAGGGGAGCGATGCAAATTGAACGGATCGCGTACGTTCATCGAATATGCTGGGTCATGTCTTAAAAGAGTGGCTGCGCAAATGCTGCACCGAAAGATTGACAATAAATTGTTCGATCAGTACACGTTGTATGTTGATGGCAGATAGGAGGACCTGGAAGGCTAAGCCGTTACGCCGCTTAAACTCAAATCTGCAAGGGAGAAGCGAGCCTCGCCCTCCTTTGTCAGCCTTGTGTCCTGTTGGAGTTTACATCTACTATGAATATTGAAGATCCAAATTTACTCATTTGAATCAAAAGCGGGACAATCAGTTTCAATTCGACACACTGAACGTGAGAATTGGATACCAACATATGAACAGCATTGTAGCGCGAAGATCTAGACCGGAAGATTTCACAGCTTGGTCTCTCAGACTCACAACCATGGTGTAAGGTTACCCTTTCCCATCTCATAAGTGTGGCAGGAGCTCGTAAGTGAACTCGATTCTCGCATCCAGCAGAGAAACATATGTTCACATCACTCTCAGTGGTTAGGTTCTATCACAAGACTAGGCTCTCCAAATTCAATATTGCTTTTCAGTTTCCTCCTCTAACCTCAGAAAGATGGGTCGTCACGATGATTATCGACAATGGCCGTTCCTCAATCAGGAAGAGTTTGAGCTTGCTTGTGCGTTCTTCGACCAGAAATATGTCAGAGCAAAGTTGGGCCCAACTAGAAAGATCTTCAAAATTCGCTCCCGCCGTGTGGCAACTACAGGGAACTCGTATATTGAGATTCTTCGCCTGCTTCAACCTCCAGATGATGCAGATGATTTGTCACGAGCGCTAGAGATGCTTGGTGGAGCAAGTGGTGGGTTGGGCGGAGGTACTAGGGAGAAGAATGATGCTGAAATGATGATCGATACAGCGGATGAGGATACGGACCAGGTGAGTAAGCTTGAGCAGGATGAAGACTGACTCTTTGTTGATTTGGACACAGGAAGCACTTCGCCCACTTTCGCCAAAGGTCAAATCTGGAGATGAAACCGAGGCTCTTCCCAGATACAGCCAGTATTCGCATCAGCCATACGTAACATACGAAATCCACCTCCATCCCACCTACAGTATGCCCACCCTTTGGTTCACATTACATGACCTACCTATGGGTGAACCTACTTTCGATTTGGACTCTGTCTATCGTTACTTGGTACCTCCCGAATTCAAGAGCAAGCTTCGAGCTGCAGGGATTACCGGAGGGGTGTCGGCAGCTGTAGGTCTTTTCTAGTACTTCCTTAATATAAATGTCTCACACTTTGTAGCCTCACCCGATTACCGATGTGCCAGCATTCTTCATCCATCCATGCCAGACTAAGGAAGCTATGGAGAATTTTGAGTGCGCTATGGAGGAGTATCTCATGGTCTGGGTAGGATTGGTCGGAGGTTGTGTTGGGCTATGGGTACCTCCTGAAATGGCACAAGAAGCCAATACCAATTAAGCATCCATGGAAATCCGGGTCAACTTGATCCAGATGATCAATCAGTCAGGTTAATCAGAACAATGCCTCCCACAATCACACTCATCCATGATTCTCCCTCGACTACGTTGTACGTAACTCAAATCATACGTGAAATGCTGTTCTATCCCACGCTGCTATGTGCAACATTAGCGCTCAACCATTGATGCTGCTCCTTATGAAGCCATCCCTCCTTCAACTCCAGACACCGAAAATGAACTCAAATCTCAGGCCCAGTCTAGTCCTCATCACTGTCCTCGTCCATAGCAACATCGCCTTCACTGTCCTCCTCTGGCTCGCTTTCCTCGTCTCGCCGTCTCTTCTGACCAGCTACACTCGTTGTTGGGCTTCTCGCATCCTCCATAGTTTGATCAGCACTTGGTCCAGGTGGTGGCTTCAATGTTCCTTCTGTTGCTGGAGCTGACGTTGCGGCAGATGGGGGCGCATCAAAAATGCTTTTCTGGAGTTCCGTTGCTGTGACTTCTCCTGCAGCTGCTGAGGGCATTCTGAATGTACCATCCAACTTCGCGATGACGTCCGACTTCGACTTTGCATATTGAATTTGCTAAAAAGACCAACATTAGCCCTGCCCGGGAGATCTTCTCTCGTTGCTGAACTCACAATCTGCATTCCAAACAGCTCAAATCCTTGCAACGCTCTCATAGCCTGGGTCGCCGTTTGTATATCTCGATACACAATGTGAGCTTGGCCGCGCATCTTCATGGTCTTGAGGGCTACTACGTCGAGGACAGGGCCGTAGGTAGAGAAAAGCATGTAGAGGGAGATGCGCAGATCTGACTTTTGGATTTTCGACGAGGGAATATTGGTGACGTAGAGAGTCTGGTTTGGGGCATATGAGGGGATGTTGCCAGTTCCTTTGCGCGCAGCGGCTGACTGCCCTGGTGCCTTTCCATCCTAGATTTAGAAGTCAATATCGTCTGTGAACATACACCTGGGAAATTGTAACTTACAGAAACGCGAGACATATTGACGAAGATTCAAAACAGGTTCTGGTGATAAAGCGGGGAAATAGCTGGAGTTGGCCGGTGGTGATCAACGTGTAAAGTTTCCTTTGGCGGGGTTGAAGTAAATACAAATATATTTCGACCTCGAGATCCAAATTAAGGTTTAGCGCGCAATCCACCCACTGCTTCAGCCTTCCACAATTGGCCTCAGGTACCAATCTACCCCACCATCCTTGACAGTGCTCTTACAGCCCACTTCCTCGTCATCTAAACACCAGAAACCAACATCCATACATTGATAGTAGAGAGCTCCTCCTATCAATCACAGCATAGTAGTCAACATGGCTGCTCCGGAAGTCCACCACCTTTTCCACCATCCCATTGCCGACCACTCCTTCTCTGCTGACAAGCAGACATTGGCTGTAGCACGGGACACAAGTGTTGAGCTCTACGGACGAACAGGCAATGGATTCAAGCTGAAGGACGAGCTGAAGGGCCACGACAAGACGGTCACCAGTGTTGATATTGCTCTGAACAGCGGACGAATTGTCACTTGTTCACAAGGTTAGCCGTATTGTTCCGAACACTAATAGACCATGCTAATATTGAGAAGACAGAAATGCCCTGGTGTGGGAGCCATCGCCAACTGGATATAAGCCCACACTCGTTCTTCTTCGAATCAACCGTGCTGCTACATTTGTTCGTTGGTCTCCTTCCGAAACCAAGTTTGCCGTTGGATCCGGAGCGCGGGTTATTGCTATATGCTACTTCGAGGAGGAGAACGACTGGTGGGTGTCAAAGCATATTAAGAAGCCTATCCGAAGCACGATCACAACGGTAGCATGGCATCCAAACTCAGTCCTTCTAGCAGCCGGCTCAACGGATGCTCATGCGAGAGTATTCTCAAGCTTCATCAAAGGTGTGGATGCCAGACCAGAGCCAGGAGTTTGGGGTGAAAGGCTTCCATTCAACACTGTCTGCGGAGAGTACTTGAACAACTCGGCTGGCTGGGTTCATGCTGTTTCATTCTCACCAAGTGGAGATGCCCTTGCATTTGCGGCTCATGATAGCAGTATTACTGTTGTTTATCCGAATGGTGCCGATCAGCCTCCAAGAGCAGTTGTCAGTGTCAGTACTCAACTACTGCCTTTCATGAGTCTCATCTGGAACGGAGAGAGTGAAATAATTGCTGCTGGCTACGATTGTGAAGCGTACCGCTTCAAAGGTAATGAAGGAGGTTGGCAACTCACTGGATCATTGGAATCCAAGGGAAGACCAGGACTAGGCGATGCAAGAGAAGAGTCTGCTTTCAATATGTTCAAGCAGATGGACTTGAAAGGAAAGACTAAGGATGATACTCAGTTGAAGACTGTGCATCAAAACACGATCAGCACCATACGTATCTATGAAGGATCCGGAGGTGCTGTCCGGAAATTCAGCAGTAAGTCTCTTTGAACTGTTCGCTTGAGAAAATACTAACATCTTCTAGCAAGTGGCGTTGATGGCAGAATTGTCATCTGGAACGCCTAGAATTAGATCCACGGAAAAACAGATGTGTATTTCACTCATACTGCAATCGAACTTTCTCCTTCTTTCCCACCTTTTGGCTCACCTAATTTGTCTCATCTTTCATACAGCACCAGTGCATCCAGCTTATGTTCATATTGATTCTTTCAATCGTAGACTACCTATAAAGGTGTCAAGAATCTTGTCTAGAAGCTTAAGTACACTTTGACTATTGCTCACAGTCCCCAATTTCCTTCGAATTTCGCAAATGCGATTCACGGTTTACATAATGTGGAGATACGGCGACGACAACAACGACCGCTCAAGAAGCCCCCAAACTAGGAACAGACCATCTCATCCATGTACCCAACGCTACCTATGAAAGATTCGGAGGCTTCCGTCATGGTTTCCACTATCGTTCTGGTATTGGTCGATCCGTTAGAGAGCCAGGCCAGCCATACCGCCTGCCTCCCATAGCAGTGATGGAAGCTTCATCTTCTAACATCCGTAGCTCAACAAGCCAAGCGACCCAACCTCGGACGAATGAACGCGGGGACCTACGTACTGAAGTGGGCTTGAATAGTGCTGCTATGGAAGACACGGTGATGACATCGCCAGACCTCTTACGAAGCCCCAGTCAGTATGAGGGTCGCGCACCTGGTATTAGAGCCAGCTCGCTGCCCCATACGTGCTCTTACAACCCAGACGAGAGAATGACACAAGCCTCCTTCCCGGTTCAACTCGCAACAGCAGCTTACAACGCCGCTCGTCCATACACTCGCCTATCAGTCAACGACTTTCTGAACCGCCCTTCAACATCGAGCACTCAAGCAACCACTAGACAAAAGTCAACAGCTGCCAAGGCCAGCTCGGGCAACGACTTCGACCATCCCATGGTGACACCTCCACACAGCTCCACTACTCGCTCAAATAACTCCTTCAGCTCCATCAGTTCAGATAGCACTCTTCGCCCCCCTTTCAGCGTCGGCGAAGAACGCTACTACCGCCTCAACTCCCTGTATCACATCTGCATGGATGCAACCAGCACCTACATCCGCGGCCTCCTTCCCCCGACTCGTCACAAACAGAATCAGCTCCGTCGTTACCCGCATTCACGGCTCTCACCATCACCCATATCCAGCCCACCGTAGTGGTCGAGCCCTAGGCCGTTCTAATCGCGGACGACGTACGTTGATGGACAATATCCGCGATATTTCAACGCACATGTGGCGCCGGGCACGGAGTGATGGCGTCGCACCACATAGAGCTGAAGCGGACGCCGTGCAAGCTATGCGGAATCTATACGCGTGGAGTATGGTCGTCGCTCAGGGTATGGAATGTGAAGTGATCAGCTTGGGACAGGGCGAAGTAGGTGACGATGTCCGCGATGCTACTACTACAGGCATTCATGTTGCTCATGCTGCATTGAAGCTGTGCGAGTGGCTTGATGATGAATGGGCTCGGCGTGGCTGTGAGGAGATTTTGCGCGAGTTGAGGGATCTGACTGATATGGAGGCTGCAGATGACAGAATTGACCAGATTGACGACGAGAGCTTGGATGGGAGTATTACTTGATGCTCCTCTACTGTTTTTCTGGTTTGCTTTCGCTTGGAGTTTTGATGATTTGGGATTTTAGCGACGCGAGGAGAGACTTCTACTGGAGGATGGGCAAGCAGTGTCACTTAGCTGTCGAAGAGCTCGTACAAAAGCCGAGGGTATTTGGAAATTCGAGTCATCTTGATGGAGAGTTGCCCATGTCATTTCATCAGATTTAGGAATGGGAAATGGCAAGCAGCTAAGTATCTGCTTGATCCTGCTTTCCTGCGAACAATTCAAAGCAAATGTTGGCATACATCTCACGGTGCGACTATTATTCAAGCAAAGATGTAAAATCAGAGTTCCCTTTGAACGAGGCCCAGAGGTCTGCATATGCGTTCTATGAATACTACATCAAAACCCACGACCTGGCCGCTTCCCAACAGGCCGTTTGACCGCCCCATGTGAAGCAATCTTCTTCACAGCCGTACCGGTTGGCTTCTTGGCCGTTTTCATGCTCTCAATCTCCAATCTTTTCTGCTCTCGGAGCTTGTCCTCGGCCATCTTTGCCTCGATCTCCATTTTCCTATTGAATTCAGTTTCAGTTACACGCTTTTCTCGTGATGAATAACCCTTCTCCTTGACGGAGTAAAAGACGCCTCCGAGCTCAGCAAGCCATTTGGGATCGACCGATGTTACGGTTGACATGTATTCTTTCGAGGTCAAGATGAGTTCGTGATAAACCACGTAATCAGGAAGATATCCCAGACCATAAAGGGCACTCGTGGGATGCAGTTGGACTGTTACACTGGTTCTTAGGTTGACATATTCTCCAATGCCTTTGACCTTGGCGGCCTGGTGATAGTATCCAGAGCAGATACACTTTCTGATGACATCCCAATCCGTGCCGCAGCTGACCATGGTCATTTTTTGCATCTTCATGATATCTAATAGCTGCTCTCTGATCTCTTTTGCGCGGCGAAGAGATTTGGGATGTAAGAAGTGACGAGTACACCAGGCATCAGAATAGCCGTTTGATTTCCATTGCGAGTAAACGTGAAGATAAGTCAAATGATCAGACTCTGGAACGAAGAATTTCTCACGAGCCGCATCGGATTCTTCTTGGCGTTCTTTAGGTCTGTAGAAGACACTGGGAACTGATAACACGGACACGATAGTGAGCATCTCCTCACTGCAGCCGTAATCCTCTGATGTGATCAGTAGCTTGGCTAGAGATGGGTCCATAGGGAAAGCCGTCATCTTTGAGCCAATTTCGGTCAGATCACCAATGTTATCCAGAGCTCCCAGTGCCCAGAGATCGAACAGAGACGTTGTGATCGTATCCTGAGGTGGAGGGTCCATAAAGTCGAAGTCTAGGAGGTCTTTGACTCCTAGAGACTTCAAAAGCAAGACGATGTTGGCGAGGTTCGTTCGCTGTATTTCGGGAATTGTTTGAATGTACATCTCATCTTTGAAAGCAGCTTCGGTAAAAAGATGATAAGCCTTTCCAGGCCCTGTGCGTCCAGCGCGACCAGCTCTTTGGGAGGCGTTGGCTTGCGAGATAGGTGTGATTTGCAGGGTATCCATGCCCATTCTGGGGTTGTAAACCTTGAGTTTAGAGTAGCCGGCGTCGACCACATACATAATTCCATCCACAGTCAGACTGGTCTCTGCAATGTTTGTTGCAACGATGACTTTTCTGACACCTGGAGCAGCTTTGTCAAAGATCTTTGCCTGGAGATCTGCAGGCATTTGACTGTAGATTGGTAGGATACTTAGCTTTGGCGGGTCATTAAGCGCATTGAGGCGCTCTTGAACCAATTCACAGGTCACTTCAATGTCTTCCTGTCCCGTCATGAAGACCAAGATATCACCAGCTCCCTGTGACACATGGATAGCGAGAACTTGCTGGACTGCCTGGTCGACATAGTCTTCAACTGGTGATCGATGGTACATGATATCGACCGGAAAGGTTCGTCCAGGAATGAAGAACTCAGGAGCTCCGCCGTAGAAATCTGAAAAGCGTTTTGAGTTCATCGTTGCCGATGTCACAATAAGCTTGAGGTCCCTCCGCCGAGCTAACACCTTCTTAAATAGCCCCATGAGAACATCGGTGTTAAGGGCTCTTTCGTGAGCCTCGTCCATGATAACACAGGAGTAACGATCAAGATCAGGCTCATTAAGAGATTCTCTCAAAAGCACACCGTCAGTCATATATTTTATGGCGGTTTCCCTGCTCGTGCAGTCTTCAAAACGAATGGCATAGCCAACAGTGCCGCCGAGTTTGCACTCCATCTCCTCGCTTACTCGCTTGGCTACACTCATGGCTGCCACTCTTCTGGGTTGCGTACAACCGATCATCCCCAGCCTGGCGTATCCATCTTCGTATAGAAACTGTGTGAGTTGAGTTGTTTTCCCTGAACCAGTCTCGCCTACCACGATGACAACCTGATTATCTCTGATCACTCTCAGCAGGTCTTCTCGCACAGCAAAAGCAGGCAAAAATTCTCTTTGTTCCTTCAGTGATTTACTCTGACTGAAGTTGCTTGCTCCCTCGTTCTTCTTCATATGTTGACCGAATTTGCTGTTGCCCTGATTCTCATCTTCCCCAGGAATAGGTGCGGCGCTGTCGCCTTCCTCCTCCTTGACACCCATGAGATTTCCCAAAGCAGTACCAGCCATCTTTGTTGCTTCTTGCGCTTGCTTTTGCCTTTCCTTCTGTTGCCGCTTTTCCTTCACCACCTTACTCCCCTTTCGACTGAAGACAGCCATGTCACTTTGGTTGTCTCTAACTGCAGGGACTGGTTCCAACTGCTTGGAGAAGACGGTTCTTCCGTCTAAAAAGGGAGGTTTGAGGTCGTGGACCAATAAATGTACCCTCGTTGCCTCTTCATCATCCTCGAAATCATCTCCCATATCTCTTCGCTGTGCCACTCCTGACGTGAGCATTCGGTTTGTCTCCCAAGCGTCGACATCTTTCTGCTTCTGAGTCGCACGGGCACTCATTCGTTTCCCTGTCTTCTTCTCTACCAGAGCCGCCTCCTGCTGCTGGTCAGCCCAGGAGTTGTCGTAGCTCGAGAACGGATTATGTTCATCTTCCCCGAACACATGTCCGAACTCATCTCCAGCGTACCAGTCTCTGTCGAGCGCCTTAGAGTCTTCTTCGCTCACAGATGGCTCAGGTCCATCGAACTCTTGCTGACGAGGCGTGGCAGGGTATTGCGACTGCGAGCGTGGAGTTGACGACCTCGAGCCATTTCCCAGACGGCTTTGGGACCGAGATGCACTCGAGCCTGGAGGCCCATTGCGATTCGTTAAGGGCCTGGCAGGAACTGCGAACCTGTCATCGGATCGTAGAGGGTTAAAATCTAACTTGCGCCGCTTGGAGCTTGTCTCTCCGTCATCTCTGGCCATCTTGCGGGTTATTGAAGTGCTGATGTTTACTTAGATCGGTCCACTCGAAATTAAAGACGCCTGAAAAGTACGGGTGACAGGCTAGCTCTGGATGGGGACTGGCTCCCGCTTCTTATCGCTAATCGCCAGCGGGGTCGCAGAAAAAAAAAGTCCATCGGATTGGATTTCAAGAAGTTAAATTGCGACTCTGTCTAGCATACGGCAGCAAGCCACAATAAACGAAATGTCGATGATCACAGCTACAACATGGGTCCCTCGTGGATTTGCAGCTCCTTTTCCTACTAAGTACACCTTTGACGAGGAAGAATTTCAGCGCATCGCAGAACTCGCGAAGCTCCAGCTCGACGATGCGAATGAGGATTTGGAGGATGCGCGAAAGGAAGTCGCCGACGAAAATGGCGATGCTGCCATGGAGGAGGATGATGGATCAGAGGATGAGGCTCCTTCCAAAACAATCAAGTCTAAAGTGTATGTTGAATTGTCCGTGTTGTGTTCTAATTTGTTGACTGTATTGGCCATTAGGGACGAGGACGATGACTTGAAGGAATATGACTTAGAACACTATGACGATGATGAGGATGACCCACAACAGCAAGGAGAAGGAATTGGAATGGGAATGTTCGGAAACGTCAAGTCTTTGGCATACCACGAATCGAACGAGGACGACCCCTATATAACCATGAAGGAGAACGAAGAAGACGACGAAGACCGAGAGGAGCTTCAGATATTGGCAACAGACAATATGCTGTTAGCTGCTAAAATTGAGGATGAGGTAGCTCATCTGGAAATTTACGTCTACGAAGATGAGGCCGACAACCTGTATGTACACCACGATATCATGCTGCCAGCAATTCCTCTCTGTGTGGAATGGCTAGATCTCCCAGTTGGCAAATCGAATGTGGACAAGGATTCCCGAGCAAACTTTGTGGCCGTGGGAACTTTCGACCCTGACATTGAAATCTGGGACCTGGATACTATTGATTGCATGTACCCCAATGCGATTCTTGGACAAGGCGGGGAGGGTAAAAATGATGGGACGGAAGAGAAGAAGAAAAAGAAGAAGAAAAAGAAGTCAAAGAAGGCCAATGATGACTACCATGTGGACTCGGTTCTGTCCCTTGCCGCCAATAGACATCATCGAAATCTATTGGCCTCTTCTTCCGCGGACAAGACTGTCAAGCTATGGGATCTCAACACCACCAAGTGCGCCAAGTCATACACATACCACACCGATAAAGTATGTTCATTGGCATGGCATCCAAAGGAATCAACGGTTCTATTGAGCGGAAGCTACGATCGGACGGTGGTTGCTGCAGATATGAGAGCGCCAGACGCCAAAGCTCCGACCTGGGGTGTGGAGAGTGATGTTGAGACCGTAAGGTGGGATCCGCACAATCCGAATTTCTTCTACATATCGACTGAGGATGGGATAATCCACTACCACGATATACGGAAGGCTCCGTCTAATCCGGCTACGAGTAAACCAGTCTGGATTTTGCAGGCACATGACGAATCAGTTTCAGCCTTCGATATCAATCCCATCATTCCTGGATTCATGGCAACTGGATCAACAGACAAGCAGGTGAAGCTATGGAATATCCAGCCGTCTGGCCCATCTATGGTAGTCTCGAGAGATCTGGACGTTGGCAAAGTCTTTTCAACTACATTTGCACCGGATGAGGAAGTCGGTTTCAGGTTATCAGTGGCAGGCAGCAAAGGTGTTGTCCAGATTTGGGTAGGTTTTCTTTTTCCAACGTTCAAAACACTTACTGATACAAAAGTGCAGGACACTTCTACAAATCCAGCAGTGAGGAGAGCATTCGCGGACAGAGTGGCACCGGTGGATGGAGAAATTAAGGAAAGATTGGTAGGCGTACAGAATGACAGCAGTGATTCGGAATCGGATGATGGCGCCGATGAAACTGGGGAAGGAAAGGGTGAAGGTTGGGAGTCAATGGACGAAGACTGAGCGTTGAACATTGATGGCATTGGGATTGGACGGAAAATGAAAATCCGTTTATACTGTATATGTCAAACGGTCGGCATGATCTCCTCTGTCAAGACTCTATGGCCACGAGGGTGTTACCCGAGAAGAAGGCATGAGATCTCCTGGTGCAGCGATCATAGACTTGCGTAATGGGACGAGGTCGCTTATATAGCTACTACGAGATAAATATAATGTCCGAATTCGAGGGTCATCTCAATCTAGACGTTCATGGCAGAGTGCATTGACAGAAGTCACGATCTCCCCACAAAAGAGTGGTTGTTGGTGTGGAGGGGTTGTGTGATGCTCAGCGCCTTCCACGCACTGACGAAATGCATGAGGATCTTCAGCAGTTCATCTCATCGCCAGTCAATGCAAAGCCGCCTTCATCGCAATGCAAGTGGGGATCTTACACCATCCCTGACGCCGAGGTGATGGAGAGCTCGAGATTTTCTAATCATCAACGTGAGGTTTTAATCGGCGATGAAGGTGATGTCGGCGCCAGAAGTGAGTTCATGTGCGCTTGAACTGCGGAGTCTGTTGATTCTGAAAGTATCTTTTGGTCGATTCTGAGTTTGGGCTGCCGGTTGCTTGGCCCGGCACCAGCTGCATGAATTCGAAGACTGGAGATCGGAGGAAATTTCTGGCTACCTGGTCAGCTCCACTGCTTCCCAATTTGGTTCCATACTGTTCTATTCAGGGTATTGAGGCCCTGTGGAAGCAGTTGTGAGAACCACAGATGACATTTTGAGTGCTGCCGCAACTTGGACATGGAGTGCTCTTTGGGACTTGAGAGCGCTCGCTTGCAATAATTACCCCTGAAATCGTCCGTCAACGTCGGTGGCCAACTCGGACTTTCATCGCGCGCGCAAGCATTGAATCCCTCCCCCGTGCCTGGCGATCTGAGCCGTCCTTCGATGATTGACTGGTCTGACAGCCTTTCTGCTTGAAACTGCAAACATGGGATGATGCGCCAATGACAGCTCTCACATTCAGCCCTCCCTGCTGGTCTGTTTCGGCTTTTGGCCAGCGGCAGATCTTATCATTCGTCAGCTTGAGACCTGGGGGCCCTTGTTCTGATCCACCGCTTCAGGAGAAACGAATCAATTTGGGGAAGGTCGAGAAGCGGGCGCCGCACAAGCAAAAACTGCAAAAAACACCTTCCGCTTAGATTCTGTTAGATTGCTGCGTTGGGCCTAGAAGATAAACTTAGCATCGCGACGACAAGCCCGGCGTGCCACCAACAGCACAGCTAGAGTTCAGAAAGCCCGTTATTGGCTGGAATTGTGCCCGGATTATCCACAAGTTTTGCACAATTGAGCCTATTCACGCCTCTGGCCCCTCCTCGGGCCAGCCAAAAAGCAACGCGTGGAAGAAGACAGGCCAGGGGTGGAGGATCCCTTAGCCCGTCCGTTGATCGTTCTCCCTGCTGTTTTCCCGAGCACCATGCATATGCATGGACACCATCGCAGCGCCAGCGAGAAGGATTCTCTTCTGCTGCTGCTCACCTCTTTTATCTTCTTCCTCAACACGTTTTCTTGCTCATCCAAGCAGCAGCATCATCAATAGTATCAGCATCGCCGGGTCGATTTGCGCGCCAGCACTCATATTCACTCCTTCTGAACCTGGTTGTTCGACACTCCTTTTTCGACATCCATCAACATTCCCTCGATATCTGAAGATTTCACACTACACTGCACCAATACAGTACATACAACAAATCATCCCAACGGACCGCGTCCTGGTCATCACATTCTCTCTCTCTCTCGCAACATATCCATCGCCGACGATTGAAAATCATATTTACTCGACGGACATATTCCATTCATATACACTAAAATAAAACGCACATATTCGACATCGAAGATCCCCGGATTGTGTATCTCGCTGCTAGCTCTCGACGTCAATTCTTGTCCAAAAACGGAATCATTCTGAACAGTCACCTGAACCTTACAACCACTCGCGCTCCTCTTTCACTCCGTCAGTCATTCAGACGATCGAAAACAGCAGGTGTGGAGTACAGCAACGACAGTCAGACTCCCCTTGCGACATCTGCACGAGGCCATCTTATCCGGTCGACCCCACCAGTCACAACCCACCCACACCAGCAACCTCGTTGGGTGGAAGAACAAAACTCCTTATCATCCACTTCCGATATATTCAGCAAAAATGTCTCTTTCGAGAGCTTTCACCACTAAGCGCAATGCTAAAATGGACGATGCTGCGCTCAAGAGGAATCTTACCACGAAGCACTCCTTTGGATCCTCGCTCAGACAAATAAAGATCTCTGCGCCTGTTGAACTTCTATCGACGACAAATATGCTCTCATACAACGCACCAGATCTGTATCCAAGCAGTGGAGCCTCGAGGTCTTCCCAGTCTGGTGACGAGTCCGATAGATCGCCTTCGATTAGATCGACGCCCATGACTTCTCCAGATAATTCATCGGTTGAATCCTCTCCCAGTATGTATTCTATCAAAGCCCGTCAAATTGGCAATTACTGACTGAGGCGTTCCCTCAGCTACTCCAGAGCCCAACCATCTGTCATGTTACTTCGGTACCTCGAAATCGATTGCTTCAGACAACGATGCGCCTCTGATCCCCAAAAGATCGCCCTCTCATACCAAGAAGCTCAGCGTTGAGAGATCAGCTTCGCGCATGTCGGCATCCCGAAAGGGCAGCATGTCCACGGCCCGGTCATCTATCAATATGTTTGCCGCAAACCCAGACGTTGTTGAGCAACACCCATTCGGCAACGAGCTTGCTCAAGTCTCCGAACTCGCTGAGGACTTTGGAATCAGCAAAGAGAGGTTGGCACTTGTCGATGAGGAGGAGCAAGAATTGGTCTCCAGAGGTCTATTCAAGTTTCGTGCGGAGGACTACATGAGCGAAATTCAAGGACTATTCCTGAGCACCTTTGGCGACTCCAGACCAGCCATGTCATCCGTGTGGATCTAGTTGGGACCGGTTCTCACCAGGATCCACGGCACGCCATCCTCTTCTTGTAAATACTAGTTTTCGGACCATTGTCCGCCTTCATACGCTCCTTTACGACACGTTTACACACTTTGTTCTTCGTCTGGCTTTACGGAAAAATGGGGAGAGGAGTTCTGGTTGATAGGAAGGGCTAGATATCCCGGTATTGGGTTGATGGGGAGTTTTGGGCTCCCACACATTCATTTTGTCACTCTTGACAATCACGTTCTCTACGATGCTTCTGTACATAATCGCTGTTTTACGAGGACACATCCACGGTGCGGGGTTACCCCATACACATTTAGGAAACCCAGACTGAAACAAATACAACATCAAAAATCATAAATCAATATTCTATGACTTCTTTAATTACTTTCATACCTGTGAATCATACCTATTCATGGAAACGAAACCGAGCGAGCATCTCGTTTATATAGGTGGAACACACCCTCGGCATATTGACCTCCGCAAAATGCGGAGAAAGTACGCCATCATCAAGCTCCTCCAATCTGCGCCTCTTTGAGGATCCTCAAAGTAGAAGCAACCGAGAGACCTTCCGTGCAGCCAGCGCATGGAAGATGCCTCAACTCGGCAATGCGAGTGACGTTAAATTCATGTTATCTGTACCCCGCAACAAGGGACTGGTTGTCTGCCATGCCATCTTTGTCTGATCTACCAAACGACGTCCCCGGATTTTCTCGCAACAACTCCTGGATGGGAGGGAATGAGATGGTTGTCAAACCGAATGTGTTTGATCCGCAAGCTTCCAGATCTCGCACACGTGAGTACCCGCTAGTATATGTTGGGACTAGTGTTCCGTCGCTTGGCATCTGGCCGACTCAATTTTCCTTTTCGGATCTTCAAACCAAGATCCCCCCAACTCAAAACCACTAAGCAAATACACAGCAACCCCCGACCTGGACAATGGATAGGATAAACATATAACACTGCTCAGTAAGTTTCCAATTCTCTCCATCCGCCTACCTTTCATCTTCTGTACGCGTCTGCTTGCCTTGCCTTGCTTTTATTGGCGTGCTGTCTGCGGGGCAGATGAAGACGATGAAGCAACAGAGGTGAAGGAAGCAAGAGAAGGAATACAATGATGACTATACACCATAAATATCTTACAGGAAGAGCCGTAAAAGGCCGGCCTCACATACAAATACGGGACTGTGTGGCATCGCCATATGCAGCAGTCCCGGTGGGGTCAGCGGTGCTTAGAAAACTGGGTTTCTGAAATTTATATTCCTCCAACACTTCTGCACACATGCTTTTAACTTTTGTAGAGAGCGGTGGCTAACATTTACAGTCTACGATGGTGCAATTTCTAGGGACGGCAGTACTGCTCAAACGCTGAAAGATGGGCGAAAATGTGTCTGCGACAATACTCGGAATATACCTCGATTCGAAACGACGTTCGGAAATTTTTGCTTCGACTCTTCGTTCCATGAGGCTCGAAACCTCGCAAGCATGCCCATATGAGTATTCCCTGTTGTCAAGTGGAGGCAAACGAGCGGCTCGGATACAATCCGGCGATGGGTTGGAACATACAACAAGCGGGACGGAAGATGGGGCTGTTTGTTCTCGGGATAATTGCAAGTGCAACGCGGGACGACTAGCTGTTGAGAAACTTGTCGCGACTCGAGATAGTATCGGGAAGTGAGCAGGATATTCAAATTTAGTGATATCAACTGGGTTGCCAGTCCCAGACTTGACATCGAGGTAGCTGCAAGTGCGTGCTGACGATAGTTGACCCAAACCGTAGAAATCGTTGTTGCTGCCTTTGGGGTGTTTGCAATCATCTTTCACTCTTTGACAGCGCATGTGCCACGAGTCTATCATCAAATTACCACTTGGGCGTATCACGCATTTTCCATGGTATTGGGTAGCTCCAGGTTGCTCAGTCGATATACCTGCCCGCTTCTGTAGTTGAGCTATCTCACAATGAACAATTGTTAAAGTAATCTGCATGCCTTTGACGTGCTTTTCTGAGTGATTCTTAAGTATGACCTTGTGGTTACAGGATGTGATCTCAGCTCATACATTGTCAATCTCGGCTCCTCTGCTGCGGTATCATAAATGAAATTGAGTACTGTGAACGAGGGCATTTCATTCTGCAACAGAGGCTACCCCTGCCCCTCCCAGGTAGTTGTCAGCGCTGCTTGCGCTTCCGGATTTTGGTGGTTGTTCTCGTCGAAGAGCTTGTTGACCCTTTAGCGAGACTAGTGAAGCCTGTTGATTACCAGAAATCGGCAGGTAGGAGAAATGAATCAGAGCCGCAGCGTCGACTTCCTCTCCTGTAACGAATTTTGATTCTCCAACTTGTCGTACATGTAAATTGTATGGTTCTGGTGGTTTGCTCAAGATTTTCGGGCTATGATGGTCGACACAGAGGCACGCAATGGGACACGAGGCTTTACTAGCATCAGCATATATTCTCGCAGGGTCTTGAATGGATTGTTCACCTGGGAATGTCTCCCATATTAAGCCCAGTGATGCTGTACGACTGGTGTCCTTCACCCTTGGAAGCAAACATATCTGTCGGCCAGTGCTTTGAGTCTCTTTCGGTGCAGCAAGGAGACAGAGTCATTATTACGAGCCCAATGTACAATTATCATATATCAAATGTGAAGCGACTTGCGTTGATATCACGACGAGTCATTATCCTGAGTCCGGCTAGTGTCCCTCGTCACCATATTCTCCAACACTTCACCCTCCCTCAACTTCTGCCTCAGAAGCTCCAACATAAGCCTCTCCTCCGCATCCATGGACAACCACCTGGGTATCACAATATGCTCCCCATCAATAACAATCCTCCCATCGTTCCCCTGAATATAATCATCAAAACTCGACGTCTCAGCAGTCTCGTTCTGCCCATCCTTCTCGGTCTGGCCTTCTACATCTTCCTTCTTGGGTCGGTTGAAATCAACAGGCGTCCACCAATAAATCGGGAATGTTCGCTGGATATTGTTGATTATGCACGCTACTGCTAACATCAAGGCACTCCCGAGTATGATTAGAGGGACCAGCATCCAACCGATCTTCTCAATTTCAGGCGAAGTGGATGCGAGAAGAGCAGTCGCGCCGGCTGGAGGGTGGATTGTTTTGGTGATGCCCATGGCGGCTGATGCTAGACCCACCGAGAGAGCACCTGCGATCCAGCGAAGATTCTCAAAATCAGAGTTGAGCTTGAATAGCTTTGTGATGCCGACGCCAATCACGGAAGAGACAATCTGGCCGAAGAAAGCATTGCGAGG
Source organism: Cadophora sp. MPI-SDFR-AT-0126 (assembly GCA_020747065.1). Classification (NCBI taxonomy): domain Eukaryota; kingdom Fungi; phylum Ascomycota; class Leotiomycetes; order Helotiales; family Ploettnerulaceae; genus Cadophora; species Cadophora sp. MPI-SDFR-AT-0126. The sequence goes on along the minus strand of JAGMVK010000003.1, from coordinate 2,289,596 downwards.
TTGTGATAGAGGTGAGTCGACCGTGTTGTACTCTAATATCGCTGCAGCGCCCTAGTAGAGACTGTTAGTAATGTTTCCTGGGCCAAGCACATAGACAGGGACAGAAACATATTACTTACCAAACTGGCAATAATTATAGGAGCTCCATCAGACTTCAACTGCTCTGTTTGAAACACCGCTTCGATGACCAAAATTCCACAGAACGCTCCAAAGAAAGCCCAGAACCAAGTTACGACATTCCCGATCTGCTTCGGAGGTTTCTCTCTATGCCCTAGGAACCATGATATTGGTTTCGGGAGGAGGTAGAGTCTCGAGCGGGGTACAATGCGGTTGATGTACCTGTCGACATCGAAGTTGTAGGAAGAAATGCCCCTCATCGAATCTGTAGTTGAAGTGACTTTACTTCGAGTTTAACAGAAGGAGACAGTTCGAGATGAATAATTCGAGAGGTGTATTGAATGTAAAGAAAAAAGAAAGGAAAAATCTCTAAAACAACGAAAAGAAGCCATACTCGTAGCTAAGTAGGAAAAACCTCAAACCTCCCTAAACCCGAGTATTTGGAGGTAACAAACGCAACTTGACGCAACAATGACAAAAGGATTGAGCATCTCCGGACCTAGGTCACACAAAGCACAGGTATTCCGGCAAGGTGTAGACAAATCCCATGCCATCACCGCCGACTCAGGCAAAGCGGCTCCTGTCCCTGTAGCAAAATCCGGGGTAGGGCCAAATAGTAGCGCCTCCCGCCAAATTCGTGACCTAGCTACCATCTCCATCCAGCCAACCAGAATGGCTTCTTATGACCTTAATTCGTTTTGAGCCAATTGCAGGAATGGAAGGAGGTTGCTATTATATAAAAGTTGAAGGGATCCGGAAGGCTATGTGTCACTAGCGTGATGACAGGACAAATCGTGATTTGGCGCACATCCGGATGATTTGACATCACGTGTAGTCGAAATGCTCCTCAATTCCGAATGCCCGAGCTGGGAATCCCGAATTTAATCCTTTAACATGAAGTTGGGCTATCTGGTCTTGAAGATTTGGTGAGGATCCATTTAATATTACTCTAATTTTGATCACTTGGAAGCAAAGTTGGGAGAGCTCGGTTTATCCTTGCTTGGATCCTCGCTAGTCATCTGGTCCCCTCCGCACCCACTCAACCTTTACACTGCTTTTGTGAGTTCCGATTTCATGCAGTACAACCTGCTGTTGCCGTAGTGCAGTAGACCTGGCACACAGCTCGCTTCGATTAATTGAGAACCTTTCCTTGAGATTTCGGAGGTCTGGTGTCATCAAAACAGCCAGGTCCAAAGACCTCAACTTTCCGTTGCCGGCTACATCGCCGCTTACAAGCAAGCAATGGCTGATTTTTTCCACACGGGAACCAAAACGCCTATTGCTCGTTTCCTGACGTAGTGCTTTCACTTTCGACTTACTTGCGTCGCCATGCCCAAATGCCGGGGACAAGTCAGCATGCACGCAGATGACTCGCTCCAGAAAGAATAGTCATGTTTAGCAGCGAGGATAAAATGGCTGCCAAATGGCCACAACATGAAAGAAAATTTCAAGTCTACAATGACTTTCCAGAGTGGTCCACGAAGATAAACTTTGAGCACTGACGCAGAGTTATATTCCACTGCCATGTTGATATGACACGTCCTTTAGGCGAGGGAAAAGGGGTAATCGCAGGGTTCCACTTTCCTGGCGCAGTCACACCTCCACGTCAATTATTTTCCACGTTCTGTAACTCTGTTGCACGTCGCAGAATTGTGGCTTAAGACTGAGTTTGGATGATAATTAGACTTCGATGTCGAGAAAAAAACAAGCCGTTAGCAACTCATGGTGTCTTGGTGGGAAATATGGTTTCTAGTACATTCCCAAACTACCATAATCCTGAGAATGCAGCAAAGACGACTTCCTCCTATTTGATCCGTTCAGAGGCTCAAAATTGGTTTTATTACAGATCTTCCACTTATTGACTGGGTGTGCCCAGTGGAATCCAGTCCGTTCTAGATTGAAAAGATGCACACTGCCGTCTTGTATCTAAGATTTACACATGGCCGTGTCACGGCTCACAAAAGTGGTAAACAAAAATAATACTTGCATATGGGACTCTACAAGAGAAGTTGCAAATATAACTCCTTTCAAACTCCCGCCAGATTGATACCCAATTGACCAAAAGCCAGCGCTGCAATCCAACAACTAGCGAAACAAGAAACGCTTCGCCTTTTCCACCCTGATTACCTATCACAGCAGCACATGCTGATAGCCCCAATAGCTCATCATGGAAGCCCGGTCAGTAGAGTGAATAATCAACAGTGGCAAGCTCAATCGCTAGGTCTACAGTACTAGTTGGATAGCCAGGTCCCGTTCCTAGGCACCTGTAGGGCAATGATTTAGTAATTGTGGGCGTGAGAGGCAGTAGGTAGTGAATTTATAAAGTATGCTTTGGGAAGAGTTTGCAATGCAGGCAGCACGCCATCACCGGAGGGACTCACTGTGATCTTTTTGCCAGATTCTGCAGCAACACAGGAACACTGAGTGTTCGAACATTGCCGCGTATAGGAATGGTCTGATGTATGTCCTTCAGGCTTGTATCCTTACGGCCAATTTGGTCCTGCGTGTCACTGTCGAAGTTCGACCTTCCATTCCAGTCATTGGAAGAGTTGGTTGATACACTGGACTCGGGTGGGAAGGTGCTAATAGAGGAGAACTCAAGTGCAGAGGGGAAATCCTCAGCCGTTGTTGGCAGGTAGCCGGGCATCTCATCCAGCAAAGTGGTCCTATTGGTGTTGTACAAATTGGGGGTGTTCCCTGGCCACTCCGAACCAAGTCGATCGTCATCCGAAATCTTCAAGCGGACGATATCTTGACCTATGTAGAAAGCACCTTTGCTGATTATGTAATTCTCAACATCAAAAGCATTCAGGTACTGGATAGTAGGGTATTTCTTCTGGGCCTCGACAAGAGCCAGCGCATCAACTAAAGGATTGAGAATCTTTGGTTTTACGTCTGAACTGATGGCATTGAGGTACTGCAATGACAACGATGAGTGGAATCCGAAGACGGCTCGTCCAAGTGCTCGTAATGCGCGAATACCAGGACCAAGGAACCACCGAAGGTTGAAGAGTAGTCTAAAAACATGAATTTAGCGAGGCAGAAGAGACGTCACAACATGAAACACCACTTACTCTTGCTTCGTGTGATACATGAGGGCGAACCCATATATATGCATTATTGTGTCGTGGTGAGAACCACTTTCGTCCATGAGATAATCATACGCAATGCTGAGAGTTGTCTGAAGCAACTTCACACCAAAAGAGCTGTCCAACCTGTCCAAGTCACCATTCTTTGGCGACAATTGCGACAGCATTTCGGGCTGTAGGCCAAACCAGCCATTTCCAAATACTTCGTTCTCCAGAAGACTTGCTGGAACAGGATTGAAGTCCTCTAGCATTGAAATCCTCGATGTTGGAGCCACTGGAGACATTCTCTGATTCTGAAACGGCATTAAAGCTTCGCCAGAAGTAGGTTGCAGTTGAGTTGTGTTTGTTTCTCTGTCTGAGAACTTTGCTACCGAAGGGGGCCCAGGATCTGCACTATTATCTGACTCGTCCATTGCATCTTTTGCCAATGTAATGAATTTAGAAGTTGCCGCGACGAGGCTCTGGCCAACTGCTGGATCCTGATGCAAGATATCTGATCGGATCAAGGAATCGCTCAAGTCGACCAAGATGGTGCTCATGTCTTGAACACAGGCTTCGAGAGATTTGACTTTAGTCTCCAAAGATTTTGTTGCAGCCAACTTGCGGAGACGGAACGCCTCCTGGGCTCGTCGAATTTGTGCTCTTCGTTCCTGTTGGCAATTAGTCAAGGTTACCTCTAGTGGGTGAAGTTAGAGCGCCGCGAAAGTTATCCCAAAAATTAGTAGAGGTATTTAATAATGGGAGTAACAGACTTCTGGTACATTAGAATCGTCCGAATTCTTTAAAGGCCTCCCTCGTGCCTTCTTTCGTGGTTGTTGATCGGGCTCTTGGTCTTGGCGCTTCGGCCTCGATCGAGACGGAATTGATGAATCCATCTTTCATATCCCTGCCAGGCTAAATCAATAATAGTGCCTTGAGCATCAAGTATGGCCAAATCATTCCTGAATTTCAGATATCATACATAGATGTGAAGTTGCTGAACTTAAACTTGAGTGCTGAGAAATCAATAGATTGGTCATCATCGCTTACGGGTTCCGTCTCACTGGGCACACGTGCTTCAAACTATGGCACAACCTACACTTAAATTTTTGACTCCATCGCGAGAGTCTCAAGCTTTACTTTCACATACACATTACTTTGAGTTTCAATTTACTGTATGTACATTTGGTGCTGTGCCTTGGTATGATCGTACAAGAAGGACAGGCGAATTACCTCACTCCAACAAGCTGTCAAGTCTGTCACGACTTCCATCAAAAAGATCATTCTGTTTCGAAAATCATGCGTATAGAAAACAATTCGCTACTCCCACATTAATCATTAGCCATTTTTAAAAGAATCGGAAAGAACCGACTGTCTCCCACAGCCGTATAGACAAGTCCATCATTCTGCGTCAGAAGACACATCATCGATGGCCAAGCCAAAATCCCTTACTCGATGTACGTCTACAAAGCCACCGCATCCATCAGTTGTTTTGAGTTGGGACTGGTGCTGGAGGTGGTTGGGGAGCTTGATTCGCGTGGATCATTGCCAGTCGAGCTTCGAGGTACTGGTCAGAAACGAGCCCGCGTCGGTTACCCTCACTGCGGAAGTCAGCTTGGCATACAACTGGAGAGAAAACAGGAGCTTACATCAAAACATCCTCGAGATAAGACTCGTCCTCGGGAGTGTTTCCAGTGGCGTTACCCGCTGACAAAGTCCGAACGTTCAGGTCCAGGTGTCCGCTCTCAGGCCAGTTCAAGTTGCGAAGCTCGTGTCTCGATGCGGCGACAGCACTCAAGCTCATGTGCTGGGAACGTTAGTGTCTGTCATTTGGCAGCTGTTGTGGGACTTGGAGGTAGAGAATTCGAGAAGACGACTCACCAAAGTGATCTGTGCAGCTTCATCTTGGAAGGTATGTGGGACAATGGTCGTCACATGTGAAAGAGCATAGTCCTTGCTGAACTGCTCGTGATTGGGATTCCGGATGGCAACAGTGATTTGATTGGCCGAGTGGAGGTTGGCTAGCCACAATTGCTCGTACTCTAGCACTGCGGCAAGTCAGTATTCATTTGTGTATTGGGCTCTCCAGCCGGCTCTAAGTAGAGATTTGGGTTGAACAGAAGTTTGGGGTACCTACTCTGAGCCCATAGCTCATAATCAATGGTGAAATGCTTAATCCAACCAATCTGATCAATGAAGTTACCTCTACCGGTGTCATCGGCAGTTACATTCTCGGGCTCGCTCTCTTTCAAGAAAGTGTGGAAGACCCAGAAATCGCCCTACAAATGTCAGCACTGAGATATGTACCAAGAACAAATACTTTATTCAAGAAAGAATTAGGATGTAAGTAGATGGGACAAATCCAAGGCGTCTCATTACTTACCAGGTCTGCATCACCGAAGAAGAACGTGTCAATATCGACCTTCACATATACCATGGCGTGGTTCTTCTCGTAGGTGATTGGATCCGCACAGCCCCAAAGCTCGTAACCCTTGATGGCCTCATTGCGCGTATACTGGCAAACGTGTAGCAAGCTTGGGACGAGACGCGGACGACGATGAATATCAGCGATGATGCGGAGTTGGGCAACTTCAGCATCATCGTCAGTCCGATCGAGGGTCTTGGGATCGGGGGCAACGCGCAAGAATCTCTTCTCCTTGTGGTACTGAACAGCGATAGCGATCGACCACTGTATTCACGGTCAGTATTAAAACTTCCATGAGACGTACCTACACATTGATGTTGAAAGGATATGCTGACTTACAATTTCTTGTTGCAACTCAGTGGGGAGGTTGGGGAAGACAGTGAATCCCTTCAAGTACGGGACGCGACCCGCTGGTAGTGGCGGCATTTCATGTACAGCAGCGACTGTCGGTACCGGAGACGAGCTCTGTCCTTGTGCAAGCATCCTGGTAGGAGTTTCTGAGCCTGGACCACGTTGAGAGGTTGGAGAGCTTGAGGGACATTGTGCGATTACGTTGGTTGACGGTCTTGGGCGAGCCACTGGAGCCGCTGGTTGTGTCACACCATCTGGTGCGGGTTGATTAATTGCAATCGAACTCTTTCGAACATTGGACCGAAGAGAAGGCTGACTTGAGACTTCGGAGGGACCTGATATGCTTCTCTGAGGTCCCATCTGAGCTGTGTTGCTGTTGACGGGGCTGGAGGAAGTCGAAAGGCTCGAAGCGCTTCCGCGGAGTGCACCATGAGTATCACTGACATTTGTCCTGCTTGAGGGTGGTTGACTGGCAGAAAAGCTTCTGATGGGTGCCGTTGGTCGAGCTCCCAAGGTGACGTTGAGGCTTGGGACCATTGAGCTACCACTCCGTTCAACAGGGTTGATCGCAACAGGTGATCGAGGACAGGGAGGAAAATCGGAAGAAGCCTTGTGGTCTTGAGCAGGGGCACTTTGAGCCTTCGCACTGTTCAGTCGCGAAGACAAAGTCTGGCTGAGGGCAGACATTGTTTGCTGGCCACGCGCGCGGACAGCGGCGGTGCGCGAGGAACGCGTCGAAGCAGTTCGAGGTCCTGTGAAAGGGTCCTCAAGTCCATCAGTCTGGTTCAGGTGCGTCATTCTTGCAGCTTGAAGATGAGGTTTGCTTTTGTTGGGCTGCCTTGAATGGATGAAGGGCGGTTGAGTGAAGGGGCTGGTTTGTGATTGTGGTGCTTCACACGATTTCGAGTGCAAATAACCGTTTGGTGAGGACTGCCAACAAAATTCGAAGATTACAACGACCTCGAATGAAGCGAAATTCACGCTAGCGTCCTAAGTAGCAATTCAAGCTACTTACAAGCCTGGTTTCTGAGGATAATAGTCTCCAGAATTGACCAAAACACTTGAGAGGTATCCCCGGTAACGCTAAGCGAGGAAGTTCTAAGCAAACAGGCCAAAGTCTGGTCGGACGTTCCCTGCTGGCTTCCGTCATTGAAGAAGTATGCTGTATTAGGACGTAGGTAAATCTATAGAAACGCTTTGTTGGACGGTGCCCATACTTCTAAACAGTTCACCTTAAGCACTAGACATTGCATCAGTCAGTGATTGAATTTTTGCCTTGCCGGCAGTTTAGACAGAGACCAGTAAAGTTGAGATGAGCAAACAAAACGTCACCCAAAATTTGCAGCGGAAATTCTGCACTTAAATGCGGTTCTTGATTTGATTTCTGCCAATACTGACCAGCACGTCGCAGGAGCGTAAGAGCCACGTTGAAGAGCGAATAGATTCACCTGGCCTATAATGCCTTGCTTGGTCATTTGGAAAGCATGTATCCCAAATCCAAGCCAGTCCGTGCTGATTTACTACCAGCAGTTCCACGATCGCCTGGTCCAGTTCCATGGTACCCTTGCAATTCGGCACATGGCACTGAGGGGATCTCAAGGAATGCTGTATCGACTCGAACCCCAAAGACGTCGTTAAAACTCGTGTCTTCAGGCAGCAGAGGGGCGCTCAAGGTGACTGATCCCCTCACTCCACGAGGGGCGTTGAAACCATTAGATAGAGATGTATTGCTGATGAAAAGCTCGCTGTCAGCACGGATCTTTATAAACGCAGATTGATCCATCAGACGGAAGGGTGACAGGGAACGCACTAAAAGAAGATTTGGTTGTCACATAATTTGCCGTCGGTCATAATTGGCTAGTTGCGGAGTTAGTTATGCACTGTACAAGAGAATCTCGTAGAGCCAAGCCAGACTCAGATCTCAAAAGCTTGCAAATCAATTCACGAGGAAGAAGGGGACGAACTTGGTTGGTGGTATTAATGTAACTAAAACACATGTTAGCCTTCGAAGCATCAGGGACGCCACAACTTGGACAACTTACAAGTTCATGTGCCATGGGGCAACGATGCCGATATCCTTGAACTTGATTGCGACAGTCGGCTTGGGAGGAGGCTCAAGCGCGCTGTAAGCGTTGAAGTATCTCTCTCCAGGGCACGAAGCGTCTCCGGAATACCCATAAGCCTCGAGATTTGGACTGAAAGTGGCCGGGACTGGGGTTGTCCCATACTCTGGGAGAGCGCCTGTGAGCCACATCAGCACACGATTCGTCTTGGCATGTCTAGAGATAATGGTGATATTGGAGAAGCGGCTCACCTATGCCCAGAAGGTTTGTTTCGGTGATCAGGAGGTACTTGTTGTAAGTATAGCTGGAGTACCCATCGTTGAAAAGATCCACGAATGGAAAGAAGGTATGAACGGTCTGCCTTTGGTGTCAGATGATTGGATATGCACACTGAGAATGCCAGCTACCTGGAAATCGTCCACTTTAAAGTCTATAGCCTTAAGTCCAACATCGTGATCAACCCCAGAACGAATCACGAGCTTTTATAATGTCAGAAAGTTTGTAATATATAAGACTAGATATGACGTACAGGATAAGAGTCTTTGGGAAAGCCGGGAAGGACTGTCAAGCTGGAAGTCAGCCTCACATATTCTGGAAATGCTCTCGCTATGCCACGGAAGATTATGTGAAAACCATTCTAGAGCTCATTGAACTACAAGATTTTGAATAATTGGGAACCCAAGGATAAAATACATACGCTCGCGGTAAGCCTTTTTGTTGATATTCCATTCCTTCGGAATGAGAGATCGAGCAAGCTTGTACGGGATAGGGACAACCTGTCAGAAGAAGCGATATTAGAAAGACAATTCAAGATTCGAAGACAATTTATTGTTACTTACAAATAGAGTACTGTTGAATGTGCCAGTGATTCCATTGGGATAAGTATCTGCGATTGGGTTGGGAGCAGATTCTTTGCTGGCCGGTGCGAGTGGACCGCTCTGAGCGTTGACGCCAATTAGAAGGAAGATGCAAAGAACAGCAATGTTCCAGAAAAGGCTGAGCACGCCCATTATTGCTTGAATATTTATGTTCTAAATGATCGCTCTAGAAGAAAATGTTGACGGAGGTGAGTGGAAGACGGTCGAGCAAAAGCCTGGGGATTCGCGAGAGGCTTCCAAGGAGAATTAAACTTTCGCAACGGTGGACACAGCGCAGCTTCAGAATTCAGAAGCAAAACAAAAATCAATCTCAAGGCGTTCGACAGGACATCCCATGCAAATAACAACGATGAAAAGTCTGTCGGATATTATTATCAATTTTGCATCCTCATAGGCAACGGGGAAGCATGACCCCTAACGCCCAGGGAATGCAGATTTGTCTTAGCTCACGCGGATCAGATCGTCTCCGGAATATCATCGAAATATTAGCTTCGAGTTGATGCACTTTCATTGGCCCAATTTCGCGGCACTTGGTTTACCGCAACGGATTTAAAGTAGCTACAGGGACCGGACGAACTAAGTTGCGCTAGATCAAACCTTCAATAACAACATCGTACGAGGGCTTGAGACTTCTGTGCCGGTGGGTTTCTAAGTGCACAGGATCAGCGAGTCTGGTCGTAAGCCATATTTATGGAGCTGGGATATTGACGGAAAATTTAATATGACATTATAAATGTGCTGATATTACCGAATTAATGACAGAGGTTGTTCACGATGGATATTGGCGAAATAGCGTCCGCGATGATTTCATGAGAGTGAAATCAGACAGCAAGTGTTGACATGTGCTAGAAATTGTTGCGTATGAAGTCTAGAGCTCTCCATCTATGCGACTCTACCGTCAGACATCCGAGGCTACTCGTCAATCAGGGACCATCTAGGCCAGGTACTTGGTGAACCAATCGACGCCTTGCTTCTCAGCATCATCCATAGCCTTCTTGTCCTTCTCTGAAGACCAGTCACCTCTGAGCGAAAACCCATGAACTTGATCTTCGTAGATTCTCAGCTCATGGGGTAAATCTGTCTTCTTCGCCATAATGTCTTGAATTTGGCCAATAGTGCTTTTGTCGAGGAGAGAGTCTGAGTCGCCCACAGCCAGCGACAGAGGCTTTGAGACCCCATCGAAGTCACCTGGAACGGCGACAAGCGACGGGTGGCATGCATACGAGGCATCAACAATGTCGTGAGCTGCGAGAATTGCGTAGCGACCGCCCCAGCAGAAGCCAATCGCTCCAACTTTTCCCGTACCTGGAATTTGACGGACTGTATTGATGAACGACTCGATCAAAGGTTTCGATACTGCCTCGCGGTGCTTGAGCAACCATGGTGGAAGGGTGGTTCCAACAGCGGCCGTGGCCTTGGTCTTGTCAATCACCGAGAGCTGCTCGCGCACCTTGAGTGGAGGTTCAACAGAATTTAGAAAATCCAGCGGAAGGGAGTCTCCTTGGTGAACATCTACCTGGTTGATTAGCATGAAGATGACAATTGCTTTGGCGGAATTCGGGTGTCAAGAATTCTGTTGGTGACAATGAGATCTGGACTCCAGGCACCTCAAGTCTTACAAAGACCAAGTCGACTGCTTCAAGTCGAATAAGCATACCTGGAATGTAGCAATAAAAGCCAGCTTTCGCGTAATTGTCTGCAAGAAGCCGGACGTTTTTGAACTCCCACCCGAATACTAAAGGAGAGGTTATTAAAGTCTCCAGCAAAGTCAAAAGTTACAACAATCCTTACTGTCTACCAGAAACACAATTGTCTTGGCCTTGGAGCCATCTTTTGGAGCTGCAACATAAGTTTGTAAGTCGTTAACAGTGGTGACTGAGCCGGTTGGGGTGCCGTCGTGGACCTTCCCAGACAAACAGCAGCTCGAAACACCGACACCAGTAGCCATTTTGGGATTGGATCGTGCGAACGATGGAGAGCAATTGCCAGAAATGTAGATCAGGAATTATAGAGGAAACGAATTGCAAGTTTCAGTGAAAGAAAGTTCGATTGAAATTGGGCGGGGACGTTCACTCTTATTGTTGCGATGACGTTTAGATAGTCTTGAACTTCCCCTGGTCTCGACTCTAGCTTGTGCACATCTCTGGGGATGAGATGCACGTTTGATTGGGTACTGCGATGTGGCAAACGGCCGCGGAACATTCTCCGTGCTATCGGTCAACCAGCACTTGTACCGCGGAGGAGCTAAGGGCAGGCACCTTGTTAGAGACATGGAAAACAGACAGAAGGTATTGCAAAGAGTCGAATTGAGCCTCTCATGCCAACGATTCTCACATATGCGGGGCACTTGAGTAGCCAGACTGCCATTTAAATCTCGAATAGCTATTCACTGTTTCGACTTGATCAAGCCATGTCGTCGGTGACTATTGTTACAAGATCTCCAACTCGTATTGTCGGAAATTGGCTTGTTTTCGTGATGCTCTTAGACGGGACATGGCACATATGAGAGCCGAAGAAGATCTTTGAATCGAATCTGCGTGTCTTTGCCAGGGTCACGAACGGCTGGTCGTTCTTCTCTGCTGTATCCTGATCAATGCAGATCATGTGGCACCTTCGACAAGATCCAAGCATCTGAAATATTTGCTCTCCAATGCGCAGTGATGTCCAGTGGTCTTCACTGTATGGTTCTTGGTTTTCAGACTGGGAAGAGGCCAAAACTATATTGGCGCGAAACACTGACGCGGAGGCAGGCTTGCCGCCTACTTTTGAGATCTCTCCATTCAGGGAGTTGAGACTCGCTCTGTTGATGGCGAGGATAGGGCTTTCATTCGAAAGGAGAATAGGCCTCCTCTGCACTTCGCTGTCTGAATCTGGAGGGGTTGGAGGCGCAAAGGTGCCTTGATTGTGGCATGTCTCAGATGATATCGGCTTATGCTTCTGATGCTTTTGCATGTGTGCCTTTGCATGCCTCGTGCTGAACCCTGATCCGCCAGCTGGAAAGCGTGCAAGGGCACACGGAACATCGAGGAACCTGGAGAAGAACTCGTTGACCTCCGGTCTTACATATGTGCGCGCGACAATAGCGTCGCCGCACACGCGCGACGGCTGTGTAGTACTCAAAGGCCCGAAAAAGGCCGGATTAAATGATAGGGGCACTGAAATCTCTTCAACAGATCCAAGGTATCGCACTCTTAGGACACCTTTGTCAAAATCAATCTCAGGTCGAATCAAGGCCATGCGCGGATGCCGTTTCTGGCTCAATGCTTGCCCGGTACCTTGATGGACGAGACACCATTCCCTGTCCCAAGCAAGACCCTCTGGTCTCAATTCCCAATCAGTGTTGAGGGGGACATCAAGACCACCGCAGCTCTTGATTGGGTAGACGGTTAAGCTTTCCACGGTGAGCTGGCCTGCACAAGCGAGTTAGTATGCAATTTTTGAGCCAACTTGAGAATACGGTGATAGGACTTGTTTGTGGAGTGAATTTACCAGAGCAGTGGGTGTCTGGCACCTCTGTTCTAACAGGCGAAATGGTCTTTTCCACGTAGAACTCGCTGACAAAATCAATGAATGCGTCAATGTCGCTTATCGTGGTCATGGCGCCGATACTTGCTCGAATTACCCCTGTGATCTTTCCAGAATATATGTCTGTTTCGGCACCACATCTGAAGCCCGCTGTTCTCGTAATTAGCCATGCTCTTCTAAAATCCCTTAGAAACAGGCTGGTTCGCGACAGCCAAGACCTTCAATGCAAGCTTGAAGTTGGGAATCAGAGTATCATATTGCCTACCCGAGAAGTTCTTTCGCATCTCCCACGGTTCAAGACCCAAACATGCAGCAACACCTCCTGGATTGCAAAGTCCACCACTCCTGACGTGAAACTTCCGGACAGCTGCTAGCTTCTCGAACTCTGTATTACTGACCCAGGCTGCTTTGCTATTCCGCAAGTTGAACGCGACAATAGGGCCCTGACTCCTCGTAGTTGCTTTTGAAGCAAATCCGTGAGAATATATTTCGCAAACGGGGTCCGAATTGGCATGACGGAGTGACACCAGGCGATCGTACAATCTCTGCGCGAGGAATGCTGTATGCTGCGCAATTTGGTCCATTGACCCGTATAACTTCTTGTGAACATCAACAGCAGCATCCAGGACCAGTATATTATGAAATGGAAGTGACCCATCCTCCAAGCTCTCGTGGAGGGAATCTCCCTTTGGAGCATGCCATTGCTCCTTATTGCACAATACCACGTCAACCGTTCCGCCGCCAAAGTACTTGCGTCCCTTCAAAATAGCCCCAGATTCCTTTCGGACAATCAGAGCGCCAAGATCGGGAAACCCAAATATCTTGTAAAAACTTAGCACTGTGAAGTCTGGAGCTGTGTCAGCATCGCTCAAATCCAACTGAGCAGTCGAAACAAAGGCAGAGGCGTCTAGAAGTGTGTAAGTTGGCGCGACCGCAGAGCTATTTCGAGCTCGTGAGGTCCATAAAAGTGGCAGCCGCCGTCCATCCATATTCGACTGGGCAGGATAGGCGAACAAGTTTGTTGCTGACTTTGAGTGGTCTCCTATAAGAGAACTTCCAGCCGAAAGCCACCGCTCTACATCTTCATCGCTGAGACATCGACTTGTCCTAGCATTCTCCCGAACGCCCACAAGACTCGTATGCGCATCTTGATGATATCCATAGTTGAAACCACCCTCGCAATCCCGGAAAGCTTCCATGACAAGCTTTATTCCAGCTGTCGCGTTTGCTGTAAACACAACATCGAATAGCGCGGGGTCGGCGTCGAAGAATTGTAACACTTTCAGACGAATATCTTCGATTCTGTTCGTCGAAAGTTGGGACGATGGAGACGCCGAGTGAGGATTGCCGTACAGATTTGACATCATATCAGACATGAATTTCTCCATGAGAGACTTGGAATAGAGTGTTGTACCGGCATGGTCGAGGTAGATAGCATCTATGCTCCATGATCAGCCTTCCCGTCCAGACCTCATCAAGTGCCATATTTACCCTTGAGCATAGGATACTCCTCCTCTCGGAATGCTTCTACATTGTGGTTGTATCCATTCGCCATTATTTAAAGCTTCCCACGAAGCTGGAGAGATTGCTGTGAAATGTCGAGCTTTCAAGAGAGGCACGCTTCTTCGAAGATGGCGAGAGCTTGCTTCAATCCGTCCGCAATTGCTTCGGACGATCAAACTGGTTCGAAGATGCTTCGCCCTCTTGGAGAGAACAGCATGAAGAGGTAAAGTCGGATTTTCATCTTCCTCAGTAGACTGGATTGCCTACCTGACAAACAAAGCAACGCCAACGCGGAGCTCAGCGATCAAGAGTGGAAGTGTGGAAAAGTGGCGGTTGTTCCCCAACCTTATCGACAATCGGAGCTCGCCTTTTACCTGAGCACCTGCAGCTGATCCGTTCTTCAGGGATCGCTGACTGGATTTGCGTGCCTGAAAAAATTAGCCAGGCCGCAACAGAAATCGCTACAGGGCTCAAATATTTTGGTTCGAGGTCATGCGATTTGGTATATCACACATCCAACATGCTACGCCCAATATTACCACGAGCGCGGTTCTGCCTCAAGTCCTTCCGTCGGTCACTAGTCACTGTTCCGGAGATCAATCCAAATTTCAATAATGGAATTCCCGGACTGCTCTCGCCCGCTGGCTTCGACATTGCATGGACGCAGTATCAAGGTCTGATGGTTGAGAAGCTCAACAATCTAATAGCTGGTACGCCAATTGGGTTCTTTATGCACAGCTTGTCACTTGCTCTGGGCTGGCTCTGTAGCTTCATGGGGAAGATGCAATAGACACGCATTAGCTAACCCTCATCTAGGAGGAGACTATGAATCGAAACCACCAAAAGATATCCTCATCAAATATGCCCGCGACCCAAACTCTGCTCCCATCTTCAATTACGCATCAATGGCATTCAACAATCACTTCTTCTTCGAGGCCCTGTCACCCGAGCCAACAGCCATGCCAGAAGCCCTCCAAGCCGATCTGGAGCAATCATTCGGCTCCATCGAAACCCTCAAGCGCGAATTCGTCGTCACAGCAAGCTCGATGTTCGGTCCAGGCTTTGTCTGGCTGATGAAGAATCGTGCGGGGAAATACACGTTGCTCTGTACATACCTGGCTGGCTCGCCGTTCCCTGGAGCTCATTACAGAAAACAATCGGTGGACATGAATACGGAGGACAAATCTGTATCAGAGGCGATACGAAGGTTGCAGAGGGAGGATCCTGTGAATACTGTTGGAGCACACGGACAACACAGTCAGAAGAAGCTGGCACCTGGTGGAATTGACATTACCCCTGTTCTGTGCATCAACATGTGGGAGCATGTTTACCTGGCGGACTACGGCGTGGGAGCTGGTGGAGTTGGTGGCAAGAAAGCATTTGCAGAGAGTTGGTGGCATACAATCGACTGGTCCAAAGTGGAAGAAAGGGCGAAGCCAGCACAGGGAAGGAAGCCAAGTCTGTTGATGTGATCGGCTTTGTAGCATATTGGGAGCATTGAGACGGGCGTTCGGGTAATGGGCCCACAACGTGTACTATATTGTACGAGGATGATAGACATGGATGGAAGGCTGTATACTGTATATGAAGGGCAACCAGACCTTGGGTATGGCAACTTTCCTCACCAGCTGGACCTCGTACTTTGTTTGCGTAGCGATTTTGCCGAGCGATTTTGCCGAAGAATCCTCTAGTGAGGCCCCAGGAACTCAACTCAATTTCAGTCCACAGGACTCTATTTCTTCCAGGCATGTCCCGTCCTGCTCCTGCATTGGTAGTTCCACCTCTCATTACATTCTCTCAAGTTCGTTCACTTCAATCAAATCAGTTTCAATAGCAAGGCGCGAGATTGGTTCATATCAATTGCCATTTGAATTAAACTACTATCCATAAAGGAGTGTTCTACTTCCTATCCAATCCCGACCCTCTTCGACTTCAAGTGATGTATAGGGTTCATCCAAAATCAAAACGCCCAATAAATGCCGCCCGCTGAAAGTACTTTCAAAGCTCTCGATCATTAATCGAAGTGAAGAATGCACAAATGCTGCTCGCTTAGAATATAAATTCAAACTGGTATAAAGAATCCTCCTCAATGAGTGTTCCTCTCTTTTTCCTTTTTGGAGTATTTCGTCTTAGATCATGTTGCCATTGCAATTGACTTCATAGCCCTCAGCCTTTTGCTTCAATGCTTTGGCAAGCATGAGTTCTCTCATCCAGTCGATGCGCTCATCTCGGCTCTTGACAGCGAAATAGTGCGTCTTTGTCTTTGCACCAGCGTCCTTGCCTTCACCACCGTTAGCAACCATGGCGCTCTCTCTCTTCCTCAGTCTCACGCCCTTGTCGATGGCAGCAGGGATGAGCTGGAACGCGAAAGCAGACTCGTCTTTCTTGTCCTTGCTGCCTCGAGAGATGTTCATGGCCTTGAAAGCTGCGTTGAGCTTGGAGCCCGAAGCGAGAGAAGAGCAGGCAATGGCATAGTCGTCAACATCTATGTACTCGAGGGTCTCGAGTGCGTTGGCGTCCTTGTGCATGGCAAGGCGAGTGCCTTTGAGGGTGAAGTGGTGCTCGTGCCACTCATGGCGGAGCATCTTGGTCTTGCGCTTCTTCATCCAGCCTTGAGCTGAGATGTCGTCAGCGGTGCGCTGTGCGGGTTGAGTGACAGGTGACCATGGGTAGGAATTGGAGTGCTGGTGGCCTTGGTGGGTAGGAGGCTGAATTTGATGTGCATGGAATTTGGTCTGGGTAGGGGGAGCTGTGGAGATGTTCTCGTCGACACGAGGCATGGCGGGGAAGGATGGTCGACGGGCAGAGGTGCGTGACTGTGTGCGGGTTGGCGGAGCGGCTGCGGGTGCGGGAGCATGGCGGTATGACATGTTGGGCGGAACGGACTGGGAGGCATCTCGTGCAACAGGGCCAAGCGGAACGGCAGTCACTGGGATATCCATCTCGGAAAATGGAGTACCGAAGCGGTAGACAGCCGTACTTGGAGATTGAGTTGCATTGCGGAGATCTGGGGACATCGCCTCCACACGCTCCATGCGGTATGGGGAGAAGGTGTTAGCGCTTGCGGACCTTGGTGGTGGTTGTTGTACCGGACGAGGAGGTGGGATCGCAAGTCGGGGAAGGTTGTGAAGCTTTGCATTGGTAGGACCAGCTGGAGCTTGCAGAGTTGGGAACATCTCATATGGAGGAGAGGGGGGCTCTTCTGAGGACCATTGCACATGGTTGGGGTCCATGTGCTGGAATCTGAGGAACTGTTTGACGTTCTCCTGCGGATCACGAAGTTGGACATTGCGGAGACTGGCTTCCTCCAGATGGCGGAAAGCTGGAACAGTAGGGCCAAGGACATCGCTCGAAGCAACAACAGATGGTACGGCATCGGAGACAGGTCGAATGGCTTCAGCGACAGCACCAGCAGTGAGTGGATTTCCAGGATCGCCAGCGATCCAGATAGATCCACCTTCTGGGCTTACTGGGTGGTCCTTTTTGAAGTTATCGATCAGTCGCTGTTGTTTCCTCCACTTCGAGCAGTTCTCTCCTTTGGCGCACTTGTGGGCCTTGGGTATGAGTTGCTCAATACCGACGATGGAGACAGATTCAAGTGGTGAGATGATATCTGCAGGTCCTCGCGCTCGGTGTCGTCTACGAGAACTCTTTCGACGCTTGGGCTCCTCATCTGAACCACATTCTCCATTCCGCTCCCGTCTAGATGTATGTCTCGAGGGTCGCTGAAAGCCATGCCGCTGGAACTCGACACAGGGAGACATCGCCTCGTCAATGGGGGTGGGAGGTTTCGGTGTCCCAGGCGCACTACCTCTAAGCACATGAATCTCGTTCCAGACTTTTGTTCGTTGTCCGAAGGAGGGGATGTCGAGCTCTCGGAGGTCCTCGAATTTGAGAGTGATCAAGATTGCGCCGGAGATATCGTTCTCTTCGAACTTCTCAACGATTGACGGTTCGAAGCCATTGTCGTACATCCATCTCGCGACTTGGCGGGGTGTCCACAGCGCAACTTCATTCAAATTCATGTTCTCAACCGCGTCTGTCAGGGAGCTCAAATGTCGGTGATGTCGTGATGGTATCTCAGGAACTTTCGGCGCATTCATTTGTGCTCTTTGGAAACTTGATGGTCGCGGAGTCATAGGGGACATCGCCATGGTATACTGATCTTCATCTTCTTGGATCGAGGAGTCGACGGAAGCTCGGAAAAGATGGGGTCCTCGAGGTCCTTCAACTGCTTGTTTCGCTGATATGTCGAAGTGAAAGCCATTGAACTCGTTGGAATTTGGACTGGGTGTGGAGACCTCTTCAAAGGAGGATAGTGTCCTCTCACTTCTTCTGCTACTCTAATTCTTATTAGTAGGCGCAAGCTAGATGAGTGTCACAGCAACGTACTGAATTCACACTGTGCCGTGGAGAATTGTCTTCTACTTCGCTCATATCATCCTCGAAATCTGTGTCGAATTCAGTGGCCTCGGACATTGGTCGTGGCGCCAGCGCCTTCATGTTGAAAAATGCATCTCTTGGCTGTCCCTTTTGGAACATCTCTACTCTGGGGTCGATAGGCGTCATTGGTGATGTGGAAGGCTGTTCAAGAATCAGTATCTTCAGTGGAAACATCCTCAGTGAGTCGCCGACATACCATTGTGCCTACTATATAGTTGGGTATCTTCAGTGAGGGTATTGCTAGAATACTAGCTTTTGCCGTTGCCGGTTAATTTTCTAGTATATGCTGAGAATGATTACAGTATGACAGTATATTAGGAAATCGCAGACAATCAAAAGTGTTAGGCGCAAAAAGTCAGAAACATCAAGAAAGAAGGCGTTGAGGATGCCGGCGCTTGGTCGAGTATATGTATCGAGGTCAACCGCCCTCGATATCATGGGGCTTTCGTCGTCAAAGCGCCAATGGCCAGCATAATGCTGGTATAGGACGTCTGCATTGTGACCTGTGCTCAGTGCTCTGCATGAGTGACTGTGTGACTATTCTTGACTTGACTTGCTTTATTTCGAGCGGCTTCCATCACCGTTGGCTTGAGAAGCGGTGGTTCGGTTGTCGGTGCAGATAGAAACGACCCCACGATGCAGCTCCGGCCAGTAAGAGCAAAGTTGCTGCAGGCGAAGCACAAGACTGCAGGATGCCCAATGAGTAGGCTGGAAAAGTCATGGATTTTCCACGATTACTGGAGGATATTCTGTGATTGGGTACGGGAATAGATTTTACGCGCCCACCTTCGTCTGTCAGAACCCGGCCGCTTCGTGCGATTCGTCTATCCAGCGAGCTAGATTTATCAACGACCGCGACTGGCATCGTTGCTACGGGACGAGCAGGACCCCGTCTCCACTACAGAGAGTAGAAGTCTAATATCTCCCATCTCGGGGCCAATGATGCTGAGCAGATGGCCTGAGAATTGAGAACCCCTTTTCTCGCGATTCGTGAAAAGGGAGCGGCCCGGTAGCTTGTAGACTATCCGTACAGCCTGTGGAGAGGAAAGGAAGGGAGGACGGGAGGAAGGGAGGAAGGGACCGGCTGCTTCCATATCCTAAGGGAGGGAGTAGTCGTAGGCAATGAGGGGACCAGCAAAAGTTGGGACCTAGACGCCTTTCCTTCCTCTCCTCACAACAGCCATGTCCACCGTTGCTTAGCTCTAGAATGGAGTGATCATCCTGCAGGTGCCGGGCGATTGTGCAATGTGGTTCATCTGAGATTTGCATTCCGTGCTCAACGGCTGTAAGAGAGACTATGAAGGGGCCCCTCCGTCAACTTGAGGTGATGTGCTGCATAGTATGCACGTCTTTGCGGAATGTTCACTTGACATTTCAGGGATCAAATCAGCCAGATGCACGAGATCCTAGATTTCACTTCCCGTCCCGCCCCCAATCCCAGTCTGTGGCTGGCCGTGGCGTTCTGGAAATGCAAGAAGCGAAGCCGGACCAACCCTTCCTGGCGTTCATGTTGCACCAATTTTCAACATCACTATCACAATGCGCATCAATCACAACCCCGCTTCATTATCTTTGTATTCTGGACTTGGGTCGCAATGGATGTCTCATCTTCGATCGATCCATCTCAGAAATCAAGTCTCACTGTTCAATTGAAACTTCAGTCAATCAAATTCCAGCTGCGCAACTATTTTTCGGTCACGAAGCTCATCTGTCAATGGCGGGATTTCAGGAGCTGAGGTCCCGCGTGATAGAGCATTGGGCCGTCTTTTGCCGAATATAGGAAGCATTGGATACAAACTGACCGTTCAAAGATTCCCCATTCCTCAACAATGCAATTTTGATGGGCCCTCGTGTGGCACGACGGGGAAGTATCTCGTTGGGTGCTTGACCGAGACTTAATAACGAGCTCTCCAGGTCTCAGAACGGAGCTGGCCAATTAATGCGCCAAAAGCACTCACAGCACTCATGTGATTGAATTTTGATGCGAGATTCCTTGCGAATTGCTACAAGAAGAGACATAACAGACCCACGGAGACCCAGAGGTCCACGAGTGCGAGACCTTCATTGAACAATGACATGGTTTGGAAGGATGGTGGGTGTCACGATGTTTTCAGATACTTCGGAAGACGTCGAATCGCCACGCTAGAACCAAGAATCTTCAACACGCAAGAAACCCACCCCGGAAAGACATGTGGATAAACGGGGGGTCGCAGCTTCAGCACCCGAATTGTCTCGTTAAATGGAATGGATCAACTAGTGTCATCGCAATCAATCCCATTCAAGATGCGGCTTTTATGCCTTTTACTATTCGGGATATCCTTGACGAGAGGGAGATGAGGTCGCATTTTGCTCGTCAAGCGACGATGATTCCAATTGCTTTGATAAGCAAGGCAAGGCTTCTCAGGCCTGCTTGTCAGGCTTCTCCGCTTCCGCTTCCGCTCCGCTCAAGCTTAAGTTTGCTGAAAGGAGCACTAGCTTCTGCACTATTACGTTTGAGGGATCATTAAACGAAAAAGCCCGCCCTGTCCGGCAGTCGACATCACATCTCAATATCACTGTGCTGTTCAGGCTCGATCCTGTTTTGCTGATGATCCGCATGTGCGCAAATGAGTTATTGCTCGATCTGTCACGAACTCAAAGCATTCATGTTCTTTCACCTTGGCATGATGGATAAGATCCTCACGATAAGAAAAGGAGTCCAGGGTCGCGAGGCTCTCGCAGCACTGCCGAGGGAGCCTATCCACTTCTATCAGAAGCAAATGTGGATGTGGGGGTGGAGGGAGGGAGGAGAGTCGAGTTTGGAATTGAGACTAATTAGTCCGTTGGTCCCTAATGATGATGATGGGACTGTTGGATAATGAGCCAAAATAGAACTGCATTGGGCGGTTATGCTTCTCACGCATCACACATTTGGCGCTGGCAGAAAGGGACAAAATTAGCAATCAATAGTTTGAATGCTCCCAAACAGTCTGCATTCGGATCATTTATGTTTCTTTAAATAGGTTAATTTACCCGTCCGAAATCGTTATCACAGATTATGCAGGTGCCAGGATGCTCTCGAGCTCACGCAGCCAAGATGTTTCTCCGCAAAAACTCACTGGCCTCATGGCGGCATGATTGGCAGAGCTAAGAGCAGGGGCTATCCCTGGCTGCCCCTCGCTCCCTTGTCAAAATGAATTAACTGGACGGGAGCGTCCGCTGAGAAGGGAGCTAATGCAGGCTCGTGCGCAAGTCACATCCTCTTTTTCCAACGTCGCTTCGATGCTGTCCAACCATCCGCCATCACGCGATGCAACACCTTCTTGCTCCCAGCCCTCGCCGTGTCTTTTTGGAGCGGAGAGCATGATGAAGCCTGCCATCCCTGGTCCAGCTCCCTTGTTGAGAGCAGGAAAAAAACCCCAGTTCGGACGGGCATCACTGGTTGAAATGTTCGGCCAATCTCGACCAGACCGCCTTTTGGCGCTACACTACTCGAGTCCAGGACACGATTCGACGGATTCAAGATTTCGAATATCAAAGGCCTTCTCTATTGGGGCATTGGCTTCGTTCAACTGACGAGTGAGGGCCTCCTCACCGCCGACTTCGCTTGTTGACGACTGTCAGTGGTGGGAGACCTTGTTCGAGACTCGAGATCTCCATCCCCATCTCCACTGAGTCCAGTATTATTGCGCTGAGTTGACTCAGAGAAAGCCTAATGAATGACCCCCTGATTTGGATCCGGTCCGCACAGAAGCTTGCCGGCTGATCAGAAGGGAGATCGACGGGCAGCTAGCTTTGTTGCTGTAGGCAAGGCAATGCAGGACGTGCTCGGCAGACGAAGCTCAAAGGAAGCTTCTGCAGCGGATATCCGGTCTCGTTGTAATAACGAATATGGTCTGTGGGAGCTTTTGGCGAATATGCAGGTAAGTAAGACGAAATTGATTGACAGCAACATGGGTAGCTATCGAGCTGCATGTGGCCCTGCAGGAAGCATGGACCATGGAAGACAGGGAGGGGGGAGCTTTACAATGAAGTCTACTGTGGTAGGGGCAGGGGGCGGGAACGAGGAAGACAGCACCGGCAGCCGATCTGGTTCGTGAGACTCAGTGGTCCGTCGTCCGTCCTCCTTCGCTACCTTCCACAGCGAGGCGACGCTACCTGCAGTACTGTACTAACTTTGAAGTGAGTCGTCCGCTAAGAGCAATCTTGACGGATCAAGGACTTCTCCCGTGTGTACTTACTGTAGTACAGCCAGGGGGGCGCCAATAAAAGGATGCATAGGCAGTCGGGGGCGGGGCGGTTGGACCATGGACTGCATGAGGCGCCTCGCGAAAATAGGACGATGACAGTCTTCTCCTCCTCTGCAGGCTCTGCTTATCACCCACTGGCTAGCCATGGCTCCCTCGAGCTACCAACCCTGCACAATATTCTGGTCTTGGTGTGCTGCCCGAAATGGATCCAACCAGTGTAAGCTGCGTGCTGCCCGCGGATATTCGACCTGCAGCAACTGGCCTCTCGTTGGCCGATACCCGGTTATGTCCAGCATCTGCTCAACGGAGCCATACATACCACCCCTGCTTAGCCCACTCTCCATATGAACACCATCTTGAACTAGCCGCACGTGTGCATGTGGACTGGAAGTACCTAGCCATGGGCGGGCGTGGGCTGGGCCGGAATAGAAAATCGTCTCAATTGGATGTCCAGAAATAGATCTCTGGATAATCGAGGCTTGAGCTGCATTTTGCGATGCTCTCATATATGAACCAACACACAGCTTCATCTGCTTTCAACGCTACGAGAGTTGAAGGCCATAATTGCGTACCTATCCCTCGTCGTCCTTCCTCTACAACTCCCCCCTCACAACATCTCATCGCCTCGAACCTGTATCCATATCAAAGTCAAGCTGGACTTGCTTTGACCGTCACTCATTAATAATTTAATCAGTCCCTGGTCTCGCCAATTATCAACTCGGCATATCCTGGTCTCCCATCACTGCAATAAAGCACTTGGACCCGATCCGCTTGGCCCTGCCCCCACCATTTGCCTGCGAGGTACAAATGTCAACACAACCCCCCCAACCACAGTTCATGGGCAGATCGAACGTTGCAATGGCGGTCGCTCAACCAAAGCCAAAGCCGGCTCCAAAGGCCAACTCTACTCCAAAAGGAAAAATGCAAATGCATCGAAGATCAAGAACAGGTTTGTTGGAATTTACTTTAAATCCGGTCATCTTTCCTGTCGCTATTTGCATGGGTTGAGTGCTGACTTGATCTCCAAGGTTGCTATACATGCAGACTACGAAGAAAGAAGTGCGACGAGGGGTCGCCAGCTTGCACTGCTTGCAAACATCTTGGACTCCGCTGCGAATACAAGAGACCCATGTGGTGGAGCAACAATGATCAAAGACGGATGCAAAAGGACAATATTAAGATGATCATTAAGCGGAAGAAGCTCACAGAGAAGACTACCTCTTCGACCACAAATCAAGTCATGACTCCTGGCTCAGAAACACCTCCTGGATTGTCACATTCTCTGCCAACATCGGCAACATTTTCTGATCCACTTGATCGCACTCGGTCCGCCTCTATCGATTCTCAATTATCTCTCTTCGATTTCAATGCGCCGCCACACATCGCAGACTACACAGCATACAATGCTCAAATGCATTCGTCGCATTCGCAATATGCAATGTACCCAGACTACTCCCCATACGAAGTCGACGTCAAAACCGAAAGACAGATGTTTGTCAATGATATACCTACCCGTCGCGAATCGACAATATCGACGTTCAGCACCTACCACCCCCCACCACCACCCGAGGCAATGCTCCCATCATTTCCAGTTGACAATGACTGGGAAGGATCATACGGTGATCGAAGGGAATCGATGGCCGAAGAGACCCTGAATACCAACCTTTTCGACTTTTCTCATGGTCCGCCTTCGACTGTTCGCCAAGTTGCCATCGAGCTTGACGAGGGTGATCAAAGACTACTCGACCACTTCATTGCGGATGTCCTCCCCACGGTCTTCCCTATCCTTGAGACAAATCAGCATGGGTCTGCGCGAACAGATTACGTTCTTCCTGCTCTCCAAAGTAATAAGTGTTACCTTCATTGTTGTTTGAGCATCGCGGCGCAGCATTGCAAAGCCACTATGAACATTCAGGGGGAACAGATCGACAACGATATCATGCGCCACCGCTATGCCACCATTTCCGAGCTTTGCGAAGCACTTAACCGGGACACGGACCACTCGTCAATTTTGGAGGCAACACTCGGCATGATTTTCTTCCAAACATCAGTTGGCCGATATGATGATTCGCTACCAGACATCCCGTGGCACCAACATTTCCAAGCGGCCATCTCGCTTGTCCAAAAACTTGAGCTGAACCGATTAGTTTCGGAATCCCATGATCTCATCCAGTTCAATATGACCCTTACAGCTTGGATCGATATTCTTGGTTCCACCATTCAGGGCCGCGCGCCAACTTTCGCGCACACATATCGGGAAAAGCACTTGTCATCAACGAACTCCTCTCTTGGGCTACGTGAGCTCATGGGTTGTGAAGACCGTGTTATGTACCTGATCTCTGAGATTGCCTGCTTAGAGGCTCTCAAGAAGGACGGCATGGATGATATTCAACTGTGCCAACATGTGCACGCTCTGGGTGATCAAATCGGACTGACAGAAATTGGCGACCCTGGACCAAAGATCCCATACAACGCTAACGGTGTGCTGAGCCCCAAGCAATTGAGCAAGAACATGACAGCTGCGTTCCGCATTGCTGCACGGATTTACTTGTGCAGCCTTGTTCCCGGATTCACACCTAGCCAAGCAAGTTGTGTTGGTCTTGTTTCCAAGCTTACTCAAGTACTCGAGTTTATTCCTTCCGGGCAACTTGGATTCGACCGCAGTCTCGTCTGGGTATATCTCATTGGTGGATCAGTCAGCACAGCCGACTCGCCATTCCGAGCCTTCTTCGAGGAGCGACTTTCAGCCCTTGGCGACCTCGCCAACTTCGGTAGCTTTGGCCGCGTCGCATGCCTCCTCAAAGAGGTATGGGGACATGTCGATGGACGCTTCAGTCCAGGTGGTGGAGAAGCACATTACGTCTCCTGGAGAGATGTGATGCAGATGAAGGGTTGGGATTTCTTGTTGATCTAGATAATCTCGACCTGGGACCTTCGACTGGTTTTGAAGGTTACTGAAAAACTTACATTCTGCTGTTGTGCAGTGACTGGTACAGTGTATCAGGTCACATTTTCACTTCACCTCGGACGTCGAGCGCCCATGGTAAAGTCCCGGAGACGATTGATACACACGTCGGGATTGGGGTTTGACGAGGATGAACGTCCGAGCTGCGCTGGAATATCTCCAGACTTAATGGGCTCGAGAACGCATGACGAATTGGACGAAGAAACGCATGGAAATTAAGGACATGAGCTGGGTGGTTTGGGACGGGACGGCACTGTGATTGGGATGGGATGGGATGGGAAGGGAAAGGAAAGGGGCAGGATGACGACTCGGATGATGGACCATTTCCTACACTTCAACAACATCATTGTATCAGTCGATACTTTGATACACGTCCTTCACGAGCAATCTGGCATTTACATATTTTGGCATACCCACAGCAACGGCGTTTCGGATGGGTTTGTTTATTTGTCTGTTCCATTGCTTTGGGAAGGAAATCGGAGCGGGTGGGGGATATGGGTATTCATTGGGTTGGTGCATACAAGACGTATGGGAAGGGAACCCTAGATGGGCCATAGGGCTGGTTCTAGCTACCTACGCTTTACGTTCTTCGGGAGGGGCAAAAGGGGAAGCATGCCTCGAGGATTCTGAGAGGAGAGGCATAGGTGAGGCAAAGGAGTTGAGCACAGCTCCTCCAATTAGGGATAATGGTGAAAGGATTAGCATTCTGGGTTATGCATCTGCATGGTTTTTGTCCAGCGCTTTTGTGTAACTCGGATATGAAGAAATCAAAGAAGTTGCAAAAAACAAAGTCTGCCACTTGCTCTATGCTGTGATACACCAAATGTGCCTGTGAGTTTCGAGGCCGAGATCAGCAACTTTGACCTGTAGAACTCAATTCCACTTGTACCCATGGTAGCTGAGCAGACGTTGTGGTGCTTGTACTCCCGTCCACGACTTCCGAGGAACATTGCCGGACATTAAATGCACGTGAAGTGCCTTCGAGTAATGGAACGCCACCATCTGGCAAGTTGTAGAGAGCTCTCATCCGGATGGCACCGCACTCCCTATTTCTCAGCGTAGTAACTATTATTGAAGCTCCCTTTGTTGCACATCGCATCGGTACAAAACGGACTTGATGGCCAGTCTCGGCGAATTTATATCTTCATTCTCACCTTCGCAGCTCATTTCCCAGCTGATTTCTCCTCGATTCTGCGGTAGCGATTCCTCCTGGCTCGATTTTCGGCATGATGATCAGGGAAAAGAATCCCGGTGAGGCCCGTACATGCGTGGAACAGCCACTGGACCCCTCCTCAGCATGTGCTGCGTTCTGCCGCAAAAAAAAGGATCCACAGAATCCCTTGTCCCGGTTCCGCCATTCAATGCTTCTTCCCTTGCTTCCTCTGCTTCTATTCCCTGTTTCGTTTTCGTGATGCACCTGCGGATGAGCGGATTCCTGCGCATTGCGATGCCATGCAGTGCAGTGCAATTGTGGACTCGTGGGACGACTGATGAGCGGTGTCGAAGAGACTAGTTGCCAACTTCGATCCATTTACATGTCGCCTGACCCGCATGTGACTTGTGACTGGCGCCAGGACGGGGCATGACTGGATGAGGAACCACCGTCCCGAGAAGGAGGCGATGAGCAATACATCGCAAATCATCATCGTGAGTTCTGTGACTACCTAGCTGTGGAAGTTCACCGTTCATTCAGCTCGAGTTGCACGGCTCTTCGTTGGGCAGCAATTGGCCGCTTGTGAGAAGTACCTCCGCACCAAGTATACACTCACAGGCCGGTACAACTTCCTTGTGACCTCTGCTGCGGAGGAAGTCTACGTGTTGTGCCAGTCAGTATTTGTTGTTTGCGCTTCTTATTCGTGGGTTACAAGTGTTCTGGACCAAGTGATCTCCGCTCCTTGACCTTGCTGTGCTGGGCAGGCATTTTGCACATTGTATTGGTTTCTTTTCTTGTTCTAGAAGCAGGGCATTTAATTGATATTTTTTGTTAGAAGGGCCCTGCTGTATGGTTAGCTTCAACAATTGCAAAAGGGTTCAGTCCCTGGCACCCTAACTGTCATCCACTAGTTCGCCTTGAGCTTCAAAATACAGTTATTAGAATCAGGCTAGACATCTTGCATCGCGGACTGGGCCGCATGTCGGTTTTCCAATCAAAATTCTCCCTGTGTTTCCTTTTCCTGATAGTCGGCATAGTACGGAGGGAGAGGTTATTCTACAGATGTGAGATATGATTGGCCGAAAGCAGTATGGTCACATGAATCGGCTTTTTAACCATCTCCTCAGCCCAGTGGTCTCTCATCTCTTCTCAGGTCATTAATCGTTCCAAAAGTCGCATCATAGTCCGATCACTGGGACCAGCGTACCTGAAAGGCCAGGCATCTAGTACTATCTAACTCTCAGGTGACCTGCGCGCTTGAACCAAAAGCCAGCGCCTATTTCAGCGTCAATCCTCGCCTCATCCAATCATTTCCCGCCAACCCAATGTTTCATCTCCATGTATATTCTTGACGCACCTTGAACCGCTCAACACCACTCGATTGAAGGAGTCAGAGGAAGACAGAGACTGCACCGCCTCACTGCTGTCGGACCTCCCAGAGCACCTCTTTTCATCCTATGAACAAGATTGCCCCTCGAACCGCCCGTACAACTAAGCTGTGCCTATTCCAGCACTACCAAAGCTATTCGAAGATACACGGTCGACGCGCGAAGGCCTCTGAGCCAGGGAGATGCCACTACCGGACAATGTTACCGCTATCGACCGAGCCCGATGACGAAAGGTAGGTGGTGATCAGGTAGGGACAAAGAGGGTGATCGTGGTTAAGAACAGGCCGCCGTTTCTGGGGCTTCATTGTGACACTTGTTTCCTCATTTGTTTCTTTGTTGAATAACCCAAGCATATTCCCATTTATCATCGTTGACTCAGTCTCGAAACTTTTGATTCAGAATTTACCACTTCCTAATCATCAACACGTTTCCTGTACTGTATTGCAGTATTACTATATACTTCCCGCACTTTGAATTGCGCCATATTCACGAACTCAACTAAAGAAAAGCCTCTGCTCGTGTAACTGCGATGAAGGGACCTCTGGTCACCGGCTATGCGCTGCTTGCGGCGATATTCCTCGCCACATCTGTCACGGCACGATCTCCGAATACGCTCTTCGAACGAGACTCGACTTGCCCGGATACATCCCAGAGTCAGTGTGCTCAAACCGGTTTGCCCGACAATTTCTGTTGCCCGGCATCCACAACATGCATAGCACTTGCTGGTAATACGACTGTCCTCTGCTGTCCGAATGGCAGCAACTGCGAGACCATCAAACCTATCACTTGCGATATCAGTGCGCAGAATGTCACTCTCAACAATGATAATACGCTGAAAACGACGGCCCTGACGGCACCGTTACCAACTTGTGGTGGGCAGTGTTGCCCGTTCGGATACAGCTGCAACGATGCTAGCAATTGCGTTAAGAATAGCGATCAACAAGCTGCACCCGGCACTGCAACATCCCCAACAAGCTCTTCGTCCGGCTCTGCAACATCAACCCCCTCTACGTCAGGAAATCCTTCTCCAAGCTCAACCACAACCTCGTCGCCCTCGACAAACACACCTGTAGTGATCACACCGAGTTGTGACAAATTCCCAGTCACAGCTGTACTCGCGGGCTTCTTCCCAGGTCTAGCCGCAGGAATTCTGCTCTCAATAGCCGCGGTCTGTATACTTGGTTCTCGCCGTAGAAAGGCAGCTCAAAGACGTAGCGGCTCGTCGTGGGGTAACATCTCAGACCCACAGCCCAGCAGCGACATGAGAACAGATTTTCTGCGAAAGCCGCCCCAGACACCATCCACACTGGCAGCAAGTACGCCTGAGCGGCGGCATACCGTGCAGCGGGTGAAATCATTGTTCAAAAAGACGCCAAATTCGCCACGACAAAGCCCTCGACTAGCTCCGCCTCTGCCTTTGAACGTGCAAAGACCAATGGCACAGAACAACAGACCAGTGACACCGCCTTTGCAACGAGAGCCAAGCTTTGAAGACATAAACATATTTGCCGATGGGGACACGGCGAGCGCGCTGAGGGAGCGAGAGCGTGGAAATGGACGTGTCAACGGCCCTGGGTTAGCTCCTCCAAGGGTACCGGGTATAAGGGACAGCCATCAGACAACTTTTTCTGATATGATGGAGAGATCTGGACTCGCTGGGCTACAGAAGGGTCAACGTAAGCAATATCCCCCAAACTCTGAGGCTTGACAATCTTACTGATTCGCTGTAGCATATGTGTACAAACGAGAGTCGCCTGGGTACACTCCACCCAGATGACTGGGGACTATGTTTGTTTTTAATTTAGCAGATCGCGAGGCGTTTGGGACATGGATAATCGGAGTCTTGAAAATACCCCAGTGGTGGAAAATTGGCATTTTGCATGGTGTTGGGGAAATCAGTTTGTTCTTTTCGATCTTCTGCATATAACCTTTCAAATATAATTCTTGCTTTGCTGCGTCTTGCTCTTGTCCTCACTTCAGTGGTCACTTATACAGTTCTACCTCCTTTGATCCATGAGTGTCTCATTATTAGCAAGCTTCTTCACAATAGTTTGGTGGCTAAATGGCTTGATTCGAACTCGCGATTCCCAAGGCCAAGAAGCCACAAATGCCATAGAAGACATTGGCGATACTGGGAATTGATACCAGTCAAACCAGAGCCTTACCTGGTAGATGTGGCACACGTCCTGCTGGGCTCTCGCAGCCTTGCACAAGAGTACGCCTTGACTCTTGAGACTGTCAGCCTGCCAACACATCAAATGGAATTGACTTATCAATGTCCCTAATTAAACCCTTTCTTTGAAATCTGGCTGGAAGCCCAAAAAAGATATGTTCTAAATGTGTTGTGAATTGGACTGGAAGTGGGGTCTATATATAATTGTACGATGCTCCCTCATCTGTTTACACAAGGCTGGCTGCTAACATCAAACAGGAAATACTCGCCCTGTGATCTAGCTCTGGCATAAAGAAGGCTCTTAAATATTCTTCAATGCTTGTAATCATTACTTAACGCTAGCTGCTATTGCCATTCTCCGGTTTGGCCACTTCGAAAATGATTGTCTTGAGAACTCCAGGGTGCTTTTCTACGACCAGACCGGAAACATTTCAAAGCCTATTCTTTCATCTATCTTGAAGCATGGAGCAGGCAGTAAGTATGCCATCTAGAGCGTTCTAGAGCATTCCGGTGCTATCCAAATTCTTTGAAAGTACTAAATCATGCGACGGAGATGGAACAAGGTGAGCAAACGAGTATCATTCCAGTTCAAACAATGGCTAATCACCAGGCAGATCTTCGAGCTGAACTTCAGACATTGCTGTAAACTAGCTGGAGAATGACTTGCTTCCCAGTTGTATGTGCATGTCGCCACCATACTGTTGTTTCTGAAGCAGGTGAATTCGACGGCAGCACCCTCACCAAACCTGAACTCTTGTAAGAACTAAGACACAAACAATCAAAGCTGTTAAATCCTCTGGCTTCTTGAACTCTAGCAGAAAAGATCTCCTTTGGAAAACCTACATAAAGCCGAAGACATTGTACTCGCTTACTTGAGGAGGAACAAAGTCGTGGCGCAGAGTCAAGCGATCAATTACCCTTTTCGAAAACACTAAGCCAGAACATATATTTTCCAACAAGCCAGCCTCGTCACGTCTCGTCTTTCAAAACACATCCACCACGTTCATTCACACAACTCGCCGCTTACGCAACAACGGGTACCCAAGGCAAGCCTCCGTAGGGAAGTTCTCCATTGTGGTGACTTCATTGTGACCAGACCAGAGAGGTCAACTCCTTCTTTTCTTCCATCCTCTTTCACCATCACCATCGAAACCAATCAACAATCATGAATCCTCAAGGCCCCTCGACCCCGCTTCTCGACGCTCCCAAGGTGAAGCGCGACGAGAAGGAGCGCAAGTCCGAGTACAGATTCGAGCCTGATAGACTCTCAAAGGCCAAGAGAGCCATTCCAGGCATTCCCACCGAAGCCTCCCGCAACGTCCCTGGCAAGCCTCTCGTCGACTTCTTCATCTTCGCCGAGTTCCCACCCGAGATTCAAGATAAAATCTGGGTCGCCGTCTGCTTCCAAGACCCGGCCACAATTTCAATCATTGTCGAGCAAGCCACTATCAAGATGGTTGGCCATCTCCCCAAGTTTCCATACTTCCTTCACGCGACTTCAGGCGCCCGTGGTATTGGCCTTCGATTCTATGAGGTTCTGACGAGCTTTGGCGCCTTTGACCGAGAGCCTCCTCGCACTAATCCCAATGTTCAAGCCGTTGCTCCTAACCCTGTCTTTACCCAAGCTGGCCCTGGACATGTTCTTGGTACAGCCGGAAACAATGCAAATACAAACAATGGTTCCTTCACCTATTATCCCGCTGCACCACCTTTGGGAAATTTTGGAGCCAATAGAGGAGTCAGCGCAGCTGGAGGAACACATGCCCTCGACAAGAACAAAATCATTCTCCTGGATGCATTCCCCATCATTGCTGGTAACATTGTTGGCCTCTGTGGCAAGCCATGTCCAGCTCATCCCCTTCTGCCAATGAAGCCCACACGAATCGTCCGTCCGGGCAGTCCAGGATGCCGCAAATTCTATGCCAACTTGTCGGCTAACATGTTCAAGTATGTACTGTTGCTCGTCCAAATATCGAATCAGAAGGGACTCACATTCGTTGGATGACAGCTGACATGTGCTAGGCTGCAGATTGGCGACGTCTTTCAGTACAATTACCCAACATTCAGTCTTGCTGAGGAGTCCTCGGTCACATGTGCAAAGAACTTCCTCACAGAGAGCCAGCGCCAGGAACAGGTCTCTACTCTTCTCGGAAATTACGCGGTCCTGCCTGCCTTCCCACCTCTCGGAAAGCTGCCGTCGATGTTCCAGGGAGTTGGCAATGTGGTCCTAAACATCTCGTTGCCGCCCTGCTTCAATGTTAAACAGTACTCTACATGGGCAGCCAAGAATGCTAAATCATTCCTCTCCTCCCGCTACGTCCGCAGCACCATTTGTCAATTCCCCAACCTCCGAAGTCTCGATTTCTACATTCCCGGCGACCACAAGATCAACCCGTTCAGCAAAATGGTTCTCAAGCACTGGTGTGCGGTTGCCGTTCGAGATTCTGATGGTATGACATTGAGTAGATCTCAGATGGCCGTGTTGGAGTCGTATATGGCTGATGAGGTATGGTACTTCGCCCTTCCATGGATCAAGCACCTAATCGACGGCCTCAGAGGTTCTCTAGTACTTTAGAAAGTGAACTGGAACAAATACTGACTCCTGCAGATGATGGCGATCCGAAAGGAGTTTGGCAACAATGCTATCGCGGACCCAAGACTCCTCGTCTATGTTCCACCAAAGGCTGATCGGATGGAGTTCGATGCGGGCTTTGTTGACTAATTGCCTGTATTTGAGATATCCCGAGTGGCATACTGCCACAACGGAATGATACGGAACGGGATGGAATGAGATATGACTGGCATTAAGGGTGGTTTGATCTGGAGTTTTCTTGTATGGACAGCAGATTGGCTGGCAATACGTCTTGACTCTAAATGGAGAGTTGTTACTTCTAGGGGCGAGCTCTTCCAAATCAGGCTGGCATAAACGAAGGATATATGACTCCTCTCAATGAAGACAATTTGCAAATCTCCGATTGTGACAGCATACTTCGTTGTCCGACCACCTTCTAGTCTACTTAAGTTATAGATAGACAGACTCGACGCGTCACAGAGGCGTGGATGACGCCTCAAAAGCATTGGTACAGTGCATGGCAGTTTGTTGGAGAAAGAGGGATGGCACTTACTACCACTCACAGAGTCTTATCTACATGTGTGTATCGAGAGGACTTGCAGAGACGGGACAGTGGTGTTGACTAGTCAACTTTAAGTGGTCAGACATTAGCAGCACTCAACATGCAAACTGAGCTTCGCTGGAAGCAGGAAGGCATCTTGTAGTGCTAGTTGGTCTCGAATTCCATTTATAAATAACGGGGACACTTTCCAGCGATGCTCAAGCTGATGCTCAACCTGCGTCACAAGATCCTTCTCATAAATCCCCCCACATCTATCACAACAGCATCCTTCAGTCACCATATCCTCCATCCCTAGCCCTTACACATGATAACTAGCAGTCGTCAACGGTCCCTTACTCTGAAATTTCATCCACTACTCAACAAGCCATCCCATCATCAGCCAAACCCGGAGCCGAGACGTCAAATTCCAAACAGCATCACATACCGGGATCCTCATGTGCTTCTTCATATCATCCACAAGCGTACCGACATGCGTGTACGTTGCCCCGCCAACGTCTCACGAGTATATGTAGTTGTGTGTGGCTAGGATGGGATGGAAGGAAAACTATTGCGAGCAGATTTTGTTGTTGTCTTCGCATTCGGGCAGGAAACACTTTCTCCTATATGGCGGCCACAAGAACGATAGTCGATTTGCGGAGTTCCAGTCCAGAATTGAGAAGACTGGGAGTCACAAATGGTCACAATGCTTGTGCTCTCTGCCAGGATGATCCGAATGTAGCCAATTCCACCTGAGTATTCAAACATCTGGGGCAGTGCTGTATCTGAGTCCAGAGAACAAGCCAAAAAGCAGTCCCGGAAAATGCATATCAGCTTCAATGTAGCAGATAAGAGCCGTATTCCAATGCTCTCTGACATGATGACAACATGTGTCAGGCTCTCAGGGCAGGAGGACTCCAGGGGACACAACTAAACGAATCCTGAAGGACAACTGATGAATGACAGCATGATTTTGACCGCCCCAAAAAGGGTTTTCATTTCAATAACTGGCATAGTCTCATCGGATGAGTAGTTCTTCCAAAGTCAAGATCTTCCAATGTCAGAAATGATAGCTGATATCGATTGATGTGAAGCAGTTATTGCATGGCTCATTGTCCTGGACCACCCGGAAGCATCACAGCTGCCACGACGAAGTATCATTCGATAAAAAAAAAATCCAGACTGTCTTTCAAACTGTTGTCAAGGGCCAATGTGTCACTCTAAAGGTCAAAATAGCTCAATGTGGAACTGGGATAATCAGATCTCCCGAGACTGGCTGTCCCCTGTATTGGAACAAGTTGCCATATTCATTCAATAGTGATCGATGGTCTGGCGATCCGACTTTGGCTGGTAGCTGCCAACCAGCAGTTATTGCTTTAACAGCAGAGAATCAAAAATCGAATTGTGGAACGAGCAACTCATCACCAGTCGTCGTGGACTATCCACCCCTCCTCGGGCCCTCGAAACTTCCTTCCGCAGACGATACATTCGCAACGAACTGGTTGGGAGGAGGCGGTGGTCTATTCGTCGGCTCTGGGGTATTCGCATCTTGGAATCGTTGTGGGTGGGCGTGGTCTGCGTGCGAAGGAGGCTCGAAGGATTGATCCGCCGGTGACGTTGGGTTTGATGTCCATCGTGATTTAAGTGCACTTGTTGGGCAAGATTTCAGAATGATTTCATGCATAATGCTGAACGTGTATTGAGACAAGTTGCAAATTCGGCATGGTATCCGCACTATATCATCGCTTGGTAGTCTTGAATCGGTTCCTTGATTCGACGAAGAACTTGACTTCTCTCGCATAGTGTGTTTGGATCTCTTTCAGATCCTCTTTGGAAGTAAGTAGAAGATAGTACGAAGCCAGGCCAAATAAGTTATGTTGAGTGCGATATTCGCAGAATCCAGGCTCATCATCCAGTGGTACCACCTCTTGAATTCGTTCCGACTTTAGAAGCCAATTTGGGTACGATATGCTCTCTTCCGCGATCACTCTGTTCTGCTGGTCCAGTATGTCCAATTGGATGGGAACGTTTCTTGTGACTCCGTCGACGAGCACCTTATGGTTGTTACTTAAAGCTCAAGATTCATGGACCATACGCCAGTCTTATCATCTTTGAATCGGGCGTCCATGACATCTCTTACCTTGAAATTTCCTGTGCTTCCAACCAGAGGCACGCCCTCTTCATTGGTGTTTTCCCACTCGTAAATGGCAAACGGAGACCATATGGGGTACGAATTGTAGTCTATAATAGCAGAAAATACCTCATCGGCTGTCCCCTTGATCTTCGTCGATACGAACGTGCTGACAACTGCTTTCGTCTGGGGGAAATGTCCTGTGGATTTTGGATTGCTCCCATCACGAGATCTTCTCGTCCCCGTGAGAAAAAGGAGAGCGACTAGAAAGACGCTTACACCAGCAGCCAGAAAGATGATAAAGGTTGTCATCATAACAAAATATGAAGCACGAGACACAATTGCGACTTGAAACACGCACAAGAGCAATACATGAAAAAAGTTGAGACGAAAGGTTGGTTTAAAGATAGCTTTTCGTCATCAACGACTTTGTCATCGGAATCAGGCCTAAACCTGAGAAGGCTAGATGAAAATCCGTCGTGCGTATTTACCATATTTCAAGCAAATCAAATCAAGCACTTTCCGAGGATATAAACTTTCCAGTCGTTCGGAGCGAGAAGAACGAGATGAGGCGTCGAACCAAAGCTTACCTGACCCGCTAAATTGGACAGCACCACACACCACCTACCTATTTGGGCCTGGACCCCCAAACCTCGCGAGAGGAGTCTAACGACAGCTGGCGACCTTGCACCAACCCCAACGTCAGTCAGTTCTTCTGAAGCTATTCTCCCTCTCACAGTCCACTGCGCAACCACTTTCCACGACAAGCGCAACCATTCGGGCTCCTGCCACAACTACTTTGGGATCTTGCGACGCATCTCTTTTGAAGTAAAAGCATCTGTCGTCGAGTCTAATTTCTCAAGGATAAACCCCCACCTTCCGCGACACGTCGACAGCCCACACTTCTCGAACACAATCCGAGCAGGAAAATAATTCAAGATGGATCCAAGCAAGGTTTCGATCTTCAAGACCTACGATAAGCCAAGAGGGGAGGGTGGTTCTAATTCTTTTGCGACTTTCATGATCATTGGCCGTAAGTATATCCAACACCGGCTCGCAGCGCAATTGCTGACAAAGTCACAGCTGTATGCTTCTTCCTAGGCATGCTCTTCTCCTCCTTCCCCTACGACTATCCTCTTCTGTGGACGTCTGAGGCTACGCCTGCCGCGTACTACGATCAATTGGAAATCCATCTCAAGTTCCTCCACGCGTCACCCCCGATAATCGCCCGAATTCTCCACATTGCAATTACAGTCGGCTTTGTCGGCTTTTTCATCAAGCTCTTCAAGCCTTCCGAGGCCAACCTCCTCTTCGATGGCGCGTCCCTGGTTCTATATCTCATCGCTGTTGTCGTCTATATAACGAACATTGTCAAGGGCCTTCGAATTGTGACATTGGGTATCTACGGTGTGCCAGAAGGAGACACAGAGATCGCAATTGGCAGGGAAGACAGCTTGAGAGTTTTGGCTGCTAGCAATACGATTTTGGCACTTGTTCTGGTTGGAGTCCTGGTTTTGCAAGCTGGTCAGTGGTATGCCGAGCGCAAGGATCTTGATGAGGCCATCAAGTACGAGAAGGAACAGGAGGAGAAGGCTGCCACCAAGAGCCCCAAGACCGGAAGCCATGTGACGAGATCAGCATCCAAGAAGAAGCAATGAGTGCGGAGGCTAGTGCGGATGAGAGATTGTAGGATAATCAGACCTGTACACTTTTCACGGTGGAGCTGTTACAAATGAAATCGGAATATTTTCGATATTTCCCGGAAAACCTATGTCCCTTTTAATTTTGATGAGATGTCTGGATTTCGGCAAGTTACTGATCATTTTGTAGCTGTGGTGACTTTAACTCAGCCTCTGGCTTCTGGGTTGGGCAATAATCTTGATGATTTGTACTTGCATGGCTTATCTACGAAGGACTTCATGTTGGGCTGCCTCTAAGGTGAGGACAGCGATACAGATTCAATTCTAAAGCTCTACGAATCTTTCAAGACGCAAGTGCGACTGGTTGGCAGTTTCCTACTTCATTCATTTCACGCCTGGCGTCATTTGCTCCTCCTTCCCTTTTCGAAGTCAATAATCGTCTATGAAATCGTTGTCTCCTTCGCAGGGTTTTCCTAACCACAACAACCTTTCTCTCTTTCGCACTTGGTGAATCCTCTTACAAGATGAATGGTGTGGAGGCTATCCTCAGCCTCGCGCATCTCCTTCCCATATCTATGTAGATACATGCGTTCCCAACTGCAAGCTCAATACAGCTTCTCTGGACATCACTAAACACTGTGAGATGTTCAATACTTCGAATTGACTCCTGGGTCTTACTTTCGGCTGGCATAGAAGCAAATGGAATCATCAAAGCTGACGCATCTTTCCGTCTGCTGCATTTCAGTTTACCCCCGCAAACGTGACAGGGATCCACCGAAAGCTCCAATGATGACAACCCCTTCGTAAGAACAGTTCCTAATGAGGCTGGCACAGAGATACAGATCTGACATGAACAACAACAACCGAGCCGACTTTCCGTTATGATTGGCCTCCGATAGCGACAGGATCTTTCAAATTCCGGGCTCACCTGGAACAGAGTAGGTAATTCAGATGAGGACGTAATTATATAGCTGTCCTCATTCTCTCTTCCTCTTTAAGTGAGAGCCGATAGACACAGTATAGTCGGAGCTTCCATTCCATCACAACGACCGATCAACATGCCGATCGCAGCACAAATCGAAATCGACGCCTCGCCAGAGGAAGTACGCAATGTCGTGAGTTCACCACAGACATCCAGCAAATAAATCACATCTTAAGCTATACATCAAGACCAACTGACACGGAATATGATTGCATAGTTTTTGGATTTCGAGCACTGGCCTGAGATCGAGAGTGACATGATCAAAGCTATCTCTCGGCTGCCATCACATCCAGATGGACCGATTGAAGTCAACGAGAAGCTGGCGGTGAACTTTGGGGGGATCACGAGTAATGTGAATGTGCTTGTAGGTCCTTTCGTCTCATCATCTCCTCTCATCACCACCTCTCATTTGATCTTTGTATTCATCTCCAGATAGGAAGTCAAGGAATGACCCCCTCTGGCAGAAGCGAGAATATGAACAGCACAGCAGAAAATGCCCAGATACCAAGAAAAATCCAACAGAAGACTAACAGATCACATAGGCAAATACCCCTACAGAATTCCGCTGGCGCGGCGACATCTTCTACGTGCTATCAGGAGATCACACGTTCCGCTTCGAACCCAGCACTGCCCATCCTGGCAAGACGTTGTTTGTCAGCACAGAGATCCCGATGAGATTGCTGAAGCCGCTGGCTGGACCTATTGGAATGCAGAAGTCGGTTGAAAGTTTTTGTGAGGACTTCAAGAGGAGGGTTGAGAGCGTTGTGAAAGGCAGGGTCGAGGTCGAGAGCTAGCTGAGTGGTCGTTTGGGCGTGTTTGTAAAGTTAGAATGCAGCTTCAGAGTCTCAGCATCGAATCCGATAGGCAAGTCCGGCTGGGGATGTCGAGATGGACGACTCTCAGACCTTTTACTATTCTGTTAGTTACTTGTGATTTGAGACACGCCTCTCTGTGACGCTATCCGAGGGTTCTGGGGGCAAGAAGGAAGGAAGTGATTAGGTAATGCAGCCATCAAGCAACGGCATGTGTCTGTCTCGAAGTGAGGGGATCTCGACATTACCCGGCCGCCAACATGCTCGCAACAGAGATAGATTTAACCTTTCTGGACCGAGTCTAAAAGCGTCTCGCTCGCTCGTGGAGTACTAGGATTTTTCGGTGCTAATCAAATTAATTTGTGTGCGCATTGTGCAGGCGATCTACTGTACGGTTCGGCACGCTGGAGTGTGGTATCACACTGATTTGGAGCTTGATCTTGTGACACATGAAGTGGAAATACAGTTTGGATAAAGGTGTAATCTATGTATACGAGCAGTCTTCGAGAAGGAAGGTTTCATGTGTCTCAATCTTGACAGCAGTATCGGTGTGGAACATGAACGTGCGTTGCTTCACTGATAGTGACATGAAGTCTTGCCGTGCATCGTCACATTCTGTACGGAGGTACCTGAGGTACTCAAGGTACAGTACAAGCTTGGCAAGACGGTACCAAAAAAGAAATGTGCCGCTGAGTGCCGTCTGAGCTGGATCTGAAACCCCATGCTGATAGCTCTCGAAACAAGATTTGGCCGAGAACACGGAGATGAGGGGCAAAATATGGCAGGAAACGGACGTGGGAACATGAATCCGCGATGGAAGGAAATGAAACATGACGGGGGCAAGGGGGTACGAGTCTAAATGTAAAATTAACCTTATCTGGGGTGTGGTGTGTTTTGTTTCAGATGGGGCAGTGATGGATAGCGGAGAGGACAAGAGATGGTTTGGAGGGAGCTGCTGAACAACTGGAAAGATGGGATAGAACCCAAGACTTGAGATGACAGATGGATGGATTCAGCTGAAGATGGTATGAGAATGAGCGACTGGCTCTCGAACTCCCACATCAGCGAACTCTCGATCTACTTACTAATGTATATTGATTACCGCCGCCATCCTCATTCTATCCAGCCCCATCTATCCATAGATCCACAGATCCGTCCTGTATGTAAAGTCTGTACTGTAACAAACAGCAAAGCTGGGACAAAGCGCATGCCGTCCCTATCCCCATCCATCCCCATCCATCCCCATCCACCCACGAGTTCTCGTTCTCAAGATCCACCCTGCCTGCCTACCCACCTGCACCTCCATCTTCCTCCAAAGCCAGCGCTTAACCCATCCCCAACCCTGCTTCTCGGCCTCCAATCACAAGGCGCACCATGCACGCCCGAGTATCACACCCTTTTTCAGCACCAGTCAGCTGGCACGCAGCCGGCGCTTAACAGAGCGGGAAAGACGTCTTGGGCATGGGGGGCGCTGCAAGCGTCCAGGATGCCGGGCCTGTTTCCACTCTGCTTGCCGTTAGAACGGGTGCTGCTTTGAAGTCAGGTTAAAAATAACAATAAATTTTTGGAGGGGTTGGAAAAAAATGTCCCCTCGCTGATGGACGACTGCGAAGGAGCCTTTCGACGACGCCCGCTTACCTGGCTGAGTGAGGGAGGGAGCTTGGGATAGCTTGGATGCCTCGAATTGGTTGGACGGCGTGCGCTGAGGATGGCGCAACTCTGGGGGAAGGAGGATGGATGGTGGAGGGTCTCAACGATTGATTGATGGTTATCCTGTTTATGCTTACCTGATTGATGGTGATCGATCGCTCATGTGGCAACGGGCATGTTGGATCTTGGTCGTGTTACGGTCTTGTTATGATTTGCGTTGCGTTGCGTTGCGTCGATGCAAGGTACACTTGTTTTGAGGACAGGAATAGAAAGGCCTGCAGGGCCGCCGAACGGTCATTGTTATGATACGTACGATTTAGCCGTGTCGTGTTTTCAGCGGTCTCAGATCTGGCTCTGTTTACGATTATAGTAGCTCTTGCTCTCCCGCGAGACATGATCATGATGCGGCGGGGTCAAGGAAAAATGAATGAATCAGATGTTGTTGGTAAGTTTTGGTTTGAATTCATTGCTTATTCTGGTATCACCTCCCACGCCTCTTTCTCCGAACCCATTGTCCTGTTCCATTCAATTCCCCAAAGTACGCCGACGAACGCCCATCATAGACAGGCATTTCCCTTGCCTGCCTTGAGAAAGCCCCCCTCCAATCCTTTAAGTGGTCCATGGCATGACATTCCGAAAGTCAAACCCGGTTTGGCTCTTTCGAAGTCCTGCGGTTACCTTACTCCAACGATGCTCCAGGCGGTGCGCCGAGCAAGATACTGACGTGAAGCGTGACGTTTTCCTCCCTCCTTCCCTAACTGAGACTCTCTCGTCTGAGCTTTTGTAATCGTGAACAAGAGATAAAGACATGTAAATCGTAATAGTGGATATGGTATGAAGTAATGAAGTTGCGAAGATAGATGTCGTGACAAATGGGAATTGGTAGTGAGAGGATGTCTCTGATGAAGAATGCAGTGACGAAGTCGCTCGGTTATTGGCGTGAGTTGTTGTGAAGCATTATTATTCTATCTTCCTCCTCTTTCCTTTGGGCGCAGGGCTCATTCGTGGCGTATAAGTGACTGTCCGTGTTACAATCTCTCTGACTTGGCGAACGCTGGACCGTGTGGATTTCGGGGACTTGACATCAAAGTATCTTCCCTTGCTCTTGAAGTCCCAGTCGAATGGCGAGCGCGCACTTCTTGCGCTGAAGGGAGACCGTATAGCTGAGGTTGCGCTCATAGGTGATTCCGCGCCAGTGAAGGCTGGAGATGGAGGTATCCTTAACCGTCCTAACCGTCCTGTCGAGGGAGCCGAAGAAGGGAAGACGAATTGAGCGGATGGCAGGGCGGAGGTAGGTGATTTGTGAGTTTCGCAATTGCATGAGCAGTCGCTGTGTTCGCTAGATCCTGTGGAAGGAGCTGAAGTGGGCGTTGTTCGTCCCGAGGAAGACTTATCCCCAGCAACAGGACTCGCCATGGTCTTGAGGAAGTCCGTGTACGCAATCGGAGGAGTGATTGGGGTCTTGATATACTCCTCCTGTTTTATGAAGTCGGCGTATCCAGGAAGAGGACTTCGCGCAGACAGTGCCGACAATTCGGAGGGAAAGGTCGACGTCATGGGAGTCTTAAGCTGCGGCAGCTTGGGCTTGGTAGAGGGAGGCATCTTGTCTCTTCGTTCAGAGAAACGAGTGGTGTGAGATCAAAGAGTGACTCGAAGCACAAGGGGCCTGCAAGCTGCGATGCGATGACGGGTAGTCCGTGATGGAAGAAGAGAAGAGAGGGTCAGGTCGTCTGGGTGGAGAGAAGTATTATAATGTGACTACTCGAAGGAGCCTTGTTTTTTTCGGTATAGTACAACAGTGGCAGCGAGGCCGTGGTGGCAGAGCGCGTCCGAGGGGCAGGAGGGAAGGAATGGCAGGGCAGGAGAGGACAGGACTGCTCAGGTCAGACCGATATAGCAGCCAGTGCGAGGTGGGTTGGCAGATGAAGGCGCTTGCGAGGGCGATTGGGGGATTGGGGAAGGTCGGTCGGCGTCGAGGTGTTGTCTGCTGCACCGTCCTGCAGTGTGCATCAATTTTGCCTTGCTTGACTTGACTTGACTTGCGTTTGCTTCCTCTGACTTTGCCTGTTTGCGCTTGTGGAGCAGCGAGGTTGTCAGGATCTTGGTGCAAGGATGTCGCGGGGGCCCGTCAAAAGCAGCGTTGCAGCAGTGTGTTGTAAGGAGCAAGCGAGAAGGCGCTAAGCCCAATTGATCCAGATGTTTTGATTCGTGGCGACCCGGGGAGCGGGCGGGACTGGGACTTGGAACTTTGGGCTCGGGAGCGTGAAAACAGTTCCAGGCGAGTGAGGAGACGCTGGGGGAACTTCAAGCTGGATTGGAGCCAGACTACTACTGGCACTTGGACGAGACCGAGGCTTTGCTTGCTTGCTTGCTTGCCTTCTTGCCTTGTTCTTCGGGGAACGATGGTGGGATGAGATGTATGGCGGGTCGGGGTGGCCCTGTCGGATACACAGCTGACACCGCGCAATGTGATTCGTACAGAGCTGACCGAGTAGATTTGTGCTGGCGGCGTACGGGTACGGCGGCGAGTAGGAGGCCAGAAACGAAGCCTACGCGGAGTGGATGTGATTCGCAATGGCAGCGCGAGGATAGAGGCAGGCCTGCTGCTACTGGGATTGGACGTGATTCGCGCCTCGGGAGTGCAGATGGAAACAGCGTCTGGGGTGATGCTGCACGCTGATTGGTGATGGGTGGGGGAAGATGTCGTTGTGAGAAGTCGTGAATCGGCTATACTTAGCAGCCACCAGGTGCTGGCAGCGCGAAAGTGACAAAGAGAATGATGGGGGTTGCTGCTGGAATCGCTGCTGTTCCGACAACGATTGGGGTGCGTTGTAACGGTTGGAAGTATCCGGCTGAGTCGTCTTGCTCCGGTGTTCTCTCGAAATGGGATTGTTGGTCAAAGGATGATATGAGACCAGGGTGTGCGTTCTAAAGTTCTCCGGCAGGACGGTTGCTGGAAAACGGAGGACGAATGAAGGAGCTTGAAACGATGCAAATCCAAGGGGATGTTGGATAAAGTAGTAAGCACTTGGACGTTGTTGGAGTTGGAACAAATTCCGGGCGACGTTGCTCTCGGATTTTTGCTTCATTATGTATTCTCCTCATAACGCCTGTCTTTGCGTCTGATACATTAGCCCGCGCGGCAGCAACTTCAACGATGTCTGGAGAATGCCCAGTGATCGAATCATTAGTTATGATCAAGTACAATTTGTTGCTTGTGAAGACGGCCTTCAACT
Source organism: Cadophora sp. MPI-SDFR-AT-0126 (assembly GCA_020747065.1). Classification (NCBI taxonomy): domain Eukaryota; kingdom Fungi; phylum Ascomycota; class Leotiomycetes; order Helotiales; family Ploettnerulaceae; genus Cadophora; species Cadophora sp. MPI-SDFR-AT-0126. The sequence continues at coordinate 2,245,754 of JAGMVK010000003.1, read as the reverse complement.
TGGGCCAACGACTCCCGCGCGCTTTGGAACTCTGCAAGGATGCCAGCCGCCAGCCACGAGGACGAGGATAACATGATCTAGCGACGCTGGAGGGAGGCTCAAGAATGTCATCTGAGTGGCTGGTATACCTCCGCAATCCAATGGTAGATACCATACAGGATGTGGACCAGACAAGTGTCAGCAGCGCGCGGGTATGTCTGTTTCCATCTTCGTACGTTCAAGTGCTGGTATTATCGAATGAGATGCTTTGATCCGGCACCCTTCCTGACAACCTGCTGTGGCATCTTCTGCTTCCCCTCATCTCAATTTAGTACCCTGACGAGAAGTTGGTTATTAGCAGCTAGCTCTAACCGTCAAAGCAAACTCCTGAACTTCCCGAGGATCATTCAGTGGCATGTGGGAGCCTTGACTGAACACAAACTTCAGATTCGGTCCAAGAATTAGACTCCAGAAACTGTCCTCTTGCTATCCCATCCGCCGTCACTCTGTGGCACTGGGAACTTAACGCCATAAGGCACAGTCAGCGCCTGTGCCTATCCCATGCATCGTAACTGCGTTGAAGATATAAGCTCTGCTCCTCCATGGAATGGAGGGTGGCCTCTTCTATGCGGCCCGATTGTCCCCCGCACCCAATGTCAAGTGATATTTGAAAGTGCAATGGCGGTGGCTCGTATGGCACAGGAAACTTCTGTTACCGCTTTCTTGGTTCGGTTTTCTCTTGTTGGAGTACTGACGGCGTGTTGGAAATTGCCAATCGGCCGGGATGCTTTCGTCTCCCATCTCATTCCACTGTTTTTTTACCCACTTAACGCAATTGTCTTTGCAACTCTGTTTATCCTGCCATGGGTGCGCGTCATACCTTTCTCTCAAGAAGCGGGAGCAATGAAAAGTCGTGCATGCGCGTTTAGAAGGGACATATTACGAATTCCCGGAACTCTGGAGCAGGTTCCTCCTTGCAAGTAATCCAATACTTCGGAAAGATCCCAGGAAATTCGCACGAATGGCCAATGTCGTTGACAGTCCCGCCTGGCTGGCGGGTAGGCATTCTGCACAGCTATTCGTACAACGTTTAAGGAAACGTGATGTGGTTCATCTTCTCGCAGCTGCAGGCGCTTGACTATGGATGCAGTGAATGAGCCTTGCCATGGCCAGGTGATGGATCCTCCAAAGTATTGGGGCGTCTCTTGTTTTGAGCGGCGTATGCACTTTCTGGACGACCGAGAGGGTGTGAAGTAACAGCCATGTGATTACTGTCTGCGTAAGTGAGGAAGGTGTGACCAACTTTTGGCATTTATGCTTTGAGAACTGCGACGTAGAGCCCAACATTACTTCGGCATTAGTGGAGCTACATCTTGCCACGATATCTGTGCCTCGAGGCTGTTATCGGCGAGCGTCTGTTGCCATCATTTGTGACAAGCGTTCACCTTCTCTGATATTCGCTCCTCGATTCTCGCAGGGGTCAAAGCCAAGAGCCCAAGATCCAGTGAGGAAGCCAACTGGCACCCATCAAGAATGCTGTCTGCGAACTGACCTGGATTTAGTTGTTAGACAGTCAAGCCACTGATCGAATCCTTTGAAAACTTTCCCGGGACGAGTTTCGTGGGAGCCCGAAGTATGTTGGCTCTAAAGATGCCCATCTAGACAAACTGTACGAAGTCCCGCCCTACCCAGACCGTATCTTACGAAACCTTCTAAATGGGGCGCATCAGATCCGAGGGGCAACTGTCCAGTCAACCACCTACTCCTTATACTCGAATTTACCTTTCACACTTCTATGTGCTGATCGGTTGAGACACACTACGCACGACTTCACACGATCCTCCCAGAGCCACGAGGGAATGTACCGCAGTTCGGATCTGCTCCGATGATGTCCTCGTTGAACTGAGGAACTTCTAAATGCTCTCGATACCGCTAAAGTGCCGGCCGTGAAGTTCGATGCTGTCCGGGAGCATGGGGAAGTGGAGCATCAGATCAGTGTTCTCTGCGGTGGTATGCCCTTTCCTCATTTTGGGTCTGTCGTTGTTGAGCTAATTTAGCATAGGACTTGAACATAAGCAACCACCATGCCAATATTCATCAACTCGATCTTCTGCTCCTTGCCGTCAATCTGCCGTTAAATGAACAATCGAAGTACAAGCAGACTGGCCTGTCTGGCATGACCCATTGCCTCCTCAAGTCGATGACGACAGTAACTTCGGTGTCCTTGACTCTCCCTATGATTCTGTTTCATATCAGCGGAGCTCACATAACGGAGACGTTGTTACTTGGACGTAATGCACAACACATCTTTACCTCAGACCACCTAGTGGCCCGATCAGCTCTATCTCCTTTCCTGTTCTGAGAAATTTGGCAGCATATTGCCTATCCATGGACGTAAGCTGGTGCTCATCATCGAGGTCCAAGTTTCTAGACTCCATGATGTTGTTTCTTCATGTGGGTCGCTTAACATAGTCTTTGCTTCTCTGTCTTCGATTATTTGACCTGCTTTTCTCGATTTGACGCACGTGTCGTATCGCGCAGCCCATCTTTATACATAAGGGACAGCGATCTGTCAACCTAGAAATATGTACAATATATTCTTATTGTATCCTAATCGCCAAATAGTTGGCCCGTTGTGAGCTTTCCCAACTGTCTAGTTGGCAGATGAGACATCAATAAGCTAAGCGAGAAAGAATGAATGCACAGCTTTCGGTCTCGCAACTTGCAGATACACCTAAAGCTATTTTTTTATATCATATTGTAGTGTCGGCATCATATGATACGATTGGGTACAGAGTATTCATGGCTTCACTGGAGTCGGCCTTATTGTTGGGCAGAACGGGAAGGAAGCCTGGGTGGATATGCTGTGCTTTACAGACCAAAATTCCTCTAGCTGAGAGTTTAATTTGGCCATCATCAGTACACATAGTAGCTTATTTAAGTCAAAACTGGTATTGAGAAGCGGAAGACCTTTCAGGCCTCGCATGAACTCGATCATCGCCCAATGGTGCTCAGTTACGGGATAGTTCTTTATTTACATGAACTTGTGAATCTTTTGTCATTGTACAAGTGCCATTGAGACATCGTAATAGGCTGGTAGAATCCTCAAAATTCTGCAATGCCAAATGCTGTGACCGCAACATCCAGCCATGTCAGAGCAAGCAACTCGTTATCTTCCACCGTTCAGTCGGCCACAACCAGATTGCAGCTTTAAAGCTCGTGCTCAACAATTTCCCGAGACGACGTCTTTAATTCCATCCAGAACGATCCATGAACCCGGGTGGCCATGTAGTCTCAGTGCTACCGTTCAGAGGGTCAAGGATCTTGCTGTTCTTGGCGGTTGTTCCAGCTACTTCTTTGAGCAGGGCTTGGCAGAAGCCACCAACAGTCTCCAGCTCCTTCATGAATCTGAACTTGAAGTTCATGGAAACACTCAACATGTAGGAATTAACACAGGCCTGAGCCAATATTTTGCGAACCTCATGGTCTGGATTAAGCTCGAATGCTGTTTGAATATGCTTGGAAGTAATAGTACCACCCCAAAGGATATCCATGTGAGATTGCTTCGAAGAACAATTTGCGTACACCGTGTTGCAGTCTGCACTGTGAGGCATGGCAAAATCAGTACCAGAGTGGTTCAAATTCCATGAACAGCTGCAGATTGCTGACTTAAGATTTGCATCGGCAGCCAGAATGCATTCTTAGGTGCAGTCAGAACGAGCACGCCAATTCCTGGCGTTATGCAAGTGACTTCTGAACTTCTGGAACATTGGGGTGAGGGGGCCCAGTAGGTCGATCTTGTCTGCGAGCTTGAAAAAGTCGAGGTACATGCTAGTGATCATCGTATCATTATTACCCCAGTCTTGTGATGTGGTAATATTGCCGGTATAGATCCACTGTAGCATCATCTGGAATGCCATCACAGTATCCTCAGGAAGACGAATGGTTTGCTCAATGCCTTCCTTGAACTTGCCGTTGAGCGCTCGGTCGAAGAATTTGGAGTTCTGGCAGAGAAGATCTTTGGGGGACCGTGAAAACAACTTCATCGTGGCCGATGATAAGCGTAACATCTGGACTGCGGAAAAGCTTTAGTCTCATAGATAACGTCAGATCGCCTCGAAATACTTCTTGGACTACGATGCACTTACTCGCAGAACTCCGCAGTCGTTAGATTTCCCATTGGCTTTAATTGAGGGACCGGATCATTCCAATGAGACTGTGGGCTACCGCAATGAATCAGCGTTGATATTCCCAACTGTTCCTTTGGCAAGCCGGTTGCTACTCGTGACTTTGTTTCTTCGTTCTCCAAGCCAGAATGATCAACGGTACAGCCAGTGAGATTCTCTGTTCGATCACCACTACTACCCCAATCACGAGTCCAAACAGGCACAACGTCCCAGCTAGAAGCTGTTGCTTTGGGTTCATCTCGATTGCCATCGCCTCCGGAGCTACAGCTGCCTCCAATATTCACAGTGGCGTGACCGGACATGCTCTTGTGAGCTGCAGAGGCACTGTGTCCATCAGCAACACCACTTCCCCAACCACCTGCGGAGCCTCCTCCACCTCATGACGCGTCTTCGTTGCCACCTTCTTCCTCTCCATCTCCTGTAACTTCACCTTCAACGTCGCTCTCGCCCTGACTCGCCCCACCATGGTCGATGTAGTTCCGCTCCTCATCGGAGTAGTCCTCACCGTAAGAAGACATGCTTGCTGAATGGTGCTGTAGCGTGGTCGATCGACGCTGAGAGTGTCCGATCTACTAGGGCAGATGTTTTGGATAGTCGATCCAGAGAATTGATGGTGACGTTTGCGCAGGAAATATTTTGGTTAAGCGAAGTCGGCCGAAGTCGAATGTCGCGAGTCTGATTTGGGACATTCACTTTGATATTGTAGGTGACATCTAGTTAGAAGGCACTGCAAGACTCGAACATCAGTTAATTTCTGCGGCCTAGCGTAACAAATTCGACATGTAAGACGCATGCTCGGCAGCTTCACTCGAGATCCATGTCATAGCTCTTCTGGAGGAAACTGCACGCAGAACAGCCTTTGACTGGACATCAGTGAAAAAAAGTGGCAGCGATGCTTCTTAAATGTTAGATTACTCTTGAAGAACCTAAACGCAGATTCCGAAGGAAAATTTCGAGACAAATTGTTGCGGTGTAGTCGAATTTAAAGACAACATCGTATCTCTTCCAAGTCATCAGAGAACACCAAAGGACGCCAGAAATCAACCTCGAAACGCCACTGTACAAGGATACAAAAAGTTGAACTTAAAATGACGCCACCATCCATTGAATCATCCCTACTGAGGTTTTGAGTATGGTATATAGGTTTGACCATTCTCAGTCCCTAATTCGTGGGGACCAAACTGCGACTGGGTTCTCCTAACACTGACATCTGCCGTTAGCAACGAGCGTATATTCTTCAGTGGAATACAGCTTACCCATCTCCGTTCCCCATATTTTCAGACATCGGCCTGTCAGTCAATGTGACCGGTATCAACTCTGACCTCCCTGGACTTTGAGGCACAGGTCGCCTGATCATAGGACTGCTCGCTCGATTTGGACTCGCGTTGCCGACCAAATTCGAGTACTCCATAGCATCTTCAGTAGGTGGACTTCGGGAGCGATAGCTCTCATCTTCGCCGTTGTAGAACCCTGCTGCGCTAGAGAAGCGGTGAGAGTCGACTTCTACTTGTGGAGACTTTGTGTATGCTGCCGACGACGCCATCGACATATGGGGCGCGTTGGGAACGTAGGAGGGAGGTGGCGGCTGTTGATTGTGTCGAAGTAGCTCTCCCATTGTACGTTGACGACCACAGAGATACACCAGTGCTCCGCCCAGGATTAACACAGCGGCTCCGCCGATTGCTATACCTGCAATTGCACCGGTTGAGAGAGGTGGATGTGAGCCAGAGGACGCAGTGGCGACAGCCGTCGTAGGGATAGCTGTTATGGTCGCAGTTGTAGGAGAGGAGGTCGTAGAGGTCGATGATGAAGCAGCAGACTTAGTAGTTGCAACTTCTTCAGGGAAATTCTCGCCCGGGCTGAAAGCGACAGTTGAGTTATGTGCGAAAGCTTGTTGGACTTCGAGGGTCTGAGTTGAGTTTGGATTGATTACGCCAACCATAATATCCTCCTCGCATGCACCTGGGGCAGAGCAGTAGAAGAAGATCGGCTCGGTATCATTGATTAAGACACTGAACTTAGGAGGCTTTTGGGAATTAGTGTTCGTGGTAAACTTGCAGAGGCAATGATAAGACTCACGTCTGACAACACAACATTGACGGGTTTGAATCCGCTCCAGAAGCCTTGCCTCCCGACATCGACAACCTCGTATGGTATGCATGGGTTCTTGTATTCTGCCCTTGCAACGGAGTGATTCAGAGGATAGAAGCGGAATTCTGACTTGTCAGCCAACGGCTTTGACTGCTTCTCAATGGCTCTCACCAACTGTGTCCCCAACGCTTGCTGTAAGGGAATTTGGGGTAAAGACAAGACCAGCCTGCCGATTGTTAGTAGGTACTCATTGAATGCCAACTATACAATACTTACGGCTCCAACATTAACTGAATGTGTTGCGGCTGGAGCACTCGATGTTGAAGAGGGGAAGGATGATAGTGTCTGTGCATGTCCCAAATGGACTGCAAAGAGAACAAAACCTAACCGGGCTAATCGCGACATAATGGCAATTACTTGTAAACACACTCTCAAAGCTCAGAGCAGTTTGGCAGTATTGATAATTAAGAAGTCTTCTCAAGCAGCAATGTGCTGAAGAAGTTCCGATGCGGTGCAGATTACAAATGGCAGCTGGGGGCTCGTGTTGGCACGACTGCCCTGTCCATAAGCTGGCATTCCGTGGCTTTCAAAGGAAGCTTTGTTTGGATGCTGGTGATCTTGTTTGCTTATTGGACTAAGCGAGGCCATTCAATCCAAGAGCTTCAAGCCCGATTATGGACAAGGTTCAGCCCTTCTCATGCACAGCTGTCAGAACTGGGGGCTGGAGCCGGCCAACTCCACACAGCCCGGTTTTTTCTGCCAGCCATGTATCCGAAAGTATGCATGGCATGGCTGGAAATAGATTTTGTAAGGCTAAGGTAAGCTTGAATTCAAGAGCTGACCTTCCACTTGGGCAGGATTTTTATGTTACAAAACGAAAGCGAGTAGCATGTGAGGAGAAGAGAAAGGACTGAGCCTTTGGAAGAAATCACGAAAGAGTGAATGTTTGCAAATCGGATATATTGTGTGAAGAGGCTGCATACCAGGTCCAAGTGGCTGATATTGCATACCCAGAACAGCGAACAGGTGAGGCCGTGGCGGACAGCGAACCTTCCTTATCGAGAAGTGGCTCGAAACTGAAGGTAACGTCGCGGACTAAATGCCGCCCTTCGGAGACGGGACGTACACCTCCTGTCAAGCACTCTACGGTCATTCCGACGTGCACGGCTTGTTACTCTATCAGATGCGATCCAGTTGCCCGCCCGTGCCTTCTTGACATGCCGGGAATCTGTACAGCAGATGTGATAGCAAGCCTGGATAGAGCTTAGCCCCAGGTGGGATATCATTCTGCTGCCCGTGAAGGATTGTGCCAGTTGCATAAGTTTGATGTGCCTCGGCATTTTCTCAGATAACTTTCTCGAAAGTGGTGATAATTGGTTTCGCGGCCTATGAACGAGTATCAGCATAGTCTCTTGAGTCGATAAGTCCTGGGCACTTGCGTCAATGAATGTCTCCAAGTCCTTATCCAGAGCAGCCAAATCGTCCTTGCGCTTCTTATTCTCTGCAACGAGGCCTAGCTTCTTCTTCAATAGGCCTTGTCTCTGACTTTCCAAGGCTTCACGCTCTGCATGTTCATGGTCGATTCGTGCGGTCATGAGGGCATTCTCGTCTGCACCAGCGTGCTCTGGGTGTTCGGCAAGAAATTGTTCGACTGGAATTAGAGGCAATTGAGTGTACTTGTGACTATGTAAAAGATCAGCTCGGCAGATGACAGAAGCCGAGGAGGCGACTCACTCAAACGATTCGCAAGCAGCGATCTCTCCTTGCAGATGCCGTTGTTCGTAATAAAGGTTTTGGAGTTGGAGATGAAGCTTGTCGACCTCTTGACGGGCTTCAGCTGTCACGGCCTTAGTCTCTCGGGCAGCCATGTGCGCATCACGATGGAGGCCTCGTAATTGCGCAAGGTAGGTAAGGAGAAGCTTCTGTTGCTTGGAGACTTGGATCTGAAAGTCCTCAGAGGGCGTGGCTGTCGCGGGCTGATTCGAGACGAAGTCGAGGAGCGCGACAGCTTGCTCCCGGGCTTGAGCAGATGTTTCCAAGGCAGCCTTGAGGCCGGGCTCAGTGACGATATCTTTGATTGCCATATTGAGTGTACTGTGTGCGGTGATGGGGGTGTGGCACTGGGAAATATGTGGTGGTAGGAGTCTTGCTTGACTGAACTTGGCGATGAGCAAGAACGCGCCAAGAACTTCAGCCTCGCCTCGTTAAAGTTTTTGGCCAAAAGGGCTGGGAGTGATGACACAACAGCGTGGAATGAAAGGGGCGAAATCCCATTGAAACCAATTCAATAAAGGTATTGCAGTAGGAAGGTGAACCACTACCAATTTACAATTTACCACCCACCGAAGCAATCGAGGCCTGCACAGGCAGAGAGTATTCGAGACAAGCGAGTTCAATGCATTATTCTTCATTCATGGCATGCAGTTCATCCTTGACGCCAATAAACACAAAGTCCTTAAAAGACACAGCACTCCAACCTATTCAACCCCCAACAGTAATTTCGGCAGTCGGATCCTTCCTAATATCTAACTCCATGAGACCCTCTTGCTTTTCAATCACCAAGCCCTTCTCATTGGCCAGATGCAGCAAGCAAATAAAACAGTAACTTGTTGAAATATCGTTCATGGCCTGCTTCGGGTAAACGCTTTGCAGATTCTGCATCACAGATGTGAATTTCAGACTGCCATCTTCTGCCTTCTTTGGTTCGGGTTGAGGAGTGGGTAGTCTTCCTAGTGTCTGGGTTGGCAAGTTCTGCAAAAAAATTAGACTGCATTCAGCAATGGCATCGAGAAGTGCCACTTACAAGGTCAAGCGCCTCAATACCCATACCCTTCCACAATTCTTCCTTCAATCGTCGGACATCAACCTTCTTGGCGACACGAGCATACTGTACATATTCTGGTCTCATTCTTCTGCTTTGAGTAACGAGTTGAGTGCCGAAAGCACCTTCTTCGCCCTCAGGAAGTTGAGTCAAGCCACCGTTCAACACGTTATTGATACCTGCCATACCACCTTCTCCCCGCTCTTCTGCACCTGGCGAAAAGTGATCTCGGGCGTCAGCGAATTCGATGTCGTCGTCATCATCGAGTCCTCCCGGCATTGGTAAGCCATCATCCTGGAAGAAGTTGGCATCATAATCCCCTTGCGGAGCGTCATCAACTCCAGCTGGCCCTTCATTCTGTGCCCAGAAAGCTTCGTCCATTTCGCCCTCCGGAGCCTCTTCTTCTTTGCGTTGACCAAAGTTAATGGTTTTCATACCAAGGCCAGACCTGCGACTGCCCATGCGAGCCTTGGGCTTCAAGAACAGTCTAAGCAGTTGCTTTGAATTGAAGTGCTTGTCATCTGGGAGAAGGTTTCTCGTCTTTGACTTCCAGTCCTTCTTCGGGAGTGAAATTACAGTGTTGGATGATGCTGGGGTGTAGATAGTTTCCGCTAACGATGACGAGAGAGGGGAAAGAAAGTCAATCTCGAATAGCTCCTTCTCTTTCCGTACCTTGGTGGCAGATGCTGGTTTGTTGATGTCTTTGATCTTTCGGATTCTCCAGTGTTCTGGTCCGGCCCAATTCTTCTGTAATGCTTCGTCGAAGTAGCTCAAGATATCATCATGACCACCTTGGACTTTTGAGCCATGATCGAGAGATACAATGTACTCGCCGGTCTCTGGGTCAAAAGCCCCAGCAGCTGCACCATCGTTATCCTCGCCGTCCGCGCCTCCCATGTCGTCGTTGTCGAAACCACCGTCATGTACACGCATTCGCGTTTCGATCGCGGCATCCCGAGCCCATGCCTCACCACCCTCGCCGAATCCCGTGTCAGCGGGAATATCAAAGTTTCCAAGAAGTCCATCATCATCGTCCTCGAAGCCGGCAGGGTTATCATCATCAAGGAAGATTCCCGACTTGTCACCGACAGAAGTTTCCACGGGTTTGTCCTTTTCTCTCCAGTCCTCTGGCGCCTTGAGAAATGGAATGTCCATACTGCCAGAAGGATCTCCAAGATCGAAATTCTTCAAGGACGGGCAGATGTCCTGTTCGTCCAACATATCCAGGCTTGGGAAGAATTTGGTGCCGAGAGCTCCGACGTCAATCTCGACATCCTCTTCATCCTCTTCTGCATCCTTTGCAGTCGTATCGATCATGGAATCAGGTTCAGTTTCTTCTTCTTCCTCGATGATGTCGCCTTTGCGTCGTCTGCCTTGGCCCTCGCCAGACACATCCCCAGCATCATCACTGCTGTCGAAGACGATGCGCCCCTGAGAATCGATTGCCAAATGGTTGAGGAGCAAACCTTTAGCGCCACCTTCGTCGAAATCTGCTGAGGCTTTCTTGAACAACGGATCGACCGAAAATTCAAGCTCGAATTTTTTCAGTTGTAAAGCCGCGAATGAACTTGCTAAAGTTGCTTCTGAGGAACGTTGGGCCTGTTATAAGTTAGTTAGTAAACATCCGGGAGGCTGGTCAGCCGTGATGAATAGCGAGCTAGTAAAAAGATGGATCCGTGCAGAAAAAAAATCCAATCTCTGGCCAGCTCTTGAGCATGGCACAAAAAAAAAACATACACTCCCAGTGAACTCTTGAGCGTGGTAGCCAAGAGATCAAAAAAAAAGAAGGAAAAAAAAGGTGTGTATCCGAGTGAACTCGGGGACATGAACTCTAGAGAAACTCTCTGACGGGGAGTCGAACCCCGATCTCCCGCGACTTGTCGACATGACAAGCGGAAATCATGACCGTTAGACCATCAAAGATGAGTAGCTTTTAAGCTGCTGTGTGGACAATTTTGCTTATGTGGATATCTGTGGCCATGAGTGTTATGATGTGGGACTTAGTGCCGGACTTCCGGGTCTTGGAGAAATGTGGGCGCAGCAAAAGGTCGCTAAAAAAACAACTGTGGAGCCAAGATGTGTCATGCGAAAGGGTACAATTGAAGGTGAGCTTGTTGCGGGAGGAGAATTGACTTATCTCCCGAGCTTTTGTCGGCCTTCAAATCGGCAAATAAAAAGTAGCACAAAAATTGACCCAACTCGACTGGCAACAAGCCACAGGGATTCCACGAGCTTTCGCCCAACAAGTCCAAACATAAAAGCCAGCAGACTTTGCGGCGATGAGGATACAGAGCATGTACCCTGGGATGCTATCTTTAGGAGCACAAAATTCAAAAAGTTATTCCGGAACGGGGAATTGAACCCCGGTCTCCTGCGAACAAATTCACTGTCATTAGACAATTTCTTGAGAGGCAGAAATGCTAGCCACTACACCATTCCGGATGTGATGGTTGGTTGAGAGAACTTCTCTTATCCAAGCCCATAGCAGCAACAAGACAATTGGCTGCTAGAAAGTGTGGTACGGCTGCTGACTACTATGCCAACAGAAGGGTTGTTTATGGTTTAGTGGTAAAATCCATCGTTGCTCCACGGCATATTTCGATGCGCATTGGATCTTCCGCAAAAAAGCAAAAACGCAACAGTACGGTGCGATGAACGAAAAAAGGTGCATTTGTAGGAGGGAGGATAATTATCACTACCGCTATAAAGAAACTTCTTCATAGAGTGACAATGGTATCTACAAAGATCATGCTAAATGCAAAAACACACTAAAAAAACATACAACAGCAGGTATTCGCTGGTGGTCACCCACCCAACTACTAATCTGCCGATCTGAGGCTTGTGTATGGCAGAGCGGACGGGATGCCCAATTCTCCTCAGTCTGTGGTCGTATGTGACAGCCAGGACGTTATTCAGCTACAGCTAGCGTTACAAAAAGTGGTGTTGCTCACATCGCCGTATCTGTCACCTGAAGCTCATGGGCTGAAAGAAGAGTTGCACAGCACAGCAACAGAAATATGCCAACGATGCCGATACAAATCGCGCTTGCAATTCAATCGGCCATCCATTGAAAATTACGCAATCGTAAATGCATCGAAAGTAAATCATTTAAAAAAAGATGTTGCTTACCCGCTTCTTTGGCTTCTTCCTGACCACTCCATCTTCGTCCTCCACTTCTTCTTCACTCTCTTCACCCTCCTCGTTTTCGCCTTTCTTCTTCTTGTTGTTCCCACTGTCTGCCAATCCACTTAGAAGCTTTCCGGTCTCGGTCGCCACACTGTCGACTCTACTGGTGTATATCTTCACGCAACCGTCCAATGTACAGCTGGCTTTCTGAAAGTTGACGCCATCTCCTTCCTTCAGCAGCGACATATCGTGGAAGTAATCGATCAGGGCAAAGTTCCATGAATTGGCCGCATTGATTTTGTTATCCGTAGCCATCTTCATCCATTCCTCGAAATTGGCAAGCAGAGGTACGCGCTTCATAGGGGTGACTGCCGTACCGCCAACCATCATGACACCTCCATCGAGATCATTCTCCTTTCCTGATGTTCGCCTCGGTGTCTTGGGATTGGAGGATGGAGAAGAACTGCCGGCTCGTTCGAAGCTGCTCAATTTGCGCATTGGAGACGCTGCCGCCTTTATCTGGTTCATATGTATATCATGGAGCGCATGCCGCGACTGCAGGCGTTTTGCCTTCTCTTGCGCATCATCGTTGAGAGGGATCCTTGGCAAGATTAGAATAGTTGACACACGCTTGGTGAACTCCTTACTTCACGGGCGATTTGAATGAAGATGCTGCTATGGAACCAGAAGCAACTCTGCCATTGCTGGCTCCACGAGGGTTTTGCGCAACCCGAGGCATTGTGAGTCCGCTTTGTTTTCGTTATTCGATGAAAAGAATTGTGGTTAATCTTGAAATCCGTGTTTACTTTGTGGAGGACGCGCTTGTTTACAGGCCCACGCCCAGCAACCCGCTAGCGTGGCTGAAGATCTCGACTTCCGTACTGGACGGATCATGCTGAATGAATTTAATCATGATACTACAACCAAACCCATGGCTAGGGTGAATTGTCAATCGCATGATTGATCGCCATTTTACCCATTCTGCGACTTATTATTCTGCTTGTTTGTAAAGCTAGCATGTTCAAAATGAGGATTGATCACTCGCTACTTGACCTGCTGAAGATTACGAATCTATTCGATATTCTGCCTTCTTGGTTGGCCACTTCACTGCCACTCCACTGTACCTGGCTCCTGTTATCGCTCTCTACCTTATCTTAGTGGGCTTCTGTGCAGCTTCCCCATTGCGACGAGCCAGAGGCAGGCAGGCAGGGAGGGCAGGGCAGGGCAGATCGCATCGCATTCAGGGCAGCGTCATCGCTTCCTGCACTTGCCGTGGCTTGGAAGTGGCACTGATTGTCCCAGACCCGACACGACACAATGCTTGATTGCCATCCCCTCCGGCCCATTCCCACTTCCACCTTCGCTCCCATATCCATTTTCTTGTCCCTCCCACCTCATTGAGGACTCGGCAATCCATCGCATCAGCATTGTACAACTTTTTCCTTCCATCCTCGATGTGCTCCAGGTTATGATGCTCGTGGAACATGCGACAACCATCTCCAAAGGCGGTGCCGAATCGCACATCGCGATCGCCGAGGACATTTAGATTTCGTGCCTTCTACGTTACCGTGCTCTGCTTGTCCCTGCTGGCAATCATCAGCCTCGTTGCAGACCAGTCTGCCAGATATCAACACGGCGCTCAGTATGGGGTAGCGCAAAGGAGAGCTTTGGAGCAGTTGGACATCACCCGACTCGTGAAGAGGGACGAAGAGGTGGGTCAGATCATTATATTTCCATGATTCCTTTACCGTTGGAGTCTCAAAGCTAACGTTTTTCACATCTCAGTGTCGCCTGGTACACCATGCGGAAGACAAATGTGCTTTCATTAAAGCAAACTGTCCGGACGAAGAAGCAGGCCTCTTCTCGTACCTCTCGCTTTACTACTGCGATCTCCCCAAGGCGCAACCAGTTGCCTTTATCATCCTCTCATTATGGCTTGCCCTTCTCTTTACTACCATCGGCATCGCTGCTTCGGACTTCTTTTGCATCAATTTGAGCACCATCGCCTCTATACTAGGAATGAGCGAAAGTATGGCGGGGGTGACATTTTTGGCATTTGGAAATGGAAGCCCGGATGTTTTTTCGACTTTTGCAGCCATGAGCTCGCATAGTGGAAGTCTGGCTGTTGGAGAGTTGATTGGTGCGGCCGGCTTTATTACTGCAGTCGTAGCAGGGTCTATGGCATTGGTGCGAGAGTTCAAGGTTGGAAAGAAGACATTCGTTAGAGACGTTGGGTTCTTCATCGTCGCGGCGAGCTTCAGTATGGTTTTCCTGGCTGACGGAGCCTTGCATCTATGGGAATGCTGCGTTATGGTTGCCTTCTATGTTTTCTACGTAATCGTGGTGGTTGTTTGGCACTGGTACCTAGGACGAAAACGAAGACACCGCGAAAGGGAGGCTGCTGCCCGTGGGCAGTATCTGGCCATGGCAAACGAGGAGATAGAGGTTTCCGAGGAAATTGATGACGATGAAGATGCCCCAGCAGGAATCCCACGATACAGAGATGTTGAAGACTTCGCGGCTTTGGAACGAGCTGCAAGTCCAGCCCACGTACATGACGAAAGTGACGAAGATGGCGATGAAGGGATGCATCTTGCTGCTGAGATGGCAAGTAGCATGCGAGTTACCAGACCAGTTGGAAGCCGTAGGAATACGATTACCCCTATCCGCCCGAGCTTAGTAGGCGCCTTGGAGTTCAGATCAGTTTTGTCATCATTGCAAAAGGCTCGAGGGTCACATGCGCGGCCAATCCATCTACGCAGATACTCGGATGATCCTACAACGGGTTTCGTTGCGCAGGTTGATGGAACAGCAGCACCGCAAGAGCGCTATTCCGATAACCCTTCGGGCCCTGATCACTTGCCAGGATCTACCGGGAACGACCCATCGCGGCTTGGTGCGCCTACCACCAGGACAAGAGCCGTATCTTTAAATGATGCAGCCAGTTCCAAAGCAGCTGATCCTGCTGCCTTTACGGTAGCGACCATACCGCATATTGGGGTCGTTGCTGCAACACCAACATTTCCCCGAAATCTCGAAGTCCCTGTGCCAGGATCTGTACATAGTTCACCCTCAATATCTGGCCGACCGCCATCCTCACCAACATTTTCCATCTCTCCTCCACCCTCTATACACGAGACTCGAGATGCTAGTCCCGCCCCTTCTCAGGAACGACCCAAGCGCGACACGCTTGCACCTCCCGAAGAAGGATTCCCTGGGGCAAGACATCTTCGTGCCGATTACTTCTCAGATCACGAACCTGAAAGAGACTCTTCTCATGACTCCCCCAAAATGAGATCCAGAGCTGCCCAACGCCCTCGACTTCAAATTCCTGGCTCTTCATCGAGAGATAGCTCACACACACGAACGCTGTCTCCCATCATTCAATTTCCAGCATATACTGATTCACCCGCACCCATGTCTGCTATTAGCTCGAGACCCCCAAGTGTCATGCTACCAGAACCAGAGCTGACCTCTGGATCGATGTACGGTAGTCATGACCTAGAATTTCACGAAAATGCTAAACCGATCTGGTGGTGGCCTTACAGATATCTTCCAAGCCCTCTGGTGTTGGGATCCACTCTTTGCCCCACGCTGTGTACATGGCGGGAGAAGACTGTCTGGGATAAATTTGTCGGGCTTATATCAGCACCGAGTATTTTCCTTCTGGCAATCACACTTCCAGTCGTCGAGTCCGAATCTCAAGACGAGGATGAGGATGAGGCAACTCTTGACGAGAGGACTCAATCCTTACCAAGACGCCACAGCAGTGCTGTTCCCCCCTTAACACCAGACAGTCCATCATTAGAAAATGAGCCTGAGTGGATTCGTTATCGACGAGCTACAGAATCACATGGTCATTCCCCACGGTCGCCTCATCTTCGAGGTTACAGCGGACACAGCTCTGCTGCTGTTGCTGTGTCCGCCGAGAATCTCCATCATCATTCTCACTTGGCGCCAATGCCTTCAAAACAATCTTCCATTTCACAGATGGAGGATACTCCAAGCAGCCCAGCAGCGGTGTCTTCGCAGGATTGGAATCGTTGGCTCGTCTCTGTCCAAATATTCACTGCGCCTTTATTCGTGGTGATTATAGTATGGGCAAATAGTGCCGAGGGCAACACCCGCCTTCTTGTCCAACTCGTCTTATATTCCCTCTTGGGCTCTACGATTGCATTTGCTATCTTAGTACTTACGACCTCACCAACAAAACCTCCGAAATATCGTTTCATCCTGTGTTTCCTCGGCTTTGTCGTTGCCATCGCTTGGATATCCACGATTGCAAATGAGGTTGTCGGTGTGCTTAAAGCTATTGGCGTGATTCTTGGAATATCGGATGCCATTCTAGGGCTTACCATTTTCGCCGTAGGCAACTCTCTCGGTGACTTGGTTGCGGACATTACAGTTGCCCGTCTTGGATATCCTGTCATGGCTCTGTCGGCCTGCTTCGGAGGGCCAATGCTCAACATACTCCTTGGTATTGGATTGAGTGGAATCTACATGACAATCAAGGGAGCAAATCATAAGCATGCAAAACATCCCGGGAAGAAAATTGAGTATAAGCCGTATGAAATTGAGGTCAGTGGCACCTTGATGATCAGTGCAGTCACGTTGTTGATTACACTTGTTGGTCTTCTGGTTGTCGTTCCTTTGAACAAATGGGTCATGAGCAGAAGAATTGGCTGGGGCTTGATCGGCCTCTGGAGTGTGAGTACAGTTGTAAATTTGGCGGTTGAGATAAGCGGTGTGTTTGACACGTCAGGGAAGTAAATAGGCACTATATGACGTATTTGATCGATGGATTTCGGACGGAGCGGTGTTTGATACCAGGCCAGACTTTTGATAGGCCAAATTTATGTAATCTTTGTTATTTTTACTTTTTGAAGCATTGAGCACTGAGCCATGAGCAATTGTCAGAACAGATTGTCATAGGATTTTACCTTGACGGGAACAACAGGCGATTAGATAAACGAACATAAATACATCAACCGGCGTTGAATATCTTATCAGCGCCCTCGGAATTAACATATCTAGAATCATTATTCTAACGATGAGCGTGGTTGAAATAGTGTTTTCTTGAGACACCCAATCGCAAGTCTTGATCCCCATCTCGGCTCTTGTTGTGATGAAACAAGAATTCATCCAAAATCACATCACATCCTGCTGATGCTCACCTGAAACTCATCCTTCGAACCGGTGCATATCGGCATTTGCCCTCGCTATCTTTTAGCTCACTTCTCATCACATCAAATCACATCGAATGTACAAGGTGAGGGGTTCCAATCAGTCGGTCCATGGAACTTTTATATCACATCCAAGGGAGGCCTGCCCCCCTTCCTTGCCTTGTGTCCCTGGTAAAGCCTCGGTCTTGGCTTTGGCTTGCAGCACCTGTGCTGGAGCTGGACATGGATGGGCTAGATAATCCTCAATTACTTATGAAGTCGAGGAGAACATTTTCCCAAGTACAGAACTACTGGGGGCGGGGATTTAGAGAAAGCTTTGGTCATAGTTCTGAGTTCTCTTATTAAGTTATTAGTGAGGAGTCCGGCTGCTCGGTCTGAAACATTTAAGCTCAATTTATGGTTCCCGAGTGCCCGGAGCGTGTGGGGGACAAATTTGAAGTCTCAGAAGTCGCTTGCTATGGTTCCTTGACGGGTGTGGTTTGAACTGGACATTTTATACTTCATGTACTGCTCGCAGATATCATCCAACCTGATTCCAGTGTTGCAGATGCCCGACTAGTAACTTACATCAGATTTCTTTACCATTCAGCGTATGCCAATCTGTTTGGATCACAGCTCATAATCCTAGCGTCAGCGCACAAAATAGATTGCACTCTGCCACGATCCCACTCCACTCCCTGGGGCTACGCCTACTCCAGCAGCGATCCGCTTCCTCGTGCAGTAGTCAGGTAGGTCCCTCAGTCCAGCCACCCGTCGAGCTGTTCAGGGCCGTCGAAAGGCACCAAGAACGCGTCGGGACGAGGACAAGCAAGCAGCTAGCCAGCCGTGATACTGATACGTAAAGGCCGCGTGCGGTGCCTGAATTGTAGTGCGGATATTGGCTTACCTTACATTTTATTCTAGCTCCCTGCGAAGTTTTGTCCTATGGGCTAGGTGGTAGTAGTGATAGTATTGACGATTTGTGCAGAGTTGTGCTGAGCACAGCACAGCACATTAATGTTTTGCTGGTTGGCTAGAAGATTAGATACCTTACGTTTTCGTTGATGGATGACGAGGTCTCATTTGATCTGTTCGATCGATCAATCATTTCATGTTTGTCTCCCAAGTCCCGCTCCTCTCCCTCCATTCATTCCATCCTACTGCCCTGCCACTGCTGTACTGCCCTGCCCTGCCCTCCCCCAAAAAGGGTCGTGACTGCTACTCACACTACTACACTCGTACCCCTGGACATTAGAAGCCACTTTCTTTCCCAACGCGACCAGCTCCGTCCGAGAGAAGCTTGAGGCTTGACACTCGCACAGCGTCGAGTTGCAGCCGTGATATCTGATCTTTCTTTCTTCATACTATCTCGACGCAAACTCTCCAATTGCTGCTTCTTTCTCATCGCATCGCATCCACCGCACCCCCTCCGCCAGGCACCGCACCGCACCTTCAACGAACCGTCCGGATCGTCAGATAGCCCAATCGACGGCCTCGAACCCCGGATCCTTCATCCTTAGCAGCTGCGCGAGCACCGGCAATCGAACCCAATGACCACCTCCCTGCGTCCAGCGCCGCGATCAGACTCAGACTCTCCATCCTGGCACCTCGACCTGCATCAACATTCTGTGAACAATAATAATTCTGCTGCCTCAACGGCAGCTCTAACGACCACTAACGACCACGACCAGCGCAAACCCCGACAGGCGCGCAAGCCATCTCCCGGTCTCGCAGCGCGTCTCAAAGCTTTAGGCTTTGGCAAAGATACGAATGAGCCCACCCTACATCGCTCACCCTCCAACGATCGAATAGGTCGAATACCTGAGGACCAGATTCAGAAGCTCGACCTCATTCACCGTGCCAATTCTGTGAAATCTGCGAAGTCACCAAGTCTCCAACCTCGAGGACGAGCCTGGAGCGGCACCAGTGGGCTTCTCACACCACAGGTGACTGGTGGGAGTTATACGGATATCCCGCCTGTCGACCTTAGAGTTTTGGAAGGTGGAACACGTCGGCCGTCATCGTCTGCGAGTTCGAGAGAGCGGGAAATGAGCACACATGCGGAAACGATAGACATGGACTCGCAGAAGTACCGGTTGCCAGAACATACTAATGGAAATGGAACAAAGGCAATGTCGGAGACGAAGCAGGCACATATCGAAAGAGATATTCCCCCAGACAACGAAACTCCTCCTCCTCCAATATCCAAGGATACACCCCCGGAGGGTACAACACCAGGCGAATTTCAAGGAGATGCGTCTTCATTTTTCAATCCGTTTGGACTGCAGCGTACAGGATCGATATACACACTTTCGAGAGTCTCATTTGCAAACCAACTTGCTCAATTAACTTCCTTACAGCTTCCAGATGCCGAATCACTCTCTACAAAGGTCTCTGCGATTCCAACATCCAAAGCTGCCTCCAAGGCATTGATGGGAGCAGCAGAACAAATTCGAAGCTGGATCTCCAAGGCGTCTGAAGTCGTATCTGGTTTAGATGGCGAGGATGATGTCGAGTGGGCGGCAGCTGGTGGTAGAGAAGGCTTAGAAGAAGTCGACAATGCCATATCCAGGTTTACAGAACTTATCAACGTTTACGTGTCCGCCATCGAATCCCTCCAGGGTCGCTCAGACATTTCCACAGTTTCACCGGACGAGCTCAAGAAGGTTGTGCTGCAAGTGGAAATGATTCTATCCGAATGGGAAAAAATACGGATGACATTGAAGGCAGTCAAGAATTCGGTAGAAATTGCTATGGAATGGGAGGAGCTTTGGAATACCGTTTTGGGAGACATTGGCAACGAAATGGACGTCCTGGCCCGGCTAGTTTTTGAAATGGAGGAAAAGAGGCACAAGTCATTGATGGCAGAAACTGGTGGAGATGGAGGACTAGATCTCAATGAACTGGCCACAATCGTGAACGACACACCTCCGTCGAAAGCGAAACTCAACGCAAGTAATCGATTTAGTGTTACGGGATCCTTTCCACTGAGCCCTAATTCGCCAAACCCTTCGGCGATTGCCGCACAAGACGACTCAAGTCTACTAGCACTCTTCGCCAGGATGCAGCCGCTACGAGCATCGTTGGACTTTCTCCCAATGAGATTGTCTACCTTCCATTCCAGAGCCGAGAAGATATTCCCAACAGCCTGCGAGGAGCTTGAAACCAGGAGGACGGGTCTTGAGAGCAGCTGGAAAGATCTCGAAAAGGACGCCGAATCTCTCAGGAGAGAGCTAGGGGAAGACCGCTGGGTTTTGGTATTCAGAGGAGCAGGTCGACAAGCACAGAAGATGTACGAATCAGTTGATCGCAGTGTTGTTAAGCTCAAGGAGGCAGTGGAAGCTGGAACCCATCTTCAGAACCCAGCTTCAATGGGCAAGAAGATTGAAAGTTACGAGGCAAAGAAGATGCATTACGGTCCAGCTATCGAGCGGGTATTGTCCATCATTGAAAGAGGTGTCAAGGACCGGTTGACAGTAAATGGCGAGATTTTACGTCTACACTCCGAAATGCAACGGAAATGGGAAGCCCTAAAGGAGCAGATGAGCGAGCTTGATTTGAGTCTTGAAGAACTCCAAGCAGACAAGAAAAACCAGCAGCTTCGGGACTCAATTTCAAGCATGCTCTCCAACGATCGGTCCACAATTGGCAGCCATTATGATACTCCCGGCAGTTCGCCAGCTTCTTCCGTTGTTCTCACTGGACTAGCTGCACAAGACTTGACACCTGTAAAGAATAGCAAGGCTCGAGCAGGCAGTAATCTCCCTCAACCTGGTGCAAGGAGAAATAGTAGCAATTCGGCAGCTCAAAGTCAGCTCCCTCGCAAAGGACTTTCAAATCGACTCTCGACCATCGCTGCACCCGTTGGCCGAGCTTCACCTTCACCAGTGTCATCTAGACAAGGCTCTGCAACGCCGACAGGCAACAACAGACTACCGCGACCGTCACTAACTCACAATCCGGATGGAAGACCACGATGGAATTCCAGTGTTAATGTCAAGGACACAATCATTGGACACAACTTCAAGCCACTGAGTCTTACAACTCCAAGTCCACACGCTCGATCAAAGCCTCCATCCGTACATTCCAATAGATCCAACGTTTCGGTAGACTCCAAAATACCACTGCGCTCCCCTCTTAGTCGCGACAACACCAGTTCTCCCGGCCCCGATACGACTCCGTCCCGGAAATCTATATCGAGAACAGGTTTCCGTGACAAACTTACTAGTCCCGGTCCATATAACCAGCAAGTCCTTGCTCAAAGCTTGCCACCGGCCCGACCACGCCTGCTCGCCGCCAAATCTTCCATGTCAGCTCTCAGTAATACCACAAATCGAAGAGCTTCTATGCAACCCAAGTCCAGTGATCCCACAGGCTTCAGCAGTCCTCCGTCTAAGCCCACAAGACCAGCATCTTCTTTGGCTACGAACAGACGTGTGAGCTTACTTCCTCAACCAAAGGGAAAGCACAGCTTTGGTATCACTGGAAGAGAGTCTCCTCAAGCTATTGCCGGTGCTGCGAGTGCCATGAGAACCAGCAGTATCAACAGCAAGGATAGTAACGGCAAAGAGAAGAAGCCTTGGAAATAAAAGTCATAAGACTTTTGGAAAGGGTTTCTGAATTTTCATTTCGATTGGATTTGGTGTTGCTCTGCTGTAGGATTTCCAACACTGATGGACACTTGATTCATCATTTGTCTCAGAACGACTTCAATCGTTCAGTCCTTTAACCTTTTTTTCGATTAGGAACTCGGTGTTGACATTGGAATACTTCAATACCGAGACATCATTGTTTGCGATCTTCACCCTAGAGCGATTTGGCAGTCATTGGCGTTTTCTTCAACATCACAAGCACGGCGTATACTTGTATGGACCGGGGATTGGGAACTTCTCCTCGAATTCAGCGCTTCACTTCACTTTATATTTGACGTCTCTACGGCTACAAGCGACTCGTTGAGCTCTTTTTTATAACAACCTTTCTTGAGCGATCCTAGGGTTTTGATGTTTTTGCGAGATGAAAAGAACAATGCTGCTGTTTGTGTGAGAAACAGACAGAGAAAAGAAAGAAGTATGTTAGGTGTTTGAGCATGGTTTTCTGAATTGGCCTGAATTGGGAGGGGGGAGATAACATCTGGCTTTGTGTACGGGATGTAGATATACGCTGTGCGGGCACGGATGAGCAAGATGTTATTTGTCGTGAGCGAGAAGAGGGAAGAGAGATAAGGGAATGGTGGACTGACAAGATAAGAAGAGATACCATATCTGTGTACGATCAGAAGCACAGCGCGTTTAGTTAATCCAGAATGTGATACCCTGTGTTCGGCTATTGTTCATGACTGCTTGACATCGTGGGAAGCACTGGTGATTCGCGAACATCCCTCCTTCAACAAGATCTGCTGTAAGTGTAAGTTGTGTTTCCAATACCAATTGAAATATTGAAGATAAACCTGCCATACTGTAGATTTTCTTTTTCCTGGATATCATTCATTCTAGAAATCGTCCAGAAGATGTCCACAGAATAAGTAAGGCCAAACGACCAAATAAACACTCCCCTTGTATCTCACAACACCTCTTTGTTTATCCTTTCCTCTTCAGATCTACGGGTAATCGTGCATGTGTCGACAGGTATGGTACTCGAATATCTGAATGCTTCATTTCCGAGGAAAGGTTGGATACCTGGCTCGTCTCCGCTGCTATTGCTACGGTTGATAGCTGATCAAGCGGGCATCTAGTTTAATTTCAACTTGGAATTTTTGGCCAGCGGTAATGATCGAATAAACCTATAATTCTAGAGAACCTCGATATTGATTCTTACGTCTCTGAATGGACATTTCTCTGAGAGGCTTGCACTTAAATAAGGTCTATTCGACTCGTCATAAGTAGGGAATTGCCCTACGTGTTGATCTCGTAGGGGATATATTCTGAGGTTATTCTGTGTTAAATACTCAGATTTCCAACTGTGGAATGATTCGGATTGGCTCGTTGATCAACTTCCTCGTAATATGGATCTTCTAGTACTACACCCCCAGACAGTAAACCTCGTATTTTTTCAAGAAGTAGATAGTACAAGGCTATAAAGGTGCTCTGAGGATATTGCGGAATTGGAGAATTGAGGATTAGGCAAACGAGAGTTCTGTAGTATGGTTGGAGATAAATATCATTCGAGAAGTTTGTCAACATGCCTTAAGCGAAACCATGCCAAATGAAAGAAAACGTGAGCTTGCGAATGGTCTTCTACTTAGAGCCATGTTTTCTTCTCTGCCACATATGTCAGACGCAGGCCGAGGTCT
Source organism: Cadophora sp. MPI-SDFR-AT-0126 (assembly GCA_020747065.1). Classification (NCBI taxonomy): domain Eukaryota; kingdom Fungi; phylum Ascomycota; class Leotiomycetes; order Helotiales; family Ploettnerulaceae; genus Cadophora; species Cadophora sp. MPI-SDFR-AT-0126. The sequence goes on along the minus strand of JAGMVK010000003.1, from coordinate 2,222,099 downwards.
TGATTTGCAAACGAAGTATATCTTCTGGAATGGGGTACAAGGTTTCAGAGCAGTCATTCTCTAGACTAGCTTATTTAGCATAGTCGAGCAAATAGTCTCGCTGGAGGACAAGGTCAAAATAACACAAACTGATCTTAAAAGAATCACGAAGACAAGATTGCCATTATCCATTCTGAGATTCTTGATTGGTAATTCATGCGTTCTTTTGATAGAAGGTGGGTAGTCTCGAAATAAAAATTATTACCTAACGCCATATCCCCGGATCGAAAGATCAAATAAAGAAAAAGAGTCGAGTATCTACCGTCTTCCCTGCCATCCAGTCAAGACTCTTCAGTTTCGTAACATTGCCCATCCATTCATCAACATCATCAACCTCTTACATCTCAATGATAACCAAATCCGCAGCCCCATCTCCCCAGATACCAACTGTGCTCATCGCAAAGCCAATACCTGCGATGATTGTCTTGGCGATATTGACCTTCATATAACCCTCAACCTGCTCTCTGATCTCCTCTCCATTGACATCCTCGTCCATCTCCTCGCCACTGATAGTACCTTCACTGTCCCGATCGCTAGCACCGAGAACCTCATAGCTAGCATCCATCTGTCTTCCTTTGCCCTTCTTTGCTTTTGGCTCAACGGTTCGCGCTCTGGTAGTCGATTTGCTAATATAAGGCTGGACGAGGTATTCGGCGAAGCCGGAGGAGACTACGAAGAGCGTCGTCCAAAGCAGGTATGGATGTTTCTGGCTTCGTGGAGAGAGAAGGTATGCAAGTAGGAAGGACGTGCTAGAGACACCTGCGAGGGTCCGTAGGTGAAGCACCGAGCTTGCATTGAGGTTCGCGAAGGCTCTCGAGGCAGTGGTTGCTGATGGGAGAGTCAATAGCGTGGGAAGGGTGAGGGTGGTCAAGGAGTAGGAGAGACCCTATGAATTCAATTATTAGAATGTGTTGAAGCTCATAACAGCTTGCAAGAGGAGACGGCGCTCTTGTGGAGCTTCGATGGAGGGGTCTGGCATACAGTGAGCAAGCCAAGTGAGATAGTCCCCACGAACTTCAACGTTGAGACCGTTCTTGAGGCCATGGCTGGGAAGACGATGGTTCTCTAGGACGAGCCAAAGCGTTGCGTGACAATTGAGCTATTTTGGAGAAGACGTTGTCGGAGTTGAGAGGATGCGATCAGGCGAAGATGGTTGTGTTGATGTTGGTGGAGTGGTGGTGGTGGTGGTGGCAGGTTTCTGTCGCTTGGACTTGACGCCCACGCACGTCTCCTTCAGCCTCGAGCTTTCCCCACGCTTCTTGAATTATCCCTGTCGTGCCGCCAAGTCGAACAATGCGAGTTCCTGCCTTGGGCCTGGTGGGCCTGATCATTAATGACATTCACAATTTCATAGGCCGAGGCTGTCGGATATCCCAGATGTCGCGAACGCTCAGCGCGACATGCTTTAATCTGTTACGGCCGTGAGATAGGCTTTCGTTGTACTCTTCTCAGCATGCCATGCCGACAAAGTACAAATCTATATCTGCTCATCCCATCGAACTTCTTCCTTGAATAAAAATCATCGTCGTCTTTCCACACAGCCAGTTCCGCATCCATTGCCCCTCGTCGAAGAAAGTCAACATGGCCGCCATTCCTGAATCCGAATATATGTCTTCCGTCTGGAAAGATGGAATCTTCGATAATAAAGTTGTTTTCTGTACTGGCGGTCAGTGCATTTTCCCCTTTACATTCCTACTGTCTTAAAGGAGACATGCTCGGGAGGCCGCGTTTTGGGTTGATGCATCGTCGTGATGACCCTCGCTCCAACATGTCCTTTCCCGCTCCGGAGACTTTGACTGGAGCCAATATTAACTCGAAAATAGGAGCGGGCACAATTTGCTCTGCGCAAGTCAGAGCTCTAGTTAGATTGGGCGCGAATGCTATGATAATTGGTCGAAATGTGGAGAAGACAGAGACTATGGCAAAGAGCATAGCTACGGCACGCAAGGGAAGTAAGGTGATAGGAATCGGCGCTGTGGATGTGAGGAAGATACAAGATTTAGAGGGTGCTGTGGCTAGATGTGTCAATGAGCTTGGAGGCATAGACTATGTCATGTATGCATTGTCCCATCGACCTTGACATCTGCAGATCGAGACTGACAAACGCCAGTGCCGGTGCAGCAGGAAACTTCATTTCACCAATATCCGGACTTTCTTCAAATGCCTTCAAGACCGTCATCGACATCGACACAATCGGTTCCTTCAATACTCTGAAAGCTACAGTGCCAGAACTTGTGAAATCGGCCAAGAAGAACCCCAATACAGGGACAAATCCTTCAACTGGTGGACGGATAATTTTCATATCGGCCACCTTCCATCTCACGGGTATGCCGTTGCAAGCACATGCAGCTGTTGCGAAGGCGGGAGTTGACGCACTCTCGGCATCGACCGCTCTAGAGTACGGACCACGGGGAATAACATCAAACATCATAACACCTGGGCCAATTGCTGGCACAGAGGGTATGGCAAGATTGGGAGGTAGGGAAGCTGAGAGGAATGGGAGTGCCTACAAGAAGGTTCCATTGCAAAGATACGGACTGGTAAAGGAGATTGCTGATGGGACCATATACCTTTTCAGTGACGCAGGAAACTATGTGAATGGTGAGGTTCTAGTTATTGACGGTGGGGATTGGCGCTCACCAGGAGCTCCTGGCGGTGCAAGGAGTGCTTATCCTGACTATCTACTCGATGATACCTTCGAGAGGAAGTCCAAGTTGTAGAGAATACAAGAAGACAAGACAAGCTCTGTTGGGCACAAGTGGCACCCTTGTGAGATAAATCCCAGTTACCCAGTCCTATGTCCTGCAAATCTTTCGCGACTCAGTAACTCAAGCGGGATGGATGTTGTGTTTTGTTTGATCCAGACTATTCCCGTACTTGGAAGGCTCTGGATTGCTCTGCGGTCCACGATTCTGTCCGCTTCCAACATCCAGTGCGGGGAGCTCCTGTGACTTTTGACATCATACGGAACGATTCCACGGTTCCCAAGTACTTAAAGATTGCGTAGCTTCACTCTTGGTGCTATCCATAGTCTGTATGGATTAGCTCCCATTTCAGGGCATCTTGCAAGGACTATTTGGTTCTTCTTTCAATTGCGCTTTCATTGCGCAACGAGGCCTGGATGATATATGTCAGAGAAGATTCAAAGATATCTACAAACCCACTGGTTCGAGTAGATGTGCGATACGCAGTAAAACTCCATTCAAGGCTGGTACTATGTAAGTTATAACGTGGATACCGGGCACACAGCAATATGTACAAGCTTGAATATGGGGGCGGTTGAGGCAACCTCGATTGACGCTCAAGTTGGGTCCCAAGTGACTTGATGGATATTGAGCCGCGAATGGCTCATTGGCACGGAGCGAAAGTCCGTGCCAATAGTATTAGGAAGCTTAGGACAAGATGCATCGGAACATATTCCCAACATTGATACTGATATCAGCCTTCTTCGTCAAACACTCAGTCAATGCTCTCTCTCGCCCTTAGCTGTGGCAATCCATCTGTCGTCAACCAATTGTAGTACCTGAACAAACACCTCAATATCTCCTCCAAGCTGGGGATTTTCCAGGCTCGTTGCTTGAGAGGCCGTCCACGGAAGGAACAAAGGGTGTTGTTCATGTTCGCTATTCTAAGTATCACGGACATTACAGTACATTGCCACCTCTGGTCAGCAGCTGCCGTCTTCGTTAGAACGAAGTCCCGGATTGCCCGGCCACCCGACGTTACTTGAGTGATACTCGGAGCAGGAGCCAGGGGACTATTGTTGGCATCAGAACCAAATGGCAAGGGCCTATTCGAGGAGGGTAGACAGCTTGTGCTTCCCAAACAGCGACATCCTTCCTGGTCTGCTCTTGAGTCTGGTCTGGCAGGAGTCTCGGCCCAGCATTTCAGGTGCACCTTCGAATGACTACGTACTAGCCTACTGTCTAGAGCTGTAGTGCATTCAGCGTTTGGGAGTTCAGTAACGATAATATGTACTTTCCTATCGCTGGTCTAGGGCATCAAACGCTAGTTACCCTTCGCCTTCTGGTGTCGTCGGGACCGGACTCTCCCCCGATGGAGGGAAGAACATCATCATCTACAGACCGCAATGTTTGAAGTCTTGCTCCTGCGGGCCAGATTTGCAGTTATCTCGACGCAAGAGCCATCGGTACACTTCTCCTTTTTCCGCCGACCCTCTGCCATGCGCGCCGGCACCACTGTTACGACCTGTCCGAGTATATACAACATGCCTGGTGGAGAGATCATCGCACCGTGACAACCCTTTCCTCCCTTCCACGACCTGTGGCGATCGAAGCTACGAGTGAAGTACTGTACAGCAAGCATGCCGATGACCCGCAATTTGAAGTTCGCTCGATCGGATATTTTTCCTGGAGTGTGTATGGCCCCCTTGAGATAATCCAAGGGTCCAACCCACCAACGACTCTGAAGTGAACATTGAATTGGGACTCTACCACCCTATCACCACCACACCGATTCGTAACCCTCCGGTCCCGGGAACATCGTTTCATCGGGACCCTCTCGTATAATAATGAACGTGGACAGTACCACGAGCAGCACAAGCTCGGGTCCTGGCGGACCATCCCGAGCACATCGAGGGGCTATTGCCTCTCAAGCCTGTGAGACTTGTCGTTCACGGAAACAAAAATGCGACGAAGCCCGGCCTAAAGTCAGTATATGTCTCTTGTGCACCTTTGTAGTAGCGGTTGTTTTGGCATTGCTGGATGTTCTCAGGTAGTCTCAACTATCTTGACTTATGTTGATATATGTCAGTGTGGATTGTGCAGAAGGATCAATCTGGAATGTGTTTACCGAGAACCTCAGGTCAGAGTCCTCTGCCCCAGTAACTCCATTATTTATGCTAATTTGCCTATAGCCAACCAAGTGAGACCCCCAGCAGATGGCATTCAATGTCTTCTGACAATATCTGATTATCGATCCGGCAAGAAGCGTTCGTACTAATCATTTCTGTAAAGGAAGGATAAGACTCTCGTCGAGATCCTTGACAGGCTCAAAAGTCTGGAAGACAAAGTTGATCGAATTCCCACGGGCAGAATTCCTCAAGGGTTTGGCCCCCCACAACATACCCCTTCTTCTCAGCCCTCATTCAATACCGAGATCGAGCCAAGCTCCGATTCGACGCCTTCTGGTCGACAACCATCTAGCCCTTATCAACCATATCGACATGCTTCTGCAGCTCATAAAATACTTGCTTGGCCTGCTCTACAACAGCTTATGCTACAGGTCCTGCCGTCAAATGCCGGTGACCTGAAGACACTGGAGAGCGATGGAACCAGTTTTCTTGTTCGAATGCATGATGGACAACCAAAGTTGCCCATGGATGAGCCTCTCCAGGATCGACCTTTTGTTGGCATGTACGTATATGGAAGCTAGAATATCTTAAGCCTTGGCCATAATGCAGACGGATAATATGCCAATCCGCCAGCTGTTGGTACTAGAGCTAACATGAAATCCATCAACTAGGCAAACCCAGGCGACTAGAAATTCAGGCGGTCCTCGGGTACGTTCATATTGTATTGTCGATTGATGCTGGGCTAACAAGATTCTTCCTGAATCTTCTGCTTGAAAGTATACTCACTTACACATGTACAGATAACTTTCCCAGCGTTGACACGGGATGCAATGTATCGACTTACAGCGGCATACTTTGACACTTTCAATTTCCTCTATCCCTTCATGGATCGAAGGACTTTTGAAAGTGATACACTGGCAAAAGTCTGTAGTGAGGGCTTTGATGGAGACGTTGACTCGGTAATCGCCTTGATGATATTCTGCCTCGGCGAGGTTGCAATAGAGGGCTTGACAGGAAATCCCATTGGCAATTTTAAAGGAATCCCCTCCGGTGTTCGAGGAGGTTCGACTGGTCGCCCACCTGGCTTGTCTCTCTTCAACGAAGCAAGGAAATGCTTAGGTTTTGTTGTCACTGATTTCGAACTGGAGAACGTTCAAATCTTCGCTCTCTTTGCGTAAGCAATTCCTTCCAACACAACCTCAAGTCACTTCGCGACCACAAGTCAGCAAGTCAGTATTCGCCTCGAAGCTTACAAACCTATTTCATAGGTTGTATTACCAGTCATGCTCTCGCCATGTGGTACGTATCTCTTTGAACAAATGTCTCAACAGTTTTGCTAACTCGCTACAGGACTTTTGGAGGATGACCGTAAATGCATCCCAAGCATGTTACATCTTGGTGACCTGGTATGTACGAAATGCACTAGTGAATAGGTCTTGCTAATTTTTGTAGTAACGTTGTCGACTTCAACACCCCCAAAGGAGATCTGATAAGGCGTACATTGTATTTTTTACTCAATCTGGAAACATCCTTGCATCTCGAACTTGACCTACCAGTTACTGGGATAGCTGAATTAGGTGATCGAGTTGGCATGCCTAGTTTCAACGTCCCATTTTGCGAAGCCGATCATATCGGCAATCAAGCAACCAATTTTGGTATGTTCTTGGAGCTTCTTTAACCTGGCATTCCCCTATGCGCAATTGTCTTGAGTTTTAAACAATGCGGCGATCCCAGGCTTACCCACTCTACAGAGGCACACTTTGCATCTGGCCTTGCCCTGAGACGCTTGTGTGCAAGTGTCAACGCCCAGATTTATGATTGTAAGAATCTTGTTTCTAACTTCTATGAACATGGTAGAGACTCATAACTGCTAGCTATGTCCAACAGCGATACTTCTTCAAGCGATGAATTCGGTGGACCCTCTGCAAACACACTGAAATTACTCGCTGCACAGTTGACTCAATGGAGGGCTTTACTACCTCGCGATCTTCAATGGCCGGAAAATGATCCCGCGGCGTTTCCTGCACCTCGGGCGGTCAGTCCAAGGACTTTTAATGAGCCCCTCGATCCGAGTTTGTCAATGCCACGACCGTTACAGCTTGGGGCGCAACTTTTTTCGACGGATCTGAAAAATGAGCCTATACATTATCGTTTTGTCTATGATGTGCAGGTCGCTATACTGCGAACGAGATACTATTACGCTAAATATGTCGTGTATCGTCCATTCGTTTATAAAGCTCTTCATTTTCCGGAGCAAATGACACAAGAGGATGCCCAGGGTGTTGCTGAATGTCTTCGGGTAGGTGACGAACTCTTCACCGTAGATCTCGTTACTGACAAGTAATCAGTCCTGCTTAAAATGGCCATTGACAATGTCTCCCACTTCACGACACAAACGCCTGATACCTTACCTTTTCTGCTGGTCGCAGACTTTCCTCTCAATCTTGCTCATATTTCACCTAACACAACATAATCCTATGCTGCGAGATATACGAGCGCAGCTTTGTGGGCCAACATTCGAGGCCGATTTCGACATTAGCGTGGCACTCATGCAAGACTGGATCCGGGATCTTAAAGCGGTCGATCCTTTGGCTCTTTGGTGCTACAAGATCCTGCAACCTCTTTACAACTTGGAACCGTGATCGGCAAGGACACTGATAAGAAGTCCAAGTGAAGTACATATGATAACACCACACCCGTGGGTGTGTATACATGACGTGGAATCCCGATCATTGATGAACCAGGCGTGTTGTTCGTGGTCAATATTCAGATTAATACAGCGAAGTATTGTGTGGAGCATGATGTACATACAAAAGCGTTTTAGGCGCCAAGCTCAAGCCATCCATGGTTCCCATACACCCACCAGTGGCAGAGGCGAAACATTCATAGTATGTTGAGAGAAAAAATTGATGACGAATTTGTCCCATTCGAAACCACCTATCTGACCGGTAATATATTATGTTGAACTTTGTGTGGTGCTCTCCTGCTGCGGACCGGTGATTCGACGCGTATATCACCACCACAGTAAGAAATCAAAGGACGTTCCGTTTTTGTGACAACGGGACACCAAGGTAACGAGCAAGGCATATCTACTTTCCAAACAGGCAAAAGAAACACTTTAAGACTATAAGTGGTGGCTTGGGGATAAAACTTGACACCTCAACATCATTCTCGCAACATCAATGCCGAGGGCATCGGGCCATTTTCCGATCGCTTCTTCGCTCCATCAAAGCCATCTCTGGATTCATGTCACTAAACACCTTCCTATTCGTCTGCGGTATCAAGAAAATGAAGTCACTTCTAGGAAGTCTAGAATCATCTCATGCAGCAACAGTAGTGCTGTCTCGAGATGTTCCCGACTTCGCTTCGTTAAAGGTTGATTCGATTCGGTTCGCAACAACAGGAAAGAGTAGATCACTTCCATTCCCCTTCGTGCAATCCCAAGAGGTGACATGAATGTACCTCCTCGCTTCTTGATCATGGCTCTCGTCCTCACAAGGATGAAGATGCTGAACTCCAAATCCATCTCTGACAGGTAAGTACCTCGTCACTTCCGTATTCATCTCGCTTCACATCATAACAAACAAACAAAGCATTTGCTCCTTGCTCAATTCTCAACACCGCACACATTTCTACGTACATCTCACATCTTGAAAGCTGTTGCTGCTATTTACATGCCTTTTCCCGTCCATATTACGAGGGTTTCGGGATTCCTTTTGGTGCCATCCACATGCTCCTCGCTTAGATCAAGCGATGACATTTTACTACGACGATGGGTTTCGAATTACGACTGTGAGGAGGAAGTGGGAAAGACCCGTCAGTGCAAGTACATCTAAATTGCTGTCAGTCTCACGATCCTGTATATCGGATACTGTTGCGAGTAGCTTTTCGGTTAACGTGTCGTCGAGGATTCAAGTCGATTTGCCAAACCACTACGAGACATACGATAACCATTTGACAGGTTCACGGGAAAACGGCCTCTGCATTTTGCGACATTGGTTGTGTCATTTTGATCGGCTTTTCAGAGATCGGTAAAATGGTCTGCGTGCAGAAGCTCGAGGTCAATTTCACATCGTCAATGACCCTTTGATGTCGGTGCTGTACGGGAAGGGACGTTAGTGAATTTAAGACAGGTTCTCATAATGCATCCTTGATTCAGAAATCAACATTCACAGGGGGAAAAATGGCAACTGAAAAGCCACATAAGTCAGATAGCATGCAAACAGAAAATCATAAATGTCCTCTAGCCATGCAATGCACAGGAAGACAAACATCCTCTCCATATCTACTCTCTCTAGAAACCCTGCTGACGATGCCATTTCTCTTCCCAACCTGGAAAATACGGACTCTCGGCCAGCGTAGCAACATTCCACTCCTCCTGACCCTCCATTTCCGGCACGACCAATCCCTTAGCCACCTGCTCAGCGGCGTACTCCTCCAATTTTGGAATGCAGACATGCTCTGTATGCCAGGTACCCTTGTATTCCATCAGGTTCTTCTTGCCTTCCTTCAAGATCTTCAGCAGTAGAGCAGGGATGTAGGGCTCGTCGCGGAACTCGGTCACGGGCGTGAAGAGTGCCTTGAAATTAAATACGATGCCTGCACTCAGCGGCAACCTCCGCAACGTCTGCCAGTCAACTCGCAAGTTGCATTCCTCGATCTTCAACTCTGCGTTCTGGATCTCCCGCAGCGCCTCGTGAGGATGTCCTGGTGGCATGAAGAGTGGCTTGCCGACTTCGAGGCCCCAACTTCCTCGCTGGATCGGCGAGTTTGTTGCCATTTTGCTGAAGAATCGGTCCATACTGAATGACATCTTCTCCTTGTAGTCCGGGATCTTGCCATGGATTGCCTCCAGCTGCAAACCAATCTTTGTGCCGACATTCCAACCCAGTGAACTGCATATGACTCCAGCGCGGAAATAGTACATGCCGTCCTGCTCGTTGCGGAGGACGATGGCGAAGTCCTCTGGGACGTTGTTGAGGAGGATGTGAAGTGGGTGGAAGCGTTTGATGATGGCTTCTGTACCGAGCAGTCTGTTGTGGAAGACTTTCTTGTCGTCTGAGAGGGAGAAGTGGGCGGGGTATCTGGCGCAGTAGAATTGGAGACACATCTCCATGAGTTCCTTACAGGCCAGCTCGGAGCCGGGTAGATAATCGAGAACTTTGCTGCCATATTCCTTGAACAGATCTTGACGTTCCTTGACTCTTGCTGCATAGTTGTTCTCTATTTCCAGCCACCAATCTGTCTCCATCTTTTGGAAAGCTGGAAATGGTCAGTCATTTATGTTGGCTGTTGATTCAAGACTTACACATTGTTTGATGATACTTCCATCTCAAAGGCCGGTAGGGTCTTGGAAGAGCCCTGGTGACGTCGAAATTCTTGTATGGTTGTGGAAGTGGTACACCGCTCAAGATATCGTATGCTGGAAAGTCACCCATGACCTTGATTTCTGCAGTGGAAAATCCTGTGGGTGTGTATTTGGGGACATTGTTGTCGAGGCTGTACGTTTGTGTGGTTGGTAAGGCATGCTTCACAAGGAAGTCTCCTGACGGCTCGGTGCTCAGAAGTTTCTTCGAAGTCGTTGAGGGAAGTGTCTTAGCAAATTCAGGGAGAACCGACCTTCTCGAAGGTGGGAAAGCATTGACGAAGTCTGGAGCACCATTGGTGGGAGCTTTCTTGCTAGGAGAAATGGAGCGAGGCGGTGTTGATGCTCCAGAAGTGCGTCTTCTTTGGAAGTGAAGTCTTCCCAGGACAGCATCTCGTTGTCTTTTGTTTACGACGAGAACAATGGCAGTTGAGAGCAAGAGCAAAGTGCCGAGGCCGACCATCCATTGGTCTGGTAGAATCGATACAATCGCCATAACTGAATATAGAGACTTTCGAATGTGTCAGTTAAGATGGATAAACTTGCATCCCCGAAATGAAATTTGATGAGAAAATCAATCTTCTATGGTCTTAAAGGACCTAGAAACGCAATAAATAAGCTGTGAAATAGTCGGGAACCCACGTCTTGGCTCCCCAAAGACAAGAGAGCAGATATATGTGTACAGAGATGCCCCCAAAGTCTTATCTCGACCGCCACATGTACTTATCAAGTACTGCCGGACTTGTGCCCAGAATTGAGGAAAGATGGGGGTTCAAATGATATAGACCTGAGCTTGAAGAGGGAAAAGACGTCGACAAATGGTACGACTATGTTGTTTAATGCAGGCAGATTCGTGGATGTACAGCATTGAGGAAGCTGGGACGAATTGGCGGGGGGTGCATGGCCAGGTAATGTCCAGGGCAGACGTCGTTTGCCATTAAGCCCCAGCAGATGTGGCCGCGATGGGTGAGGGGTTCAGATGCGCCATCCATCCGTCTGGGTAACAAGTTCCTATCAGGGTTCCTATCAGGAACCAGGATAGGATTTCCTATTTAGGAATGTGAATTCCCCGGAAAGCTCACGTGATACAGAATTAGAGCGGCACTTGGGGGGCCTCGTCCGCGCAGGCCTGATGTCCCAGAAGATAGTTGTTGTATTCACGAGCTGTGCATGAGTGTCATACAGAGAGGTATGAACAGAAGTTGGGCGGAATGACTTATGATAACCGGAGGCCGATACAATATGAAGTACCTAGCACTTGATAAGGAGATTTGCATGGACATACCACAAGCGCATACATGTAACATAACTTTAAGAACTTTCGTATGAACCTTGTACAGATATGAAGCCTAGATCCAGAGTGAGGTTACAGCACCAGGTCTGCTTGCAAAGAGGATGACTTCTACTGGATGAACAAGTGCAATCATAGCGAATGTTTGAAGCAAGATCATTCGAGGAGAGTCTGCTGTTCACGAACCAGCTTACAACTAGGAAAGACACATCATTCAAGGTGAAGAGATACTAGAGGAAGTGAATTGATGAATTAACTATCGAAGTATACTCGCTCAACAAAGTTCTCGCCTATGCCAGATAGACATATTCAAAACGAAATGGGGTATATAATCATCAAACCACCACCTATACACCGATCCTACAAGCTGAGTCTGGCCCTCGCCTTTACACCGATGCAGATGCATTAGTACTTGTACACCCTGTGACCCGTGACAGATGCCGACCCGATGCTTGCTTGCTCGCTTCCGTTCCAACCCAACCTGACCCCGTATTATGCAACCGAGATACACAACACAAACTCCAAACAAATCGCTCACAAGCCGAAGTGAAAACGCGACAACCCAGAGAACCATGCTATCAAAATGTCGTAAATTGAATCGAATCAGATCATCTTTTTCCACCGACTGAAAATGCCTCCGCCTGTTCCTTGAGCGCTGGGTGCACGCGACCGCGGTTCGATGAAGCCAGATTCGCGTCGACTCGACCTACGTGCATCGCCTTGACTGCCTTCTGAGCTCTTGACGGCATCTCGTTCTCGACGCCGAGAATCACGCCGCTTTCTCCTCTCGTCTTGGTCCTCTTCGGTTCCCTCGTCGTACTTGGAATGGCGACGAGTCTTCCTCATACGTCGTCTCTCCCCCTCATCACCAGCCGTCTCATCACCTTGGGCATCAACGTGCGCGGTCTCTGGTGGTGGAGGAGCATCGGAATGATCTGCGACCCACGAATCCGTCCCTGAGTGTGGCCATCCAGCCTTCTTGCGTCTAGACTCTTTCTCTGGCTCACGCGCCTTGGTTCCATTTCGAGGGTCGAAGTAGCTGTCAACAATTGGAGCTGACTTGCGACGGCTGGTCTTCGGAATCTCGACTCCACGCGCCGCACGACGTTCCTCACGTCTGCGGCGACGTTCCTCGCTTTCGTCGAGCGGACCGTCCAGATGAGACTTGCGGCGGTCGGATCTCTTCAGGCGCTCTGGACCTTCGGTTAGTGGCTCTCCATCAGTATGAGTCGCCTCTCTGGCCTCTCTTTCGGCCCTCTTCGCACGATGCCGCTCTGCTCGTTCGGCCGCTTTCGCCTCAGCCGCTTGCCGTTCCGCTTCCTCAGCAATTTTCTGTTCACGTCGGGCAGCGCGTCTGGTTTCCTTCTCTTCCTGTCGGCGAGCTTCCATCTCTTCCTCTTGCTTCCGGCGACGTTCTCTACGTTCGACGTCCTTGGCTCTTCGGGCATCTTCAGCGGCCCTCTCCATTGCTTCCTTCTCGAGTCTTCGAGCACGTCTGGCAGCGCGCCTGGCCTCTTGATCCTCTTCGGCGGCTCCACCAGTCATTGTGACGTCGGCATCCTCTGTCTCGGTCCGGTCTTTAGATGAACGTTTGATCTTACGATCTTCACGGCGCAGACCACGCACATCTTCGTCAACCGTTGCACGGCGTTTGGTCTCCGGGCGAGGCTTCGAAAGGAGGCCACCAAGCATTCCACCGAGTCCGGCTGCCTTTTTCGTACTTTCTGATCTCTTCAGTCCAGATGAGGGTAGATTCTCGGATGGGCCACCGGCATCAACCATAACAATGTCCTCATCTTGTTTAGCCTGTTTTGAAGATCGTCCGTTAGCACTCGCTTCCTTCGAAGATGGCATCTTGGGTCGCCGATAAGGCATATCGTTGTCTCCAGGTGGCATTGGTACAGCCGGGGGCGGACTGCTGAATACCATTGGGTCTTGAATTACCTTCGACTTTCGTTTGCGATCGCGGCTTGATTTCTCAGGCGAAGCTTCGTCAGCTCCGACAAGCACAAGGTCTTCCTCATCATCAAGGCCTATGAGAGGGTTAGCACCGTTGGTTTCAGATGCAAAGCGCATCGGGAGCTTACCACGTGATTTGCTGTGCTTCTCAGATTTGCTTCTGGAGAGCTTCCCAGGCGTGACACCAAGCATTTTTGCTGCCTTTGCAGACATTTCAGGTGGCGGAGAGATCAGTCCACTGTCAACAACTGAATGTCGCCTGGAACTGGTTTTGCCAGAGGTACTGGACCGTCGAAGGGGTGGTGCGGCTCCAAACATACTCGTCAACCCCCTGGATATTGGTGGTCTGTCGGCCTTGTCGGATGAAGAATCCTTTGAAGAAACCTTTTCTTCCTTGTCGGGTCGTTTGGATTTTGAATCCCTAGACGACTTCTTTTCGTCGCTGGGCGAGGATTTGCGGTCCTTGGACGACTTCTTCTTCTCTTCTCTAGGAGCAGCACCCCAGGCACCCCACGAGCTTCCATCGCGAACAACACGAGGGCGTTCTTTCTTGGAAGATTTGGGCTCCGGAGGCGGGGGTAGGAGGTGTATCAACTACTACAGGCTCTTCTTTGGGGACCTCTTTTGGAAGTTCCTTGGATTTGGAGGCTGATTTACTCTTGCTCGATTTTTTGGCTGTGGGCATTTCAACAACCTCAACAATATCTTCGTCCAAGAGGTCAGTGGGAAAGCTACCAGGAACTGCTTTATTTTTGGCGGTCTTCTTTGGTGGTGTTGGTGGCTCCTCGATGATCTCCTCCTTTTTGGAGGAGGAGGATTTAGACTTCTTCTTATCCTCCTTGGCCGGGGGTGGTGGCGATGGGGGCGGCGGGGGAGGGGGAGGTGGCGCGGCAACTTCTTTGGGTGACTCAAAGGCTTTCAACCTATCCGCAATCTTTCCGCCTACAGGTTTCTTCGTAATTGCTGATGCCTTCATCGAAGTCGCGGATGCTTTCAATGATGTTGTCGTGTCCTTGGAGTCCCTTGTGGCTTCCAGAAGCTTCGCTTTGTCAGCAATCGCAATCTCGTCTCGCGACGATGGCGCCTCCTTCGCTCCCGCCGCACCCTTGGGCAATTTCTTGCTAGCTCCCCAGAAACTGAAAAGCTCGGACTTGTCCTCGATCTCGACCTTTTCCTTCTCTTTGATGACCGGGGGGGCGGCGCTGAGATCAATGAGGTCTAGCTCCGGCTCAGCTTCCTTGACTGTGGTCGCTGCCCCTTTCTTAGATTTCTTCAATTTGCTGTCTTTCTTCGACGACTTTGCTGCTTCAGCAAGGGCAGCCTTCTCTTCGGCTTCCTTGGCAGCCAGTTGCTCAGCTTCTCGCGCAGCTTCCTCTTCGGCCAATTTGGCCGCAGCCGCAGCCTCTTCCTCTTCAAGCTTCAATTTCTTGGCGAGTTCATCGGCTTTTTTCTGCTCCTTTTTGGTCAATTTGGGTGCTTTGGCTGCTTTCGCCTTTGCATCGGCTATGTGAACAATTCGAGTCAGTATTGTCCTCTTAACCAAGGAACGTTTCTGGGCCAATTATGGATCTTAAGTTGGACGATGTGTCCAAGGCTCGTCCAGTCCAACAATGCAACCAAGAAGTAAGAGTACGTGAATGGTTGAGAACTGACCTTCTTCTTTGGCTTTGGCATCTTCCTCCTCCTTCTTTTTGGCCTGCAATCAGGTCAGTAATAATTCCAATGACATGGTCGCTCTTTAGAGCATTCATGATCGTAATTCCTCGAACAATTTTGAAACATGAATTTGATTGCGAAAGCGCGACTTACCTCAGCTTCAGCTTCGGCCAAAGCCAGTTCTTCAGCCTCTCTGGCCGCAGCCTCTTCTTTCTCGGCCTTCTTCTTAGCCTCAGCCTCGTCTTTTTCGGCCTGCTTCTTGGCCTTCTCGGCCAGTTTGTCCGCCTCCTTTTGTTCCTTCTTGGTGAGCTTCTTAGCTGGGACCTCTTTCTCCTTCTCTTTCTCCTTTGATTTGGTCTTTTCAGCAGTCGTTCCAAAGTCCCAGTCGGGTTCAGGTTCAGTTAAGTCCATGGCCGGGGGTGTTGGAGCTGGGGGAGGAGCCTCAACTTCGATGCCCTTTTTCTTACTTCCTTTCTTGTCTTTCTTAGAAGTAGCGGCTCCCCATCCGGACCCCCAATCGTCTTCGACAGCTTTCGTCTCTTCGACGACAGGCTCAGGTGGCGTTTCATCTATGACCTCAAAGGCACTCTTGCTCTTAGAAGACTTTTTCTTGTCCTTCTTAGAAGTTGAAGTGCCCCACATATCATCGACTTTAGGTTCCTCGATAGCGTCAGGTTTGATGGAATCCTCGTGGAAAGAAGCCTCTGGTGATGCCGTTTTGCCCTTCTTTTTCTTGTCCTTCTTCGAGGTCCCCCATCCAAAGTCGTCATCAGCATCACCAAGTTCAGGAACGGCAGGTGGTGGAGTTGGTGCCCGCATTGGCTCCTCAACTTTGGTCTCGACAAGTGCTTTGGAGGTTTTGCTTTTCGTCTTGGTGGTCGTCTTCTGGCCCCAGTTTGTCCAATCATCGTCATCCGCTTTTTCTTCAATGACTGGCGCTGGCGGGGGAGACACTTCTTTGGTCTTGGAACCTTTCTTTTTCTTGTCCTTCGAAGATAATCCGAACCCCCCTGACCGCGAGTTAGCATATGTCTGGATAGCCACTGCGATGCGGCCTACACAAGGTTAATGAAGGATGAAATATGACTTACACCCACTATCTTCGACAACAGGTTCGGGTTCGGGCTCAGGTTCTGGAACGGGCTCAACTTTGGGCTCCTCTTTGCCCTTTTTACCTTTGGCCTTCTTCCCTAGTCCAAATCCCCAGCCACTGTCTTCCACGACGGGTTCGGGTTCTGGTTCAGGCATTGGATCAACTTTAGCAGGCTCGTCCTTGGCCTTTTTCTTCTTGTCCTTTTTAGACGTTCCGAATCCCTGATCGCCAAGTCAGTTCAAGGTCAATTAAATAGACAAATCGCATCCGGCCGGAGGAATGATCGCTCCCCTCAAACAAGAGTCTGAAAAACTTACCCATCCATCGTCTTCAGCCACAGGTTCAGGTTCAGGAATCGGCTCGATCTTCGGAGCCTCCTCTTTTCCCTTCTTCTTCTTGTCCTTCTTCCCACCGAGAGAGAATGAGCCCCAGCCAGCATCATCATCAACAACTGGGTCTGTCTCAGGGGTAGGCTCCTCGACCTTTGGCAGCTCTTCAACGACAGCCTTGGCCCCTTTCTTTCCCTTCTTGTCCTTTTTGACAGTCGAGAAAGATCCCCATCCGCTGTCTTCTTCAACAACAGGCGCAGGTTCTGGTTCAGGTGTCGGTTCCTTGGCTTGCGGCTCGTCCTTTGCCTTCTTGTTTTTCTTGCCTCCACCTAGGCCCCACGATGCTCCCCAGCCAGAGGATTCTTCTACTTCAGGTTCGGGTTCAGCTATTGGATTAGGTTCCTTGATCGGCTCGACCTAGAGTGAAGTCAGAATCGAGCTCGGGTCGATTAGTTCGCTTATGGAATTGTGTATCCACAGCACAGATGGAAATAACATCTAAGAAGAGCATTCGGTCTTCTGAACCAGATAACTGGCATATCATACCAATCATGCGTAGGGGTACCATGTTAAAAGGACGCCGTATATTTGAATGCCTAGAGATCCGAACCGATACAGAAAATTGCTTACCTTTGGTTCTTCAATGACGGTCTTGCCCTTCTTCCCTTTCTTATCCTTCTTTGAAGTTATGGCAGCTCCCCAATCAAAGTCGTCCGCAGCCGGCTCCGGTTCGGGCTCAGGCTCAGGAGCCTTCTCTTCAACTTTCGGAACCTCCTCGATAGCGTTTTTGCCTTTTTTCTTCTTATCCTTCTTGGAGACAGGGGCACCCCAACCGAAATCATCCGCGACAGGTTCGGGCTCAGGTTCTGGAACAGGGTCGGGTTCTTTCGGCTCCTCGACTTTGACTTCTTCAATAGCAGCCTTACCTTTCTTGCCCTTTTTGTCTTTCTTGCTCGTAATCGCAGAGCCCCAACCAAACTCATCAGCAACTGGTTCCGGCTCAGGATCAGGCTCTTTGGGCGGGTCAACTTTGACTTCCTCAACAGCGGCTTTGCCCTTTTTGCCCTTTTTGTCTTTCTTGCTGGTCACCGGTGCGCCCCAGCCAAAATCATCGACTACTGGTTCAGGCTCGGGTTCAGGGTCTGGGGTCTTGTCTTCCACTTTGGGAGGTTCCTCAACGGCGCCCTTCTTTCCTTTCTTCTTGGACTTAGCCGTCCCGAATGATCCCCAGCCGTCGTCTGCCGGTTCTTCTTCTTTTATGGGTTCCGGCACAACTTCAACTTTAGCGGGCTCTTCAACTGCACCTTTCTTGCCTTTCTTTTTGTCCTTCTTGGTCGAAAATGAACCCCATCCATCATCGGCTGGCTCGGGCTCGGGGTCAGGTACCTTGACCTCCTCCTCGACTTTGGGGACGTCTTCGATGGCACCTTTCTTTCCCTTTTTCTTATCCTTTTTGGAAACCGGGGCCCCCCAACCAAAGTCATCAGCAGCTACTTCGGGTTCGGGCTCTGCCGTGGGCTCTTCAACCTGTGTACAATTAGACGACTGGTTCGTTATGTACTAAAAGTTTGTAGAAAGCAAAGATATCCTAGGCGAGATGTGACAATGTGGTAATGCACTAGAATCTCCACTGCCGCTCGACCCGAGATGGGTCCACCAGGTGTCACATATCAAACAAGCGAACCGAACCAAACTTTTGGCATGGAAAGTGGAGAATTAACAACATAGGTGAAAACATATCCAGAAATGACGACGAGCTGTAGCAACATACCTTCGGCGGTTCCTCAATGGCATTCTTCCCCTTGCCTTTCTTGCCTTTCTTGCCCGCAGTTGCGAAAGACGCCCAATCATCTTCAACAGGAGCCGGCTCCTCGATTTTTGGCGGTTCAGCTTCGACTGCACCTTTCTTACCCTTCTTGCCTTTGGCCTTTGGAGCTCCCCATCCCCCACCCCAATCATCTTCAGCAGGAGTCTCCTCAACAACAGCCGGGGTTGGTTCAGGGGTCTCCTCGACCTCTTCAAATGCGAACACACCACCCTTTTTCTTCTTCTTGTCCTTCTTTCCAGACGAGAATCCAAAGTCGAAAGTGTCGTCCTTCTTCTCGGGGACGGGGTCTGGTTCCGCTGGCTTCTCCTCTTCTTCATCAAGCGCTCCGAAAGAGAAACCTTTATCCTTCTTCTTCGGTTTGCCACGATTTAGACTCCAGGGATTGTCTTCGGTCTCCTTTTTGGTATCGACTGCCGGTGTTGTATCTGCAGTGGTAGCCGAGAAATCCCAGGTACTGATGATTGGCGTCAGTTCTACGATTCTCGAAAGTTCTTCGTAGGGCACATTCAAACTCACCTGGTGGTCCCAGTGTTCCAACTACTACCCCATGAACCAAACCCACTCGTACTCGGTTTCGTTCCAGTATCGAAGCTTAAGTCCAACATCGGCCCAGTATCATCCAGTTTGATCTCATGAAATGCATCAAACTTTTCCACAGCGGGTGCCGCAGGTGCCGCCTCCTCCACGGCACCTTTCTTTCCTTTCTTTCCCTTCTTAGCTTTTGCTGGCAGGAAGGAATCCCAGTCATCTTCAGGAGGGTTTTCACCAGCCCCATCACCATTGCCATTTGCTTCGTCCTTCTTGTCTCCATCACCACCAGCTCCAATATCTCCAGACTTGTCACCACCATCACCTCCCTCACCCTCGCCCTCTTCTTTCTTTTTCTCATCTTCATCATCATCCCATCCAGACTTGGCCGCCGCTTTGCCTTTCTTCTTCTTGGCCGCCATCTTGAAGCCATCTTGAGACTGGAAATCCACCGAGGTGGCCATCGTGGGGTCGTGGAACAATGAATGGTCTTCTCCTTTCTCGACTGAAGAAGGAGGGGTAATTCGGGATTCGGAGGACTCGTGTGCTCTCTTCCTGGCAAGTGCATCGGTATTGGTGTCGTAAGGAGCAACGAATTCGTCATCACTTGGTGATGGCTTGCCGTTCAATTTTCCCAGTGTCCCCAAACATTCTGGTACTTTCAGAGGATGGGGTTTCGACTTCGAGCTGCAGGGCCACGTAGATTCCGAATGCGGAAGTAGTTCCTATTGATGTTCGTTAGATATCTGAGTTGTTAGGGTCCACACCGCCGTGCTGCGGCAGGCTTGAGCCGCTACTGCACTCCTGCAAGACAACAGCGCCTGGCCTGGCCTGACAGAAGCCGGTGAAAAGGAGATATAAGGCATCACGGTCCGTACCAAATGCTTCCGATATGCACCTTCAAGCTTCCTGGCAGTGCGCAATTGCATCCATGCTCTCGCTATGAGCGCCAGCCTTATGCGTGTATCATCTTCATTCCACTCTCTACCCAACCCAATCGTCGAGCGCTGGATCGTAGTGGAGTTCCTTGGGAGATCCGCGCAGAACAACAAGCCCTCGACAGCAGCCATAGTGGATTTTCGAGCTCGTGAATTCGTGGATTGGTGTCAGACTCATCGAGGGCTATGTGCAACGACCGGATAAGGCGCAGGGACGGAGTGTGGATTGTTGATTTCGGATATCGTGAGATGCGATGGTTGTGAAGTTATCCCGGGGCGAGGACAAGAGGGTGTAGTAGTATTAACTCAGGGATGAAAAGGTCACCCGGAGGAACTTTTTCGCAACAAGGGATAGGATGGGGAGGAATTATCGTTTGTTTCTCGCCAAAGGGTTGCAGCCACAGCAGCACCTGAGACAATTTGCTGTGTATCGCCCTTATCGAGGAGCTTGTAGTTGTCCGTGCAACCCTGTACGATACACGGGCGATCAATTGTGGCAAGCCGTGTCGTACTGTACGGGCTCAGTTGTTTGTTGGGCACGTATGCTCGTTCTGCAGATGAAGATATTTTCCCAAGGGCTGGCTACATTTTTATTACAGTATTTTGTCCTTTCATGTACGTCGCCCGCAGCATAGGAGTAATTCGGCGGGCGCTATGGGAGAAAAACAAAGGAGCGGGTACCAACAGACAGGCATTTACGGGAGCACAGCATATCCTCGCATGCATATTTTACAACATGGCTTGGAGCCCAGCGGCCACCGATCGAGGGGAAGATGAGCGATTTGCTAGCACCCGCGCAGGTCCCATAATTCTGCATAGGGCCCTCTCCAGTCTCCTCCAGTCTCCTCTTCCAGGCCTCACCGCAAGTCTGGCATCAAATAGGGACTCGCAGAGTCGTCAAATTGAGCGCGACAATACGATTGTGCATAAAGAGAGGCTGGTCGCCCACCTGTGGTTGGTCTCTGCTACTCGGCGGCGCGCAGGAAAAAGGAGAAGAGTGTGGCAGCCAACCTTC
This sequence comes from Cadophora sp. MPI-SDFR-AT-0126, assembly GCA_020747065.1. Classification (NCBI taxonomy): domain Eukaryota; kingdom Fungi; phylum Ascomycota; class Leotiomycetes; order Helotiales; family Ploettnerulaceae; genus Cadophora; species Cadophora sp. MPI-SDFR-AT-0126. The sequence goes on along the minus strand of JAGMVK010000003.1, from coordinate 2,201,245 downwards.
TCAAGCCGAACGACAGATGTGATGGGCCGACAAACGACAGTCGTGATTCGTTTGATTCAGGTTCGCATTGACAGCCTTCGGCGACCAATATTAACACGACGTCGCTATTCATTACTTGAGCCACCGAAACCTGGACAAATATATACGTATCGTGGCCAGAGAAGAGGAGAGGACAGGAGAGGCAGGGAAAGGGATCGGGATTTAAGGACACGAGACCGCACAGAGGGAGTTGCAAGATGGATGAGGCTGAAGTGTTGGAATCTTTTGGAGACTTTCGGGGCCTTCCTATGGACTCCTGAAGTAGTTGCTTACTTCTTACTTATTTATACCCTGACCGAGATCCAAAAAGTTCAAAGTTCAACTCGTACAAGAACTCAATCCGCCCCCATTTCTCGGGATAGCCCCCTTCGGACTTAACAGCGTGTCAGTTCCTCCTCGGCCATAAAATTCTTCAATTCTCTCCACACTTCGTCATACTTCTACTGTATCCGCACAGGGAAGCATGGCCTCGTCACTAAAACTGGAGAAGAAACACTGGGTACGGACGGGTCTGGCCTGACTCCCAGCAGAGCTGTTAGGTGGTGAGTTATCTGATAAGGCATTGAGCATGGAGGGGTAAATTTTTCTACAGCCTTCCAAGCCTGGTGACATCAGTACAGTACCTACTCGACTCAGTGGGGTGGTTGACAACTGCCGCGGCCATGATGGTCTGAGATATTCTCCCTGTTGGATTAATAATAACAGAGTCGGGATCGGGGAGGTAGGGTGTCCGTAAGTGAAATAAATTTCTAGCTTCATCCTTCAGCTTCTTTGCTTTCATTGATTTATATTAAGTCGTCTTCAATCTGCATTTATCGTCGTTCTTTTCGTTTCACGAGCCTCAAAAATCACCCCGCCAAAATGTCCAAAAACACCGTCATCATAACCAAAAAGCCAGGCGAAGCTGCTGCTGTAGAGGCACCTGTACCGGCTCTTCGTGATGATTATATCTTGGTTAAAACTAAGGCAGTTGCTTTGAATCCTACCGATTGGAAGCATGTTGCTTGGTTGACAACCGAGGGCACCAGAGTAAGTTAGAAGTTGCAGCTAGCTCAGACGACGAGCAAATACTGGCAGGAGCGTGCATATTCTAACACAATTTCAACTCTAGATTGGCTGCGATTATTCTGGTATCGTAGAAGAAGTCGGAAGCAAAGTCACAAAGCCCTTCAAGAAAGGTGACCGAGTAGCAGGATTTGCTCACGGAGGTATGAACGAAAGCTTTGTTGGAAGCTCACAACTGACAATCGATTCTAGGAAACGAGGTGCACAAGGAAGATGGAGCTTTCGGCAACATAATCACAGCCAAAGGAGACGTCCAGATCAAGATCCCCGACAACCTGAGCTTTGAAGAAGCTGCTACCCTCGGTGTAGGCATCACAACTGTCGGACAAGGTCTCTACCAGAGTCTACAACTCCCATTACCCACCAAGCCCGCGACGGAGAAAATCTACCTCCTCATCTACGGTGGCTCGACAGCAACTGGTGCCCTTGCCATCCAATTCGCCAAATTGTCAGGCTTGACCGTCGCTGTTACATGCTCGCCTCGCAACTTTGACTACGTGAAGAGTGTTGGAGCCGGTACGTCTGACACCTATCCTACTCAGACCTCAGGTGTCAGATAACTAACCAAATCGTGGAAACAGATGCGGCATTTGACTACAAGTCCCCGACCTGCGCGAAGGACATCCAAGAATGGAGCGGCGGCAATATCAAACACGCACTCGACTGTATTTCCGAAGGCGACAGCCCCAAGATCACAGTCGGAGCCATGTCACCCTCAGGTGGTGTCTACTCTACCCTCCTTCCCGTTCCGGCCGACCAGGTTAAGAGCGTCAATGATAAGGTCGACATGAAATCCACTTTGGGATATACCGTTGTCGGGGAGGACTTCAGGTTTGGACCGAATAAAATTGAAGCTAAGCCTGAAGACTTTGAGTTCGGAAAGATGTTCTGGGAGTTGGCTAGAGAATTGTTGGCACAAGGTAAGGTTAAGGTACACAAGCCGAGCGTGAACAAGTATGGGAAGGGTTTCGAGGGAATCTTGAAGGGTATGGAAGAGATGAAGAATGGTAATGTCAGTGGTGAAAAGCTGGTATTTACATTGTAAGATATCAATGCAAATGAAACACTAGAATATTACCAAAAACAAAAATTGATTTGAGACCCTGTTACATCTCCAGCGAAGTTCATGTAAAATATTGTATTCGTCAAGATCTCATTGCATTGGCTTCTACAGCCATAAGTCATCCGTCTAGTGGAATTAAAAAGGAAAACAACCAAGGAGATTTTGCCAGAACGTGGGTCATGCTACTGCCATCCGAGTAGCGCAATGTGGTATCTAATGCGCCCAAGTGGAATATCCCAAAATCATAAAAACCTCCAGATGTGTAAATTCATCACGCCAAGACAAAAAAAACTTTCCGCCCTCGGAAAGTTATCTGATCCGTCAGCGGCCAATATCACTACTGTAACCGCCATTGTACGCGTCGTGCATTTGTGGCTGTCCATAGCCTTGTTGGGGACCAGGGCCACTGGAGACATAGCCTCCTTCATTGTCTTCATCGTAGTATTCCGAACCACTGGCATCGAAACTGCTCCGGCCGCTGGGATCATCGTCTATGCCAGGATCTCCTTGTGGTAGATCGGACCAGGTCAGGCCTGCAAGAGCAGGGTATTGAGCCAGTAGAGCCGCTGGAAGAGTGTAGTTACCGCTAGAGTCGATTGGGAAGCCATTGGGATCGAGACCAAGAGGTTGAGGTTGCTGCATATTGTGCATATTTTGCATACGCTGCTCATTCCACACACGCTGTCTCTCAATGGCTTCTTCGTCCAAAAGAGGCTTGATACAGATCCGACCAGCCTCAGATCGGAAATGCCGTCCCAAAGCATCGGCACGAGCAAAACGGCGTCCACAGCCCCAGGAACCGCCTTGTTTGAGCTCGCCTTTACAAACGAACTTCTTTTCTCCTGAATGCAAGCCCTCGTGACGCTTCCGGTCGTGCTGACGAGCGAATGCTTTTCCACATACGGTACACACGAACGGGCGCTCATCGGTATGGGTGCGCAAGTGAGATCGCAGGTTGTAGGCTCTGGTGAATCGCTTTGGGCAGAGATTGCACTGGAAAGTGGCAGGATGTTTTTGAACACGCTTAGCATTTCCGCTTTCCGCGACTGAAGGTTGATACTCAGGATCTGCTAGACCAAGGATATAATCACGGTTTGGCAGTGATGATGTTGACTGTCGGCGTCTACTTGGGGAATTGGCACCAGAACGATCATTTGGAGACAGCGAACGATGAGAATCCGGCGACCGAGATCCAAGATCACTCCCGAGCGAAGGTGATACACTGGAAGGAGTGTTGGCTCGAGGTATGCCCGTGCCGCTATTGTTAGGATCGGTAAATGCTCGACGACGTCGGCCTGGAATGGTTAGTGATACTCAAAGTAAAGTTGGCAGGAGCACTTACCTCTGTCAGGGGGCGTCAATGCATCTTGGTCCATCGACGGCTTTGGAGGCTCGAAGCTGTTTTGCCTTGAGGCGGGTGCGAATTCAACGTTGATATCCGGTACAATCTGCTGACCCATTTCATTCTGAATTTGGGGAAATGATTCTTGCTGGTTCTGACCATAAATGCTCTGTCCAAACCCATTGTTGTTCATCAGATACAATGGGGTCTGCTGATTCATGTTCGGTAGCTGCTGGGGACCCAAGCGCGGCGATATGGCCGGACTATGCGCAGGACTCAATCCTCGTCTCGGGCTTGCTCCATGTTGATTATCTGACAATGAAAAGTTCCCAATACCAAGCACATTTTCGTAAATGCTGTCTTGTGGTCGTTGCATTGGCGAATGGTTGTGATCAATTGCTTCGAAGCTATCATGGTGACCCAGGTTTGGAGAGTGATGCGCAGAAGACACAGAGACGTCCGAGTATTCTGAAGGTGTCCTCCTATGGCCGGTAAATTGAGGAGGCATCATGCTCCACTCAACATTCTGTCCTTGGGGGAAGGCGGCGCTTTCTGGACCCAATGAAGCATGCCTGGAGTGGTTTGGCGAAGGTTGGAACTGATGGGTGTTGAAATTCGGTGACTGATGCGCCGATGCTGGAGAATGGGAATCTGGTTGTAACAGATTACCAGGTGGGGTAGGTGCATTCTGTGGAGAAGACATGTCCAGCTGTGATGGATTCACGGACTGATTTCTCGCCTGGGACTGAGTTGGATCGTTGGAGAAGAATGAGGGGTCGTATTCGGCCGGATTTGGAGGAAATAGTGGAAAGTCTGCGCCCTCATTGAAGCCCGCATTCATGAGATCTTGGGTGAAGCTGCCCAGCTGCGGTTGATTGTACGGTGACGATTGCTCCTCTTGCTTGAACTGTTGGAATGATTGGTCTTCTTGCTTGAATTGCTGATTGAAATCCGCAGTAGGTACGAAGGTCGAATCGCCGAGGCCGCCCTGCGAGAAGGCCGGGGTATTTGAAGTCATGAAATCGTTATTGGGGAAGCCGTTATTAGCACTAAAGCTGCTGTTCAGAAACTGTTGATCGTTGCTTTGGATCTGGCTGTTGCTGGAATTGAGGCCGATTCCTAGGCCAAGCGATCCATTATCTTGAAAGGGCTGCGGGGACGGCGAGTGACTGTGATTTATATGATGCTGTTGATGCCCAGCGGACGGTGATCTCCCCCGTTGTTGATCCATGCCGACCTGTTGTTGATGTTGCTGTTCTTAGAACACCGTCAGGCTTTCTCGAATTGCTGTCAGCCTCACGCTGCGGGGTGGCTGAGCCTGAAGGAGGCTATGCTCAGTGAAGCGCGCGAAACAACGAACTGTCCAGTAAGAAGGCGTCGCAAGTAGAGTGTGTGCTTCCAAATGCCGTTGTATAGTGACTCCAGAATTTGTGAAACCGTTCGAGGACTTTAGATGTCGCTGCCTGGCTTTACTGTTCCTGACCGGCTCCGTTGTCGTCTCTGGGCTGGCTTCAACAGCGATCGACCCGACGTCAGAACTTCGAATAGTTGCCCCTTTGTCGCGACTGCCTAATCGATGTGCAGAATGTGGAGTATTCGCTCAAGATGGAGATTGCTTTGTTCGTGGTGTAGTTCTCGTCTTCGTGGTCGCCCGGCGTCCAAGGATGGAATGAAACTGTTGCGTCGGGCAAGAATGCGACCGCTGCTAAATAGCCCCCAAATGCGAAGATTTGATCCTGAAGTCGTCGCCGAAAAGCGTTTCTTTGTCTACAGACCAGGAGAAGTGTCAGCGGATGATTGCGATTGTGATGCTGATTGTGATTGTGAATCTGCGGTGGGTGGTGGGGTTATGGCTGGTCGCCGAGTTGAATGATGGGCGCATGGATGACTGCCTTACCTCGCTCCGTTCACAGCAGACCCGTTGGGCGCTCAAAAAGACGGGGGCTTGATGGCGCTGGCTGTAGAATCGACGAGATCCTCGATTAAATATCTCAGCTTGCTTGCTGTTGGAAGAAATGAAACCGGCGGCGGGTTTGTTATCGTGTGATGGATGCTGACAGACAGAGCAGTAGATAGATAGATTGAGCAGTGAGCATTGAGTAGGTCGAGTCGCCTGTAGAAGCGCGGACGCCCGGGATTGGTTGACGCCCAGTTCCAGTTAATTTCACCCACAGCACTCAATGGAACTCAACTAAACCCAAGACAGTGACAGACCAGCACCTCAATCATCAATATGTCGTCTTGCTTCTTTCTTTCTTTCCTTGTTGTTTTTCCTGGCACTGCTACAGTAGGTAAGAAAGTCAAGTATGACAGCGCTGGTATCTCTTGGCGAAAGCCCTCTTTAATGTAAAGAGAAAAGCAAATGACATCCAACGTCCATGTGGAAAGAGTCTTCCTCCAAGCTATCATATACTGTTTCTCGACTGTAGGTACCACGAATACTACTTGTGTAAACACAGACTTTGTCTTGCTTGCGATAGAAACATCTCCAAGTGGTCCCACATTGTATTCTGATGCTCTGTAGAATTACAGTATTTGACTTCCAGGGCTCAACATGAACTGTGTGGAGCCCATAGCCCCCGTCTCCATCCCACGATTGTCAGAATCCGATTGGAAGGGTGAGCTCAAATACCTTGCTAGCGACTTGTGTCGGGTATGAAGAAGACCCACATCTTCTCCTTCCGCAGCCGTGAGAAAGTAAATACGAGAGATCCACTTTGTGTTACATCATCATCAAGTTGTCTTGTATGGTATTAATGATGTTTATTAGCAGTGTTTATAAAATCTGCCATAGACTTGACTCCTCAACCCCTTTCCGCTCGAAGCCTCGAAGCGATGGACCTTGTCATGTCCCAAAAGCTGTAAAAAAAAAAAAAAACTTGTAGACATCGCGGATTTGTACCCCTGAAAGGATGGTTAAGCTTAATTGACATGATGATTCAGGTTCCCGACCAGCTATTCGGTAGACTACTCCGTAAACAACATCACAGAAGTTTTCTCGAAAGAACCGATTTAAAATACAACGTATCTTGGACAATCTGATTAAGTGTGCAACTATTTCGATTTTCATGATCCATCGAAATACCATCAAAGCACTTACCATCTTTTCCGTGACCCTACTGCTCTGTCTGCTCTGCTCCCGAGCAAGAAATACGATGGACACGGAATCCTCACGCATAGCCTTCATCCTCGACTTCGACGGCACAATAACACAAAAAGACACAATCTCCACCATAGCCAACTTCGCTATCGCATTTCAGAAAGCCACAGGAAAGGACTTTGCAGATTTGTGGAAAGAGCTCTCTGATACCTATATCGAGGAGTATTCGCGATTCTCGCGTGGCCATAAGCCGGCGGAGCAAGACCGCAAAACACTTGCTGAGGAAGTAAGTTACTACAGGAACTTGAAAAGCATCGAGCTGGCAAGCTTCGCGCGCGTGAGCAAGTCTGGAATCTTCAAGGAGATTTCGGATGCTCAGTGGCGAAAGGGAGGAAGAGATGCTTTCCAGAAAGGCGATGTGAATGTCCGAAAAGGATTCGAGGACTTTGTCAAGCAAGTCGGTGATTCAAAGGCTATCTGGGGCGTAGTGTCTGTCAACTTTTCGAGCCAATTCATTCGTGGAGTTCTGGAAGCATGCCTTGGAGCAGGAGCAGAAGAGGTTGAAGTGCTGGCAAACCATCCAGATAAGGATGGAATACTTCTAGGTCCAAATAGTGGGCCAGTGATGGCAACTTCTGATGCAAAGATGGTTGCAATGAACGAGCTTCTACAGAAGTGGAGGTCGGGTTCTAAGACAAGTTTTTCTAAGGTTGTTTACATTGGTGACTCTGGGACAGACATCGAGTGCTTGACTGCAGAAGGTGTAAAAGGCATTGTCATGTCCACAGACAGGGAGAGTACTTTGATAGATACTCTTAAGCGCCTTGGTGCTGATCTTGTGCACATTGGCAGTCTGCAAGAAGGTATGAGGTCTTCAGTGTGTTGGGCGAGGGATTTTGAAGAGGTCGTCACAGATCCCGTGTTTAACTTAGAAGCGGAGAATGAGGCATGAATCATTTTCAGATCTACAATTCAGGACAAGAAGCTGTAATGACGATTGTCACCTACTTGTATTGTATCTACTTCAATGAATGCTCAATCAAGGCTTTATACCCCTTGACAGCAGTCTCCAGATCCGAGACTAGCAAGTGTTCATGGTCACTATGAGCCATCAAGATAGTCCCAGGTCCATAGAGATATCTCTTATGTTCTCCCTTTAGATTAGGAATGTCTGTCCCATAATTCACCGTAATAGTTTCAAAGCCTAGAGGGACGTTAGCCAAGTCCACTTTACCAGATAAAGGAACCCTACCTGGGACATCACTATCGATATAAACTGGTCCGTAGCCACCTAAGAACTTGACATCTAGCTCTTCGCCCTGCTTTTCTACTGTATCCACGATTATCTTTTGAATATCTTCCGGCGAACCATCGGCGATCCTAATAGCCAGAAGGGCACTCGCATTCTCTGGGATGACATTTCCTGCGACTCCACCCTCCATACGGCCAATGTTTAGAGTGGTGTTTCCGTATTTCTCACTCGAAGGTAACTCAACATTCAGCAGCGCATTCAGAGCAGGTATCAGCATAGCATTTGCACTCTTCCCCAGCTCGGGATAGCCACTGTGGCCCGCCTTGCCTTTCGCGCTGATCTGCACCCCCATTGTGCCCTTGTGTCCGCTGGCAAGTTTGAGCTCCGTGGGTTCTCCAAAGATGACTGTCTGCCATTCCAGGCCCAGATCATTTGCTTTGCGCATGCCTTCTCCACCGACTTCCTCTCCAACAACGTAAAGCAGGCTTACGTCGGCCTCCTGGATCTTGTCTGTCGCGAGCAACTCCTCCACAGCAATGATTTGTGCTGCAACACTGCCCTTAGCATCGACACTCCCTCTGCCCCAGATCTCGTCCCCTCTCCTCTCATATTTCCAGAACGGTGGCACCGTATCGATGTGCGAAGATATGAGGGTTCGAGTCTTACGCGACTCGCCAATGTAGGCAAAGACATTCTCGCGGGGAGGGTGTTCTGACGTCCGAGGTTCGACTTCTTGGATTTCGACGGTGAAATTTTTGCTCTTGAGGTACTTGGCTAAATATTTGCCTACGCTTTCTTCGTTGCCTGAGATTGATTCATGTGTGACGAGACCTTTGTGGAGGGCAAGGAGGGAGCTGGTCGAAGAGCTTTCGAAGTGGGGTTGTAAAGGTTCCTGTGATGAATCAATTGAGCGGGCTAATTGAGCCCAATTGGCGAGGACAGCCAATGTTGAAAGTGTAAGCTTCATCGCAATGTTCTGAAATGACTGTAGACCATTGAATCAGTACAGAGATGAACTCGTACTTTGGGGAGCTGTGAAGTTGTCGTTTTACACCTTCAGCTCTCGAAGTTCGGCTCGGAAGAGCCGAGCTGACGAAGATCATCTTTAGAATTGCGCTATGAAAGTGGGATAGAAGAAGTTCGGTGAAGCCCCTAGAAATTTGCAGAACGTTATTGATGAATGAGAATTGTTGGATTTCTCTTCGATTATTTTAAGGATCATATATCATCAGCAATATTTTGTACTCTGAAGTTGTTCATATTCAGTAACAGCCGGAAGTCGCGGTCTCATCCAAACTCGATTATTGCGAATCCAATATCAACACCAAAGTGAGGTATGACTTTTGAAGATGAAAAGATATTTTATTGATCATCGAAAGTCTCGCTTGGCGTTAAGAACACAGTGTACAGATTATACATGTCTGGTGAGGTATCAGACTCGAAAGTTTCGCATCGCTCAATAGAACGAAAGTGTCCCATCAATGGGCGCTTTCATGCCTCTCGCCATGTCCGATCACTTTTCTTGTCTCCGCCATGGCATACTCGTGTTCCTGAGATTATTAAATATCTGCCGAGATGTACGAGCTGGCATTGACGGCCAACCTTTACAGAGGTATTCTCTCCGTGGCTAAGGTTCGTTCGTCAGAGAACCAAGCTATCTACAAATCCTCCCTTTGGCATGGCGCGAGCAAGAGTGATATCGTGACGTATGTACGGCACATCTCTTTTGGGGCGTTAAATCCGCTATCTTTCTCACCTATTCAGGGGCCCCTCATTTGAAGCCATGACTTTCTCGAATTCGGGGTCGTCCTCCCGAATCGAGAAACAATATCCATGCTTCCAATACGGCCTGACTGGGACCGCCGCACTTCTCCGGAAATCCTCAATGATCTCTTTCTGCTGCGTACTGATACAGAGTACCGGATCTAACGGTTTGATATCTGGTTCCTTCATGACTGCCAGTGCTGCAAGACCCAGATATGAATGGTAAATGTCTTCGAGAATAGTCAGAAACCGTCGTGGCGGAGATATAGGGTCACTCACCTGGCGGGTTCCCCGGCACTTTGCCAAATCCTCCGATAGCATGTTGAGTTTGATTAAACAAGAATCTACGAATGGACTTGATATCTAAAAGAGAAGTGTTGTCTTTTCCAAGTAGCTATGGTTCAGTATGATTAGTACAGTTTCGGACATCTCGAGGGTGGATAGATTACACTGAGCGATGCAGAGACCCAAAAAGAATAACAGGTATCGACGGGCTTGTTACAGCGACCATTTATTCCGACAAATTCATGATGATGGGGGCTGGCAGCTGGAGGGTCGTCTTCGTACACACCTGCCAATTCAATAGCAGGCCGCCTTGGCTCCTCTTCCTCGTCCTCACTATCGTCATCTTCGTCCTCATCTAGATATTCCACCTGTCTCGACACAAGCCATCCGACAGTCGCAATATGGTCCGTGAGGCCAGGTCGGGAACTCATAGACTGGCTGGCTGCACCTTCAGAGGATATACTGGGACGACGATCGAGGAGTGAGAGGGCTGCTATGGCGCAATACGTATACCCAGCTACAGAATATGTCAATTTGATCTATCACGAATGGTGGAGTATCATACCATGTGCCTCATGTTCAGAGGATTCCGAAAAGCCACCATCATATGTCTGGCATAGATCAGCTCTCAACTTTTCATAATTATGCTCCTGAAATATACCTGTCCAGCTCGAATATAATCGACCAAACCATCAATGTCAACATCGGCCTGTGCGTCTTCTCCATCACCCCCCAAGATCCATCTGACAGCCATACCAGTCAGGCAGTACCGCATATCTCTTCCACCTTCAATGAATCCATCCTGTGTGACGAGCTCTCCAAAACTCCCGTCATTCCTCTGCAGAGTCCTCAACCATTTCAGACATTTCTTCCTGTCCACTCTATCCAGTCCTCCGACAAAACTCAAGCACAACAAGGCAAAGAAAGTCGCCGGCAGATTCGCAGGATCCATCTGCTGTATCCCGTTACCGACATCAACATAATATTGATCAGGAAACCGATGATTCGGAGATCCGCAGAACCCACCGTTCGGATGCTGGCCCTTCAAAATCCATTCTCGTATGCCTGTGCGATCCTGCTCAGGGAATGTAGAGGGGCCGACGCCTAGGAGATCCAATGCAGACAGGATGAAGAAGGCCAGTGTCATGCGCGAGGAGTCTGTGCTTGTGTAGACGGTTGGGAGGAGAGACTTGAGACATCGTTGCCAATATTTGATATGTTTCTCTTTCTCCAGAGTCCTCTCCGACATCTCTACTCATAGGCGCATAGGTCGCCCGAGGATGCAGCAGTCAGGGGAGGCGCGGAGAAGCTTGTTGTGGAGGGGTAGCTTTTAAGCTCTGAAGCTGTGATGTTTTGGCTGCTTGATTGGACCCCTGATGTCTCGGCTCGGATAAACATGTAAACCTTATTTCCCCCTTGATCTTTTGACCAGGCTTGCAGGCTTGTTCGAACATTTGTACACCAGATATGGCTGCATGACCATGTTGTAAGACACCGCGTACTTTACCTTCTCTTTATAAGTCAAATATCTTGCCAGATATCACAATCTCCCGACCACTTCGCCTCCCTACATCTCATGAACAACCTTCAAAATGGCAATCATCTCAGGCGCAACGATCATAACGTCCCTTTCCCTCTTCCACATCACGCTCGCCTTCTTCTTCCTCACAAATCCAAATGCCATAGCAGATCAGACACTGGTGTTTATAATTGGAGAGGCTATGGGCTTGGTATAGATGCCGGAATCCTGTACACTTATTGAGGCTGTGGCTAACCAAAATATGTAGCCACACGTACGCTCTTTCGAGACCCAATCCGCACCACTATCTTTCCTCGCCGCCGTACTCTTCGTCGTAGGAGTCAGTGACTTGGTTTCCATCTCCCTCCCAGAAGAGATCTCGCAGTACCACTGGGGCTCACAAGGTTCGCTTCCCCGTCTGTTGACAAGCAACACACAAAAGCTAATTGCCCAAACAGCACCGGTTCGGCTTGTACTCTTCTTTGGCATAACTATCTACTCCTACGCTTTCTCCGGCAAATCGCCTATATACACAACGAATACCTACCAGCCGAGCTCATGGGGTGAGGGATTGAAGAACCGGGTGCTCTTCACCTGGGCATTTGTGGAAATGATCACTTGGTTCTGGGTGTTTGTTACACTGCGGGAGGAGAGGAGGGAGATGGCATTGAGGATTCAACAGAGGAGAGCGGCAGAGGAAGACATGATGTGATAATTAAAAATATAATGCAATGTTTTCATGCACTGTTTCGAAGTCTGCTTTGTGAGTGAATGGTTGAAGTGGAAATTCATGCTCAGCGGCAAGGCATGCCCTTGGCAGGTCACTTTGATCAGTGCGTATGACAGAAGAGATTATCCAGACACATTTGTGTGAGATCGAAATTAAGTGAGTGCTTGAGCTCTTCTACTGTCCCAGCTAACTTGAAAGCATACTTGAAAGTGCTCAGGCGTCTGGAGCTTCTGTTTTCACCAGGTACCAGGCAACAAAACAGCAGTATTCTGAAGGCCAAGGGTGGACTAGCCTTTACTGCTTTGTAGAAAAGCGATCATACCCCCATGAACAGAGGGCTATGCAAGATAAGAGGAATCTCAAAAGCGACCCAAATGATTGCGCTCCAACTAATTCATCCAAATTCTCAACATCTATGCCTTGGCGGGTGCTTTGAGTAGAGACAATCCAGTAACAGAGTCCCTCCAACTCTCAGCGACCTCGCCGGCCCACTGCTCCATGAAACTCTCATCGAGATGTTCCCTCAAAGCTTCTACAATAGCGGACGACACTCCCTGCTCTCGTCCTGTCCCATCTGGCAGCAAGGACTCAAGGACCTTATCGATCCAGCCACCCTCGTCAAGTCCCTTTTTGACGGCGGCACACTTGCGAATCGTAGCTTGCAAAAGACGGTGTGCCAAATCCAAAACCGTCCTGTTAGCCTCTGCCTGCTTGTCATACACATCTCTGCCCTTCCTCGACATATAACAACAGAAGTTGACCATAGCAGTTCCGACTTCATGGGCTGCATACAAGGCATGCAGAGTACTGGCAAAAGCAGGACCCAGGTCTTCCAACTTATCTATGATGGCGAGGTGCTTCTCGAGACTCTCAATTAGATCCTTGTTGTAGCCATCAAGCTTATCCTTGATATCTGGCTCGGTCCACAGGGCAGGATCGCAGGCATGATAAACGATAAGAGCCATTGCATCATAGGTCGACTTTGCCAGTGCCTCTGGCCCAGTCAGGTCTTCAGATCCCACTTTCGTGGACTGATGTTTCTTTTTGAAGTCAAGATACTGCTTGAGCCACTGCTGGAGGAAAAGACCTTCACCGCTCATAGGAGTTGATGGGTCAATGATAAGAAGGAGTTTCTGCGTGATGAGGTTTTGCCGATACCGGGAGTCCTGAGTCGTGTTAGGCTTTGATATGTGGTGAAGATGGATTACTTACAGTTGGACAGGGAACAAATCTGCTAAGCTCTTCGAACCTTGGACCGGCAGAGCTCTCGTAGTTGGGGAAAGTTTCATAATCGTTAGTGTCAACCAGTGTAGCTCCAGACAGCTCCACATTTGGTGCTTCTTAAAATCAGCTTCGTCAAGTACACTTTGAGAGCTATACATACCAATGACATCGTACTCTTGCAAGATCTCGGCCAATGGCTTCTTGGGTTCTAACAATCGAGCAATCTTGGTACTTTCAGCAACATACATAACTCTGCCCAAGCTCCGAGATAGGCTATCTTGGACTTCTTTGATTTCGAAGACTGAGTTGTAGCTGCTGTGTTTGAAAGAAAGCCAGACGTTCTTGATGGCATGCTCTTCGGCACTGTTGTAAAGCTTTCGCTGCTTTTGTAGCTGTTCGAGTGGAGTCCGGGTCTTGTCAGTATCATCGGGAAGTTGGGCGAAGGGATGCGGATGGAAAGTGGATATTCTGTCGAGAATAACGTACGACAGTGTGTCGAGTTGAACCTGTTTGAGTGATAGTCGTTCGAAAGCTCTCATGGCCAAGGATCCACATCCAAGATAGCAATAAAGGCGGACCAGCATCAAGGATATCTGGAAGTTGGATTGGGAAGGTACCGAAGCAACTTCGAGCAGGACTGCGGCCTGTAAAAGATAACTGGTTTTGCTGCTATTAATGGATGCAGAACTGCCAACAGACTCTGCTAGGGCGAGTTTGATCAAAGACATCGCTGCCAGGACAGAATAGTCGTCTGCTGGGTGACGATCTGTCGAGGGGAGATCTGCCACAAGATTATCGTCACTGGTGGCGATTCGATAGGATTTAATGGACTCTTCTGCAATAAATTTGAGACAATTCCTGCAGCTGATGCTACATATCTCGGAGCACGATATGCATGAAAAGCCGTCACTTGCGCTTCTGTTATCCGGACTTTGACTACGCTCCAATTCAGGCAGGCAGCATCTGAGCAGATATTTTAGCTTATCTGTGTTTATCGACTCAGTGATGTGACGGATGGTTGAAAGCTGCATAAAAGGTCAGGATAGCACTATGAAAAAGTATTGAATGTCAGCTGTGAATACTGCCACTCGATGACTTACATCTCGAGATCCGCTTTTGCTGTCTAGGACACTTTGCAGTTGTTTCCGCTCATGCTGACTTAATTGACCAACAAATGGTCTAAGATCATTGTATGCGGTGCTTGCATTGCCATAATCCTGCAAGTACTTGGAAATGGTTGTGACTCGGTATGAGACATCATTATCACCCGAAGCCATCGAAGGCCTGTTAGTACCCTCAAAAGCAAACTTGACCAAGGCCAAGGAGGCATTTCTCTTCCAGCCTTTATCAATTTTGCAAGCTGGATCAAGATGAGCCTCAATTTCTGCCCTTACCTGGCTGTTGAGCCTGGTACTATTGTCAGAACCTTGAGCCGATGAACAAATAATGTGATACTGACTCAGCTGTGTTCAGTTCTTTTGCTGATCGGATGTAGGCGTCCCATACAATCCAATCACTCAGTCGAGCTTCAGCGTATTGGAAAGCTGTGTCTGACGTGCGTGCTCTTTTGAGAAGTGATCCAGTAGTCTCAAAAGTGACTCTCCAATTCTGTGATTTTTGAAGCAAGTCCAGCTTCATGCGCCAGAGTTCCCACTCGCCCTTTGCCACAACTGACTCGGGTCCGAGAAGCGGGTCCTGAAGGTATTCCAAACTGGCCTCGGTCTTCCCATAGGATCTTGTAATCCTGTGAAGTAGAAGCAGCTCTTGAGGTGACTGTAGTGACCGGACCGGCAGTTGTTTCTGATCCTAGCTGGATGTCAATTCCGTGCCAGGCTTCGTTTGCAAGACCGACTCACAACAGCTTGTTTTGTGGCGGTTGCGAGCTTGCCAATCTGGCCCAACGCTAGGCCTCCCCATATCTTCTTTTGCATTTCTGGACATTTAGGCGACATCTGGACTCATTAGTAAGTCCAAAGCAATCGTGAAAGTGGGACGATTACTGAAAATAGATACATGGTGGATATGTTCCAGAAAATGTAAGCATGATTTTTAGTGAAATTTTTCTCGAGGCTGTTAGCAATCTAAGGAGAGATTAGCATATGCCAACAAAAGTTTTAAGCTGGGAAAGAAGTAAGACTAGAGCTAGGTAGATATGTATGGTGTTTTGACTTGCCTGCCGAGCATGATCTAAATCGTTTCTTGCAAGACATGCTTGGAAGCACTTTAAGCTTGTGTCTTCATTCTTTGGCGATGCTTTCACACACTGCCATCGCAGTTCACCAATAATCCTCGCCCAATTTTCTTGCGGATCAGGAAGGACCTCAGTTAGGGCATCATCATACAGCTCGGTGACCACTAGCTCTGAAGGTGCAGTCTTCTTTTCGGCCAGTTCTTCTAAATGCACAAGAACGGCTGCTTTTTCAGTGGCTTGAGGTGAGAGAGCCCGAATATATATTTTGAGTGCCTAGGCATAAAATCAGCAAAATGAAAATTGATTTCGATCACGTGGTCAGGTTTAGGATATGTTGAAGAAGACCAGTGAGTGCGGTGTTCTGGAATATGTTCTGATTCACCTCATGGTATGGAGTATGTTTTTTTGCCAGTCGCTTGTCGACTAGCTTTAAGGCTTGCTTGAGATTCTTTGCCTCGATTGCATTCCATATTTGGGCATCTGCTCGATCTTGAAATTGGTCCATGTCGCGCACAGGGCAGAGAGATCTGTAACTTAGGATCGTAGTTCATGCGGCTCTCGCGTATTGACGTCGATCAAACCGCTGGGCACCCGGGACGATAGATTCGTAAATTGAAGCAGGAGCGTTTGCGGTTGCGCCAGAAAGGAGCGATTTGGTATGCAATGCAGCCAAATTTTTGGGGTGCGTGGAATCGCTCCTAGCCGAAGCGAGACGAACTCGAACAACAATCATGATAGCGGGACCATTGAATTGGTTCACGAGGAAAACATCCTCAACAGTGGACCCGGACAATTCACTTGATGTAGATGATTCTGAAAGTATTTTTGGACATCCGATAAACAAAGCACTTTGGTAAAATTTTCCACGCATGTGATGGTGGCAAGCTTACAGATGTGGCCGGCGACAGGCCATTCTTGAATAGGCCGCTTGACGGTAGGGTGAGTATTTAAGGGCAGGCAGAAAACATGATGTCCCTCTGATTTTGTGTCAGATGGACCTCAAAATGTTCTGAAGAAAGAAGAGAGGATGTGGTGAAATGGATCCAGGGAGCCGCTTCCTCCGGGCTTTCGGATGCCTAAAAAGCCTAGTAATGCCGAGAACAATAATTTATTATTTGACTTGCGTATCTCCGCATATCATACAGCACCTCGCCTTTTCTTACAGCCCGAATACAGTGCTTTACAATTTCCCGAGATCCTCACGAGAACCAGGATTTTCCATCCTTCAATTTGGCTTCTTTCCTCGCAGATAACTGTACTTAGTTAGTGAATTTTCTTGTATTCGCCCCATAAGTCTCCGTTCTGATGCTCGAGTATTCACAGAGAGAAAGGAATTCCAGCCCGCTCGAATTTGTAAATGAGAGACAGAACCACCATGGATTAGGCTTAGAGCGCCAAAGATGGACTCACCCATTGCTGTTTGCAGTCTCTGTATGCTCTACAATAGTCATCAGTAAAATGCTTCTATGTTTTGAGTAGACTACCAGGGTTGGCGTAAGGTAGAGTTACACTCTGGAGAAGGTTTATAGCAAGCTTCGTCACTACTCACTGAAAATAATCTGTACACATCTCCCTGTCCCCTCCATTTCGATGCAGGCACTTGAGACTTCTTGAAGCCGCCTCCTGACATGGATCGAGATACTCTCCAGGTAGTTTGCTAGCCGAGCGTATTAGCTGGGCTCACTCTTATAGGATACTGTGCAGTGGTCCTTTTTTGGTAGGCAGGGGCAGCCAGGAGGGGAGCAAAGCCGGAGGAAATGCCCACTACCTATTGAACTTCTCGCTTGTTTTTGAGTCCCACGGCTCGCCCGCGTTATCCTTTGCGTCTTTAGAAGCCATGATTGGTGCTTTGATGTAGGAAGAGGCTCCGGAATCGATGAGTGGTCTTTTGGATGAGCGAGGGCGAGGCGAGGATTGTTTGAAGTTGCCCGAGTCTTGGCATGGCGGGAACTTATCGTCTATCACAGGCTGACAGGGTTCATGGAATCCTCGGTCTCGGCAACTTAAGTAGCGAACCATGAGACAAACACAAGACAAGGCAGCAGATTCGTTGTCTTGTCCATCTCCATCTCCATCTCCACTCCACTCTACTCTCCGCTCGCTTTCAACATCAACTTCAACGTCAGCTCATCAACGCTTCATGTCACTGCCGATGTCTAGAGCGGACTTGCAACAGGAATATGACCCGCTGCGGCTGCGAATCTCTCACTGTAATGTCAGCAGCCACTACTCTGCTCTGCTGTGAGGAGGACATTGATTGTGAGTGGCAATATCCGTGCCTACTGTATTGTACTGTACTGTACTGTACGTACCTGCTCATGGACAGGGGTGTTGGACGTCGTCACTCCTTATCTGGACCTCATTTTTGGACTGCCAACTATGAGGGGTTTGATGAGAGCGGGCTTTAGTGATCATTTTCTCCGCCTCGCACTGTTAGTTCAGTCGCCGAGCAGAATTCTTAGGGCACCCTGCTTTGGAGAACGGACTTTATCCATTGGTCACGTCGGCCAAAGCTATTGTTGCTGTTGCTACTGCTGCTGCGTATGTGGTCTGATAGATTCGTCTAGCTCTCATGAATGGGTCATTTCATATCTTTCATATCGGAAGTCAAGTTGACTTGGGTTAAGCTCAAACATACGTCCGTTAACGGCGACCAATGCAACGCCCAAGCGAGAATTGTCACGGATGGTCTTCGTTCGGGAGAGCGGTGCAAGTGCACCTCGTTTCGTCTTCCAGATCGGGTCAAACGATCCAGATCTCGATATCTCCCCGCTCTGGCCAACGTGTGATGCCTCTTAGCCCTCCACACCTATCTTGACTTTCCTCCACTTTTGAACTCGCTTGTCTCCACCATCGGCGCCCAACTCATGATGTTGGTAATATGAACTCAAAGTCCTGGAAGCCAGTTGATGACATGTGGGAAAGTCCCGTCCAAACTGCTCCTCGTGGCGACAAGACTGCCTCTCTCGTTTCCGTGGCTTACCTTTTTTGTTGCCGGCTGCCCCGATTGGTATGGATTGTCTGCAGGGACTGAATTGTCGTCTCTCTCGGCCAAGCCTAGGCGACTCTTTCTGATCCTTATCCATTTCGAGAAACCCTTTCCATACAGTCATCCTGTATTCTAGCGTGAACCCCTGTGCTCGTGTCCAGCTAGTGTTGTAGACCACGTCTCCGACTGACCCGTAATACTGGACAAGCCATCCAGTCTGACGGCTAGAAGACTCAATCGACTTGGACAGCGATAAGGCGGAGTCTCGAAAGGTAGCTGCGCGTGCGAGGTATCGTGAGTCGCTGTCCACAGATTGACAGACTATCTCTTGACGTTGGGATACTGCTGCGGGAAAAGTGTGGAGGAACTGAACAGGGGCGAGCAGGATCGAAGCATCAAGGAAGTGCAAGAATAACGGCTGGATGATCGGTAGCGCATTGCCATATTGGTTTGTTTACGTCGACGAACCAAGCACTGAAACGAGCGGGAGGAGAAAGATAGCAACCGCCATTCAAGGACCCCCTTAATTATAAGAGAGCTTGGACGCCACCTTCACCGCACCTTATAGACAACAGACAAGATCAACTCAACACACACATCTGAGATCACATTCCATCATACACTTCTCTGTCCATCCTGAGCATCACACTCGCCGTCTACAGTTACTCAACTCTAATCGTGAGTGGCCTTCCATCTTATCGTTCAAGCTTCACCGCAGGAATTTCATGGTCAATGCTATACTCTCCTGCCTCTTTTCGCTCCTTTTCTCTTTCTAGGGAGAGAGATATGTCATATTCTCGCCCGAGAACATTGTGGCAATTCCAATCTGCACCGCGCCCTATCTTCATGTCAATATTCACATACTCGAGAGACATCTAACGCAAGTTCCCAGACTAATCCTCAGATTAAACCAGTCTTTCGCACATCATGTCCACTCCAGATGTTTATGTGCAACCTGGCACTTCGGATTCTCCATACTCAAAGATAGCCAGCCCACCGCGGGTGCTTCCTTCCCCGAGAGAAACCCAGGCGTCCCTCAAACGGTCGTTCGAAAAGTACCTCGCAGCAGACAATGGCTCTGCTGCTGTTGGGAAACTCTTCAGGCCCATCGATCATTTGGCATACGAGGAACCAAAACACATCCACACTATGGAAGAGTTAGGCTTCTCTGAAAACAGTGGTGTATCACCTGTAGCCGTTTCAGAGCCATTTCCCTTGTTTAGCGAAGAGGCCATCGACATCATGAGAAAGGAAGTACTCGACCCTGAAGTCCTGGAAAAGTTTAGTTACACGTCCGACATTGCGCCAAGGCAGATTCGCGGCTACGCTCCAAAGTAAGTCAAGTCCACCATAGATATGCATCGGTCTTAGTCACTGATGTGTGTAGACACGGAAAGTTCGTCTTCGAGGCATGGAAACACCCCGAAACCCTCGCTATCATCTCAAAGATTGCAGGTGTGGACCTTGTTCCCGTTATGGATTATGAGATCGGCCATGTCAACTTATCGATTCCGGGAAACAAGAAGGACCACAAGGATCTAGGGGATGACGATGACGGAGGAGCTATCGTAGGCTGGCACAGAGATAGCTACCCCTTCGTTTGTGTGTTGATGATGAGTGATACAACCGGAATGGTTGGTGGTGAGACAGCCCTGAGAACTGGCTTTGGTGATATCAAGAAAGTCCGAGGTCCATCGAAGGTATGAGAGACTCGGCCATATGGAACGATATCTCTAACATGGCTTGACAGGGATGCGCAGTTGTTCTTCAGGGGCGATACATTGATCATCAAGCCCTCTCAGCCTTCGGTGGGCGAGAGAGAATAACCATGGTGACCTCTTTCAGACCTCGCTCACCTAGGATCCGGGACGATACAGTCTTGAAAACTGTTCGACCCATCTCCAACCTCTCGGACCTTTACGGTCAGACTGTTGAGTACAACCTTGAGAATGCCGAGTCACGTATACGTCACATGCTCAAAAATGTCCGCGATTCTATGAAAGCTGGAGCGACCGATGTCCAATCTATCAAGTCCTTCTTGGACTTCGAAATCAAGACTCTTACCCATCTCAACAAGGAGATCGTGGACGAATCTTTGGTAAAGAAAGGTTCACTGGCGGAAGTGTGCGAAGAAGCCGCCAAAGATAAGCGTCGAAAGATTTAGATGATGGTGTAGATGATCAAATTGAGAAATTGGGAAATTGGGAAGCAGATATCGATGATGGTCAATGATCACGAATCTCTTTCGGCGTTCTTAGAGGCGTTCTT
This sequence comes from Cadophora sp. MPI-SDFR-AT-0126, assembly GCA_020747065.1. Taxonomy (NCBI): domain Eukaryota; kingdom Fungi; phylum Ascomycota; class Leotiomycetes; order Helotiales; family Ploettnerulaceae; genus Cadophora; species Cadophora sp. MPI-SDFR-AT-0126. Next base: position 2,180,414 of record JAGMVK010000003.1, on the reverse strand, counting down.
ACTTGTTGAGCTTTTTCCTGGACATCTTTTGTAATTGACGCAGCGAGCAAACCTTGCTTTACAAATCTTTCATTCCTGTGTTTGTGCGGATTGATACTTTGGTCGTTGATATTTCATGTGGAGCGATTGAGCGTGCGGCGGCTTCGGTAGTAGTTTGGTAGATTTGGATACGAGACATAGCTTAGGTAGCTTTTGAATGATAATGCCTTCATAGTTCTGTTCAGAGCATCAACCGCATCCAATAAAATACGGATTGAGGTCCGTTCCATTTGCACCCAGCCTGGAAGAATTGGACATCGCCTACCAGTCGTTCGTACTGCTGAAAAGATGTGAATCCGAGCCAGTAGCAAGAGCTATATGACGCCTCGCCGTGCAGATACCGGGTGCATTCACATCATCTTTCGACCCAACGGCCACTTGGGCTCTGCTGCACGCTGTCGACGTGGCAGGCGGCTCGTCCAATGAAGCTCGCGCAGCCCCGGATTTGCTATTGTACATCCTCGAACTTCTTCCCTTGCCTCACAGAATACCGTAACATTCTCATAACTTACGGTTTACCTGGCCTCTGAAGGGACCGGATGCACCTGTTATGAAGATCCGATAGAAGTACAGGCGAAATCGAGCTTTTAAAGTCAAATGTGCAGAACCGCGCAAGGCCGGCTGGAGCTGGAATATCAAACAAAGCCGTCCAAAGCGGCCGGGTCAGGTCAGGAGCTAGCTTGAGATGCTTTCACAGACATTTTGACATTGATCACAGTCAAGAGACTTAATAGCTGCACATATCAGTGTCCAATACTTTTCTATTAAGACATTATTCACAAGGGAGAAACTACCCCACAAAAGTGATGTGGAGGGGTTGGTCCTCTAGCCTTGTCGTTGACTAGCGCGGTTCTATTTATCAAGTCTTGGCTTGCTTGGAAGCAGCCGAAGCGCCATCCCCAGAACCTCATCCATCCATCAATCATATTGTCCTGACAAGTCTTTCTTGCCCTCCTCACCTTTGGGAGGGAACGACAATAGCAGAACGCACCAACAATACAAACCGTATTCCCGTCTAGGAGATACCGTTCTACCCTTGCAGAAGCCGGCTGAGGCTCAACCAAGACTTTTAAATAATTCCAACACCTCCTTCCTCGGATAGATGATACAACATGGCGCCCTCCACAACAACACCAAACCAACCCATGGCTGGCAGAAGAGAACCGCGAGTAGCTGGTGCTGCTGTAGAAGTACCCGCGATAGCAAGAGCAGGTGCTGCGCTTGCCTTGAAGACGAAGAATGACGCGCAGGTAAGCCCGGACGGCCATCCCTCTCCAGCAGACTTTAAGTGACGATTATGTATAGCTTGCTGCCTCTTTCAAGACCGATCTCACGGATATCCGAAACCTTGTCACTTGTACAATCTGCGACCAGCTTCTCTACGAGCCATGGACTTTGGGATGTGGTCATACCTACTGTTATTCCGTTCGTGGCGCCTTCATATCCCGCCTTGCCACAGCTAACATTTTCAGTGCCTCTGCAGCTGGTTCACTACTAATCGCCGAAAGAAGACTTGCCCTGAATGCCGTTCGAAGGTTACAATTGTTCCGGCTCCCAACTTCCTCGTAAGTCGGCTTCACCTTTACTTTTGGCGCAAGAAAGTAACAATCTATCTAGGTCAAGCAGATGGTCGATCAAGTCTTCACGAAGCGCCGAGAACTGATGCCAGCCGACGAGTCTATCGAGCAACACGCCAAACGGAGAGCGGAAGAGATTGAGACTGTGGAAAAGGACCGTAATGGTCCGGATGGCGTCTTCAAGGGCCTCTTCCCGAAGCCGAGGGCGGAGTTGATGGTGGACGAGGCAGATGGTGGTATCTTGAGATGCCCGGGCTGTGGTGCAGAGCATATAGGCGGCCCAGCTTGCACTACCTGTGGACTGGGAGTTGAGGATCCGTATGGATTGAGTGACATGGATGATGAAGATATCGAGGACCTCGAGGATCTGGACGATCTGGAGCAAGACTTGGATGTTGAGATTGGTGCTGAATTCGATCATCATCATAACGGCCAATTTGGCCACGGGCATTTTGCACATGCCTTCTTGGATGTTGCAGCACGAAATGCTGGACATTTCTACTTTGGCTACCACAATCACAATCACAATCATAATCATCATCATCACCATCTTCCCGGCTCACAGACACCCTCGGACTCAGAAGATCTCAGCGGCCTGGACAGCAACAGCGATAGCGAGGATGACGATAATTCCCTGGAGGATTTTGTGGTACAGGATGATCAGCCTGCAAACCGTCCTCCCACCAGTGTTAGCAACAGTTCCGGTCCCCATGAAGCCATCAACCTCATCTCCGATGATGAGTCAGATGAGGGCGGTGCAATTTCGAACCGTCGGCCACGACAAAGAGTCCGCTCGAATAGAAGTCCAGTAAGATTGGGAAGCATGTCCGATCGAGGGTTCACCCCTTCTGGATCTTCGGACATCCATTACGGCCATCAATATGGACCAGGAAGTCCCTCAGCTCTGACGGTTACTGATACCGACACAGACATCTCAGAAGCCGGCTCAGCCGAGCTTCTTCGACAGTCTGGCTGGAGTCCACTCGATCATGGAAACGATAGCGACGCCGAAGGTCCTATCTCACCCTATGGTTATCAACATGGTCGATATAGCTCTTTAGACACAGATGATGAAGATGATTCAGATACCGGTACAGAGACAGGTACTGAGAATGGTCACATCGATATAGATGACCACTCACGCGAAAGCCTTTCCCAGACACCAGTTCCTTCCGAAGATCGTTATCAATCTCACATCCAAGCTGGTACTCACTTCTACGATCGCAATCCTTACGAACATCGAGATGATACAGATAATGACTTGGACCACGAGGGTGATACAGATATGAATCCTAATTCACCAATGTCAAGAGATAGCCGCAGCGTGAGTGCCAATCCATACTTCAATGGCCGCAGTATCAGCAGAGACTCGGATGATATTGGTGATCTCACTCCTGTAGCAAGGGGAGAGAGAAGTGTAAGCGTCAACACTACGGAGAGTGGCGAGAGGGACGGTCCTTATGATGGCATGTGGGAGAGCGATGAGGTTATCCACCGCCGCCTTCGGGAGCAATTTGATGAGATTCGCAACGGCAATCGCGGATCTCAGAATCTTGGTTACTCTAACGACATACATCACCAGGAGGCCGACTCTTCAGATAGCTCTATCCGCCCACCCCCTGGAAGACACTCAAAACGCCCCCAAGCTGTTGCCCGGGTTCAGCAGTACGATCCTCGCATTAGCATGATGTTTGCCGAGCACCAAGCCGCAGCTGCACGAGGTAGCCAAGAGAACCCAATCTCATTCGACGACTGGGAGGGCGAGGGAGAGGTCCTTCATGTTGAACCGGCTTCTCGAAATCCTGCACGCAGAATGACAGCCTATCGCAGCCAGCCAGCTCGTCGCGTTGATCCCCTCCGCAGCTCTCGCTCTCCATCTTCGACTCGAGTCATATCCTCGTCGCAGAGAAACTCTCGTCTTCCCAGACAGTATTCTCGCCGCGGATAGATCTCGCTTTACTTTCTTTAGGAAAAGCTAGGGCCGGTTGGAGCATTTGCCGGTTATGGGTTTTTTTTAGAATAGCATTGCATGGCGTTGGTATGGCGTGATTTGATGGGTGTGAAATAGGGACGAATTTCTAAATTTGAGCGGATGGGATATGAATATGTTGCTGCTCTATACAGCAGCACCGGCGCTGGGAGGTTTGTTTGCCCTTGGAGGGAGTCTGGCCATGCTATGATCTGATATGATAAGTCAGTCACTTTAATGACAATAGAATTTTGAGGGCCTTGAAGATAAATTTGTGTACCTCCTTCCATGACTGACAATTGCCACCTTTTCTTCTGTGAGCTTCAAAAAAATACCCCGGTTTCCACGTAAGTTCAATTTATCTAAAGCTTCTAGATACATATGTTTGTCACTATCAAAAGTATGCGAATGACAGCGCCCTGGGCTATACGATGCTTGAGCTGTTCAACAGTCCGGCCAAGCCTGGATATTCTCACTCCAAGTTTGCTGTTCAGTCCACATCGAGGGTAGTCGAGGACCACTGGCTATGCAGCTAGAATTTCAAGACACACATTACTCATAGAATATGTAATATGTTCTCTGACGATAGAAATCCATTCTCTAGACTACATTGCGATATCCGCGAAAGAGTTACAGTGTGATGAAAAGCAGAAAAGCCATGACCATGAATTCGTTCCTCTCTTCCCAGTTCCATTTTCCCAAGCGCTAAAAGCAATTGCTACAAAGACCCAAAATTTTAGTTCCCTGGGGTATCTATCCATTTATTCTACGGTGACGGACTTGGCCAAGTTCCGGGGGAAATCGACATTCAGCCCTTCGGCAACAGCTAGCCAGTAGGCCATCAGTTGGAGAGGAATGACGTTCAGAAGACCTTGCAGACAGTCAACAGTCTTTGGGATCTCGATCTTCTCGGCTTGACCAGCCTTGAACTCCTCATCCCCAGGGTTACAGATGACAATGGGCTTTCCACTTCGTGCAATGACTAGAAGTTTGTTAGTAAAGCATCTCAAAGAATGGAATAAGTTGACGAACCTTGTTGGTAAGCGTTGAGAGACTTAGCAAAGATGTCATCACGGGTGAGAATCATGATAATGGGCAAATTCTCATCAACCAATGCCAAGACACCGTGCTTGAGTTCTCCAGACATGACAGCCTCGCAATGAAGATAGGAAATTTCCTTGATCTTCAAAGCACCTTCCAAAGCTGTGGAGAACTGACTGCCTCTGCCCAAGAGCAAAAGACTCTTCTGGTTCTTGAATGTTCTCGCACAAAGTTCCTTAATTGGCTGATCAAGCTTCAGGATGTCCTTGATTTGCTCCGAGATTTTTCCAAGACCCTCCATGATATCCTCACGTCTCTTCTGCTTGGATGCACGGTCCTCGCTCAAAGACAGTGCGAACATGATCATAGCGATGAATTGAGATGTGTAGGCCTTGGTAGAAGCAACACCAATTTCCGGTCCGGCGTTGACGTGAACACCACAATGGGTGAGGAGGGAGATGGAGGAACCGACGACGTTGACGATACCAACAGTCAAGGCACCACGCTCCAAGCAGTAGCGGAGAGCCATCAGGGAGTCAGCAGTCTCACCAGACTGAGAAACGAAGACGCAAGTATCGTCACGGAAAACTGGTGCCTGTCTGTCGAGGAAATCTGAAGCCAACTCAACTGCGATTGGGATCTCAGTAAGCTCTTCAAAAGCGCCACGGACGGCCATGCAGGAGTGATAACTGGTTCCGCAAGCGATGAAGATGATTCTCCTGCAACGACGGATGGTGGCAATATATGATCTCAGACCACCCAGGGTGACCACTTTGTTCTCTACATCGATACGACCTCTCATGGTGTTGACAACTGACTCCGGTTGTTCGAAAATTTCCTTTTGCATGAAATGGTCGAATTTGCCCTTCATAATTTCTTGGAGCTCAAGCTCCAGAGTCTGAATAGTTCTGACATTGGAAGATCCATCAGCCTTGGTAAGTCTGTGGATGTTGAGGGAACCCTCGTGGATGTGTGCAATATCGTCGTCCTCGAGGTACATGACCTTCTTGGTGTGCTCCACGATAGCGGAAGGATCGGAAGAAAGGAAGAATTCGGTCGGCATTGGCGCTCCATCGTCAGTCATGAAAGCTCTCGATTGCGATCTGTGCAAAAGAGACTTGTCTGGGGGCGCAAGAAGATTGCCAGCCGAAAGAAAGTTTCCGACATTTGACTTCTTCAATGCAACGTTCTGGGATGCCTGCTCGGCTGGAAGTGGTCCATCCTCAGTATACTCTACATCGACGAAATCAACCTTCATCCGCTTCTCCGTGCGTACACCAATGACCAAGGGAGAACCCTTTCTGGCAGCAATAACTTCGTGTGGGTAGTGAACAGACTTCATCAAAAGACCGAAAGCTCCCTGCAACTCCTTGATGACAGCCTTCGCCAAATCCGTGAATCCAATGGTTGGGTGTTGATCGTAGAGGTATTTCGCAAGCTTGGCGATACATTCGGTATCGGTTTCGGTCTCGAATTTGAAGCCCTTAGATGTCAAGAGAGTCTTCAGTTCCTTGTAGTTGGTGATGATGCCGTTGTGGACAACGGAGAACTCCCATGTGGGGTCAGATCTGAGAAAACAAGTCAGAGAAGAACACGTTGTGGGGATCTCGTAAGCTTACCTGTGAGGATGGCAGTTGATTCTGGAGGGGGGGCCATGGGTTGCCCATCTGGTGTGCGCAATACCGGCGTGCGAGTCGAAGATCTTGGTCATATCTGGCTTCTGCTCCTCGATGAGTTGCTTCAACTTGACAACCTTTCCGACCTCCTTGTAAGCGAAGACCTCATTCTTCTTGTCTCCGTCGACGGCTAGACCAGCACTGTCATATCCTCTGTACTCCAACTGTCCAAATAATTAGCTTGTGTTCGGAGGGTTTCGTTCGGCCGAATCTCGAAATTTGATGATCGAGGATCTGGGATAACGTACTCGAGAAAGTCCATTTACGAGAGTCTCGATGATGGTCTTTCTGTCCTTTTCAACAAGATAGCTGTTGAAATAGTTAGCAATTGCTCCCTTGCCACTGACTTCCCAACGACGGCACTGGCAGAAACAGTCCCAAACAGAGGGAGTTCTGCTCTCTGAAGACTATGCAGTATCTGCAAAAGAGGCTCTTCTGCAACTTACTTGATATATCCGAAGATTCCGCACATGATTGCGGTCTGCAGTCAAGCAACAGCTTTGAGAGATCAAAAGGGGCGCTTCGTTGCTGGTTGCGGGGTGCGAGGGGTTGTTTGAGTTGTCTGAAGCTCAGGATAATCGCAAATGAGAGGAGGTTTAATGCAATGAATCGACGCTGTGTTCTGTGATGCAACGCGTGGAAGGTGAATCAGAGAGTGGAAATGGGAATGGAATGGGATGATCGTTCGATTGCGGCAGGAAGAGGAGGAGGAGGAGGAGGAGGATGATGGGAGGAATGAAGTAGTAAATAGTCGTTGAAGAAGTACTAGCTGTATTGTACGCTACGGAGTAAAGCGAGAGCGAGCTGGGTTGGGTTGGCAAGGGCAAGTTTGAAACTCGGCTAGCCCAGCCCCCCTGTTGCCATTGCTCCAACAACCACCCAACTCAACTCAAACTGCACGGAACGGGACTAACCTGACTGATTGACTGATTGACTGACTGACTGACTGACTGACTGACTGACCTCCTGAACTTCAGCCCACAAGCGCTATTCGCTCTTACACTCCAGTACTGCTGTAAGCATCCCTGTTCTTAACCCGGTCCCCTGCCCTGGCGCATTGCCTTTGCCTTTTCCGATCGTGACGGGGCTACTAATTACTACTGCTATCACTATTTACTTGGTACACGCTCCATACCTCTCTCCGGACGTAGGTAAGGCTCTCTCCAATATCAGTTATTTGTGCAACCCATCCGTGCGGCTGATGTGATGGGTTTGATGGGCTTGACCCGTCTCACTGCATCGCTCGCTCTCGTCTTTGTCTCTCACTCTCACACTGCTCAGTAGCATTAATTGGATATTGAAAGGATAGGGGCTCGAAAGGCGTGTGTGGAGTGTAAGCAAGGCAGGGCAGGGACCCTGAGGGGCTGCGCTGTGCTGTACGAGCAGTCACAGCCACACAAGTGTTCCATTTTTAGGAGATCGACAGGAGTAGTCAGGGGTACTCGTGCTTCTGGGGACGCCATCGTCAACACAAGACAAGACATGATGAAAAAGATCTGGTTCGACACGCCAAGTTCAGGTTTCAGTCAACACGGGCCTATGACGCGAGAGCGGCAAGGTATTTTTTCTTGCCCGAACTTGGAAAAAAAAATATCAGAATTCACGGGGTATCCATTCAATAGTGCCGGCAATTCCTGATCACCATGTCATGCGGCTAGAAGTTTCTATGTGGACAACAGGTAATACGAGGACGGAACGGATGCATGTCTTTGATTTGCCTCGGAGGCGACACTGTGGCTAAACTTGCCTCATTCTTTACCATAAACATCAACAAAGAGATGGCAAAGGGGAGAGTCCAGCACATTTCACACGATGTCGAGGCTCAACTTCAGATGACCAAGAAAGTCGAACATGGCCCTACGTCTCGGTTGAGCCGAGAGACTTGTTAGTGAAAGTCTCTGAAAGTCTTTTTCTTTATTTGAAGGAGATGGATTGCCTCAAGCTCTTCCTGCCACATTCAGCGCTAGAAGAGAGCCTCGTCTGCAGGGGAAGTCAAGCTCAACGCAGTTCTGAACGAAGAGATTACATCGGGTTTCGGGAAAGGGATTATTCTCTTTGTTGTTGTCTAGGAGATGCTTTCAAGGTAGTCCTTGCCTGATATTTTAGCGGGATGCTTGGGATGATTATGACACGAACCGACATCAGATGAATGTCTGAATCAGGGAGAGGATGTGGCGAGTTGAGATGCTGCCCACTCAACCCTGTACACGGCAAGCGGCTCAAATTTGTCAATCTCAATTGCAAAGTCCACACGCTTTATCGCTCATTTTATGCTTGGAACGATCTCGTTTATTGGAATAGGTGTTTACAGTATTGATAGCAGATCGACATCTGGAAACATCGTATCCAGCCAGTCTCCGTTTCCGGCCCATAGATGGCAGGGAGTTCAGCTGTGCTTGCTGTCTTGGAACGTGAACTTGATGCTCACACACAATGTTTGCCAGTGCAGATGATGTTGAAATAGCCACCAAAGGTAGCTAGCTCAATTGCTACAAGGCTCTGTGTGCTGATGCATATGGAATCGACATCTTGTCTTCCATGACGGCTGAACAAACAAGTAGCCCTTCCCAGCAGCTTTCTGCGTCAGCATAAGAAGCAATGCATGATCCCACTTCCCAATAAAATACCCATCACCTTGCTTTTCAATCATGTCTTCTTCCAAATTCGGAGGATCACAAAGCATCAGTTGTAGAATTACGTCTTTCAACTGCATTGGTATGCTATCGCCCCCCCCCCCCCCCCCCCCCCACCCTTCTTCAGAGTCCATCGAGCGAAGTGAACACTTGGCGTTACATGTATATCTGCGAATCGAGCAATGCGTTCATCCATGGCTAGGTTGCAAAGAATCTCGCTTGTTATCTCATACGCAGTGATGTGGAGAGCAACATAAGGTAATATGGGTGCGGATGTGTGTCGGACGATGGGTATGAGTTCGCCTGTTTCGGCCCATTGACTGAGAAGCTCCATGGCCCTCGGAGCATTTGAATCGGCATATACTGGATTCCTTTCGGAAGGCCTATCACGTTCTAACGTTGTGGTACCACCGCTATTTTTGTTGACGAGTTCGAGAAGCCCTTTGCAATCTCGAGCTTTCAATTTCGTCTGGCCGAACTGGTAAACCTCGGGTTTGCCAACTAATTCGACGGTGACAGCATCATTTGGAACGATACTCAGCAAGTCAGCTTCGGTGTGCTCAACTTCCGAGGCCGGAGAGTTTTCACTTACACTGGATTCTGGTGGGAATTTTCCGTGAAAGCACAGTTGACCTGGCCCTCAGGTTGTACTGGAGAACTCACCCGGGGCTGATATGGTGGAGGTGGATCACGAATCCTACGGTCAATGGACATTTCTGATCCCATCTTTGCTCGACGTTGACAAGGTAGTAAAATCCGAGACCTGAGATGACAAGAAAGTATCAAGAAGTGGGAAGATTGTTTCTAGACTCTGAAGGGATTGCGACATCACATAACCGATGCGCGCTTGACATAGTGGACCATACTTATGCTCTTCCCATGAAGATAGTTCCCGCATCTAATGAAGACTGGTGCTACGCTTCAATCATTCCACAATCCCATCATGCTCGGAGGTGTCAGGGCTCAGCTGTGACTTTGACATCTCCTTTGGCTGTCTCGGCTGGTCAGAAGCGGAAGAGCAACATTAATGCATAGATATCTTCAATGACCGCTTCCACATTAGTAACATTCAGAGACTTCTAATCACTATTGATACTTATTAGTAAGTGAAGTATACACGGAGCTAAGATTGTAACGGACTTTCTAGCGTACCGAACTTGAAGTACACAAAGGATACAATGCTCGCATGACAATAAACTGTGATGACATCTAGATACAGAAGTACGTTGAAATCTTAATTTTATACACGCTTGCATAGAAAACTGTGGAAGTAGCCTCGATATTTGGATCTTAGAGAAAGTACCAACCAACCCAAGTGACATTTTATATGTAGATCTCAAAGTAACCTGGAAGTGTTGTTAGATACACAAATTTCCGTTTAAGTTCAAAGGTTGGAAGAAAGTCCGCCTCGGTCGCATGTCACCAGTCTGATATAGGTCAGCTCATCAAAGCTTAACTTGTGTTAATGATTGCTTTCCACCATTGCAGCTGCCACAAGACAGAAAATTGTATCGAAGCAGAAACATTGGCTTGATCTGATATCAAAAGCGGACCAAGAAAGCGGTTGGAATCTGGTGAAGGTCGAACTGATAAGCATCAGTCAAGTGTCGATCCCCAAGATACAACCCCTCCTCCACATCAACATCTGATAACGATGCCATGTAAGCCATTAAAGTTCCTGGTATTCTTGATGTGGGGTGGGAGTGTGGGTTGCTTTCGAGATATGTGAAATTCGGGCGTTTTTCTTTAAACTGAATCCCATCGGACTTCATACTCCCTTCCTTCTCTCTCCTCCCTCATTCCACTATGACACCCACAATAGAAGACAACAAAGACGAGCTCAAGAACGCTATAGCTACCGGTAACACAGTTGCTGAGAACGTGATCACATTGGACGCTCTTAAGGACATTGACGAGGAAGCCCACTATGCAATCGCATACCACCAGTCCTACCTCAACCCCAGAAGTAAAGAAGCATTCACTTTGTACCTCTTCCTCCTAGTATCCTTTCTTAACGCAACATCCAGCGGATTCGATGGCTCGCTCATGGGATCTATCAACGCCCAAGACCAATACAAGACCTACTTCCACCTCAAAGAAACCGGTTCCTCCACAGGCCTAGTATTCATCTTACACAACGCCGCTTCCATGGTAGGCTGTGCGTTTGGCGGTCCCGTGATGGACTATTTTGGAGGAAGAAGAGGGATGCAATCTGGTTGTTTGTTTACACTTGGCGGAGCGGTTCTCGCCTCGGCTGCCCAGACACTGCCTCAATTCAAAGCATCGAGGTTCTTGCTTGGCTTTGGGATTATCCTCCAGACTCTTGCTGCCCCTATTTCACAGAGATCACGCCTCCACAGTGGGGAGGGAGACTAGGAGGCTATTATAACACTTTTTACTTCGTCGGGTATAATCGTCTTGAAAGATTTGTCAATAAGAAAGTGGATGCTAACCGAGACAGCGCTCAATCACAGCAACAGGCGTCGCCTACGCCACTTCCCAATACCCAGATACACTCGTCTGGCGACTACCACTTGTACGCCAGGTTATTCCGCCCTTCCTGGTCTTCGTAGGATGGTTTTTCATCCCAGAGTCACCACGATGGCTTACTTCCAGAGACAGGATGGATGAGTGTGCAAATATCATTTACAAATACCACGGTGGAGAGGACAACGAAGTTGCGAAGCTGGAGATGAGAGAAGTAGCGCTGCATGTGAAGCTGAGCAAGCCCCAGAGTTATGGGGAATTTATTCGGGGGCTGTGAGATTACAGAGAATTGTTCAATTCCCATTCTGCGAGGTGGAGGTCAGTGCAAGATTTCTTATTTGATCGCATCCGTTACTTGGTGGTTCGCATGTGCTTTACAAACTCGGGACATTGACTGACAAACCTCATCTCCAGGCCTGGCATGGTTACACTCATCACATTCGCTTCTGTACTTGCAGGAAATTCGATCTTGACCTGTGAGTCTTCCTTGAACAATAAGATTCGCCTGGTATGTCTGCTAACATTGATCGTCCAGTCTTTCAGCCAACGATGTTAGCTGCTGTTGGAGTGACCTCAGTCAGAAGAAAGCCCCTACTTACCTTCGCCTCTTCTATCGTAAGTCCCCCTTCCAGAACTAGAGCTACACGAAAGACTTACCAATGCAAGGTATCATGCTCGGGAGCCGTTCTCGGGTCCGCCACAAACGACTGGATTCCCAGACGAACAAGGTAGACAGACCCCGTCCCACGGTCAATTTCCATCCATCTGACTCCAACAAGATCCGTATGGGGCTCCTTCAGTCTAGCAGCAGCCCCCTCCCTTGTAGCGGCAATGTCTTCTCAGGTTGCAGCTGCTACTTCTTCAGGAAGCGTGCCTTCAAAGGCCGCATCTGGTGTCGGCATCTTCGCCATCTTCCTCTACGGGTGGATCTTCAGCTTTGTATATACACCTAAGCAGGTAAGCTATGACCAATGAATTGCTCAACCTCGAAGGCGAGAAGTTGGCATGGCTTGAAGATCGAATCAATTGGTCAGATATACCTGGTCTTTATACTGTACTGAAGTGCTCAACCAAGAAATCCGCGCAAAAGACATCTCGCTCCATGCTCTGGTGAGAAACTTGGCCACCATTCTCCTCACATACACGACATCCATCGCATTAGGAGATATCAGCCGGAGTAAGTCAATCTCCCGAAATATTCCCATTCAGATTTGAGAATTTGATATAATTGACAGGTAGCAGAATACTACTTCGTCTGGATCGCGGTCGATTTCACAACAGGCTTTCTCTGGTTCTTTTTCGGCGTTGAGACTGTGGGTCGTACGATCGAGGAGCTTGATGCGTGCTTTGAAGCAAAATTCCCGCCTCGCGCGAGTTGGAAGAGGACGAAAAGTGTGAAGGATGAGAACAAGGAGATTGGGATTAAAATTGCGTACATTGGAGCTTGAAGGACATTGGAGCCTGAAAGACATTGAAGCTTGAAGGATATTGGCTCATTTGGTGGCTATCAAAGACTGGGGTGGATTGATATCTCAAGAAGCTGCTTGGTTACCTAATGTCAGACTGCTTGAAGTGGACCTTAAAAAGCGTCACTTGGTGCCGCGGGGAAGAAAAGAGGGGGAAAGAGACTTTGAAATTCAGTCAATAGTCAAGACCGAGCATGAAATAGAATCTCTGAGTGCCATATGGTATTATTACAAAGTCAAGCCTTGGGCCTGACCTATGCCAGTTCGCTAACGCAAGAAACAGACCATGATCTAGAGCTTTTGGTATTCCAGCTTGCCCTCCAGTTTCTTCGACTCGGCAACCTTGCGTACGGCCTTGTTGAAGTCGTCTTGATTGACTGCATCCCGGTAGTCCTTGATCGCGAACAGACCTCTGTGAAATGTCAGCATTTGCTCTTGTTTCAATTATGGGGAAATCATACGCCTCTGTAACGACATTTCGCAAATCAGCACCGTTAAGCCCATCGCTCATCTTTACCACACTCTCAAAGTCAACATCTCCTTCTGTAACCACCCCAGCTGCATGAATCTTCATAATCTCCAAGCGGCCAACTTCATTGGGGAGAGGGATTTCGATTTTCCTGTCCAAACGTCCAGCTCTAAGAAGTGCGGGATCGAGGGTATCCGGTCGATTCGTAGCCATAATGATCTTTGTCTTGCCAAGGTAATCGAAACCGTCGAGTTGGTTGAGAAGCTCCATCAGCGTCCGCTGGATCTCACGATCTGCTGAAGTTCCCTCCGAGAACCTGCGTCCTCCAATAGCATCGATCTCGTCCATGAAGATAATGCATGGTTCGTGCTCCTTTGCATATCCGAACATCTCTCTGATCAGACGTGCCGATTCTCCGATATATTTGTCAACAATCGCAGAAGAGACGACTACAAGTGGTCAGTCGTGCTCAGTGCACAAGATGTGGTTTGTAACATACCCTTCAAGAAATTTGTCTCCAGACTGCTCGCCACAGCTCTTGCTAATAATGTCTTTCCGGTTCCTGGGGGTCCGTAGAGTAGCACACCCTTCGGAGGCTTAATACCAACTCTTAGGAACAATTCGGGGTTCTTCAATGGAAGCTCGATAACCTCCCGCAACTCTCTGATCTGCTCGTTCAGTCCACCAATACCACCAAAGCTGACCTGGCCGGGATCCTCCAAGGACATATTGTACACGAGGGGGTCGACTTCTCGGGGTAGCATTCGCATAATTGTGAGGGTGGTCATGTCAAGAGCAACTCGGGTTCCTTGCTTCAGCGCAGCCTTGTCGACCTTCGACCTGCATCCAACGACATATCTGGGACCGGATGAAGCCTTGACGATGACTAGAGAGCCAGTGATTAGCTATAGCAGATGATGGAAACTTGGAGCTACTTACATCTCTCGTCATCAAGCTGTTTCAAGACCTCTCCAATGATCTGCCCGACACTCTGTAGAGCTTTGATATTGTCCTCCGTGTGGTCAAAGTCTTTCTGCAAGCCCTTAATCTCTAACCGTAATGCCTTCAGCTTTGCCTCCCATTCTCTCGATTCGAGTAGCTTCGTCTTGAACGATGCGAGCGCATGTTGACGCTCCTCGTCAGACATGTCGAATTATGGGAGTGACTAATGTGGAAAACCAGGAATACGAGGAGGAGTAGTCGAGCGATATGCTGAGGCAGGAAAATGCTAGCGGACGAAGTTGCTTGGGATTGAAGTTGTGTTGACGGCAACAGTTTACGGCTCGCAGCTCGCTGGTTAACGCGAAGCACCACTGCCTGGCGGCCAACGGGACAATAATGATCCGGTCCGTGCCCCGTGATATGTCCTGGCACTAAGGATGGAAATAATGAATTTGGAGCGCAGGGCAGGATAAGTGAGCAAGGATTCACTTATCCTCATGAAAACGATCTGTTTACCTCTCAGCCCAGAATTTGCCCATCGCTCTTTATCTTCTTGCTTTGTGAGGCTGAGATTCAGGATATATGATACCAACATTAGCATTGAATCAAGAACAGGTTGCTGGCAACAAAAGCCTATAGTCTATATTGTTCAGATGTATAATTTTCTTTTGGAGTATAGAATTTCTTTGCGAGATTAGAATAACACTGTCGGGGTGATGGTGCAAGCAGCTATGCTCATATCAACCATCTCTTGTCCTAAGCGGCATCAGAAGCTTGTCTTGCATTTAGTCTCCATGACCAAAGTTGATGAAGTCAACCGCAACAAGACGTGAGTTACGTCAAAAGAGGCTATTCGTCTACATATGGCTTCGGGAGTTGCTTCACATGATCTTGGAGAAGCTTGAATGGGGAATCAAAGGATCCAATGGATGAGCTGAGAGACTTGGCGTCGAGGATCTGTTTGGGCGAGCAAGGCCGCGGAGGGAGATTTTGAAGCGTGATGTGTAGGAAACATGAAGTCGCAAAGTCTAGTAAGTGGGACATGAGAATTTGAGTACTGTATCACCCCTTGAAAAAAAGGATCACATCATGTCTTGGACTTCATACGTGAATTCTTGTGCAAGTATCAATATCCCGCGACGAATCGATGAGAGTAAGCGAGCTGTTCCACCTTGACTCATTCCCATTGAAGACACTTTGTGGCATTTGAACACTTGGATCTTCTTCAGCCAAGCCGACCCTCTGTCTGGCATTCGTAGATACAGTCTCCAAATTGGGTTTCGAGGATGGTTTCGATAGGAATAGGTAGCGTTTGATTCGTCCATGGTCTCATGCTCCTGGTCTCCAAGGCCAATAAGGATTCAAACGGGTCTGCCGGATGCTCATGACCAGAGGTAAAAAGTGCAAGTGCAACTTTTCAAATATTCTTTGGAGTCTTCGAAAGTCTTCATCAGGGCGGTCTTGTCCGATGACTGTGAGATGGAAAAAAGTAATAGCGACAATAGCCCTGCACCTGCAACATAAGAAGATCGTTCTCTTATCTTTCCAAAGAAGGGGTGCAACACAGAAACCAAAGTAGGACGTAAGTAAAGCCAATCTGGCTAAAAATAAGCAATCAAACGTCAAGTCTCAAACTGCGAACATGACATGAGCTTTTATCAATTCGATTGACAGAACTGCGAGCCTGCAAAACAAGTGGACCACCTGGCCCAGGCGGTTCGTTCCCTCTCTCTTCCCTGCAAAAATCAATTATTTGCCCAGCCAGCAGCCAGCAACAGTGCAGCCGAAACCCTGCTCATCGGCGCGATTTAAACCCCTCCAGACCAGGATCAGTCCCCCACCAACCTCAGAGCTCCCAACTGAAAAAGCCCCTCACTGCCACTGCATCACACTCACTCCTCCATATTTCTCACTACTTCCTCTTTTTTTTTTCAAGCCACAACCACAAAGGTCAGTACCATTCTCTCCCTCGTCCAATTGAACCTACTGCGTACCCTACCCTTCATTTGCTTGAGCGCGTATCATCCCGCCGATAAAGGTGCATACTAGTAGTATCTCCCTCTGCTACGTTTGGCTGTCACCCCACCTCCCCTCCTATCATATTTCTTCTTCACCTTCGACTTTATCTGCCGATCAACTGACAATCTGTGTTCTGCAGAATAGAAAACCCTTACACATACAAGAACAGGTGAGCAGCCTTCATATCTACAGACCCTCCTCACTGCCATTCTGTTGTTGCACTTCACAGGAGACTAACAATCACTCCCTCCATCAGAATCCAATCATGGCCATCACCAAGATCCACGCTCGTTCGGTCTACGACTCTCGCGGTAACCCAACCGTCGAAGTTGACGTTGTCACCGAGACTGGTCTTCATCGCGCCATCGTGCCATCCGGTGCTTCTACCGGTACGTACCTTCGATACGAATTATACAAGATCCCGCTGATTTGAGCTGTGACATAGGCCAACATGAGGCTGTCGAGCTCCGTGATGGAGATAAGGCCAAGTGGGCTGGAAAGGGTGTCCTCAAGGCTGTTGAAAACGTCAACGAGATCATTGGCCCTGCTTTGATCAAGGAGAACATCGATGTCAAGGATCAGCCAAAGGTTGACAAGTTCTTGATCGATCTCGATGGAACCCCAAACAAGGGAAAGCTCGGTGCCAATGCCATCCTCGGTGTCAGTTTGGCTGTTGCTAAGGCTGCTGCTGCTGAGAAGGTAACAATTCTGGAACTGGTGGACGAACATCTTCTAAAAAATTACAGCAAATTCCACTCTACGCCCACGTTTCCGACCTTGCCGGTACCAAGAAGCCTTATGTTCTCCCTGTCCCATTTATGAATGTTCTCAACGGCGGGTATGTAAATCAAAGGCAGGTATGCGACTTACTGGCTGATGAAGTATAGATCCCATGCCGGTGGACGTCTTGCTTTCCAGGAATTCATGATCGTTCCTTCGTAGGTGTTTCGTAGCTGTTCCTGGAGGACCAGAGACCAGAATGGGAACTAACTTACCTAGTTCCGCCCCATCCTTCACCGAGGCTCTCCGCCAAGGTGCTGAGGTTTACCAGATCCTCAAGAGTCTTGCTAAGAAGAAGTACGGACAATCCGCTGGTAACGTTGGAGATGAGGGTGGTGTTGCACCAGATATTCAGACTGCTGAGGAGGCTCTTGAGCTTATCACTGAGGCCATTGAGAAGGCTGGCTACACCGGCCAGGTCGACATTGCCATGGACGTTGCGTCCAGCGAATTCTACAAGGAAGATGTCAAGAAGTACGATTTGGACTTCAAGAACCCAGATAGCGACCCAACCAAGTGGATCACCTACGAGCAACTCGCACAGCAATACAAGGATCTCGCTAAGAAGTACCCAATCGTCAGCATTGAAGATCCTTTCGCCGAGGATGACTGGGAGGCTTGGAGCTACTTCTACAAGACCTCTGACTTCCAGATTGTCGGAGATGACTTGACTGTCACCAACCCCATTCGTATCAAGAAGGCTATTGAGCTCAAGTCCTGTAACGCTCTTCTGCTCAAGGTCAACCAAATCGGTACCCTCACCGAGTCTATCCAGGCCGCAAAGGACTCTTATGCCGCCGGCTGGGGTGTCATGGTTTCTCACCGATCCGGAGAGACGGAGGATGTCACCATCGCTGATATCGTTGTTGGTATCAGAGCCGGACAAATCAAGACTGGTGCACCAGCCAGATCTGAGCGTCTGGCCAAGTTGAACCAGGTACGCAGTTGCAAAGAGCGCGCAAATCTCACTGAACATAAAACTAACCATTCTTATAGATCCTCCGAATTGAAGAAGAGCTTGGCGATAAAGCCGTTTTGTAAGTCTATCTCCTCGTTTTCTCGTCGAGCCAGGATGTGGATTATAAATACATATCTTGAGGAATCGGAAGCTTGTAGAAGCAGCACTAATTTTTATGCAGTGCCGGAAAGAGCTTCAGAACCGCAGTCAACTTGTAGATACTCCTGGGCAATTGAGTATTACGGGAAGCAGAGCTGGGGACGACTTGCAGGAATGGCATTATGATAAATGAATGAAAAGTTGTGTTTTATCCGTAGCCACTGTCTTGATGCCGACCATATTCTGTGGACCTCGGGAAAATGTGACCGCAAAGTCCAACAAGCGCGTATCTTCATGCTTTCAAGCACACAATGATTAAAATGTGACATATGAAAGTCGCTTGTGATTGACGTAGCTCTACCAAGAACTGAAAGTACGGCTCTTATTGAGCTGCAGCCCACTCGTATGAAACCAGGGTCGCAAAGTTATGAGAACATACGAGGACTTTGAGCACACATACAATTTCGACTAGGAAAAATCACAATGAATGTCACAGCGAAAGTTTTTGCAAACAAAAAAGAAACATGAAGCGGACGGATTGTGTGTGCACGTGGAAGAATCTCACGACCTGAACCCGGGCTGAAGCGACTAGCGGGTAGTCTAATGAAGTCAGGCCGCAACCAGTTTCCTTGCCCAAGCCCTCCCATCCCACAAATACTTCCGATCGCAACCCATTCTCTTTCCACCCACGAATATTCACACAAAACTGAACCCAAGACAAATTTCGAATACCCCTTTACAAACATTTCGATCAAATATTCTCCTTCAAAAACCATCACAATGCCTGAAAAGTGGGGTACGTAATTACACTCTTTCCCCGTCATCGCGTCATAATGCGACAGCCACGTCGGTTTACAACAACACGATTCATTTCGCGACGGAATCAGCGTGATGCGGCCTTGAGATCGACACTGCAGCAGTCTTTGCATAGCGATGACGTTTAATCGTACTCTTTAACTGACCGCTACTCAATCGAGCAGATGAAGAAGAGGACAGTTCGACCCCTCCATCCTCGCCACCCCAAGCCGCTGTTTCTACGCGCAGAAAGTTCGACGATGAGGAAGATGATAGCGATGTGCTAGACAGTTGGGATGCCGCGGAAGACTCGGAAGTCGAGCGTGAGAAGGCAAAGGTTGCTGCTGAGCGAAAGGCTAAAGCCGACGCTGAGGCTGCCGCGAACAAGAAGAGCAAGGCACAGCGTATCGCAGAGAAGCAGGCTGAGAAGGCACGAAGACTTGCGGAAGAGAGTGATGAGGAGAGCAGTGAGGAAGACGAGGCTACACGACGCGAACGACTGCGACGAACTGAGCAGGAGTCTGATCTGAAGCACGCTGAGGATTTGTTCGGCAACATCGGTATCAGCAACTCCCGCAAGGCTACCACCGCCGCAAATGCTGTTGTCGTTGACTCCAAGGATCCCAACTCAACCGTCGATTTGACCGTGCTCCCTCTCTTCGATCCTAAGACCAAGTTGCAATTTGAGAAACTCCGCGACACTCTCGTCCCAGTCATCTCCAACAACAACAAGAAGGCTCACTATGTTATCTTCCTTCAGGAGTTCACCAAGCAGCTCGCCAAAGACCTTCCCAGTGATCAGATCAAGAAGATTGCGAGCACTCTGACTGCTTTGAGCAACGAGAAGATGAAGGAAGAGAAGAATGCTGAGAAGGGTGGCAAGAAGAGCAAGGCACAGAAAACTAAGGTTGCATTGGTTGCCAGTAGAAATGTCTCTGCTGTTGCCGATACGCAAGCTTATGACGATGACTTTGGAGAGTGAGTCTGACCGGCTCACATCAACTACACATTTATTGACATTTAGCAGTGATGATTTCATGTGAAGCAGTCCCAGGTTTGCAGTATTGCATCAGCTACCTCTTTCCAAATATACCCCCGCCGGCAACAAGCACAATGCCTCACTGGCCTCGAAACCGCGAAAGTCACCTCGGCGCCACAGTACTTATACGCGGCACCTACAGATCACAAGATGTCTTCACCAGGTTCCCGCGGTACCACCCGACGGTATACAGGTATGGCATGATTGGGGAGGTGGGCTTTGCACGAGGATTAATGGAAGAATAAGGGCCTTTCCTTTCATCATAGACTGCATTCAAATGCCAATTTAGAACGCGTGCTCTTGTCTTGCTCTCATGGAGCTTTTGCGTTATGGTGCGTTTGGTTTGATTGCTGAGGCTCTAGTTTAGTGGACGTACGGAGAATGAATGTCACTACGCATATCTACAACATCTCTTCATCCGTTTTGATGCCTTTTGATGTTGTGCATACTGATCGTTACGGAAATCCGAGGCTCTCCTCACGAAATGACTGGTGGTTACTAAGACAATTCTGTTCACCATACTTTGAGTCAAGTAGCCTTCCTTGAATGTCACAAAGAGTGATGGGAAGCCAACTTCTGAAACATGATTTGGCGCCTTTCCATGCCTCGAGCAAGGCTTTCAAGTGCTCTCTATCAATAGTTTTCGACATTATTGCCTGCTCGAAAGTTTCTACAATGGCGTTGCGTATCTATCACTCAATAACTGTCTAAAATTCGGTCTAAGATTGGTAACTGGTGAAGCGAAATTTCATGGTCCAGCTCTTTTCCACATTTCACACCACCACAAGGTAAATGAACTTCCCGAACAAATGCGTAAAGTAAAGTTTGATTGACTACGATATTTCTTAGGACAAGATGATTTTATAGGATGATTATTCAGGAGAACTCGGTTTCAGGTGTCCTGGACAAAGCTCGCTTCACCAATCCCGAGTTGCGCTAGCATCGACCAGGAATCATAACAAATACACCTAGAGATCTGCTCATCTATCAGCTCCTTCTATATCTTACTATTTCCTGTATTTCTCTTTGCAAGATTTCTCGAAGAATCGACCGCCAAAGCGATATGATGGCTTAAGGCCACAATTGAGCCCTCGGCATCCAGTACGACAATCTCTAGGTCCATCCGCCCATTCTTCACCTGTTTTGCCGTTGTTCTGGAAAACAACCATTCCACCCCATCCTTAGGTAATGCCTTCTTGACATCCAGATTCAACAAGACAGTCGGGTACCAAAACCTCCTCCTTTTGCCGCTCTCGGATCCAGCAGCTTTCTTCTCAGCAGCCTCGAGCTGAAGATGGGCCTCAACAGGCATCATGAACATGTCTACCACGTAGCCAATTGATTCATTCGTCCACTTCTCCCCATTCGAAAGCCGGATCCATTCGTCTGACCAGCTCCAGGTCGCCTGTCCATTACGGGGGAGGTAGAATTGTGTCTTCTTGGTTGCTTTTCGAAAGTCGGCGAATGGCATGGGCCCCGATTTCATCCAGTTTTCGTCCTTGTCCTCTTTTAATTTCTTCAAGTCCACTGGGAGAGGAGCTGGAGAGAGTGAAAAGCCAGTATTGAATGAGACGCCCGATTCGGAAGCAATGTCACTCTGGGTGAGGGATCCGACAACCTCCTCTCGGTCATCTTGGGAGAGCGTGATGTGGATTACGGATGTTTGGCGACCTAGCTTTGTGTCTTTTACTGTGAAAAGAGCTCGGCCTACTTGAGTCCGTCGAAGGAAGTCGAGGTGTAGAGCGATCGTATGAGGTTGTTTCTGGGCGGAGAGGGTGGTTTTGAAGTGTGTACTGGCTACTTGTAGAAAGACTGAGGTTACATAGCCTCCATGAGGAACTTTGGGATGTTAGCTGTGCTCTTCGACCCATTGGTAAGGAGTGACGTGGAGTATCTCATATCTTTGAAAGAACATATCGAAGCACCAGAGCGATGACTTATAGCAAGAACATGGGTCATGGGTGATGAGAGATGATGTATGTCCACCTTCCACTGGAATAACTTCACTACAACGAGCAATCGAGTCGTGGAAGGGGTGTACTTTAGCACTTCCCCAACAGTGTAACAATGCAGCAATAAAGTTTTCGGCAATCAAAATAAAGAGCAACGATCCATGTCCCCCCATGGATCGAATCGAATCGATGATGACATGTCGCAGAAGGGATACACGACTTGTGAGAAAGAGAGAATCTCACCTGAACCAATAGCCCAGTCATCAGGAAATAGCGCCTCATACGTGTGGGATGAGAGAGCTTTCACAGCCGTTGCCTCCGCAAAGGACTTCTCTTGACTAGAACTAGCCATGATGATATCCCTTCGTGTCGCAGTTCGCTACGGCTGTGAGCGCGAAATTCAAAGTAGCCGCAGCTGGCGTAATACAATGATTGATACAAAATCTGATTTGACAGAAGTGGAAATCAGCGTCGAATTATCGATTACTGCTTTGTAAAGTAATCTCTAAGTGCTGTTGTAGCCATGTTGTGTGGAGTTTTGATGGAGATCTTCTATCATTCACCCCGCGACATGTTCAGGTTAGTTACCTTCTGCCGAAGCCGAGGCTGGGGCCTTTTCTTATCGATACTGGCTTCACACGCCAGCGGACCGCGATTATGTAGCTTTAACTGCTGAACTCGACGAACACTGCATGCTGAAGTATCACCCAGCACTTAGGTAGCTGACAAGCTTCAAGTGTATCATCCGGCTTTTCGGCATCTTTCAGCCTCATGATAGATGTCAGCCGGCTTGATTTGCACTTGGATATGACCACCCGTGCCGCGTCTTCCAATCTGTGGCCACAGTGAGACAGACCTTTAGTATACAACTGTAACTGACAAAGTCTACATAAGAAGGGAAATGGTGAAACATGTTGAAATAGTAACTCAATGAAAGACTCTTGGTCCAGTCAATAATGTGACTGCTTGTGCAGTTAACAGAATAGGGAAATTTTGACGAAATGAAAATATAAAGCTGCAGAGGTCGACCTGTGTTGACGATACTGAATCAAAAGCTGGGAGCGAATAGCTATATCGCAATCGGAATTTCACGTTTGTGTTGGTTTGAAGCCCGTATGTAGTGTAGAGGTGATCATGAAGAAAACTTTCCCAAGAAGTACTTTTGGAAATAGGTAGTGACTCAACTCGACATGCCCGAGACCACATATCTGCTGATGACCAACAGATTTTCCAGGGAAAGCCAAGTGACCAGCAGCCTTTGGAGCCGTGACTCGGGCAACAGCGACTATAATATGCCCGAAAAGAATGTCGACCTGGGCGAATAGAGCGATACCTTAAGAAAGCGAGCTGTACGTCAGCATGAGGTGTACTTCAGCATGCCAGAGCAGGTGGTCCCTGAAGGGTCTCGCGCCTTTTTCACAGTTCTGAAGCACCTGCAGCACATCTGCCTGTCCCCCTCGTCGGCCGTGCAGTTGATCCACCTGTCAAACGCCTGCAACGCCTGCAAATATCCAAATCGCATTTATCCCTCGCCTTGAAACATTTCGCAGCTGGCATCTTAACCGCACGTTCCCATGCCTGAAACGTAAAAGCGAGCCCTTCATAAAACTAACTCCAGGAGCGCAATCTAGAAAAAATACCTCCCCTCTCGTCTGCAGCCGCGCCGCGTTCTCCTCAAGGCGTGGGAAGCGAGTCCAACCTCAAGAACGAACCTATCCTCTTCCTTAACACCTATCTCCAATCCGCATTTGTTCTTTGCATAAGCATCTTTCAAGCATTCACCTAGATGCCCCGGATCATATCCTCAACCGCGCGCGATCGCATTATCCCAGACAGAGACAGAACACCACCAACATCCATCCCTGAGTTGCGCCTCTTGGTGGGGTAAACTTTGAAGATGGGAAATGTCAGTAGCAGACCTGACGACGGCGCTGCCCTCCATCTCAGGGATCAGACTCGATGTGAGTTTATGAGAGGAGAGTTCAAGAGTAATTGCTGATATGTGCGCATAGTATCGATCTCGTCCTTAGTAGTCACAAATTCTCGCCGTCGAACAATCCTCAATGTGGTACCAAACGCATACCCAGCGACAAAGGTGTCTGCATCCCGAGACCTTGGAGATAACAGTGTCGTGGAATTTGTCCAGGTATGCAGACAAATGTCCTGATTGTGTGTTGCTACTTTACATTTCAAGCAAACACTGACTTGGTTACTTGCGCCAGGACCCCGAAACATCAAACGCCCCCTCACCAAACTTCATACTCAAGATTAATAACGACGACGAGCTTATTTTCAAGTTTACTTTGGTTGTCCGGCAGACACAGCAGGTCATAGCTGCGACAAATGGTGGTACAGATAGTAGTAGTCTTACCGACACTTCTATCCTAGGCCTCACATATGTGTCCGTACGTTATTCAGGCCCAGACACCTGAGTATAGGAGTAGTTGCTGATCTCTCAACCATAGGCCTCGACAGCTAAAGAGGTTGAAAATCTGGTAACACGAGAATTTCACGCGGATCCCAACTTACACAAGAACGCGAATGTGCAGTTAGTGGGGGATTATTCGACTGGTGGCAGTCAATCAGTATCGTTCGAATTCTCGTGGAAATGGCGACCGCCTCGAGAGCCAACACCAGGTGGTTGGAGGAATAACTGCAGTGTAGGTCCATTGCGACAAAGATGTACTCATTACATACGCTAATACTTCACAGTTCGTTGAGTATGATCCTCGTGCTCATCGACTTGTTACTCTAGCCAGCTTTTCCTTCTGGGTCTCAAGTAAGCCACTTCGAAGCCATGAGCGAATTGCTGTATATACTGATGCATTTGCAGATAATCAAGGTTACTTGAGCCAGCCAAATTCTCCTTCCCCTCCTTTTCATCTTGTCCCTCCGCCCAAATTACGCCTTCCTTCGTCACAGTCAATGGACTCCAGAGTCAGTGGTACCGATACTCGGGAATATGACGAACCTATCTCCCCGAGCTTGGCTCCATATGAAGGTTCCGCAGCGAACCCTTCAATATCACAAAAAGATTCGGTCAAAGTGGATGTGTCTTGCCAGCGCCCTGGAGAAGACATGAGCGCCACTGAAGATGGCCCTCTCTTCCGAGCTACGATGAAGGCTCTTGAGCAGAAGACTGGTAGCATGCGACAGCGCATGAAGAAGGTCTTGAAGAAGGCGGAAGCTGCTCATATGGCGCAGATCGACTGCAACGATGCGATTGCAGGTTTCATGGACGCTCTTCGAGAAGCCTCTTCATCGAACGCAAACGCTGTTCAGCCAGCATTGGAGCATTATTTTGACAAGATTGCCCGGGAAATTCTGGGATATGAGAAGCAAAACACGGTCAACTTGCAAAGGATCATCATTGATCCCTTGACAAAGTTATACAATATCGATATCAAACAGGCTGAATCCAAGAAGAGAGACTTTGAGGAAGAAAGTAAAGACTATTATGCCTATGTGTCCAGATACCTCGGCCAACGACAGGACTCCTTGAAGCAGAAGAAGCGGGCAGAAAGTGACACAAAGTACCAAACCAAACGCCGCAATTTCGAGTTGAAGCGATTCGACTACTCCTCCTTCATGCAGGATCTCCATGGCGGCCGCAAAGAACAGGAAGTGCTGTCGCACTTGACCAAGTATGCTGATGCTCAAACTACGAGTTATCTCGCTACCGCAAAGCGAGTCGAAGAAATGCTTCCGCAGTTGGATGCTTTGAATGCGGAAGTTCAAGATGCGGATAAGGAATTCCAATATCAACGCACCGAACGAGAAGAGAAGCGTCGCAATCTCGAGAAGAGCACGGTCACCTATGTTGAACCCGACACGGTGCCTGCTGTTATGATTCCACCTCAGACCTCCCATTCTAGTACCAACACTGGCGGTGCCTATATTTCCGACTCGGAGCTTGGCCGTTCTGACAGTACAGCAACGACATTGAGACAAGTACCTACTAATGGAACAGCGATGTCACACGCGCTCAATGGGTCTCAGACAACCGACTTCTCAAGATCACCGGGAAGCCTTTCGTCCGTTGTTGGATCCATCGGAAGCCCAGGTCCAAATTCGAAGTTTAGAGGAATCCGCGACTTGGAGGAGAAGGACCACAATCTTGTTTCTAACAGCAGTGGTACTCAACGGAAGGAAGGACTTTTGTGGGCTTTGAGCAAGCCAGGCAGCCATGTTGACCCGAGAGGCCTGAATAAACAGGCTTGGCACAAGTGAGTTTCTGGCCTATATAATTGAGAAGTGGCCACTAACAAAGCATTAGATTCTGGATTGTGCTTGACGCTGGGAAGGTATCGGAGTACAGCAACTGGAAGCAAAAGCTAGACTTGCATATGGAGCCAATCGATCTTCGTATGGCCTCTGTACGTGAAGCGCGTAATGCCGAACGAAGATTCTGCTTCGAGGTCATTACTCCCCAGTACAAGCGAGTGTATCAAGCTACATCAGAAGATGATATGAACAACTGGATCTCAGCCATCAACAATGCTATTCAGAGCGCGGTAGAAGGTAGAGATATGCGAGAT
Organism: Cadophora sp. MPI-SDFR-AT-0126; assembly: GCA_020747065.1. Classification (NCBI taxonomy): domain Eukaryota; kingdom Fungi; phylum Ascomycota; class Leotiomycetes; order Helotiales; family Ploettnerulaceae; genus Cadophora; species Cadophora sp. MPI-SDFR-AT-0126. The sequence goes on along the minus strand of JAGMVK010000003.1, from coordinate 2,153,935 downwards.
GGCCCAACCAAGCAGTCGGAGGCACATTCCATCCGACGAGATATTGGTTCTATTTTGACTGGAAAGAGTTCTTCAATGAACTACGGGCACAATCATTCCGCGACACAGAGCTCCGCGGCTGCAAACAATGGCGTGTTTAGACGAACCACTGTTGGTGCCAGACCCGCTTATCACCGCCAAGGTAGCAGTGGGTTTGATGAGAGCCCCGACAAATTGCTGCAGGTCTTGCGGGAGGCAGATCAAGGTAATTGCTGGTGCGCTGACTGTGGCTCTGGCATTAAGACCGAATGGGTGTCGATCAACCTTGCCATAATCCTGTGCATCGAGTGTAGTGGAATCCACCGCTCACTCGGTACCCACATCAGCAAAGTTCGATCGCTCACTCTAGACATCAACTCGTTTACCACGGATATTGTTGAGCTCCTCCTCCTTGTCGGCAATCGGGTGTCTAACATGGTCTGGGAAGCAAAATTGGATCAGTCAACCAAACCATCACCACAAGCAACAAGAGAAGAGAGACTAAAGTTCATCACTGCCAAGTATGTCGATAGGACCTACGTCGAACCAATCACGTCTACACTGTCAAGATATGCAACCGCAGATGAGACTCTTTTGGCAGCCGTCAAGAAGAATGACATCCAACAGGTCATTTACGCTCTGGCCTTGAAGGCAAACCCCAACGTTCTCGACAAGTCAAGAGGGACTCATTCTGTATTTTTGGCTCTCGCAGCTGCGGATCCCGCTTCGCCTTCACCAGTAGCATCGCCCTCGAGACCCGATACTTCGGCGAAAGTCGTCGCCTTTCCGATTGCTGAAATGCTTGTCCAGAATGGAGCCGAGATTCCGAGCACTCTACCTGCGTTCCCATTGAGTCGAAGTGCTTCTCTCTACATTGAGCAAAAGAGTGGTCGGGGAGCTTCTAGCAGTGACACCTTGGGCTCCTTGCCAGTTGGTAACTCGGCGGAGAGAGCTCAGAAAGACCGTGAGGCACGACTGCAGAAGCGAGTTAGTGCTGGAGGACGTCTTGCGAAGGCCCCAATACCTGAGCGGTAGCGGAGCCGTTTCGGCGGCTTAATGATGCGATGATCGGAAGATACCATGGGCAAGATTTTGCATTGTTTTGGCGTTGTATTTGATTATTTGGCTGCATGCTTTGGACAAGGCATGAGACTATGGAGGGCACGAGGTTGGATGCCCTACTTCAACGATGTCGGGGTTGGAAAGGCAAATGGATAGTAATACTAATGGGCTGGGGCCTTTCAGGAAGAGGCGCTTGGTATCATTGCAGCTCTGGCTCTGGATATTGGCAACCGGAATGTTTATGATGATTGTACAGAGATACTCCCTTCATGTATTGGAAGTTCCCCTTGGGATGCCTCGCTTCGCTCTTTTTCAATTTTCAAGAGTTCGCAAGAAATGCTGCGAAGTCCTGTTTCAATTGAAGCATCCCACATTTGATGCGAACTGATTGTCCTTCTTTCGTTGGCCGGATGCTCAGATCTAGTGTATACTACACCATCTCACTCTTACTTGCAAGAAGAAGCGTTCAACTTGGTTTTTGAGCAGGAGACAACCTTCCACATCAGGGTAGTTACCGGGTCCCATGTTTGAAGTCGCATCTGGACTCTGCCGTCCTTACCATGATATCTACCTACTCTAAGGGTCTCTACTCTTCCTCTCATGTCAGCAGGTAATCAAAGCCTCACCTGGATCAATTCTACCAGTGCCACGCAAGGCGGATGTCGGCACACCGAGTGTGCACTGTAAGTAGATAGATATTTCTTCAAATAATCACAGGCCAGTTCGCCTGTCATGCACAGTGACGTCGAAGAAACCCTGATCGTCCACAGCACAACCAACTTCCAAGTTTTGGATGGCCGTTGCGGGGTTTTGAAACGCCCAAAATCTCTCCAAGGGTTATGTTAGCTGCGATGATTTTGTAATTGCCGCGACATTTTAAGGCGTTCATGTGCGTCAATCATCGACTAGATCTGCTTCTGCGTCTGCTTTTGGTTCAAGCCGTTGCCGCTGTCGCCCCATTCATGTGCCTGCCCGCCCACTCGCCATAAAGTCATCGTCCGCAGCCAAGCTTTTTGACAAGGGCCTCGAAGAAAGCTTGTATTTCGACCCCTCGCCCAGCCACCGGCCTCGAGTCTTGCCGTACAACCGTTGTGGATCCATTGTCTCAGCAGTTCTCAACCCGATAAGGCGACTGAGAGCAATATACGCCGGAGCCAGAGTGGAAGTTATAATATCACGCGCCTAAGACTTCCTCGTGCTTACACTGCCTTAATTGGCGCTCCTCCCCTCGAGTTGCGCACGCCGAGCTTCCCCCAAGACTTTCAAGCAAGCCAAATCCAAACTAACAACAACGACAATGGTGGATGAAAAGGACGATGCGCCGCTCAACGGCCAGACAAACGGAGCAGATTCAAACCAGCAGAATGAAGGCGAAGGGAAAGATGCTGAGAAGCAGACTGAACATCAACACAAGCTGAAAGATAAGATGACGAAGAAGCAAGAGAAGCTGAGATTGAAGGCCAATCCACCCGGAGGCTTCGATGCGACCCCGATCCCTTCTGCGCCGGACGGCTACACCGTCAAGTTCACTTTCCACCGCGCGAAGAACCTCCCAGTCTCCGATCTGAACTCGCGCTCGTCAGATCCCTATATCCACGCCACGTTGACCTCGGCGTTAGCAAAGAGACACAAGGAAGATCCGGATTTGATTCTAAGGACCCCAACCGTACATAAAAACACAGATCCAGTCTGGGATACAGAATGGATTGTTGCGGGTATACCTTCGAGCGGCTTCCGCCTAAAGTGCAGACTATATGACGAGGATGCTTCAGATCACGATGATCGGCTTGGAAATGTGACGGTCTATGTCAATCGCATAGGCCCAGATTGGCAAGGCATAAAAGACGAGAGCTTTGATATCAAGAAGCGCATGGCTAGCAAGAGGGCATACATGATTCGGAGTTGTGCTGTAATGCTCAGCAATGTGAAAATGAGCGGAAACCTCTGGCTTAGTGCCGAGTTGCTCGGAGAATCAGATAAGCCACACGGGCGCATGTATACAGTAGGATTAACGTCATGGGTGAAGCATTACTCTCCTATGATTGGGAGAATCGCAGGCACAAAGGCTCCTGGGAGTTCGCAGGGACAATCAGAAGGCTCCGAAGAGAGCAAACCCAAGACCGAGAAATACGAGTGAGTCTTGCTCACCACTTTGCAGAGTCAAACTGATAAGCTGCAGCTTTCAAGCCAATCAGTTCCAACTGGAAGGTCCAGTGCCAGCAGAGCTGTATCATCGTTTCGTCGAGTTTAAACCATTTGTGAAAGGGATGTTCTCGAAAGCTGGACTACGAGGACGAGTCCTTAATCACGCCCTTCATCACCAACATGCCTCTGTTTATAATTTCAGTAATACCACCGAATACGGGACGGTAAAGCCCAAATCCGAAGAAGCAGCTCTCCAATTCTTGAAGATGGTCCATTTTGATGAAGGCGGCCGCATATTTACTTATGTATTGACGCTGGATGGTCTTCTTCGCTTCACGGAAACAGGCAAAGAATTCGGAATTGACCTCTTATCCAAACACACCATGCATAGCGATGTAAACATTTATATCGCTTGCTCGGGTGAGTTCTTCGTCCGACGTCTCCAACATCCCGAGAAATCGGCTACATCTCCAGAACAAGAAACACATCCCAACGCCGACCTCCCAGGCGGACCACCAAACTCTGCACCACCCAAGAACCCCCGAAGCTACGAGCTGGTGATAGATAATGACAGTGGGACATACAGGCCCAAAGGCTCTGTCCTCCCACAGCTGAAAGAATTTCTAAAGAAGAATTTCCCAGGCTTACATATCATTACGAAAGAATGCACAGATGATGAACTGACAAAAATGAAAGAGGAGCAGAGGGAGAGGAAGAAAAAGGAGGGTCGGAACATTCATATGGTGCAGAACAGTGATGATGAGATCAGCAGTAGTGATGAGGAGGCGCTGGACAGACATGAGAAGAAGTCACGGAGAACCAGGGCTTTAGATGCTCTTGAGGATCCAAAGAAGGCTGCCAAGGACCTCATGCCTGGTGGTCATGGAAAGAAGGAGAGGGAGGAGAGGGAAACGGAGGGGGATCGGCCTGAGAGGGAGGCTGGGACGAGTTCTTAGAGACCAGCCCCAAGGGAAGTGTTAGTAGTGGGAGAGAGAGACTTGTATTTTTCTGTATGTATTTAGGGAATTGGCCATCGTATTCAAGGGTGGCAATTCGGTATTTACAGTTATTCTTATCGTTGGTATGCGGATCAGCGATTGGGTTGCCGGAGGGTTTCGGTTGGTACGGCTTCAATATTAATCTTTAATGCAGCGTACTATTTTGTATGAGTTGACAATCAAGTCCAGATGGTAGTCCGGCTTTCATGCTTTTATGTTAGACAATACGCAGAATTCATCGCATTACTTTTTCTTCACTCTACAATCTCACTTGCTGACATAACTGCCGGTACCGATATGCCATAATCACGAATCGTATATCTCAAATCCTCTCGTATCTACAGTACAATGTACACTCCACCCCGTGCCTCGACTAAGATATCATATCCTCATGCCCATATGCGAATCCTATGCATACCCAGCCATACATACAACCAATGAAGTTCAAAGAAAAAAAAATTTAGTGGAGAAAGAAATAAAGTCCCTAGTCTGTCCGATGACATTATCGAAGAAGAGAAGCCCAGACAAGCGCAAACAATGCAACGCTGGTGGAAAAGAAGCCGACCGAGCCTAAAACCAGTTGTGTCTACAAGACGGTCATAGTTAGGAAGGTCCGGAAATGAAAACAATGGCTCGCTAAATTCAACAACACCTGCTGCTCCAATCCTTATATGGCCATGTCCGAGGCTTTTGGTACGGGGCTTATTCAATCACACTTACACTCACTCACACATATGCGGACGACAAATATACATCATTCTTTCATGATTGTGAAAGCTCTCGCTCATTCCCATGCAATTAGTTGAACTTCAAAGGCTCCTTGTTCCCTGGCGTTTCTCCAGCAGGGAACACCTCTTCGACCTCTCCTGGCCCCGTGAGAGGACTAAAAGCTTCGACCTCCTCGACTTCATCTTCGTCTTCTTCTTCGATAATTTCACCGCTTCGCTTGCCGACTATGCTCGCACTGCGACTGTGGCTGCCTGTTCTGGCGTGGCCACTGCCACTCCCAGCTGGGCTTGGCGATGAAGTGTTCAGCATGGGGCCTTTGAAGATGTTCTTTTTCCGCTTGGCGAAGACGAGACCGCTTGTGTTGTTGGATCCGAAGCCGTGGTTAGAGTTGCCCCACGGGCTTTCATTGAAATTTGATATGGGAGGTTGACGGACGACACGAATGTTGGACGGGAAGCTTCCTGTGGTGGGGGTTGCTGGGAGAACTTTAACGGAGTGGTGCGGACTTCGGGTCGCTAGAGAGCCTTTGCTCATTGAGATGGACCCAGAGCCGTTGGAGGAAGTAGATGAGGCTTTGGAGTGGGTGTGATGATGGTGGTGGATGCTACGAACCGAGGAGACGGATGAGGATGTGGATTTGCGTCCTCGGAGACCTGTGCTAGACCTTCGGAACGTCGACCGAGGTGTCAATGGAGATGGGGAGAGAGAATGACGCTTATTGTTTGGAGTGGTATATATCCGTGCAATGGGTGGGTGCGAATGGTTCCCCGTTGGCAAAGCTGGCCTTGAGGCAGGAGGAGTTTTTGAGGTTGCAGGCCGTGGGCTTGGATCTTTTCCACCAGCTCTTGAACTGTTTGTCGATTTTTGGAGAAGATCAGGTGTCGATCTCGTCATTCTTTTCCCAGGAGACTTGGCACGTTTTGCAGAATCCAGGAGCCAGTGTTTCCAATTAGCAAGCTGGTTAATGAAAGCATGTTGATGCTTTCGCCTCGGTGGCCTCGGTGAATTTCCGTTTGCTGGTGGGGCCAAAAGATCATGATTCGATGTGACCAACTGTAACGTACTGCCCCGAGATCTTGCACTTCTCAGAACACCTTCTTTGGGCGGTGGTATTGGGCGACGATGCCGGGAAGAGCTTGCTGAGCGTATGGAATCCTTCTCGATTGGCGGAGGAGCGTCTGGGGAATCTAGCTTGGAGGCTTCCGGCACCCCAGGAAGCCCTGCAAGAACAAGTTCTGGATAATGTGCACTGCGTCTCTCCTTTCTTCCTCTGCTCCTTGGTGGATCATTAAGCTTGAGCTCTTGTCCTTCTTCGTCAACACCTGTCAAAGTGGGGGCCATTCGTTCCAAACGACTACTTGCGCCACTGAGTCTCCGTGACGCCCGAATTTCTGCCTCCCTTTCTTTCCGCTTGCGTTCTCTCCGAGCTGCTTTACGTTGCTCTTTCTCTATGAGAAGTGTCCACCAACCTGCTAAAGGATCACACCGCCGTGCTAGGACATTTTCAATTACTTGGTCGATATCCACTCCTGCGCTGCGCATACGTTCTAAGGTCTCTTTCTCCAGAGCCGTAGTGAAAGGAGGTGGTTGTTGAAGCTTCAAGATGACTTGCTGAGCAGGTGCATTTTCCGCCAAGAAAGGATGGGCCAGAATGTCGGGCAAAGATGGACGGAGCAGTGGCCGTTTCGAAAGTAGTGAGCCCAGCAGAGACCGAGCATCTGGCGTGAAGTGATCCGGCCACTTTGGCTCCGTGGTCAAAATCTTAGTCCTCGTAGCATTGTCGTCGTCCTCATCAAAGGGCAATTCGCCGCTAAGAAGCGCGTAGAGAATAACCCCCAAGCTCCAAACGTCAACTTTCTCGCCTGCGTACTTTTCTCCCTTGAGCATTTCCGGCGCAGAGTAACATATGGTACCGCAGAATGTCTGCAAGTAGCTAGCCTTCCCTTCATATTCTCGGGTGAATCCAAAGTCACAAAGCTTGACGTTCTCATTCTTGTCCAGGAGGATGTTTTCGAGCTTCAGGTCCCTATGAACACACTGCAAGTTATGAACGTAAGTTACTGCGCCAACCAGCTGAGTGAAGATCTTCTGGACTTTCTCCACTGGTAAAGCCCCATGGTTCAAGAGGTAATTGTATAATTCGTCGCCTGTGATCCGATACATTAGTGACTGGGATCTAAGACCTAATGTATTCGTACCTGGGCAGTATTCCAACACCAACCACACGAGACTCTCCGTGACTATAACTTCGTAAAGCCGGGCAATATGAGGATGGATGAATTGTCGGTGATGATGGATTTCGCGAGCGAGGTTCGAATCATCCTTGTTGGCAGACTTGAGAACAACCTGCAAGATCCCGTCAGACCGCCATTCCGATGTATTACTTTGCTTTCTTATTTGGACGTACTTTGGAACCATTGGTGAGCTTGTGGGTTGCCAGATAGACCTTGCCAAAGGATCCCTTCCCAATCAGACGCCCAAGAGTGTAATTTCCTACTGATCGAAGGTCTTTCGACGAGAACTCTCTGGAAGGGTGGAATGTCAGCCTATGTAATTTCTTCCGTTCGAAGGCTGTGACGTACTCCAGTAACTCATGATATGAATTGGCAAGCTGGTGATAGTCTTGTTAGCTTTGCGCTTCTGCCAGAATGATCGCTGGGAGGCATTGAGAAACCATGTAGAGGGGCTCACCTTTGCTTTCCGACCTTGCGATTCAGCCTTGAGCCTTGCCGTCTGCATACCAGTCACCTTTTACACCTCCTTCTACTGTGTGTGATAGAGGCTCTGAGCCGGAACATTCAAGGGGACGCCGTGGTTTGGAGGTTGTTCGGCTTCAGGTTGGTGGAGAGGGAATCCGAGGGTATGTTGATGGGAGGATGTTGGAGATGTGAGGGCGTGCCTTGGGGATGGAGTTCGGTCTGCGCATTGAATTTGGAGATGGAGCTTGGCGATCAATTAAGGTGTTGGAGTGAAGATCAATATTAGATTACAGATTTCGAATCATGGTACAAGATTGCTCGGACGGCGCAGGGGGCTCCTTGATTCAGGTACAGCACTCTGTATGGACGTGGTCCCTGCTGACTAAGTCTTTAGAGGTCTCTCGTGGCGATGTCAATAATCAGAAGGGTTTAGTTTGGAACATTCCGAAGGTTCTTTGTCCTAGCCATAGTAACCTTGTCTTAACGCAATCATTTGGTTGTACAGTAGATACTGACTTAAGCTCTAGACACTTTGAATGATACAATGAATAACCAAGTTCATAAAGATAAATGTTGCTTCCCTCTGGGTAATTGACGAATGGCTGAGGCACAACACGTAGCTGATATTGTAACACTTATGATTGTACTTAGCTCAAGAAATGATCTGACATGCGTGTTAATGATCTGGAAAATAGGTCATTTGCTTCACACCAGGATCACGGGCATCAATATTATCCTGAAGTTTGGTGGCCTTATTTTTGTACTCACTGTGTAAATGAATGAACCCCCGTCCTCAAGAGCGCTAAGATGGTCCTTGAGATGGAGCACGCAGCTGCGGGGATTTCTGAAATGGACCTGTGTTGAAGAACGCTGTCCGGGAATCCATGTGCGACTGGCAGGATACTGAGAGCATCAGGGGAGGGAACTTAAGGGGGAAATGCCGCCATAACTAGAGAGCGCCTGTATTTCATATCTCATGCTGATATCCGCTAATAGTACAGTGCAAATGCCAAAGCAGCTCAGTTCACCTGCGTTCCGTAACCCCGGATTTGATCCGCACTGAAATCTGTTAGTTCTGGCTCGAGGAAGACCACAAAAGACAACTTACAACGCCCAGCTCTGGTTCTCTAGCTTCTCATTCTCCTTCAGCTCAATGCCATCCTTCGTGACCACCGCAATAGAGTATTTGTCCAAACTTCTCGCATCTCTGTAATACAACACCTTCATGCTCTCCTTGACTGCATCCACTGCCTGCTCCTTGGACAACTTTGATGCAGCCATCTCATCCGGTGCGATCTTTCTCATAAGCGGTTGAGCCAAATGCGCACCATAACCTGTTGCCAAACTGGGTGAGCTGAATGCAGTACCCAACAAATCAGTGCTTGCCAGGAAAGGTTTGCCCTCTCCATCCATACCAGCAACCAGGACCTGATTCCACAAGGGATTGAAGTCAGATCTGCGCTTGTAGAAGACTTTGGTAAGGTATGTGTGGAGGTTCTTTGCGTTCAGGGTATGCCCAGCGGTACCATATGCTTCTTCGGTGTCTAAGGAGGTGAGGAGTCGGTCTAGGTATTGCATGTCTGAAACATCTCCACCAAAGCCAACTACAGTTGTCTCTGCGAATACGCGCAGACGCTTTACGTCGGTGAATCGGGCAAGGGAACCGTACGAAGCTTTTGGGAGCCAGTTGTCAGTGTGGTGTCGTCAAGGCTCGGATTTAGAAGCACGAACCAAGATTATCTGCAGCGATCACAACACCGTCCTTGAACTTTATGCCTAGAACCGAAGTACCTGTGACGACAGGGGATTGTGTGTGTTGATTTGGGACATTGCCTTGAAGATATGAGGCGTCGTATGCACCGTAAACATCGTCTCTGGGCTGTTGTATAAAGAAGTATCAGCGATCTGAACACAAAGCTCTCCCATGGCATAACTCACACGTCCCCAGGCTTGTGGAAGATGATTCATGGCGAAGGTGTCTGTGGGTATCTAAGGTCGAGAGAGGTTCGTGGATGGTCGATGTTGGGGATGATTCCAGATTGCGTTGATGTTGTCTGGAAGCTCGAGAAGCTCCCCAGCCAGGTACCAGTGACGCGAAAGCTCCAACTCGCCTCGCTTCGGCAAGCTGCGCCAAAGCGACGCGCCTCAGGCCGAACAGATCTTCAAGAAAATCCACACCTCTACCTCCGTAACTTCGATCTTCAACCAAAATCGAAAATGGCAGGATTGGTCAGTTACACAAGCAGCGATGAAGAGGATCACATGGAAGTTGATGTTGCCAATGTAAACGTAAGTCTATGCTTTAAGTAACGTGTGGAAGGCGCTGACGGGGTAGTCAGGCGGACCGAACTACAACTACGAGAGAAAATACAAATGGTCACCGGTCCAGTAAGTCTTCGTGTCCTATTCTTGAAATATTGTTTTTAATCAGCTTGTAGATATCCAGCAGAACGGATCAATCACAGGGCCAATTCTCCCCAATACAGAGACACCTGTTGTTGGACCGAGTCTTGGACCTGCTGCAATCTTTCCAGAAGCCCAATTGCTAGAGGAAGAGGACGAAGACCTGGCTGAGGCTCCTCTATCGCCTTACTCTGCTAATCGTGCTCTGTTACGAGATCTGACTCTCCCAACTCTTCCAAACTACGATATCCCTCCATCACCTCCGGGATCACCTCTACAGAGCACCAACGCCAAATTCAAGCATTTCCTTGATTTAAAAAAGCAAGGACTCCATTTCAACGACAAGCTAGCGAATTCCTCAGCGCTCAAGAACCCAAGTCTCATGCAGAAGCTGATGGACTTCTCTGACATCGATGAAGTCGGTCAATATGCGACGACATTACCCAAAGAACTTTGGAATCCTGACGGCTTTCCTGCCTACGCTTTCAAAGAGGAACTTGCAAAGAGTCAGCAGAAGATTCTGAAGAGGAAGGAAGACGAAAAGACCAGAGGCCAGCGGGAGACCTTGGATTTTGTACCCGCAACTTCACCTTTGGAGCCAGGGAGTCGAAGTGGAACGCCGTCTAACAGCAAGCCCGCCCAGAGCGCTGCAGAGAGAGTAATGGCAGGACTCGATAGAGGACAAGGTGTAACACGGAAGTCGAGGTTCGATAAATGAGGCAATCAGCTACGTGTATTAGAAGCCACTACAAAGTTATGGCTCTTGTGAACCGAACTCTGATGTGGCAATTGCAGCATTGCCTCGTCCAGAATGATTTGGCAAGGGATGATGAGCCATGTCCCAAGGCGGTTTGAGAACTTTCACCAGAGAAAATACTCGGCTGCTCCAGGGCCCCAAGGTTATCACAGGCACATGTTTGTTGTCTCTCACAGAGCCTCAGCTGATAGGAGACTACCAATTGACTCAGGTCACGGGGCTCTGGCAATACACCAGGAGGATGGAAATTTTGCCCACCAGCCAACATCCGCGCTGCAGCGATAACTCACAGCAAGTTGTAGGCCAGACCAGCGTCGATAGATCCCTGATCGGCATGAAGGGCTTGCTATTCAGTTCAGGCTTAGCGCTACCCAGCTACTTAGTGCATATGTTCACCTGGAATAGATTAATTGCTAAGCCATGCATTGTGCTTTCTAAGTCACTCTTGAAGCAGTTTTCAACAATTATGGCGTAAACCTCAGCATTCATATCCCTATCATCTTGTTCCCTTCCATACTCGGTGACCCAACGTGGTGGTAGATATTTGCAAGGGTCGGCTTCTTCTGTCGCTTACTGCCGTCCCTTTTGAGACGAGGACGAGTCGGGGTAAGCAAATCCCCCGTGGTCCATTCTTCCCAGTTCCCTCTGCCAAGACCCTCAACTCCAACAACATCCAACGATTTGTCCAACGTGAATTCGCTGTGGTACTTGCTCGATTTAACCGTGCTCAGGCACAATAGGCCCTGCTTTCTTTTCCCCAAAGCTTGGAAGTTGTTTTCACGACGTCAGTAGAAGTCACTGTCGATTGCTCCTTCTACTTGCCTTGCCTTAGACACCTCCCGCCGCACAGCTTGCTAGGCTCCTGCCTGCCTGCCTTACAAAATGGCTCCAAGGGAGAAGAAGGGTCAATTGAAACGAAATAGGGTATGTCAGAGCTTCCTTTTTGCATTGTTAGCAATGTCTGCGCCTTTCTTGCGATCGCTGACAGTGGTTGACGCAGGCTGGAGCTTCGGAAGACAGCAATGGCGATTCCTCGAAGAAACCTCGTCGGTCTACTCGAATTTCGGAGTCCCAAAGTACGCCTGTTTCACAGAAACAACATTTGCCCTCGCCAATAACCCAGCAAGACTCCGTCTCGTCAACTGAAGCCTTTAAGGAGGGAACAGCAACACCTCCCGAGGGTCGCCCTAGCCAGCTTCATCATCGACCCATCGACCAAAACTTCATAGACGGCCATGGCATATCATCCCCTCCACAGGACACACAGGCATTCTCTCAATTTGTCTACCCAACAGCTGCGCTGTCGGAGGAGGTCCAAGATGAAACGGAGGAAGGGGTGTGGGGATATCTCCTTCCTCTTGATGCAAAGTACGGAAAGTCATTGGTCTTGAAAAAGCGCAATGCTTGTCCGTTACCAGGGAAGATGGAGGACTTTGGCAAGGACAAGGACCGGAAGTCGAAGAAAGGCAAGGGCAAAGGCAAAGACTTCAAGAAGGAGGAAGAGATCTACGAAGACACAAAGATGAACGGCATCGCCTCCGGAGGTTATCTGATAGGCCGCCACCCCGAGTGTGGTAAGTCCACCCCAGTAATTCCTCAAAGCACCATACTGACATAGGCAGATCTGATCATTGATGATCCTATCGTCTCAAATAGACATTGTCTCATCTTTACCGAGAACAAGGGCGGGGACACAGTTGCTGTGGTAGAAGACTTATCGAGCAATGGGACATTCGTTAATGAAGCTGTCATTGGACGAAATAAACGACGAGAGCTCGCAGATCAAGACGAAATTACCGTCCTGGATAAGGCAAGGTTTGTATTCCGATACCCAAAGAATCGCGAAACAAGTGCTTTCTTGCAGCAATACACGCTTCTTGAGAAACTTGGAAAGGGTCACTTTGCAGAGGTCTTCCTGTGTGTCGAGAAAGCAACTGGTACTCGGTTCGCAGTAAAGATCTTTACCAAACAGCCAGGCGTTGAAGAACGTTCGAAGACCGAGGGTTTACAGCAGGAAATCGCAGTTTTGATGGGTGTCAGCCATCCAAATCTGCTTTGCTTAAAGGATACATTTGATGAGACCAATGCTGTGTATCTGGTTCTGGAACTGGCTGCTGAAGGAGAATTATTCAACTGGATCGTCATGAAGCAGAAGTTGACTGAAGAGGAGACAAGAAAGGTCTTCATTCAGCTGTTCCAGGCAACTAAGTATTTGGTACGTTTTCTCGGAAGCCCTCCAGTCAGTCGTACTTGTACTGACACCAAGCAGCATGAGAGAGGAATTGTTCACCGGGACATCAAGCCCGAGAACATACTCTTGACAGATAAGGACTTGCATGTGAAAGTGGCCGATTTTGGGCTGGCGAAAATCATTGGAGAGGAATCCTTCACTACAACATTATGCGGAACCCCCAGCTACGTTGCACCTGAAATTCTCGAAGACTCGAGACATCGTCGATACACCAGAGCCGTCGATGTCTGGTCGTTAGGTGTCGTACTGTACATCTGTCTGTGCGGATTTCCTCCCTTCTCAGACGAGCTCAACACGAGAGAGAATCCGTACTCTCTCACACAGCAGATCAAAACCGGAAGATTTGACTACCCTTCACCATACTGGGATTCTGTTGGAGATCCAGCCCTAGATCTGATCGACCGGATGTTGACCGTTGACGTTGACAAGAGATATACCATAGATGACTGTCTTGAACATCCATGGACAACCAGAAAGCCTTTGAATCTAAACGACAGCACCGATGGTCTCGTTGGCGGAATTGCAAATTTGGACTTCAGCAAACGCAAATTAGCTCGGGAGCGAACTCTCCTCAGCAGTATCAACGACGTGAAGATCACTAGGGTCATTGAGATTGAGCCCAGCAAAGATCCAGTCAAAGTTTACGTCAAGAATCCAAGCGCTAAGAACCTGCAGAACAGAGTGAACAACACTACTCCTTCGACGAACGCCAACGGGGCACCCAAATCCATTCCTGGACCGCCAAAGCAAGAGGAAACACCTTCGGAGTCGAGAGATCCGAATGAATTCATGGCCCTTGGAGGTAAGGGGGACATCGAGCTATTCGGCAATGAAGGTTCGATCTATTCTAAAAACGACGTGCGAGTGAAGAGTTTCTGATCGATGAACAGAGAGTTAAGGCTGTTCAGACGGCAGTTTTCTTTATATTGGGCTAGATCACTTTTCCATATTGAGGTCAATGACGCTTTCTATATCTTTGTAATATTTTGCTTGTAAATACTGGTAGGGAGGTCAATCTGGGTTGGGACAAAAGCGGATTCAGTACTTGTGGGTCGCGTCAGCCACAGGCTGATTTTACTGACGTGAAGCACGGAGGTGTTGAAAGTCGTGGTATTTGAAAGGGAATCAAAGCAAATGAATGATGAACTCTGCAAATTTGAAGCACTTGTCCGTATTTCTTCGAAGAAGCCTGTATCAGTATGTCTATATGGGTTACAAGTATATGATCATGTACCATATATCCCAGAACTCCGATTATGCAAGCCCAACCACCCAAGCCTAGCTGTAGCATCAGCTATCCCAGACACCAACCAGAACCTCCGAGTCCATAATCTACAAAATTCCTAGAACTTTTATACATATTCGCTAAGAGTGAGTGAAGAATCATTATCATCATGCCACGTTCCCTGCCATCCCCATAAATAGTGCCTGGATGGCTAATGAAATCGACCAGAAACCGACTTTCTTCAATCGTCGCAGTCGTGCCTGGCTGTCCACCACATCTTTGGCGAACGCTTCATAGGTCTCTGCAGAAAGGTCTTCCATCAATCCGCTATCAAAGATGGTCCAGCTGCCATCGAACTCGCTGGCTCGTTTCACAATTCGGCAATTGATTGGGATGAATGTCTTTTGGGAATTAATGTAGGCCACAATGGGCCGGATGAGCGCTTGGTTGATGTAAGACAAGTCGCGGGTGAAGAGAGGAACTGAGGCTCTGACATCGTTGAGGTGGACTCGAAGATCCATGACGAGGAATCGCTTGTCGTCGTCTCTGTTTATCTTCTCTTGATAAGCAGCTCGCTCTTCCGGTGTGTTGAGATCTGCAGTCCGCGGGTTCTCCAGGATGTGGATGTAGCGATTTGAGGTAACAGTGGCTTCCATACGATCGTAGAAATCGGACATGACTTTTGCGATGCTGTCGTCGGAATCCGCTGGGAACATGACGTCTGCAACGATGTCTACATTTCCTTCATGAATCCATCCAAACGGTCCTTCGACACCTCGATTAAGGTGATCTATTTTCAGGCCATCAATACGAAGTCTGCTCTGCTTCTTCCAGGGGCTGGACTCTTCGTTTGATTCATCGTCATGGTGCACGTTTGCAAATCCGTGCAGTTGCCTAGGATGAATAGTGAAGAGTGATCCGTCGAATGCTCCAGACATATTGTTCGCGGAGAGAAAGTCGTAGAATAGCCATTGTTTTCTTAATTGTGGAAGCTCACAATTAAAGATGCTTACCGAGAATGGCCTGAATCCATTCGGCTGGTGAATTGTGACCAGGAGATCCTCCATTTTGAACGAGTCAATCTCGAAATCTCCTGGATGATGCTCATGACGGTATGTCTTCGGATCAACATATTCGCCGCCCCAATGAACAGAGGTCCTGTCAACTACTCCCCGTACACCCTTCACCTCTACGTCTCTCAAAAGACCTTTCCCGTTCCACCACTTGACAAATGACAGGGTGACATTGACAGTACCGATGGTTAAATCGAATTGCGTGTAGTTCGTATCTTCTTCCTCTTCGTCCTTTCGCCCTCCTAATTCGGCTTGTCTCTCCGCTGCTGCCTCTGCTGCAGCACTCATCGAGGATCCCTTACTAACCTTCGTCCTGCCTTGTCCTGGCCTCCTTGAAACAAATACATTGTGGAAAGTTATGACTCCGTCCTTCCACTTTGGTACAATTGCGGATTCGAAAACGACCTTCACTCCTGCTGAATGTGTGAGGTAATCGCCAATCCATCTGGCTAAAGTTTCTATTTATTCGTTAGTTCTGCGACCTTATCGCGGGTCTTGTGCACAAACCTTGTGCTACAACTGTATTAATAGAGAGAATAACAAGAGAGAAGAAGGTTGTGGTCCCGACTAAAATCCATACGATATTCCCCAAGACAAACCACGAAACAAAGGCACTCCAGTCGTCGATATTCCAAGGCCGAGAACTCCTTATGGAAAACCATTTAAAACGCATTTTTAATCGTGACCAAAACCCGGTTGCTGCCGCAAGCAATTCCTCTTTCGTAGGCCTATGCATATGTGGGAGATGAAGGTATGTAGTCGGTTTGGAATCTGGTACTGGAGTATCGGTCTTCTTCGCTCCGGGAGTAGCTTTGGACGAATTGCTTCCATTTTGAACTTGCTTGCGAGCATCCTGCTCACTCGACGTAGAGCTCTTGTTCCTCCTCGCAGTGCCCCTTTCTCTTCTGCGAGCGCTCGAATGGATTTCCTTCCGCCATGCGTGCTTGCCCAAAGAAGTGATTGTTTTTCGGGGAATTTTGATTGTATTACATAGAGATTTTTCTACCGTCGTAGCACATGCTGTAAGTGCAGATGATGCAGGAGTCGTCGAGGGACTGAGATCTATGAAAAGAAATCCACAGGAAGCAAAACTTTTAGAAACCGATCTCTTTGGTGTGGTTGGCTGTGACCGTGGCCGACTCCATGAAAAGGGTCTTATTGAATTCTGTGTGGAGGTCGAACAAGGGAACGCGGGTTTTCGAGGTAATCCGGATGGCTTGAAGGCCATCAAGTGGCTTGCTGGATCCCAGAGATGGGCCCACAGCTTCTGCGTTATGTTCGAAGACATATCCTCCGGATCATCCTGGATACGTGCGGACTATTGAAGTCGCAAAGTCCATACAATATTCAGAAGCAGAAGTCGAAGTCCAAGTTGGAGTCGAAGTAGAAGTCTGGAGCCCGCGAGAGAATGAGGAGGAACTCAATTTTGATGACGCTTTGCCGGGCCTGGTCTGGATTTCTTGGCTGCACGCGCTGCGCTAATCATTATGCACGAGCCACTGACAGGTCTGAACGTCCAGGTCAATTTTCACTTTCACAACACCTTATCTGAACTGATATCGACCGACCGATACAAATTTGTTCCCCCACCAAGAATTCTCACAACTCCACGTCCGCAAAATGCCTGCACCAACTGCCCTGCTGAGAAAACCAGAGGAACTGGCAGAGGCTGCCAGTGTACCTCTACCACAGGGTGCGTTGCAGAGAACCTTTTTTCCATAGATGGACGCTGACAGAGAGTAGAAGACGACGATGAGCTTTTACTCGATGCGCCAGATGCGGAACCAACAGATTCAAATGAAATCCAACCATTGGAGGGAGACACCGAGATGCACATTGATGAGGAGGGCAGACCAAGATTTGCGCCATCTAAGAACGTTGTACGCATCCCCCAGACTTGCAATGCACACAGTGGCTAATCCCCCATAGGATCGTGTGGACCGAGTTGAAACCCGAAAAGTCCCTATCCCACCTCACAGAATGACGCCTCTCAGGGCGGTATGGCCAAAAATGTACCCTCCACTTGTCGAGCACCTTAAGCTACAAGTACGCATGAATATTCACTCCAAATCCGTCGAGCTCCGATCCTCGAAACACACTACCGACCCAGGAGCGTTACAGAAGGGTGCCGATTTCGTACAGGCTTTCTCCCTCGGTTTCGATATCGACGACGCGATTGCCCTCCTTCGTCTGGACGATTTATATATCCAGACTTTCCAGATCCAGGACGTCAAGACGTTGCAGGGCGAGCATTTGGGAAGAGCGATTGGAAGAATTGCAGGCAAGGACGGGAAGACCAAGTTCGCTATCGAGAATGCTAGTAGGACGAGAATTGTACTCGCGGATTCGAAAATCCATCTTCTGGGTGGCTTTAAGAATATCCAGATTGCGAAGACGGCAGTTGTCAGCTTGATTCTCGGTAGCCCCCCAGGGAAAGTTTACGGAAACCTGAGAACGGTGGCGGCAAGGATGAAGGAGAGATTTTGATGAAAGGATCCGGTTTAGATGGCATTTCTTGGCGTTGGGCTTCATGCGGATGGCGTTCTTTGGCTGGGGAAAAAAGCGCATGTGCCATGATATTCGACCTCGTGGCTGCGACGTATCTGTGGCATCTGTAGATTACCGAGCCAGTATGATGTCATGGGCGGTATTTGGCAGCGACACACTGCATGAAATTAACGATCCTAGAGAATATAGTTTCTTGTAAACTTCAACGGCAGCCAATGTTGAGCAAGGTGGAGATCTCGGGTTGAAGCTATTAACCGAGACCTGAATAACCAGGAAGTAGCTGTCGTTCCAATTTGAAGATAGGGGCTTTTAACATGCATTAACATAGCTCAAATGCAGTTCAAAGGTAAGTACAAAATCACGAAATTACTATGCAACATGGGAGAAAATTGAGATATTGTTGAGATGTTGGCTAATCAAGGCAAGAGATCAGGGCTGGAAAGTCACGTTTAGTTGAAACACAGGAAAAGAATTTTGTTTGATGTTTTGAATTGTATTTCGCTATGCTATGCTGCAAATCATGATGAAGTCAAGTGCAAAGCACCCAACTCCAGGCTGCAAGAACAAATTCCCTTTTTCAAATCCATGCGCGAATGAATCCATGCAAACAAGAAGATCAAATCAACTCCCCTAATTTCCTCCACTGCAAGTCATTACCGCCACCTGAGAGAACAGACAATCCACTCCAATTACCCTGCAAAACAAACTCCATATCCACTCCTGTCATTTCATTCCTTCAGTTGGCAGTGATGGCGATCTTTCTGGACTCGGGCTTCTTAGCCTTGGGAACAGTGATGGAGAGGACACCGTTCTTCATCGAGGCCTTCACTCCTTCCTGATCAACGCGAACGGGGAAGGTGAAAGATCTCGAGAACTCGCCGACGCTGCGCTCAGAGACCCAGTACTTAGCCTTGGGCTCCTCCTTGGCGACGTCCTTGTTGTTGTTGGTGGTAGCGACCTCAGTGTTGTTGTTGGTGGCTCCCTCCTCGTCCTCGACGGTGGCCTTGTGAGCGGCTGACTTGTTGGAGTGCTCGGAACCTTCGATGGCGGCTTGAGAGCCGGAGCCTTCGATGAAGCCGGATGGTGGAGTGCCGGAGGTGTAAGAGCGCTCGGTGCGGCCGCGGACACTGATTGTTTGGGCGTCCGTGAACTCGATCTCGACGTCCTTCTGCTCGATGCCGGGAAGTTCTCCGTGGAGTTCGTAGGCGTCGGCGAGCTCCTTGACGTCGAACTTGGGGGTGAAGGACTTCATGACTGAACGGCTGTGATGGCCATCAGTGCCGGTACCGGTATTGCGTGAGTGTTGCTCGAAGTCGTCGAGGAGACGGAAGAGTGGGTGGAATGAGGTGTTGTTGACGGAAGGTGAAGCGAAGAATGAGCCTGGGAAGAAAGACATTTTGCGTGATTGGTGTGGTGTGAGTCTCTTGAGAGATTGTTTGAGTGGTCGTTTGAGTCTGAGTGTTGTTGTGCGTGCTGATTGCATGAAGTGTTTTTTCTTTGTTGTGTTGTGAAGAAGGAAGAGAGCTCGTAGAGCAGTCTCAGCTGCGTTTATATACCTGAGGGAGGCATTTCTGCTGGATGCGAGAAAATTCCAGAATGAAGCTATTCGGTGATTCTGGCATCATCGTGCGACTTCATGTCGCGGACGGACAAGGAAATGCGCGGGGTTGTGCTGCGGTGGTCGTATGATGCTCAGCAGGTTCGAGCATCATCTACGGTTCGCTAGAAGTTTCGACGAATTCCCGAAAATGGCACTACACTGTCAAATCCGCCAAAGCCACCGAAAATGCGTAGAAATGGGAGAACTGCTTCGAATTACTTCATTCTGAAAATAAAACCATTATCAATTCGTTGTATCACTTTAGCAGGGGTATTGTTGAGCTTTAAGGGAAGTGAGGCCAGCTCCTGAGCTGACATGACAATTGGATCCTCGCGCTGCGCGGGATCAGTCACTAAAGTTCTTCCACACCACTTTTGTGGTCGTTCTCCAGATTTGACAACACGTAAAGTTGGGAACGGGCTTGAATTTCTCTCTTGATCGAGGTGTTTCTGGCCATCCCACGTCTAGCCATCATCACAAACACAACAAAACATCTGTACCTAAGTTTGGATTTGGTGTTTCTAGAAAATTCGCTTAACGTTATTTGCCGCCGCTTTTTGGCTTCCCCACCAAAACAGCGGCACGGCCTCAGAAGGTCTTGGTTTTGCACCGCCACAGCTAAGGGCTGTAAAAGTTAAAACTCCACTGCGTGTGACAGACCATGCCATCCCATCTCCACAACGCCACTATCATCGACCCATCCACCGTCCTGTTGATTTTCTATTCCGACGTCATGGCTTCATCAACCTTGCTTTCTCCTGTGTCCATCGCCTCGATCACATCACTCACTCTTCCGCAATAGTTTACAAGGTGACTAAAAATTACGTTTCAATCTATCAATAGATTGCAGGGATCACAGCGCTGCTCTAAGTGCTGTCAGTTTCGCCATTTGAGAGTGGTTCGCGAGGGGCAAAAGTCAATGTCAAAAGTTGATTGGCTCATTACAACCCAGACATCCACGCCGTACCAAGCGACCGAGGAAGATGTTGAGAGAGGTGGGAAATAGAGTACGACCAAATCAGCTTTTGTGATTCCAAATAGAAGATGGTTAAAATGAAAATTGCATCTCCGAGGAGTTGTCGGCGACGTGAGCCGATCACACACGTGTTGTGATCGTCGACCCCAAAGCCAGAATCTCGGTAAGCTAAAAGTAGGGTGTTTACTTAGTATAGAAGGACCTCGGGCCTTCAAGAAGGTAGCTGAGAACTGGCGCCAGGAACAGAACAGACTACCGGATCATCGGTTGCTGGTACGCTTGTGAAAATCCGGGATAGTAATGAGAACTCCACCAACATCATGATCGATATCGTACATTAGAATCGTTGGCACTCATCCGATGTAGTCGCGGAAGAGGACCGATGCTTTATGAAATTGCTTCAGTTGACAGTTTCTTATGACCAGGAGTCTCGAGTTCAACGGATTTCAACAAGTATTAATTCCTTGACCAATTCTACAAAGTAGTGTCCCTCGCGCTATGTATGCAAATGCAAGCAAAAGAGTACAATACATCCAGTGCCAAGTGAAGCTTCCAACTTGATCTGACCCCAAATTTCTACCTCTCATTACCGTCATTTGCCATCTATTTCGTGATGAATCGTTACCATAGAGTCGTTTCTCAGTAAACAGCCTCGGGAAGAATTGAAGAAGCTCCTGGCAATGTCCAGCAATGAAAGAGCTGAATGTACATCGAGCAGCCTACTGAAACTGTCGCATTTGAGGGTAGGTGCCCATAACCGGCAAGTTTGGTGCAACCGGACTTGGTAATCGGTGGAAAAGACCGAGGAGTCTGCGTCCAACACTTCCTTCCAATTCGGTACCGTCGCGTGCAATCTTGACCTCCCTGTTCGAGTTCCAAGGATTGCGCAGCCCTCTCGTTCTGTAAAATGGCAGCCGCGTTGTGGATACCCATTCTACCTGGAATGGCTTGCCCCATGCCTTTGATGAACTCTTTGAGTCTGGATCCTCGTCACTTCGGTTACTCTGACTCTCCTCCTCCTCATCTAACCCATCAATCTCGTCTCGCTCTACCTCCCAGAATATCGTGCCTCGTGCCGAGTCATCGATGATGCGTCCTTTAGGTGCGAATTCAGATGCGGGGGTTGGTATAGCCTTGGGAAGTTCAGGGTCTTCAACTGTATGAGCCTTCGGTGCGAACTCTATAGCTGCGGCAGGGTCGTCGTTGATGGGAGATGTCATTTTCGCATATCCAAAATACTCCCCAGATTTGTTGGCAGAAAAGACCAGGTAAACGTTGTCTGCGGTCTGTAAGAGAAGATGTTAGCGCCAGATTTTGAAACTCGTTCCAAGATACTTGCCTGGTATGCCTTGTTCAGTGCTTCTTCGTTGTGAGACTGGGTAGCCCAAATGCCATTTCGGACACTCAGCTCCAGATCTTCCACAGTTAAACTCTTCACAATGAAAAACTTGTCTTTGGAGCCGCTTGAGCCGCCGGAGTCGTCTGCTGTTTTAGATTGGACAGCCTCCTCTTCTCCTTCTTTGGGCATTGCATCGCTGTCTGGAGTGGTACTCCGGGCCACCAAAGGATTTGAGGGTGGAGTGAGTGCTGCTGGGCCAGTTGGGACAGTTACTCCGGCCGCCGTTCCAACCGAGTTTCTTCGCAGTCGGCTGACTAGTCTGACCGTTTGAAATCGAGAATCGTGTATCTGGCCTTGCGCAGCTGCGCATGCAGCCTCGTCTTTGAAGTTCGCAAATGCGCAGTTGCTCTTTGAGATGAGGAACAGAGACTCGAGTCCGACAGTTTCCTTGCAGACATGGAGAACTAAGCTCATTAAATCTGTTTGCGGTGGTAAATTGCCTATCCAAATCGCATGGCCTGTAGGTTGCTATCAGCTTGAACACCTTTCGATATTGACTTGAAAGATTTTGTACGTACCGCTTTGACGAGGTTTTCTTGGGGGACCTCTAACAACAGAAGATTGGGCAGGGCTAGACGCTAGAAGAAGTCGTCAGGAGAAATTTGCAATTGAAGTTGAATGCCATAGAATGCGACACAGCATGAACTTACCTATACTGCTTGCCCTCCCTGGAGTGCCACCAGCTGAAGAGCCACTGAGATACTCACTACCGCGCGGTTGGCCTGATTGTCGAACTTCTCCGAGAAAGCCTCCCCTTGCGCCATATGATCCAGAGGAGACAGGATAAACCTGACCTTGAACGCCATACTGACCTGCCTGGATCATGAAAGGCGGGCTCATCTGCTGTTGTTGACCCATAAAGCCCTGGCCTTGATAAAACTGGTTCCCATTGCTCAGAGCAGCTTGTTGTAAGTGAGATTGTTGCGTCTGTGCTTGGCCGTACATTCCTTGATACTGCGCTTGATATCCCACACCGTACTGCATATTTTGGTAAGGCTGACCCATCGGTTGCTGGTTGGCGAATTGAGGTACATTTGGGAACTGGTACATCAGAGGAGAAGGGGATTGTCCAGACGAGTATCTTTGGGTTGGCGGATTGCCATAGTTCTGATATGTCGCATCTGGTAGCGAATTGGCGAGGGCGGTCAAGCCGAAAGGGTTTGATTGACCTTGCGAAAATTGCTGGGAGCTATTGGGATGTGAGGCACTCTGGGATCCTCTCCCTCCTTCATTTTCATTGTACTGATTCGGGTTTGAGTTCTGTGCCGCATTTTGTCTGTGGCCCTGCGTGTTGTGCGAAAAGTCTCCAGATGGCGATGTACCGGACATGTCTCCCATATATCCTTCGTAAATAGTCGGCAATTGCCCCCAAAACTGTCCCCAGAAAAAGGCCATGTTAGCATCGCGCTCAGAATATAAATAGAAGATAAAGATCCATCCCGTACTGAAATGAGTTGGAAGCAAAATCTAGAGAGGAACAGCGTAACAATTTTGTTGTTTGGCTTTCGGAGGATGAAATAGAGATGGATTGGAGTACCTCTTCAAGCTTTCTCTTTCTCTTCTGCTTCAAGCTCTCTGTTCTGAGCTTCTAAATATCCAGGGACTAGGTCGCTCGCGGGTGGCAAATATACCGAAATAAACTTTCTGTTCCTGAAAGCCTACACTCTCTAATGCGACGTCGAATGTACTTTGTGAGAGCTGTAGATGTGGGGGAGGCGCAGGTGGCTAAGTTTGGATGAGGTGACAACGGGAGAGCTCGAAGCCGTTCAACTCTTTTGAAGATCTGAAGAAGGAAAGCAAATTGTAAGTGTTAAGCCTTTGGTCTGCCTCTAGTGTAATGCGTTCAGCATTTGATGATTGGACCACGGCTTACCAGTGTATTAACAGTGACTTCAGAGATAAAATATCTTGGACAAATGAGCGATGGTGTGCGCCGGACAGATTCGAACCGAGCCGTAGTAGTTCGGCAGGGACGTTGAATGAGCAGAGACGTGTATAGAAAGATGGCCGCTAGACAAGGATAAAAGAGACACAGCCGAATGAACCAGAAGCAGAGGCAAAGTCTCAGAGCCAAAGTCCCGGGACGTTTATACTACTAAGTAATACTCAGAGACGGGTTCTGGGGCAGGGTGGCTTGGCCTGCCTTGTCTTGCCTCTCGGAAGACGCGAAGTCAGTGCAGAAACGATCGCCAGGCACATGGATGTAGAGAAGATCCAATATGTATCCAAGAGGTCCGTCAGAGGGAAAGTCATTCAAATGAGTGGGGAAGGGGGAGAGAAGGAAGGGGAGAGAAGAGATCCGGGGCATTGAGGAAGAGCACGAGCAACACTTCGCCTGGTGCATGCTTCTCATTCTCAACAGGGTGAGGGGAAGGGGAGCAACAGCCACGCAAGGGTAGGTAGGTGGTCCAAGCCAATCGAAGCCAGCGCACCCATTTCTCTGGCTACCACAAAGCCCTAAAAGCCAGGGCATTGGCATGGGCATGACAGGGCCTGGCGCAGACCCTTTTGCTGCGACCCACAGGCTTCCCTAGACCCGCAATGGGCGAGGCCTCGCTGGCATTGGCAAGCTGGTCCAGGCCCGAATTGGCATGTCGATTGCTGCCAGATATGGCATTCTCGCCTTAGTCGGTATCAATGGAGGAGCCACGAATGGTTCGAGAGAGGATGGGATAGGAAAGGAAGCATGGTGGAAGGAAGATGAACAGGCATGGCTGTGGCTATCTGTGCCGCGTGGAGTTCGGCATCAGTGATAGGGAGAAAAAAAGGGCAGAGAAGAGCAGGGCAGGAGAGTGTACGGAGTACATTCAAGATACTAGCTAAATATGGGAGCGACAGCTTGGGGGGTTTTCGGATTGGCCACGATGAGTGGATGAATGGAAGTGTGGTGTGGATAACGAACGGATGGGAATCCAGCAATCGCTAAAGCAGCAGCAGCACCGATGGAAATCCCACTTGGGCATGGGATTTGAGAGATGCCCATGAGCACGAGCATGAGCCAGCCCAGTCCAGCCCAGCCTCCCGAGCCCTGGTCCCCGCCAGAAAACACACGCCACACCACATAAGACCCACGCTAAACTAAACAACTGGGTACCTGATACTTCCGGACGGCGCTTCACCCTACTTGAGAACAAGTAAGTCCCCTGTTTCCATGGCCTGGACTGGACTGGCTCAACGGGACCCTAGGAACCGCCGGGATGGTGAGGTGCTGCCGATAAGTGGTATGTGGCAATAGTGTGGGTAGGGCAGGGTAGGGTAGTGTAGGAAAAAAGTAAAAGTTGGTGGTGTTGAATAGTAGTGGGTACTGTACGCAGGGCAGGGGCAGATAGATAGTTGTAGGTACTGCCGACTGCACTGTATACACTGCACTGCACACAGGAAGTCTGCAAGGTATGTAACAGAGGTAACAGGGTATCAATGGTTATATCATTGACAGGAGTTTGTTAGACTTGCTCTAGGCTTGTAGTTGTAGTAGAGATGAGCTTTCAGATGAGCTTTCCGGAAAACCATTGGTGACCTGTGGGTGGCAAAAGTCCCTCGACCATTGAAAAAGTTACTCGCTGATGCTGCAGGGGGAGTTCCGCTTAGCGAGCCCAAGGTGGAGATGGAGGGGTCGAGGGGGTCGCTTGACTCCTGTAGCGTGCGTACAAGTACGGAAGTACCTCTAAATTGAACCTAGGCAGACCTGTTTTTGTTCTTTTTCTTAAAGTAAAATAAAAATAAAACATTCTCTACACTTCGGTACTATATGCTTAGTCGTCTCTGCGTCGTACGGAAGTACAGATCACCACAATATCTGCGCCTTGACACCGCAACGCGCCTGCCGTTGACTGGAACATACCCACCCAGCAGAATACTGTTATACAAAGTACACACATAGCATGCGGGTGGCGACATGTAGTCCTGCGGTCCCAACGGCAGTAAGTATCCGCGAGACGTCAACTCGGGAGCCCTCGGTATGTGCTGCAGCACTATAATAGTGCATTCTCTCTTTCACGACCCATCCGCTCGGATAGGGGTGTGGTAGGTACCCTTGGTTGCTCGGACATATTTCAACATCTCGAAATCTCTTGCCCTTTTAGGACTATGGTAGAGCAATTTCCATTCATATTACCATTTTCTTGGTGTTATTCCTCAGGGATAACTTGCAACGAGACATTGCTCATAAGCTTCGCCAAAGCATAGGACGTATGTGGCTTGGTCCAGTGTTTCATCAATGATCGACTTGAGATGATGCAGATAGTGCCGATAGAAAGTAGATAGCAGGGATTAGGAACTATTCCTGGACCTCATATCGACTTGAAAGTGCTTTGTGTTGTCTCCTAGCTTTCGGAGCGAGGAAGACTAAAAGTCATCTGAAGGTTATTTGCTGGGCATGCTTGGCCAAAATGGTACGGCTTGCCTTGCAACGCACAAACTAGCTCGTGGAAGATTTCGTTCATTCCAGACTAGAAGAACTTCATTATCACTAATACCATGGGTAGTTCCGTAAACATCAAACCAGTCTCCCCTATCAATCTGCGTAGTCCGTACATCCAGAATGGCGAGATCGTAAGATTCCTTAATACTCCACACATCCAATGCGTACTCCACCTGTCTACTATGTATCAACCCAAGTGGCAAATGCGACTGAGGGTCCAGGACTCTTGAGCAGTATCAGTAGTCAGCTGACGGTCAAAACTGTTGGAGAGCATCCGGACTGCGTCAGCACTTGATAATTGATACATGGACAAGGAATACTGAAAATGTGCCGTATTGCCACGCGATGTTGACCGAATGGTGGAAGATCAAGGTCATCACAAAAGTCTCTTCTTACTCGTACTAGAAGTAGAAGCTCTGACAAGGTTTGTCTTGAAGTGGCAAAGAGGGTTTAGGCTAGCATACAAAGAGTCTACTTTAGTAGATCAGGCCTTGGCGTGGCGCTGAAACGGGCTGGTTAAGCCGCAAGCCACAAGGATGTCACTAGCCACAATGATGCAATGTTTCCATGTTGAGAAAGATTGTACCCCTTCAGAGTTTCGATACGCCCAGGACCGTTTATCACAAGCACAAGCACACGCACAAGGACGAAGATCGAAGATAGAAGGCATCTTATCAGCGCTTCTTTGCTATGAGAGCAGCCGACATCCTTCTTTTCAGAACACGACGGAGTGCGAAGTATCAATCAGATGCTGCGCTGCAGCCTCCTGCGCTTATGCTCCGTGCAACACAGTATTCGATTTCAGCGAGAATTCAACTGATCGACAATGCACCCTGACTTACAGGAATAGAAGTACAAACATGGCGGCAGCGTTAAACTCATGATGGACCCTTCATCAATCGGTCGACCCCGCTTCACGCCACATCAGGGGCTGTGCCAAAGATCAACGGACTTTCAGCCCTGTCTGAGCAGAGATCTTCATCATTCTCCAGAACCCTTGTGAGAACAGACAGACTATTTTGATCATCATGAATCTGACGCGGCCTCTCACGGATCACGGATACCTAAAGCACATGTCATCTACGGAACTCTCCATGTTAGCCCTACAGTACAGTAGCATTGGAAAGCTGTCGAGATCCGATGCCCATCCACAGTCAACAGCAAGATGCCTGCCCAGCTGTCGATATGGAGCAAAGTTGCCACTGCACATTGCACGCTGATTTAAGCCAGATTCCTTACACAGGAGAAGCTGCGAACTGTGAAATTCGGCTCTCTTGGCGTTCTAAGCATGGAACCCTCATGTTAAACTCTACTCCTTCGATTGCTGAGCTATTTGCTACTGCTGTCCATTGAGTTTCTCGTGAGGAGATTGTACCACGAGCTGTGTAAGCATGCTACTTTACTGGCCTTTCGATAGCCGAGATATATGACAACTTTGCATGTCGCTTCAATGGCTTATGTAAGGCTCGAGACCGTTTGACATGTCTGAGATTGAGAATTAGAATATAGCCATTAGGACCTCAAAGCTGGGATCGCGACAGGAGATAGCGAAGATTACTTGAAGCTTACTTCTATATTCCTGACTTGGGCATCGCCCGTACCGAAAAATGCCGTGAGGCCGAGTTTGTCAACGACTGTCCCCATCACAAGGTCATTGGAGAGCAGGGGCAGGCTATTGGTCTGGAGATAAGATCGACACCACATATCAAGCAGCAATGTGCAGGCTCGCGACTCAGGCCACAGCGATAGTTTGGGCATTGTAAGTTTCAACGCGTCACTAGCACATGCCACTAATATGGGCAGGTGAGGTAAACAAATCACAGAAGCCTACTTTCGGCAATCTGACAGCCGAAGCGCAGAGAATTCTCCTTCACTTGTTTTCGAGGTGAACCCATCAGTGCAAACGTATTCAGCATTGCTTGGTCCTTCTGGCGCATCGAAGAAGCCTGCCTAATTTCCTCACAATGAGGCAAATTGTTGGATGATTGGATAAGGAAGTCCTCGGATTTTCATCCAGCTATCAAGAGGGCAGCGTCGCTCGGGTGAGCCTCTCCACGACTATCAGTGCCTCGATCGTGATCATGCTTTAGGCAGCACTGTGGAAATGCCTAGGAGGGAATTCCTGCTGTCAAGCTACCTCAGTCCAATATTTGTTTTGCTACATCCAGGAAAAGAACAGTTGAAACAGTACTGATGGCACAACTTCAATGTAACTTTCCTTTAGAGATGCTCGCGATGAGCCAGGACGTCACAAAGTGGCTAGCAGTGGATTCCCCGTGTTACAGAGGCTCCCAAATGCATGACTGCAGTGATGGCGCAACAATCCGCTCTCTATCTCCCTAGCCCGTAGACGCTTTCCATTGTCCGGGCTATTCGACTGTTCATGACAGACACTGTCAGTGTCTGTTCTCTCCAGGAGGTGTGACAATGGTATTGTAACCAAAGTGCTCTGGATGGCCCTCGTCGCTGATAAAGTGTGCATCAGTGTGACCAGAATCCGCCTCTCCTTGCCTAGCACTTGCTGCCGGTTCCCACGATAATCTGACCTGCACTCTTTACGTCTATAAATCTTCGAACTCTCTAAGATAGCGATTGAGTAAGTTAGCATGAAGTACCTTGCAGTACCGTTCTCGTCTCAATATCTGCGAATCGCTTCACTCCCTGACCAACGACTACTTCGATGGGAGATGACACCCTACGAAGTATCATTACATGGCACGTCTCAGGGTGGTCCATCTTGTGGAGAAGATCCCTCTATCGTTGAACTCGTGGTATGAATGGGACTTGCTGGACATAGGATGTTCCAGTCATGGCTACGCTACCTAACACATACCGCTTCTGCCACGAGCGAGGACCTGACAGTGTCGATCCGAGCCGAGAACAGTCTTCAGGCTGCTACACAAAAGATCCCGACTTTTGGACAAGGCAACTACTGGCTGAGGATATCTCCACGGCATGGAAGTTTCCGAGATAGAATGCGCCATCTATGCGCTGGGTGCTACGCTTTTGTATTCTGTGTGGGAAGCCACTGACAGGATCGCCGATTCAGAAAGCCCACCAGCTCCAAGTGCGTATCGCCAGACTGGACTTCGACTGGAGCACCCGGTACGTCCTCTTCCTTCACCTGGAACTTGGCTGCATTGACTAGATGTACTTGTCGTCCAACACTCCAATCATCGATGAATGGTCTGAACAGTCAATCAATCACAATGCTTGGACGTAAATAAAGACAATGTGATCAGTAGAGAGTGAGATGCACGTTAAGGGCAGAGACAGCTCCTCATCAGCTCATCAAATACCTGGAAAAACCCAATTTTCAGCCCCCAGGCACTTTGTGAATGGCTGGCTTGCCTGGGCCAGTCCATGGGCCCAGCCATGGTAGCATCCTCCATGTCTCTGAACACCTAGCGACCGTTATCTCCACACCCACACCAAAACCGTCAGAGTCACGCTATGCATTCCACAAGCTCTGGGAAGCTCGGAACGAGGGTCTAACCAGGATGCCAACATGGGATTTCGAAATTTCCATACCTGGGTCCAAATTACTGACACTTCACAGCGGCAACCCACATCCAATCAACTGCAATAAACGGCATGTTGCTAACGAATATGCAGACTCTCTCCACTGACCAGAAGACCAATCGCGAGCCATTGTTTACGGGGAGGGACTTGCAAGTTGTGACAGATAGACAGGACCTCTTGCCGTCTCCGGTGGCAATAATTCGGCACTTCAAACTTGAATCTAGGCGGTCTCTGAGCATGTCGTGGGGGAAAACATGCGGCAGCGTGTCACTGTTGCTATGCATGTCGCAATCGAACAGAGAAAGGAGAGTCTAGGCACGGTAAATTCCCAAATGTGATCGGGGAAAAGAAATGGGAGGCAGGGCGAGCGGCATGCGCCACTCAGTCTTAAGCGAAAAGAGGTGGCTGAGATGTTGACACAGATGTTGTGGCGAATGCTCAAGTTGTGAGGGGGTTAGGGGGCCGATGTAGGCCGGAAGTGGGCTGGAATAGAGGGTTCTATGGATGGCTATTCAGAAACCTGAACGATGGGATTTTTGATGGTGCTTGGAAGTTGTGAGGAAGAGGTGTTGTTGAATGTCAGGTGACTCGCACATGTGATACTGGGCTTGCTCCTTTTCGAGTGGGGAGTTGGAGTTCTAGATGAGGTTCTCGGTGTCTATTTCAAAGTTATCATGAAAATCGGGCTTGTATAAGCCACTCGGTCTCATAGGGGATGACGATTTTTCAGACTTCAAAAGATATAGTGCGCATTTGGTGACATGCTAGAAGTGACGAAGGATGAAGTCAACTCTGATGAGCGCACCACTTACTAGAATCCACCGTGACATATCGTGCAGCAATCGGGAGCATCGATTCAGACCCATCGCGCCTTATGCTCGTCGTGTCCAAGGATCGGGGTATCAGTCAAGATGCTTGCTCGATTCCATGCTAATATTACAACCACCCCAGAAGCGCCTACCATGCCCAACCAGTCTAATCCTTCTTGAGCGGCTTATAGATCTCTTCGATACCTTTGCTTGTAATGATCAACATCTGTAGACCATCACCAACCTCGATATGTCTCTCCACCGCACTATCAAACGCATCCTTGACCAGATCCTCGACCTCGCTCCGCGGTAATGGGGTCTTCTCTCTCTCCTGCAACGCATGTCCGACTCCACTACCTGGCATGTACTGGTTCTTGAAGTTGACCTGGTTGTCCAAGAACGGCATGATCAAGCTTGCTGCCGCGCCTGCTGCTCTGCACTGTTCCCGCTCGTAGCTGCCAACCGGATCATACGAGTACACCGCACCCTTGCCCTCCTCATCCAAACCACCCAGAATAGCTGTGACGTAGTATGGGAAGAAGCGCTTGCCGTACAGGATGGTCGATAATCTCTGTGCGCAGGCCTTAACGCTCATGGGCTTTCCGTGCTGATATCTGTACATCTTGACTATGGCATCCAATCGCTCCTTCAAGGCCTCTCCATCTGCGGCGAATCCTACCACGGAGAGTACCAGCGTGGCATCGTCTTGGGATGAGGTCGTTCCGCCGATCTTGAAGACTTTCGGGGCGTAGCGGGTGTTGATGCTGTAGCCGGATGTGGATCGAGTGTCGCCTGCCATGATGGTGAAGTCTGCGCCAGAGATTGCGAGGGTGGAACCGCCATTGTCAGTGTATCTACATAGCAAGTCAGAAAGGTAGAATAGCTGGTGCTTTATTTTCAACCTACGGATAGAAACCGTGCTGCTTGTTACCAGCGGCGGCTGATGGAGCTTGGTTGAAGGAGTAATTTGGGCCGTTCATCAACGGGTTTTGGCTGAACATGGCGGACATCTTGACTTCAGGTTCTGGAGGCGAAGATGTACGGTTGGAGAAGATAGTGATGTTTGTCGCAGAATTTGGATGGTTGGAAAGAAATCACTGTGCTGTCCACTCCAAAGAGCTTTGAGGTTCACGCGTCCTCGCAGCCTGTCGTGCCTGCCTCAACTTAGTTTTAGCGTCGTTTGTTGACAGGGGTAGCTCCTTGATACTCACGCGAGACGACTTCAACCTCGAGGTTGCGCCAGGAAGGACAGAGTCGTGGCTTCACAATGGATACGTATGATAATTCCTCTCCTGAATTATATGTCTTCGATCTGCTAATGCTACAACAGTTCTTCGAGGAATATCCGCCGAAAGGCCTTGCAGAGAATCGCTGCGCTGTCCGCGACGTCATCCACCACAACCTTCGACAATTCAGATCTCGAGCGGCTTTCCAAAGGCTGCCCGGGAAAACCCAATACTAAGTCGAATGGAACTGGGAAGGGGAGTTACGGATCACTGGCTCGGTCGCCTATGGTATGAATGGTTCTTGTAGAAGGGGGTAAATTATGGGACAACTGTTGATTCGGGAATAGAACATAAGAGAGTTCGAAGTCTTGCTGGCTCTTTGCAAAGCAGCCCCTCTGTTGGAAACGCCCCAAAGCGCAGGAAAACTCGCCGAACAACTCTCTCCTTACATCCTCGAAGCACACACCCAGGCTTTCATACCGTCCCCTTTCTTCCGAGAAATCGAACCGTCTCCTATCGAAGCTTTAAGTTACAATCTCACGACGGCACTTTTGTCTCTCGGCATAAATCATGAATTCCTTCAGGATGCTGTGGCAGAAAGACTGTGGAACTACCTCCGGCATTGCTTGGATGCTGCAGAGTCGGCATCGTCCCATCATGTCGCAGGAAACTCCGCTGAGGTAGAGGACGCTATTCATATTGCCGGCCTCACTCTCTCCATGTTAGGGTTCCTTGATGCAGCTGCGACTTATGCAAATTTCTGGACGCCTTCGGAGAGGCTTGCTTTGATAGAGCGTGTCCAAAGGATTCTGTCTGAGGGTTTCTTGGTGGCTGTTGAGACGGCGTTCTCAACCATTCGTAATTCAAACTCACAACACACCAATGTCAAGGAATGGAAACGACACGTTCGGCATTATGCCGCTATCGGACGCCCACTTGGAGCTATGCTCTTGCAAAGAAGCTTTATGTGGCTCTTAGTCGCTGGTACCTCGCTGCTTGTTACTGAAATTGATATTCTCAGGGGAAGCGATATTTTGGATCTGCTAATGTCAGGGACTGGAATCTCCAGACCAGACTCTCCTGGTGCCAGTGAACCGGATTTTACGACCATTGAGACGATGGCTGATATCGCTGCTGACGAGATGAGTCTTTTGGAGGACGGTGCCGATTATCTTCGACTTGGATCAACTTGGCAACAGAGACTGGCATTCTCTGTCAAAGCCGGGGCACTGACCAGTTATCTCAACTGTGCTTTGATCAACGAAGATGCTGCAGATGCCGATACATTGATGACCTGGCTTGAGGATACCCTTGCAGACCCAATTCAGATGGCAGATGAAACACTTGCCAGTGTAGTTCTACGATCTATGGCCTTGATATCCAAACTTTCACCCGGTTTTGCCCCAAACGTAAGTCGTCTATTGCCACGGTTCATTGTCCAGGGTGGTGCTCGAGGTCAGACTATCGCTGTTGCTTCAACGTGCCTAGCATATGTTCTCCAGATCTTGTCACAGGATGCCATAATCACAACCCTGTATACTCTTGGAAATGTTCTCAGCTCTGGAGCAAGCAATGAGAGAGCGCTCGCTGGTGGCATCAACGGCGACTTGAGTATTGACGGAAGCGTGAACTCGACCTTCTACAACGGAAAGCAGTCTACCGGCAGTTCTATATCACTAGTGCTCAGCGGCGATGAAGATACATCGGCTGTATATGGAAACGTTGTGCAAGCGATATGCGGTGTGGCTGATTGCTGTAATGACCCCAAGATCACGGCTCTGGCGCAATCTATGCTTCTGCAGAAGATTGGCAAGGTTAGCAGATCAGTTGATGCCAAAATCATCACGGAAACTACTACACTGGCACTAAATGGCGGGCAACTGGAATTCCGGTCGATGCTCAAGCTCTATGCGAGGATTAGTCATGAGGGAGTGATGCAAAATAATGATGCTCTAGTAAATGCTGTAGGTTAACTGTTCAATTCCGTCAGAATCCTGAAATTGATCAGATATAGGTCACAAGAGGCCGAGATTACCTTTCAAGCAGCCTAAAGAAGGAATCTCCGCTCTACGAGATATATCTGGAACATCTGCTGGAATCAATCATTAGTCTGGGAGATGTCCACCAGGCTCAAAATTCCCGCGAAGCCGATATTGAAGTTGCAGCACGCGAGATTGCTCAGCTTCTTCAGCCGCTTGCCATGCTGATGTCTAGTAATGATTTGGCAACGGATGAGAGTCTAAGTGAGGAGACTTTATCGTTGATCCGTGACGCATGGTTCAACATTGTTGTCCACGGCTTCAGTACTAACACAGAACGCGGTAAGAAGTATATCAACGAACTGCGACTTATCGCCATTCATTCTCAACCTCTCGTCGCAGAGCAGAGAGGCGAGCAAGTCGAGAGTGATATCGAACTGAATACCGTTCTTCGCCGTGGTATGAGCTCTGATCATGAAGCAATGCAGAAGAAGCGACTCACTGCTCTCCTCCCAATGAAAGCATCGGACATCAAAGGACTCAGCTACCGAAAGGTCATATTTCTCCAGGCAGCGTATCTGGTTGAGACTTTGCGAGCCGACTCTGGAGACTGCACGAAAGCCTTGACGTATTTCTTGGAACCTAGCATGCGGAAGGGTGAAATGAGCAGTACGATGGAGTCTATTACCTCTGCTGTGATGGATACGTATCTGAAGAAGACCATGACTGGCCACAACCCTACATTCTCAGCCCCTTATGTTGCGAAGCAATTAGCATCAATCTTCACTGGTTGCTGCTACCGCATCGAGCGGGTCCAACAAGCGGCAATGATTTGTGCAGACCGGATCATTCGAGATGTTCCATCTGCCCTCTGCCACAAGTCGTCTTTGTTCGCGCTGCTTGAGCTCTTGTCTCTCATGTGGACTAGCTGTCTGGAAGCTGAAACAGATGAGTACGAGTGGAAATCATCATTTATATCAACGAGAGGCAAGGTAACAATTGAGTTGTCCGATGACTTCGATCTCCGCCGACGGACGTTAAATGGCTTGTACAAGAAAGCTCGTGGTTGGGTGAACACAGTGATTAATATCGCTCCTCAAGATGTGAAAGGCCTTTTGCAGACCTATCTTTCGGAGTATGACGATGAAGGGGCTTATGGACACGTCTCCCTTGGCAGATCATTTGCGACAGAGATGGGAGGAGTTATTCCAGGTTCCGATCAACGTCTTGGAGCAATTGATCGACATGGTGACTGTAACATCAACACCGCTTCGGATTTCATAGCCCAGTACACCACTCGACAAGAATATCGGTATGCGGAGGCACTTCCAGATCATGATGCGGAATGGCTCCAGTTTATGCACCTCGACACGAGACGTGAATCTGTGGCTTCTAAAGCAGACAAAGATTTTGAAGACGCAAGCACTGTACTTGCACACTTGGAGGCTCGCACGCTCCAGCACAAGTTTATACCTGTGGGCGAGCTTCGTGACATTCTCAGAAGAGCTGCTGCGTTGCTTTGTAGGACCAAAAAAGACGAGTGCGCAATCGTGCATCATTTAGTTGGGATTCCATTTGCCATCTTCACCAAGCAGTCCATCAAACTAGGTATTTCACTATGGCTAGGTGTGATAAACGAAAATCCGCGTATGGAACCGCGTATCCTCATGGAAGTTGCCCAACAATGGGAGGCTACTGTGCACAGGGGTTTGGGAATATTCAACTCCAAATTCCTGTAAGTTTTGAATCCATACTGAAAATCAGGACTGCACTAATTCTTCAAAGCCACCCGGATCCTTTCTATGTCAAGGAAGAATTCGCCCCTAGCGATAGACAAACATTGCTGAAGCAGCAGCAGATTGCTCACAATTTACTTGCGCCTCACATGCGCCTGCTACAATTTCTTGGAAGCCATTTCAACGCAACTCGCCTAGGTAGCCCAAATACAGAAAAGGTATTCCTGAGACTTCTGGACGTCACACTCGACGGTCTCAAACATGCCACTGGTCACCCTCTGGCACGCGAAATTCGGTTTCAGATTATCCTGTTTGCATTGAAGGTGCTGAGACACAGCATTGCCCTCGGATTCCGTGAAAGATGCTTGTTAAAGGACCGTATCCTATCGGCAGCTCTGACTTGGTTTACTTTCCCTCCTTGTTGGACATTTGGAGGCAACAGATTACAACTGAAAGCCGAAACTCGTTTGCTTGCGGATGTCGCTGGAGCATTGCGGAATGTGCAGATGATCGGCGAGAAAGTGATGCCTATGACGAAATCGTTGCAGGCGAAGGAAAACCTGCTTCAGGTGTTAGTTGAAAGCGAGTTGTTTCGACTCACGGTGTGGCTACACCCTCTGAATGAGATGCGTGAGGCTCATGTTCCCGCACCGCCTGCGAAAGGCCCCACAGAGGTAGATTGTCCCTTCTCGATGCCAAAGGTCATTACTAAAGCTTCCAGGCTACCCTTTTAGGTCTTGTGAGAACCGCATGGGCTGAAAGCGCATCTTTGGCTCTTCAGCTGGTAGCTAGGTTTCCGTCGGCGAGACTACACAAGGAAGTTCGATGGCTTCTGCTCAACTTCCCCGATAAAGCTGTCTCGGAACCGGAAGCAGTGCAAATATTGTTGGGAGAAACGTTACCTAGTGATGTTTCCTTCCAGCTCAAGGTTCGTCGAACTATTTCATCTCCTGCTTGCAAATTGTTGCTAATCTCAATAGCACCTTTTGTACTGGTCACCAGTGAACCCCATTAGCGCAGCAGCTTACTTCTTACCCGCCTACCGAAACCACCCGTTCGTTCTGCAGTATGCAATGAGAGCCCTGGAAAGTCATTCAGTGGATGTGACGTTCTTCTACGTCCCACAAATTGTGCAGGCTCTTCGTTACGATGCTCTTGGTTATGTTGAGAGATACATCCTCGAGACAGCCAAGTTCTCCCAGCTTTTTGCTCACCAGATCATTTGGAACATGCAGGCAAATGCCTACAAGGACGAGGATTCGACAATTGTAAGTCTAAAAGCAGAAATTGTGAAAGGGCTTTTGCTGATATTGTATAGCCTGATCCTGTAAAGCCGACTCTCGACAAGGTCAGGGCTCGCATGGTAGATGGCTTTTCCGGCGTGGATAAGGTCTTTTACGAACGAGAATTCACCTTCTTCGACGAAGTTACAAGTATTTCCGGCAAGCTCAAACCATTCATTAAACGACCAAAGCCGGAGAAGAAGCAGAAGATTGAGGAGGAGTTACGGAAGATCAAGGTGGAGGTCGGGGTATACTTGCCAAGTAATCCTGACGGAGTTGTGATTGGCATCGATCGAAAATCTGGAAAGCCTCTTCAAAGTCACGCTAAAGCTCCTTACATGGCGACATTCCGGATCAAGAAGAACAAGGGAGATATGGAACGCACAGATGACTTGCTAGAAGAAACCAACAAGACAGCATCAATCCCTACGGATAACACCATCGAGGTCTGGCAATCTGCTATCTTCAAGGTCGGAGACGACTGTCGGCAGGACGTCCTCGCTCTTCAGATGATTGCAGCATTCAGAGGAATTTTTCATCATGTTGGCCTTGATGTCTACGTTTTCCCGTATCGGGTCACTGCTACTGCTCCAGGTTGTGGCGTCATCGATGTCTTGCCAAATTCCATCTCTCGTGATATGGTTGGGAGAGAGGCTGTCAATGGTCTCTATGATTATTTTGTCTCAAAGTACGGCAACGAGGATTCACTGCGCTTTCAGGAGGCAAGAAGTAACTTCGTCAAGAGCATGGCTGCTTATTCGCTTATCTCATTCCTGCTCCAATTCAAGGATCGTCACAATGGCAACATCATGATTGACGACGCCGGACATATCCTTCACATCGATTTCGGCTTCTGTTTCGATATTGCTCCTGGTGGAGTCAAGTTCGAAAGAGCTCCTTTCAAGCTTACTTCGGAGATGGTGGCAGTCATGGGCGGGCGTACAGATCATCAGGCTTTCAAGTGGTTCGAGGAGCTTACCGTCAAAGCTTTCCTGGCATCTCGACCATACGCAGAGAAGCTGTCGCAGCTCGTACTATTGATGATGGACTCTGGGCTACCATGTTTCAAGCCAGAAACCATTCAGAATTTCAAGGACCGTTTTGTGTTAGAAAAGAATGAGAGGGAGGCGGCTGACTTTATGAAGGGGTTGATCAAGAAGAGTTATTCTAGCTACTCTACCGGGGGTAAGTCCTGCATCCATGTATCATTTTTATGGAGCTCCTACTAACAGATCTGCAATAGTTTACGATCAGTTCCAACTTATGACCAACGGCATTCCATATTAGTGTAGATTTTATTAGACAGATTTCCTTCTCAACGAGACTGAGCCGTGGTCAAGTTCCGTGCTTGGCATTCGAAGCATGTATTCGATAGTAATATCAAATATAATGAGTAATTACTTTGCCTGGTTTATGTTTTCCGGTCTCAGCATGAACAATCACTAGCCAAGTTCTGCGCCTGCCGATTTCGCAATCCAGATGACGTATTCGGATCAACAACTCAAACTGTTTCGAAGCTGAAAGTCTGAAGCATTAACACAACAAAACCAAAGATCCCATCCCACACAATGCAATCAACTTTTACTCTTGACAAGAGAGCAGCAACAGGTTTCTCAAATGCCGCTGCCTATGACCAAAATCGACCCTCCTATCCACAAGAAGCGGTCGACAAACTGCTCAACCATCTTGGAGTCGCCGGTGTACAAAATGCTAAGATTATTGATCTCGCCTGTGGAACTGGTAAGTTCACTGAGCTGTTAGCTGCGAGACCAGAGGATTTTGAGATCATTGGTGTGGAGCCCTATGCGGGGATGAGGGAGATCCTTGTTAAGAAGGGTCTTGGGAATAGAGTGAAGGTTGAGGACGGTGATGCTGGAAACATGCCCGTTGAGGAGGATTGGGGAGATGCGTGTATTGCTGCACAGGTGAGTTCCTCATCTTCACAATAGCCCGGGGGAGTTTGTTGATGAAATGATTACTAGGCTTTTCATTGGTACGTTTGTGGTGGGAGAGGGGTCGTCAAAGAGGTCATGAGCTGGTGTTTACGATTACAATTCTAGGTTTGCAACTGAGAGTTCTTTGAGAGAGATTCATAGAGTTTTGAGACCTGGAGCTGCATTTGGCGTGATTTGGAATATCGATGATTGTGAGTTGATTGACGTGCTAAACATGTAGAGGATGCTGACTATGTAGACAATGCTCCGAAAGACCACACGGCAACTACACCGTGGGAGCAGAAATTGAAGGACCTCATAGATACAACAGATGATGGTCATTACAGGTTCAGAGACATGAAATGGAAGGAAGTATTTGACCAGCAACAAGATACGACCCCACTGCAGACATTGAAGGATACTTTCACCGACAATTTGCCATCTTTCTCCCTACCACTTGGAGAGGAATCTATCAAGTGGACCCACTGGCTCAGCGATGAAAAGATATGGGATCGATTCAGCACTCTGTCTCAAATTGCGAATCTAACGGAGGAGAGGAGGGAAGGCTTTCATCAAGAGGTTTTGGCTGCTTTGAAGGAACACGGAGAAAGGAACCAGAAGGGAGAGGTGGCGATGCATGGCATTACTTATCTTGCTTGGACCTCAAGAGTGTGAGGCTGCTTTGCGTTTGTCCTTTTGTAGAGACCCAGCTGGCTAACGCTCGATATCAACCGTCTTGCCTTGTAGGCAGGATTCATTCTCTCATAGCTTTTCAGAGTTATCCCAACGCCTTACCAATGCCTTGATGATCCCCATAACTCCCAATCGATGCTGGGTTGTTTCACCCATTTATTGTGGCTCAATCCGCAGAGATGTACATGACTGGAAATTATTAGCAGTTATATCTCATGTAGAGGGATGGCTGGCGAACCATTGTTCCCCCGCACAAAAGCATCTCCATAGCTTCTCCTCTTCACGCCATCAACATGCTCCTCGCACTTCTCCAGCGCCAAGTTCATGTAGCCATCGATACTTTGCAGCTCCCCTAGTGCAAACATCAGCATGTATTAATAGACTTGGAGGTAACAACGTACCTTTGTATACGACTCCGCTGTTCAACTTGACTGTGACTGAGCTGCCGATGATCTCGCTCAAGAATCCCGAGGGGTCCTTGCCCTCGCCTTGGGTTGCAGTGCCGTTTTCCATGATGAATTGCGCCTCCAACGTTTCCAGGTGGGGTTGATTAGAGTTGCGACAAAGAGCTTTTCGGGTCGATGGATGTAGTAAAAAAGATAGCTTTAGCCTCGAAACCGAGCCGAAGATCCGATCTTCAGGTGAATATGAAGTATTGCAGAATCTCGTGTTGTTGACCTTCAAGCTTTAGAAAACATCTGTTGAACTGTAACTCAACTTCTTGCTCAAGTGGAAATCGCTAGTGCGGCTCGTCCTCGAGCCTCGTCGCGTCTCCCTGTCCCACTTCAACTCAATTGCGACAACCGTCAGGAATTCGTGCGAACCACCTAATATTAAATTTGCAAAAGCAATGGACGACGACTTCGGCGACATGTCCGCAGAAGAAGCGCCAGCTCCTCCATTCCCTCCAAAAGTCAAAAAATCACTTTTCAGCAAGAAGATCACCGCAAAGTTACCTGATCGTGAAGAGCCTGTTGAATTCTTCAGCCGCGCAAAGGATGTCTACCATCTGCAACTCGCAGAGGAGGAGCGCAGGAGACAGAAGAAGATGGTCAAGCTTGAACGGAAGAGGTCTTCTACGAGTGCCGAGGTTAAAGAAAAGAGTCCGACTGGAGAGAAGAGGAGGAAGGTTTCGGAGCACAGAGATACATTTTCGCCCGATGATGATGCTGTGAACGACGTCGCTCAAACGAACGAAAGTAGAAGGTGAGTTTGCCTACTTTCAATTGCTTTTACGATTTTGACATGTCTCAGGGACTCTGCGCATTCTTCACAGGGCAAGGAAAGATACAGAGTTCGAGGCTCGCCCACCACACTTTCAGCGAGGTATACCACAGAACTCAGAACGCGCAAGTCCGAG
The DNA here is from genome assembly GCA_020747065.1 of Cadophora sp. MPI-SDFR-AT-0126. Taxonomy (NCBI): domain Eukaryota; kingdom Fungi; phylum Ascomycota; class Leotiomycetes; order Helotiales; family Ploettnerulaceae; genus Cadophora; species Cadophora sp. MPI-SDFR-AT-0126. The sequence goes on along the minus strand of JAGMVK010000003.1, from coordinate 2,113,130 downwards.
TCTCCGAAACCTCAGAGGGATATAGCGAAAGGTTACATATCGTTGAGTGATAGCGATGGCGATGGTGCTAGTGACAGCGAAAGTGAAAACGGAAGTGTGAAGAGCGCCAGCGCATTGCCTGTAAGGAAACCAAACCAGCCGATATCTCTGGATGACGATGACGAGGAGTTTGTGATTGCTCCAAGAGCGATACGGCCTCCGCCTCCACCTGTTGAAGACGATGCGAATATGTCAGAGGAGGAGTTTCCCGAATTGGTGGCGGCTGCGAAAGAACGGCAAAGGCAACAAGCTGCGTTGAAGGCAAGAGCCGAAGCAGCTGTTACAAGCAAAAGTCAAGGCGACCTAGATGGTGAGGATATATTCGATATGGAAGCTGCTTCAACGAATGTGGAACCCATCATTGAAATACTTGTTACATCTAGAATTCAAGGCTCTAAACCTGTGGGTGTGAAAAGAAAGCTTTATGGAAAACTGAGGGAAGTACGATGGGCTTGGTGTGACAAGCAAGTATTTGATGGACAGAAAATGTCACCAGAGATGAAAGAATCTATCTTTCTTACATGGAAGGGCAACAAGTTGTATGACTTTTCGAATTGTAGCGGATGTGTGGAAGGAGGAGGAAAGCTGTCAATGGACGGTATCGGCGGTGGCAAAGTGCACTTAGAGGCCTGGACGGAAGAGACTTTTGAGGCCTGGAAGAAGGGCCATGAGGCGAAACAGAGAGGAGAGCGTGAGCACAGTGAAGATGAACCTGCCCCGGAACCGGCACCCGTGCAACGGACAAGATTGATCATGAAGTCCAGGGAGTACTCTGATTACAAACTTATGGTCAAGCCTCACACTACGATTCAGAAGATTCTGGACGCCTTTCGCAGAGAGAAAGATGTTCCGGATGAGAAGGACATTACGCTTCATTTTGATGGGGATAAGCTCGAGCCTGAAGATAAGGTTGCGGATACCGAGTTGGGAGATATGGATTCGGTAGAGATTCACATTCAGTGATCTGTTGCTTGTCAGCCTGGCGTTATGGGGATATATTACTATGATACCCGGATATGGGGGCACTGGATTTTGGGATCTGGTTGGAATCTTGTAAGCGTTTCGTGTGTTGCTTTAAGAAGACTTTATATGGCTGAATTCTTGCTTCTGCTAATATGGCCTTCATTGGCAGGTCTAGCGGTTAATTCTTTGCTTTGACTGAAAAAGGGTTCCTCCTTGATAATGCTTTTTTTAACACTACAGTAAACCAAGCTCGAGGGGCACTGTTGGAAAGTGAATTTACAGGATGATGATGAAGAAGAAGAAGCTTAGAGGCCGATCTTCTTCGTTCAAGCTGGTGTGAATATTCGAACAGAATCCTCATTTTGTCAGGGCCAATCGAAGAGCGGGCATTTCCCACCTATGGACTTTTCGCAATCAAGACAGCAGTCAATTGTGGGGAAAGTGTTTGATGAATAGTCTGAATGAGATCAATGCTTTTACTACAACACAGACCTTCTTCCTTTCCCATGAATTTAAATTATATCCTCACTTCATTTGAAACAAATTCGATGTTTGCAACGCCATCGGGACTATTTTTACCTGGATGCGATTCTCCTCTTCAGCCACATAAAAATGTGGATACCGGCATGGCGCAGCGGCAACAGCCTCTCGCCTCCCTGCAGCCAGATAAGAGATAGCTTTGAACGGTGTTGAGACGAAAGGCAAGCAAGAGCTTTCAACATCTTGGCTTTGAAAATATCGACTCCACTTCGCAGCTCCTTCGTAACGACATGTCCTCCTTTATTTCTACTCCAATGAATCTGTAGCTTTTGGAAAGAATCTCTTCTCTAAGATGACCGACGAATATGGCTCTTCACCCCCCAGGGTTTATGGGAGGATTGCGAGACCGCGAGGATGGCTTCCCTTGAACAACGAAGAGGCAAACCCGATGGCTGTCCATGGAACCGGAGCTCTCGTCAGCCTCATAAAGTCTCGCTCGAGTCAATCTCTGCATACGATGCATAGGCGGCCATCCTCAGTCGTGCGCGGTAGAGAATCGCTAGATGACGAAGAGGCGGGGGAGAGGCGATCGCGGGAGCACGATGATGGGGATGACTTCAAGAGCATTGACGAGCGGCGATTGAGTCTCATTCTCAATGGGCCCCAGATGCGAAGTCAGAGGCTTATTGGGAATAGCAATCCTCGTTACAAGTGGGGTAAGTGATATCTAGCTAGAGCATTCGTTGGCAGATTGGCACAATGCCATTGACAAAGGTACCTTGTCAACTCAGCGGCTCTGACAATGCTTGCAGAGAGGTATTGGAAAACCGAGGAAGAGCTGAAGACCATGAAGAAGCCGATGTAAGATTTGAGAGCACAATCATGCTGTGGAACAGTGGCTGATCACTCATTAGTCGCCAGTACTACGAAAGAACTAACAGCCTGGTCCAACAATACATCTACATCGATCGGCTCCTCGACTCTTCTCTTCCTCACGACCTGCTGAACGAGTATAATGATACACCGGGAAGTGGCCATCAGAGTTCTGCAGCATTGCGGGATCTGGAAGTTCCACCGACTATATCGGAAGAACCTCCCACACCGGAAGACTATGACTTAGTTGCCGTCAATGGAACAACGACAAAGAAGGTCAAGAGAACACCTCGAGATCTTTACAAGGTGTCCAGTGAGGTCACACCTCTACTTGGGCGAAACGATGATGATGACGATGATTTCGATGGACCACGCCCTGAGATTCCTGGAATGGAAGACGACAGTGTTGAAAGCGGTGACAAGATCGTTCAAATCGCCATCTACGTGAATCTCACGGCCAATGCAATTCTTCTAGCAGGAAAGATTGCCGTCATAGTGCTCACAAGCTCTCTGTCCGTCTTGGCTTCTCTGGTGGATGCTGCTCTCGACTTTCTCAGCACGGCAATCGTGTGGACCACAACAAGAATGATTGAGTCCCAAGATCAATATCAGTATCCCGTTGGCAGAAGACGTCTGGAGCCCATTGGAGTCTTGGTATTTTCTGTCATTATGGTTACTTCATTTTTCCAAGTTGGGCTCGAGTGTGTGAGCAGACTCCACTCGGGAGATCATTCCATCATTCAGCTTACACTTCCTTCCATTATTATCATGTCCAGCACAGTCTTGATCAAGTTCCTGTGCTGGCTCTACTGCCGCCTTATCAAGAACTCAAGCGTTCAAGCGCTGGCACAAGATGCCATGACTGATGTTGTCTTTAATATTTTCAGTATCATATTCCCTCTTGGTCAGTACATGTTTCCTGTGGCAGTCTGGCAGTCTGGAAGTTATCTGACTTGAGTATAGTTGGATTCTATGCAAAGCTATGGTGGATGGATGCCCTGGGTGGCCTTGTGCTATCAATGTATGTTATCTTCAACTGGGCAGGAACGTCGGCAGGCCATATCCGCAACCTCTCTGGTGCGGCTGCAACAGCTGACGAACGGAACGTCCTTCTGTATCTCACGATGCGGTTCGCCAAGACGATTAAGCAAATCCAAGGTTTGCAAGCTTATCATGCCGGAGATAAACTCAATGTGGAGGTGGATATTGTCCTCGACGAGAACATGAGTTTGCGTGACAGTCATGACTTGGGAGAGTCGTTGCAGTATGTTCTAGAGTCGGTACCGACTGTTGACCGAGCATTTGTTCATCAGGACTATGCGTCCTGGAATCTCCCAACACATATGCAACAGCAGGGAGAGTAGTATAGCGACTGGATTGTATGTAACTTCATTGGCCGTTCTTGGATGTCATCGAGCAAATCTCTCATCACTCGAACTGTACTCTAGACTCAATTACTTGTCTCCAGAGGCTCCACTTATACTCATACCCCAACGCATTACAACTCATGTACTCTGGGAAGTATCAATGCTTTGTACATACCACCGAAAGATAAGGCACAATGTCCAAACCAGCTTTGAATATTGGGGGTCCGGGAAATCCAGCCTTCTTGATGTTGGAGAGATGCAAGATCTCCGAGCAAGATTCACCTCCAAACCAGCTTGTCAAAGAAAATACTGAAATTGAGTTTAAGACAATCATGGCTATCAAGCTATTCCTATTTCAAGACTGATTACCAACTAGCTAAATCTCGACCCCAATTCCTGTTTCCCGCCCAGACGTCCTAGGCGGCGCCTCCCATCTCCCCAGCCGAACTATCCCCTCATGAAGCAAATGCAATTTCATCAGGATCCCGCAACCGCGCAGCCACAGCAATCTCATTTATGAGATCATGAACTGAGATCTACACTCTCCGAAGGTTGTCTAATTCGAGATCTTGATTTGCACTTCCCCGCAATTCCCGGAAGCGTGGCAGCTGCGTTCTAGCGTGAGCACTTTAGGAGATGTGGAGGATTGATGGGCGAATGGGAGGCAGAGGATGGACATATGCTTTTCAGAAGACGAAGTTCAAAAGGATTAGCGCCTATTTCGGGGTCCGACAAGGTGACTTCGAGCTTGTGATCATTTGGGAATGCCAAGTTGTGTTGGCTTGCTGGCGCCACAGGAAATGCACAGAACTACACAGGAACTTATGCATATAACGACGAAAAGGCAACTCGATGGATTCGGAGGAAAATTGCTTTACGTGAGTGTACTTTGGTTCTATGCATTAATTAGATGTTAGGCTTGTGTTTACCTTTACGTTTGTTATTCTTACCGAACGAGGGAGGGGACTTTCGGCTGGGTAAATTCCTTCGAAAGGAGATGCAACGGAATGGAGAAGAAGAGCAACATCGGCGATCGAGGCTAGTGGCAGCTCTGAATTCGATCAGCAGGACAAGGGTCTGCAATTGTTCAATAGGAGGCTGACTACGGAGCTACAAGGATCGAAAACAGGGGATGCCTTGCACGTGGGGCAGTGACATTTCTTGAAATTCTTTCTTTCTGATCTTTCAATAGATGTGAAGTGTTGACTTTGTGTGATACGATACTCTGGGGTTAAGTAATCTGAGGTTAAGTATGAGCATACAGAGTAAATGAATGGTAGATTTCGAAAGCTTTGGAAAGGAGGTTAAGAAAAGGAGATTTGGAGGCTCGTACTCGCTCGGAGTGGAATATATATATTGCCTGTTCGGCACGTCATTTGTAACCTTAAACTTCAGAGATGCGCAATTACCCCTGAGAGATGGTTAGTTGGTTGTTGGCCCATGCAAACTCCGGAACGCGGACCTGTCAACTGCCTTGAGGACCCTTCATTACGGCATCGACGAAAGGTCCGGAGCACTTGGGATGAACCAGGAGGAGCAAATGGCGCAACTGGGAACATGTGGTTATGGGCTTGTACTAATAAATAATAAAGAACCAGCAGGCAGGAAAAATCTTGCGAGATGATCTCAACTTTCAAGATTGAGCACGGAGTGAAACTGGTTTGGCAAGCAGCTTTCAATTTCAGACAAGTCTTCAGACGAAGGGAATAATGCCTGTTTTTCAAAGGGGCAACTGGAGCCCTCGAGCATTAGTAACGGCATTTCGGCGGATCCATGCTTCAATCTGTTGACTTTGCATTTGCCATTGCCTTGGAAGTGACACGGGAGAGCATCTTGTGAACAGTGCTTTGACAGGGTCGGAATGCCTTCAACGTCGGTTCTCCTTTCGAGAGTTCCATAACTGTATCCGTATTTGGGTGTGTTGGACAACTTGGCTTTCCATGAGAGAGTCTGGCCATGCTGAGCTACTTACAGTAGATCAACCTAGATCCATGGTTTACACCCACACACTGTACAACGAGCAACTGATTCGCTGCCACAGTCAGGTCCGGACGACGCGATCCGTGGCCAGTTCCTTGTGATATTCAATATCACATGGTTTCATCGAGTATTGAGATGCGAGAAGTAAAGACACGAGCAGCTGGTGACGGAGGGGTGATCTAACAAGAAGAAGCCAGCGAACCCTGGGCGTACATGAAGGTTGTACATGCAGCAATTCGATCGCCATTTATGGACATACTAGTTACTTCGAAGTAGTGAATAGATATTGCCATTGCAGATAAATAATAATTCAGGTGGAGCTGGTGGAAATTCTGGATGTTCGCCCCATCGTCGAAGAGCGACCTTCATTTGTGCTAGCTCAGGGACGGGCTACTGGGTAGTCCACGCCACGCCACACCACCCCAGTTTGGCTGGACTGGACTGGACTGGACGGGATTAGAGTAGAGCTAATGGCGCTTTCCACCTCAGCGAAAACACGAGCTCCTCACCTTGCAAGGAACTCCTCTCTCCGGCCTCCTGTCTGTCTGTCTGTCTGTCTTTCTTCAACCTCCCCGGCGACCTGCGGATAGGAATTGTTACTCCCTCATTGCCATCGCCATCGACAAACGCCCTTCATTTCTTGCAAATCTGCGCTCTTCTGTTCTGTGAGTAGAGTACTGTTTTCTTTTCCCGCGCGCCGCCCACAAGGATTCGACAGCCTAGGAGCGAGCGTCTAAAATTAGGATTCTTCGCAACATCAACAAAGGGCTCAGCCTCTCGATTCACTCACTCACTCAATGTCGCCAGCCAGCCAGCCAGCCAGCCAGCCAGCGAACAACATCACTGCTGCGAAGGCTCGGATTATCTGCCGGTCTTAGATCATCATCGTCACATTTACGCTCTTTCTCAGCCTTCACCCGCTGTCCAACACGATTTCTGGTGTTCATCCCTTACCTCCATAACAAATTGCCCGAATCACAGCGGCAGTTGTCGTGTTTTGCATGCGACCCGCCAGAATTGCTTCCACCTGGACAACCCCACCAGTCCCAGACACCGGCTATCCGCATGAGTTCTTGAACATTTGCTAATTCTAACCTCCGGGTCCTCCAGCCAGAAGACCTTTCTCTCGTTACGAGGCTTCATAGACGACCACATTCGCGACTCTATTCATAAATCTTGTATCGACGCACAGTATACGACTCGATTGAACATTACGGCAGACATTCCACTCCGATTTTCTTTCCCGTTAATGATATAAAACCTGTCATACCTACATTACTGGACGGCCTGCTTGTCGTATGAATTCGAGAACGATAACCAGTCGTTCTCGATCCTAATTTTACTACATGCCGAAGTTTCCCAAAGCTTTTGGGCGGCGCAAATCGACCGCGAATGAGCTGGACGTTGCTCAGGAGACAATATCAGAACCATCGTTCAAGGTATTCGAGCGTGAAGACGGAGCTGGTCGCTCGTTCGACGGGGGAAAGAAATTCGTCAAATCAACAACGGTTCCGTTGAGGCCAAAGACGTCTACAGTGGATGACGACAACATGTTCGAGAGCATTTACAATCGGTAAGCATGCAACCAGAGCGGATATTTCGGGGGAATTATGGCTTGAGTTTTTACATTATACGGCTACTGACTGTTACGAAGTGACAGTGGTGCTTCCAATACCAATACCATCTCAACAACTGATAATTCATCTCGACTGAGTGCAGCATCTACAACTCCTTCATCTACGGATCTGCAACGACGGGACGAGTGGAGATCACCTCATGACAAACCTTTCAACGACATTCCTTTGCCTCCGGTACCAAAATCAGCATCGTCTTTCTCGCTGAAAAATGCTAGCCGCACTCTTTCTTGGGGAAGACACAGTAAAGGGCAAACACCACCTCCACCAATTTCAAAGGATCCGCAGTCACCTGTGGATGATGAAGAACAGACCGGCAGACAGCGAGCTGTGACGGCTTCGAGCTATGCAAGCACAGCAACGCCCCCAAAATTGGATGAGAGAGATCTGGGTTTGAGCTTGGGAGGGGATTTCTCGGAAATGTTCAATGGTATTGGCAAGCGAAGGAGTACTGTCATGGATGCTGAAACCAACAGAGCCATGTCACGTAGCCCGGTGAGTTTGCCGGTCCACATCCAATTTCCGACTTTCTGACTTTTATATTCAGGAGACTGCCCCCTCTGGCCCTGCAAACCGTTCACTTACTGCAAGCCGTTTCAATCAACCTTCCCCACTCAACATCGACAAGAGTAAACAAGTTGAGCCATCGCCGTACTCATGGAGTAGCCAACATTCCCACGACGGTTTGATGTCTGGTGCAAGCCCCGTCTTTGCACCCCGTAACACACCTCCCCCAGTTCCACAGCACAACTCTACAGCACGCACGACAAATGACAGCCCGGCATCACACAGTCGACCACAAAGACCAGGTGGACCAGTAAGCGGACTTCGACGTAGCAGTGCCATCATGGAACCAAAACGACAATCTACCCTGGAATATGGAGATGCTGTCGATGAGGATGCCAGGCTTCTTCGAGAGTCAGTTAGTGCAAGCAGACGCATGAACGATACTGGTTATGAGTCGAAGGTTCGTGATAGTTGGGCGCTTCCCTCGGGCTCTGCATATAAGGTGGACGATGCTACAATTGCAAGCTGGGGTACTGGATCCGTTGACGCAACTCCTAAAGCACGGAAGCCTGTTGCAAAACCCTCCGAGGACAACATGTTTGACGTTCATATTGCGGCATCGGCAAACTTAGCACAGCGATTCAATGAAAAGGCTTCTTCACCTCCGACGCATGCCGCCCCTCAGAACAAGGTTATGACCCCAGCACAGTTTGAACGGTACAAGCAGGATCAAGAGCGTCTTAGGAGCTATGGTGGGCAGGGTAAGGATGAAGAGGAGGAGGAGGAGGAAGAGCCATACGACGACGACGAGGACGAGGCCGAGAAGAATAAACAGCTCGCAAAGCAACGTCGCAAACAGGAGGCCCACATGGCGGTATACCGACAGCAAATGATGAAGGTTACTGGAGAAGCACTTCCCCCAGCTCGCCCTAGTATGTATGCTACACAAAGCAGTCCAAATCTGGCCAATGCTGCCGAGGAAGGCGAAGAGGAGGATGAGGAGGTCCCACTGGCCATCTTGCAAGCCCATGGTTTTCCGAGCAAGGGCAAACAGCCAATGAGAAATATGGCCAGCAACCCAAACCTTCGGTCTGGAGCTCAATCAACCGCTGGAGGGGTTGTTAGTGCGGATAGCAGGCTCCCCGTCTTCGCTAGAAACTTACCTCAGGATCCGTATGTTGGTGCAGGGTTAGTGAACCCAATGCATAGGGAATCTTTGGCATTTGGTGGTGGAGCTGGCTCTGTGAATGGTGGCACCGCTCCTAGGGGTCTACCTCCAGGAGGCTTGGTTGGTGTAATCGCCACAGAAGAGCGTTCTCGAGCCATGAGAAGAGGTAGCCCGAACCCTCAAGGTGATTATGGACCACCCCAAGGTGGCGGATTCAACCCCATGGGGATGCAAGCGCCGGGAGGTGGTAGCATGTACAACGGCCTGGGCCCAGCAGGACCGATGGGACCAATGGGTCCCATTAACCCAATGATGATGACTCCTGGAGACCAAGCTCAGATTCAGATGTCACAACAAATGCAGCAGTTCATGCAGATGCAGATGCAATTCATGCAAATGATGACTGCCGGCGGCCAGGGACTGCAGAATGGGCATATGCCGCAGCAATCTATGGGAGAGATCCCCCGTCCCGGTAGCGCCCAGCAGCTTCGTCCAGGTAGCTCTCACAATTTCGGCACACATCAACGAGCAATGACGATGTTGGATCCAAATTCGGTGCCGTGGATGCAGGGCGGTAGTGGAAGCATGTATTCGCCCTCAATCCATGGGCAAGGCGGCGGATATGCCCCCTCGATCGCTCCATCTGAGCGAAGTAATGTTGGACTGCCAGGCCGGTACAGACCGGTATCTCAGGCTCCACCACAGGCCCAGGACAACAAAGCGAGAGCATCAACCATGTCGGGTCTCGGATGGGAGAGTAAGAATGGATCCACCATCAAGATGGTCAAGAAGTCAGCCAACGTCTCAGACGAAGATGATGAGGAAGGATGGGAGGAAATGGCCAAGAAGAGGGAGAAGAAGAAGTCTCTCTGGAGAACTAAGAAAGACAAGGATCAATCAGGATTGAAAGAAATGATGGGATTCGCCCAGTGAGGTGAAGGGTGAATAGATCCAGGACGAGAGAGGTAAAATCTGTTACATATATCGCATCGGAGCATATTGGATGGCGTTCAAAGAATCGGATCGGAAGTTGGATCAACGCAAGCACGGTATGTTGGAACTGCAAATCAACCACAAACCAGCTTCGTCACGCATAATAGTCATGCATGTCATGGACTTGTAGTAATATAATTCAAGATATCAAGCCTAATTTTCCACGTTTTGTTTTTTTCTACCTCCATGCATTGTAAGCCCTACCTGCCTCGCAAACCCAAGACACCCAAATCCAATCTAGAGAAATACAACAAACAAAACCAATCATGCAATTCGCCCGGCAGCCCAATCCCTTCTCTTAACACCCAATTCCACAGCCGCCAGACCCCAATCCTCTCCATGGTTATGACTTCCACTGGTAATACCGGCCCTCGCCTTCGCCTGCTCCTCATCCAACACAGTCAATAGTCCAAAGATCAAAGGCACGCCTGTATCGAGCTGTATACGCATCAGGCCGTGCGAGACTGCCTCGGCGATGTACTCGAAATGCATGGTCTCGCCCTTGATGAGCACGCCGATGGCAATGATGGCGTCGAAGGGTCCGGATGACGTCTTGGTTTCCAGCGAGAGAGATGTCAGGTCTGTGGTGCTAGAGCCAAGGAGGTCGCCAGCGCCGAGGGTGGAGGAGGTCGTGGACTGAATTTGAGAGGCGGAGAAGAGTCTGTTGGGGTTTCTGGTGTTAGTTGGATTGTCTTTGGTATTCTCTGCTTGGGGAATTCCTGGTGTTGGATCTCAAGGGAGAGCTCAAACGAGGAGGGGAATGTACTTCGAGCACGCAATTGGAAGCTCCCACGATCCCGGCACGGATTGCACGACGATATTCGATTCCTTGACACCGGAAGCTAGGAGCTTTGCCTTCGTACCTGCGAGGAGTGGCTCGATTATAGCTGTTTGGTTGGATGTATGGTCAGTTTGCTCTTCCTGTTTGCGAGCTCTCCGGCATGGCGGGGTCAAACATACTGGTGTTCCAGCGAGCGTGCACAATGCCGATGCGGAGACCGCTGCCGTCGTGCTGTTGGGCTTCTCCGGGTCCTTTAAGTGATGCCATATCTGTTTTGGAAATTCTGAGTTGCGCGGATAACTGTTGTTTTTGCTGGTGTTGATGAGGAGTGAGGTTGATTGAAGCTTGGAAGTTGCGTTCCTGGTGGGTGAGGTGAGGGGCATCGGAGCTAGCAGGGTTGGGAGCTTACTGGGTTTCGAAAGCCAATGCTCTCTACATGTACCCTTTCGTTTACTTGTTCATTGCCACAGGTCTTTTCTCCAGATCTTATGTTGCATAGTTTCCGACTTGTTTACTTGTCTTGGTTTGGGATTGGAAACGTTTAACATACTTCTTTGAGAATCGGGGAAGCACATGATCTCTCCACAAGGTCGCAATTACTCCTTCGCCAGTCTGAGATCTACTACCTGCTGGATGTTCTCTGCTTCTTTCCGCTTCATTGGCCTCTTACCTTCCAGTATCAGTCTATCCTCAGCATGAGCGGGAATCTGTCATTGGTACGTGTAGGAAGAGTCTTCTCGTGGGTCAGGATGACTGATCTTCAAATTCCGGGCCTCCCTCGAGAACTCTTCCAACATAACTCTGCCTCGTCACTGCATTCTTCCCAACAGAGCTAAATCCGGCACCCATGCAGAGAGCCGCCGCCTTAGATCTGCATCAAGACCCGGAGCGCCTAGAGTCTGCTTCAAGTCTCCTGGGAGGCCAAGTCTTGTAACCCAGCGTACTATAACCAGGCACGGTGAGGCCGACTTAAGGATGGAGTGAGAGCAGAGAAGAATTTCATGGTTTTGCGGCTGAAGGCCATGAATGAGGCCAAAGGCTGGGATTGTAATATTCTATGTTGGAAAGCGTTCCTGAGACCTGACTTGCTGAGCTCGCTGAGGCTCTTTCGATCAACAGCGCCGCAACTCAGACAGAACTCCTCACTCAGCGGTTCAAGTATGATACCAAAATGGGCTCTGTGCTTTCACAAGCATCCGCCGTGAAGGGCATACGTACCCCTGTGCGCATGAAACAAAACGATCCAACCGAGCCTCTCAGCGATTAACACTGCCAGCACAGCAGAGCACCGCGTGGGGCCGGTCAGTCAACCAGACGTGGGGAAATTCGTTTGGAAGACCTCAGACCTGATCTCAGCTTCTCATTGCACGTGGCTACTGTAGAGTCACGATGGCTACGTTTGAGAATGCCCTCACATCATGCCTCAATCGGGCGAAAGTTGCAGTTCCCCTCTCACGAGCTCGAAGGACTCAAGGTTAATCAGCCCTGAGCCATCCTACTAAGAATAAGAACAAGAATAAGCCCCCTTCCAACATCTCAAAGCAGGAAGGCCTGGTGTCCCAATAGCAAACCAAACCCTGGCGTCAGCCCCCAAGCCCTACTACTACATACATACATACCCCATGCGCACCCTCTGCGGCGCATTTGTTGTGCATCCTTCGCTCTGCAAGTCTGCGCAGCCGCAGGCCTTCTAACCCAATGAATCCTGCCGCTTACTGCTGCTGTATGGACAGCTTGATACACCAACATCCCTCCGTATCAAAAGGATGCGATGCCTGCATCGTACAATGGGGCGCAGTACGCTTTGTGCTGACTTCTCTGCTTTTCATCCTTCGATCTTCCTAGCTTGTTACTATTACTTTTCCCCACACTGCCGAGCTGAAGTCTTCTGTTTCCCTTCTGCTTCTTTTGTCCGTTTTGCGATTTTGTTGAGTCAGGGAGGAATCTTATTGTTCTTTTGTATTTTCTTTGGTGATGCGGGCAAATGCTATGATCTGTTCGACCCTCAGCCTTGTGCTGGCAGTGATGGCTGTTGGAGTCCATGGAATTCCTCCAGATTTGCAGTACGATGTGAATTTCGACCGGCCACGGGCCCAAGTGGGCATCCTAACATCCATCAGCTATATTGCAACTGCCTACGATTCGGAACCGATTGGCGGTTTGTCGTTGATACTGCTGCAAACCACTGCCCAAGATGAATCACCGATAGACAGTTCAAACACACAGAAATTAGTAGATGTCCAGCCTGGTAAGTCAGCCAGTCTGCATACCTCTCGCATCGAGGCAAGGTACGGGTGTACAAGGTTCTAACAATCATCAGGGATGTGCATCTATGTCAACACAAAAGACGAATGCAACTCAACCGATACTCAATTTCCTGTTGCTTCAAGCGCAAGAGCTACATCAGAAGCCACCTTTCTCCTGTCAGCAAACAGTGGCGTTGTTGGCGAGAATGGCCTAGACAACTTTTTCTTCTGTATCTCGACCAAAGTAAATGGAAGAGATCTTTGCAGGTTTTACAGTACCGTCTTTAACATGTCCAACGGAAATGATGCCACACTTTCTGCTCCAATACCAACAGGTAGCACGCCGCCAGTGGTCAAGACCAATCCTGACCTCAACCACATCTCAAAGCGCGACTTGACACCCCCTCAAACGGCTCTTGAAGTTACTTCGACAAACACCAATTTTTTGTCCATGGAAGAGACACAAACAACCACGACCGCAATTTCCACTACAGTATCACCAAGTCCCACCACAACATTAAGTTTGGAAGTTACGGTCACAGGGTCAAGTTCTGGCGAAGCAACAGCTGTCACAGCCGCACCATCACCAACAGTCACCACCGCAGAGTCCTCAAAAAGCGGCGGACTTTCAATCGCAGCCAAAGTTGGAATCGCCCTCGGAGCTCTAGCATTCGCACTCATCCTCCTCATCATAGCCCTTCTCTTCCTCCGCCGCAAACACGCAAGACGCAACCAACCTGAACAAGTAATGCTCACGCGCAGCATGCACACCGACTCCTTCTCCCGCAACCTCATCACCGAGAAAGAAGACCCCACAGCCTCCGCAGCCACAACACCCATCGAGGAAACCGCCCTCCCGATTCAACGTCACTCCGCGGTCGCGACGTACGAACCTGTTCCTTCAGCATCATACGCCGGAGCCGCTGCAGCAATTCCCAGAAGAAAACCGACTGCTGCGACGATGGTGAGTACAGTCTCCAGGGGCCTGAGCACCACGTCTGGGACGTCGTCTAGTGGAGCCAGGAGTCCGCGGTCGGGAGAAGGGTTCGAGCAGTACCACGATGTGCCGATCTATGGGGATGCTAGACACGTACCGCAGGTCTTTCTGGGGAATGCACAACCCATGCAATCACCATTTTTGAGTGAGGAAGGGATGACGCCGGAGGAGGTAGCGAGGCTAGAAGAAGAGGAGAGAAGAATCGATGCTGCAATCGCGGAGGCGGAACGGCGGTAGCAATAATTCTGTGGATACGATTGTGGTAGCATTTCATTCTCCTTATCGTCTTCTTATTATTACCCGGGGTGTTGGCTGGGATATCATCATTGTTTTGCGTTGTCATGAATTTTGGTGGTGTTGATTTTAGCGAGCGCGGAATAGGGGGCTTGTTGACTTCGTGGGATGAGGACCGCGATGGAGCCACAAGTTGAGTGCCGATGTAACATAATGGTATCTGAGGATTCAAACGGAATATAAAATCAAGTCTTACCTAATTTCTCATATCAAGCTGGCACGCACGCAAAGTGGTCGGCCTAGCTGTACTGCTGTCTGGCAAGGCAAGATGGTAGAGTCCAAAGATGTTCTGCTTGAACTAAACACTTTGTGCTAACGGTATAAGTGTCAGTAGCACGCAATGAATTAGCCATTCTATTTTGAGTGTCTCGTCCTAGGATGCCGGACTTCTCCTAACAGATGACCAACGGTTGGTGTTGGGGTTTTATTTCGATGCTCATTGAGGCAAAACAAATCAAGAAGGCTAGTGGACTAAGATTCTGTCAAAGATTCTCTTTTCATTCATTCATTCAATCTCCTGAATCAATCTTCTCTCCTCTACTCTACTCTCCACACGAATAAGGTAATTAATACCGCCACCACTATGCATGCACCCCAGGTAGAAGACCCCCATCTATTCGCCATCAATGCAGGAGTACATAAGAAAAAAATGGTCTTGGAGAACCAAAAGGAAGACGAGGTCGGCGAAGTCCAATGTGTAACCAGAAAGAAAAGACAGGAAGGATGAAGAAAAAACTTCGCACGAATTAAGTCACTGCTTTTGAGATCAAGACCGTGCAATGCAAAGGGCTTTATGTTCGCCACGCCTCATCCCAAAAAACTTCTTTCAACGCCAGAAAACCAAGTTACGGTTCCAATCAGTATCTAATATCCATGGCCATGAACTGGCCCATTGCCTCGTCCCTGTTGAGGTTGCTGTGGTGGGAGGTATTGCTGCTGTCGAAGTGGGTATTGTGACGGTGATTGTCTGCCGTGCTCAGGCCCGGCATAGCCTGGTGAAGGGATAGATGCGCTCCATCCGCCACCTTGAGCAAAGACATTTGCTGCAGGCGAATTGCCCCAGCCTTGTTGTTGCTGTGGCTGCCTTTGAGCTTGCGGGTATTGCTGTGGATATTGACCCATGTTGTTATACGGCTGAGGCGCCCGGTACTCCGATGCTATCTGCTCCTGTTTTTGTTGCTGCTGTTGATATAGAGCTTGCTGTTGCCTTTGCGAAATGGCGGTTTGGACCGTTTGACTGTTGATCCCTTGCTTTACCTGCTGTTTCTCTAGCTCCCTCACCTCAATAGCACCGACCAACCCACTAGGCGGCCCTTGCCGGTGGTTATTGTGAGCCATGCTGAGCAATGGGGTTCCCGTCATCTTCGCAATGTGTTCCTGTTCGCGGGCTGAAAGTGCTGTAGGGATGTCTCCAGTGCCAGAAGGCCCGAGAATAACATTTGCACCGCGCGAGCTTGGCCGTTGGAGCAAGTCCGCGGAGCTATTTCGAGAGTGGTGAGCCATATAGTCGTTTGATCGGTTGACGAGTGGAGGCGTAGGTGTATTGGCACGTAGAGTATTGCTAGAATGCTGACGTTGGTGTGCGTGCAATGGAGTTGGAGGTGGCATGGCAGCTCGCTGCTGGACAAATTGCTCGGGAGTGATGGACATTCTATTTCCTGCATTGCCACTAGCAGCCATACCAGGTTGCCATGCCACTGTCCTACTGTCCGAAGAATTTTTTCGATAATGAGCATTCTCAGAAATAATGGCTTTCCGAGCTGGTGATCTTGAATTCCCAGCACTGCCAGGCCTCTGTGCTGGACTTCCATGCCGTGGAGGTCGATCTGCAGGATGTATGTTCAAACCAGGGCCAGGGCTAGCCGTTCTGGCATATGCTTGCGCTGGGCCAGGACTTTGACTTCTTGGTTGAGCACCTGAAGCAAGATTGAGGGTTGGCCCAAAATCTATTTGGATTGGTGGAGAACTGGTAGATTGATTGCTCATATCTTGGAAGTCTTCTGGGTTACCGACAGTCTTCATAACACCAGTTCGTGGCTTTTCGACGGACTTTCGGGTATCAACAGAATGTCTGGTGCTAGCATAATCTGGGGACGCGGTCGATGCATTGTCTTCGTAAACACTACTGGTATCGGTATTGTGGCGGTAGAGTTGAGCTTCGGGACCTCTTGCGGGTCTGTAATCATCGCGTCCAATCATGTCGAATCCGTTTGGGTCAATAACATGCTGCCCTAGACTACCTATACTTGTTGATGTTTCAGCAGAGGTGGGTGTCTGAATGCTGGAGCTGCGGACAGGAAGAGGCTTGCGAACGATACTTGGACTGGTTTGAAGGCGTGGTTGGGATGTGGTACTGTACGTTGAGTCTGTTGATTGTTGGTGATGATGGCCATGTCCAATGGTTCCACTTTGGGTACTCGACGAAGGGGAATGAAACATTTGCGGTGGCTGATACATACGGGTTTGTGGTGCTTTCTCCGGAACCGATGGAGGCTGCGGACCAGTGCGAGAATCGTCCGTGGAAGGTAAATTACGAGAAGAAGATGGGAGTTGCGACGACGGCTGTGAAAAATTCGATGGCGTGTTGAGGGGCGTAGAATGGGACGGGGAGGGATCTTCGAAGGAAAATCGGGGTTTTGATGCTGTTACCAAGCCTTCATTCAGACCGTCATGATTAGCAGGAAGTCCTCTCAGGTTGGCAGCTGGCAGTACCCCTCTGTCGCCATTCGACGGCTGTCTATGATCCTCACTCGTCCTTGCATCATCTCCATGTGCATGGTAAGCAGCAACACCTCCAGCACCAGCTAATTGCGAGAGCGTAGCATTCGACATGCGACTATTGGCTCTACGTAATTCGGGTGAGTGGTATGGCTTGCTTATGGGCATAGCACCAGGACCATGGGCGAAAGCTGGAGGAGCAGCGACTGGCTCTGGAGTTGTAGCCACTTGCAGCTCTTGGAGCTCTCTTACAGGCGTGGATCTAGCATTTTGTTCATCCTCTGAACTCATACGTTCAGGCGTAGAACCAATCTCAGGAAGGTACCTCTGGTATGGGATATCGCGGGATTCGGCCACACCAATAGCATGTGGTGGAGGGGTTGGAGCGTTCTCGTAAACGCCATCGTAGTTCGAAGGCGGCTGATCTCGAAAGCGGTCTAGTCCTTGGCTCTCTGAGAAAGACCGATTGTGAGAACTAGGCTGGGATCCCGGAGGTGGAGGTGCAAAAGCGCCGGCCCCAGGAGGAGCAGAGTCTGTTCGTGGGATTCCAAAACTTCCATCTGTTTGGCCGCCCGGACCCCAAGCATTCGAAGGGGTAGACCTAATAGAAGCTCCATCGTCGAAATGTATCCTGCTTCGTGATGGACCAAAACTGTTGCGAGTGCTCCTCCTACTGCTATATCTGCTGTTGGCCTGGCTGCTGCTTTCAACAGCGGTCATTCGTTTTCCTGTGAGCTCCTTCATTCTTTTCCGCCATTCTCCCTCCCTCCAACTAGCACTTCCAGGCTCCAAAATGAGACCTGATACATCAAGAATTTCGAGATACCCATATCTCCGGTGTTTCGGCATTGCAAACATTAGACTTCTGGGATCCGAGGTATCGGCGACTAATCGACCAGGACGTCCGTACAGTCCAAAGGTATCAAAAACCGGGAACAACCAACGTAGCATCATCTCGAATCCTGTGACCGCGGGATGTACTTCAGGCATGACAAAAACAAATCCTTCTGTCGTTGATGGTGGGTTTGAATGGATAGTTATAGATCCTTCGACCTTCACAAGTGTGGAAGCATCTATTAACGGTTTTGATTGAGGGTAGATGGCAAAAGCCGAGTACGCATCGCTAATAGTGGCAATTGGGCGGACCTTTTTCGTCTTCTTCGTGTCATAGAACTTGATGTCACCCTTCAATATAGGCGGTCGGGATCGATCATAGGCCGATTTCTTCTTGTTGAGCTGCTTTTGAAGCTTCTGTACCTCTTTCTCGTCTGGTGGTGAAATCACGCACCAACAGCGCCTCCAGGGTGTTCCTGCTCCAAATCGAACTCGTGCCCAATCAGCAGTTGGGACTCTTGCACGGTCCATGATGATATTGATGTTGTTTAGTCCTTTTCCTTTCCCAGCAATCAGCGCACCGGTATAAGCTTCTTGCAAGGTGGCATGTTCAAACATGGCTAGTCGAATGCCCGCAGTCCATTGGATTAACGAGTGGTGAGAATTGAAATGTAAAAGATATCGATTTTTACCGGCAGTCGAAATGCTGAGAACGTTCTGTAATGGGGCCTCGCTGTCAGCTCGAGTTGGAAGGGCTTCAATCTAGTCTCTGTGAGCCATTGCCTCTTTTATCTCTTTTCATATGGCTGTTACCATTTTGATGGACGCATCTGTGAGGTTGATAAACTTAGGTAAGACTTCTCCATCTTGACCTGCCGCATCAAGCTCTGCGGCATCCCATAATGACAATACTGTGCCTACAAGCTGGGCAAAACATTCGGTCCACGTTCGGTCAGCATTTGGTCTGCCATCTGTTTTGTATTAGCACAATACGTCTTCACAATTAGGAACTACGAACGCGTGTTCTGATCATCCAATTTCAAGAAGTATCCTTCCTGGTACAGTTTGTTTGCGTGGCTGTTAAGAAATGTGAAAATGGGCTGAAGCTCAGGCAAAGTATCCTGGGAGACATCCATCATGGATGGATGATATGTTTGCACCATAGATAAAGGCCTGGAACTTGACACAGCGCGTTCCCGTTGCACCCTTGGCTGGCCACCATTCCCGTCCATGTTGTACTGCGAAGATCCCACCGGCATCGTTGGTGCATGCCGTACGGGCTCGTTCCTTGAAGGCTCGTTCCTTGAAGGCTCATGCTTTTGTGCGGGCGCAGTAGGTGTTGGACTTCTTTGCGAGTCTCTGTGATTGTTCGAGAAGTTGGACATGAACGAAAGTACTAGTTAAACAACAAAGTCAGCACGCTGGAATCCCCAACCTGTTCCAAAAAGAACACCACACATACCTCGATTTCGGGTCGACATCTTGGCTAGTTTGCTGTATTCTCTGGGTAACGAATGCGATATTATCCTCCTATATTAAATGCTGCCTTCCGGCGATCCGGTTGATCTTCAGTTCATTGACATATGCAGGCCAGGACGACTTGGTTGAGGACCGCAACTGCAGTGGTAAGACAATCACGTAATCGTATCGTTGAACAGATCTCCTAGTACTGCAGGATTCAATAGCGCAGAAGGGAGAAGGATGGGAGGGGAGAGGTGTGGAGGTTGAGTTGAAAATGAGATGGGCCTTTGAGGTGTATATGGAGAAGTATTGTAGTCCAGAGTACGTGGCGGACACAGTGCAGCAGATTCCAGGGTTGATCCGACGGAACGGGCAAGAACGTCACCAGCTGGGTTGTGCTGGAGGGCTGGCTGCGCTGGGCTGGCAGATCTTTGCCGAGAGTCGGGAGACGAGGACGAGGACGAGAGACAGGAACGAACGGGATGGAGGTATTGGTGTTGGACGGAGAGGAGAGGCGGCGCGATGTGAGGCAGGGTAGGGAAGTACCTAGGTAGGTAGGCAGGTAGGGTAAAGTAAAGGAATTAGAAGAGGGTGTTTGGAGATGTGCAGTATTATCTCAACAATGTCTCGAGACATCAACTGAAGTCAATACGCAGGCGCTTTTCCTCATCCGTAGCTTAATCATCAGACAAGAAACGACACGACACGACACGACACGACATGACATGGGCACTAGAAACGCTTTCGCTTCAGCTTCACTCCCGAGCGGAAAGGAAAGCAAAGCAAAGCAAAGTAAAGGAAAAGACGAAATGAGATGAGTAGTTTGGCTTACCTCCTTGGCTGTCTTTGGACGCGTCATATACATATGTGGCGCTGCAGGCGAAGCTCGAGCTACTGGATGGCTTGAACTGAAAGCCAGCCTCCTAGCAAAGAAACCCAGTCTCTGGTCATCCAAAGAACTTGGATACCAATCGACCCGCAGGCTTGGAAACTTGTGAAGCACTGAAGACGGATGGAATACGAGCCTCCAGGAACAAGCCCTGAAGAGATTTTGAGAGGGCATTGGCCTACCCAGCCCAGCCACCATGTTATTGCTATTGACGTCTCGCGTTTGGCTCGGATCCGAGAAAACTGACGGGGAAAGGACGGATCTACAAGAAGACCGCAAAATATATGTATAGCAATAACAACTAAGTGAACAAGCCTGTAGAAGCTGCTGCGATAATAATTTTTCACGGTTCTTGGGGACCCTGGAATGTCGAGTGGTGGTTTGGCAATTTTCGGAGCTTGTCAAAGATGTTTGGACTGTCACTCACTATCTTGCTCGTACCTGGATCTGCTTCAGATCAGACGAAGCTGGGGCGTCTCAATTTTAATGCAATAGCATTAAGTTCTGCTGGCGAGCGCTCGAAGCTTGAATCAAAGCTTTAGGAGCTCAAAATGACATTGGGTCAATAATCAAGAAGTCATACGGAGTTGTCATTGCTCCATCGTACCCGGGCCAATTGCATTTTCCATTCTAGGATCCTTGGAGAGTGCTATGAGTAGAGGGTTCGACATACAAATTGCCTCAGGATAGATAAACAAACGAGCCTTTGAATGTCCTGCAGGTCGTCAAGACGACAAAGGGATGATGAAGCATTTCAATGCGGAACATGGCCCATGGAGAGGAATGAGATGCAACCTCGTACATTCTAAACGAGGAGGTACAGATCGGATCCCAAAATAGCTTCACCCTCATTAGAGCCTCGCCTCGCCTCGCCTCGCCGGGCATCTCGCCGAATTAGAGGTTGTACAGATTGCCACACTGACTACTCCCGAGCCATGCGGAGCTTTAATGTATCGTCAAGTTAGGTCAAATACAAAGGATATAGCAATTGACTTTATTTCCCTCCAGTCAGAAAAATCAATTTTAGCTGGCTGAAATCATGCTAATTATTTGACTTTTCCCCGCATAGTAAAGGAGCAAGCCAAGCTTTGGCAGCCGCCCCAATCATTTCTTATCGCGGACAATCTGTTGGACTTCCCGCTTCAAGAAAAAAAACCCAGCATCAATGAATA
The DNA here is from genome assembly GCA_020747065.1 of Cadophora sp. MPI-SDFR-AT-0126. Lineage (NCBI taxonomy): Eukaryota > Fungi > Ascomycota > Leotiomycetes > Helotiales > Ploettnerulaceae > Cadophora > Cadophora sp. MPI-SDFR-AT-0126. Next base: position 2,091,734 of record JAGMVK010000003.1, on the reverse strand, counting down.
GCTGCTTTGCCGCATTGTCCTACTCCTGAATATACTTTACGACGCTGGAATGAGGAGGTCGGCTTTCCGAGTACCAGTTGCGCGAGCCATAATCCTTCAGTCTCGCCGTTCCCTCACGAAAAGCACTTCAGGATGTCGCCCAGAACCGACAACAACCTCAACAGCAACCAGTACCGACCGGCGTGCAGTGCGCAGTGACCCTCTGCCATTTCGATTCGAGACTGGTCTTGCTCTGTTTGCGAAAAGAGCACCGCGGCCATTCCCTCCGCCTTTCCTTTCTCCGCCGTCAGGCTCCTTCTCAGATCCTCTCAGCACCCATGATAGGAGTCGCGATCGGCGTCCCTTGGTCAATGGGCAGAAGATTCGAGGGTACACGAACGGAGATGATGCAGTATATGCAAGTGATCAATTCATTGCGGCAGATGATGGAGTTGGTGCTTGGTCTACAAGACCTGGGGGTCATGCTGGGTTCGAGCTGCGCTGTCCTCTTGTTCAAACCATGCTGACATACGCAGTCTTTGGGCAAGATTGATACTACATTTCTGGGCCGTAGAGACGGAAGGCGATGCGAATCGACCGCGGCCTCCAGGACAACTTTACACACCCACACCGATCAATTACCTCCAAAAGGCCTACGAGCAAACTATCGAGGCCACATCACAGCCAAATCAATGGCAAGGTACAACCACGGCTGCTGGAGCCCAGTTGCATTTTCAAAGATCTGATTCGGACCCGAGTGCTCCTCCTAAGCCCCTGCTATATGTGACCAATCTGGGCGACTCTCAGGTTATGGTTATTCGACCGCGTGATGGAAGAGATGGGGAGCGGATTTACAAGACAACTGAACAGTGGCATTGGTTCGACTGTCCAAGACAGCTAGGAACTAATAGCCCGGACACCCCTCGAGAGAATGCCGTGATGGACAAGGTCGAGATTGAAGAGAACGATGTCGTATTGGCCATGTCAGACGGAGTTATTGACAATTTATGGGAGCATGAGATCATTCAAAATGTGGTCGACAGCATTCAAAAGTGGGAGAATGGACAAGGTGGAGAAAGTACTGGCGACCGAACAGGCGGAGCTGGTGGAGGAATGAAGTTCGTGGCAGAGGAGTTAATGAAGGCTGCCAAAGTCATTGCTACCGACCCTTTTGCAGAAAGCCCATTCATGGAACACGCAGTTGAAGAGGGTTTGGCAATGGAAGGAGGTAAGTTGGCAGTTTTTGATTCTAATGCATCTGACTAACGAAGTGCTAGGCAAGCTAGACGATATAAGTGTAGTGGCTGCTCTATGCAGACGGAGTAAGGGTTGAAGCTGGACTGCAGAAGGACAATTGAGACCACCTACTACGCAGAGGCTTTGGCTTTGGGAATGGACATGTTCATGTCAACCCCGAGAAGAACTCATGGAAATCTTGAAGCGAATAGACTATGTCAGATCTGGAGCGAAGAGGGATGAGGGCAATTCAAGGTACTTGGTGTCATGATCTGAAGGGACAGCCAGGTCGAGAGACTAGCCCTTTGGAGAAAGAGATTATGGCCCTGAATCGGTTCGATCCGATCAAATGAGCTTTCCATGCACATTTGTCACTATAGTGCAAAGGACATTCCGCCACGGTGGAAGTAGAGGTTCGAGCAAAGAAGGCAGGAGCAAATCCTATCCTATGGCAGAAGAATTTCCAGCTGTATATATTGCTTTGCCAAAGCAGAGACTGTGCGTATTTGTACTCAATATATGCTGAAACAGATGCTTGTTTCTTGCAAAGTTCTATGAAGAACCTTCTGTGTATGAAATTCGAGGCTATCCGTTGTTGGAGCTTCAGCCTTGCGCCCCTGTCTTGGCATTCGATAAGCTTATCGCAGTAGCGCAAAATAAAACTTCGAAAAATGCCCAAGTTACGATGAAAGACGGCTACGACAACCAAACCACATTACACAAGCAAAATGAGGGGCAAAAGATCGAAACAGTACCGGAAGCTTATGCAGCAGTATGGACTCAGCTATGGCTTCCGTGTACCATATCAAGTTCTTCGTAAGCTCTACAATTCCCATCCTTGAGCTCGACACTGACCATGTCCTGCAGTTGATGCGCAAATGATCAGAGATGCGGATAAGTTCAAGATGGATCTTGTGGGAGGACTGGAACGAACACTTCACGGCGAAGTGAAGCCAAGTATGCACTACCATCCAGCTATGCATGATAGGTACTAATCCATACAGTGATCACCCAATGCTCGATGCGTCATCTATACGCCGCAGCCTCGGAACCAGGCGTCTCCTATCTCATCGACAAAGCCAAAACTTACGAGCGAAGAAGATGTGGTCACCGGCCAGAAGATTACCCCGAACCATTGAGTACGCAGGAATGCCTGGCTTCAGTAGTCGACCCCAAGGGCAGCAAGACGAACAAGAACCGTTATGTTGTTGCTAGTCAGGAATTGGAGGTGCGGAAACACATGAGGAGTATTCTAGGTGTGCCACTGGTGTATATCAACAGGAGTGTTATGATCATGGAGCCGATGGCCGAGGCGAGTTCGGACAACAGGGAGAAGGAGGAACGGGTGAAATTCAGACAAGGGCTGAAAAGAGGAAGTGGCAGTCTCAAGCGGAAACGAGAGGACGGAGAGGATGGAGAAGAGAAGAATGATGGAGATGTAGGGGCGGATATACCCAAGAAGAAGAGAAAGGCGAAGGGCCCCAAAGGACCAAATCCGCTGGCCGTGAAGAAGTCGAAGAAGTCAGTAGCCGACAGACCGAAACCTTCGACACAGAAAGACAAAGAATCTGCGGTTGGAGAATCAAATTTAGAGAAGTCGGATGGGCCTGAACAAGGTGCCAAACGAAAAAGAAAGAGGAAGCCAAAGTCTGGGGCCCCTGGTGGAGGAGTATCTCTAATATCAGAGATTTCTGATGGAGAGGATGATTAGTTTCGGGAATGGCGTTTTGGTGGTGCTGGCTGTCAGATTCACAGCAATACCCAGTAAAGAAGAGCTCTCGGGATTCTCTGAACGAATTCATGCCAGGGTCTTTCCCAGCAAAACCCAGTCATCATACAAATGAATGCATGTCAAAGTAGATGAAAAGAAAGACAGAGTACATATGGCTAAGTGAAGAATGAAATTGAGCAAGTCTCGATTAGTACATGCTCGAGGGAAAAAAGGTTCTGTAGTGACACGGCACGGCAACCAACCGTTTGGTCCTCCGAAAGGCGTTCACTGACAGCAGCAAGCCCCGCTCCACCTCCAGGCTCTTTATTGCGCTAAGTGGCAACCCCCCTGCAGTACACGACTTCAAACAATTGTCCCCTTAAGCACGACCTCGAACTACGTACCAGTGCTTCAGAAAGCATGTGTCTGCCAGGGACGAAGCCTACCCCACGAACAGAGGATCGTGTCCAGCTTCAGACAACCTTGTTGTAGGAAGCTTTGGGTGAGAACGGCGGCCACTGCGACACGAGACGGTGGAAAGCTCAACCAATATGCCGGGTAGCGGACAAGCAGGAAACAAAGAAGTGGCTCTTAGCAACGGCCATGTTGTGCCCAGTACAACTGTGGCAGAACTCGACGACTTTGGTCTCCCAGTGGTCAAGCATAAGGTCACGGTGTCGGTCGAACCGGAACGCAAGGACGACCTTGAGGAGAAACCATCCCGGCCTGGTGTAAACGGGTATGTGAAGGGTGAAGTTTCCAAAATTGAGAAAATCGAGGAATCGATCGGCGGTGCGAAACCCCAAACTGAGGTCCCAGATGAGGAATCTAGTGGAGATGAGGAGTTTAAGGACGCAAGATCAACACCATTACCTCCTGGAACACCGATACCGAAATTACAAGAGGCAGAGGGGCAATGTCCGGAAGCAATGAAAGCTGCTACTCCAGAGGCTCCGGAGTCTGCGGATGCTGTCAAAGAAGAACCGAAGGCTCGCGATGAACCCCCTGAAGAACCTGCCAAAGCTGCAGAGACGAGACAGCCCCTGGAAACAGCAATGTCCGTCGTAGAGGACTTAGAAAATGGCAACGGGGAGGAAGAAAAGAGCAGCAAGGAAGAAGAGTCAAAGGATCCAACACATGTCCGAGGGCAGAACTCGCAGACTGGGGGCATATCCGAATGGTCACATCAGCACACCACACAGTTAGATGCCAAGACGCCAGTAGTGGAAGAGGATGAATGGCAGACTATGCCGGCCTTTGCACCATACGACATGTACGATGATGATAATAGGCTCATTGCGAGAGAGCATAATTCAGATGTCGAGGAGGACGCGTATGAAGGATTAGGTGGTGCTGGAAAGGGATACACACGAGTTCAATTAGACGAGGACGCCCAATCGGCAACCAGCCTGGATGAGAATACCCAATACCTGTTTAAAGATATCAATGGTGGAACTGGTGCCGGCGAATTGGAGGACGAGGAGCAAAGGGATGCCACCTCGCAGATGCAGGCTACAAAAGACCTCTTGACTGAGGGACAGAGGATTGCCTACGTTGGAATGACGCGATTGATCCTGTCAAATATGGTGACTGCGGCCGAGTCAATAAACCATACCCGGAGTAGTAAAAAGGATATTCAACTGTCGGCGGAAGCAATGCAGATGTGGAGCCAAAAAATGATGGTCCGACTATATGCGCATATGGAAATCAGTACCGCTGAACAGATTATGATTGAGCAATTGGCCCAACACGGCGTTGTACCTAAAGACTTGACGCCCACACTTATGCAAAACGCCAGAGTTAAGAACCCTATGGCTGAGGATAAGACTTCTGCGGCCGGCAATTCGTCACCCAGACCCGAGTCATTGACTTCCACGGACAAGAATTCGCGGTTATCAGTGTCATCTAGGCCGTCAATATCCTCTCCCCGAGTATCCTCGACTACTCCTAGGTTAGACGAAGAGCCTGCACAGGCACCGCCTCCATATGAAGAGCATGATGGAGATGATCTTCCAGAAGTCCGAACTCCTTCACAACTTCCAACTACAGCAAACCTTGATATTGACCTTCGCTGGACGGTTCTTTGCGATCTGTTCTTAACGCTGATCGCTGATTCTGTGTATGACGCCCGATCCCGGGTACTGCTTGAGAAAGTGGGAGACAATATGGATGTTTCATGGCTCGAGATTTGTCGATTCGAGAAGCGAGTGACGGATGCACTAGAAATGCAACAAGCTGCCGAAAAAGAAAACTGGAATGAGGATGAGCACAAGGAGAGCCGAAGGAAACTAGCTTTGAAGAAGCGGTACATGATGATGGGCCTTGCGACCGTTGGAGGTGGCTTGGTCATTGGTCTCTCTGCTGGCTTACTGGCCCCTGTCATTGGTGCTGGACTGGCAGCAGGATTTACCACTATCGGTGTTGCCGGTACGGGTGGTTTCCTAGCAGGCGCTGGAGGTGCTGCGATCATAACGTCCAGTGCTGCGGCTTCTGGAGGTATCATTGCTGTGCGAGCTGCGAATCGAAGAACAGGAGCCGTTAGAACCTTCGAGTACCGACCATTACACAACAATAAGCGAGTCAATCTGATCGTCACTGTCTCGGGGTGGATGACTGGAAAGGTAGATGATGTACGACTACCGTACAGCACTGTTGATCCCATCATGGGCGACATATATTCGGTGTTGTGGGAGCCTGAAATGCTGCAGAGTATGGGAGACACTATCAACATCTTAGCCACAGAGGTCAGTAGCTTCAGCTGGTCACATGTCCCATCTAACACAACATAGGCTTTGACCCAAGGTCTCCAGCAAGTACTCGGAAGTACGATTTTGACTGGTCTTATGGCCGCCTTGACACTACCCGTTGTTTTGACAAAACTTGCTTATTTAATCGATAACCCTTGGACTGTGTCTCTCGATCGCGCGAATATGGCTGGCCTGATTTTGGCCGATTCGCTTATTGACCGAAATCTTGGCACGCGACCGATAACCTTCGTGGGATATTCTCTGGGATCTAGGGTTATCTTCGCCTGTCTGAAAGAGCTTGCTAGGAAAGGAGCCTATGGTCTTGTTCAAAATGTCTACCTATTCGGTTCACCAATCGTTGCCAAGCGAGATGAATACTTGAAGGCTCGATCGGTGGTTGCTGGAACATTCGTCAACGGTTACGCCAGGAATGACTGGATTCTGGGTTACCTATTCCGTTTGACCAGCGGTGGTATCAGTCGAGTCGCAGGGCTGGCGCCCGTGGAAGAGATTCCAGGGCTAGAAAATGTTGATGTGACAGACCTCGTACCAGGACACATGGCATACCGAACAGCAATGCCCAAGCTTCTGCGCGAAGTTGGCTGGCTAGTGGAAAGCGATGAGTTCACCGAAATTGAGGATCCAGATCCTGAAAATCATGCACAGCGCCAGCGAGAGCTCATCAACGAGATCGAAGAGGCGAGAAAAGAGTTCGAAAAGAAGGAAAAGGAGTCAAAAGGGAAATTCGGGTTCTTTAGCCGTAAGAAGAAGGCTGTCGTTGAGCGTAAAGAATGGGAGACATATGAAGAATCGAAAGGGGAGTCGGTTTCTGCCCGAATTGAAGACGGCCAAGGCAACAATCACGGCGTTCTTTTTGATGTCGACGCCATTCGTGCTGAGCTTGCAAGCGAGCACATAGAGGTGAAGGAGCTCAAATCCACGCTGCCGCCTATGAAACTCGACTTGGGCTCTTCTTCTTTGAGTACTTCCAACCAGCGTACTTCTCTTCGCGAGACGCAGTCATACGATGACTCCTCGATGCTCAAAGTCAACAAACCCTCACCAGCTGCCTCGCCTCGTCAATCGAGTAGCGAGTGGATACCATCAAGCAGATCACCTCCAGTCTATGCTGCAGAGGAGGAAGAAATCCAGATGACTTTCGACACTGCCTACCGCTCTCCTCCCCGCTCAGCAGGTACATCAAGCAATCACCTTCCTCTTCGCGCTGCATCCCCACTCAAACCTCCCACGCCGGAACCAACAGATCGTGCAGCGACATTACAACGGCCGGAACTGAAGAGCAGTAGTACACTTCCGGCTACATTACCGCCCATAGATTTCTCGCATAATGCGTGGGCCGATGATGACGATGATTTTGGCAAGGAGAAAGATATCCAGATGACTTTTGCATAGACAGAATCCTACTGTCCTTAATACACTACCCACCTCCTCTATACCTGTCAGCATTTTGGAGCTTTCTGGATTTCCAGCTGTTTTGGTGACATAGGGAGTTGATGCATGGAAGCACTTATTTGTGGTTAGCATTCGCGATGTTGGCCAATTCTGCAAGCGTACTGCATATACCGTCTTTTTTGGGGGCCGTGTTCGGCTTCGTTTTCATTCTGCTTCTCAGATTTCTGAAAGACAGCATAGTATGGCATGGTTTTGCAAGCAGCTTTGCATGGGATGGCGATGATACTCTTTTTACCTTCTCTTCTATTCATGTTTTCAATGTTTATTCTTTTCAGGCTGCACGCATAAGCAAACAGCCTGTAGCTACAGGATTGGTATGTCTCCCTAATTCGGGCTGGTGGGCGTCTCGGGATGCTTATTGTGGGACGACTAGGAAGTACCGTCGTATCAGTGAAGACGAGAGGCGCTCGAGAAGAGGCAGATATATAATCCAACTTATACGTTCTAATCACGCTTCCGTATCATGTGAATGTCGAACTTAAGGGAAGTAAGATTTTCTGACCTGATTTTGGATAGACAAGTTCATCGAGCACATGTCGTTGTAGTATTTTACACTGAAATATGTAGAGAGCTCGACGTAAGTATATATACAAAACATTCCACGCATCAAAAGATCTAGCTCGCTGTCCTTTCTGTCTTTACGGATACGAACTCTCAAGGGTATCCCTCACCAGAGCCAAATTCTGAATAGCAGCAAGTCCATACTGGGCAACGTCATTCGTGCCTGGTATCCACGGGGCTTCCGTGACAGGATGAATCACCCTGGCACCGCCTACACTCGTCACATTCCACGCCGCAGTAGGCTTCAGTCCATCAGACGAGTAAAACTGCTGCCACGCTCTCGCAGCAATAGTAGCATTATCCCTCTGATTCGCAACATATGCAATCAGTCTCGAGTGTCCCTGGAACAGATTCAGCGTGCCAAAACTGACGCCATACCGCGCGATCTGCTCAGCGGCGCTGGCACGGAAGTAGTAGCAGTAATCTAACCAGGCGTCCTTGAAGCCAGCTGGCAGGTCGGAACCGTAGTACTCGATTGCTTCCGATACCACTTCTGGGAGACCGAATACGGCGGAGAGATGCGACACTGCTACGTAGCCTGTATTGTTTGGATCCGCGGGAGGAGGACCGAGTGTGCTGGATGTGAGGTTGAATAGAGATGTGCCTGTTACGAAACCATTCTTCAGGGCCGCAATGCCGCTGATCGTGTTGGTGAGTTTCGTCTTGGCTTCCTCCCAGCGAGCACTGCGACGTTCCCAGGCGATCAACCATCCACCTGCTAACGCTCCCCAGTCTGTGCCGAGACCAATGGCTACTGTTGAGCCAGGTGTGGGTACCCAGCCATCAGTTCGTACTTTTCTGTTCGGGTCGAGAATACCATATGTGTTGACAGTGTCGAGGAGTTCGTCCATCAGCTCGCCAACTCGCTCGTCTCCGCCAGAGAGGTAGTAGAAGTATTTGCGGTATTGCGGCTGCGAGATACGGGCCTGCTTTGCGCTGTCTGAGAAATGCTGGATGCCGTGACGAGTCCCGAGACCCTTCCACTGGCCAAGATGGTAGACGTCTACTTCACCCGTATGACGAGTCAGCGCCTCTGCAAAGCGGTAGACATCGTGACGACCGGTGCGCAAAAAGTACAACCAGAAGAACAGATCTGGAGACAGCTCCGAGTTATCCCAGGCATAGCCGCCAATGTCATAACGCCATGAATGGCGGTCGGTGTCATAGGTGTGCATGAAATCACCATAGTCTAGAAATCCGTACCATCTACGCTGCTCGATTTGCTCCTCGTAGAACTCAAAGAGGAAATCTAGATGGTCTTCGATAGTTGCGGCTTGGGGGCTATCGGTGTCGGGTACAGCCCAGTACGTCCCAATTGCCTTGGACTCTTGAAGGTACGCGGGCTCGGCAGCCAATACAGGCGGGTTATTGATGTACTCGGTTAATCCTGCGAGAGTGTCTCGAGTGGGCGTCTCTTCAAAGCCGAAAAGGAAGACCTCGCTCGTTCTGGCGATGCCGTAGGGAGTATCGAACCCGGGCTCCCAATCTTCGTATGTGATCTCCAGGGCATCGAGTTGATCTGCATATCCATTCTCACCAAGGCCGTCGTGGTATGGACGGAGATCAAGAGGTTGCGCAGCTGGGTCATAAAGCCAGACTGTGAGATCACCTGTATTTGAGGCTGCATTCGAGATGTCAAGACCACTAGGAAAGCGTTTCCAGAAGTCACGTAGTCCCACTGCCAGACCTCCCTGCGCGTGAAATCAGTACTGAGCTTGCTTGCATGTCTCTTAAAGAATCGCCAAAGGCATTTCTCTTAACCAATGGAAAAGACAGAGGAGAGACTGAACAAGCTGACCTTTGTTGCACCGCCGAGATAGGCCAACCCACCCGAGCGAGTTCCTCCACCGACACTAACCCAACTCTGACCAGCCTTGGTTCGTTTCTTGAGAGTGAAGCCATCAGAAGACAATTGACTCAGGCTGTAGTCACCCCAAGTTGGAATCCATCTGAGTCTGGATGACACTCTCACATCCCAAGTACTCGTGTTTGGCAACACATCACCGTCAACCTGCGCAGTTCTCACGACCTGACCAGGGTCTCTTCTCAAACCCGTGATACCCTGAACAGCCTCGCTGATAAGTCCTCCATCAACACCAGCAAACCGTACATGGCGATCGTACTGCTCCTCGCCTTCCAATGGGACACTGAACCGAATGCCGACACCTGTGATCAGATCCTCATTCGCAGCTCCATCAAAGACCAGACTATGAACCAGTCTGATCGAATCAGAGTTGGCGTACAAATAGAATCGCAAGACGAAAGGGAGCCAGTCCTCATGGCTCCCACCATCCTGCACTGTATGGTTGCCGCGGACAGTGACCAGAGCACGGACAGAAGCCTGCTCGCTAACAGTGACTTCTTCGATTTTGCTCAAGAAGTTAAAGTAGTTGATAGAGGAGTTTCCACGACTTTCGGGCGTATCTGCAACGCCTGATTGGGATTGGAGGACGAGGTGGCCATCTTTCCCAATGACCTTTCCGCTCTTGGCTTGGATGCTGTCGATGAGAATGTTGCCTGACTTGGGAAATGATACTGTGAGTTTCCCAGTGTTGACACTGACCTTTGAAGAGGAATCGGTGACAGTGATTGATCCAGTCTTGTTGACATAGGGAGTGGTTGTCGTATTCCTCACATTTTGCGCCGTGATGGTGTACTTGTCGGCTAGGGTGTCGGATGCAGGAATAGCATGGCCAGTCCACTTGACTGATCCGTCTGCCCACTGGCCTGTAACCCAGCTCTGGAGTTCCACTTGCTCATTCGCGGAACTGGAGACTGTGAATGTGGTGTTTCCGGGATAATGTTGTCCTTGAGCCCATGGAAGTCCGAATGTTGTTCCGTAGTTAAAAGTTGGTTTTTCACCAAGCCAATGCACCGACGCAGAGTTTACTGTACTAGAATTGGTAGAATTGGGAAACAACTGAGGTGTGACACAGTCGAATAAACCATAAATGGCAAGAAAAACAAGAAGTCGTCGTGACATGATGGCCGGATGACTCGAAGCCTTATAGTCAGGCTCCAGAGAACAAGCACCTCAAAGGGAAGAGAGTATTGAGAGAACGACTGGGTGATAGAACCTGCTTTTACATCCAGATATATTGGGGATTATATACTTGACGAAAGTACCCCTCATCACAATTATTGATCCACCCCTGAGCACGCAAAGTCTTCGGGTTATTGCTAAAGCGATAAGATATCTCATCACATATGCCAAGATGGCAACATGACATTTCTTTAAATTGATTCTGGTGGGGTTCGGTCCCTTCTGCTTTGTCAAGCTGCCTTTCCCGTCAGTACGTCCGAAGTATCCGCTTTAATCTGTCAGGGTCTGCAGTCAACATGGGTGCCCAGGCGCCGAGAGAAATTCCCCAGAGATTTCGCGGGGAAGGTAAGATACAGGAGTCTGAAAAGGTTCTGAATCTTGAAGTGAACAGAGGAAATGAACTCGTGGGCTCGGGTTAAAGTAGAAGCGAAATGTAAGGCACCGTACCTACCTCGAAATTGATCGTCATCCAAGACTTTGCTCTCGCTTCTTTCCCCGACCTCTCCCCGCTTTATTTTCCCGCCAATCCGACGTCTCTGGGGTCAACAACCATCAATTTAGGACGATAATGCAATGGTTCCGTAAGAAGCCCCAGAGACATGGAAGTGAAAATTGAGACTTGTAAAGCTGAAAGACATAACCCATGTCGGGAATCAAAGTGGTGGTTGTGCATGGTGACATGAAATTGCCTAATCGAACATGTGGCAAAACGGCACGCCGAAATTCAAGAGAAGAATGGCAAAGTTGCTTCGTAACACTTCATCATTGACCTGACCTGCTAACTTATCAAAATGAACAGCAAAATAGACGCCAAATCCAAAACTGCGAAGCTCGTGGACCTTTACAGTGCGCCCGTGGTATCTAGGAACTTTTCGAGAATAGGAGATCTTTCTACCGTAACGCCGACATGAAGCACATGAAGAACCGTTCGGGTGAAGTATGTACAAGTAGAGAGTGGTGATCGTTCTGGGTGTAGGGTGGCTCTTTGAGACCAGAAAAATCCATCCGAGTCTTGGTGGGATCCCGTATTGGCCTTGGAAGCGTTCAGATAACATCCTCTCGCTCCCATCCGAGTGGTTTGATATTCTCGATGCCTTTGCTTGGATGCGGCTTGTTGGTATCTTTGTATTCGCTTACAAAAGGATTGGGGTCTTCCTTTTGATCGAGATTACCAAGGGTGTGGTTGACCTCGCGGTGCTTAGCTTCATCTGCTCTGATATATAACAAGAGGTCTCTCATAGTTCTCGAACCCTCGGGCATCTTCCAGTAATTGACCGCCAGTTCGGGAATCTGGAACTTGGGATCAGACCATTTCTATCTAGATCAGTACTTATTCTCCGGACCTGGTGAGCAATAGCAGAGCTTACAGGGAGTTTGCCTGCCTCGATATCTTGAATAGCAAGCGTATATGTAAGGACGGCCTCCTCCTCAAGGTAACCGACAAATCTGTGGCAAGTCCTTGGTGAAATGAGGTACGAGAGGAACATCGAATTGAAGAAAACACCCTGAGCTCCCAGAATCATGAATTTCATGAACCAGCCAGGCTCAGCCATCTTCAAAAATGTGAGGAGGTGCATTCGCTCATTGTAGGCTTCTTCCAAAAGTGTTTCGATCCATCCATTATCTCTCTTGAGTCGTCTCAAACTGTGGAGGTGGCGGATCATGCCAGCGACCATTCCTGGAACACCTGCGACGGATTCGAGGAATACCATTCGAACCAGCCACTTGGGTTCGCTCATTGAATATGGCTTCGTTTCCATGATGGCGTTCTTATCACCAACTTTCTTCGGCACTTCGACATCATGTTTGTATCTGGTTGCTGTGTCCATTCCGAAGCGAAGGAGACGAACCATGAATAAAGCTACTCTGTCGGAGAAATCCTTCGGTTCTCGATGGGCGTAGTAGATGTCCTTTCTCATCTTTTCGCCGTCGTATCTGAAGGCAAGTTATTAGTCTCTGGAGTGTGCTTAGACATTGGCAGATGATCTTACGGTGGATGTGGCCATGCTGCTTCAGTCTTCTTGATGTGTTCATGATCTGGAGACGGAAAGATATCTCGGAGTTGTGTTCTGGGTGTGGAAGTGAATTGACGGCGGAGTTGGAAGTGGCCGCTTGTCAAACCAAGACCTTTTGTTCTCTGTGAGACCCCATTACACTGGGAGAAGCTAACAATTGCTCTCGAGAGCTGTGTGGCCGGCTGTCTGTATACTGGAAGTCTGGTTGATACTCTTGTAACGTACATCGAGGACGATTAGTAGTCAAGCCTGAATGTATCAAAGGAGAAAATAGTAGATGACCGAGAAGTTGTCAGTGTTTGCCTGAAAGAAGCAAAGAGGACTCTTTAGTTTGTATAGCAAAATCAGTGCCTCAAGGAGCAAAGGTCGATGTCACTTTAAAGGGAGGGAAGGGTGCTGCGTGCGGCGTCGAGCAAGTAAGCCGCGTGCACAGCGTGTTCCAAATGCCGTCAATACTTGGCCCGAGAAGTTCCTAAAGTAACGGTCGGCGATTTGTCGTTCGTATAATCTAGGATGTAGTAGTAGAGATACCCTGTTGAAATTTGATTCAGCTTGGGAATGGAGGTGTGTTGGTTGGATCTGTCGGCCTGCTCAGCCTTGTGCCTATGACTATGGAGTTTGAGTTTGAGCGTGCAGGTCCCGGCTGCTTCCGAACCAAATCCCTGGCGCGACTTATTCCGAACCTTACAAATCCCCTGGCAATATCTATTGGTGTCAATATCAACGTCAATGTCAAAGTTCTTCATGCAGATGACCGAGCTGTGAACAAGGATATTTCCACGGCCCCATTTATACGATTTCTTTATTGATTCGGGTTTCGATATCTCGGGATTTTGGCAACCTGAAAGCTCCGACTTCTCCTCTGGGGCCACCTCGAGGTCTGCACTTACCATTCGTCTCAATCTTCTATCATGACTTGCCCACACATCTCTCAAGCTATCGATCTATTTCTTCTGCTAGAATGATAAGTTATAAGGTATTTACAGCAAATGGACCATCTAGCCACCCCTCTCAGGGGCCGGGGCCTGTTCGCTCTTCTGTCCAATATTTCCAGTCTTCATATGGAAGCGTCAAAGGAGCCAGACTTGTTTATACCTCTGGTCTACCTGTACACAGCCTCTGAGGTGGATTGAACCAAGAACCATTATCCTCCTCTATCTTCAGTGTTATGTTTTTCACTTGAGTTCAAGATCCTTTCTCAAACATGGGCACACATGGAAATTAGTGGGAAATGTAAGCTACAGTATCCGGCAGCTTTCACTGGTCTTGATAATGCATAGGCTATCGCATTGCGTTCCCTCGCAATGGTTGCTCCTTGGGACTCTTGAAATTTGGGATGGAATCATCTTTATTAGTCAGCAAAGTACCAGGCAACATTACGAGGCGGCACAGTAAGCCCACGCTCTCAAGAGTTGTTACTCTTTTTCATAGATGCTTACTCGGTCATTCTCGTCACTTTCTTTTCATCTGATATTACACTACATCTACTTCTCCGTGATCAGAAGCACCTAGAATTCATTGTCGCGATTTCAAGATGGCAGACGCCAATCCCACTTCCGAGGACGGCCAGAAAGGGCGAGTCACACACGATGCGGCTTGCCATTGTGGAAACGTGAAGTTCGCCGTCACTTTGGACAAGCCTTTCCCTCTACAGAAAGTCAACAGGTGCAACTGCACTATCTGCACGCAGAATGGCTATGTCTTTGTGTACCCTCCTCGACGAGACATCAAGTTCACGCAAGGTGTGTCCCAAATGAAACATCTTCTTGTTCTTGAATCCAGGAGCTGATTAGTGCCAGGATATGAGACTATGGGTGCCTACAAATTCAATACCAAGCGGAAGACACATAAGTTCTGCACGAACTGCGGAACGAGCATTCTGATCGACTTTCATGGCACGCATCCTGCTGGGCCTGGACCAGATCAGGATATATTGGCTATCAATGTAGGCCACTCCGTTCCCTGCTCAAGATTCTGAAATCTTCGGATATGTGCTGGCATTATTAGAACGGCAAAGTGTTGAACACCTGTGCTAATTATGACTCAATTAGGTCAGAAACTTTGCGGATATCGATATGGATAAGCTGGAGTACACTTACTTCGATGGAAGAAACTTGATCCCTCGGGTGGATTAGAGATTGCCCTACGGAGATGGCTAGAGACTTGTTAACAGGGTGTATGAAATTGTGGCTCCATGTCCATAATCCAGTATGGAAGGTAAATTTGATGATAGAGAAGCTAGTGCGAGAGCGAGAAAGATGGTTTAGACGAAATGTGATTCTTTAGATAATGGGAAGCAAAGAAAATTGCTCGTACAAAAAAATGGACTTTTCCAACTTTAATCCTTCACGAGATGTTTTGAGGGAAGCGAATCATTTCAAACTTAAATTTACCGAATAGAGGCAACCAACCCTCTATAGAACTGCCATGTGAGCCTCTCGTTACTCAGATCGAATGTCAAACGATGGGTATAAAGCTAGATTTTAAAAGTAACTCTTCGAATACAGTATACGGAAAGCATGACTTGGGATATGGTAGTGGTGACATTTGGTAACATGGTAGTGTGGCATTTGATAACTCGACGACGATATGCGGGAATCTTCCCAAGAAAATCAAAAGGAGAAACACTCGCTCTCAACCAATCCGAGCAACGGAAAAGATGTCAATGATCAGAGAAAGGATAGCTACCAAACAAAAACATGCTTTCCAGAAAGCAAGAAATAACGTCGAAACCCCGGAGAAAGATCTTTTTACTTACATGTGTTCGTTACAGCCAATCACGTCTGACCTCGGCCCGCTCCGAACAACAGCTGGGATGCAACGACTCGAGACGAGAGCATGTTTGAGGGAGTTCATTTGGGCGAACTCGAATCGATTGTTACAACTGGAGTCATTCACACAGGGCTGGAACTACTGGCTACACCGAACAAACCATTATATATCTACATCCTATCTCTGCAGATAGCTCAAACCTAAATAACAGATTCCCAAAGCCCCTCCATCTCCATTACGAAGCTTCCGACATCACTGCCATCCAGCTCCCAGCACGAACTTACAGAATGGATCACTCGCACATGGATCATTCGGGAATGGGACACGGCGATATGGGACATGGTGGCATGGACGGCGGGATGAAGTGCAATATGAACGTGAGTGCAGAAACAGGCGTCAAAATTGAAGCTGATCCTGGGACCGCAGATGCTGTTCACCTGGGACACCACGAACCTCTGCATCGTCTTCAGATGGTGGCACATACAAACCACCCCAGGTCTTCTCTTCTCCCTCCTTGCCGTCGTAGCCCTCACCGCAGCCTACGAAGCCATCCGCTCCGCATCCCGCAGATACGAACAATACGTTACCAAGAAGGTCGACGACGCACCCAGTAAGCCTTTCCCCCCTCCCCCAATTCCCCTCTTCCCAAGCCCACAAGTTCTTCATAAATAAGCCTTTTTCTTTCATGTCTTACCTATGGATGAGTGGAAAACGAAAATGAACAAATGAAGCTGAGATTGTGATGTTTTTCCCGCGGGCGTGAAGTTGGAGCTGTTACTGAAACGACGCCTTTCCTGTGGACAGGACGCAATCAGGTGGAGGTTAACCAGAAGGCGCATGTTATCAAGGCGGTAATTTATGCGGTGCAGACTTTCTATGCATTTATGTTGATGTGAGTGGTCCTCTGCCCCTAGATTGGAGACTGAAGGAGATGGCTGACCGGGCGAAATTTGCAGGCTGCTCTTCATGACTTATAATGGATGGGTGATGCTTGCGGTTGGCGTTGGGTCGTTCGTGGGATATCTGGTCTTTGGAAATAACACATCTGCCAGTAAGGACTCGGCTTGTCATTGAGAGGGAACACTGAGGAGCTAGGAGGTGATCTCCGTGGATAGATGGTGAGAAATTGGTGTGATACCAGCTGTTGTCGAGCAGCATATGTCATGAGTTACATTTCACGGGGTGTAATTTAAATCAGAGTGTATAAGTGGAGGAAAGAGGATGTCGTCTGACAAGCCTCATTATATGAAAATGTCATTTTGGTTGCATAGCTGAGCTACGACTTACTATCCAAATTCGTTTTGCATCCAAATGATACTGCAAGCCCATATAAGCAGGGAACCGAAAACCACCAAGCCATTCCAATGCGTCAAATCCCTTGAACGGCAGCTGTACAACAATAGCAACCCTCCTCAATTTTGACTTCGCTCGCTGAGAAAATTTCCAAACCATCCGCTCCAAAATCTGACGCTCAAAATCCCACCTGCCGTCTCAAAACCCTCGTATGATACAGTCGTTAAGTCGTTTCCGTGCCTATATGGACACATTATCCCTGTTCCCGTCCCGTTCTCTCCCCCTGTCAGACATCAGTACTTTTGACTTGCTCGACCTGTCCACTGTTGATCTTCACCTCGTCGTCATCGTCATCCTCGCTCGCACTAGGTGTACTCCTGCTCGTCGCCAGACCCTCACCGGTAATACTCCTCGTCAAACTCGAGTTCCTAGAGTAGATACTGGCGCTCCTCTCCGCATTAGGCGTGATTACCACTCTGAAGAACTTCGCATAGCTCTCTGCCAGCTGGCGCTCCTCGAATGTCTCGTCCTCCCTCTCCCTGACTTTGCCCGGCAGTTCTAGCCCAACAGTGAAGCCCTTCTGTCTGAAATGCGCGCTCCACTGCTTCAACTCCGTCTTCACATCGCCGTTGAAGTCCAGGTCCCGCTTTATCTTGTCGATGACCTCCTGCCTAACCAGCGACCACATGTACTTCGCCCTCTTAGGCAGCGCCGCCGCATTGACGATATCCTCACTGAAC
Organism: Cadophora sp. MPI-SDFR-AT-0126; assembly: GCA_020747065.1. NCBI lineage: Eukaryota > Fungi > Ascomycota > Leotiomycetes > Helotiales > Ploettnerulaceae > Cadophora > Cadophora sp. MPI-SDFR-AT-0126. Next base: position 2,074,164 of record JAGMVK010000003.1, on the reverse strand, counting down.
TTCTCCCACTCGCGCTCGGAGACGCCATATTTTGTGAGTTTGGGATCCCATGCGAAGCCAGACGCGAGAGAGGCTGTTTTCGTGGGAACTCGCAGGCGGCGCTGTGTCGACGGGGGAATGGGCGTCGCGACGAAGGAGATGCGGCGGTTGGAGACGACTGAGGGGGAACGGTCGCCGCCCGATGAGGTGGGAGGGACGAGACTGTTGCCCGAGCTCTGAGGTCGTGTTTGTGTTCGTCCTGTGCGCTGAGATCCGCTGCTGTGGTCGTCGTGGTTAGCATGACGATCTGAAATGAGGGGAACCAATTGTCGGGGAATCGCTAAAAACAAGCGGGATGAAACTGATAAGAGATGGGGGTGACATACGATGATTTCAGCGGGTTAACAAACTTCTTATTTGTTGATTTGACGGGCTTTTTAGCTTTCTCCTTCTTTTCTAAGGCATCGAATGCTGCTAATATGTCGGCCATGTCTGTGTTGATGTATAGTATAAGTTGAGATGAGCAATGTTGATGACGATAGTGTGTATGTATGTATGTCTCTCAGCCTGTGAAAGGAAGACGTCAGAAAGGTGTCGAGAACGGGGAGAGGGGTAGGGGATATACTTTTTGCAAGAGCCCAAACCAGGACGGTGGTGGCTGTGTCTGGCTATCTATCGTGTGAGCAATGAGGACAGGACGGTGACTGACTCCTATAAATTCGAATGGACACAAGACTGGAATGGACAGTCTAGCAATCTAGTCTACCTGTAGTCTACTGTAGGGAGGGGAGGCATGGATATCAAGCCGGGGCGCTACGCAAGGGCAGCAAGGCCCTGTTGGACCGTGAGTTTGTTCGAGCCCTTACACACCCCTCCTCGTTAGTTCTAGCACAGTAATCGATTACGGTACTTCAGCACATCTTCTCACTTCCGTTGGCTCAGCGGTCGTCGTGCCTTCGCACTTGCATCCACTCTGGCACTCGCTGGCTCCCTTCTCATCGGCTGTTCAATCCACCGTGGGGAGTGTGGGCTGGGCTGGGCTGATATTCACATGTTGGCTGAAAAGCCTGTAGCCTGTAATGCCCAGGAGCCAAGTGTCGACGGAGCACAAGGTATTACCGTACTGTGGTGCGCTGCGCTGTGTTACTCCGAGCAAGGGCTTACAAATAGCGCCAGCTCTGGATGCATTTCGTTCACGAGTATTTGCAATGCTAGAAGAGGAAACCGAACATCCTCTCTGATGCAATGCAATATGGCTCATAAGCACGCTGCGCCATTAACGCTCGAAAAAAGCGCATGATGGAGAGATCTGCTGCTGCACAAGACATCTCGTCTCCCTCCCACTTTCAAGCACTGCTCTCTTTTTGCCAGATACACCGCAATATCTTGGAATTCCCCCCTCTGAGCCGTAGCTTTGCGACTCAGACCTCAGCCAGCAGGTATGTATCATCATGAGCTCCAGGTACCCAACGTAACCGCCCAGGCATTCAGCCCAGCTTGTCGTCTTGGCCCGTCGAATAGACTTCCGCTTGCTCAAAGCTTAAACAAAGGACCCCCTGGCCGCGCGCTCTGCAAATCTTTCAAGATAGTCTCATAAATTTGCGGATCGGGCGACCAATTTCACATAGAAATTTTCACCGTCATGCCACATGGTAGTAAAAATATATCGAACTATGGGGAAGTTTTGCATGGTTCCTGGTTTCCATAACCTAAGCGAGCATTCTCCAGGGGGCCTAAACGAGTTTTGGGCCCTGGGTGACAAATTTGACACACTTGGCAGAGCGCAAGGAGTGACAGAAAAAAGTCCGTCGCTTTCTGGAAACAAAAATTTGATTTCTTCTTTTCACTGTAGGCAATGACGAGTTCAGAATCGCTGATTCCTAAGGTAATTTCCTATACCTCGTCATCGTGCAGCCTCGCAGTGTTGCACAGCCCTCTCATCTAGTAAGCCCACTTTGATTGTCGTTTTCGTTATCGCAACCCATCACTCAGATCTTCGCCACCCCCGCAGCCTCACGGGCTTGCTTGATATCCGCGTCCGTCAAGTCTGGTCCGCCGGGTATCTTCTCCCCGAGCCGCTTCATATTGTAGAGATTTTCAATCATGGGCTCGTCACCAAAGTGTGTGTTATGCTTTAATTCGTAAGCATTGATGTCATTAGAAATCGTGCTGAAAGTACTCTGGAGATGGCAGTTCTGTATTGTCCCTGAACTTGAAGGGAATGTCTTTGAAGGAAGTGCCACGACGTGTACAAAATCTGGAGAAACATACCTCAAATTCGGGTTCTTCCCCGTACGCCAGACGAGCCGCATCGACAAGCATCCGTGCAGTCATACCCCATACTTTGTATCTCATCATGCCTTCATCTTCGGCTTCGTCGAGCTGTTCGGCAATAGCAGCCTGTCCACCTGCTCTGACCTTTGGCTTCGTTACATTCTGATTGTTGATTGGAACATAGAAGTTGTGCATCCGCCACTGAGTGCTGTGGAAGTCCAACCATTGACCTGCGTACCAGTCCTCTTTCTTTCCGACTATCTGGTCCCCTTCTCGAACTTCATCTTGTTCTCTAAGAAAATTATGAAATGGAGCTGAAAATACACTTTCAAAAATCAGCGACGTATCAGGATTCTTGTAATTTTCAACCCAAGTATGGAGAAGTCTTGAGTGTACCAAAACAAAAATGGGCCACAATCTGGGGAAGGACTTACGCTGCAACTTCCTTTGCATCAAGACGTGGTATCATACTCTCCTCCACACTGGCAGCTTTGTTCCCACCATTGTCGTCTGAGTGTAGAAACGCAACACAAGGTCTTACTGCGAGTGCAGTCTTTGCGAAACTGAATGGCAACTGGCATAAATGCTCAATTCGAAACGGACGAGGGATCTTGGAATCGTCTCGGGGAAGACCAATCTCCTCGCAGGCTTCTCTTCTAGCTATATCAAATGGCTTCTCGTCAAGGGTATCTGCTTTTCCTCCAGGAAACGCTGCCTGTCCTATTCAATGTTAGTTTCAAAAGACATATTCAATAAAGTGACTTGTACCAGAGTAGTTCCTTAAAGATGAAGCACGCATTGTGAGAACAACACGAAGGTCTCCGCGGCGATCCGCAAATAAAAGGATCAACACTGCAGCCTTCCTGCTCAGCGGAAGCTTGTCCCATGTTGTGAAAGGGGGAGGCGTGTACGCTCTCAAACGAGCGATAGCTGCCTACAACCAGTTAGTGATTGTTATGGAAAGCGATATATTACCATGTACGTACGACAGAGGCCGGAGTGAGCGGAGCCATACTGCTTGCATCAAAATATTGGGCTTCCTTGATACTTTGGATGATCTCTTTCACATCTCGCTCATCGATGTTGAGATCCAATTCCGTCGTTGAATCTAAGCCAGTCTCCAGACTTTCTAGAGACATTATTGTAGATCGAATAGGTGGTGGTAGTTAGGCTGGTCAAGCCATTGACGCTTGTCCTCCCACTATCCAGTGATGATGATTGCCCCGGAGCGGGGTATTTTAGGAGATCAGATCTCTTTCAATGATCGGAGGTCGCCACTGCCCCTCTTCTAGTTTCGGCTATGAGCCGGAGCTTCAAGCGGCATTCATAGACCTCGGCAACTTTAACCTCAAGCTTCCCTGTCCTCCGCTCCAACAAGAACTGTTATCTTACTGTGTAGCCCAATCTACTTAAGCCAATGCTGTACCTCATTGAAAAAGCACAGATTTTCTGAAACTGCTCCTCTCATGAGCGTCTCGTTATGGTGTCATTCCAACTAAGAGCCAAAAGTGACAAACAGAGCGAAATGATTGGTATACGATGTCGCAATCCTTAGCAGTGCTTTCATTTCCAATGAAATGCGATCAGCTCTGCGGGGTATTGCCCCTCCTCAGCTTCTTTTGAGAGATACTGGGTGCAGAAGGAATGGATATAAGATAGAGCCTGCTCTATTGCTTGCTATTACTTTTCCTTACTTACAGACAGCTTTTTCTGGAACCAGTAAGCTCATTCCTCTGCGTCAAAGTCAACAACACAAACACGAAATCAGCGAGGTCTCAACATAAAATGGCCCCTACACCAATTCAAGAGAATCTTGTCAGCTCCAACAAAGCTTACGCTGCCAGCTTCAATCAAGGCCACCTTGCACTGCCACCTGCGAAGAAGTATGCTGTTGGTATGTTTGCCAGTCATTCTCTTGCTTCCCGGTTCAATGCTCCCGGCATCTAGCAATGGCTTTGGCAAATGTTTTTGCCCGACCAGAGACTAACAGCTTGCAGTCACTTGTATGGATGCAAGAATCGACCCTGCTTCAGCCTACGGGATCTCTCTCGGTGATGCCCACGTAATTCGGAACGCAGGAGGGAACGCTCGCGACGCTCTTCGCTCCCTTGTCATATCAGAACAGCTTCTTGGCACCCAGGAGATCATTCTCGTCAAGCACACAGGGTGTGGTATGCTCACATTCAAGAACGAAGATGCGGCTGGACTTGTGACAAAGAATCTTGGGGAAGAAGCTGCTGCTGAGCTGGCTGCTTTCAAGGGAGATTTCCAGGCATTTCCAGATCTGGAGGCTGCTGTTAAGGATGACGTGGAGTTCTTGAAGGGAAGCAAGTTGATCCCGGACAGCGTCACAATCAGCGGGTGGGTATACGAGGTCGAGACTGGGAAGGTCAAGAGTGTGATTTGAGCAAGAGCCAGTCCGTGATTGATGGAGTTGAGGCTGGGTATGAGCTGCTTTTTGTCTTTTTGGGGGGGGGGGCTGGCTTTGTTTGGAGTGAGTGGACTGGGGATGGTGTTGCAAGATACCCGGCAAGTTGGTGTACTGTTGTTGTTCTCTACTGCCCCATATGGGCCTATATTCATGCAAGATTGAGACCGCGGGAGTTCCCATGGAATTTTTTATTAACATAGCGTATCAGACTTTTGGTCTTTCTCGTCGACTACGTGATATGCTGTGCAAAGTGTTGAATCTTAGTCTCTGCAGGGCAAAGTCATCCAAACACAAAATTCTTTCGAGCATTCCGCAGCTTGATATGGCAGCCTATCGGATCGTCCAGGTGCAGCACATCTGACCGAAGAGAAGGTATGTACCTGCAGCTGAGGTCCGCCAGCTGACCTCGGTGACTTGATGCTTGGTTGCACCATCAAATGGCCACCTTTTCTCCTTCCATTATACTTTCATTTCATACCAATCAATAACCAATGGTCAACTCTCCTCTGCATCAATTAGATGATAATCATTGATCATGTCGTAAGTTGCCCACCGCCCTGGCGGAGATGGAGTTGTGGTGAGGTGGATCAGAGCTTCCCCACTGCTTGAGCTTGCTCCCCGCAGCGGAGCTCCATCATCCCTGTCACAGTGAAACGTTCCATGGGTGAGGTGAGGTAGGTGTAGCTGCCAATACTGACATCAACACAGCTTCTCTCTTCCACAACATCCTCTCAAGTCCGCACAATCAATTATCAAAAACACAATTATGGGTGGAGAGACCATCGAGACTGCGAAGCCCAAGAGCACCTATCCGAAGCTCTCAGACCATCCAGTCGGACAATGGATTCCAAACATCTACAAGGATCGTATTGCTCAGTTCTATGGTGGGGGCCAGTATGAGGGCAAGAATCTGAGAGCGTATGCCACTATCCGTCGTACAGAACATGATGCCAGCAACTAATTGCCAAATGCAGAATGATGGATGAGGGTGTCGCGTCCGGAACGCCGCATGTCAAACTCTCCGTCTGGGATGCTCCCGACCTCACTCGACCGACGTTCAAAGATGCTACCAGCCACACATTCAAGAAAACATCAGTTGGTGAATGGTTCGGTCCTTCTTGGTCAACGCATTGGTTCAAGGTGCAGCTTACTGTGCCATCTGAGCTTTGCAAGAAAGAGCTACTCGAACTCCACTGGGATGCAAACAATGAGGGCATGGTATGGACGGAGGACGGCAAACCACTCCAAGGATTGACCGGAGGTGGAGAACGAATAGAATGGGTTCTCCCAGACAAGTTCAGGGATGGAAAGGAGCATACAATCTACATCGAAATGGCCTGCAATGGCATGTTTGGAAATGCTCCCGGGGGAGACTCCATTCAACCTCCAGATCCAAACAAATACTTCCAACTCAGTAAAGCGGACATTGTGGCTGTCAACAGTGAGGCTCGACAATTGTGGATTGATGTCTGGATCATTGGAGATGCTGCTAGAGAATTTCCATCCGACTCATGGGAGCAACATAAAGCTCTGAAGGTGGCTAACGCTATCATCGAAGCCTTTGAACTAGGCAACCAGGACTCTATCATTAAGGGCCGCAAAATTGCACAAGAGTACCTCGGCAAAAACGTCAGTTCATCCAAGGTATACGATACTGGAACTCAACCAATTGTTTACGGTATTGGTCACTGCCATATCGATACTTGCTGGCTTTGGCCGTGGGCGGAGACTAAGAGAAAGGTTGCCAGATCATGGTCAAACCAATGTGACTTGATGGACCGCTATCCGGAACATAGGTTCACTGTCTCGCAAGCCCAACAGTACAAGTGGCTCAAGCAGTACTATCCTTATGTGTTTGACCGTGTCAAGGAGAAGGTCAAGAAGGGCCGCTTTCAACCCGTTGGGGGAAGTTGGGTCGAGCACGATACTAACATGCCGAGTGGTGAATCACTTGTCCGCCAATTTGTTTACGGCCAGAGATTCTTTGAAAGCAACTTTGGAGAGAGATGCCGTACCTTTTGGCTTCCTGATACCTTTGGATACTCCAGTCAGCTTCCGCAATTATGCAGGCTAGCTGGCATGACTCGGTTCTTCACCCAAAAATTAAGCTGGAATAACATCAACAAGTTTCCTCATACAACCTTCAACTGGGTATCTCTTGACGGCAGTCAGGTCATCTGCCACATGGCTCCATCCGAGACTTACACAGCTGAGGCAAACTTTGGAGACGTGAAGAGATCTGCAACTCAACACAAATCTATGGACCAGGACGAGACTTCACTCCTTGTCTTCGGTAAGGGTGATGGAGGCGGTGGACCAACCTGGCAGCATTTGGAGAAGCTCCGAAGATGTCGAGGAATGAGTGACACTGTTGGAATGCTGCCCAGAGTCCACATGGGTGACTCTGTTGAAGACTTCTTCGACCGTCTTGAGAAGAAGGTCGAAGGTGGTTTGGATTTTGTGACTTGGTATGGTGAGCTGTACTTTGAATTGCATCGAGGTACCTACACTACCCAAGCGAACAACAAGCGTAACAACCGCAAGTCGGAGATCATGCTCCGCAACGTCGAGTTACTGGCGACTCTTGCAAGTATCAAATCGGGATACAAATATCCCAAGGAAGATATCGATGATATGTGGGAAGCTGTTTTATTGTGTCAGTTCCATGATTGTCTTCCTGGCAGTTCTATCGAAATGTGTTATGATGACAGTGATGAGGTAAGTTTTAGCCCAGACGCTGGACTGAGGCAGATGCTAACATGAATTAAGCTCTACGCGAAAGTCTTTGAGACGGGCGAGAAGATTCTGAATGAGTTGGAAGAACTTCTCGGCGTTCAAGGCGTCGAAAAGGTTAAGTCCACTGAGAACCTAGTTGCCCTGAACACCATGCCATGGCATCGCCGAGAAGTCATCTCGATCGGTGATGGTAAGGCCGGTGTTGCATGTGGTGATGGACAATTGTTGAACATCAAGACATTCAAGATTTCTGAAATTCCAGAGGTATCTGTAGAAGAGATCAAGAGTGGCGTCTTTGTCTTGCAAAACGACCAGCTTCGAGTACAGGTTGATGGTGGATGCATCACATCGCTGTACGATCGCAAAGCCGAGCGAGAAGTGATTGCAAAGGGAAAGAAAGGCAACCAACTGGTTATCTTCGATGATAAGCCACTCTATTGGCAAGCCTGGGATGTCGAAGTTTACCACTTGGACTCCCGCAAGGAATTGACATCTGGTATTACCAAGATAGTTCAGCAAGATGCTCACCAAGTCAGTGTTATGACTGAGACCAAGATCAGCGACAAGAGTTGGGTAAAAACCTATATCACCCTGTCCGCTGCTTTCAAGGGCCAGCAATCATATGTCGAGATGCACAGCGAGGTAGAGTGGCGAGAGGATATGAAGTTCTTGAAGGTTGAATTTCCGGTGGATGTCAGAAATACCGAGGCTTCATACGAGACTCAATATGGTATTGTGCGACGACCAACTCATTACAACACTACGTAAGTCTACTGAATACCAGATAGGGAAGTGTTGCTGACCATATGTAGCTGGGATATGGCCAAATTTGAGGTCTGCTGCCACAAGTATGCAGATCTTTCTGAGCACGGCTATGGTGTGTCTATTTTGAACGACAGTAAATATGGTTTTGCGACCTGCGGTAACTTGATGCGGCTTTCACTCCTCCGTGCCCCCAAAGCACCAGATGCACATGCCGATATGGGCCGTCATCACATCCGCTGGGCTATTCTCCCTCATCAAGGTGATCTTGGCTCGACCACTGTCCGCACCGCGTACAATTTCAACAACCCACTGAAACTTGCTCAATCTTCCAAGACTCTTGAAGCTTCAGCATTCAGCAGTCCCATCAAGCTCACAGGGAACCCATCCCTAATTCTAGACTGTGTAAAGAGAGGCGAAGACGACGAAGATGTTAGCAGAGGGGAACTGGCAAAGCGTAAGGGGAGGAGTGTGATTTTGCGTATTTATGATAGCTTGGGAGGAACGAGCAAGGGGACGATCGAGACATCTTTGGACGTGAAGAAGGTTTGGAAAACCAACATCTTGGAAGATGATGAGGAAGAATTCAAGGTTGAGAAGGGTAAGATTGACATTACACTTCGGCCATTCGAGGTTGCAACCTTCAGATTGCAATTGTAGATGTCGAGAAGGGTTGAGAAAGCATGCTTCGTATTATGGCATTATGACGTAAAACTAGGATGAAGACATGGTTTGGGTTGCATTAATGTTTGTTCGCTCAGTCAGGTACTTGATGTGACCGTTCCTTATCAGTACTACATTCGGCAAGCAGTCTTTCAAGATCCATGTCGGACCACCTTACTCCGCCCGGCTTCGTAAAGCCCCATGCTGGCTGGGCACACCCTGTAAAGTCTACCCTACCCGCTGAAAACGTGTGCGGATGCCTCCCGAGAAGCTTATTTTTGATCCTATTTCTGCGACAACTCTCCTCTGATCTAGCTGCCATGATCTGTGATTTACTTCCATGGGACAACGAAGTCACATTTGTTGCCCCGACATATATCGAAAAGCTGCAAAGTCATCATTCATCACTCAGCTACTACTCTAGCTTCAGAAAGTCAAAGCTGTATCCCTCATTAGACATGTCGGAAAATCTAAATTAGGAACGGACCGGACCTGGGAGCAAGCAGTGGAACGTCACGACGAGGGACATCACCTTCCCCACTGAGTATCTTGCTGAAGTGAAGAATACTCTTTGGACGCACCGACAAATGGTAGGTCGAATAGAAGCTTGAGGGGGGCTGAGTTGGCCATGTGTTTGTACAACATCGTTTACAAAAAGCTGCAGATTTGAAGGCTGAGCCGTAGATCTTCCCCTGCGGGTTCCTGACAAACGCATGCACTACGGGCCTAGCCGGCCCCGCGCAACCTCTATCCGGCGCTTCTCTTGCTAATGGTCTGCAATTACTTTACGCTTTAGCTTGATTTGATTTTTTCTTGAAGATCATCGCATTCAGCCGGTCTGAGGGGAAGGTTGTATGTAATCGTTCGGCGCTTCTTGTTAGGGCAATTTGGCGTTGGGGTCGAAATTTCCTCATGAAGATGGCTGAATTGCGAGGGAGGTCAAGGATCTCATTCCTCATTTTCCATTTCGGGTTGTACATGTTTTCCAAGCCTTGTGTTTCCAGAACAGTGAGTGTCACTACACTTGCTTCTGGTCACCAGCAGCCCCAGCACTTAGAGAAGTCTCTTCTACTCCAAGGATATAAGAAGTCCTTTTCCCCCCAAACGATATTTCACACACTTCACTCCAACCTCACTTTCAACACCATCCATCATGAGATTCCTCCTCAAACTCTCCGCTACCCTAGGGGTCCTGTCACAAGCCGTGTCAGCCCAAAAAGCAGTCTTCGCGCATGTCGTGGTTGGTAACACAGCTGCACACTCACAAGACACCTGGGCACAGGACATCCAGCTAGCGAGGAATACTGGCATCGATGCCTTTGTTTTGAATATCGCTTACCCGGATGGAAATATCCCTGGTCAAGTGGCGAATGCGTTTGCGGCTGCTGAGGCTGCTGGCAGTGGCTTTAAACTATTCTTTGCTTTTGATTATTTGGGAGGTGGACAGGTCAGTACAGTTCCTAAAAGTGTGCCTGATGAGCTACAGTCCTATGAGATAACAATATCACAAATGATGGATAAAGTTGAGGCCAAGCTGATACTCGAATAGAGATGGCCCTCGACTGGATCCAACTCGGTCGTATCATATCTGAACCAGTACAAGAACAGCCCAGCTTATTTTCACTACAATAACGCTCCATTTGTGTCAACCTTTGAGGGTGTCGATGACAGTATGTTGCTACCTTACTACTGTTCAAAATTGGAACTAGCTTTGAAAGCATAATTACTGACTTAACTTCTTCAGTCAGCCAGTGGGCAGAAGGTGGACCAATTCGATCCGCAGTAGGAGCAATCTATTTCGTACCTGACTGGTCCAGTCTAGGACCTCAAAACTTCGCATCGCACTTAGATAGTGTGCAAGGAGCCTTCAGCTGGGAACTGTGGCCGAATGGAGCCAGCAACAAGACCACAGATAGTGATTTTGCCTGGAAAGGAGCAATACAGGGCAAAAGTTACATGATGGGTGTGTCACCGTGGTTCTTCCACTCCACAAACGGCGGAAAGAAGTGGGTCTGGAGAGGCGACGATCTATGGGCAGACCGCTGGGCCCAAACCCTTCAAGTCAATCCTGAATTCGTGCAGTACGTCGCTGTTCTCCTGGCCAAATCTTGAAGCTCGCTAACGACAAACAAATAGAATCGTCACTTGGAACGATTTCGGCGAGTCCATGTATGTCGGGCCCGTTCGATTCGGTAGCGAGATCGCTTCAGGCGCTGAAGTGTATGTCGATGGCCAATCTCATGAGAGCTGGCTTGATTTCCTGCCTTACTACATTGCCACGTACAAGGGCGACCCATTCGACATCACCCGTGACCAGATGCAGTACTGGTATCGAACGCACCCTGCTGCAGCTGGAAGCACTTGTGGTGTAGTTGGAAACAATGCCGATCAAGGCCAGCAAGAGCTTTCTCCTAACGATGTAGTTGAAGACGGTATATTCTTCAGCGCACTGCTTACCTCACCAGCGGAGGTTCATGTCCAGATTGGCAATAACCCTGTTACGACTTACAGTGGTAATGCTGGGATCAATCATTGGAGTCAGCCGTTCAATGGACAGACTGGTGCGCCGAAGTTCAGTGTTGTGAGGGATGGGACTACGACGGGAAGTGGAATTGGAAAGGATATTACGGCGTCGACGACCTTGGCGAATGGGTGTTCGAATTATAATCCTTGGGTTGGAAGCTTCTAGGACTGAGGACTTGGGTAGAACAAATACGAGACACAGAGAGAGCACATATTAGACCGAAAGTTCGGTTGGTGGGAGATGTTCGTGTATGTGGCAATCAAAACGTTCAGGTCTACTGTGAAGTGTCCATCCCATGACCTCGAACTTTTCGCAACATTCTCTATAAACAGGGACTTTCCTATTTCAAGGGACTTTCCTATTTCATATCAAAGCCACTCCGCCACCCGACCATCTAGAAAAACCCAGTCAGCATATTTCCCTCTCATCCACCCTCACCCTCAAGCACGGGACTTACCAGGGCTCTGATCCGTAACCCCCACCACAACAATCCTCTTCTTCAAGCTCTCTCTCCTCTTTTCCTCCTTACTGGTCCCAACAACACTTTTCCCCACTTTCTCAAGCACCTCCTTCCCCCTCATCACACCCTCCATGAAGCCATGTTTGGGAGGCATAGGCGTAGCCGGGCCATCAGCTCTCCTCGCTGCATTCGAAATAATGTACTTCTTGCTACTCGGCGGACCCGGCCGACTCTTGCTTGACGGCGCAGTAGGAGATAGATGTTTAAACGTGGACGAAAAGCTGCGCTTGAACGTCCGCGACGTAGACGGCGATGGCATAGAATCAGCCTCTTCATCTCTCTCGACAATAGCGCCACCTCGGGCGTGAAACGGAAACGGACTTTTCAGCGGATGCTTCGCCCCTGCTCCGAACCTCTTTCTTCTGCTTCCCAATTTGGGCATTTCGGGGAGAGGAGATCCGAGAGGAGGAGAGAGTGTGAGGTGGTCGCTTTCCATGGTGAACATGGGACTCACGGGTGTGGTTGTGTGCTTGCTTTTGCTGGGGGAGCTTGATGTGCTTGGGTCGTGAATGCCCCATTCTAGTGAGTCTCGTGCTGTACGGAAGAGGGACGGTGTCTTCTCTTTCATAACTGTTATGTGTTTGGGTTTTATTCTCTCTTTAGCTTTGCGGTTGGGTGTCTTAGATGTCATGGACTGTGGCGAAGGGACGATGGTTGGAATTATTGGGATAGAGGTTTTGTAGGCACTTAAGGCGTCATTTTCGGATTCTTCATCGTAGCGAAGTCGTTCTTGAGCGAGAATCTCCGGGAGAGTAGTTATTTCATTCGAGTCGCGAGAGTGCACGCTCGTGGGGAAGCTAGGAAGTGGTAAGGGCTCATCTTCTGAAAGCCGCTGAGCTTGAGCTTTTGTTTCTGATGCCGTCTGTGGTGGCAGTGATGGTTGCACTGTATTTTCAATACTCGTATTGGCCTTCGTGTTTGGTCTTGAAATGTTTGAGCCTTTCGAGATATGTTCTGAAATATTGTGAATGGATGAAGTCAGGAGCTCCCCGTCTAAATGCAAAGTCTGCGTGATTGATGTGCTCGAGTTCTTCGGGGATCCTGCTTGTTCATACCGGAAGCCAAGTTCTGCTTGGCTATAGAGAATTCCTAAGCTGTGTGATGATATCCTTCTTACAGGCATCTCTGGGAGAAGTGGACGAGCTTTCTTGGTCGGTGATAACTGTTGGTGCTGTACCGGGAGGGTCCGCACGAATCTTGGGTCAAAACCTGTTAGCTGAAGGATCTTTTGGGAAGACTTGGTCATTGGCGTCGTTCTTTTTGATGATGATGACTGGTCTCCAAAATCAAAAGAGCGTGGCGTGGGTGGTAGTTGGAAAGTGGTTGATCGTGGCGATGGTGTTCGTTGCCCATGGGAATCGCGAATTGTGTGCGGCACAGGGACAGAACTTTCTTGATGTACCTTCTCTCGGGACTCATTGGCCTCAATCCATATATGACTTTTTCGTGGATTTCTATTTGGAACATGTGGCGAGTCTCTGCCTTCATAGTTGTCTGCAAAACGAGATGGGACGAGGCTTGAATTTGGAGAAACACAGACTTCCATGTCGCGTCGTGACAACAAATCAGTCGAATCGTTTGGTTGAAATGAGAATGGTCGAGATTGCATTGTAACTGGATTCAAATTTCCTTTTTGAATTGACGATACATTCAGGAGGAGGGAAGTCTTGGATAGAAGACTCGGAGTTCCATGCCGAGAATCGTTTGTGAAGCCGCAAGCGAGAAACGACAAAGGAATAACACAGTTTATTTTTGAATCAAAGCGGACGTAAGACTGCACTCTTTGTTCCGTCTTGTGGAAAAAGCAATGACTAAAGATGCGATTTGATGATGGCACTTGACAAACAAAAGAGGATCATTCCACCTCACTCAAAATGTGATAGTACATGAAAAACAATATTGAACTCAAAGTGGTTAAATTTAGAAGCGACAAATGAAAGAAAAGTTTCGACTCGAAAAGGAAGCCAGCAGTGAACCCTCCTAATTTCTGCCGAAAATGCTTGCCACAAGTTCTTCCACATCTTCTTTAGTCATACCAGTGATCCCCAATACACTACAAGATTTGGTCAGTATGAGGTGCTATCAATAATTCACGAATTGTAACATGTAGACGACAGAAACTACAGACCAGATACAACCATTTCATAGAGGAAGTAACTGACCTATTGTGCACATTCTCAAATCTGTTGCCATACTCCGATGCAAAGATCGCCCGTTTCAAGAAACCCAGCATCGTCAATGGACCAACTTCGTTCTTCTGGACCTGGGCCAGTGACTCCTTCTCCAAAGTTGCAGTATCCAATTGCTTTATGTCCCATTCCTCTCCAGGCGTCAAAGCTTGAGCGAGCTTGAGCAGCTGGTTTTGGGACACATCGATATCCTTGACACGAATAGCCCGATCAGCGGTCTCTCGGGGGTGCGTGAGAATTCGCCTCACTGCTTTACCGACTGTGGACAAACGGCTAGTACTGAAAAGTTGATCTCCACCGTCGTAGATATCTGCCTTTCGCTCCTTGAAATTGAGGTATAATCCATTCTTCAAGCCCCAGTCAAGAAATGGACCATTGTATACCAGAGTGTAACTGAGGGCACTCTTTACAGCCAATGCGTCGAGGTACTCCTCTATCTCGACCTTAGCTGCATAGATAGGAAGCGTTCTTGTACGTGGGTTTTTGAGATCACATCCGAACTCAGAAGGAATAACTCGCTTCACTCCAGCTTTCACAGCAGCGTCAATCAGAAGCTTTTGGTAAGGAATGGCTAGGGTCGCTACGGCCGACACGAGGGCATCTTGACCTGACAGAGCAGCCGTCAGAGACTCGAGATCTGCGAAGTTGACCTTGACAACTTGGACTTTAGGAGGAAAGCTGTGACTGCTGGACTGGCGTGTCAAGACCGTGATTTCGAAGAGATTGGATTCAAGAAGTTCTTTGAGAATAGCGGCGCCCAAGTTTCCGGAAGCCTACGCAAATTATTTGATGAAGTAGAGAGTTGATGAGGCGAGTACTCACGCCCGCAAATGCGACTTTCTTGATGCTAATATCGTAAGGCATGTTGGTTTTGAATACGCTAAATTGTTGAATATTGAAAAGTATGGACTGCAACACGGAGGCAATCCCAGATCAGGTCACCTTATATATCTACGATACAACAGATACTACCGAGAAAGCCATATCCGGGGTAATGGGGTTGATCAACTTCCCCTCGTCCGTAAAATGAGGTGATGTTGAACACGCGAGAATGCTTGTACCTTTGAATTGGTATCCCAAGCCCAACCGATACAGTGGGGCAAACTGAAAGTTCATTGCGAGAAATTCAGAATCCTGCCAAAATACCACTGGGCTCATATAGGTACGTCTTCTTTATATTCTGTAGCTACTGTGACTGCGTTGATTGAAAGCCCTTAAAGATGTTTTCGACTCTGGTCGTTACATCTTGTTGGAAAACCAACACGTTTCTGCAAGAATGAGAGTCCGAATGCTTCCTGGAGGTGGGACTCAGGTGGGTTACTGTTGGGGAAGATCAGATCCTTCCCATGTCTTTCGCTCTGGAAGCAATCGACTGCGTGGTCGCAAAACTGGAAGCATGGCATCATACCCCTTCGTAGTGGTGTGAAGATGCGGAGGAAGAGAAGGATTATCAGGAGATCTCGCCGCCGCTTCTTTCCGCACAGGCATGGGGCTGACAAATGGCTCGCTAAATCAATTCCTCTTTCTCTCCTTCCGTCTACCATTAAACGTCAACACAACACACATTATTTGAATAAGTATTCAATTGTACAAACCGCACTGTTGATGGCATGTAGACGATGTAAAGAGCTCGATCTGTTTCACTCCAACTGCAAGACAGATGCTGCGAAAGCACAAGACCTGGGAATCTTCCAAAGGCATGCAGATCAAGCAATTGCAGCTTGTGGAAGTGCTTTCATCTCTTTGATCCTTCATGTATATCATCTCTATCATTCATGCTGCTTGTCTTTATGTTGTATAAACCTTGAGATCATACATCGTCTTTCCAACTTTCTCCTGCTGCCCTTCTAAGAAACCCCGCGACCTTCTCAGGCATTGCCAGGTGAGGGCTATGAGACACGAACAGTCGTTCGGTCACAATATCTCCACCTTCCTTCTTGACTGTTGCAATCATCGACTCCTGCAATTCGAGGGGGATTGGTTTGTCGTTCTCGCATATGAGATATGATGTTGGAATCTTCTTCCAAGCTGCTGACTTCGTCTTGGTCATGACCGTTGCGAGCGATTGAACTTTCAGTTTGGACACCCACTCATCGGCCTCGTCAGACGGAAGGTCGTGATAGAAAACATCCTTGTTGACCTCGTCTGGGAACTTGAGGTTGCCGTCCTGTGAAACATTGTCAGCAATGCCCTTGGCACGATGGAAGTATAGATATTTACAGCATCTGGGACCCAGATTGGTAGCGGCCCACCCAGGACATCCGAAATGCTGGTTTCTTCAGGAAGAATGAACGACGTAACGAAGGCCAGTCTCACTACTCCTCCCACTTTCCCATCACGCTGTCTCTCCGTCTTACTCAAGCCGTCAAGAGCGCTGCAGGCAGGAACACCTCCCCAGCTGTGAGCAGAAACAATGACATCAGATCCGGCAACAACTTCCCTCAAGACTACTGCCCTGACCGCGGCAATATCCTCATCAAGTGATTTCACTGCCGGCACATTTCCTGTTCCCGGGAAAGAGAAAGTGACACATGTATAACCCAGTGGCTCAAGGATGCTGATGACCTTGTCGAAGAAGCTGGGGTTATGCCAAGCCCCATGGCAGAAGACAAACGTTGGCTTAGGCATTACGAAGGGCTAATTGTACTTTCCTTGAAAGGGATGTCTCTTTGAAGATAATGAAACGAAGACACAACGGACGTTCTGCCAGACTTGCGAGAAATTAATATCCCAAGGAGAGGTGCTGACTTTATAGGGTGGTGGTGAGTGCGAGATACCAAAATACAAGTGCTTAGCGGCAGGTTGATATTTAGTGTTTGGAGCAAGATTCGTTGGCATCTACTATCAGCTCCCGAAGCCGAGCACTCTCTAAGCAATGATTGCCTTCTACTATGCGTAATCGTACATCGGGGCTGAAACAATCTCGTTGGCTCTGGGTCCTAGTGGGGGATTTAAGCTTGATTTATTTGGGGCGCAGAGTAAGATCTCGGGGTCTAAGTCTCTTTCGGGACAAGTTGGAGGCCCCAAGAAGCCATAAAGTAAATGCGAGATTTGCACGATAGGACCAATCGTTGACGTTCTATCGTGTTCAGCCCCGAGGTTCGTTCGACATGATTAGTGCTGACGGCACTTGCCAAGGCATCGACGACTTTGACAGCATCCCCGATCCCGAGCACCTATTGAGCGCAGCGACATACCATTTTACTCGACTCTGCAAGCTTGCATTATGGATCAAATCATGTACATCCACTCCAATCCGGTGCCTCAGAGGGCACATAAGAAATCCATTACTGGCTGTAGAGCTTGCAAAGTCCGAAAAGTGAAGGTTGGAACTCCTCCTTCAAATTGACTTATATTTTGTGTAGGCTGATTCGAGTTAGTGCGATGAACAGAAGCCTGTGTGCAAAAGATGTCGAGTACATTTCAAGAATATCACGAGTTGTGATTATGAATCTTCAAGACCAAGCAAGAAAAGGGAGCCTGGAGCTGCAGTCCAATTCATACCTCACGAGGCGGTAAACTGTACCCCACCGAAGAGCATTTCACAACGAGCACGAAGTGAATCATCAGAGGAGTATGAAATTTTCAGCAACAATGTACAAGTAAAGCGCAACTTGACTTGCTCCCAACGTTCTGCTCCAAAGCCCACATGCTGCAATTGTCCTTGCCATCATCCTGGTACTACTCTCCCACGATATTCTATTCATTAATACTGAAGTTACTTCCGTAGAGTTTACGAGTATGCTGCTTGATGCAGTGTTTGGTATATGTAGAATATGCGGGAACCTTCCGAACCTCTCGGCCGAAACCAGAGACTGCAGCCCTGTAATGTCTGATGCTGTCCTCATGGCAGGGAGAATAGACCCCTTTCAAGTGCTCCCTGCAAAGAGCACTCCACGTGTCCATGCATTGATGCACCATTGTACGCCTTGAAAAAGTCTAGGAGAGTCTCTTGCCGCTAATCTTGCCAATAGGGAATACAACCCTCGCACTTTTCCCAACTCAGATTCACTCCCAATACTGTACAAATCCTCTATGGCTGTCAGCCGCCATAGCCAACCCTACTCTATTCAGCACAACCTTGTACGTGGCAGCGATCCACGATGCTGGACTCCACGGCTACAAAGACACAGTCGAGTCACTCTTCTACAAAGCTCAGACGATTCAAGTGTTGAACGAAGCTTTGCGTAATCCCGCTCAGGCAATTACTGATGAGACGCTTTCCGCTGTTCTGCTCCTCACTCATATTGTCGTAAGTATCTTTTCAACATCCTAGAGTCTGATTATCAGAATCATTGACGAGCCACTTTAACGAATTTCGACAACTAGAGCATCATCGGCGAACCAGAGGAAGTCGAGACTCACCTCAACGGTCTCCGACAAATGATCAATCTTCGCGGCGGAATCCAAACCTTCTCAGTAGCTGGTGTATTTCTTCACATGCTCTGCACCACCAACCATTTGACAGCCGTGATATCAGAATCTCAGGCTCTGCAACCAGCATCCCCACCATACACGCCATCTTCGACCAATCCATCACCATCTGATCCTGCGTACGAGTCGCCACTGCTAAAAGTCTTCGCTGTATCGTCTGGGTTTCACCCCACGGTTGTCGATATATTGTATGAAATGAGATGTTTACATCCTGTGCTTGATGCTTTCTCGAGCAAATTGCTACCGCATATACGTCAGACTTTTGAGGATCTGGTAGAGGCGATCGAGCAGATGGGTCGGGATAGTGAGCGCGAAGACGATGCTTGGAGGACGCCATCGGGAACAGTAGAGCTGTAGGTTAGTAAGATGGCAGGATCGAGACTTTAAGAACAGAGCAATACCTGGAATAGTGAGGAAGTTGAGCCTGTCGCCAAACATCCTTCCAGATTTAAGTCAATGGTGTCCGTCCATTCTTACAATTCCACTTTGCGTTGGAAAGACACACCTTGACACTCAAATGGTTGACAATTATCATTATTGACGCTCAAGTAAAGGGTGTATTTGACTAGATTACCATTTATGTCTAAGTTTATGCTGGAAATTCTTATTTCTGATCACTTATCTTCACCAGCAAGAGTCTTGAAGCCCTGCAGTAGATCATCCCTCAGATCTTCCCATCCCTCAAGCCCAACACTAACTCTCAAAAGAGTAGTATCGACCTTAGAATCTGTCATTGACCGCCACTCGATCAAGCTCTCAACACCGCCCAAACTAGTAGCATGATGGAACAGCTTCAGCGTGCTCGGTAAGCGGCGAGCGTGGTTCATTTCCTTCAAGTAAATAGAGAAGACTGGCCCAAACCCATTCGGCATCTGCTTTGTCAGCCACCCGTCCTTGATATCTTCAGCCTGCAAGCTAGCATGCTCAATCTTAGCCAAGACTTTCCGGATGGTCTTGCCCTCCTTAGAATCACCATCCTTCTCGGGATGGAGCGCATTTTCCAACCAAGCCACCAACTTCGCAGCATTGGCAGCCTGTCTTTCAACGCGAACCTCCAAAGTTCTCACACTTCGGATGCCCAACCATCCCTCCATATTCCCCATCACATTGCCGATGAATTGCCTCTCGGTAAACAACTTCTCAAACCAGCCCTCTCGCTTCGGGTTCACTGCCAGGATGCCACAAAGCATATCAGAGTGGCCACCAACATACTTCGTTCCACTATGCATAACAATATCCGCTCCCCAAAGGAAAGGATCTTGCAGAGGCGGCGGTCCAAACGTAGCATCGACAGTGAGGAAGGCACCCCTAGCATGAGCCTTCTCGGCAAAAACCTTCAAGTTGTACGCCGTGCCAGTGGGATTCAGCGGCGTTTCAACATGCACGATATCACCAGGTTGAAGATCTTCAGGTGAGCAATCCAGAGGGATCTTCTTAAGTCCCGTGAGCTTCTGGTGGATGCCAATGACACCGTGGCAGCCGTGGTAGCCTTCTCCAATGGAGATTTGCTTGGGGTTGAGGAACACCAATAAGGCGTGGAAAGCGCTTAGACCAGAGCCGTAGGTCAGAGTTGGTCCTTTAAGGATGTCTGAGAGAATGGCTTCAAAGCGGGTGGTGTTTGGCGCGGTGTACCGAGAGTAGATGTGACCCTCGTAGCTCTCTCCGGGCTGTGATGTTTTTCTTAGCTGCTTTGCCCACTTTTCACTTGCCATGAATAGACATACCTGACGCTCTCCCCAAGCTTTCAGATTCTCGGGATTTCGGTCATATCTGAAGGTAGTTGAGACATGCATTGGTGGAGCAACATCCGAACCTTCATTCAAGTAATCATCGGCATGGATAGTTTTGGAAGAGAGCGAGAGATTTGATAGTCCATGATCTGGGCTATGATCTTCGTTGTTCTCATGACCAAGTCCGTTCACTGCTTGGGGCGCCATGATAGCGCTTGATTGACTATTGAAGGATGAAGAAGGGTTTGCAGATGGGAGATGATTGAGTTCATGAATTGGAGTTGAATAACTTTGTAGTGGAGTCACAATTGCGCCTTGCTGGCGACAAGTGGGGAGCTCGTTAGCGTCCGGCGTCGGGCCAACATCACCACCCCCCCTTTCTAATCTCGCTTCCTTCCTGATGACAACAACACAGATAATCCCAACAGTTCAAGTGTTTCGAATTCTTTCTTTTTGGCTGTGGCTACCACTTCTCCAGCGTCTGCGAATAGCCTTTAGTGCTGTAGCAATTTTGTCAGTTCATGAAGTGGTCCTAGGATTTTAAAAACGAATCACTCTTGTTACATACTGGGTTGGGACCCAATTTCTAGAACATTTCTTCTTCTACTCTCAATTAAGTCTGAGAGGTCAAGCTCTTTATCTGTATGTATTGGGAGCTATTCAAAGCAAATGGGTATCTTGTAAATGCTACACAGCCAAACGCCAAATTTCAGCCAACCTATTTTCCCGTCATACTTCATCATACATGTTCCAAGCAAAAATTTCCAGCAACTACTGAACGTTGATCAAGCTGTCAAACATATACTCTACCTCATATGCCTTGCCAGGATATTTTTCCATCCATTTCTCAACAACTGCTTGAAGTCTGGCCAACACCAACTTTGCATCAGGAGACTTCATCGACAAACCTACAGTCTGACTCCCTTTATTCACGTACGCGTCGTAGACCTTGGACTTCTCGAAAGCAGTATGGACTTCGCCCGAATCGACAGGGTACTTCAATACCAAGCTGTGCAACATCTCTGCTTCTGGAATCCTTTCTAGAGGCAGACGACTGGATTTGGCACGCATGGCTCTTGTAGGTCCGCCTGGTACAATTGGCTGCATTGACTTTTGTCGTTTCATCAGATATGCTCGAGGGTCACCATCTGGTAAGGATGTCTTTAAAGTTGGCCTCGCACTGTCATCCCCATGAGAAGATTGCCGACCAGCTTCGAGGTTGGCGATGGCAGCATTGTAGCGGTTCTTGTGTGGCGATGATCTGATAATTTCATGGGTAGGATCTAATTCCAAGCTCTCATCATGAGGTTGAGGGCGACGCCGTCTGATAAGAGAGGCAGACATGTCTGCTTCTGCTTCTGCACGAACAGCTAGAAGTTCTTTTCGACGTTGACGACTTGCATGCTCCTTCCGGATTTCAAAGTCCATTGCCCAAGCAAGTTCGCCATTCTGATCTGGATCCAGGCTGGCTAGTTTATGGTTATTCTGAGCTGAGGTAGGGTAGATGATGCCTCCCTTTAGTGTTGTTTGTCGTAGTCCATCTTGTGGCGGAGCATCATCAATGGTTCTCATGGATGGGACAAATGGCTTGCTCAATCTCTTGGACGTCTTCGAGCTTTCAAGTTGGCCACAGGTTTGTATTGGACCGTCCAGGATAGCTCTGGCGCTGTTGAAGTCATTACTGCGTCTGAACACCTCCGAATCATCACCAGGCAGCACTCCATCATCCGACTCAGCTACAGTTGGGCGTTGATCGGCCGTAGAAAGGAGTAGATTCTCTGACACTCTCCAAGGTTCCGGCAATGAAGAAGAACCAAGTGTTAGAGCCAAGGTTTGGAAGTCATGGCTATTCGTCATATGGCTAGTCATTGCTGGTCTGATGGGGGACTGCGGTTCAACATCTCCAGCCACAGGATGGGACGAATGTTGAGGCGTCGGCAGGGAGTTCATTGTGGACTGGATAATTGTGCTAGAGGGAACTGAAGCTGCTGAGATAGGGGGAATGGAAATGTTCGTCGGCCGAACTTGTGCATTCATTTTGGAAATAATCCATGGATTTAAGGAATTTCCAAGGGTAGCTGGAATGTCTGGAACTGGTTGGTTTTGCCGACTCAAATTCTGACGAGATCGATTTGGCCATTGGGAACCTTCCACAGCTTCACTGAAGTCCTTCGACATATCCACGCTCCATTCTCGTCCTCCATCCTTCTCCGACGACTCAGCAGATTCATTCGAAGCAGGTATCAGGGCTCCATTGCTAGTGGTTACCGAATCCTGTGTCTGGCTCTTGGGGATGACCTCCAGAAGCTGAACGGGATTCGCATGCTCGCTAGAGCTTGGTGGGTTTTCTTGAGCTTTATTCCGAGACATTAGGAGCTCGAAGTTGTCAGGCTCTGCGGCTAGTTTCTCTGGTGTAGCTGTGATATACGAAGCCGAGGGTAAGCCATACACGTCACTGAACAACTGCTCAATAGAGGACAGCACAAGAGACTCGTCTTGAAAAATCACGTCGTCTTTCGCAGGCTCAACATTCGGATCGTAGCTTGATACAGGGCACTTGATGTTGAGCCGAAGGAAAGGGTCCTTGAGCTTCTCTTCGCCTTCTAGAACAGCTCCTTTTGCATAATATTTGAAGATACTCACAAGCTTCCTCATAGTGCCTTTATCGTGTGACACTGGTCTCGAGTCCACCGAGATGTACTGGCCATGCCCGATGTTGGTAGCTTTTGGCATAGGCATGAAAACCTCGACGGTGAATTCTCCGGATGCAAATGCCACCGGGACGTTAATCTGGGCCGAGTCGGAGGCATCGCTCTCGATAGGGACAACTCGTGATGGCTTCTGGGGGAAAACTAGCGACTTCTCAATACATTGGGCTGCCGCATCTCGTCCGATAATTTGGGAAGCCGCCTCTTTCATCCCATCATTAGGACGAGGAGCAAAGGACCAAGAACCTTTCCCTCCACTGGCTACTTTCAGGCAGAACCTGACCCTGGGACGGGCAAAGGCGTATGATTGCAGCAGCTCTTTGACCCTTTTCAGTGTCTTTGCTGAATCTTTCTGGGCGGTCTGTCTTCGGACGGGAAGATTATGCAGAAATTTGGTGACAGAGACTTTCGTTCCGACTGGATGAGATGTCCGATTCTGACTTGCAATACCCCCGGGAGCTTTCAACTGGACGGAAGTCGCCACTGCCTCTCCTTCAGTCCTAGTAGTTATGCAAACTAGTCCTAATTGCAGGGCACTCGCGAGAGCTTCCCCTCGGAACCCCAAACTAATGCCTCCGATGGACTTGAGTTCTTCAAATGACCTCAGTTTACTGGTGTGTCCACGCCGACCGAGAGCATCAAGGTCTTCCTGGGGAATACCGTGGCCATTGTCTCGTACTTCAATCTTGTCGATGGTGTTCGGAGAGATAAGAATATCAATTGACGTAGCTTTAGCATCAAGAGCGTTATCAATGAGTTCTTTGACAAGAGATGTTGGGGTAGTGAGAGCTTGAGCTGAGCCAAGTAGATGGATTGTTGCCTCAGGAAGAGCAGTGATAGCCATGACAGCCATGATTCAGACGAGTAAGTGGCCACCGGCTTCCTAAAGCAGATCCATGTGCTTTTTGTCAATGGTAGCTGAGAGGCATCGAATCGAAGACGAAAACCGACGCTGGTAAGCCTGATGATGAAGCAGCAGAAGATCGTAGCCTTGCATGAATGAGCCCGCGAGGCTGGCTGCAGGGAGTGTAGAGTGAACCGGCCACACGAGAGGATGATAACGAAGAAGCGAGAATAACAATGAGCACAACCGGATAGGGAAAGGCGCGTACTTTAACTTTTCTTTGAAGAAGAGGGTCGTATGGGAAAGGATGATAGATAGAGATGATGGCACTGGTGATGTAGATGGATGTGTTGATTGAAGATGGTGGGGTGGAAAGAGAAGATCCAGGCCAGGGGTGCTACCTCAATGCTAGAGTCTTTGGCGAGGCGAGGCGAGGCTGACATCGCTAGCACCCACTGTCAGCCGAACCAACCAATGCCTGGCCTGGCCTGGCCTGTAAATTTAGTTAGTGCCTGTGACTGGATCAGTCCAGTTGACTTGACTCACAAAAGGTTCGGGCGGGTTACAATAAATTGTAGTTGACTTGAAGGTTGAAGGACATCTCATCATCCACGCACGATATTCCACTGATCTCCACCAACGCACCAGAACTTCTCAATTGTTTAGTCCGGTCGCCAGCACGACGTCTAGGCTTCTGTCCAGAACGCTCTGGGTGCGCAGGTCGCCATACAGATTTACATTCAACTACCCTCTTGCCAGAATGGCTACCAACGCTGCGTCGCATAACCCAAGTAAGGAACAGCGCAATTGCTTTCTTCTGGAGACAGAACGCTAACAACCTGTTCTTATAGTCGGCGAGGAGACCGGCCCTGTTTCAGGAAAACCTCTTCCCGTATCCAAGGAGACCAAAGCTGCTCTCGCAGATGCAACGAATTCGAATCCTATCGGTACTCACGTCGCGGGACAAGATGCGGGCAGCAAAGTTGGAACCGCGGAGGCTGGCACAAAGGTGAAGAGTGAGAAAGAGCGTATGCAAACCCATGATGTCTAGAGGATACTTATCAAGGGACTGAGCTAAATGTCGCTGCAGTTGAGAGAGAGCGAAAAAAGGCGGAAAAGCAGGCGAAATTTGACCAGAAGAAGGCTAAAGCTGCAGCTTCTGCGCCAACAACTAGCAAGACAAAGGAAAAGAAGGCCAATGCAAGCAAGAAGGCAGACGAGGGCGTGCTACCTCCATATGTCGAAGATACCCCATTCGGCGAGAAGAAGATTATCAAATCGTTCGACGACCCCCAATACAAAGCATACAACCCCACGGCTGTCGAGTCAGCATGGTACTCGTGGTGGGAGAAGGAAGGATTTTTCAAGCCAGAGTTTACAGCAGATGGCAAAGTCAAGCCCGAAGGTTCTTTCGTTATTGTCGAGCCACCACCCAACGTCACTGGTGCTCTGCACATGGGCCATGCGCTCGGAAATGCCCTTCAGGATGTCATGATTCGTTTCAACCGAATGCACGGCAAAACAACACTGTGGCTCCCTGGCTGTGATCATGCTGGTATTTCCACACAAAATGTTGTCGAAAACATGTTGTGGCGCCGTGAAGGAAAGACTCGTCACGATCTAGGCAGACCGAAATTCGTGGAAACTGTCTGGGATTGGAAGACTGAGTACCATCAGAAGATCAATACTGTTCTCCGACGAATGGGTGGCTCGATGGACTGGGCTCGAGAGGCATTTACCATGAACGAGAACTTCTCAGCTGCTGTTACAGAGACATTCGTCAGTCTTCATGAGGAAGGCATCATCTACAGGGAGAATCGTCTCGTTAACTGGTGTACGAAACTCAACACCTCTCTCTCCAATCTAGAAGTGAGCAACAAGGAGCTTACTGGTCGAACTTTGCTTGACGTTCCTGGCTATGATAAGAAGGTCGAGTTCGGTATCATCGTCCACTTCAAATATGAAATTGAAGGTACAGATGAGAAGATTGAAGTGGCAACCACTCGTCCAGAAACTATGCTTGGAGACACCGGTGTCGCTGTGCATCCCGATGATGAACGATACAAGCATCTTGTTGGCAAAAATGCTATTCACCCTTTCATCCCAGGCCGGAAAATGCCCATTGTTGCTGATTCCTATGTCGAGAAGGACTTTGGTACTGGTGCCGTCAAAATTACTCCTGCCCACGATCCAAACGATTTTGCGCTAGGTTCCCGTCACAATCTAGAACGCATCAACATTCTTACTGATGATGGGTTCATGAATGAAAACGCCGGCCCTTACGTTGGACAAAAGCGGTTCGACGTTCGATATACAATCCAGGAGGATTTGAAGAAAGCTGGCTTGTACGTGGACAAGAAGGACAACGCCATGACTGTTCCGCTCTGCGAAAAGTCTAAGGATGTTATCGAGCCGCTCCTGAAGCCACAATGGTGGATGAAAATGACGGATATGGCAGCTGCAGCGCTCGATGTTGTGAAGTCTGGCGAGATCAAGATCTTGCCAGAAACAGCCGAGAAGAGCTACATTCGCTGGATGACAGACGTAAATGATTGGTGCTTGTCAAGACAATTGTGGTGGGGGCACCAGGCACCCATGTACTTTGCACAAATAGAAGGCGAGGAGCACGATGAAGCCGACGGCAGTCTTTGGTTTGCAGGTCGTACGGAGGAAGAAGCTCAAGCTAAAGCAGATAAGGCCCTTCCCGGGAAGAAATTCACACTGAAAAGAGACGAGGACGTTTTAGACACGTGGTTTTCGTCTGGCTTGTGGCCTTTCGCTACTATGGGATGGCCAAACAAGACGCACGATCTCGAAACGTTATTTCCAACATCGGTTTTGGAGACTGGATGGGACATTCTCTTTTTCTGGATCGCCCGCATGATCATGTTCAGTCTCAAACTCACTGGCAAAGTCCCTTTCACGGAAGTCTACTGCCATTCTCTTGTGCGCGACTCCGAGGGCAGAAAAATGTCGAAGTCTCTGGGAAATGTCATCGATCCTCAGGATTTCATCGAAGGATGTTCCCTAGAGGACTTGCATAAAAAGCTTCTGAGCGGCAATCTCGCTCCTAACGAGGTGGAGAGAGCCACGAAGTACCAGAAAACTGCTTTCCCAGATGGAATTCCACAATGCGGAACAGATGCTTTAAGATTCGCACTTGTATCGTACTCCACCGGGTCCGGTGACATTCTTTTCGATGTCAAGGTCATCCACGCTTATCGCAAGTTCTGTAACAAGATCTACCAAGCGACAAAGTTCGTCCTTGGCAAATTACCTGCGGACTTTGTTCCCTACAAGACCGCAAAGCTGTCTGGCAAGGAGTCTCTCGCTGAGCTTTGGATCTTGCATAAGATGACTATCGCCGCCAAGGACATCAATGTTGCCATCAACGACCGCGAATTCCAGAAATCTACGTCCGTTGTCTACCAGTTCTGGTACAACCAGCTTTGCGATGTGTACATTGAAAACTCGAAGGCCATTCTCCAAGACGGAAGCGAGGAAGAGAAGCTTTCAGCCCTCAACACTCTGTACACGGCTCTCGAGGGTGCACTGACCATGATCCACCCATTCATGCCTTTCTTGACCGAGGAATTATGGCAGCGCCTTCCCCGACGGCCAGAGGATAAGACTCCCAGCATTACTCTGGCAAAATTTCCTGTATACGACGAATCGCTGGACCGTCCCGATTCCGAAGCTGCGTACGAGCTTGTTCTCGATATATCCCGCGGTGTTCGTTCCCTGATGGCCGAGTACTCACTCAAGGACGAAGCTAAAGGTTCGCTAAACTTCCCCTTGAATCAACATGGCTTGCTAACAAAATTCCAGTCTACATCCAATCCACCGACACCACCTCTCATAGCACCATAACTGCGCAAATTCAATCTATCAAATCTCTATCTGGCAAAGGTGTCTCGTCAATTGACGTCCTCTCAACTACCGACTCCCGCCCCGCAGGCTGCGTCGTCTTCTCCGTGTCCTCCACCACCGCCGTTTTCCTGCATGTCAAGGGCCGTGTTGATATCGACGGCGAGATCGCCAAGGCTGCGAAGAAGCTCGATAAGACCAAGGTCGGCATCGAGAAGCAAAAGAAGATCCTGAACGACGAGGGTTACAAGGAGAAGGTCAGCAAGGAGTTGCAGGAGGTTGAGTTAAAGAAGCTGGCAGATCTTGAAACAGAGGCCAAGGCTTTCGAGGAAACTATCAAGCAATTTGAGGTGCTGAAGATGGAGTAGATGCTCAAAAGTGGTCTTAGAGTTTTCCGACGTATGCTAATGTTTCTCTTGTTCATGTCCAAGTAAGACAAGAACGTAGTCAGAACATAGAAGAACAAAAAGAATTCTTATGAATATGAAGCACACTCCGCTCTTTGAACATGTAACACTGTAGCGTGCCTATGCCTAGGTTAGAAATGCAGTCACAAGGACGCGGTAATTTGGCAAGTAACGCAAAATCGAGGCAAACGCTACTCATCATGCATTCCGCCGTGCCGAAGTCTATGCTTCTAGAATTAACATGTCGCCCAACGCCAACCAACCAACCAACCAACCAACCAACCAAGCGCAGCTATCCAGACTCCATAATTCCAAAAAGTTGTCTAAAAAAGTTGTCTAAGGACCGAATCTTCTGCTCGTCTAATCTTTCGACGTCCTCTGCTTCCTGGGCTCATCTTCAATGTCCCCACTCGCAAAAACATCTTCATCATCCGTAAAATCGTCGCGATATGCTCCATCTCTTTCCCCGTCATTCTCCCATAGACTGATATCATCATCTCCCATCAGTGCAACAGCATCAGTGTCGTCTATCCCGTCCAGATCACTGTACCCTCTCTGGCTACGTCCAACCACCAGCGCACCTTCTGCCGTCCCAGCTTCCAAAGCCTCGATCTCTAGTTCCTTTGCTCGGGCCATTGTTCTCTGGTAGATGATGAATCCTACTGTGGCGCCCAATATAGCGCCAAAAGCTATACTGGCATAATTGATAACTTTTGTCTTTGCGTCCATCTTGCCGCCATTCTCGGCAATGCTAGCCAATCTACTACCAATGAAAACATGGATAAGAAGTTTAGGACTCGTGATTGCCGTTGCGAGAGCGAATGAGAGTGGGTGTACTGTTGGGAAGGTCGAGATCGCCGCATTGGACAAGCTATATGGCAGAGGACATAACCTGATCATGCAAAGGATCTTGATCCCATCATGCTTAAGCGTGAGAGCCAGAGCCTCGAACCGCTTATCTTGCCCAACCAACTTATTCACATATTTCGACAATACGGTTCTCGATGCCAGGAAAGCAGCCGTGGAACCAGCAACCGTAGCTGATGCGACGATGAACCAGCCATTTGGAAACCCATACACGAAGCCTGCTATCGTGATGGTCGTGCTGTAACCTATCAAAGGTGGAAACGAGCTTATAAACGTCAGCAGCCAGAGAATCGTCCATCCTCCGCGCACACTATGCCACTTCTTTGCCGCGGGGGCGAGGTATCCGAAGATTCGCTCGTTGTAGACCATGAAGAGGATGAGGCCGACATTCACCACAATCAGTGCCGTAACTGCAGCGACTCGCTGGGCCACGGATAGTGCCAGAAAGGTCTTGATTACTTTGCGTTGGACCTTTGAGGCGGAGGAGAGGATCTTGGCTTGGTAAGATTGGTTCTGGTTGCTTCGGAGGGAGTATGGGGAGGAATGCGAGCGGTGCCGTCCTGTGGAGAGACGGCGCGACCATGGTGGCCGGATGTTCTGTCTTTCTGGTGACGGGGACCCGATTGGGGATATGGGGAGGGCGAGAGCTTTCGCCGTACTGCTGTAGTCTGCGGGCATGGTGATGATGGTCGACAAAGCGGATGTGGAGGGGTTAGGTGGGTTCTGTATGATTGCTGGAGGTATTGGGTGTAGGTAGTGACTCAATATCACATCTGCGGAACCATCGAGGTTGTGGACATAGGCAGAGTTGAGGGATTCGTGGATGTTGGTGTTTATTGTTTGAAGTGAGGAGTGAGAAGTAAGAAGTGGTGGGTCTGAGGCTATGCTTGAAACAAACTGTCGCCCAGAGGATAAAGTCGCAGAATACGAGTATGATTGGGAAGAAACGTATGTTTCTCGTTCAATATAGGTGGAACTTCCTGCACAAAGCTTGTTGGTAGAGAAGTGTGAATGTACATATATCTCCAAATTGACACCTGCGCTTCTGTCCTTCCGTATATTGTCCCAACCCCATCGTGGGTGACGTAAACAACGCCATCTTTAGCTGAGGTACCTATCACGGCGATTACGAAACTCCGACTTTCCACATGACTTTCATAAACATCAGCGAAGTTTGTATTGAGGTCGTCAAGGACAAGGGGCTGTTCGTAAGTAGTATAGACATTTTCTGGTACTTTTGTAGATACGGTCAAGTATCGTTCCGCAGACATAAGTAGATCTAGAGAAGAATGTCTTTGGTCACTTTGCCATGGGAGTCATAAATAGATCTGACCAATCAAATGCCCCCCTAGCGCCCTCCCCAGATCTGGGATCCTCACCTCATCCACTCACTCGGTTGGTCCTCAGTCCAGTGAAGGTGTAGTCCAGCCTCACCTGAATCCCGCCCCGAACCCCTTCTATCATTACCTTCATTTATCCGCACAGCACCGCACCGTCGCTACCCATGATAGCTTCAGATTATCTTGGGTCGATGATGTAAGAGCCAGGTGCCATTCCGTTGTCGCCCTTCTCTTGCTACCTACCTGTCTGTCATCTGCGCGCTCTTACCTGCCTGCCTCTGTCTGTGTCTGTGCCTGTGTTGTTGCATTTCAGCGCGCTCCTTCCTCAGCCCAACCCTCGCGAACCAATCCGCCTCACCTGCCCACCAGGTGTCCTTCGTCGCCCGCGCCCGACCTCCTTTTACATTTGACAACTTTATCAGCATTCGATCCTCCATCGCAGATCGTCCTTACAACCGCCAAGATGGTGTCCGACGAGACATACGAGCTGTGCCTCCCCTTGCTCCAAGACGCGAGCCTCGAGGACGAAGAGAGGACCGACAAGCTGGAAGAGTTTCTGAAGAAAGAAACCACCTTGGTCGGCAGATCTCTGGAGAATGCGGTCCTGGACGTGTTATGGCGATTTCGAGAATCCTCGACGAACCCCAGTTCACCCCCGCCGATGCGACACACGGTCTTACGCCGCGCAGCATCTCCAGCTCCATGGCCTATCCCTCGTGGCAACAGTGGCACTCCAGTATCATCTTCTCCTCGCCTCGGTGTGAGCCCTCTTGCTCCCCCTGGATTTGTACCACAGTCATTTACTCGAGCGAAATCATCGACAGCCTCTCCTTTCACATCACCCCGCCCTTCCCCCAGACTTGCCTTTTCCAGTCCAGCGATTCCTCATAGTCCGAGTCTGAACGCTTATGAGTTCCCTACCGATACATCTCCTACACAAGACATATATGGGGACTATGGTAGTGATAATGTCGACTGGTTGGTAAATGATGATGGTGGAAGTAATACATCCTCTTCAGCGGGTGGGCAAAGTGGTCTCAACGCAGCCGCCGCAGAGTATATCTCACCTCAAAACACGGATATGTCTCCTTACGATATGTTACGCAGCATCCTTGGTCCTTCGAAGTCAGATGAAGAGATCGAGGCGGCCCTTGCTATGCATGGATATGACCTAAGTGCCACTATCATGGCATTCATGGAAGGCCAAACTGGGGATGCCTCCAATATAGCCCAAGCCAACGATGTCAAGAATGCCATCTTGATCGGCAAATCGATGGCTTCAAGCATTTCGCGTCCTATCACTCCCGCAGGACAACAGAAAAGTGGCGTAGTCTGCAGATTTTGGCTGTCTACTGGACAATGTCTGCGAGCCGACTGCAGGTTTAGTCATGACCTCAGTAACCATATCTGCAAGTAAGTGATCTCGATCTCTTGCCGGTCTGACCTCTCTTTCCGTATTACTTCCTTTACAAGGCCTCTTGCTATGGTGCTTGATATGCACGGAGCTTGTCTTGTTATCCTGATTCTTCACAAGACCCGGCAATACTGACTACAAACCTAGATACTGGGTTGAAGGAAATTGTCTTGCGGGCGATACATGCATATTTTCACATGACCCATCGCATTTCATGAATCGCCTAGCTCTGGAAGGAAGTAGCACGCCTCCGCTCCAAAATGCTCATCCAAGCTTTCAATTTCAGGACTTCAACGCATTCCCCTCATTGCAGCCTCTACAGGACCAGTGGCCCAGCTCTTATAGCTCTGCCAACGCTTTTGCTAATTACCAGGGAGCAAGCTTTACTCCACCACCCCCTGGTTTTAAAGGAATGCAGGGATATACAAGTGACGGGTCAAGTCAAAGATCACGGCCAAGTTCCCGACATCAAGCTCGGGAGAATATGCCGTCCGCTCCTGCTCTAGATGATACTGAAGCGTTCCCCTCCCTCGGCGCAGTCACTATCAAGGGTGGAAAGAAGCATCATGGAAAGAGAGGAGGGCATGGGCATGGTCACAAGGAAAATTCTGCTCCTAGCTCTCTCGCCGAGGTAAGTCAAATCTTCTGAGAACGTTTATTTTGAGTTTCTGGTATTGTCTTCCGGAGATTGTGGCCTGTCCATTGTGACTGGCAATGTAAACTGACTTTGGTTTTCTGGGATTTAGGTCGTCAAGATGTCACCTTCCCCTGGTCCAAGTATGATGAGACAGGATGTGAAAAAGATGGGCCGAAATGGCAGTTCTACTAGCATTCGGAATGGGGAAAATAGTGCCGCGGCACAGGCTATTCCATCACCTCAGCATGTTCCTTGGTTGGAGACAGGTGAAAGAGCGAACAAAGCATACCTCAAAGCCAGACAAGATGCTATCAAGCATGGAGGCTTGAGGAACAAATTTTTGCAGAGGTATGGAGATTGGATCTCATAGAGCCTAGACTCGCTAACAGGTTGATAGCGCTGCTCAAGCCTGGAACCGCAACGATGCCCGTGCCGCAAAAGCTCTGAGTCTAAGAGGCCAGAGCGAGAATGACGCCATGCGTAAGGCACATCGGGAGGCTGCTAGAGAGCTCTATGAGGAACGCAATAAGGGAAGCTCCTCGCATTCAGAGCTCTACGTAGATCTACATGGTCTCCACCCAGAAGAGGCCGTCGAATATCTCGAGAAAGTTCTCCTAGAGAATCAAAAGGAGACAAGACCTGTGTATGCTATCACTGGGACCGGACACCATAGCAAGAACGGCAAGGACAAGGTCGGCAAGGCCATCCGAAACTTCTTAAATGAGTGGCGCTATGCATTCAGCGAGTTCTCTGTTCCAGGGGACAGAAATAACGTTGGAGGTATTCTAGGCATTGATGCTAGATCCTTCGACAAGTCACTCGCCAGAGATGGCGGCGTCGCTGTCTCTGTTACGGCAACCAAGCAGGCAGAGAAAGAGCCTGTTGACATACTTTCCGAGGGCCACGAGATTGGAGCAGGAAAGGTTCGCCTGCTCGTTCGTGACCCCCCAAAAGGCCCCAGCGCAAATCGATGACCAGTCTAGATAGAAAGAATAAATAAACCAGTAAAAACTACACATAAACTATGAGGCGTCTAACAGCAATGGACTTTCAATGCTGGCATTTGCATAATTGATAAGTCGATTTCTAGGGACCATTCACCAAGCGTCCACAAGAAACAAGAGTCAGCTGTAAATAGCTCTCTTGAGAGGAAGAGAGAATCGAAGCTTTGGGACTGTGAGTCAAAACTCGATATATCGTTTAGCCAGCATCCCAGAGGTAATGAGGTTATCGCTTCGCAGTGAAGGT
Organism: Cadophora sp. MPI-SDFR-AT-0126; assembly: GCA_020747065.1. Lineage (NCBI taxonomy): Eukaryota > Fungi > Ascomycota > Leotiomycetes > Helotiales > Ploettnerulaceae > Cadophora > Cadophora sp. MPI-SDFR-AT-0126. The sequence goes on along the minus strand of JAGMVK010000003.1, from coordinate 2,040,590 downwards.
AATCGAAAGGGACATTATGTATGAAAGCCGTCAAAGCCGTCAAAGTCGTCAATTGCTCCGCGTGTTAAAGTCAACAAGGACAAGTGATCCACATTTGCTTTGTCATAGGGCGCTAATGTGGCGCTAAGCGTCCAGTCAAAAGCCTTCAACCACAAAGCAGAACTCTCGAAACATCCCACCCAAGATCTCGACGAGCGCTTCCAGCTCCTCGTCTCTTCGGTGCCTGCCGCTCCATAATGCCCTTCAACGACGTTGACTATGACGAACTCATCAAAACACTAACGGAAAATTTTAACGTTCTTGCAGATGAGGTGCAGCTCCTCTCTGATCGCAAGCAGATTTTGGAGCATAAGTTGCGCTTCGCACATGAGCAAGTAAGTACACAACCCTTCTCTTAGAATATAGTGCACTCCTACCTATCATATGATGAAAAACATTAGCTCTAGATCTGGAGCTGCCAAAGGCAGCGACGACTGACAAACACCATGTATCCTGAATGTTCCAATTATCTATCCAGCATTTTCCAGTCAATGATCTCAGCCTCTTTGCTAATCAGCCTTTCCAGTTTCAGTACCTCGCCGATAAGTATGCTTCAGGGGATTCCGAGATCTCAAATACTCTAGCCAAGCTGCAACTCCCTCCGGATTTACAAGTCTCTGTACCCGACCGTGCCGGAGTCGTACCACTTCCGCAACGAACGCAGGTCGGGTCTAAGCAACAAACAGCAGTGGCCATAAGAGACGGTCGACGGGCGGCACAACGTCTTGTAGCCTTAACAGGCAAGTCGACCGGATCTACGGTCAGCGGAAGAAGTATATCCGGGACAAGCAGTAATGTGAAATATTCGGGGCGAAGGACATCTTTGTCGACTGTGTTGGAACAAGACTTCACTGTGCAAGGAAAGAAGAGCTCGTTATTGTGTCCATTCTCACGTCCAGCTAGACCGACCGACGCCTCGATGAATGCCGAAAGTTCTCCAGGGTCTGGCACCCAAGAATCAGACCAGCCATTGACCCCTATCGACGTGAGAGACCCGACGCGTCACCACTCTTCAGATCCCATATGTGCAGCATTGTATGCCGAGACCATGAACTCCCCTCCCCCATCAGCCAGCGGTTCTGCTGCGAAATGTCCAATACGTTACATGGACCAACACTCTCCTGAAGAAATTGCTCAATACTTTGAATCCCACAAACATGAAATCCCACGAAGTCACGAAGTTTGTGTCAAGAGATACCAAAGAAACGAAGATGATATTAGGAAGTTAGATGCGAAGTACGGAAACTTGGTCAGCATGATTCAGGGATTAGGTCAAAAACATCAACCTATGTTACCTACAAAGGAGGAAGAGGAAGCTATGGAGTTGGAGAAGACATCGAACGAACGGGTGGAGAATTGGGCTCATGCGGTCAGTGCTGATGGGGTCCATTCTGAGGAGCACGTACCGGACGATGAAGAAGAAGATCGCGAAAGCAGATTCGACAGACCATTGAAAGAAATCCGGGTTGGCGAGTCACCAAGTCGACCTTGGGGCATCTCGGTGCCTATCTTCGATCCACCCGAGGGTGAAAGACCAGTGTCACCCCCACCAGCTCCCGTTCCAGCTGAACCTGCACCACGACCTGTAGGGATGTGTCCATTTGGACATGGTACCAAGGTCGATGAGGAGCCAATAACCCCATTGGCAACCGAAGAGAGACCCGCTGGTAAATGTCCATTTCCTCACGCGGCAGCGCAGAAGATGAAGGAAGCGGCTGCAGAGCCAACTCAACAGGCTACACCGGTCTTTCAAAATCAGCCAACTTTCATCCAACCTTCCGAGTTGCCAAAGCCAGCCGCGGTTCCACAGATGATTTTTACAGGGCCTGTCTTCATTGGCTATCCCATGGAGCAAGCTATCACTTTTATGCAGCAGTACAACGGTGCGCGATAAGCTACAAGAGCGGTAGCTGTTTTGATATGTATCCTTTGGCGACGGAGTTCATGGAGTTCATGGATTTCAGGGGCTTCTTTCTTTGGAGCGTGGCATTCATGCATGATAGGCGAGCGTTGGTTTGATGATAACATATGGAACAACAGTCCAGTAGAATAAATTGATACCTTGAGCTTGAAGTATCTTATCTTTGCTTCCCAAGTCTGAGTAAATATATATAAAATCGCGTTTAGTGATTCACAGAATGTGCCCATAACTGTTCTAGAACGTTTCGTACGCCGGACCTCTCAGCTTTTCGGAAGTATAAATCGGATGTTCTTCGAAATCATTTACAAGTACATATCTAATTTTGCTATTCGGTAACATATTCTTGCATTTTCATCGCTGAGTCGCATGATATTGCTTCTGACCTTTCCGTCCTTTGTAAACAGTCAGGGTTACACTACAGTACTGTACAACCAACCGCGGCAAACAAAAAATGTCAGTGGAATGAAAGTTGGACAACACGCGCCAATCAGTATCGCCATGTCAGGAGCGGTACCACCCTCAACATAAGGTAGACTTCTTCTTTATAACTGCTTGCAATCCGATCAGCGACCATCCAAATTTTGGAGCCAGGATCCCCTGAGGCGATCATTCTTTACCCTGGGCTAGGTCAATACTGTATCAGGGTTCTAGTGGGCTTCCAGAACGAAACAGGAGACGACGCGCAACCTGATACGAGGGCAGCTCCAGCCGCCAGGAGAAGAACTCTGTTTCAATTAACTTTTCCAGTCTCTACGAACTCCTGACAACAAATTCGAAGCTGGCGTTGCCTTCAAATATTCTGCCCGCAGCCAGACCATTTTCTTGTACCTCTCTGTCAGTTGGTATTCGCCGATCTGAACCTATCTGTCAGTACCGGATGCCACAGGGACAGACCACCATTGAAGACCACTACGAAAGATGAATGCCAATGGGGTCCTGTATTCCAAAGAGGATTTCAAAAGGCCCATAGCCACGCCTGCACCGGTAGAGGGTTCGGCCTTCTCAAAGCTTCCCGATGAGATCATAGAGCAGTTAGTGACTGGTACCTTGAGCCTCTAAACATTTGCGCTGACACGCTGCCCGTAGAATTCTACAGCTCACCAACCCAAATGCTTTTGCATCATTGATCCTCTTGAATCGAAAATGGCGGACAGTATCGCAGCAAGCCCATCTCTACGCCCATCATTTGGCTCGATGCCCTTCATACGCAGCAGCACATCGATCGACTCCGATTCCAGAAGACGAAAAGAGTTTACCATACCTTCGTCGATTGTTCGCTCGGGAAACAAAACGGAATCTATTCGAAGCATATCTGCGACCTAAAGAGACGGTCATAAACTTGGTATCAACATCCATAAGCTCTTCTTCGGCTCCAGGAGGGGAAGCGTTCCATTTCAGCCTCTCGCCGCGGGGCCACTATATTCTGGCATACAGTTCGTCTCGAATTCACGTCATTGATGCGACAGGACCTGAGATTACAGTGAAGAGGGAGCTTAAGATTCTACGAAGACCTGCATCAACGACCATAACAGATGATGGTGTTATTCTCGCTGTTCTGTCAACAGACCTTCAAGTTGATTTATACGACTTGTCAGGGGAACATCCGAAGCACACTCGTGCTGTTGCCCTGGATCATACTCCCCGGACAATTGCTCTATCTCCCAAGGGTTCTGTTCTTGCTGCAGCATACGATTCTGGTGTGGAGGTCTCGTCTCTGGATCCCAGTTATGCTAGTACAGACAGGCGGTCCGTAAAATGCTATGCTGCGGACTCATTGTCTTTCTCCCGGGACGGAACTCAGCTTCTGGGTACAACGATGCAGTCTCGAAATCCAAGCACGGTTATTCTCACGGCACCTTATTATGACCCTAGCGGCAGTCTGCCTGAAGACAGTATAAGCTCACTTTGGACAACATCGATTCTCTTCCCGAACGGCAGCCGTGATTGCAGTCATGCAGTCCTACTTCCTAGTTCATCAGATGGTGAGGTAACGTGGGCATTCACTTATGATCGAATTCTGGAGACCTTCCGTACAGTACGCATCGACGACCTCCGCAATGGAACTACGTACTTCACTGGGCCTATTGCAGAGTCTGTATCCGCTTCAAGACTTTTGCCAAGCACATTACCAGCAGCAAGCGAATCTGGAGATTTGGTTGCCTCGGGATTTCAGAATTCCATCTGGCTCTACGGCGTTCCTGAGGATTTAGAGGCCATACCAAACACTAAGGACAGTCTTACCAACAGCCCAGAAAGTGGAGTGAGTACACCTGCCAGCTACCTTGGGCGACGCAATAGCGCGCCGTCATTGAGTTCTGTCTCCAGGGCTCGGGATAGCATTAGCAGAACTCCACAGTGGCAGCTACTAGGCGACAAGTTCAGAAATACCTTTGTCGAAGGCCGTAAGGTCAGTTCGCTTGATCGCGTCAGTGCTTTGGCTTGGGTCAATACGGATTCTTCTACTTCTCAAGGAGAAAGGCTTGTCGCCGTTGCTCCAGGCGTGGGGGGTCTGGGTACCGTCATCGAAGATGATGGCATGAATCCCGTCGACGGAGGCCGCATTTCCATTTTGGACTTTGACTATGCTCCATCAGATGGTGAGAAGACAGTTATCACTATCGAGGTTGGAATGAATGAGCCCGAGGTTTTAGAGGAGGAACACAGAGATCTGGATGCAGAAGTTGCAATTGTTAGACGACGAACTGTCGCCCAGAGACGAGGAAATCGCAGCCACGTTTCCCGATCAGCAACAACACAGCCTCGTTCTCCTCGTTCTGAACGACCGCCGATGCCAAATACTCAAGATTTGGGTGATCTGTTCTCGACTCGCACTCCTATTGTGAGAAGAGTCAGTCAGCAGACAACATCGACTGAGAGGTCGGAGACGACTTCTTCTCTGGATGAGGATCACGATCCTTTTGATGATCCATACTCTCACACCAATCCAAGATCTGGCACCACACTTCGTCGAGCCGCTACTGCAGCTGCTGTCAATAGGAGATTCCATCCACGTGTTGCTCAAGAACATATCGAGTATCGTCGCGCTGATGGGAGGGAGGAGCATCCGCATGAGAGTGATGCCGACAATTGGGTACCGCCGCCTCCTCCTTACAGTCGGGATCCTCTCCCGCCTCTACCTGAACACATCCAAAGATCTCTGTTGGCAGAGGCTGCTGCAGCGACTTTGGAGCGCTCAAGAACACAGCGAGCTCCCAGCCTTGATTTTCCAGGGTTAGATTCAAACTCATTGCATCGATCTCACACGATCGCAACCATGGCATCTTCAAGCACAGCGGAATCTCGACGGGAGCGTTTTCAGTTTCATAGGACGATGAGCGACGACACGAATATGACCTCGGATCGTGTTTCATTTGAGGAAGATCCCAGACCCATGACCAGTCCGACAGCAGAATTTGACGACCTGTACGACGTTTCGCCTCAAGGATCTCCACAACCATCCCCTCGTCCTCAAACGGCCACAATTAATCAAATCCCGAGACGACCTGTAGGCGCTCCTCCAGCTGTACCTGCAGCTTTGACACCTTCGAGTCCCCCGCCTGTAATGTTAGCAACTTTGAATCAACCCGCTTCGCCCATTCCGCAACCTACACAACCTTCAAATGGTACTCTTGATCGCGATTATCAAAGCACCCCGACGTCCGAACAGCATCAGCCAGCAGACAGACAAATCATGCCTGCCTCCTCAGGGCACGAAAGGCCACAGTCTCAAGCAGCAATAGCTGTTGCTCCTGCACCTTCAGGACATGGAACGGGGCAATCTGGAGGCAGTTCCAGTCAAGGTCAAAGTCTCAATAAACAGGTCCCGCCACGACCTGATGATAATCATCACTTGACCGAGCTTCCACCGCCGGCACCAGTCCCCCAAGTACAACGGAGAATCATCGAGTCTCAACAAATAACACCAAGACGTAGCGAGACCGTTCCAATCACTACCTCACCTCCTCAAGATATGGATTCAAATCCTTTACCAATCTGGAGGAGGGCTGAGACTGCACCAGCCGCAGCAGAAACTCAAGAAAACGTTGCCAACCCACCGACCCTTTCATTACCAAGCGCGGACCAGGTCGCTCGTCTCAATAGCCGCAAAGGAAGACCTAGGGGACTCAGTGATCCTCGACGCCTGTCAGGTAGTGCTCACAACAGGAATGTTTCTGGCGGGTCTATGCACAACAAGCCTCCCAAATTAACGCCTGAGCAAGCTTTCAACGCCGGCCAGCCATTGCGAGGCGCATCAGGCGCATATGGATCATCTCCACAGCGCTACAGCCAGGGGCCTTCTCCTCAAGGCAGTCCATACTCATCATCTCCATCACGCAGGCCTAGCGGAAACAACCACAACCGCAGTCCTTCAGGCAACTCTCCAAACCTACGTCCCCCAATGGCACGCCTAGAGACTATCCATAGTCAGACGTCAGATCGTGGAGAGCCTTCGCCATACTTCGTTCAGAAGTCCACGATAGTTGGCAGGCAGCCCAGCCGAGCCGAGAGGAGCGCAGCGAAGAACATTAAAGATGCTAAGAAGAGAGGATGGAGGGCTAGTATGCGCAAGGAGAAGAAAGACAAGTTTGGGGATGGAGCTAGCAGTGCTGGGTGGACTGACGTCTCGAGGGAGTCGGGTATGCCAGGGAAGTACGGGGAGAAGGAGAAGAAAGAGGGCAAGTGTGCTGTTATGTAAAGCGTGCATATTATACCCTGTTGATTTTAGATTCAAGTCGTGGAGTACGCTGTATATTGGTGCGCGATGAGGGCCTACAATCATGTAGTTTGACTAAGGACCATGCTCAATATTTGGTATTTGACTACTGAGCCTTTTTGCTTGGCTTCCAAATCCACTTGAACGATGTGTATTGTTGCTCTCATGCTCTAAACGCCCATAATTGCTATCAATTTTCCTCACTCAGCTATGTTGCTGCATTGCCAGTCAACAGAAACAAATTACGCTCAAAACATCTTGTTATTGGTACGAGTAGCTGCATCTCTTCCCCACACCACCTCGCCCTCCTGAGTGGACAACACCACCAAGCCACGATCTGCAGCTCAAGTTTTTTGTTGCACATCGCAGAATCACTAGGCTCTGACCTAGCGCCATAACCACTCGGCCATTTTCTAAAAATAGCCAGATTCCTTCCGCTTTTCTGCCGCACGGCACGAGACGAATCGGTCAAGACCTACAGAGAGAGATCCGTCTCCAATAAGCCAGAGCAGAAAGACAGTTCATATATGGTGATATCTGCCTCAGTAGTAGCAGCGAGGCAGGAATTCTTTCCCATAATTCGACGGCCTGCCGGTCCATAATAGTGTACTGTAGTATATGGACGTTTCCTTCTCTTTCAAGGGGCGCCGCTAGGTTGGAAAGAGACTTTCTTTTCCGTTTCCAGACAGTGTGGCAAGAGGAGTTTACTTCAGTATGGTAGATGAAACCTCATGGGTACCCATGGTATTGAGTCGAAGGCTATATGTTCTGTATGCTCTGCATTCGGAGACGATGTTTGGGCTGGCTTGTGTGTTGTTTACTGGACTTTCGTGATTAAGCGAGGGGGGGGAAGGTAGATAGGGGCAGGTCTTTCGCTGGCCATTAGCTACCACAATCGATGAATACTTAGTAGGTAGCATTCACCACATGGCTCACGAGAAGAACTACTCGCTGTATCACCTCCGTTCTACCGAAGCGAGCCGGCGGTACACAAGGAACCAACACATAATTTTCGGTTAGAAAAGTAGAACTGGATGTGTTTAAAACTCGTTTTTGTGATTATTACAGTGAAGAGAAGGAAGGACTACTATTATTAACAAAGCCTCTCCTTCTTCCAATGGCGTATTGTCAGCCTTGACCTCGCTCCATTTCGATGCGCTGATCCTTCCTTCCGCTCATAAAAACGCTTGCCCTCAGATATGGACGTCCTCCACTCTGGATACTAAGCAAAGAACCCATCCGCTATCCAGATCCCTCATAGGCCAATTTCAAGTCCATTCATCTACAGACGACCCCCGCTTATCGGCACTAATGCCATGCACTAATTAAATAAAAAGAAAAGAGGAATACACAAAAGGAAAAGCAAGCAAGTCAGCAAGCGATTCAGTCATCCTCCCAGGGCCAACCCATATACTCCAGCCCCCGTTCTAGAATACATACAGAAATCTGCTTGTAACGCCCTGCCCTTCTCTCATTCGGAAAAAGAGGAAAAGCCGACCATAAGCAAGTAGACCAAAATCCCAATTGTGTAAACGCCCACCCCGCTTTTTGTCATTCCGTCACTCTCGACTAACAAAACAAACAGAGGAAAGAAAATTCGTTTTTGCTGTGTGGCAATCATGATATAGTCAATGGATATATTTCAAGTCGCTATCATTGTCGAGGATTGTCCATGGACGAGGCGCCGCTGAGTCGGCCATCGACAACTTCCGCTGAACGTCCAACATATTGTTGGTTCTCAGATGGGGTAACGGTGCGGATACTGTGCTGATTTACGAAGCCCATGCTAGTAGGTCTGTCGTCGTTTAGATCTTCAGAGAACTTTCCCATGGCCGATGAGCCTTCCCGTGAATGTCCAAAAGCTGAAGGTCCCGTCACGCTTGATCTTGACGAAATATCGGAATGGCGCTTGTTCGAATTACTGCGGTCGAATGGGGTGTGTGAGCTACTTCCTCCAACATCCAGGGACTGCTTAGTACGGTGATGGTGTAGGAACTCTGCTCCTGGTTGGGACAAATCAACACTTTGAGATTGCCTCCTTGAGCTCTTTCTTGGCACAGAGGGCTTATTGGACGGTATTCGTGCAGGCATACCCGGAACTACAGGCGCATCGGCCATTCTCGCCCTTCGTGAACTGGCCTTGGATGTGGCTTTTGAAGGAAATCTAGATGGAAGCTCAATACCGCCACCGGGAATGTCTAGTCCTGACAGGTTTGGTGGGATGTCCGATATCCTCGTGATTTCGAAATCATCGTCGGATTCTTCCTCTTCTGTCTCTTCATCAGAGCGGAGTGGTTCCACCAAAGTGCCTTCAGTCTGAGCCGGTGCGGTTTTGCCATTTGAAGGTCCGGCACGGACTGGCTCATCATCGTCTGAATCAATCGGACCATTCCTGACAACACCAGCAGTAGCCACAGGAATGCCCTCAGGTGGTGTTTCTTGACCCGGGGCGTTTCGAGCCTGCATACCAGGAGGCATTCTTGAGCTTCGCACAACCTCAAAGCCCTTGCCTTTCTCCTTGGTCTTACCCCCAAACAAGCCTTTGAACCATCCAGCCGCAGATGCTGGAATTCCTGTCGGATCTGCTGGACCTGTCTTGATTCGTCGACTCGGAATGTTGGCATTCAACGCTGGACCACGCACTCCGTAGTAGAAATCCACCTCTCGAGTGGTATAGTCAGCTTTGGATCTCCTTGGATCGCTTGGACTGCCATCTAGAGTAGCTCCTGGCGGTGCCGTTGGAGTGTTCCGTCCTGATATCGAGGGGCCTTCATCGACTGCATCTGGAGTCTCTGCTTCTGGCGAACTGAATGTTTTGTTTGCCCAATCCCCACTCGCCCATGAGCCTCTGCTTCTTGCACCAGGAGAATAAGCCTCCAATGTAGGTCGACGTAATCTGGGTGGTCGGTAGTATGGATCTGATGCTTCCGCTGTAGCTAGTCCGAGGACTGGACGTCGTCCAGCCGGTGCTGCAGCCGACGGCAAGAAAGAAAATGTGCTTGCCTCTCCAGGCGTAGTTGCAGTATATGTGCTATTTCCCCCACTGCCACCGACTTGTTGGGGTGGAATGGCCCCAAATGGCTCAACGTTGTACTCAAGGCCAGTACTCTGTCTATTGAGTAAGATAGTACTGCCTGCCGACTGACTCCTGTTTCTGCCATCGCCGAGCACATATGACTTCCTCTCATTCTCCATGTCCAACATGGCTGCACTGGATAGCTGACTCTGTCGAGACGCAGCATCACGACGTGGCAGACGTTTGGACAATTGTCGCATACCAAACACTTTGACAAGGCCACCTCTTGCCGCTCCACTCTCGTCCCCTCCAGCACCTGCCATACGGGCTCCGACTTCAATGATAGTCTGCATGGCGTTGAGAAAGAAGCCAAATATTAGCACAAGTGCGTGCATCAACAAAATAGCGTATCCGATCCATCCTTTGGGTCCCTCCGTAACACCGAGCGATGGGGCAAATGCAACCATGAGGAGAATTGTAGCAAACCTGACAGCCGAAAAGACTGTATGGAAGGCGTTCATCGAGGTTGGTGAGTGAAATGGCCGGAAGGCGTGAAGTGTGAGGAGAGTGATGACCTCGCAGATAGCAAGTATCACAATCTGTGCAATCCCTGAAGGTTGTACAGCACCAATAGTAACACCCCGAACGAAGGTCAAGGTAATTGGAATAAGGGCGAACGGCGCGGCATTGTCTGAATACGTGTTATACAGAGACCCATAGAGAAGGACTGTTGGCAGGTCGTCGAAGAGATATGATTTTGGTCTGGTGGAAGCGATAACGTAGAGGAGCCAGATCGCGAAGCCGATGATGAGTACCAGCATTACGACTGCAAGAGCAACAGTGTATGCGGGTGACTTGTTGGCAACCACCAGTTGAAACATCGATAGGGCGACAATAGGCAGGAGGAAGTAATTAAAGACAATGCGAATAACATTGCCCATGGAGAATGGCATGTTCTTTGCTCGCAGATCTTCTTCTGGTGTGTGACTAAGATGTCGATATGCCCATCGGATGAAGAATCCAATTTGAATCAGGACAAGTACCACAGCAAGGATCACCAGAAGCCAGATAGTCATGCCGGCCCATACATCGTCGATCCCACTCAAACCCACCAGTTGTCGAAGTTTATCGAGTCCATATTCACCGTGCACGACATATATCCCGTCAACAAGCCCGTGATTGGAGGTCGTGTTGCGAACGAAACTCTCATTAAACATCAAAGTTGACCATGATGCTTTGCTGACAATCGGCTGATAGAATCCTGGGTAGCTGAGTGTGAGACCGCCAGTCAGGACAATAAATTGGATGTATTGCAAGCAGTCCCCAAATCCAGGAGTGACCAATCGAAGGAGGTCTGCATCACGGCCGTAGTTGGTGGTCCAGCGAAACGTATCTGTCGTACCCCACGGGCTGTAAATTGCTGCAAAGGCAGTTGCAATTGCAACCATAATCAAGATGACAGCGGGAATATAGGTAAGGACGCTGCTTAAAGTGTTTCCCAGATCCGGAGTAATGACCGTAGAAGTGCATCCGATTGGAGTGGCGGCTTGATCTCCGTACTTGATCAGAAGCGTTGCAGCAATAGACGTGAACGAGTACGTAGAGAAGAAGTTGTTTTTCAATTGAAAGGCAGGATAGCTTTGAGGATCGCTCCTAACAAGTCGAGTGGTCAGCATTGCCCAGATACATCCTCACAATGATTATGAACTTACTCATTCACAAAGAATCTCGGTCCAAGGGGACAAGATGCATTGAGGAGCGAATTACAAAAATCCAGGTCCTCGCTCCAAGGTTCATAAGTCAAGACATTGACCTTATTTGACAGAGTCGTAAGCTTCGGAACGTCCGCATCTGGAAATGGGCTGTCCACAATCTTGCCCCCATTGGTAGTTGAATTGCCATTCCAATATTCGGTATCATTTGCTCCTGGTAGGAGAAGTCGAGGAACATCTCCAACTGTTGACCCAGTAATGTTCCCCCATACCGTAATAGCGAGTTGGTGGTTCGAATCCGTGGTGTTGAATACAGCATCGACAAAGAGAGGGACAAATTGCAGCTGGAGGGGCCTATTACTTTTGGCAGCATCAGACAGGCAATTTTGGAAGTCGACCAGGACTGCAGATACAGGCACGATCCACAGACTGGCAATTAGAACCAGCAGAAATGGAAACATAGCAATCGAGCCTCTCTTCTGCACCTCAATAGACATCCTCTCCCGTCTACCCGTTTCTGTTAAGCTGGAAGTCTTCCGGGCATCTAAAGATCGATTTGAAAAGCCATTCCCGTCCCATGCAACCGGTCCTGCTTCTTTCGAGTCCGCAGAGATTGTTATTGCCCCCATAGATTCACTACTCCACCCATGGTCGCCGTACGGATGTAGGATGATGGCTGGATTGCAGCTTTTCGATTTTGCCATGGCATAGAGTCCTCAGGACCGTGACATCTACGGGCGACTTCGCGAGCTCCGCCTGCAGTGCAGCAGCTTTGGGAGGACCAGGTTCGTGAATTCGGCACTGGGCTTTAGGAAACCATCATGAGATGGAGCGCGGCATTCGAGGTCCAAAAGGTAAATTCAAGTCGCGGAGAGACAGACAGGGTGAAGGGCGGTGCGGTGCGCTGCGGTACGAAGCGGTGCTGCGTGGTACGGAATTGTTGGATGGACGAATTCTTGGGTCGTGCTTCGTGCCTGGCGTGGATGTGGGTGGACTTAGTGTGAAACGGAGCGTGCTTGCCAGCTAAACCGGCCGACGCAGCAATTAATTCAGATGTCGTCTCTGAGCTTGCGCCACAATTCAAACTTACAGGCGTTGTTGAGCGATGGAGAGAAGGTAGGTTGGAAGAACAAAAAGACTCGTGAGATTTGCCTCACAAGAGAAATGAACTGAGTTGAGTCGAGTCTGGAAGGAGCCAGAGAAGTGGAGTTGGAATTAAGTTAGCAAGGTTTAGGTGCGGAGCAACACTCCAGTCCTCAGTACAGGATATATTGCTCTAGCCTCATTGCGCATTTACGGAGCGGGCCATGGCTCGTATTATTCAGAGAAAGTGGGAAGGGATGTCGAGATTTGACTTGTTTTGCTGAGCCACGATCATACCTTTGCCAATAAATTGGCGACGATACCAGCGATGCGCCGAGTAATAACAGACCCGAAAACCGTAATCAAGGCCCGGGAAAGTGAAGGTTCATGTCGAGTTTACAACCCCATGTCCCTTGATTAATTGAGCACTTTTGTACATAAACCACAGGCAGCATCGTAAATTCCCAGCCAGGTCAGGGTCAGATGGGAATTTCTGCAGCGATGACCCGCAAAAGCTTCTTTGCACCGGTCGGTGGTTTGCAGGTGGCGCCCCTCGTGAAGATGATCCTCCTCAATCTCAACGCCGTGTGATTGGAAGGGCTTGGCTATTTTTGGAATTGTGGTGAGCTGGTGGAGTTTCGAACACGGGATGACGCTGTCGGCACTGCGACTATGACATCCCCTGAGCGAGCTTCTAATTAGAATCTGGAGACCATCACGTGTGGTAAGAAAGGATCGATTCTCGGATCAATGTTGATTACACAACATGCACCGCGGTGTCAATACGGGACATATGACCTTCAAAGCGTAAAGAATCTTTGGTAGCCTTCTATTTGGACTGGGAAACTGGGTTTTGCCTGCCCCCTCCACCTTTCATCGATCCCAGACCACATCCGATCCGTCATTTTCATGTACTCATTCAGTAAACAACACAGCGCCGTTGGATATCGTCCCGAAATGCTACAACACTCCTCCAAAAATGCTCAAATGCAATGCTTTTTTGCAAGATGAACTCGTGAATAAATTCAAAATGACCTCCAGCTACAGACCATACAGAGAACTTATCTCCTCACAGATGGCATCCGTGATGCAATTTTAGCAGGCGCCGGCAATGCTTTTGCGAATGAATCTCGGACTGTCATTGAGTTAGCGAGGGGTTGTGGTTTGCAAATACATAGCCTTACCATCTTCGGTATCAAAAACAATTGTCACGTCGTCATGCTCGCCAGGGTATTCTGGCATGTCCAGGCACACGAATTCGTGGTCAATTCCTGCCTCAGACCCCTTTTGAGCTTTTGGTAAAGAAAACTTGGCGTCAACGATTCTTAGAGAGAACGTCTTCTTGTTGCTCGAGGTTTCGAAGACATCCGTGGACTTCAATGCGAAATTCATGGCTTTGCCATGACTGAAGTTGTCGAAAAATGCCAGTAGCTGAATAACCTTCTCCTTCTGAACTATTTGCACTCGAGTTGTGGCTGCATCCCACTTCTTATATATAGGAACAACCATTCTTCGGCGTGATATGTTGAAGGAACAAGCAACGCCATCGAATACGACAGCGAAACCGGTCAACGCAGCTTGGAACAGGTGGAGTTCTTGAAGCGAGGGAAAGGTGTATTTGCGAGTCGACTCAGAATTAGCAATAGTGTCGAGGAGTATTGTTGCGAGCTCGCGTGGTAGCTCTTTCGATACTTGCGATTCCGCGACTGAAATGGTCATGTCCTGTTGAGGCTGGCGCAAGACCCTGAGTTCCGGGAGTGATTGGACGTCCAGTCGTACCTTAAGTTCGCCAGGCTCAACATTGATGCGATCTGTGATACTGCCTCCTTTGAAATCGATAGCAACACGCAAATTCTCCGAAAGAACTGTCTTATCCGTCTGAAAATCGGTGTGATCAAAGTTGATGAATCTAAAACCTTGCCACTGAAGAGGCTGGAGGCAGGTCAAATCCCGGTCCAGGTCAGCTATGGAGAAACCTGTGATCGGTGCTTCTGCAATAACGTCTTCTCCTTGCCCAAGTGCAATTCCAGTAAGGAGCGTATGAAATCGGATCCGTTCATTAATGTCCTGGAATGTACAAACCATGGTGTACTTCGATTTACCGTCATCGACTTTGAGTAGTAACGCTGGCGAGCCTCCCTCTCCCCGCAAGAATCCGAATTGAACTGGGTGGCTCGGCAAGAAGTCTTGGTCGATACACCTCAGATGCTTAGACTTCGTACTTGTATTCATGCCCAGACGAAATCCTCGGTGCAAAGTACGTGGGCCGGTTGCGGCTTTGATGACTACAGTTTTCTCGAACAGCTTGAAGTGGCAGTCTGGTTGAGGTTCCTTAGGAAATGGTGGTTGTGGGCTTTGGTCGAAATACTGAAAAGATTGCAAAACTGTCTCGAAAACAAGCTCCTCGCCTGTACGTTGCATCATAACGGATTGTGTTCTCTTTTCGTAATCATGTATACCCCATAGCGTTCTAAAGTCATGCTCGTTACAGTGAAGTAAAAGCATAAAGCCACGGGGCAGGGTGACTTCTACAATTCGCTGAGTAGCTCTCCACCGAACATCCTCCCAGGTAAGGCCACAGGACTTGTCGGATTGTATGCTGGCCAGGAGAATCAGTAAATTGATTTTTCAGTGACTTGGTAGCATTGATTGAGGATGGGAAGTGCTGCCAAAAGCAGCGAGCTTCAATATCTCGATGGGCCGGGGTAATACGCAGGGGCGCATGTCAAACTTCAAGGCGAGACGAACTTACCTGAGGTTCAAGGTACCATCTTGACTAGCAATAACGGCCGTGGTAGAGCTTTCTTTCATACCACGAACCACGGATATCAGAAGCGCAGAGCGATACTGTTGGGGAGCAGCTGCTTCCACCAACGTACCCTCGACAAACATTCTCCCAAATTGAAAAGTGCGGCTTGTGTCCCCCAAAGGCAATGCTTCAGACAAAGAGCTTACCGAGGTCAATCGTTGACTGTAGATTAGTGACTGATCACCCTCACCTCGGACCCAGATTGAGGGATCTAAGCCTTGGGTCAGTGGAGCATCCTTGGGGTCAGGTGGGAGAAAGTTGTTTCTTTTCATTGACATCGTCAGCTTTCTTAGACTCGATAAAACCGCTTGCCGAGACTCCAACACATCCCGATTTGCGTCAGGTGTGCTTTGTCGCGACTGAATTTCAGGATACTGAGAAGTTACAGTCTCTACAATCCATAAACTCTTAGCCAAATCTGCATATGCTTGCGCCCGCATGAAGTAATTGGCTTGTTGAGTCTGGGGTGTACTAGGCCGATCTCTGACTGCCGTCTCAAGATTCATCCTGCCCCTTAAGAACCACCACATAGCAACTCTAACTAGCTCCTCTAGAGAGCATTGGGATAAAGGCTTTGAGGCTTCTGTGGAAAGTCGAAATAGAGTAAACAGATGCGCTGTTCGTCTTTGAAATTCGTGAAGAGCGTCATCTCCCACAGTTTGAACTGCATCCTGGATTGATAATGTTGAGGTCCTCGAGAGCGTTGCTGGACTGTCTGTCAGAGGGTTGCTAGTAACAGGGACAGATGGTTGAAGGCTTCTGGGTACAGCCAGCGTCGATCCAGAACTTCCTGTATAGCTATCTGCCGAATGTGTAGGTGGATGCGAGTCGTTCGGAGTGATGGGACGACTTGAGGTTGGCCGACTTGACGCAGCACTGGGAGGTATACCAGGGGAAAGAGGTATGTGAATATTATTCCTGGTATTGATCTGAAGTTCCGCAAATTGAGGTGTAGGAACAGAAGGTCCCGTAACAGTTTCGGCCCCAGTGAATAGCTCATCAGGATCAGAAGTGCGAGCTTGAACAAGGGCCTTTCCTTCTCCCGATCTCATCTCTGCCTTTACCATATCAGCAAATGATCGCCTGTCTCCCTGAGAACGAGCACCCAAGGGCTGAAATGAGTCATCGTCGTAACCTCCACCAGGTACGTTTGAATGACTGGAATACTGTTCATTGTCTGGTATTGACTGGAAGCCAGTTTGTGTACGTCTGATAGGTCCGGGTCGAAAATCATCAACATTCTTGGCCCGCTCGGCGAAGCTTTGTCCATGATTTGAAGTGGTCGTGTCCCTTCGGTCTGTTGTCTGGCCTGGATTTGGCTGCCCTGCTGAAGGATGTGTATGTGCCCTCTTCCTCATTCCTATCTCAGCAACTGGCGAAGTAGCTTCATCACCACCCTCTCCAATCACTTCCGGTTGCTCATTTGTAAATCGTACCACAAGGCCCTTTCTGTTTCGCTTCGGACTGGCTGATCTGCCTCGTGTGTTCTTCGAAGTTGGGAGATCTGAGGCTGCTGGCCAGCGACGTGCGCTGGATGTATCGAGGCGCATCAAAGGGGGTGGAAAGGAAGGACTCGTCCCAACCATTTGCAATTTATCTGAAGGGCCATGTAGAAAGTCGTCAACATCGTTGTGGGATTGTGGTTCCTCGCTCGTGTGCTCTTTCTTCTCCTTGAACAGCTTCCCCATGAAGCGGTTCCGCTTTTTCTCGCCATCTCTGGGACTACTCGAATGTGCTTCCATGGCCACGCGATCAATGGGATCCCAGATTGTGCTAATGAGGAGGAGAGGCCCGCATACAAACACGATTCGAGGGGTTGTCTGCGGCGGCTAGCTATTTCACGCCGCGATTGAGGGACAGTCACAACGGTTGACGGCGCATCGATTTGTTGGTGAATGGGACTGTCTTGCCCTACGAATCCAACAACTGCGTGATCATTTGTTCAGAGTTCAACAAGGGTTGTCAGAGACCCACGTCAAGTTTCATGCACAAGGTTCGAATCAAATGCCTTAACCAAAACAGAGACCCTCGAGATAAGATGCCCGTCTAGTTATCTCCATGTGACCTGAACTAGTCTGCGGGCAGCCTGAGCCTTCTAGCTCAGGGGTTCCGCTCGCTTCTGACAAGCAAATCTGCAAAACCTTGGAGATGGCAACGAGTTGATAGCACATTAAGTAAATTTCCAATTGCTACTCAGAGATCATGGGAATTGAGCCGACATTGACGTACATTAGCCGTAATGTCTGGATATCTATCTGATGCTCTTTTGGATTGGACCAATTGCTTATTTATCCCCGCTTGTTGGACTTTGGAGATTGCGGGTCGATGAGATTGATAACAATGCAGTGTTGACCCATAAGGATGAATATCCTCAAAAATACTCGCATTCTGGTTCAGAGAGAGCTGGGGGTACGAACTGCGAACTACATTTGTTTTTCCAGAGGGCGATCGGCCGGAGATACAGCAAAGCATGGGCGCCTGTGAGACCTGGAAGAAGAAATGATTCAAAAGGCAGGATCCGAGGTGGCCTTATGCCGGCGAGAGGTACAGATGTAGCATGGCCGAGCACCCAAGTGCGCAGTGCATATGCAGAACAGCAAAAGTGGAGGCCTCGTCGAATGAACATGATGGCTATTGCTGCATGCCTCTGCAAGTGAAGTAAGGTATGAGGAGATAGAATAACCCTGTGCTGCTGAAAACCGGTCACCTAGGCTGCACTATCCCGTAGCTGTCCAGCGTAGTTTGAACATTTGCTTCACTATCTGGGAAGAATAGCTTGGCATTCGCGAGATCTGGATTTGCACATGCATCAGCATATATATCCGCTTCGGTGAGGTTAGTGGGGATGAGATGGATTGGGATGAGATGGGATGAGAGGGAGTGGGCAATTGAGACTGGGGTTGTGCGATGATGATGCTGATCGCCTTCATCCCTGCCCCTCTGGAGCTCCAGCTTGCCCCAAACCAGATCTTGGGCTGGCCTGGATTTTGTACTCGTACCGCCGCATACAAAATATATAGCAAATGAAAAGTCAGGCAATTCAGCAAGGATTTCCTCCAAAGGCTGATGGCACGCTGGACGGAGTGAGAGCTCAGAAGCAGATTACTTCGTCATTCTATACTTTCACTTCATAGTTGAGGGGACCTTGTTTGTGGTGGTACTGTAGTGCACATATTGACTCCTGGACCAGACTATATCGTGAATCACTGGATTCTCCTGTAGGCAGATTGCAGTCCCTTCTTTCAGTCACTTATCTTATTTCAACTACTTACCGTACTCAGCCTACACTCTGTGCGATATTATATCTCGCAGTCTCTCTCACGCTCACCTTCACCTCACGCCGCCCCACCTTCCCCTCCTCTGCTCGCTCGCTCGCTCATATCCTTCCTATCAACGTTTACTCAGAAGCTCGATCTCGCGTCCGAACCAGCAACAGCCTTGGTGAAGGGACCCAGCCAAGACCAACAAACCCACCGTTTTACCCGCACTCCGATTAGCGTGCGACAGGCCGTGCGGGAAATCGTCACAGACAGCTGGACAGGGATGTTACACCTGAACCACTCCACTGAACCCAGCACTAAAAGACCCAGCAAGCAAGCTATTGATCCCTGTACCAGCAAGCTGGCCAACCAAGTTTCCACGATCCAAGCCACTCGAGACCGTCTCGTCTGTCTGTCTTTCTTGTGTCTCTCCCAGCCCAAATCAACCTTCTTCTCTTCTCTCCACCTCCGCGCGCTCGCTACCTCCCGAGCAGACTACCTTCACCTTCACCTTCACCTCGATCAGAAGCTCCTACCTTCTCACCTCCTGCTGCTCCTTTCCTTTCATTCTATCAATCTACTCAAGGGGGCTCAGGGAATCGTTTCGTTGACGTCAATTGCATGGTTATTGGCAAGCTTCATCAGCTGGGCATACGACAGCAAACACCTCAGCAACGATGGACGCCAGTTCTAATGCCGCAGAGCTAAAGATGCAGGGCGTTTTGGAAGCTGCCCAGGATCCAAACAGCTCCATTACTGCAGAAGATGCGGAACAGAGAATTGTAGCTGAGAGCCAAAAGGCTGGCGTTGCAGCATTTTCTTTCGACCCAGATGCTTCACCCGAGCAGAAGGCTGCTCAAGCTAGAGCTGTAAGCACAACATTTCTATATGTTCCGTGGTCAATTACTGACTTTTACAGCATATACCGCAGGGTTTCCACCACGAACCAAAATCGAAGGGAATTGCGATTCCAACAGATATGGATGATGGAAAACCTGGGGCATACGACCTTCCCCCACCTTCTACAGCTGGAGCTCTTGCTCCTACGGCGCCTGCTAAAGATAAAAGTGGGAAACCCATAACAAATGGTGTCAGCGGCCAATTCATCGACGACGACGACAATGACAGATGGGTAGAGAGAACTGGCTGGGCACCAAGATTTGGTAATGGCGTGTCAAGTGGATCAATGGAAGAGGAAAGTCTCGCAGACCACCAAACATGGGTTGAAGGAAAGCTAGATGACAAATTCTTTGGCGGTGAGTTTGATCCGACTTTACAATTGCGTGGCATCTAATTGGGGCTCGGCAGATTGGTATCATAATACTGGCGTAATCATATTCGCTTGCCTTTCGTCCTGGTTTGTGGCGGTTTTGGGAGGTGGACTGGCTTGGGTGTTCCTGATTATGGCCATCTGCGGCACATATTATCGAACATCTCTACGCCGAGTACGACGAAATTTTAGAGACGATGTCAATCGAGAGCTAGCAAAGACCAGGCTAGAAACAGACACGGAAAGCTTGGAGTGGATCAACAGTTTCCTAGTCAAATTCTGGCCCATTTTTCAGCCTGTCCTGGCAGAGACGATTATCAACTCGGTTGACCAAGTGCTGAGTACTTCAACACCAGCATTTCTGGACAGTCTTCGCATGAAAACTTTCACGCTTGGAAACAAGCCTCCACGGATGGAACATGTCAAGACTTATCCAAAAGCAGAAGACGATATTGTGCTTATGGACTGGAAATTCAGTTTCACGCCAAATGATCATGCCGACATGACTTCTCGTCAAATTAAGAATAAGGTCAACCCGAAGATCGTGCTCGAAATCAGAATCGGTAAAGCTATGATTAGTAAAGGTCTAGATGTATGTATTAGGGTCGCTCGTTCTTTCCTTTCCCCCAATTTTCTTTCCTGGACACCTTCTATGCCAACCGAACCAGGGTAAGAGTGCCTTGGTGAGTAAGATGTCCCTCTCATTATGGGAAGATGATGTACTGGAGAAGACACATTACTTTACACCTTGCAACAAGCTTTTCGACATGCACCGTCCAAATACCGTTCTTCTAGCCAGGAAGGGCGTCTCACAATCCAGAGGATTGTGAGTTTCGACCAAGGAAACCTTTCTTGGATGATTTTGGGCCTCGAGCATCATCAACAACACCATCATGGACCGCGGCACTAATAACTTGTACTTTCAATAACAACAATGAACAACTTACTAACGCAACATTCTTCAGGTTATTGTAGAGGATATGGCGTTCTCGGGACTTATGCGAGTCAAGATCAAGCTCCAGATTCCATTTCCCCACGTCGAGAAGATTGAAATTTCATTCTTGGAGAAGCCTACCATCGATTATGTCTGCAAGCCTCTAGGTGGTGAGACGCTTGGATTTGATATCAACTTCGTTCCTGGATTGGAATCATTCATCTTGGATCAAATCCATGCGAACATTGGACCTATCATGTACTCTCCAAATGTCTTCCCGATCGAAGTTGCGAAGATGCTTTCTGGTTCGGCCGTTGACCAGGCTATTGGTGTTATGGCAGTTACTTTGCATGGGGCTCAAGGTCTCAAGAACCCAGACAAGTTCGCTGGAACCCCAGATCCCTACGCGGTATTGTCATTCAATAACGGCGCTGCCCTCGCACAAACAAAAATCGTCAAGGAAAACGCCAATCCAAAATGGAATGAGACGAAATATGTCATTGTCACATCTTTCAATGATAGTCTTACTCTCCTGCTATTTGATTACAATGAATATCGGAAGGATAAGGAGCTGGGAACCGCAACTTTTCCTCTGGAAAGAGTACAGGAAATCACGGAACACGAGAACGAACAGCTCGAGGTAATGGCCAACGGGAAAGCTCGCGGAATTGTATCTTCTGATATTAGATTCTTCCCTGTTCTTGAAGGCCGGGACCTCCCGGATGGTAAGAAGGAACCGCCTCCAGAATCGAACACTGGTATTGCGAAGATCACCGTTGAGCAGGCGAAAGACTTGGATGGCACCAGGAGTCTTTTAGGCGCTCTCAACCCGTATGCTGTGCTACTGCTCAACAACAAGGAAATTCATATTACCAGAAAGTTGAAGCGAACGAACAACCCCATTTGGGACAATGGATCGAAAGAAGTGCTCATCACAGATCGCAAGACTGCGAAGCTTGGACTCGTCATCAAAGACGACAGAGATCTCTCAGCTGACCCGATTCTTGGCACATATCAGATCAAGCTCAACGATATGCTCACTTTGATGGAGAAGGGGCAAGAGTGGTACAACCTTGCGGGGGCAAAGTCTGGCCGTGTGAAGTTCACCCTTCAATGGAAGCCCGTAGCACTTTCAGGCGTCGGAGCTGGCACTGGCGGCTATGTTACCCCTATTGGTGTCATGAGATTCCATTTCAAGAACGCTCGTGACCTCCGTAACCTCGAGACCCTTGGGAAATCAGACCCATATGTCCGAGTCCTGCTGTCTGGAATTGAGAAAGGCCGTACCGTCACATTCCAGAACAACCTCAACCCGGACTTTGATGAAGTCATATATGTGCCTGTGCACAGCACACGCGAGAAACTGACTTTGGAAGTCATGGATCAAGAGACAATCAACAGCGATCGATCCTTAGGCTCAGTCGAGGTCCTTACTTCCGATTTCATCTTCCAGGCTGACAATGGCGAATATCTTGTCCACGATGCGAAGAAAGCACAAGCTGGTGCGCTGCGTATACATGGAAAAGGCTCTCCGAGGGGTACCCTCAATTACACCGCATCCTTCTATCCTTGCTTGAATGTGGCCGATCCTGAAGATGAAGAAGAGCTTGCAGCAAGGAAGAAATCGGCGGAAGAGGCAAGAGGACGTACATCAATCGAAAGCAGCAGATCTGGCGACACGAAAGGGGGAGATCCGGTCGCTGCCGCAAATAGATCACTGGAAAATGGAAAGATCGATACGTCTCTGGCACACACTCTTGCTGAGGGTGAGAAGGAACAGACTGAGATCGAAGAGGAAAAGAAGTTGCCCAAGATCCATCTTACACCTGAGGAGCTTCTCAAATATGAGTCCGGACTTATTATCTTCAAGCTCATGGATGTTGATCTAACACATAGCAACACCCACGTAGACGGTATGTACTCATCTTACTCCTTTGGCTTGGTAAAATGCTAACATTTCAGTGTACGTTATTTGGGCACCTCCCATCCCTCTCCTTCCCCTTACTCCCAGTAATCCAGTGTCGAGTTCTCTCGAGCCAAACGTAAGTGAACAATTACTGACTTCCCGATTTTAGTCTTACGGATGACATGGCGTTTCCGTCGTATTCCTCGTCAAAGATTAAATCCAGGAAAGCGACAATTGACGAAATCGGAGACTGTTTTGTACGCGAACTTGATCTTTCGCGGCTTACAATACGCATTCGTGAAAAAGGCGAACTGAAAGGCGATGCGAAGAAGGACAAGGAAGACATCATTGCCAAGCTCACCGGCAATACCTTAGATACGCTCAAGCAATGCTTGGTAAGTATCTGTCACTGAAGCATTGTGGGGTTTGTGGCTGACTGTGACTAAAGAACAACCCGACCATCCTCAAACTCAAAGACGACCAAGGCCAGATTTGCAGCATCAAGGTTAGCTTGAAGTACATACCTGTCAAGATGGACCTTGATCCAAGTGAGAGTATGAACAATATGGGCAAACTCCGTGTCGATGTACTTGATGCTACAGACCTCCCATCTGCAGACAGGAACGGATACAGTGATCCATATTGCTTATTTGAGCTCAACGGAAAAGATGTCTTCAAGACGAAGGTTCAAAAGAAAACTCTACACCCGGCATGGAATGAATATTTCGAGGTCGATGTTGCCTCCAGGACTGCTGCCAAATTTACCTGCAAGGTGTTTGATTGGGACTTCGCGGACAAAGCCGACATTCTGGGCAATGCAGATATCAATCTCGAATTGCTGGATCCTTTCAAACCACAGGAGTATAACCTCACCCTGGACGGAAAGTCTGGATCTGTAAGATTACGCCTACTTTTCAGACCAGATTATGTCACAAGATCGCGTCAAGGATCGTCAACTTTTTCAGGAACGTTTGCCACACCTGGCAAAATCGTGACTGGAGTCGCCGGAGCTCCAATCAAGGGAGTCGGATTTGCAGCTCACGGTGTAGGCAAAGGTGCATCATTTATCCGACATGGGTTTAAGAGCAAGAAAAAGGAAGAGGAGACTAATGGTGCCGAAATGGAGGCAGAGGACGCCAGTTTTGCCAATGGTGGTGGATCCGGTGGACTTCGACGTGCCAGCAACTTACCACCGCCTTCAGCCAATTCTGAGTCACCCGTTACACCTCCCGGAACCGCTCTCGGTGTTCCAGGTCATAATCGAACCAAGAGCTTTGGGCAATCTTCAATGCACAGTACTATTCATGGTGGCTCGACAGCGCCTGCTCCTACAGGTACAGGTAAGCATATCCTCCACTTCTTTTCCTATCGCTTCAAAATCCTTGAACGCAGCAGTCTTAGACGATGAATTTCCATGTCTCATGATACTCCCAAGACTTTGACTTCAAGATAAGTGTCTTGAGGTGAAGAATCCCAAGGTCCCCGATAGCTTGATACATTGACACTACTCAACGCTAATTTTCACACAGCAAGCTTCACCATCCTGTCAGCAAGCGGATATCCTCCATCCTCCAATGTCATGGTCTATATGAAGCAAATTGGACCAAAGCCAAAGACAATCCACAAGACCGATCATATCAAGTCGGCTTCCGGCACTGTAACATTCAACGACAAGAAGGAAAGCTTCAAGTGTGCATGTTCAGCAGACACGCAATTCCAGATTCAAGTAAAGGGCCACAACACATTTGGCAGCGACGATGATCTCGGAGAAGGTCTCTTCTTTGTCGACGAATCCGGCACTGGATTGGAGAAGTCCGTTAAGGCAGGCAGTGGTCAGGTCATTCTCAAGAGCAACTTTGTGCTTAATCCGATCATTGAGAATGGAGACAATAGTCCGCGATCGAGCGGAGGTCTACGAAAGGGTCTCCTGGGCAAGACGGGACGAAATAGCAGAGACGTCACGCCTTCCTAATCTGGTTCGATGCTTGTCGATGGTTCTTTGGGTAAGCAAGGATAACTCGAGAGATGGTGTTTGGTTGAAAGCAATAGTGTAGGGAGGATGGAAGGAGTGTGTGACAGGGCGGAAGAATCGTTGTTGGCGGCCATACCTGGATTGCCCGGAACATATATGCACTTGTAATTATTCTTTCTATCTTCTTTTTGCGATGGCGATACCACAGCGGGATGCTTCTGCAAGTCCAATTTTCTCGTTTTCAAAAGACAGAGTACTTGTAACTGGAATGGATGGGACAACGGGTGGGAGGATGGATTATGGAGACACTCTAGGAATGGCGAACGCGTTGATATATCGGAATGAAAAGTCTCTCAAATGTCACTGTAGTGACTCGCTACATTTGGTCGGTTGTGAATGCATAGCTCTGGATTCCACATTGGAAACGGGTCAAGGTCGCTCCTTGCGGCTTTGGGGGCTCTGGTTAACAACGCTCAAGGTCTTGTCTCTCACTCGACTAGATTTTCATATGTTCTGTACCATACACATCCTCTACACTACACACTGCCGCAATCAAAAGTCAAGAACAAGGACACACATTAGCCAAAGAGCAGAAACTGCAGCTGGCTACAATCGATTATCAGTGGGATCGACATGTCCAGACCATCCGGCTACCGATCACCTGCATACAAATGTCTCGCCAAGGCAAGCGGGCCCTTCGCTTCTCGCCTCTCGTTCAACTTCGGCTTCGGGCTTCTTAACGATGAAATGTTCCGAAAGTCTTCCTTGACATGTAGGAAGCCTAAATATCGACTTGTGACTTTCGGTATGACTTGTGATTTTTTTAGGACTTGCATTTGTTCTCCAGACATGAAAGTAGACGGGGGTTTTCGAGTCGGAGCCAGAAGCCCGGGTACGGCATGTTCTTCAAAGAAGAAACATCTTGGCTGCCTTCCTTGGCAGAAACAAATGGCGGGGTTCTCTTACGCGGGTACGTAGAGTCCTGTGGGGTGATTTTTATTATGTACAAAGTCGGCGGAACGAAACCTGGAAAGCTTTTGTTTCGCAGAGAGGTCGGGTACATAAGATGAACGTGTAAAGCTTGATATCCTCCTACTTTTCTTCGCTTGTTGGACGAGTCGGTAATTCGGACCTGTCAGAAGCACATAAGCTGTCCTGTTGTTGCAAGCTAAGCTTTGCTGTGAGATGTGACGTCTTGAATTTGTTTGCGCAGCTGACGGACAATTCCCTGCCTACACTGCAGAGGGGTTGGTTGAAAGTGCATGTACAGAGTTGTACTGAAAACATCGCATTTCGTTGGGCTGACAGGCAACCAAACAATGCTTTGATACATATGCTATGCTATGTGACTGGCTTCTGGGTAGGCTCGTACATATCTCCAAGAATACCAAGCTGGATAAAATGCGAACATCCTCTTGTGTTCTTATTGCCCAAGAGAAACCCAAGATAAATTCTTCTTTAAAGAGTTACGATAGTGATGACGGAGGGGTGCCAATAACCAATGAGGATGCCGGGCTGAGCCATTCCCATGCTCACTTTGACTTGCTACCCCACCAAAGAGCACTGCAGCTCCTCCACTTTCTGTTGACGGTCGAGCCGGGTGTGCCACGCCCACCCAACCAAATTCTGAGCTATTTTTCATCCCTCCCTCTTTCTCTCCCCTCCACTGTTGTCCTGCGTCATTCGCCTGCGTTCTCACTACCGACGTCCGTCGTCAAGTACAGTCAGTCAGTCAGTCCGTCAACCTGTACGTACCTCGCCCTCCAGAACACAGCCTCACTTATCAACACTTCCAAGACGCATGAAAAAAAGAAGCAGCACTCTCCCTGCGACCACGAATCACAGCTACGAATAAGCAAGAGGAAACAAAACAAGAAGCATCTGCGACATAGTTGGCGAGGATGGTCAGCTTGGGACACGCGCATCGCCGGGCCTCCGCGGCAAGTAGGTACCCTTCCATGCTTGCTGCTGAACGCTCCAGGTACCATCTGGGAGGGAAATAGCTGGGCGTTTTGGAAGGAATGTGAAGCATTGTGCTAACGGAGATGTGGGAAGCAGGTGCAAGGTCTTCGGTCGATGAGTCCAGGTCGGATGGCCCGGAGGACGAGACTACGGTCGTGGAGCCCGATCAGGGAAATGGTGAGGCTTTTTACATACCTTATTCGATATGCCTATACATCCAGACACCAAGAAACATCTGCTGATGCGGGTTGAGAATAGTGCTTTCGCATATCATCTCGCAGTTGAGACCAGGCGCGGATCTGAGTCGAGTGGTGCTACCGACGTTTATTCTGGAGCCTAGGAGTATGTTGGAGAGAATCACCAAGTGCGTGCTTTATTTTACGGGAAGTTGGGAGTGGAGGAATGCTGATGGAATATAGTTTCATGGCACATCCGGAAACCCTGCTACCTATGTCCGAAATAGAAGATCCAACTCAACGATTCGTGTCGGTAGTCAAGTTCTATCTGAGTGGATGGCACATCAAACCTCCGTAAGTACTGCTTCGAATTGGTATATTGGGACTTAAAGATATTGACTGGCATACAGGGGAGTCAAGAAACCTCTCAACCCAATCTTGGGTGAGACGTTTACTTGCTATTGGGACTTTCCAGATAACACCAAGGGTTACTACATATCCGAACAAACCTCTCACCACCCTCCGAAATCGAGCTATTTCTACATGGCACCTGAGCACCACATTCGAATCGACGGTTGTCTGAAGCCTCGCAGTAAATTCTTGGGGAACTCGGCTGCTAGCATGATGGAGGGGATTGCTATTCTGCGGTTCTTGAATCGGGGAAATGGTGGGAAGGGAGAGCGATACATTCTGACTCAGCCGAATATGTATGCGCGGGGTATTCTGTTTGGGAAGATGAAATATGAGCTTGGAGATCATAGTTTCGTACGGTGCCCAGAGCTGGGCCTAAGTGCCGACATCGAATTCAAGACGAAGGGATACTTTGGTGGGACCTACAATGCCATTGGAGGCGTTATCAAAAATGACCACACAGGCGAAGTTCTGTATGAGTTATCGGGGATGTGGAGTGGGGAGATGTCCATGAAGGACGTAAAGGTTGGATATTCGAATCTTCTAGGAGAGAAATTTACTGACTGATTTGCAGACTGGGAAGAAGGAAGTGCTGTTCGATGCTACAAGAGCAAGGCACACGCCACCGACGGTTCGGCCTCTTGAGGAGCAGGAAGCACGCGAATCTCAGAAGTTATGGTTCGCTACTGCCAAGGCAGTAAAAGAACGCAACCATGAGGTTGCTACGGACGAGAAGACCAAGATTGAGGACATGCAAAGAGATGAAGCTGCTAGGAGAGCTGAAGATGGAGTAGAGTGGCATCCAAGACTTTTCAGACCTGTGGTGGGCGGTCCTGGAGGTCCAGATGAGGGCGAGGAAGACTTGGACTGGATCTTGAATGCAAATATGTAAGTGGACTTGCTTACACTTTCTGTCCTGGTCCTAAGCTGACTGTTCTACAGTGACGGATCCACGCCTCAAAAGCAAGCAGAACAGATCTTAGCTGTGACGCCCATCTTGCGGGGCCAAAAAAGCAATGAGAAGAACCCGATTCCACCTCCTCACACCCGCAGTGAATCTTACACTTCCACTCACGCAGCATCCGCCGCTTCAGAAAACCAACCCCCCCAGCCATCACACACGAACGACCTAATAGATTTCGGCCAAGGCGACGGCACGCCTTCAACCAACGCCGCAACGCCAGTCCCCGCCTACCAGGCACCAGCCGATCTCCAAGCGGCGCAAACACTCAACAACGGTCAACAACAAAAGGATCTTGAGAATACACTTAGGTCGACGAGTAAAGAACGGACAAACGGAGATGCGCTAATCGATTTCAGCGATGATTTGAAGAGAGATCTACCGACTGTGGATGCGAATGGGAAGAAGCATGCGCCGCTGAAAAGGGAGGATACAGATACCCAGAGTTTGGTATGTTTGACTCTCTATCTTTCATTCTCTAACGACCCTGGAATCCTAGAGGTCATCAGAACTCCTGGAAAGACCATCAACATTCGTGGAAACGGTACTAATTACAGTGCAGGATGAGTTTGTCGACGCCGAGGGATAGATTTCTCTGATTACAAAGACTGCTTTCGTAGCTAGCATCTGCGTGCGAGACATTACATTTTCGTCTGATTTCAAGCGGTATGAAGGAAATGAAGAAAGGTCATGAATACATGTGATACCTACACCCGGTAGCCAGCATTTCTCTCCCATCTATAGAAGGGGGTGGGCTGGATGAGGGGCAGGGGAATGGGAAGGGATTGGGGCGTTGTGACTTAAGGGACTGACATGGAATGGAAATAAATAAGTAATGTCAATGAGCACTGGACAGTATAGGACTTTCTAGAATGTTTGATGCTACATTGGATGGATAACTTGGTAGATCCCGGCCAGGTATGGAACCAAAAGATACATGGTGTTTCCCAGCCACGTTCACTGCTGTTTCTGGTCTGTTGTTGATCATTGAGTGACATTATGCGACGTTTTCGTTCATAATTTTTTTCATTCTTCTTTGACTTATTTGACGGGACTATAGCGAGCGAAGTACATACTCAGTTCCAGTATGGGCATCCAAGAAATGATCTGAACCACATCTCAAGTCGCCTCTATAATCCCCCATATCTACGAAGGAAGTATGATCTGATCAATTACTTTAGAGAAGAAAACTCTTTTTGAGGCGAAAAAATCGTACAATGCATATCTCTCTCCACAGCCTATTTTTGCTTGCCTGCTTCCCACATGGAATCTCGTATGGCAATGATGAACGAACCTGAACGCCCAGATATTGCCGTCCGGCACCAATCAATCAGAATACATCTCCCACTCCCATCCATCCACGCAGCACTTCCCTCGCCACTGCCACAGTCTCTCCTTCAGCATCAGACCTCTCCAGATCAAATCCCAACCCATCCAATCTCTAATATCTCTTCCTCGTGGGC
This sequence comes from Cadophora sp. MPI-SDFR-AT-0126, assembly GCA_020747065.1. Taxonomy (NCBI): domain Eukaryota; kingdom Fungi; phylum Ascomycota; class Leotiomycetes; order Helotiales; family Ploettnerulaceae; genus Cadophora; species Cadophora sp. MPI-SDFR-AT-0126. Next base: position 2,010,981 of record JAGMVK010000003.1, on the reverse strand, counting down.
TCAGGACTAGGACTCCTACTCGCACTCCTCTCATCCCTCCCCCTAAGCCTCAGCCACTTCTTCGTACTCAACTCAATCTCCCTATCCAGCTCGGGACTCGGGTTCTTCCTGTGGATGAAATTGCAGAAACCGCCGCGGACACATCCCTCCCCGCTATTCAGTCTGCAGCAAGCTTCACGGAAGTCGGTGACGGGCGATAGCTCGCAGTAGATCGGGCGCGCGGCGTACCACCGGGAGTTCAGGGCGTCGCAGGCTTTTTGCGCCGAGTCTTCGTACTTGAAGCGTGCGTAGACGTTTCCGATGAGATCTATTCAGGTGTGAAGTCAGCATGATGTCTCATAAAAAGAATCGGAAAGGAAGACAAAGAAGGCAAAAACGTACGGTCATTATTATTATCACACACAACCACCTCCTCAATCTCCCCAAACTTGCACATCTCGCACCAGAAGTCCTCGTAGAAAGCATCAAAGTGGTTCTGCAGCTGGCTGGCGTTCATCTTGTTCTTTGGGTCGTAGGCCGGGTTCTGGTAGAGGTTGGGGAGGAGGATTGTTTGGCTGTAGGAGGGCTTGACGTGCTTGCGCGAGCAGCGATCGCCGTGACGGCAGGCGCCGATCTTGTAGTAGAAGGAGCAGTTGACTTTGTCGGCTTCGGTGCCGAAGATGCTGGCGAGGTAGTTCGCCATTATGTGTGAGGTTGTGTTGACTAGAGGGTGGTGTTGAAAGGGTGGTTTGCGACAGACAAACTCGACGCTGGAAGAGAATTTGCGCTCAGCTGGAAATCGCACTTGGTGACTTAGAGTATGCGCGCTTCGGTCTGTAGGTTAATCCTCCTGATCAAATTTGACTTCGTGAGGTGTTATGAAGATGTTCTGGGGAAGTGTGGCTTGGGCAGGCAAAAAGCTCAAGATATCAATCTGGAGGAGCTCGGGAGCGACAGCGCCAGTCTCGATTTGTGATGGCGGCTCGAAGCGAGGAATGGATGACTAAAGCCTTGTATTTGTGGCGGATGCTTCGAGAACAGCCTTCATGTACCTACCGAATTTTATATTTCTTTTGAATGATTCTGCAGAGGACAACTGTGCTTCGGCTAAGGATTCTAGTGATTTCTTGTTTTGCTGAGGTCTATCTATTGCTTTCTTCAGCAAGTTGAGAGCATGCAAGAGCGATATTTCACCGTCATTGTACTTTCAATGTCATGCCATCGTTCCTTCCACAATATGCAAAGCCTTGTAGCGCGACAATCGTCCCTATCATCAAAGTCACCGGCTTGCCTAGTGGTATAGAGGTCTTCAGACTTACGTAAATCTGCGTTGCTGGTTGTAGTAGCAAGAGGTTTGATGGAGTTGTATTGAGTGTTTCTTACATAATCCAGGGGAATATGCTAGATTTCGGTTTGACACGGGCTGCAGTTTCTCTCCATCACGTATGATTCAAGGCAATGCTTTAAAAGTCATTCAATTTAAAGTCAGAATATTCGGTCCTCGCAAGAACAGCCAATCCGGATATCAGATTCCTTTTGCTGCTCTTCAAATCTCAGAAATCCCGGTAGCCCAACCACATGTTGTATGCTAAAGAAGTGCACTGTCCTGGATGGGAACATCCTGCATCTGGAACCGAATCTTCGACATCAGAACTGCACCGGTTATGCCACCTTCGGACCATGAAATTGTAAGATCACTACCGACTATTAGCTCTTGTTCTCCATTGTCATCAAGGAGATCAAACTTCCCCGCTGTCTTCCGTCTTATCGGCCCACGGATGGGGGTAGACACAGTATGAGTATGGGTTTGGCTGGGGAAGCGTGAGATGATATAATGACGCGGTTGTCTCGCGAATGTCCCCTAAATAATAATCAAATCAGTAATTTCTCCGTTTTACCTTTCTCAGCAATCTTTTCGAACACAAAGTACTCTGATACCCGATTCAGGGGAGCAGCTGCTGGGGCTAACGCACATGGACCTTCTGGTGACATAGCTCTGCCCATCTGAACTTTGCTATCGCCTTGAGCATTACATCCGACAAACGCCCATGTATATGGCTGGCCCTCTCCGAACATCTTCGTATAGAAGATTTGGCCATGCTGCATATCTTGTAGGACAGTGGCGCAATTTCTGATATTGTTGTCCCATTCTGTGCCGTTGTAGAACTCATAGAAATGCCGTTTGTCAGCGAAGTCGACGTGTACTCGTGCAACATAGATGTCCTTGCTGTTAAAGACTCCTGAGCCCTAAATAGCATGTCAACGCTGCTCTATCTCAATATCTCATACAGTGAGATCCCATATAGAAGTACTGACCCGTTGACCATAGAGGTAGATGTGTTCACCACAGGTAACAGCACACATGCTGAATTGAGGTTCATTAGTCTGCTTGACTGTCAGTACTGTTTATCATTTCTCCAAGCGCTTGTAGAACTCGAGCTCGATCTACGGCTTACCCCAAAAAGCACGTGGTTACCAGTAGATTCCCCGTGTCGATAGGTCTTGAAGCACTTCAATTCCATATCATAGACAACTTTGGCGATGCCGGTATAACAGTACGTAGGGATTTCTCCGATGCGATTCCTCTGGCGAACTTCAAAGAACGTCCATCCTACGATGCGCTTGCTATCAAATCCTTCCGTCTTCTCGAGCTCCCAATCGTCGGTTCTCTCAACTATGCCACTGAATGACCACTGTTAAGAAATTTGATTAGTTTTGTATTCTGGAGGGATATCTCAACTGCTGAGGCACTTTGAGAATATTGAAGGTTGTATTGAGAGGAGGAAGCATTGCCCGAAACAATTGAAGATCGCCTCTAAGTGGAATAAAGGATTAGAGACCACTCACGATCTTTTCTCCCCGTCTAATCTCATCATACTCAAGCTCAATGAAGGGCTTAATAATATCTTCACCCAAAGGATCACGGTGTCTGTACGAGGAGAGGGTTGGGTTTGAAGGATCGGTAGCAATCGCACAGGTGTTATCAGTCAAACCAAGAAAGCGACCAGCGTTGTCTTTAGAGAAGGTGTCTCCAAATCTAAGTGGTGATGGTCAGCAGATATTCGTTGTCTCTCTTGCTTGGAAAAACAGAGTAAGCTGCCATGAAGCTTCTGCTGCAAAATTCCATGGTGATCATGGGATGCGGGGGGAAAGAAAACTTACTGAAATAGAATCTCTCCGTTTGACAGGATGGAAGCTCGACCAATATCGCGGGCGTATTTGTTTGCAGTGACTGCTTATCAGCCTGTATGCCAGTAAAATGTGGATTCGGGGCTCTGAGCTCACTATCACGGTGGAAGCCCATGGGGGTTTGATGGATGATTTCTGGTGGCCATGCGACGCGTCTCTCCTTTATCGTGGCCTTCATTTTGCCTCTGGCAATTGAAGACAACATCTTGGCGCTGTGTTGTGGTTGACGTGTTTGATGGTGTTGTTGTGAGGAAGGAGCGAGGGAGGGGCAGGAAAACAAACACTTTCTGTTTGGGAAATGCCTTGGCACGTGGGTGCAGCGAGAACGGATGAACTATTATTCCAGCATTATGGACCCATGTAGTTATCAGTACCAGGTCTTAGCACTTCGAAAGACTTTAAGAACTTTAAGTTCTTCGAAAGTGTTAGGAGAGAGGATCATTTCATGATCTCCTAAGCGAGAGAGAATTGTAACTTGAAAACACTATACTCTGATGTATCTCTCCTCGCTGTATCCTTTAGATATTAGCTCTAGTAGCATGTCGAGATAAATTAAACTACAAAAAGCATTCTACGTTGTTCAAGGGTAGTGTAAAGAATAAGTGGCTCTGCACATTTAGCTATTGAGCCTTGTCCTAGTATATTATCATTACGTTTTGTGTCTAGAAGTCTCTTGATTAAAGACTGACGCTTTGTATTACTCCAACAAAAAGCTTAGACTGCTCCATCAAGGTAGTACATATCGTCTCAATCATGTTGGCTTTTACCTCTTTGAATGATTTCCCAGCCGGTATAGTATCGTCAAAATCAATGTAACCTCATACAAGGGTACCTTGCTCTCACTCAAATTGGAATGAAAAGAAGTAGAGAAAGAATCATCCAATTGTTTCAAGGACTGAAAAGCTCTTCTCTCTCGTCGAATTCTCAAAAAAGTGAAGCTTAAGACAAATTCAACACATTGACATTAGCCTCATGTACATACAAAAGACCTAAACAAACTTCCAGTATCAAATAAATAAGACTTTCGTCAGCCATATGTTTCCTCAGTTGAAAGTCTTGCGGGTAAAACCTAGGCTATTAGTATCTTTCTCGGTTTCTTTGCAGATAAACAACACATTGCCAAAGAGTACCGAATTTCGGACCTAACTAGCATCTCCGCTGTCTGTGCTGCTATGACATCTTTCCCCACTCCGCACGAGACGATTAATACTTACAAATTAAGGGCTTGTAGAAATGATTTGCAACGGAGCCAAACTTTCGGCTGCGAAATCCGGTGACTAAGATTCCTCGCCTCGGCTTCTGAGGCAACGAAAAATGACTCTCCGCAACAGCCAAGAAAAACATACCATGGCTATGGAAGATATATACAAGCTACTAGAATCACAAAAACAAAAACCATGGAAGGAATCGGGCTCATTCAAGCCAACAGCCTCAATCCCAGCCAAAGGACGGCCTCTGCAGGAATCGAACCTGCGACCTTCCAACCAGTCTTGATGTTAGAATCAAGTAATGCGGAGGACGTGATGAACCACTACACTAAGAGGCCAACGACTTAATGTTTAGGTTCTGTTTATTTGGATGCATGTAGATGGTAAGAGAATGGATGTGGGTGAAGACTGGGATGCTAGAAAGGGAAGGGACGATGAAGTGGGTTCCTTCGAAGTGTCCTGGGGAGATCTTGTCCTAGTGAATCATGTATGCTTAAGCGACGAAACGGACTCTGCATTCTCATGTAGAAAACAATGGCATAAAAGATGAAACGTGTATGCTCTTCAGATGAAAGACTATCCGCCTAGGTTTGAGTGCAGGCGGTATTTAATGTGAAGGTCTTAGAGATCTTCAAGCTCGCCACTCGGCTTTGTCTTGCCTGAATGAAAGGGTCACGTCGAGAAACCAGTCTCGATGCTGCTTCAAGGTCATGCATGAGCTACTCAATAGGTCCAAATAAAGTAGAGCGAAGCTGTATTGCAAGAAGCTTTAACAAGCGTGATGTGGTGAAGAAAGGTTAAGCGAGATTTCATCTGGAACCAAAACAAACTACGAACCCTTTAAGTGCAAGGCTGCAGGCGCACATATGGACTCTTGAGCAGAGAGTTCTTTGCAAATCGCCGAAAACAACATCACATAAGCATTGCGAGTTCAATAGTATGAGTTTGTATTTGTAAATGAAGAAAGGCGATCATAGCGACACCCCACTAATCTTAGATCCTCAACACCAAAGTCCCAAAAACGAAGCACGAATCCACCTTTAACCACAAACAAAGCACACTTTGAGAAATTACCAAAAAATGAGAGGAGACAAATAAAATTCTTAGATAATTATGACAGTGCGAACCGTTCCTCGTGCAATCTTACCCAAATTAGCATCTTCAATCCTACTATCGTGAATCCGATAAACGCCTATTCTCTGAAACGTATGAGGCGCATCCTTCGATTCCCGCAGCAATAATCCCGCACCAGTCAAGAACCGTAAGCACCACAATTCATCGGCAATAACACCACGATCTAGACCCGATATTTCATGGTGTTGAGGTTCCAGACAGTCCCACTGGGCAAAGGCAAATGGTATCCGTGTTACCACGTCCAGGATAGTTTGAGATTGGGTTCTTTCAATCAGAACTTTCCGCATCGATCCCCGGATTGTTAGACTTCCTCCGTATGATGACTGTCCAAAAGGAGATTCTTCCCATTGTGGTGCGACTTTCCAGCTGAGAACTTTGGCCACCTCATCATCCAGGAATCCAAGTATTGCCTTGGACCAAGTGACCGGACTGTCGATGGCGGCCCAGGACCAGCTAGGAGCACGGTATTGTGAAGGCCGTGGGAGAGGGGTCATTGCGAAATCCAGGCACCAGAGAAGGGAATGGATGAGGTCGTCGTTCCATAGACCTGCGAGGTATTTTTGACCGCTTAAGGAAGCGATTTCAGCAGCGACTCCTGCAAGGGCAGGAAGCTTGTCCTCGGGCAGCGTCAATTGTCGCTTTGTGTACTCTTTAACCATGTCTCGCCACAACTTGTTGCATTCTTGAGATAGCTTAGTAAGAGGTGTATCCCAGCATCTTTTACGGCTGGCTGATACTGATTTGTTGATTAATAGTGTTTTCAAATTCTCCCTCATCCTGCTTACGATGTCGAGCGTTGTTCGACTGCCTCCACATTCCCACGCCATTCTCGTTGACGAATAGTAAAGAATGCGAGGTGAAAGTATTCGCTCCTGCAGCGTCCACCCGCGTTTGGACCAAGGAGAATCAAGGAGCATCGTAGTAGGTGTATCATCGCACAAATACTCAAATTCGTTGTGCCCTTTGGTACAGGTCAAGCACGTTGGATTCGAATCATCCGCTTTTGACCTCTCGGTAAGAGATTGTTTCCCGCTGAATTCGGCATTACAGTCACTAGCAAGACATATAGTAAGGCTGCTGTGAGAATATATCTTGTGCATCTGAGAAGACTCGGAGACCCAGTCATCGATGCGATCTTGTAGGATGCAAAGTGCATCGATCCATAGGTACTTTAGCCCAAGAGCACGAGTAATACGCACAGCATCAGAAAATCCATGCGATAGAGATGATATCTTGATGCCCTGAGTCATTGACCTCAAAGTCTTTGAGGTTGTCTTGAGGAGCTTTTCGGCACCCCAACAGTGACTGAGTGCTACATACGGACTTGGAGAGTCATTCGACGACTGGAGGTGTATAAAGTCGCTATCAGTCCCAACATTCAAGATTCTGGAAGGGAAAAAGTCTTTCGAGGGCCTGGAACAACTTTTGTGGTTCGTAGAGCAGTCACTTAGCCATCGCCGAGCGACGTACATTGGATCAAATCGTTTGTTGCTCTCCGCTGTCGTAACCACGAGGTATTTTTTCTCCTCAATGTTCTTGTCGTCCTGCTGTGACCTGTAGAGGTGGTAGTACTGATATGATTCTTCAATATACCGGGCTGTTGGCCGCTTTCTTGGGTCGTCTGACAACATGCTGGAAATGATGTAGAGGCCATGCTGCCGATTCAAGCCAAGAGCTTCATCAATATCCCACAGGTGGTGGATCCAAGTCCAAGACTTCCTCAAATTGATATGATAGCTACCGTTTCCTGTTTCAAATGCTCTCAAGTGCTCGAAAGACTCCAGACTCTGACGATATATGACGGTTGCCATCTCAAGAAAGACGCAACCCAAGGAATATATGTCGCTGGCGCCGGCTCTGATGGACTTTCGGCTCCTGGTCGCCAGCTCAGGGGCACAGTACATGGGAGTGACAGCGCAGCTGCTTCCCACTGGGATTTGGGAATGCGAATCATCAACAAGCAGAGCGCCACCGAAATCTGACAACATTACATGGCCGCCCGTAACGAGAACATTGCTTGGCTTGATATCAAGATGCTGCCATGATTTTTCATGCATGTAAGATACTGCAGATGTCAAGCATCCAATCCATTTTGAGAGATTCGAACTTTTGATCAAAGGTGCTGAACAGTTGTTGAGCATGTATTCTGACAAATTTCCCTCCGCTACAGGAGACATGATGATAGAAAATTGATCCTCCAAGGTATAATATGCTACGACGCCAACGATGTGAGTGTGTCTTAAACTGCAAAGAGCCACGACCTCCCGCCGCGCCTGGGCTAATGCAGGATGGGACCGATGAAGCGATGCTCGAATAGATTTCCTGGCAAAATGGGCCTTAGTACCGAAGTGAAGAACCTCGTCCACTGTGCCAAATGAGCCATATCCAAGCTTCCGAATGAATTCGAAGCCAGTGGTAGTCGTTTGATTTTTGGGCGATTTCGCAGCGGCTGGGCAAGCTGTCGTCTCAAGACTTTGCTCTTTCGACCATGGAGCTTCGTCTTTTGCGATTGGGGTTTCACCATCGACTAGATCACTCGAACACTGCGGTTCCTGCCCATCATTCTCATTGTCTTTCCTACGGCCACTAGTACTTCCGTGGGAGCTTCTTGACCTCTTCCCATTTGCATTTCCATTTCGCGGCCCGTTGCGGGCGTCGTAACCTGTCATGGAATTGGACATGTTGTTGCTGTCGAAGTCGTTTTGGGGTTCGTTATCGTCTTCATCACTTTCAATGTGATCATCGTCATCTTCGTCTGGTGGTTGATTGTGGTTTTCGTGATCCTCTGGCCAGGGGTCCTTCCAATCCGGAATCATTCGCATGCCGGCAGTGAAATGCCGGCTGACATGGGCACATCTTGCGTCCCAATTAGGACAAATAATGCCACAAAAGCCACATTGTCTCCGCCAATCTGAGTTTAGGTCGATATACCACGCATCGACATTTGCATTACATCCATGCGCTTGCCTGACATGATCTATCAACTTATCCTTACGATGAAAATCATGTCCAATTCTTAGAACGCGGCCTAAGCACGCGCCATGTGAAGTTGAATGCTGGCCAGCCAGGTCGATAGCTGCGCCACAAAAGTGACATGCAACATTTCCGCTTGAACCAGTTATGATGCATTCCCATCGTCTTTGAGGCCAGTGCGTCTCTTCGTGCCTCTTCCCTGAATTGCAAACATAATCAGCATCTCAAAATTTCTACTGCAGGGGTGGAAAAAAGGATATGGGAAAGATGCGAGACGAGACATAACAATGGTGCGGACGAGATTGAAGTCACACTTACAGTCAGCGTGATGAATGTTTTCTTTTAGACAATACGTGCCATCTGACTTGATGCGAGTACACTGGTATGGTTTCGCTCTAGTGACGTCTTTGATTGAACCTTTCGGCCTCTTCCTCCCCGGACGGTTTCTGGTGGTGGTTGTATGTGATTGGTAAGCTGAATCGTGAAGTCTTTTATTCGAGGTATGGTTTGCTGAATACACTTCCCGGTACCCTGTGACGATCTGAGAGTCAGCAAATGCTACCTTCACCTATCTGTTGGTCCCCTTTTGACAGTAGATGAAATCCAGCAATCGAAAATTTGAGGAAATGTTCAGTGCATGAAGAACTTACAATCTGCTATATATTCCGGTGGAAGATCAAGTTGGTGGCATGAATCTGCCATTTTCTCGATGCGAGGCAGTACATGATGCCTGGCAGAGACGCAAAAGTGCAATTGTGTGACGGAAATACCAATTGAAGCAGCGAATGCCTTTTCATCCCCGGGCCTTGCCATCACGCCATCCTTGAGTTCGGCACTTAGACGACGCTGAGCCTCAAGAAAGTCCGTACAACTAGGTAATCTCTCTGCTCTTTGTGAGGCTATGTGTTCAGACCCGAACCTTTGCTGAACGTAATGTTGCTGTGGTGGAACGATGGGTTCTGGAGCGAGTGCCATGTTAGAAATTGGCTGGCCAAATGGTCTGTTTGGCAATTGCGGTGAAAAGGTTTGATCGTTATATGAGCCCCAGGGATCGTAAACATCCGGTAAGCTGACAAGTGAAGAGCCGAAATTTGCAGAAGAGTTGTTTTGAGAATTTTGTATAGACGAATTGAACAGTGGGTTGAATTGTGAGATGCCTGAAGCGGTTTGGTTGTAAGATGTAAATGACGAAGACTGGGGCGTCTCGTAAGAACGCGTTGAATCCTGGAAAGGGAACCCAAGACTTCCACCAGCTGGAGTAATTCCGAACGATTGACTGGATACGGCAGGTCTTTGGTATCCTGGACCGACCGGATCGATAAGATCTTGATCTGATAACTTGAGCCTGCAGGTCTGGCAACAGCATACAGTGCCGGGAGTACCAGCCAGGCAAGGAAGGGTTTCTGTGAGTGATGATAAGTCATAGGAATTGGTTGGCACCTGAAGGGACTCTCACGAGGGTAGGGTAGACAAGATTGAATGGCTTGAGTATGTTCCGGGGTGTCTGATGACTATTCATAGAAGTCAGCATTGTTATCAATGAATGAATAATGTGACAGGACATGTGTACGTGACAGCACTTACCTGATACGTATTGACTGGGTTATTCCTTCTCTGAACACTCACTCGGCCAGGGTCATAGTTTGAGCGACTGTTGATTGAACTTTCAGGTGGAGGAACGTAGGGCGAAGCATTCTTGGACTCGAGATGAGCCTGGGCGTTTGCATATTCTTCAGGTTGGATTGGTGGATTGCCCATGTAGTTATTTGGGTATCCCAATTGATTGTTGGAAGAGGATGCCTGCATGAGACCCGGAGGGTCAATGGCGCGGCGCAATGCACCTGGATGGGAGGGCTTGCCATTTGGATTAGATGAGGCTGTCGTATTGTGGTACATTTTGAGACTATTGATAAAGCTAATGCCTACCACAGCACGTAGGAACACTTGGTGGAGATCCGGTTCAATCGGTGCAGATTGAAAGGACTGAAACGAAAGATGGGGAAACGGGATTGAAGAAGGGAGGTCGTCAGCATGGTCGTTGACATTGTTCGAGAAATCGAGGCTTCAATTTCAGACCGAGTGTCCTAATGTGGGAGAGGGCATGGCGAGGGCGTGGAAAGGGCTGCCAGGGGCAGGTAGGGGCATGGCGAGGGCATAGCGAGGGCATACACGGGGCAGCCATATCGAAGGTAATTACACAACGAATCGTGGACGAATCAAGCCCAATAAAGCAAGATGAAAAGTCAGACGCCTGGTGTTATGTGCTCACCGAGAGTAGAGACTAAAGATGGTGTCTTGACAGGGCTGCGTGTGGCTATTTGAAGAAACCGAACGCGGCGGTGTACATCCCCTGATGACGAAGAACTTCGATGACTGAAGGCTACAAAAGGACTCCCAATTCCGCTCATTCTGTTCTTTCAATAACCAAGCAGTAAAATACAAGTAAAGCTCACAATTCTCAACGCAACTTTGCTAGAAGAAAGTGTTCCAAACTGCGAACTGAGCTGAAAGCATGCCGTTGAGCATCGCCACTCGCTTCGCCACGACGTGGCTTCGGTGAGAGCAGGCAGCAAGGCTCCGCCGCCGTGTAGAGCCGCATGTCTTCTACGACGATGCTGAGGCAAAGGGACTATTGTATGAAGTTCGGTGTGGTTTTGATGTGTGAATGGTACGTGTGACGTAGTTCCAGGGTCGGTGTAGGGTCGCTCGAGAAGGGCAGACCAAGGACTGTGAGGGCATCCTCAACTGACCTCAGTACTGGCTGTCACGGGTCCTTGGAAAGAGGGTAGCCGATTTCCGTACTTTCATGGCAAGTATAGAAGCATAGTACTCAGTCTCGAGCCATCTCTAGGGGACCCTGTCGAAGGAAGGCATGCAAACATAGAAGGACGTTGAGAGAGAAGCGAATCCTTGGCACATCACGTGCCTTTCACTTGGGATGCATTGCTTATCCTACGGCACTTATGTTCTTTTGCTTCCCATCCATAGGATTAACTACGTCCTAATAGTGAAAAAAGATTTACATTCCAAGAAGTGACTGACTTCATATCAATAAGGGTACATGAAGAGCTTATTCTGTCATTCTCCAATTCAGCATGGAGATATCAGCGTTAATCTTCATCTACCACGACCGCCTCCAAGAAGCAAGGACTGCGAAGATGTACGCGAGGAAATAAAAGCAAACCTCCTTTTGACCTACCTTACACATTCCTTTTGCGCCTATGAAGCTGTACTTCACTTTCAGATCACATTGAACATGATACTCAGGAGTATGCTGATTATTCATCTCGCAGTTATCAAGAGCAACAGAGAAGGGCGGTTTATTTAATCGTTTTCCTTGTTTTTATTTTCTGGATTTTTGAATTTTTATGTTGCAAGCCAAATCCATGGCAGCCATTCCGTTCCCTTCATAATAGCTCTAAAGGCACAATGCCTGCTCAAGCTAACTTCTCCAAGAAGCGTGCGGGTTCCTTCTTCGCCTCTGACCTGTGCCTGTATCATCCACCTAGCCATGAATGTGCTAAGTTGTGCAAGCTCCGCTGCAAATAGCCATGTCGTGATGATTCGTCCAAAAAGGCATGGATCACCATAGTATCGGCCCTCATCTCTCATATCGTCAAGTTCTCGTGGTTCGTAAGTGGTTTCTCCAATTCGTCCGACCGTCCTTCTTCCGGTCTACCTTCCAGGGCCTTGCGTGAACCACCACCCAGCGATGGCTCCCCCAGTGATGAGGATGGCGACCAGGAGGGTAATGATCATGCAAGTAATCCGACATCGCCTCTTTTCTTTATGTTGTTGTGCTAGCCAATCATTCTCTCTTTCTCGCTCTCTATATGTTGTTAGTCACGTCCAACTTCACTTCTCAAGCTCTTCTGTAGACGTACCCAGTCTTCTTCAATTCAATTGTGCTTGTAGAAGCGCTCCGTCCGCTCTCCAGGTCGCCGCCTTCCGCTTCATGAACTGCAACAGAGAAGCGCTTCCAAAACATCGGATCCCTAACCAGACCAGAAGTTGGAGGAACTTCCGATAACGGGCGAGTGAGATGCACTTGTTGTAATGGAGATGGCCGGGGAACGTGAGGTTGCTTGCGTGGTTTCCCCATCTTGACGGAGTTGAGATTCAGCGTGGAGTGAAGTCGAGGAGCGACAGGAGGTCGTCGAGGAAGCTCTCATGCAGCAGAGATGAATTGTCGAGCACGGCTGACAGTGTTGGCTAGAATGTCACAACAAGTTCCAGGACTGGTCTTCGTTCGGAAATCTGTTGCGAATGTTGCCTTCTTGAGGTTCTATATTTGTTTTGTTGTTGTGGTGGCGAGAAACAATTGAGCTGGCGGCAAGCGATTACCCCAGTGCTGTGAGAAACAGCCGATTTTACCACGTTTTCGTATTGTGGAAACCAAAATGCTGAGTGAATGGACGAGAATGAATGCAGGTGCAGCTGGAATGTTAACGAGAGTAGGAGCTGCCGGTTCGTCGCTTCTCAGGAAGAGTTACGAATGACCAATGGATCAGCTACGAAACGAAATACCAAAAAAAGGGAGGCAGCGACGATGATGAGAGATAAACAAGAAACAAACAACTCCTTTAAACAAAACGAAAAAAAAAATCCTGGATCCTTGGTCACGGAGAGGAGGGGTTGAGGATTGCCCAATCCGGACAAATGATGCACAATGGATCGAAGGCTGTTCAGTGGGTATTGTCCCTTCTCCCTGCAAGCTGCCAGGTACAAACCTTACGCGGATGTAACTCCAGCGAATCGAATGGCCAACTGCACCTGTTGTGTGCAGGAGCCGGTGCAAGGTTGTGCTAGTCAATCAGCATTGCCGAGATGAGACATAACGCTTTTCGTTGGAGCTTGGATGCGCTTCCAGGGAAGATTGGGGAGAAGGTGGGATGCCCATGAGGGCCATGGAGAAGTTTCACAAAAAATCTCCACTATTGCTAATCTCCGTTGTGGACGCGGTTGCATAAGCGAGGTTTGTGAAAGGTCGAGACGGTGGATAGGAGACGCGTATTCAGGGGTTAACCTTAAAGGATTGAACGCTTTGAGAACTTGTGATTGCATGCTTTTCTTGATAATGGCCGTGCATGCCAACTTTGCAAACTCTTTGCGAAATTGTATTCCACACCTCGTTTGATATGCCCAATTCGAAAACAACGAAGCAAGATGACAATCCAGCAAGATCGGTCAAGTGAACCATCAAGCCGTACTTGTTTTGAAGACCCTTTTTTTGGTATCGGCTAAACAACTTAAAAGCGGCAAGCGAGGTCTCAATGTCACTCAATATTTGCTCCCAACAGATAGGGTATATCAAAACAAATTAATCTCAGAATAACCATCCACCATCAACAGTTCAAGACATACCAATCTGTTAGAAATTTGCAACAATGGGTAGCTTGAAAGCACCCGAGTCCACCCTGCCCTACTGGCAAGTCAACATCGCCCCCAGCGAACGTGAAGCCGACTGCCCACTCTTCCTCCAAAACCTCAAACCCAAAGAATGCGCCATAATCGGCACACCAGACAGCGAGTATCACATCTTGAGCTGGGCCGAAGTCCGCCAAGTAATCGCCAGTAACGCCCTCGATGCCTTCCAACGCATCCCGTCCGACCTTCGGCGGTACCTGGCTTACAGCCACTACCTGAAGGAAAAGTACGGCAGTGTGATGAACTTTGTTCTCAGTGCGAGACTGGCTTGGACTGAGCCGATTCTACCAGATGGCAAGCCGTTCGAGAAGGAGAGTGATGTAAAAATTTTGTGGAATGATTGGCCGTATGGTATTGATGCCAAGATCGTGCATTTGGTTGTGTGGACAAAGTTTGTTCTCGAAGATGATCCAACGATTGATGATTTGACAGATGAGGCGAGAGCGATGATTGAGGGGTTTGTGGGGAAGACATTCAGGGATGTGGTGGGTGCGGAGAATGTGAGCTCTCATTTTCAAACTCTGTGAGCTTAGAATGATGAGAACTGATGAGTAGCAGGTTATCTGGTTCAAGAATTGGGGAAGCTTGAAGTCTATTAAGGCAGTCGAGCATTTTCATGTCATGCTCTATGACCCAGACCCGGAGTTTGTGAAAAAGATTACGAATGGGGATGTGCCACTGAGTCAGAAAGTTTGAGCACGTTCGCATTTAAATAGAGAGATACCTGGAGTTTGGTGATAGACTAGAAAGTATCGTTGCTAGAGCTTGTGTTTGGTCGACATGGGATTCATTATCCCACAATTCAAGAATTGACTGTATACTTTTAAATCATAATCTAATACAACATAGAACAACATGTTGTCTTTGGAGGTGACTCTCCGTGGCCTAAAACGCCAGATATCCATCCTTGAACCTCTAAACGCCTCGCTTCCGGTAATCTTGGCATGCTCTTTTTTCAGTATTCCATTGGGACACCCAGCCCTTCTTCCCTATCACGTCTTAGAGCTTCATCACGTTCATCTTGCTCCTCCCTGATCTTGTCATCGTAATAGTCCTTAATCCCTGCGAGATCGGGCGGGATAGCTTTGCTTTGAACACTGGGCGCTCGTTCCACGAGTCTTAGTTGCTCTGTAATAGATTGGATGATTTCTTCAACCTTCTTCTTCGTGTTCTTATTAGGTCGAGGGTCGCCAAGAATTTGTTCAAGCGTTGGGAATATGGTATCATGTCGGAAGTGCGAACGGTATGGTGTATGTTGAGGAATGATCGGGCTTAGTGTTGCATCGCAGCCTATGGCAATACTGGTCTCATGTGCCCACGCTCTTGCCACATTTCTGGGAGTGTAACCGCCGCCGCCAACCAGCAAAAGAGGGATTCCCAAAGACTTGCAAAATGCTATACAAGCCCCATGACCTTGTACCTGTACATTGAACCGTCCCAAACGGTCTCCCGCCAGCGAGTCAGCACCGCATTGAAGTACAATAGCCTCGGGTCTGAAATGATTTTTGCACATCGAAACAATGGTTGTGAAAAGATAGATGTATTGCTGGTCGTCGATCCCATCGAGAAGGGGAACATTAATGGCATGGTGAGCTCCTGGATTACCCTCGTCTGTTGGCCCGGTTCTGTCGAGGTCACCGGTGCCAGGAAAAAAGTTCATGCCGTCGTATTTGTGAATCGAGAGGGTCATGACACGATCAGTCGACCAGAATGCTTCCTCCACACCATCTCCATGGTGTACATCAATGTCGATATATAACACTCTCTGATATGTTCTCAATAGCTGCAGAATGGCCAATGTAATGTCGTTTACGTAGCAGAAACCGGATGCTTCAGCCTTCTTGGCGTGATGCAGACCACCCGACCAATTGATGGCAATATCAGATTCGTTGTTGCAAAGCTTCCGCGCTGCATCAATCGATGCACCAGAGTACATAGAGCAGTAATTGAACAAGCCCTCGAAGATAGGACAGTCCGAACCACCAAGATTGAAATCCTTTGGCGTATCATCATCTGGCAGCACCACTTTGGCAGTCTTCAGGTAATCCAGATATTCCTCGCTGTGAAAGTCCTCTAATTCCTCCCTCGATGCTTGACGTGAGACATATGTATCCATACCAGCGTGCATTCCATACGACATGATCAAGCTCTTTGCCAGAGTCAATCTCCAGGGCTTCATCGGATGCGCATGTCCGAAGTGGTGCTTTTCGATTTCGGGATTAGAATGCCATGATACTGTGTAGCCTTTAGGTCGCACAATACCATTCTCATCGATTTGTTGTCTGACCTTCGCAAGCAGGCTTGCGTTATGATGGTCGCCGTGTTGACTGAGTGGCTCCCAATATTCCTGGACGATGCCATTCGAAGAGACCACCATCTTGCCTAGATCCGGTGCTCGAACACCACACGAATAGCACCTATTTACCCCGGGGGCCCAAGATTATTTCGAGGCAGCCGATAGCTGTTGCGAGAGTTCGTTCTTGACAATCCTTGTCTGTATGGGAAATTGCGCGTGTTAGAGAGAGTTGTACAGACAGTCGTAAAGAGCTAAAGAATCGATCTGCAGGGTAGGCGCAGGCCCAGTCGCGGTAACTTGGGGTTCGAAGCAAGTGGAGGCAAAAGCGAAGATAGCTTCCTGCTGTTGACGGAGTCGCATTCGACGGATGGTTATTGATGGGTCGGAAAGATGGAGTCGTGCCGTCTGAGCGTATTCTTAATCAGATTTGGAGTGACCCAGCGAAATGGTAAGTCGTCGGCGTATATGAGAGGCGAATGGAGATATATTTCTTGACTTCTCCGGGATAAAGTGTATGAGGCTCCGGAAACTGGAGTCCTTCGAGAACCTCGTGTATCATTAGCGTGCGGCTAGTTTGTAAGCTAGCGCAAGGCTGGCAGATCAACCCTGCATAGTACAGGAGCACGAGTAGTAAACTTCTCGCTCGCCGCCTTCGCTCCATCCGTCGGCGTCATTTCACCATCAACCTCGTCCCTCATCTCGTCTTCCCTGCCACCCAATTTTCATCCACCACCCCGATCAGGCCAGAACCTAACCTCATAACCTAATTCTATCCGAAGAAGGAAAGCGCGCGTAGCAGAGGCACAAGCATTATAAGTTTTTCTCGAGGTGAGCAACGACTGACATGCGACATTCATTCATGACATCTCCAAATCTTCATCTATTTGGCGCATCGTGGCAAGCCCTCGCCATTAACAATCATGCCCAGAGACGATCTCTCCATCGACTTCATCGAGCGACCTGGCAGCAACATGGCTCAAACCGAGCAGATGGACGCCGCTCAGGTTCTTGATGAATGGACGAATCGAGCTGCCAATCTCCCCAACGAGATTCAACATTTTCAGGAGGAGATCGAACACAAGGACAGGCAGCTTGCAGAGTGCCAGGCCATCATCACAAAACACGATAACCAGATCCAGAAATGGATACGCCAGAACGGAAGCCATACTACCAACCCCAAAGAAGAGCAACTGAGCAAGATCATACTGGCGAACTTTGACAAGGCTGAGCTCCTGACGGCCGAAAAGGTGGCGCTGGCGCAAAAGTCGAAGGCATTGATGGATAAACATCTCGGCTGGCTGGACCGTGAGATCAAGACCTTACAGGACAGAGGAGAGATGGCCAACGACCCAGACCTCCCTTCAACCCTACGACCCCAACCTGCTGTTCGACATCCAGCACGCCCCGATCCCAGTACTGCAACTATGCCTTTGACACAGATCAATAACGCTTCCACGGTCCCACGACTGCCCCGACACCCCAATCAATATCCACAAGCGCCCTTGATCCCACCACACATGCAAGCTCAGACACACAGCCACACATCATCATCAGCTCCTGCGACACCAGCTTCCGTTACACAACATCAGCGAGCCCGCGAATCGTCCCTAGGTGCTGCGGTGAGAAAGGGCCCGCGATTGACAGGCG
The DNA here is from genome assembly GCA_020747065.1 of Cadophora sp. MPI-SDFR-AT-0126. NCBI lineage: Eukaryota > Fungi > Ascomycota > Leotiomycetes > Helotiales > Ploettnerulaceae > Cadophora > Cadophora sp. MPI-SDFR-AT-0126. The sequence continues at coordinate 1,993,128 of JAGMVK010000003.1, read as the reverse complement.
GTCTAGGACCTCTCCCACCCAGCAATCTTGCAGGTCGCGCATCTTCAAACGGACCAGGTACACCGGGAAGAGGTGGCACACCCGCAACGGCTGGAGTCAGAGCTGGAAGCGCCGGACCACGAGCATCGATAAAGACTGGGGGCCACAAGAAGACAGCGCCACAAGGAAGTAGACAGAGCGGACAACCACGCAAAGCCATCAACAAGAAGTCAAATCTGGGTCGCGTCAAACGAGCAGGCAACAAGAACTCCCCTTCTACAAACGATGACAGCGACGGCGGCTCAGGGTCTGAAGATGAAGACGATGAGGCTGCCACGCCACCCAGAAGAGATGCCGATGGAGATGATGAAATGGGCGAGTTGGACGATGAAGATGGAGCAGATGATAAGAAATACTGTATTTGTCAAAGCGTCAGCTTCGGTGATATGGTTGCTTGCGATAATGAGGCTTGCACGTTGGAATGGTTTCACTGGGGCTGTGTAGGTCTTAAGAGCGAGCCGAGTGGAATCTGGATTTGCCCTGTCTGCACCGAAAAGGCAAGGCAAGAGGCCCAAGGAAAGTGAGGTTGCGTGGGCAGGATGGTCTGTTTTAGCGCGGCGTTTGGTTTGAGGGAGTGTCCATGAAGTGGCGCTTGCGGAGTACGCGGTACAGGATCAAAGCCAAGGAAAACTTGGTTGCAATCTAGGTCTTACGTTATGAATAGGAATCGTTAATTTGATATTCTAACTCTGGATATCATTTCTCGTTCAGAGGTAAAGGCGGAACCAAATCAGGCGAACTCCTCATATACTGCCGCTTTTACGCTGCTAGTCCAACCCTCAAACCTTTCATCTCATCTTTTACAGATGATGACGGATGATTTATCCCATTTCATTCAGAAGTGACTCGTGATGTAAACTAGCAGTATGAGTTTCCAGTCAACAGAGTCTCCAAAGATTGCTCCTGCTACTACCTTCTTACAAAATAAAAATTGTGCCTAAGTATCGCAGCTCACTCATCTGATGCTGCACCTTCAACAAAGAGAGCACAGTTAAAACTCCACAAATTGGATTCCGTCCTATCTTGGTTGTAATACTAATTACTGTCTCACTGTACTATTATTGCATACATCTCACATTTCCCCTGCAATGGACATCTTTACCCCACAATCCAGTGACGCAACGCAACCTTATTTGCGAGTGAAAATGCGGTAGCGAAAACCCCTCCATCTCAACTTGAGCTTTGATCAGACCACCGTCCTTGCCATTCAAGCTTTAATTCCTTTATTCCTGCTTCTGATATTTACATTTGAGTTAGCTCCCGCTAGCACACTTGTTCAAGTGCCTGTCGTCTGAGCCACAATCGAACGATATCGAAGCTCCACAGATATCAACTCGAAGCTCATCCCCTCAAATCCTCCAACATCACCACAACACTCAACACATCCCCTCAGAATGCCACCCCTCCTAACCCCCTTCGCCCTCACAACCCTAACCGGCGATCCACACACCCTCATCTCAGTTTCCAACCTCCAAACCACCCTCCCCCTCGGCACCGACGCCTGGGGCCGCCCCCAAATCCCACAACCCATCCTCCTCAGCTCACGGATCTCCCTCGAGCACCCATTCACCAGCGCCTCATCCAGCGACACCGTGTCCCCCTCCACAATCCACTACGGCACCCTCTCCAAAGCCATCCTCGCCGCCTGCGCCGAATTCCGAGATTTCTGCGCTGACGAGGTATGTCCCGTGCCGATGCACCTGAGAGCCCTGGTGCAGTTCGTGCATTTCTACCTTACGGGACGGGACACGCTGCCGAGTTTTCCGTGTCAGAGTCAGGTCGTTGAGGGGCTTTCTGGCAATAGTAGAGGTAGTGGTCTTGCTCAGGATAGTGCGGCTATTGAGCCTCTCCTCAAAAATGTGGCGATGCGGCTGTTTGAGCTGGAGATTCTATTACCGAAAGCATCGCTTTTGGGAAGTGGAGTTAGTCTGAAGGGGAGCTTTGGGTATGAAGTTGGGAAGGAGGGACCGAGTGCTTACTCGATGGTTTTGAGGTTGAGGGAGTTGAGGGTGCCGACGTTGGTGGGTGTGAATCCTAATGAGAGGCTGGCGAAGCAGATGGTGTATGTGGATGTGGAGATGCAGAGGTGGGATTGGATGGTGGATGGGTATTGTGCTTTGGAGGAGGTGGTTGTGAAGGTTTGTTTTGTCTCACCCTCCCTTTCTTTACTTTTCATCCCTCTTCTCTTTGAGTAAATGGATATCGTTATTTCACTTTTACAGAAATCCAGACTAACACAACCCTCAGAGCACCGAAGAATCCAGCTTCCAAACCCTCGAAGCCCTCGCCCAACACCTTATCGCTCGCATCATCCAATACATATTAATCCCGCACTCATCCTTCAAGTTCCTCTCCCCTTCAACCCTCCCTCTCCCCTCCTCATCCACTCCTCTCATTCCTCCATCATCAAGCAAACCTCACAACCACCCCCGCATCAAGATCTCACTCTCAAAGCCCAGCGCCGTCATATTCGCCGACGCACCGACTGTGGAGATGGTGCTTGATTCCGATCCGGAGAGTAATGAGGTGGCGAGGGGTGTATGGGAGACGGTGGCGAGGGAGGGGGTTAGGAAGGTGCCGTTTCCGTTGAATGGGAGGCTGGATGAGTGGATCCAGGGGGAGAAGAGGATTTAGATTGGTGAAGGTCTTGAAAGGAAGGGGAGTTCTTATGTCTGACGTAGGGATAGGGAATTGGGAAGTCGTCAGAGTGTGTGAAGTGGAACCCTTCGAACGAAGCATGATAAATGGATCATTGATTCGGGTCGAAATGCCTCTTAGCTGGAAATCTCGGCGCTGTTGACCATTTTGAAAGTGATGGCTCGAAAGAAAATACAGAAGCTCGCCTAAAAAGGGGCACTCACGTTGTGCAACACATCACTCGCTTCAGTCACCTGTATGCCATGTCTCAAACACAACCTCATATATGGATTCTGATTTCGGAATCTAGCTAGATATATAAGCAGCCAGAGTGGCTAATAAATTGACACAAAGACCACCAACTGAAACATTCCATGCCGCCACCAACAGAACTCCGTGCTCCGTGCTATGCCAAGACGACAAATTCCAACCTTATACGTGCATTTCATGTCCAAGGATCTCGATTCAGATCAAAAAAAATCGCACCCAGCGCTCCTCACAATCTCTCAGGACTCTCAGCACCAGGCATGACTGTCTCCCTCGTATGCTCAGCCTCAACCTCCAAGGTCTCTCGTCTCATCTGATACGATCTCACCCCAACATACACACATAGTGCTGTCCCAACCGTCAACGCACTCCCGAGTAAGATCAGATTCACGGGGATGGGGTTGCCGTTAAAGACCTTGTGGAGTAGAGCATCGAGCCCGCTTTGGCTGAAGTTGAAGAGGCCGGCAAGACAGATGATAAGGCCGTAGACGGTCCCGAAAGTGCGGAACCCAAACACCTTTGCGGCGAAGTCGGAGACAGTGGTGTAGTAGAAGGGGCGGTAGAGCACGAATAGCGAGACGTTGGCGTAGGCTGCCCAGGTGTATGGGAGGCAGCCTAGGACGCCGATGGTGGTGGCGATGGTAACGAGTGCTGAGAGGACGAATGTGGTGCTGGTGTTGTCGAGGACGAGACCGATGAAAGGGATTGAGAGGATGCCACCGAGAGGAAGAGCCACGTCGAAGTAGGTATTGATTTCTACCGCTTTTTGGTAAGACCCGAGGATGTATTCATATTGAGGACGGATCGTGGCGACGAAGTAGTTGATGCGGGTCATTTGGATCATGGTAAAGAGCGTGATGAGGATGAACCACGGAGACAAAACTTGCTGTAGCACGGTCTTGTTATGCATAGCTCCCCAGACACCAGAGATCCTGTTCTTATGCTCTTCTTGCTTGAAGTGCTTGGCTCCTGATTTCGAGCCAATGAGATCGGTAATCTCTGAAACGACCGACTGACGGTGTTGACGATGCTCCTCGCGCAGGAGAGCCGTATTCTCGTCGACTTGGTCCTCGAATACATCATCTGCGTCCTCTACTTCCTTCACCAACTCCCCAACAGTCTTGTACGATGCCTTCGGCATAAGGACTAATTGGACAACCAGAATGAATGCTGGCACGACCAGATATAGTAGGAAGAATTTCTTTGGCCAGAAACTACCATTGCTCCACTGGTACAAGATTCGATACACGAGGAAGATCGCACTAGACGAATCGAACGCTCCGGTGAGCAAAGCCAGAATGAGGCCAGAATGTTTTGGGAACGCGTTGGACAATTGGAACGAAGAGATGAAGACAAATGGCCCGCCAAGAGCCAAAAACAGATAGCCAGGTATGTAACCATCAAAGGGCAATTGCCATGCGAATGCAAAGAGGACAGCTCCAATTGCAAGCAGGAAACTTCCTATCACTCCGCATATCCGTGGACCGAAAGTATCGAGAATAGCTCCTATGGGGAGCGCTGCCACATTCGTCCCTACTGCAGCGACAGTAAACATCAAATTAAGATGCAATTCCTGGGCATAGCATGTCCTAGCCCCTCGGTCGATTTCTTCTTTTGTGCACAGGTCATGATATACGCCTTCGCGGATGAGGACGGGCTTGAGAGCTGCGTAGCCAAACACAATTCCGGCGGCAAATAAACAGTAGACGACAGCTATCAACACTTGCACTAAACGACCGCACGAGTCAGTGATGGCCTCAAAATCTCGAGGAGGATTACAAAAACCATTGTGAAAGAAACTTCAGGCTTCGGAGGAAACTCACAAATTCTGGTTGATCGAGGAATCTCAAAGGCACTGATGGGATGTACATGCTCGGCCAACGCAGGCGGCGGATCCCAAGCTCCAGGCAGAGGGCTGAAGGAGAGCTTGCGATCTCTCGAAGACGGTGATCCTCCATCTGAGAGCGACCGACCTCGCTCGGGATAAAGCGACAGGGATTCGAACGAAGAAACTCTTTGTGACAAGGACATAATTGCTTGGTCCCCTCAAACACCCTCCTCAATGCAGGACGAGACTCTTTTATATATACCCGTCACCTCCTTCTCGCGCCCCTCAATCGGAGCGGCGGTGCTTTTCGCAGAAGAGCAAATTGAGCAAGTGACCTGTGGAGAAGAAAAAAAGCTCGGGCACAGTATGGCGGGGTAGATGGTTGAATGGCGTCAGCGGTTCAGGGATCGCTGCCAATTGATGATTATTGAGAACGGGCAGCTGGTATACGAAAACGGAATGGACAACGAATTGTATAGGATGGAAAGAAAAGAAAAGATGGGTTCGTCTGTATATATATGTGCAACCAACTCCCGGTCCTCTGTGCAGAGATAAGTAATTCAGTGATAAGTGCTGAGTATTTGAAAGAGAATGGCGGGGCGGGAAGAGATAGAGGCGTCCGCACTAGCGGGGTCCGATTTTTGATCCCTGTGTCGTGCAGAGAGTGAGCGAGTGCAGTGCAGTGCAGTAGCGTCTGCTAAACTCTGCGACGAGAATTTGATAGGCGGGCCGCGGGCGCCATCAGAATTTTTTACTGGCAGGCTCATCAGCTGTGACAGCTTGGCATAATTGCTTTTCGGTCTCCTCCGCTGCTTTGAGGATATACTTGGTGGGAAATTGTTCCTTGTTATTGGCGCTTCCAGCTGCGTCTAGACTTTAGGACCTAATTGGGCCCATCAAAGTTTTCAAGTGGATATATTTCAAAAAAGTTCGTTGTTTACTGATGACCAGGTCACATCCTCCTTGTCGATCATTAAGCGAGGTGCATTCATTGTTTTACATTCTTGGACTATGTTCTCGTGTCTGTTGTTGGAGGTCTATTGTAGGACTTTGAAAAAGTTGGTTCTCTCTGGCTGTATCAACGAGTAGTTCTTGAGTACCTTACTTTGGCAAGGAGAAATTTGCTTGTTCATATACTAACTCACAGCAAAGCGCCATTACGCACATCCCGATCACATCATGCCCCTCGCTCTCGTCTTCTTCGATGATTATTGCGTCAAATCCCTTTTCCTCCTTACATGCTACAGCGCGAGATGTGCACAACCCGCCATGGTAAGCATCGACGAGATAGATGTAATATCATTCTTCCTCATCTATCTCGTCTTATGGAGCGTACATACACTTGGAAGATATCTGGCGTTCTGGGAAACCGCTTTAACGTTTTGGGAGGGCCGAAAGGATGGTCAACAGACGATCGATTGGGCGAGTGATACGTTGCTGCTGTATGTATCTCTGTTGGTATTAGGTTGACGAGGTGCCGAGATTCCGACGCACATGGTGACTATACATTAGTCCATGCGGTGATTTTGATTATCTTGTTTTTTTCTCGTTACGCTACTACTATCTATCATACAGAGCATTAATATGCCATCTTTTGTATGTGTATGCAGTAATACAGCAAATGCAAGAATGATACACGAGAGGAGCCATGTATGTTGCAAGTCAGGACTTGAAGAATTACACGGCACCATCAAAACCACCCTGGCCGATATGGTCGCCCATGTCTCCCATCAAACCGCCGAAGAAATTGTTCTCGCCACCGAAGAAATTACCGTACTCTCCAACGCCGAGAGTCATGCCCATAGCCTGCTCCAATCCGTCACCCATTGAATAGCTGCTGAAATCCATGCCGACCAGATTTGGGTCAATTAAACCTCCGTAGCCGGGGGTTATGGAAGATTGGGCGATGCTGCCATAGCCACCAAATTGCATCTGCTGCCACTCGTTGGATGGAGTGAAGTTACCGATGCTGCCAGAACGGGATTGGCCTCCAGAATTACCGGTTGCGACTTCGCTGAGAAGTTGGAGAGGTGTATTAGATGGGCTGTAGCTGGACTGTGGACGTTGTCCATTTTGAGTGTTGCTGGTCATAGCTTGTGCTTCGGAAGACGAGTCAGGAGCAGCCGCAGAACCAACACCATTCGAGGGTCCTGCCTTCTCCTCGCGTTGACGATGGAACCAGGTCTTGAGCATAAGCAGAACCATGAGGAATTTAGCAGAGGGTCTGGATTTCTCGTCCTTGGCAGATTTTCTGAAAAGGTCGACCAATCCATCCAAGTACTGCTCAACCTTCATATTGTCCTTATTGATAACCTTGCCAAAGTGACTTCCGGGAGTAGCCGCTGCGAAGTACATCTTGATGAGTACGACAACGGCGTAAGCGACTCGAACGAAGCTTGCAACTGGAAGACAGCGTATTACTTCGACGTCAAACTGCAGGAAATTACCGAAAATTCCGTCAATGGACTTCAAGCAGATGGACAGTGCTGAAATATGAGTTCCGGTCAAAGTCATCTGCTCACCATTCGCAGAAGCGTCTCGAAGGAGGGCATCAGTAAATGGCGGCTTGAATTCCTCAACATTGTGGTCAACATGCATGGCAACCTCGTGCATATAGAGATTGACGACATGCTCAGTCACTTGTAAGCCAGCTACGCAGGGTTAGCACCATGTTGGTATTGACGTACACCAGGAAACTCACGAGAATTGGACTCTGGAGGAATTTGGCTGACCCACTTGTCCAACTCGATCTCAAACCCCTTCAAGGCGTACTGGACTTTTGGATCAGAAATATTTACCGTCGCACCTGGGTCATCCATAGAGAATTGAGTACCAATATCCTCTGCAATATGCTGGCTGCGAATCCAGTGACAGAAAGACTTGTCGGAAGGGAGGGCATCCGGTGAGGTCTCCAGGACGTCAATACACTCGGCCATGAAGGATGTCCAGCGAATCAGGTTTGGTCGACGGAGGCCCATAGATGCATTGCAGCAGAGAAAGTAGCACGCAAGCCAAGTTCGTCTCGATTCGACACTCTCGGCATCTGGGAAGGGAGTTCGGCGCCAGGGATTATCTCTGAACAAACCGGCAGCTTTGGTCTTCTGCAATTTGCTCTTCTTATTCATACCAATGTCAATAGCCATAACGGCTGCAATATGAATCAATTGATAAAACTTGAGTTCCTCGAAATGCTCTGGTGGCCAGTACCAAAGACACGATATGATCAAAGCTTGGATCAACTCGATAGTCTTGTCTCCATTGCAAATGATTCGCTCTGCATAGATATTCATGACTTCCTTTGTCAATGTTCGTTGTAAATCTGGATAGAGAGAGCCTGCACCAGCACTAAGGATGGCCAAGAAGAGGATGGGTTTGGTCTTCCGGATTTCTGCTGCGGTTGTGCCCTCCGGGAAAACAACAGCAGGCATGTGCGGAGCCATATTCTTGACATAATGATTGAATATCTCAGCTGCTGTTTCTGCAGTTGTGAGGCCTCTATCGATAATATCCATATACTCATGAGTTGGTGCTGGCTTCTGAGCTTCCGGATTTGTCGTCTGGAAGTATCCAATTACTTCTTGAGCCTGCTTCTGCATGCTGGTCGAAGCTGGTGTTGAGGACTCTGAAGTTCCCAAGTGAGTATCAAGCTTTCTCTTCTGTCCAGCAACAACCATTGGTGGCGCTGATGACTTCTTGTCGCCTTCAGGTGCTTTCGGATATTGCCATTCATCAGCGCGAACTTCTGAACGGGTCTGAGTATATGGTGTTGAATATCCTCCATTGGTAACCTGCTGGTATGGATTGTGTGGAGCTTGACTTTGCATTCCATTGTCGACGCTTTGTGCAGCGATTGCAGTGGCAACGGCAGGGCCAGCTCCTTGTGCCTGAAGAGTAGCTGTCAAAGCATTAATCTTCTTCTCCAACTCCGCAACCCGACTATCAGTCTTCTTCTGACGTTTTCGACTTGGAGCGGTGATGACGCATTGGCGATTGGCCTTCGCACATCTCTTACAGGGTGCTTCGGGATTGTTGAAGTCGGGTTCGCAGCGAACTTTCAGACCTCGACAAGATTCGCAGGCTCGCGATCTCTTTGGATCGTTCGCATCGTTACCGTCTTGTGAGCCATTCCCACCACTGGGACCATAGTTTCCACTGGCTGAAGGTGGAGTGTTGAAGATGTTGGAAGTTTGGTAGGGGGAAGCAGCTGGTGACCGAGAAGGGTTCGGGGCAAGGGGAGTATGCAACGTTGGGCTTGTTTGCTGCTGCTGGCTGTACGCATTTGCGTTTGCGCTCGCATCTCGCAGTCTCGGATCGAGGCTCTGGAGATTGTTGTCCATCGTGTCCAGGTCGTCGGTGTGCGGCCGTCAATATCGGAACGGAGGTTATTTTGTTCAAGTTGGCCGCGGTCGCAAACTCCTCGCAAGACTTGGTGGCGCCGAAAAGGACGTCCGTGCATTTCTTGACTACAGCAGAGTTGCACTTCACTCTTGTCATTATCCCATCACAACGATGAGATCTTATGTTCTTTTGAAAGTCTATCATAAAATTACTGTAATAGCAAAATGATTGAGACTTGCCTTTCGAATAGAATGATTACGTACCCGCATTGCCAATGCTCACTGCACGTTTCTTCTAAGTGAAAGTCCTGCATCTATCTGATTGGTCTCGAGCAACCAAGTTCACCTAAATATCAAATCCCGAATCGGCCCAAGAGAGAATTCACAGAGGTCTTGCATTGAAGTTATTTAAGAACACTGGCCATATCATACACCTAGCTCAGTAGATTCACTCTTCGTTATTGTTGAATAAGTACACCATCTCCAAAATGATAACGATTCCTGATCTGGCTTTCTGGACTAGCAAGCTCTGCCATGTAAACAGGCACCAGGAGGTAGTCCAAGCGAATCCCGACATAGCATTGTGAATTACTACAGGATGAGTAGGAAAAATCCCATACTTGAACCCACAATAGGTTTCTCGCAGTGAGTGTCACTCTGGGCGCTAGGCCGGTAGATCATGAGTAGGCTGACAGTGGGTTGTCCTACTGCCAAGAAGGGTATCTCTCTTACTATCAGCTGAGCAACGATTCGTAGAAGAAGAGTTAAAAGACCAGTGAAAGTTTGAGGCCCATTGTTCCATGACTTTCTGTAGGAATGAGTAGCTGAAGGGATGAGAATATAGCTAGTTCATCTCACGATTCTTGTCAGCAAGGTCAGTCCGACCACATCAGAAAGTTGAAAGCACTAAATCACATCAAGATAATCTAAACAACGGGTTCGTGCTTTGACAAGTAGTTTCTCGGAGATTTGAAGGTCTGATTTCCCAAGACTGCACTGCATTCTTATCGTTCGCCAAGGGAGACCCCTGGTGTCCTTGATAAGGCGGGACGGCTGGGGCTACCGGCGGGAAGTCAAAATAACTCGAGCCTTGTCTCATTGATCGCGTGCAATCAACAGTATTGTTTCTCCCTTCTGTTACCATCCCAAATGTCTGCAGGGCAACTGTGTTCGATCGGAACATCTGCCATCTACCCCTTGGTTGATTGAGAGTCAGGGGATCCGCCCTTGACGCCACTGTCGCTGACAAACAACCACCCTGCGGCGGTATATTGCCCCTCATACATGGCCAGAGGGATGCTGGAAAATTGAATCACGGCCTGTGCAGACTTGCATAGGTAGATATTTTCCTCTGATCAACACCTCTATATCATTGCTGATAGTGTCTAGCATGTACCATACCTCCCCAAGCTCCTTGAGCCACACAACCACCCTCCTACCGCTGGCTTTCTTCTTAGTCGGGACAATCGTCTGAACCATTCTATCATCACCTAAATGAAACAAATTTGTGTCATATAAGGCTTTCGATATCGAGATATTACACTTCAAAATAAAACTCGTGGGGTGGAGGGTCGCAGCTTCCTTCGTGTCGCAAACATCGATACCCTTCCCAGCTTTCGGAATATAACCTGCCTGGTGGCCCAAGTCTCATAGAGACAGCTCAGGTTCTCGTCTTGGTAAAAATACACCTGCTTGGCGGGTTGAGATATAGCGATTGCAAGCTCAATATGGATCCTCGAACGGTGTCCACAGGTTCTTCCACTACGAATAGCGCCTTGAATGAGCGTCCTCTTCCTCCTCTACCAATTTCGGATGCGGATAGTGTGGTAAGCGGAGAGATGCCAGGAGATAATTTTGTTGACCCTCATCCAAGACAACAAGAAAGGCATATGGAAAGTGCTGCTGCTGGTAGTGCAAATCCATCTCTAGGAAGCATTCATCAAGATTCAAGCGATAGGGTTGGCTCATCAGCGGTCCTACCTGCTGAGCTCGAAAGATTATCATTGAGAAATCTCGAAAGTCCTTCGCATGATGACCCAGATCCCGTAGTCAGCTCACATTCTGAACAGGAAGAGACATCTAGATTGAATCCTGTTCCTGCAGATGATGAGTCCTCAACAGGCGTGGAGACTCAGACGAGGACATCAATCCAGCTTACTGGATCTCCTCAGAATGCACCTCAGGTTCGGAATAGGGACCGCGCACCCAGACCTGCTCGAAATCTTATCCGGAGTGAGAATTCATCAGGATCAGACTCGACAGGGGACTCAGCGATCCGAGAGACAACGGCTACCCGGACTAGAAACAGTCAGCAGAACCTCGACGGAACTCAGAATATGGAGCAGACGCAGTTTGTTGTTCCGAAATGGCAGCCTGATGCCACTGTCACTTTGTGCCCGATATGTAGAACACAATTCAGTAAGCTTCTTCAATGATCTCCGTGCATTCACTAGCCATAACTAACGATCTAAATAGGTTTCTTTGTGAGAAAGCATCATTGCAGGTATGAACTGTAATCCTGTCGTCTATCTAGAAACCGACCCATAGGTGAATTACGATGCTGATTTTCACAGAAAATGTGGCCGTGTGGTGTGTGGGAGCTGTTCTCCTCATAGGATCACAATTCCGTACCAATACATCGTCCAGCCACCAACAGCAGAAGAAATCGGTCCTGCTCCCCGTACCCGAGCCCGGTTTGATTCTGGACGCACTGGAAGTTCACCAGTGGTTGAGAATCTCGGTGGAGGAGAGCGAGTGCGACTTTGCAACCCATGCGTGCCAGATCCGAACGTTGCTCCTCCTCAGGTCCCCGAATCGAGGAACAGCCAGCCTAGACCGGCTCACCAAGGCCACAGCCGCTCTGTGAGTAGTGTAGTAACTTCAAATCAAAACAGAAATATCGGTCACAGCCCGTCATACTCGTCGTATTACTCACAGAGAAGGCCACGGGATACTATGAACTCCTACAACACAAGTAACTCGTCGTACTCCGAGAGAAACTCTCGCTTGAGGCCTGAAGACTTGCAAAGTCGGTCTCGAAGCAGCACGGTATGTTGCTTTTGAGTTTCATTGTGGTTTAGATGCTGATGGTATTCTAGGTCGGTACCAATCGAGATCCGTCCAACATGGTAAGATATCTTTGAACTATTTCCAACTCGGAAGGTGATTTTTCTGACCAAATCCTAGGGCAACTCTGCTTCTGCTGTTGGCCAATGGACAGGACCACAAGGCCGTTCCGAGCCACCTCAGATGTCCTCAAGTCGTCTCCCTCCGGCACCTCGTCCTGTCATCAGAGAGGAAGACGAGTGCTGGATCTGTCACAAGGAACTTCCCTCACGAAATCTTGAAAACTGGGAAAACTTACGAGCCGAGCATGTAAACAACTGTCTTGTCCTGGCGATGCAAGGCCCTTCGACGTCATCATCCCCCTCTCCCTCTCCAGCTCCGATCACCATCCCTTCCCAAATGCCTAGGACTACAACCACTAGGCAAGCCGAGGGCTCACGAACTGCGCGAGTCATACCTGCCGTTGCTCCTCCCATTGCCAATACACCTGAAGCCCGCATGGCAGCTCGAGAGCGTGCTCATGCAGCTGTGGTCCTTGCATCCAGTAGCACGAGCCCCATCCGACGAACTGGCGTTTTCCCATACAAAGCCACAGAGAAAGATTGTATCGATGACGCCGAATGCACGATCTGTCTGGAAGAATTTGAAGTCGGGGAGGATATGGGCAGGCTAGAGTGTTTTTGTCGTTTCCATCTGAAGTGCATCCGCGAATGGTTCGTTAATCGACCTGGACAATGCCCTGTTCATCAGCACGGAGCTGGATACTAGCCATCTGCTTCTTGGCTCGGTCACATCATGTCCGTTTCTCATTACATGTTGGAGTTAGGCTAGGATTTCATGGGAAGGGATCTCGAGGGGGAAGTTTATTGTCATTTGCGGGAGTCTTTTCTTTTGTTCTTGCTGTTCTGTGTTTTCTTTGCATATGCATTCGCTCGATACCACCATCTTTTTACGCACCTCAGTTAGACTACTATTATCAACAAGCAATTGAATGGAATCCCCACCTACTCCCACTCCCGTGCCCTTTTGTAAAGTCATCCAAATGTTATTCCACTTCACAGTCTTGGCTACCATCCTCTCTTCGGATAGACTGTCAGCCCAACCCCGCGGCGGGGTTCACAGGTTGAGATGAATTGACGAAGAGGAAAAAGGGGGGGGGGGGGGGGGGGGGGGGGGGGGGGGGGGGGGGGGGGGAAACTCTAACCGAGCCCAGCAAACGGTGCCGTCCAATCTGCACCCGCCAAAATGCCAAAAGTATGCATGCAGGTGAGATCTGCACAAGCGCTTTCATATCCAGCACCGGAACGTTGTCATGCCGAAGAGTATCGACGTGCAACAAAACATTCTACTCCGTGAAAATTTACGTTCGGGGGATTTGTTTGGTTGCTTGGGAGTCTCGGAGGGTAAGTGGCGGTTTATGGTGTGGAGTAAGCTGATTTTTGGGGCGGCGGGAGACGGGGATCCGAGGAGTGGCTGGATGGGGATGAGGATGGGGATGAGGATGGGGATGAGGTGAGGTGAGGTGATTTTGGTGATGGTGTACAAGAGGCTTGTTTTGGGTCGGGGTTTCTTTCTACCTGGGTTACGTCTCAGGGGATAAGGGTGGGCTGGGTGGAATGGATTGAAGGGGTGAGAATTTGCAGTGGGATTTCAATGGCTTTCTCTAATCATATCCTGTTATTTGGAACAAGGCGTGGATATGATCGAGAAGCATGATATTCAGGTGAGACTTGAACTCAGCTACACGATCTTTAGACTTTGTTGAAAGGATTCTGAAAGCCAAAGTTACTGACCAAGGCTGGCTTCATCCATCTCTTGCGAGATTCTCTTCCACTCCCCTTCATCTGGTGGACTCACTTACCAGTGGTGAAGTCGCATTCTACTTGCAAAATGCCTTACTTACGACAAGTGTGGAGAGCATGACCATGTAGGATAGAGTATCGATGTCCCTTCTTGCAGCTCAATCACGTCCTCTCCATACTGTACCATGATCTGTGGAATCTCTCGTGCATTAAGTTTGAGATTAAATACCTAACATGCAGATAAGCTTGCCTGAATTTAGGCTTCGAAAATGACATATATGTTAAAGCAAACTCAATGAAGCATGGAACGTCGTTGAAAATAGTCTGAACCATGAAATTGATATGGCAGAGATAGCTTCGACAAGCTACGGTGAGAGTTGATGTTTACAGTTGAAGTGAGTAGGCCAACAGACGACGCTTGATGACTTGGAAGACAAGAACCAAGGAATTGTATTTTCCAAGTATTCATTTAATCCAATATTAGCAATCTCAACGTCGCAGGAAATGATTTAAATAAAATTGCTCGAACAAATAACAGACGACAATTTCCAGGAAAATATATCAAGAATACAAGGACGCCTCGCGAATGCTTGTAAAGGCTACTAGCAGCCTCGTAGGCATTTGTGATCTCGGCTTTGAGGAGGACAAACCGCAGATTATATGCTCACAAGCACACACAGGAGGGAAGGAAAACAATGAAGACTCCGAGAAACGAAGCTCAAGAAACAAGATGAAGTTGGTCCCATTCACGTGTAGGACCAAAAGTTGTCAACAAGAAAATATTCGCTTTTGCATGGCAATTGCCCAATTCGGACAATTGCTAGATGCATTTATCCCCGCCCGGATTGCCTGGCGCGAATAACCAAGCCGAGATATTGCTTACAGACTCTCTGCATCACCGTGGCTGTCACTACTGGGCATCAATCTCCAAAGAATGAAGAAAAAACCCCCCACGTGCATAAGCTCCAGGGTATCGCTGGGCTTACGAAGGGAGCTGCATAAAATCCACAGGAAAAAGTCGATAGAGTTGTGGCGTATCGATATTTGACGCCTCTCGAGAGATTAATCCCGAATATGTCTACATTTGTGTCCGTGGGCTTGTACCAACAGGGAAATAAGGCGGTTTGATGTGTTGATGAGTGGCTTGCTGATAGTCCATCCGGGAGACCAGATGAGGATGAGCTTGGAGCACAAAACAATAATAAGCATTCTTTTGCGGCTGAAGCAGGGAGGGCTTGAGCCTTTTTGATACCGTAGCGCCGAACTTTGTACAAAAGTTGTCCGGGAGACTAGTTGTTTTGAACGCTTTCCTTTCTGGATAGGTTTCGTTCTGGACAGATGTCTCGGGTTCTGCTGTGAGATTATTTTTATTTTAGAGTTGGGCCGCTGCAGCTCTTCCCGTGAAGAGCCGTCAAAGGCCAGATCCACATCCACATCCACCCCCTTTTCTGCTGGACGACTGCTCTGGGTCTCACGGGGGCGGCGTCGAATACCGTAATCCACCACCGCTGCAGCTGTTGGTGGTGGGTGGGGATCCCCTCTGGCTGGACAACCTGGAGTGCAGCTCTCGACCATGAAGTGGCTGGCATCTTGCAAATACATTGTTACAAGTACAAGTAAAAAACTTCACCCCAAGATGTCCGGTCCCAACAGAAAGCGGAGAATTGGGCGATAGAAGCAGCGATTTGCCACCTGGGGGGGGGGGAGCTTTTACGAAGTATGAACGAAGAAGATGAGGAATGTTGATAACGTTAGCCTGTGAAGCCGTTGCTGTAGAGGTTGTAGCGAAGCAAAGCACGAAAATGCTGCGGATCAGGCCAGGGAAGGGCAAGGGCCAGGCTGGCGGCCAGCAAGGGTAAAGGGCAAGGTCGAGATTGAGAGCACATCAACCTCCCCTGTTGCCGCCACTTCTGGGCTAGTAGACCCCTCGGCGTCCGCCAGCCTGCCTTCCAGCCCTGGCTTCTTAGCGGGTTGGGACTTGAGAGACAGAAATATTTAATTTCCATAGAGCTAGGTGCCGCCGAGATGGGATGGGTACGGGTACGGGGTTCATACTTAATCAACAAAGAATCCCATCTCGCTGTGCGCCGGCTCTCCTTCCCTCCCTCCCTCTATTATTCCCTCGTCATATTTGGGTATTTCTGAACCAGTTGCCAGTAAGTCGACTAGTCACTCCTTTCGTCTCAAAGGCCCATTCCAATCACCGTCCGCTCTGTCTTTCCTTTCCTGTTTAGAACGAACTGCAGCATCTGCCAATTACGTCAACGTGCCTTCCCAGAAGGATCGCGCTAACCAAGCTTCCCCTCCCTAGAAAAGCTATCCTCCTCCTCGTCGTCCTCCATCGTCAATCAACAGAGAACACAAAAGGCTTCAATTTTCACTCTACCAAACTTCGATACATACACATATTCGGTATGGCTGCTTTGAAGAATGTCCTCCCAGGACATCTGAAGTCCTCTCTTGGCGGTGCCAATGGGGAAGCTGAGTTTGCCAAAAAGCATCATGGCAAGACTCAATCGCATATGGTGAGTGTTGTTTTCCCTTATTGTCAGAGTAGAGCCGCAGATTCACTGCAGACTTGGGAGACAACCGCGGACGCCAGACCTGGTTCAAAGGTGAACTCTTGAGAAGTTGCCAGAGCTGTGAAGATGGAAATCTCGTCGCCTAGCAGGCCTGATTCAAACCTCGAGGATCATACAACTCCCTTCGAAAGGACTACTTCTGGATCAATGACGCAATCATGGAGGACGTTCCTCGCCTCCCAGAGCTCGACGTGGAGAAGTGGAAAACAGGACACCGACATTGTCTCTACCTCCCAGGAATCTGCATCCACGCCTGTCCTGCATTTCCTGGCAGCAACGAGAATCTTCACTATCAACCCGTAGACTTCGCGCCAGGTACGACGATTGTGCCATTGCCCGAGATCAAGTTCTGGGAAACGCACCCAGCATTGCGACCGTCCAGATCGGCAACCCTCCAACCATCAAGAACCCCCCGGCAAGCTCAAGTGGGCATATCTCCTCTATCGTCCCTTCCAGCAGAAGTTTGGGAGAACCCAGCATTCAGGAACAGCTTCATGGAAGCAGCGTTGTCTGCACAACCTGGTCGTCCCCATCCTTCATCTCCAAACATGTCGACCTACCCACGCCCCAAATCTGCAGGTCCTGAAGTGCTCACTTTGGGAGCTTCCACCAAGTCTCCACATCAAGGCTCTCCCGTTCTCGGAGCTTCTCCTGGAGTACCCAAATCTGTCAAGGCTGCTGCTCCGGAACCTTTCTCCCAAGGATCTTCTATTCCCGGCCCTGTTCCTCCTGGAGGCTACGAGCCTGTCAAACTCATTGCCTGTGGAGTTCCCACCAAGTCTTACCTACCAGGAACTCCGGCTATTTTTCATTCTGGAGGTCCTAAGTCTGCAAGATCTGCCGCTCTTCCTACTTCTCCTCACGCACCAGCTATGAACGCTATGGCACAGCTAACGAACAACCCCCAGGCTTTCGAGAATACTTCGACCTCAGTGGCTGCTAGTCAAATGAGAAATGCCCTCAATAACCTTGCAGATACTGTTACCGATCCCACAGAAAAGAAGGTATATTTTGATACACAAATCTGGCTCTAGACTTTGCTAATTGGTTTTACAGCTCTTTGAGACGGAAATGGATAACTTCTTTGCGCTCTTCCGAAGATATCTCAACGACAAGGCGAAGGGAAACACACTGTAAGGCATTGGTCTGGAATATCGAAATACAAGGGCTAATTGAATCAAGGGACTGGGACCGCATTGCGCCACCTGCCGAAAACCAAGTTGTTGACTACAATGATCTTGCGAACTCCGAGTCTGTCGGTTTCTTGAGCAAGCTCGCTGTTCTCAAGCTGAATGGTGGTCTTGGAACCTCTATGGGATGTGTTGGTCCAAAGTCCGTTATCGAAGTCCGTGATGGCATGTCCTTCCTCGATCTCTCAGTCCGACAAATTGAATACCTCAACCGAACCTACGACGTCAATGTCCCCTTCGTTCTCATGAACTCGTTCAACACCGACGATGATACCCAGAACATTATCAAGAAATACGAAGGACACAATATTGATATCTTGACCTTCAATCAATCCCGATACCCCAGAGTCCTGAAGGATTCCCTCCTCCCCGCACCAAAGTCATTCAACTCGCCAATTTCTGATTGGTACCCACCCGGACACGGTGATGTCTTCGAGTCTCTGTATAATTCCGGTATTCTTGATAAGCTCATTGAGCGCGGTGTTGAGATCCTCTTCCTTTCCAACGTTGACAACTTGGGTGCCGTTGTTGATCTGAGAATCTTGCAACACATGGTCAAGACCGAGGCTGAGTACATTATGGAGTTGACCGATAAGACTAAGGCAGATGTCAAGGGTGGAACCATCATCGACTATGAGGGATCTGTCCGTCTTCTTGAAATCGCTCAAGTTCCAAAGGAGCACACCAACGAGTTCAAGTCGATCAAGAAATTCAAGTACTTCAACACCAACAACATCTGGTTGAATTTGAAGGCCGTCAAGCGCATTGTTGAGAACAACGAGCTCGAGATGGAGATCATCCCCAACAACAAGTCAATTCCAGCTGACAAGAAGGGCGAATCTGATGTCTCGATTGTCCAGCTTGAGACCGCTGTCGGAGCTGCCATTCGTCACTTCAAGAACGCACACGGCGTCAACGTTCCCCGTAGACGTTTCTTGCCCGTCAAGACTTGCTCTGACCTCATGCTCGTCAAGTCAGACCTCTACTCGTTGAAGCATGGTCAACTCCAAATTGACCCCAACCGCTTCGGCCCAGCTCCCCTCATCAAGCTCGGTAACGACTTCAAGAAGGTCTCTGACTTCCAAAAGCGCATCGGCAGCATTCCCAAGATCATCGAACTCGACCACTTGACCATCACTGGAGCCG
The DNA here is from genome assembly GCA_020747065.1 of Cadophora sp. MPI-SDFR-AT-0126. Taxonomy (NCBI): domain Eukaryota; kingdom Fungi; phylum Ascomycota; class Leotiomycetes; order Helotiales; family Ploettnerulaceae; genus Cadophora; species Cadophora sp. MPI-SDFR-AT-0126. The sequence goes on along the minus strand of JAGMVK010000003.1, from coordinate 1,974,234 downwards.
TCAATCTCGGCCGAGGCGTCACTCTGAAGGGTACTGTCATCATTGTAGCAACAGAAGGCAGCACCATCGATATTCCTCCCGGATCCATCCTTGAGAATGTCGTCGTTCAAGGTTCGTTGAGATTGTTGGAGCATTAAATGGTCATGCTTGTATGTTAATGGACCGATTTGTTTTGCTGTCCACGGTATTTCATCGCATGGGGCCCGGCTGGGTCATTGGAGCGGTTTCGCGGAGCGCAGATGTTACATACGAATCGGTAGTATTATGCGTTCTGGTCTATAGATGATTCTCAAGCCTGCATTTCGTGTATTAGTCTACTTTAATGGTTCGTTGATCATGCAATCAAAAGGAAACCTTTGTACCCATTTGGTCGATGATTGATCCCAACAAAGGCGTCTATAGATCGTCTGTCTGTCTGCATCGAGTAATTCTATTTTAAGGTACACGTGATATTATGCACCTTCTCAAATCGATATCTTGGCTCAGCCTACAATGGGATGAAGCTGCATCTCCAACATCGTATATTATATCGCTCAATCATGTCTATATAGCACCTCACATATCTCGCATCTGCACACTACCTCTTTGCTCTCACTGTCTCTAAGAACGCCCACATATCACGAAAGTCTGGAAGCCAATCAAACGCAACTATCACCTGATCGACTGTTGGGATTAGGCTTTCGACCAACCATATGACTCTCGGGCTTCAGCCTCATGCCGCCGACCAATCTGGTATGAGTATTGGGAATGATACTTTTGATCGGTGGTTGAAGATTTGCTGGAAGAGGCAGGAGTGTGGTGGTTGTTTGGAGACGAGGGATGCGAAGTGTAGTTGGTGTCCAGCTGTAAGTGTACCCAACCCCTTTCCCTCTTTCTGTGTATTTGCTCCTGTAACCCATGTCTTGTTTCCACGAGCCATCAATGAGTTGTAGTTGGATGAGCATGAGAGGTATGGACTGCATTTCACTGACCGAGCACCACAGTCAGGAACATGCGTCCCCAACCCCTCGCACCCGCAGCTCCTCGCTCCCTTTTCCAACCCAGATATCTGCCCGCTCTGGTACGAGAGATGGGAACTCCGGACCAGTATGCTAGGATGCCACGTCTCGACCATCACTTTCCTGACGTGTGTCGTGAGTGTGCTGTCGACGTTCGTGGTGGTGGGATTGGCCTTTGCAGCGTATTTTCTTGGGAGGAGAGCGAGACGTGCTTGGGTAGGGAGGAGTAGAGTGAGGGGTGAGGAGTGGTGGCGCTTCTGGAAGGGGTGGAGTCAGTGGAGAATTAGACTCGTCGATATTAGGAGCAGGAGGTTGGAGAACGAAATCGAGGATGAGCAGAGGCCGTTGTTGGATGCTGAGTAGGAGGGGTTGGTTGAGTGGTTGTATATACTCGTTGCTTGTATATTTTTGGTGCATTGTAGGTGTCTCGGGATCTGATATGATTCCCTCGCTGTTTATATATCACCGCGCGCTCTGCCATGCGGCATGCAGGTTGTGTCCCTGTGCCTTTAACTGGTGGCCTTAACGGTTTTCTCCATAAAGCCGGACATTAGGGGACATCTCAATGTCTCGATCCGTGCGGCCCGAAGCCAACTTGTAAGAATCGGGTTTGAGTATAGCAATTACATTGTGCCGGGCTTCCCCAGTATTCAACCAGAGCTCACAGGCGGAATGATGGCGACCTCATCGCCCTCTTTGATTGTAAAGTCACTCTCGGCGTCGGCATCTTCTGGGACATCGACATATTCCAAATTGACCGTCACAAGACAGCTCTCAAGCACCTTCATCTTCATGCCATTGTATCTCTCTTCAAGCGTCTCAAAGAGCTTCGCAATTGAGAGAGGCGCAGGAAGATGTTCGGAATCTTTCGCGGTGTATGATCCGGCGGATGCAAAGTACAAGATCTTGAAGTGCCCTGCTGGCACCTTCGCGGATGTCGACATGACGGAACAAGTAAAACTACAAATAAAGACTTCAACTGGTTAGCAAATGCAGCTGTTGAGGCATGTGATTGTGCTTTCGAGAATTTTAGGTTGAGTCAGAGATCTTGGTGATATTGACCACATATCGAGACCAGTAAACTGGCTGATTCAGGTAATACATGCTATTTTAATTCATCATACTAGGGAGGTGATATAGAAAGAGTAGAGAGACTGTGACATACCTATCAAGAAGTGGGCGGAATTGCAATCGTTGTTGTGGTCAGAAGGATGACTGTAATTTATGATGCAAAGTTAAGAAGAGAATTGTGGGCACGGGCCAGGTGAAGTCACGACTCTTCGCGTCGCCTGGATATTTTTTTGACAAGCTCCTGAGAACGAAGTCAAGATCCGTGTAATTTCCACAGCCATTTCTTCCCAGTTATGCTACGGTCTTTGCAGAATCAAAAGCAGATCACTCGGCCTTTCGTATGTTTTCGATGTCTTGCGAAATACAACCTCAATGCGTTCAGCAATAGTTCTCGAAGACCTCGAGTGCGATCTCTGAGTAGAGCTGTAGAGAATGGAAGACCTGGAGATTTTCGGAGGCGGTTCCATGCTGGCCGTGTAGTAAGCTTAATGATAATTAATTTCAAGGAAACGCTGACAAGAATCGCAGACCCGTTCATCAGTAGAAGCCCAGACAGACACCTCTTTGCCCCCAGAACCGCCACCGTTACCGATCCGTGAGCGACTGCGACAATGGGAAATAGAAAATGCCTCACCTCACGAAAACATAGGCCTCTTGAAGGATCAGCCTGTGCCTGGGGAAGTTGGCAATGCTGTTCTCGGAGCTTGCTATGATGACTTTAGCTGCGAAGTTCGAGAGCCCACGATTTTCGCTGAAGACTCCATCGCTCTGGACTTCGAGAGGTTCGATATGGTCGACGTTGGTGACTCGCGGAACTTCTTCTTGCCTGGAGATCTGGTTGAGCTCGTGTAAGTTGGATTTCTTGCCTTGCCTACTATGATGCTGATTCTACAAGCTCCGTTGGTAATCGACAACAGGAGATGGCCATCTACGTTCGCGACTTAGAGCATCAGGCCCAGTTCTATACTATGTCCGGTCGCTGGATAAACCGAACTTCGAGCAAAATCACCTTCTTTGTCCCTGGGTTTGTCGACCCCAAGGAACTCGATGAGATAGTACCATACCTGCCCGATGAGGTAGTTGACTCGACCATGGAAGGCAGACTACAAAGCTTCAACGAATCCGTTCCTATCGGCATTGGACAGCCACTTGTGAAGAAAATGATTGATTTTTGGAATAAGGCCGACTCCACATACCAGAGAGCTGCAAATTATCTCGACGGTGCACATAGAACAGTGGCAGACATGTTCCATTACCAGTATTGCACACTTCAAGAAATCGCTGCTAAGGTCCTCCCGAAGAGCGTACCGAAAGATGAGGATGGCAAGTACGAGTGGCCTATCCTCTACGCTGTCCACCGTTCGATAATGAAGGACGATATAGGCTTCTCGGCGTTAGCGTCTTCTACGGCAATGAGGTCGAATCCACAATACGAGATCAATGGTTTGAGTGAAGTTGATTGCATCCGTCGAGTTGTTGGATGGGTTCGAAAATATACGGATACGCTACTTGGCCAAGGTGCAGCGCGGACAAAGGCTCCTTCTGGATATTCAGAGCTCGTGAATTTTGCAAAAACAGCTCGACGTCTCATCGATCTTAGTCGGGCTAATCGCTCATTTACCTCCCATGGGACAGTTGGGCCGTCGCTGATATCTATAGAACCAGATCAAAATTTCAGACCTGGAACGCCCAGGGAAGCTTTCACTAGCTCTGATATGTTTTTCATCAGATTCCTTGAATCATGGGCGTGCTTGGAAAGCTTCGGGCCAACGTCTCCATTACATGGCGTAGGATCTGCTATTCTACGAATGATCGACCGTTATCCGGATGTGCCTTTGTCTACGACAACGGCGTGGACTTGCCTGCAGGAACTTGGAGCGTTACCCCCGTGGGAAGGAAAATCAACCTTCGAACTCAGACTTCCTTACGCAGGCAGACAAAACGCAATTATGCGTCGTTTACATCCACCAGCGTCCCTTGCTGCAGGGTTCGTAGAAGACAAGCTGGCTGCGATGCGGAAAGATTGGGGCGACACACCCATCTATTGTGTCGACGATGCAGGTGCGCTCGAAATCGATGATGGCTTCTCTTTGGAGCCCACAAATGAACCAGACATTTATTGGGTCCACGTTCATGTCGCCGATCCCGCAGCTCACCTTGATCCGCGGGGCTTGATGAGTCAATTTGCTGAAAGGGTGGCGGAAACGGTATATTTGCCCGACCGAGTTGTTCCTATGTTGCCGTCAAATTATACTCAAGCACACTTCAGTCTTGCTCCCGGAAGACCCTGCTTGACATTCAGCACTAAAATAAACCTGCAAGGGGAATTGCTTGATAGTAAGATTACGCCTGGCATCGTTGGAAATACCAAGTATATGACAAAAGACACTCTTCGGGAAATCACAATTGGAAATGATTCCGTTGAATATGACTTCTATGTCGTGGGAAATCATGAGGCTAAGCCTAAGGCGACTCGGCCTTTACTTAGAAGCGATCAAATCTCCGATGAGGAAAAAGAAAACCTGAAAATTCTTCGAACCATCGGCGAAGCTCGACGAGAAGTATTACGGGCTAGAGGAGGCATCAGTAAGGGGAATCCTAGGCCAATTGTAGACATGTCGTTCAATGGATTCCCCTGGACGAAACCGAAAAATCTTACCGACAGCCTCCAATTTTTCGGCGACCCGGCAATCCGCGTCGGAATACAGAAGTCTAGTGGAAGCTTGCTAGATGGGGACGAGATAGACACTGTGGGAAATCTCATGATCTTGACAGGAGAGGTTGCTGCAAGATGGTGCAGTGACCGTGGCATTCCACTTCCATATCGGATCACTCCCCGGATCCCAGACAAGCAAGACCCTACCGAGTACTATGTGCAGACTCTTCGGCCCGCAGAAGAACAGGGAACAGTTACCGCAGACTTGATGCGCAGCTACTTCTCACTTATTGGAAAAGTACAGCCGTCCACGATCCCGGGACCCCATGTCGCACTTGGCGTGGATATGTTTGCGAAGGTCACCAGTCCTCTTCGTAGATTCGGCGACCTTGTTGCTCATTGGCAGATCGAAGCTGCGCTTTTAGAAGAAGCCAAAACTGGCATGTCACTTGTTGGCAGGTCAAAGGTCGACTTTCTTCCCTTTTCTCAAGCCCAGCTCGATGAAATGCTTCCGCGAATTGCAAGTCGAGAGCGACTCATCTCTAAGTATACGACTGTAGCGGAACGCAGGACACTGCTCCAGCTCGTTCTTCGAGCTTGGAAGTTTGGCGAAACTAAACTACCGGACCCTTTGGAGTTCACTGTACGAAGTATAAATCCAGACACTCGGCTTGTTGGAGGATTGGTCTCAAAATTGCTCCTTGGTGGGCAGATGGGCATACCGGCCAACATTGACCCAGCAGACCTCGAAGTTGGGGATAGATTCGAGGTGGAGCTACAGGATGTCAATGTTTACGCGAATCAGGTACACTTCAAATGCATTCAGCAAATAGAATCAGAGTCGGAAGTGGCCGCACGGCTTACAGGAAACACCAGGGAGATGAAGGCATAACTTTTTGGTTTGTAACTATATGTATATAATTCTACTTTATTTTCCTCTTTGCCACGATTAGAATATGGTAATAAGACTTCCGCCTCGTATGAGTGGCTCATCATTTTCAGATCGAGTCTCCTCTATTCAACGCGGTCACTCCTCGACCTTTCCAATGGGGCATAATCTACAAATCTAGCGGAATCCATTGGATCTTTGGTAAGTTACCTTTCACATACTCTTATCCTTTTGGTACTGCGTTTACAATGTATTTTCAGAAACCTGAGGGGCGGCTTTGGCAATTATGGGTCTTCTGAGCTTAATCGCATTAGCTTGATTTGTAAAAAAGGCTTCAAAAATGTATGTTGCAGTGATTTTGAAGTACTTTCTTTTCGTATTCGGCTTTGCTCGTTTTCAAGAGTCACAACTCGTTGTTGTCTGTTTCTGTTCAGAAGGATCCCTTAGTGTTTACCTAGGATTCGAGATGCGTTTCAGAGGGCTGAGAAGAGGATACAAAGTCTGGACAGATGAATTGATGATACGGAAGGGATCTTGAACGATACTGTCTTTTGTAGGTGAAAGTGTCCACTATTTTTCAGTACTTTGCAACGTGTAGATGCACAGGTGAAATTAACCTTGGCTCCTTGACCCTCGATTTTCGCTTACTCGCTCATTTTCCCACTCACTCAGTTCACCCTCTGCTTGGCATCTGTACCATTTCCCCGCAAGCTGTCAACCCCCGCGGTGGGTGCAAAGGAAAAGCTGAAGTCCAACTCCCCAACCAATTCTCTCACCAGATTGGTAATTCTCTGTGTAGATCCCACTACACACCTCTGCGCTACCTCAATGACAGCAATACTTCGGAACCCAGGTTCATTTACATTTCTCAGATCGAGAAGATCGCTTCCGTCGTCTAAAAGTTCATCTGAGATACGGAAGCTGGTTGGAGTTTGAAGGTATGGCGGAAGCGATTGGCCATTTTTGAGAGATGCTGAGAGTAGGGCGAGAATCATTGTCACTCTGTGCGATTCATGATCGCCGGAATCGCGTTGGGAAGCAAATTGCGCAAGCCAAGGGGACTTGGTATGGGCTGCTGGGAAAGACTCAGAAGCATACGCGATAATGGTAAGATAAGTTGTGACACTGTCTCAAAGCATTAGCTGTATATCTTCCGACAGTTTAGGGGCCAGTGCCGAATCACCGTTCGCTGACTTACTTCTGGACCTCTTCAACGAGCGGTGTGTAGATTCTGGTGGGGAATTCTCCTCCAACCTTGATATCATAAGGCAAATAATCAAGATTTTGCCTCATCGAGTTCAATAACATGACTTCCTTCTCCAAGTATTTTCTCATCGACTTTTCAAGTTTCTTCTTCGGACTCGACAATAGACCGACATCGCCGCCTTCTTCGCTGAGTCGCAAGTCAACGATGGCGGTAACCGAGCTTAAATATTTAGCGAGGATAAACAAAGAGCCGCCAAGATCTCGACGGAGAACTGAGGCTTCCGTGATTGGGACTGGGAAAATCGTAAAGACGTATGCCACGACAACGCCAGCGCCGACAGTGAGGAGTCTGTAAGGGGCTAGCTTGTATGTAGGGTAGAAAGGTTGTCCGGTTGCGGTAGCCACTTCGAGACCGATGACTCGCACTTGCAGCTCGTATCCTATCCGCTTGTTAGTTAATGTCACCAGCAAGGTCCCGGACCTTTGTTAGAAAGAGAGACTTACCAATAACTAGAACGTGAGCAAGACAGCCTGCCGCGATCGGGATCAAAAACCTGGGGAATTTGGCCACAAAGTAGAAATAAATCATCAAGAAGAAAGGGAAAAGCACAATGACCCCTGCAGTCTTCTGGTCCACGATATACCCTGCGATGATCAAAGTTAGAAACTGCTCATGTCAAGTTGTTGTAGGTGCAACTCTAGGTCGGAGTAATCTTGAGACGCTCGTCTAGGGGGAGAGGGGGCTGCCTGAACAACGTACAGTTAATGTAGGCCCCAATCATACCAACAAAGGTTACCACTAAATTACCCAAAAGGTTGAAAATAGCGCTCCCACTCGAAGGATTCATCCCGATAGCTATCATAATCAAGCACCAGACGACCCTTTGTCTCACAAAAAACTTGTGAGTTTGTCTGACATAGCACATGACTGCGATGCTCATCACTGCAATAGTGACTCTGACTCCGAATTTGACAGAATCGGAGCCTAAGAACTTTGGTACGAGTCGGAGATAATTTCCAAAACGTTGCCATGGAGTTTTGGGTGGGAGATGCTCGGGATCCTTGGATGCCCGAAACGAGTCTCCAAGATATACTGTTTCGAAGGCAGCGGATTGGTCAACATTGGCTGTAGGATCCGTATCTTCGCCACTGACAAGACCTTTGACCCACTTTATAATTGTCCTGAGTTTGGGGACAATGATTCGCTTTTTGTCAAAAGTACCATCCGAAGACTTCGCTTCGGCAAAGCGGACAAGCTTCAGAACAGCCATACAGACAGAGTACAGCAGGAATTCCATGTATAGAATAAAATGCAATCTCTTTGAAGCCAGCACCTCGCGAGCCGCGCTATCTGACCCCAATTCCTCCTGTTTGACTCCTGTTGGGGGGCTGTTGTGGTGTTTCGTTGTCTGGAAGACTGAGCTGAGCCCTCTTTGTTCCGCCCAGAGACGCAAGTGTGCTGATCTTTGCTCTCGAAACTCCTCTATTGTGCGTAGTAGAAAATCGCCAAATCCAGCATTTCCAGGTCGAGGACATGATGAACCCTTCTCAACATCATCGGGTAACGCTACTGGCGCTGGTAGAAACCTGAGAGAGATCAAGATATGCAGGATGCTGTCATCAAGAACTTGAACCATTTTATCGAATGACAAGTGCACCTCCTCAATCATTGCCAACCACTCGTTCCGATCGCTTTCGAGACTGGTTTTAGTGGTTGGACTTGGTGATTCTCGTGCCTCACCCATTGTCTCCACAATTTGTCCAATTGTTGACAGACTTGAGATGGGTATCATAATATCTCGAAGGAATTGGTGAATTTGATGGATGTCTGTTTCGGTAAGGTATCCATACGCCATTTCTCTCTTTGCAAATATCACATCATCTCGAAGCTTGGCTTGCAGAGCAAGGATGCCAGCCGAGGCGGTCTTTAAAGCACCAAGCTTTTCATGGAATACGGCACTTCGGTTTGCTCGAAAACCATCTCCATCGCGGTCTTCAACGTTGGATTGTCCCAGTGGTCTCATACCACACATTTCCGAATGGTCCAGGACTCTGACAAACTCTAGCTGGGTTTTCCATAACCCTCGACAGCTCTGCAAGAAACCAATCACACCACCGAAGAAAACCTTTCTTGAGGAAACCGGAATGATAAATAATGCCACACCTGTAGAGATGGCATGGCCAGTAAGGAAAGCATAGAACAGTTCTTTCGTAAATCTTCTGGCATGAGCGACAGTGGCTTGTTGTGGACCATATGTGAAGCCAACCAATGTAAATATTGTGTAATGGATAGCAGGTATTTTGAGTGATACCCGGCTTGCTCGAAGCGTATTGATGCCGAACATGTTGACCATCAGGAAAATTGCATTGACTACCGAGGCAGATGAGTTGTATCCTCGGGCGACCGAAGGGGGCGCGTCTGGAGGAGTCGTATGTTGTCGGGCTTTGATCCCTGTCCATATTCCCAAATAAACCATTCCACATGCGAAGCAGGTCAAGAACTGATTTCAATGTCAGAACACATGTGCCGTCCACTCTTGATAAAGTGAGGACCAAGTAATGGTGGCGGACAGCCAAAATAAAAAGTCAAACTCACCAAACATAGAAATAAGTTCATCAGATATTTCCCACGAGGCAGAATGGGAACAGTAATGATAGATACGATGATGATAAGGTAACCAAGATTCAAGTAATTGACTGCTACTGAGTGTTTTTGGTAGATCGCCATTGCAATGACTGCAGAAATCGATGGTTTGACCATGATCATGAAAACCTGTGGCGTGATGCCAACTTGCTTCCATGCTCGACCAAGAGTAAATTGCTTCTTAGCAGGCGAAATTGGGTGAAAAGCATTTTGGGCGTTATCCATGTTCAGCTGAAGAGGATATCTGTTCGTGACATCCGGCTTTTCGGTACTGGGATCGACTTTCGTTGAATTCGATATCGCGTCGACATTGTTTTCGCTCTCTGAATGCTGAGACAACGGCATGATTGGCTAGCGATGGTCTCAAGTTCGAGAATTCCCTATCGACATAGAAAGAAGAAGTCTATAAAGGTTCCATTTCAAAGCTGTAAAACTGGTTCACCGTGGGTATTCAAGGAGAAACGGAAGGTCGGCGGCAGGAGGACCATTATACCGTCATTAAAGAAGCGACGCTTTGATGAGCTCCCGAATCTCACCAGCCCTGCATATCGGAAATAAAACAGTCAGAATCAGCCAATTAAGCTGAATCTCGGAGCAGGAAGTGAAGAGCATGCCAATCGCATGCGCTCCAAACCGCATGTTGATGACTGGGCACGAACCATGCAGGGTGTACACTAAGCAGCTCGGAACAACGCAGGCTCATCCACGCACCAAATCCGAGGGTATCACTCGGGACTGCATCATCTTACTGGACGCCTTGTATCGCTGACAGAAGGGGAAATCAAAAAATACGTCAGTCCTGACTGCATGTTCTCAGGATACTAAGACCGTAGAAAAGCTTAGCGGTCTATCCGACTCCCTCGGCCCTTGGGTTCTTATATTTCGAGATGGGAAATTGTAGATAGCGAGGTCTTCGCATGCACTACGTACGTAGTTTTTCATCATCCGACTAATGTTTCGAAGAATCATTCCTGAACCATTACTCGTTGGCATTTTGAAATGTTTCTGCACTGTGAGATCTTGGCGGTTTGTCTTCCCGGTCCTTAGGCTCTCTCGGCCTACAGCCCCCTGGCACTAGACTTTAAGAAGAACCAGCAATAGAGAACCCTTATTTAAGAGGCAATACATGGCACGGAACGAACTGTATTCGGTCAACGACAGTACAAATGGTGCACTTGATAGTTCCTCGCCGAGGCACAGCACATACCAAAATTGTGGAAATCACAAGATGCTAACGGCCGTATCACACGACTGTCGCAAATCTCGGCACTCGCTCCGAACAAGTAAAAAGCGAGCGGTTTGGACTCTCTGTTGCAAGTGCCGATTGACGATTGAAATGACATGAACGATCATAGTCGGAACTTGAATGACAGCGAGTTGTGGAACCTCAAAAATCGACCGGTGTACCTGGACTGGTGATGGGCGCCACTGCACTTGCAGATTCTCTGCTCTGAACATGGCGTTGATCAAGAACTAAGTCTGAGATGAATGATAGAAGAGTACTCTAAGATCATCTGGTGGGTATATTCTCTGGTCGGAGATTTTGATTTGAAATTAGGAAGCCTGACATACCGACAAGTCTGCTGTTGAAGGATTGGTCAGAAGCCAAGGCCGCACATGAACTTGTGACTACGGTCAGAGAATGAGGGAGCAAGTTCAGGGCGATAGTCAGAGTATTGTAGACAAACTAATCGGTTTATTAAACAATGATAAAATCGGAGTCCCTGTGCCGGCTACAAAATGTACCTTCCCAGGTAGGTCTAGTTGAGTGTTCCCCCCCCTTCCCTGCGCGTCTTCCCCCACTTCCCTGCGCGTCTTCCCCCACTTCCCTGCGCGTCTTCCCCCACCCTTTTGCCCCTATTTAAGCGAAGGCTTATGCGAAAGGATGTTTACTTAAGGCAGTTTTCTATAATTCGTCTTCGAAATCCGAATGGAGTTGAAGTGGTATTCGCCACAACTGCTATCTCTGTGTTGCAAATCAAGATGAATTTGTTAACTTTGGATAGATTCATTGTTCAGGCGATGCTCAGGCTCGATCCAAAGTTCTGGCCCACACTGAGGACCTTACGTTGATACGGAACCAGTAGGTGGTCAACACCCCTCATCCCAACAAATTTCTAGGATTATCTTAATCTGTTGTGCTCCAAGACCACGCGCGTCTATTTTCAATGCCATGTCTAATGCGCTCGAACGCTTACGAGTAAACGACGAAGCTCACTGTTCAAGTGAACGTGACCAGGATCAGTCGTTGAAGTGATCTGGAGGTTATTTTCGAGAACTTTCCAGGAATTAATCTTGCAATGATACGGTAGTACCACTAAGGACCAGATACCTTCAAAGAGTTCTGTTGCCATTGACTACACTCAATTGATTGTGTTGGGCGTTTTCAATGGCTAATTACTGGTCCGGGTATCCCTGCTGCCCCACCGGACGTTTTTTTCTCTTTTGGGAAAGTCTGAAGATGTTGCTGTGCCATATCCGGGGTATCCATCAATACATATGGTTTATATAAGTACCGACCAACTAATATCAGCCTCCGGAGAGCGATATTCTCCAGCTCACTTCCTGGTCGTCATATTGAACATCGATACTCATTTTCTCGAGCATTTCGTCGCGGACAGCTTTAAAGTACCTACGAACCCGCAAAAATTCACGAGCTCTAGAAGTATCTCACTGGTGTTGTGATTCCTCAATCATTGCCAAACAGGCGCAACTCGTCAGACGTCTGGGAGAAAAGTTGGGTGTAACACCAATAGGCCTTTTCGGGCAGGGACATTGTCTGGTGATGTGGTTTCTTGGATCGACGACGGCGACGGCTGGGAATTTCCTCAGAGCAGCTGGTATGACTGACTAAGTTTTTGACTTACAATTGCTACTGACACATAATTTAAGGTCCCAACGAGATTCGATGTGTTGCCCGTGAATCTCTCGGATTTTACCGCACTCTCGTTGTCGGCGGAATCTACGAATTCGTTAATACAGTAGACATAAATTCTATCTCCACGTACAATCATGCCTTGAGAAGTTGCATAGGGACGCATGCGCGCTTGAGCGCTATCATCGCCAAAAACGACACCGACTCTCCATATTTTGAGTTTTGTCCTCGAATCGATCTCAGTCAACATGTCCAGTTTCTCGAACGTGATGGTCAGTATGAAGAGTCTGAAGCGGGGTCAATCCAAAGAATACTGCCTGGTATCCTCGACGAGTTTATTCTATCGTCAATACCGTCTTGGAAGATTGTAGTTCTTCCATTTTCAGACTCAAGATGTTTCATAGCATTTGCCTACTCTCATGCATTAGGCGATGGCTTATCGGGATGTGCATTTCACCGGACATTCCTCGACGCACTCCAAGAACAACGACAGGAGTCCAATCTGATCTGCAAGCCAATACGCAAAGCTCTTAGTCCTCCTTTCGACACACCGGAAAACCTTCCAATCTCGTGGTCATATCTTCTTTCGCCTTTTCTTGGACAATACCTCCCAAAATGGCTGTCTTCTCTTTGCGGCTTCAGCTCCGAGATGAATGCTATTACACCCAGCACCTGGACTGGCACGGCAATATTCTACGACGCCGACACACTTCGTACGGGAGTCGAATTGATGACTATCGACCAAGATACAGTTCAAGACGCTCTGAAGCTCTGCCGAATGAACGATGCAAAACTCACTGGTTTACTTCACCAACTAATTCTCGATGCCCTTTCGGAATGTTTACCCAAGCCTCATAAGTTTGACCGATTCGGAGCAGGGACAGCCATCAACATGCGATGCACTGTCGGTGTGTCAAACGATGAAATGGGCGTGTTTGCATCGGGAGACTTCCAAATGCACCTTCTTCAAAGGAACACTTGGGGAGAAGACGGCAGCTTTTCTTGGACACTGGCCAGAGCTATCACGGATAGACTTGCAATCAGAGCAAAAGAAACCCAAGACCAGCCGCTCGGTCTGCTGAGGTACTTGTTCAGCATGCGGGCTTGGACGTTGTCAAAGATTGGGGGTCGTCGAGATGATTCGTACGCGATCAGCAATTTGATGAGTTTCCAGCCGCTGGGGAAGACGGACATTTGTGCTATCAAGGAGATAGTGTTCTGTCGGCCAACGGATGTCGCTGGGGGTGCTGCGCTTTCCATCAATGTTGTAAGCGTTTGTGATGGGCCGATGAATATCACTGTCAATTGGCAAGCTGGGGGCTTGGACTTGGGAAATGGCGAGGAGGAAGTTATGTTCGTCAGTGCTGTCTGTCGACATATCGAAGCAAGGCTTGCTCGCTTGTGCAAAACTCTGCATGTCTCTAAGAAATCGTAAGATATCTGGTCCAAACTTCTGATTCTATGGTTTGATGGGAACTGGGAGAGTTGAAGGGGGAGAATAAAGGGGGGGAACTGGCTCAACATTAATGTCTAATGAAATTTTCTGAATAGAATTTTTTTGCAGGACCTATCTAAAAGAAATCGTGCGCGTTGCACCCTGTGTTTCTGCTTTCTGCAGCTTGTACCTGAACGCCGTGATATGCTCAATGATTAAATAGTACTCAAATGCTCAAAACTCATTCTCTCGCCATTGAATTCATCTGCCATATCTAGCACCCGTAAATCAATCCTCTTGCACTTCTCTTCAAGCATAGATAAATCCTCTATTCGTACCACTGAGCAGCTCTGCGTCCCTTGGCTCGGAGATAGGTAGTCGCGGCAGTGGGTTTGGGTGGAACGACTGGACCAGTAGATCTGGTCGGGTATCCAGAGGAAGAGGGAACTATCACATTTCCTGTGGAGTATGGCTTGTTGGAAGAGATGCTAGTCGGATAGGTACTGGAGCTTCCTGTGGAGTATGGCTTGCCTGAAGAATTACTGGAAGAATGACTGCTGCCTCCAGTGGAGAGTGGAATCTTGGTAGATGTCGAGATCGTAGCTGTGGAATTTCTTGCAGTGTACGTAGCCGTTCGAGGGGGCTTCAAAGTCCAGGTAGGTCTTGCATCCGTAACGGTGGACGTGATGGTTTCGGTTTGCCCATTGACGACCGTGACGTTGATATTAACGATGATCACGGTGATGAAGATGTTGTTTTCATAGATGGCGACGGTGCAGTCACGGTTTGGCGATCCCGTGGGGTAAACCCATACTGAGCTTCGAGATCCATGGTACTCGACAGAAGTGACTATTCCGCGGTCTGTGGTGACATATGGAGGTGGGATATATTGGGCAGGTGTAGTGCTATGAGGAAGAGGCGCCGTGACTGTGACCGTTTGGGTGACTGTAGTTGGATCCAAGCCTGTACATAGAACGTCGATGTGTTGTGTGTACACACTAGCGGAGGCAATGGCGAAGAAGACGGAAAAGGCTGGGATGCTAGAGAACTTCATGGTGGCGAAAATGAAAGATGTCGAGTAATATGAGAGTCAGAGAGGAAAAGTGATTGTCTGACTCGAGAAGGCGAAACTCAAATGATTGTGTCAAAGAAAAGACAAGATAAGAAATCAGGATTAAGGAAATAGAAATTGGAGGAGAACAAATGGTGTGGAGTGATGAAGTTCTTCTGCCAGCGAGGTTGACCACCATATATACCTTACCTTGAGCACTGAAATTTCCCTACAATAGCCCGTCCCCAGAGCTTCTCAATATTTGTTAGATTATGTTGGTTGCATTGACGAGGCGGTGCTCTGCTCTCACAGCTTGCAACTGGAAGCCATGTTATGGAACGAAAATAAATCTCGCGTTATGTGATGTTCCAGCGAGCTCTCGGAGGCTGGTCGGGTCGATTGCTTTGAAGCACTTGATTGGCCTTCGCGCTGTCATTCCGAAGAGATTCCTTTACCACACCGTTGGGTAAGCTGGCTGATGAACTGAAGTGAAAAGTGCACTTAAACTCAGCCAGTGTGGCTGCGTCTTGGTTGTTCGGGCACGCAGCTGTCAGCATTCAAGCCTCCACCGACTATGACCGTCAATACGACGAATGATGTGGACCAGGTAGCAGATACTCAAAATGAAATATTTCACCGAAATGCACCTTCACGACAGCAGGTATCAAAACTTCCGGTCAGCAATATCCGATTTGGGATGCGGTGTATTGCGCCACCAATTGATTTTATCACTGGTGGCAAGCTCCGAGCCTTGCATTGGCTTCAACAATAGCTTTCACACCCATTGGAACAGTCGAAGAATTGAAAAGTACTAGCGTAATGTTTCTGACAAAATTGTAAAATTTACACCGTTTGGAATTGCCAAAGTGCGCCTAAGATCACATATTCTGAGGCAGAAGACTGAAAGAGACGACTCTGTTCATTTAGTAATTGGCTTACTGTATCTTTTGACAGCGAGCGGATTTTGCTGACCCGAGCATAGTCTTGCACAAGAATGAAACCAAAGAAGTCACGAGGAGGAGGCTTGTCTGAAAGACATTTTTGGCAGAGGAGGTCGTCAAGCATGTTGTGGAGGTGTCTCCATTTCGGATATACTAGATCCGCGAGTCACAACCGCAATCTGAGTTGCTCCGCAAACTTGCCAATGACAGACGTGCAAGCACGAAATATAAAACCGTAGTATCCCTATAGTACACAACTGACAAACGCAACTTCAGATTCTACCTTTGGCGACTACGAACCTGAAGACAATGGCGAAAACTGCAGAACTAAGGATCGGGGTATTCGTTCCTGTGGGCGCTCAACTCTTAGATCTTTCGCCTATCGACCTCTTTGCGATGCTGAGTCCAGAATATCTCACAGCATGTACACTTCCTGCTCCTCTAGTCATGCTAGGGACGTCCTCGATGATCCATTACATCGCCCTGCCAGAAACGGGAACGCATGTGGAGTTGACAGCAAGCGCGTTTCTCAAGGTCTCCAAAACAATCAGAGATCCAGAGGTGCAACCAGGAGAACTGAATATAATTCTGATTCCGGGGCCCGATCCGGCTACAATCTTCGGGGAAGACGTCTTGGACTTTGTGAGGGCTCACGCTGCTTGGAGAGGGGAAGATGGAGAATGCATTGATATACTGTGCATTTGTACTGGCATTTACATGCTGGGTCAGAGTGGGATCCTGAAGGGTAAAAGTGCCAGCGGTCCAAGGGCTTTGGTACCTGCCCTGAAAAAGAAGTTCCCAGATGTGAAATGGGTTGATGACAAAAGATGGGTGACGGACGGAAACATTTGGACCAGCGGTAAGCACCTATCCTTGGATTGAAAAAAGCTTCCGGATCCCGCGAGAGCATTACATTAGTGACTATCTTTGTGCTGACACTCAATATAGGAGGTATTACCAACGGACAGGAGATGGTAGCACAGTATATTCGAGAAAAACTCCCTGGGCCAACAGCAGAAGCAATACTGGAAATGGCCGGCGTAGGGGACAAAGGAATTGAGTATAATAGAAGTAACTCTGGCGACACTATATGGTGGCTTTGGCAGATACTCAAGGCTGTCATCGTAAGCAACAAGGGGTCGAAGAAGAAGGAGTCGTAGATGAAGACAGGTACTGATTGGTAATTCCGGATCCTGGAAAGGCGGTTCTCATTTTTGCTACATGAATACTAGTGTGTAATAAAGGATACTGAATAATATGACGGGCGCCATTGCTTCCCATTTAGAGATAGAATTCGTCTGTGTAATAAGAGAAGTATCAAAGTCTGACAAACAAGGACAAAGATGAAGCAATCCGCATTGCTCATTGCTACCATCAACATTGGTGTGCCTGAACACCCCTGCCCGCACGTGACGGTCGGCGGGGCGATTAGCTATCTTAGCGTGCTTAGTGCCCGCTGGAGGAAAAAAAGAGATCTTGAAGCTCGTCCTCGCCTCGAGAAATCTTCTGCTAGACACCGCTTTTCTTTTTTCTTCAAACACCACAAATCCTGCTCCTCACACAGGATTCCTCAAGCTAAGTAGTCAATTATAAACGCTTGATTCTTCTCCTTGTTTCACAAGAAGAACACTTCAACAGCAGACGAGATGTCTCTTCTACCAGGTAACTCCATCTCCATCAAATCTTCTTGTTCACGAAGTAAAACTAACCTGAACAACAGTTGCCACTTATGGCCTTCAGGTCCCCCCTGGAGATATTATTATTCCTGCCATTGCTGACTTCCCAGCTACCGTAAGTTTTCCAAATTACACCCTGCTCTGCTCGAAAGTTTGCGAGAGTTCCGCAAAGCGCAAGGTTCCCAAAGCAGGACTTGAGCAGCGTAACAAATTGAAGCTAATCTAATTATGCGCAGTTCCGCATCACAATGGCTGCCATTGACCCCAGCGCACCTGCTGATGCTGAGGCAACTGTCGAAGGAGTGGCTCCTCGTGCTACCTTGAAGCTCATCCGCCAACCTGATGGATCCGAGGACGATGAGGATTCCGAGGAGTATATGCGCGCTCTGCTTGCTGAGAGTGATTCCGAGGAAAGTGAGTCCGATGAGGAGGAGGAGAACGGAGGTCCAAGCGATCCAGCAAAGTCAAAGAAGGCTAGAAAAGCTGCTGCTCTTCAACAACTCATGGACTCCCTCGGCGGAGCTTCTGATGAGGAAATGGAGGATGCGCCCAACGGTGCGAATGGGAAAGTCAGCAAGAAGGGAAAGGACAAGGCCACTGGCGATGATGAGGAGAGCGAGGAGGACAGTGATGATGACTCTGAGGATATCGAGGTCGAGGAATTTGTTCTCTGCACTCTTGACACAACCAAGGCATGCTCTTCGGCGATGGGCTTAGATGACCAGCATGCTAACTTGCATTAGAACTTCCAACAACCCCTCGACATCACCATTGGTGAGCATGAGCGTGTCTTCTTCAAGGTGTCTGGTACCCACACCATCTACCTTACTGGCAACTACGTTATCCCCCAAGAAGATGGTCACAATCACCACCACGAAGTCTACGACTCTGACGATGAAGAGGATGATGAGGATTATGATTTGTCTCCTGATGAGGATGAGCTTGAGATCGAGATGGACGATGATGAAAGTGATGATCTTGATACTCTTGAAAACCCTCGCGTCACTGAGATCGACTCTGAGGATGAGGAGGCTCCAAAGCTTGTCAGTGCTGAGAAGAAGGGTAAGAACAAGCGCTCCGCCGATGAGATCGAGGAGGGGGCTTCGCTCGACGATATCATGGCCAAGAGCCTGAAGCCTGACTCCGCTGATGAGCAGAAGCTGAGCAAGAAGCAACTTAAGAAACTTAAGAAGAACAATGGCGAAGCTGCTGCTGTCAAGGCTGATGAGTTGAAGAAGGCAGATGTCAAGGAAAGCCCTGCTGCCAAGTCTGACAAATCTGACAAGAAGGTTCAGTTCGCAAAGAACCTTGAACAGGGCCCAACCGGTTCTGCTGAGAAGGCCAAGGCTGCCGCACCAGATGCTAAGGGAAAGGCCACTCTAGGTGTCAAGATGGTCCAAGGTGTGAAATGCGATGACAAGAAGCTCGGCACTGGCCCAGCCTGCAAGAAGGGCAACAAGGTCGGCATGCGTTATATTGGCAAGCTCGAGGATGGAAAGGTCTTTGACTGTAAGTCTTGATTCATCTCTTGATGTGCCCCATTACTGACAGCCTTGCAGCGAACAAGAAGGGCAAGCCTTTCTCCTTCAAGCTCGGAGCTGGTGAGGTTATTAAGGGATGGGATATTGGTGTTGCTGGTATGTCGGTCGGTGGCGAGCGCAGACTTACCATACCCGCAAGCCTCGCCTACGGCAGCAAAGGTGTTCCTGGTATCCCCGGAAACAGCACACTCATCTTCGACGTCAAGTTGTTGGAAATCAAGTAAACTTGACACGGATGCTTCGTTCGTGTTGAGCATGTTTTCTGTTGACCTTTTGCGAATGTTGAGGCGGAAGCTTTGCTTGTCGACTCCTCTCCGCTGTACAATTCCTACACACCTCTCATGCAGCGAGTTGGCTGTTTAATTTTCTTCCTTCCCTTGTATGGCGCCATACCGTTTCTTTTGCATAAATCCGACCTTCGTGGCTCTGTGATGAACTGTCTTCGTTGGGATGGGAAGCAGGAATGCGATTTGGGTCAAGGGATTTGCATTACAGGCGTATTTGGCAAAAGCTGATTTTCTCTTTTCTGTGCACCGAGGCTCCGTCGTTAGTAAATGAAAATCATGTTAATCATGCCGGTGATGTCTGCTGGACTTGTGGATGGGAGTGCTGTTTGCACCTTCCTTGGGGGCGAGTGGGCATCTATGAATATGGCAGGGACACTAAGATTGTGGTCACAACAAGTGTTTCCTCTTAGTTCTAGCACAGCTCACCGAGTTTGGTACTATCAACACCATCGCTTCGTCGGCAACATCATTTATCCATTATCAATAGTTCTTACATTAAAGCAGGAAAGTCCAGTCTCTTGCCTCGGCACCAGTCCTTGCACTGCCAACCCGTGACCAAAAGCAACGACATCAATCTGTAACATGAAGAGGGTACACAGCAAGACTGGTGGTGACAGGCCAGGCTCGATGAGTCCAGAGATAGAGGCACCTGAAGCACTTTCAGAGCATGGGACAGTCAATAGAGTCCCAAGCAAGTGTGCAATGCTTACTCCTCCAACCTCGCCCGAGGATAATGGTCGACCATCCAAGCTTCGAAGGCACGGCTCGAAGCTGATCACGGCCTTACGCTCATTGAGAAACAGTGGTAAGTACCCGCCTAGTTTTGATACTGTCCAAAGTAACAGAACATAACAGTATCCGCTGCCTCTGTCGCCGAAATATCGCCTCCCCTGAGCCCAGCCCGAAGATTTTCTGCTGCTGCGATCCTCAAACCCCAAGAAGAGCCAACTGTTATACATCGGACACAATTTAAAAGTCGACCAAGCTTGATATCGCTGGATAGGTGCGTTGCGGAGACAACTCCAGAGGGCTCACCTTCGACCAGCACAGAGTCCAGCCGGAATAGTGGCAAGTCGTCCATGCCTAGACCGGGGGAATCAACGGGCAAGACCTCACTTGACTCCAAGTTCTCTTCAAAGTCCAAAATCGTTTCGCAACATTCATCTGAAAACAGGAAGATGGTCACAAAACAAATCATGACCGGGGATTGCTGCTCAAATGAGATCCCAATTCTAGCACCCATTGTGGAGAGTCAGGAGACACCAGAACCTGTACCAAGTACGACCAACAATCCAATTCCACTTTCACATTTCAACATGTTACTGAATAATGACATTTGTCCCAGCTATTGTCACGGTCGAACGAGCTGCCGCAGCCAAAGTGTTTTTCGAAACCCACTATAACCATGCAACCTCTGGGGCGTTGACTCCCCGCTCTATTCGCCGAAGGCAATTGGAAGGTGCCCTCTACCACGAGCTCAATTTGTCACCGGCAGAGCAAGACGAGAAGCGCCGAGCATGGGCTCAGGATGAGACTGTAAGTGGCTCTCGTGTGGATGCAGCAATACCATCTGGAGATATGCTTTATGCTCGCTGTCACACACCCGTGTTCTTGGAATCACTAACCATACCTTCCCCAGGATCATCTTCGAGAGACACGGGTCATGAAAGTACGGACTGGGAAGGCGCTGAGAGGCAAAGACATCACCAGTTCTCGCTACGAAGTCGTGAAAGTCCTCGGAAAAGGCAGTTTTGGGGTCGTCCGTCTGGTCAGAGAAAAAGTCGATAACAGCACTTCGTGTAACCCAGAGAAGAAACGAGAGATCTACGCCATGAAAGTTATTCGGAAATCTGATATGCTGCGTAATAGTCAAGAAGGGCATCTTCGGGCAGAGCGGGATTTCCTGGTTGCTGCAGAAGGCTCTCGTTGGTAAGTCATAGACAGCCAAATATCCATACCATCAAATAATTCTCTATGCATACCTGAAAGTAGTGGCTTACAAATACAGGGTCGTACCACTCATTGCAAGCTTCCAGGATCTGAACAACTTGTACCTTGTTATGGAGTATATGCCTGGCGGTGATTTCTTGGGTCTTCTGATTCGAGACAACGTGCTTTCAGAATCCGTCACAAAGTGGTATATTGCTGAGATGATTGTCTGCATTGAAGAGGCCCACTCACTTCGCTGGATTCATCGAGACGTTAAGCCAGATAATTTTCTCATCTCAGCATCCGGGCATCTGAAAATATCGGACTTTGGCCTAGCATTTGATGGCCACTGGTCCCATGACCAGGGATACTTCAACAATCACCGCTATTCTCTTCTGTCCAAGTTGGGAATTAATGTCGATGGTGATAGTATCGACATGAAAGAGGGTCGACTGCTTGCCCACAACACAAACACTGGAAAAGACAAACGACATGAGCGGACATCGTCTAATGGCACGGACAGCGAGGGAATCCTCAATTGGCGGAACCGTTATGGTAACAGGACACTGGCCAGATCTGTCGTGGGAACCAGCCAATACATGGCTCCTGAAGTGGTGCGGGGAGATCTGTATGATGCCCGGTGTGACTGGTGGAGCGTTGCAGTAATTCTGTACGAGGTAAGCCAGTTTTCAAGACATTTTGGCACTTCAATAACATCTCAGTGCTTGTACGGTCATACTCCGTTTCTCGCTGAAGAAGGTGGAAGACAGCAAACGAAACTCAATATTCTGGTAAGGGATTACTCTCACTAGCTTTCATGATCGGAACTGATCAATGCAGGACCACAAAAATACGTTCAGCTTTCCTCACAAGCCGATCGTTAGTAAGCGATGTCAAGATCTCATTCGAAGCATCATTCAAGACAAAGGCACCAGACTTTGTTCCAGACGATATAGAATGAAGGATCATCCTTCGACATCACACCATGTTCAGGACTATGCTGGCCGCTATGTTTTTCCTAACGATGCCGACGAAATCAAGGCTCATAAATGGTTCAGAGATATCCAGTGGGATCGCCTCCACATGATGGTGCCGCCTTTTGTTCCTAATATCAAGTCTGTCGATGACACGCACTACTTCGATGAGGAGGATCCAATTTCAGACTTTTCTGAGTCCATATCTGGGCCACCCCCGACGCAGGACGAGATTTCGGACGCTCTCAGGCCTTTCAATCGAGAAATTCAGGTTTTAGCAAAGAGCTTTGTTGAACGCCCTCATGACTCAATAAAATTGAGAAAGGTCGAGCGCGAGATAGATGCATTCGCAATGTGTGATGAGCAAAAGGAGTACCTCAAGGCTTTTGTCAAACATTATGGACGTAAGGAGAAAAAGAGACCCAGAGATCGATTGCTGAGAGACAAGGATACATCGCCAAAGGTTTTGGAGTTGAGAAAGCGTGGTGCATTCTTGGGATACACCTATCGAAGATTCCGACCGAATAGGGAGAAATACTTTCAGACTGGCTCAATAGGACACGGATCGCTTGCTGGAAGCACAAGCGGGAAAAGAGCCGTCTGGCACCGAGCAAGGTTGAGCATAAACTGATTCTAGTAGAAGAGATGGTGGGCTACTGTTTCCTTGAAACGGCATGTCAGATGTGGATTGTAGTCAATTCGCAAGGCTTTGCAATGGAGAGTATCATTCGGAAGTGAGCAACTCGGACACTCTCCAGGCAGGATGCAGTTCGGATTGAACAAGAATCCAAAAATGCCGAGTGACATGTCATCTCTTGTTTGAAGTTTGCCCCAGCTGTGATTCTATTCCATCGTCGCGTTTCCGGAATGAAGGATAAGTATCCTTGAAACAAGCAGTCACCACCCTCCTAGCCTGCTCTCTAAACGCAGAATAGTCACGAAAGATGCTTCAATTGGGTTTCGCAATTCTCCGAAACTATAGCAGAAAAGTACACATACCATGTCGCTGAAGACAGTTCTAATCACCCAAACCCGGCCCTTAGAAGTCCACCCGCCTGTTGTCACAAGTAACATACATCTTTCTTCCAACTCCTCGTTCTCCCATTAACAAGGAGTCCTTTCAAACCCTTGAGAAGAACCTCCCAATCATACCACTCGCCAGATTCCCAGCAATACCCCCAGAGTACATCGCACTTCCGGCCATATTCGATGCCTGTCCAAACTTATCACATCTCGAGAAAGCTAGGGTATTCGTGATCGTCAAACTGAGTGCAATAGCTACATTCCGTCAGCCCAAATCCCTCACAATCGCGCAGTACCACAGTTGAGAAAACGCTCCACCTACCAACCAGCGTCAACCAAATAAACTCAAAGCTGAAAATAGCCACAAAAGCCAGCGCCACCCAGAGCAATGGCTGCGAGTACAGCGCAATCCAGAAGAAGCGGCTATCTGTTGCATTTATGACTTTGACGGAGGGATCCGACGACTCAAATACCCAATGTGAGTCTCCTGTTTGTGGGTCAACTTCGTTCCACCACCGTAGGCCGACGAGGCGCCGCCCAGCGATGTTCTTGAGGTAGTAGAAATCGGCTGCGAGGAGGAGAATGGTGATGATGAAGATTAGGACGCTGCATAGAGAGTGTTAGCGACCTTGTACAGTACAGTGATTTGGCGTCCAGGCGACTCGAGTCTGGTCGCAAGGTCCTCTGAAGTGGCAGAGAAACGGAATTTAACATACAAATTCTTCGTGAAGAGCAGTCCAAAGAGATACACCAGTAAACTCGCTGCAGAGACCTCTCGTCAGCTCTGTCTTCACCCTTCATTCATTCCTTTTCAGGCCACATCAGCAGGTAATTAACACTCACATATTCGGAACCCGAGGAAACACAGCAGCGTGATAGGATGTGAGGATAATCTCCAGCTCAACGAGCCCTGCGGTACTTGACTTCCCTCCATTGTTGGTCGTTGCTGAGATGTTGAGAGGGTGGGATGTTGAAAGTGATGCTGGGAGCAGAGCCGCGTATGGCTGAGGGTAGGGTCTCAGCTCGAAGAAGCTACAGAAGCTGGACCCCCTGTTTGCCAAGACGGCTAGCAGGAGGCTGATCGGTAGCCTTGCTGTGATGTACCGAGCTTATCTTTATTTCCGACGAGGGGTCAACCATGTCAATGATGCATATTCAACATACAGCCCTCAATCACGAATGGGTGTCTGTTGAATCTGTTACAAGTCTCTGATGATATCCAATTGATACCTGCAATATGTCCACATCCAGTATCCTCCGCCGTGCTCTCTTATATGGTACCGACCCCTCCATGTCTAAGCTCTCCTCCCCGATCTTCAAACAAACAATAGTCACTCCTACCCTCAACTTCCCAACATATACACATACAATCAGAAAAGTGCATAAACTAATTCGCTCCTCCAGTCCCAGCATCTTCCCCTAAATTCCTGCAAAAGTCCCTGACCCTCCCACCCCTTGACACCGTCTCCTACGACCTCGAAGACAGCGTAACCCCCTCCCAAAAACCCACCGCCCGAAAATCCCTCCTAGAATTCCTCTCCTCCCCAACCCGACCCTCCAACATAAATGAGCTCTCCGTCCGCATAAACGCCGTATCATCAGGTCTCGCCCTCGACGACCTGACAACAGTACTACAAGCCAAGCATCTCGACGCGATCGTCGTACCGAAAGTAAACAGAGCGTCGGATCTACACTTCGTGACGGATGTATTGAGACATCAGTTACCGTCTCGACATCAGAGTTCAGCAGGCGGAAAGGGGGAAGAAAGTGGACAAAAAGAACCAGTCAAGATCATAGCGCTCATCGAAAGCGCCGAAGCGATAATGAACCTCTCCTCCATCTGCGCCTCCTCCCCCTACCTCAGCGGCCTGATCTTCGCAGCAGAGGACTTCGCTCTCGATCTCTCGCTGACGAGAACACCCTCACTGACCGAATTCCTCTATGCGCGCTCCGCAATCGTGACAGCCGCGCGAGCATACTCTCTCCCCTCAACCATCGATTTGGTTTGTACTAGTTTCCGAGGCGACGAGGGGTTCAGGAGGCTCCAAGAGGAGTGTGTGCAAGGGCGGGGACTAGGTTTCAATGGCAAGCAGTGTATTCATCCAAGTCAGGTGGAGGTTGTGCAGAGGGAATTTGCGCCAGGGAAGGATGAGGTAGAGTGGGCTGTTAGGGTGGTAGTTGCGGATGAGAAGGCGGACAGGGAGGGCAGGGGGGCGTGGACGCTAGATGGGAAGATGATTGATGCCCCGGTTGTGGGAAAGGCGAGGAGTGTTGTTGCTAGGGCGGATAGGTGTGGATTTGATGTGGAGGAGATGAGAGAGAAGTGGAAGGGGCAGGAACCGGAGTAGAGTGTGTGATGGAGAGGAGTTGTATAGCTACTGAGCCACGGAACATAAATCCCCAGGTTAAAATGCTCGTATATGAAGCTGTTGTCTTCATCTGCTTTCAAGAGAAGATGTTTGTATGGCGTTATATGGACATTGATTGTGGAATAACTACGGGCTAATATCTAAAAGTACGCATGCTCAACGCACATCATTGTACTTCCAAGCCAAACGATAGTATATCAGAAATGCCGGGACTGCCAAGATCCATTCTGATGAGTAACCGCTAGGGGCTCATACTCATCGTATTCGATACCGTGGTACGACTCTGGATGCGGTGCTGCAAAATGCTCCGGGGCAATGTGTTCGTGATCAAAATATACATGATTCTGATCCTCTCGCATATCATGAAAGCTCGGGTCGACATCACGTATTTCGGCATTCCAGCTGCCAAGCTCGTTATAACAATCCTCATGCACATCATTAAGACCTTGTTCATATGTTTGACACACTCCTGGATCGTTGCTTTGATCAATCGCGTACGCGTTCTCGGCCAAGTCCTCCCTACGTTGCTGATGCCCGTATCCATATTTCCCATCATAAGCGAGCGACGCAACGCTTGAGGGTTTCCAAGATGCCTCACCCACAGCACTGCTCGAACCATTATAGTCGCGTTGGGAAAATGTGGGTGGCTGCTGCATCTGTCGTACATATAGTGATTGGCCTCCAGCTATGGGCCGCAGACTGCCATGTGCAATGGATGTGGTATTCGAAGAAGTACCCAACCAGGCCCCTGTCATAGGCAAACCAAGATAGGTCACATTTCTGCCACCCAAATATTCTCCTTGGTTGATCGTGTGTTCCGCATGATAGCAGCTTCCTTGGTCTTGTCGTTGAAGTTGACTTTCAACACGGATTGGAGTGTTGTTCCAGTCCATGTTTAAGCGAGACTGGCTTGCCTGAGGACCAATTTGCGAGCCCGGTTGGTTTTCCGGCAAAGGTGCTGCACCATGGCTAGCAGCTTGTTCCTCAGTATCTTCGTATATTGTTGGAAGAGTCGGATTTGATGCTCTACTCATTAATGGTCTTTGAATTGAGTTGACAGACACCCTTGGGCTGGTGGCGCGGTGTGATTCCTGCCATACTGGATGCCCGCCATCAGTCTTAAGCATTGGGATTCTTCGGTCCTCTTCGACTTCGAAAGGTAGTCGTGTCTCATTGCGTGTGTCTGGAAGAACAGGTACTGTTGTTGATGGTCGCTTTGGAATTTTGATTCGGGCTGTCCTTGCGATCTCTTCACGGGTGAGAGGTGTAGGTGGGGGAATGTGAGAGTCTTTTGGCCTCATCGTCGCAGCAGATGTTTGCTGGCTACATTGGCCAATGTTTGGGTCCTCACGCCAGCCAAGCGCAGGATCAAAATGCTCAATGAAAATACGCTTTCGGCTCGTACCTTGTTGATCGACTGATTCGTTCTGATCTGTCGAAAGGGCCTGGTCTGCTCGCTTCTGCCGCGCTGGAAGAACATCTCGAGCCTTGCGCCTCGACAAGTCTGGTGATACTCTGTCTCTGTCCTGCTGGTGGTTTGGGGGATTTTCAAGCACAGATCCTGAGGAGCCGGTAAGCTCTGTGGACATAAGGTCACTCGAATTCCCGCATCGAGTGTCTTGGGCGGCCATCAGATCTCGTATTCCGTACACACCCGGTGGTCTGTTCGTCCAATGTGAGCTTAGGGTCCTTCCAATACCCGTACCGCTGAAGATGCCAGTCTTTTCAAGTGAACGCCGGACGGATTCAGGGGTTAGACTTATATTTCTTTGATCAAAATTGTCGTGATGTGGTGTGGAGACAGGAGACCTCTGACTTTCAGACCATGAAACATAGGTGGTAGCGTTGCCAGAAACTCTGCTTGTAGAGCCAAGAATGTTGATGGAACGATTCACTTCCGGCGAAGGATCATAATTGTGGCCAACTTGGTGTCTATCGAATGAACGCCCGGCCACTTCGGATCCTCTGCTTGTCTCAGATCGAGAGTCAATAGCCTCTGAGACTCTACGCTTCGTCCCATCCCGTTCATAGTCCAGTTGCCTGGTGTATACATTTGGGCCTTTCTTGACAACATCCACCGATGGTCCGCTTCGATTGGACGAAACATCCTGTAAAGGTGCCCTGTTCGGTCCGAAAAAGGTTGATATCTCGTCTTGCGCTCTTGATGCTTTCTTCCTCTCCTTTTCACGAGACCTCGAAACCACAGGGTTCTCTTTCCCGCTATGCTGATTCGATCTTGAATGTTGAAGAAACTCCATTTCAGAGAAAGCGAGATCTGGTACTACGACAGATCAGAATGACCATCTCCTGCATGGTAAGGAATACTTACGCCCTCGACGTCTCGCTGGCGATGAAGCTCGGCCATTGTTGAACAATCCGAGACCATTGGAGGGCCGAATCTAGAGCTGTTAATTGTCTTCTATTTCTGACCGCTGGAGTACTCACAGTGAGACGATCTTGGGCAATATTCTTAGAACTAAAGTTTTGGATCAACTCATCTCCGGCTTTCTTGGCTGCTTTTCTGCGGTCACCGCTTTTCTCTCGCTTTTTCCTACTAGACTTCCCCTCGCTAACTCTATTCTTCTCCTCCTTCTCCTTTTTCTTAGGCTCATATTTGTCTTCACGTGTCTTGTGCCGGGGCCGCTTTTCAAAAGTCTCCTTGGGAGGCGCTGGCGACGCTAAGTGACTGGACACTCCAGAATCTGATGAGGCAAGCCTCTGCTTCTTCCGGGGCGGAGTTGACTGGATCTCTAGTTGCCTCACCATCAGAGGCATGGGTTCAAGCCGCGTCGACTGTTGTGATTGGGGCCTGATTGGTACCTGCAAGAGCGAGCTATCTGATGATGAACCACGCCCCCTCTTTCTTGCTAACGGCGCAGAAACATTTACCGAGTTGGAGGGGATGTGACGGGATGGGAGGCTTGCATGTGCTGCTCTGTCTTGTTCTGAGAATTGGATGTCAGCAAGAGGGGTTCGTTTCGAGAATGGGAAGTATCTGAACAGATACTTACTTGAAGTGGCATCTCGCCTTACGAGAGCAATGTTTTGATTGGTATCGCTTTCGGTTTGTGCAAGCCATCTTCGAACATAATCATCATCTCCGCTCAAAACCGCTCCCAGACTGTTTTTGGGCAGCTTCGCAGGTGGAGTCGGCTTCGGATGAGCTTCCGCTCTCAAGGGATCCTTGTGAACTTGACGATATGGATCTTTCGAAGTGTGGTGATGCTCCCGTCTATGACGGTCTTTTGAGGCTTTGGGCATGACTTTTATCGCACCACTGAATCCTCATGTCCGGTGGCAACTCTGCGTGGTGTCAGTTGGGCTGCGAGTGAAGGTTTCAGTGACTTGGAATGTCGTCTCTGGACATCTACTGATGGATGGAACACATGGTCAAAGTATCGTCGTTGTCTGCTTCTTTGTATTCATGAAAAGACTTAGGCTTTATTCTGATCATGATTCAGACTAGGTTGGGAAGTCTCAAGGGCTACCTCCGCCATTGTAGGCATTTACGCACATCGCGCCTGCCCAACTAGGGTCATGCCACAACTGTTGCTTGAACTTCGAATCAGACGGGAATCTCCCACAGTCTGTGTCTCGCAAATCAAATCATACTTTTCCTCAACGGATACCATACTCGCTCTTTAGTCAGAAGAGTGAAAGAAAAGGACTGCAACCTGACCAGTGTCATCCTATTGCGATACAGACCAATCATCATCAACATGAAAATCCCAGACCTTTGCGGTGCCCCTGCATAAGAGCTGGCCCTGGGAGGGGAAAAGGCCGGAATCTGGTATCATTTCATGGGGCTGTCCTGGACATGGCGCACATGGAATGGTGCAGTGAGATTTCTGGAGATGACGGCAGCGAAGTTAAACAGCGGTGTGCATCGGCTTCAGCCCTACGAGTCTTATAGCGATCTTATATGCAGCCCTGGGCCATTCCAGTATGTCTACACTGTACTTGTAAGGTAAGGGCCAAGGGATCTTCCTGGGGTTCCAAATCTGGCGGGTCGAATCCTTGCCTCCAACAGAGAGATTCTTCTTCTCGTGAGATTATCACATGATGTGTAGCCGATGTGAGAAACGATGTCAAGCATATGAGCCACCACGATAGCGGTGACCTCAGGGTAGGGCAGTCCGTGGATTGGGCCGCTACGCAAGATCTGCGACTTGCTGTTTGTCCCCTTCCTTGGATGATCCTTATACCTACATCAGAGCTTGTTCGATCTCTTGATATCAAAGCTTTGAGCGGCCACTTAGCATCTGAGCTTTGCATCGGGTAGGGGAGGAAACATGAACTAACCGTTTCGAGAATGGCATCCGCTCATGGGCCAGAAAGATCTTGAGGTTTCTTTTTGTTGTTTCGATCAGTGGCTTGATTTGCTGAAGCTGTCAAGCATGTGCCCCCACTGGCCGGCTTATCTTACACTGCCCTCCTCTCTTTTTGTGGGTGCTACTGTTGGTCCAGAATCCTGCCGCGTCATGATAGTCCGCAGTCTGTTTACTTCCTGAGTAAGTTCACGCAGACACGCGGACAGGCATTAGAGCTTTCTTTGGCAGTAGACCAAATTTCTATCACGGGCCAAATGCAGAAGGACAGGGTTGCAGTCATTTTCACAGGCTGCGTGCGCACGATGGGACCAGAGAGCCAGATGTGCCGATACAGGAAAGAGAGTGAGGGTATGATGTGTGGATGCTTTTTTCAATGTAGGTACTTTTATTTTTTTCTTTCTACCCACCAGCTCATGCTGCGAGCGAGCGAGTGTGAGTCTAGCAGAAGTCTAGCAGAAGTCCAAGTCGAAAGGCTAGTGTCACGCTAATCTTGTTAGCGTACTCTTATCGATAAGGGGGGGAGTCCTGCCTCCACTCACTCCACCCCATGCTCCACTCCGCCTCCTTGCACCCACAGCACTGGACCCTTGCCATCGAGCTGGAGTGGAAATGGTTGACCCGAACTCCACACATCTCTGGGAGTACTTCGTACAAAGACAGGAGAAAGCTAGAAGCGGCACAAGAAGGAAGGTAAGGAGACGAGAGGAGTACTAACAATATTCCTCAGATGCTTTCTATTGTGTCCTTCCCCTCGTTTTATCCCGTTTCTTTCTTCCTTTTTTTCCCCGGGGAGGGTCGATTATGATATCTCATGCTTTAACCCACCAGCCAGCTACCCCTCCCCCTCGGCTCTTCCAAGCCTCGTCTGGACCCCGCCCCGCCAAAAAAATCACATCCTTCCCTACATATCGTATCCTACAGTACTCGATCATCATATCACCTCCACCTCGAAGACGGGGAGGGACAAGGGACCGGAATCTGTGGGACTATCCCAGCACATCCTCCATCCCGCTCATCCTTGCCACCGCACATCGGAGCAACGACTCAAAAAGCAGAACGGCAAACACAAACAGAATCTTTTCATGGAAAATGATGCAAGTAGCATTACGTCTTTCCGCTTTTGTTGCCAGTTCCTCGCATTTTCTGACTACTGACTAACCCGCCCTGCCTGCATATTTAGGCTTGATGCCGGAGTTTCTTTTCTAGCGGCCTCGATACGGGGTCGTTGCTTCATCGAGTGAGTGATTGGAGGTCCAATGATGCTTCAAACGTTGGCCCTGGCCTTACCATGGGATGGTGAGTGTCATCGGCCTATTGCTCTCCCCAAATTCGGAGCCCTACAGGATGTGAGGATTACTTCGTACTGGCAATACCGTATAATGCCATTGCTATGAGCCCTTAAGGCCAAATCTTGCTCGCTCCGCAGACTGGGCAGACTGGAAAGGGGTCAACATGCGTTTGATGCCAGATTTTCGCCCTTGCACGCACACGAAGCTGCAGCTTTTCCCTTCTAGGCCACGCCATGCTTGCTATGCCATGGCCATGCTTATGTGGAGGAGAGGGAGAGGGAGGAGGAATGCACAGGCCAAAATGCGCTCCAATCCAGCGCCACAGCCCAAGCGGGTGTACTGTAGAGTTGACATCGACTTGACTTCAGCCGGCATGGCTTGGTAAGGCGGACCGCTTCTCTCTCCTCTGGACTCTGCTTGCCGCAAGCACTGTCATGGCCACGGCCAATGCTCTGCTTTGTTCTGATTTGTCTTGGTTGGGCTGCTCGACTTCGTTCTGGCCGGGCTCTACGCGGCGTGAGGTGATGGAGGTGGGTGTGGCGAGCCCACTGGATTGGAGGAGCAACCTTGCTGCCACACAACACTAGCCCCGGCATCGACCCCACTTGGATGCTTCCCAGGTCCTCTCTTGCCTCTCACTTGCCAGCTGCTCAGATTCGTAAAAGCATGCAAAAGCCATCGAGCCATAATTCAGTACTCTCCCCTGTCGGACTGCATGCAGGCAGGTGCAGGTAGGCAGGAGCTCGCAAATTTGGGCAGCAGCAAGAAAGCAAAGCAAGCAAGCAAAGAGAAAATCCATCGGTCATTCAATCAAGGACGGCGAGCCGCAGTAGTGAGATGTGGCCTCAAAGTAAACATGCAAAAAGTGAAAAGTTTCAGGGTTTGTCTGGTATGGTTTGGTCTGGTCCGGTCTGAGCATGAATATAAATATGAATCTGCTCAAAGAGTGAACCTAGAGAAGCTGAAAGTGACTGAAGTGACTGTGAAGGTAAAACAGTGAAAGAAAGAGCGCGATTGCGACCTCAGCGCTAGTTGATTAGGCGAGACGAGGGGCAAGTTTCTTCATATTCCCCCGCTACTGCACCACCTCGCGCTCTTTCTCCTCCCTCCAACACCCACCACCTCTTCTCCAACTACATCCTCTTTTGCGATCCCCCAAAATCGCAACTTCTTCCTTCCTTCTTCCCTACTTCTTCAATCAACCGTGCGCACTGTCCTTTCAGTCGTTCACCAAGATTGTCGGTCATATCAACCAACCAACAACATCAACTTCATCTTCGATTTCGATTTCGGTCACCCACGACTTCAACACACTCTCTCACAGTTCGTCTGATTCTTCTGCTTGCTATGCGCTGACCTTCCTGCTCCTGCTCCTACTCGATCTCATCACCTCAACTCACCTCCCACATGTCATATCACAACTCCATTCCTACTCCGCGTCAGCGGAGGCCATGTTCTGCCTCGATGTACTTTCTTTGCGTGATCCGCGTCCCGTCCGTTTCCGTATATTCACAGTCACCATCGCCATGACGCGCTCTCTTGTGTCTGGATGCGCGCGGAAATTGAGACTTTGATTCAGGTTACTCCAGCAACATCCCAAAAGATGTCCAAGCTCTTTATTGGGTAAGTTCGCAATCGCGCATTTGCGCCTACTTCCCATTTCAATACGACAGGAGCTGACCATTGATACAGTGGCCTTGCATGGCACACAGATGAGAATGCGCTTCGCCAGAAGTTCGAGGAGTTCGGCGCAGTCGAGGAGGCTGTAAGTCCCTTTGTCCGACTGTAGCACCAACAATACTGATCGCAATTGATGAACAGGTCGTCGTAAAGGACCGCGATACTGGTCGTAGCCGTGGTTTCGGCTTCGTCCGCTATGGATCCGATGCCGATGCCGAAGCAGCTATCACCGCTATGAACAACATTGAGTTCGACGGCCGCACCATTCGTGTCGATAAGGCTAGCGAGCGTGGCTCCGGAGGCGGCGGTGGTGGTATGCTTCCCTCTAGATGCTTCGTGTGATTGCGGCTAATGTGTAATAGGTGGCGGATTTGGCGGTGGCCGCGGTGGTACGTCTACCCGAACTTGACCACACCCTGTGTTCAAAGTCATAGAACTTGAATCGAGACCCAGGCTTCAGAATTTGTTTCGTGCATAGCTAACGAAGCTTTAGGCGGTGGATATGGACGAGGCGGCGGTGGATATGGTGGTACGTGCCTTTCTTGACATCAGTTGTCTATTGCTTTATTCCAAGCTCCATAACAGACATTGAGGTTCATCGCGAACCTCAACACTGGGAATGGAATTTGACAATACGATCCTCAATCTTGGTTGGTCAATGGCTGACAGAATTCCCAGGCGGCGGTGGCTACGGAGATAGACAAGGAGGCGGAGGATATGGTGGAAATCAAGGCGGCTACGGTGGAAACCAGGGAGGAGGATATTCTGGCGGCGGCCAAGGAGGATATGGAGGTGGAGGATATGCAGGAGGCGATCAGCAACAGGGCGGTGGACGTTGGAACTAACGGGCCATGATATTCTCTCGGACCTTGCTTGCGTCGGTACGTACGATTTGAGGACAAGAAAAGTCCGCTGGGGAGCAGCGAAAGTTAATTGTGTGGTGCGAAACTTGAGGGTCATCTTTTAGATGGTCATCGACGGTCAGCCTGCGTGGTCTATGGATGCGGTTCGTTGGCGAGCCTTACGCTCTGCTCGGCGTTTGGGGGGATCTCCTACCTGTTATTGTCTCACAAATTCACACGCTGAGCTTCCGAAATTTCGACCAAGATCACTTTGATCGAGGGTCATTGCGGGTTATTTCTTGAAGACTGCACTTACTGCAGGTCTGATCTGTCTATGGCGGTACTTGCCCAAATTGGGAAACGAAAAGGCTTCTCCGAAACTACTTCTCCGTCTCTTCTTGCTCGTCTGTGCTACTGACCTTCTTAAGTTCACGGCCAAGTGCCTCTGCTGTGGCGTGAATTCCATCAATATTCGCCGCTCTCTCGAGCCTCCTGACCCTTTCGGCGAGGTCTTTGATATGCTCATCTCCACTCTCTGCACTCAAACTTTCCAGAGCCACATCCAGGTGCAGCAGATAGTCTTTGTTCAGCCCACTGGGGCCGATACTTGCATGGATATGCTCCGCTAGTTTCTGCGGATCTTGCGGTCCCATAAACTGGTCGTTCTCAGGTGTTCCAATGTAGACGAGCGTTCGTATCGTTGAAGATCCGTCGCTCGGGTGGAAGGGAGTGTAGTGGATGGTATATCCATTGATCTCCCTGATGTCCAAATATTCGCGGACTTCAGCGACTTTTGAGGCCTCGATTCGATAGGCTACACCCCAGACCTTTTCAGATCCGGAAGGATGGGGGTCTTTCAACGTCTGCCAAAACGAGCGCTCGATTAGAGTAACTACTCTCCCAGGGGCCTCAGGCGTTCCTCGATGATCTTGACTTTGTTCATTTTAGTAAAGCCTTGGGTATTTTGCACGCTCCATACCTTGCCTGATTCACCCATAAGCCTTCATCCTATGCCTATTAACAGAAATACAAACCTGCCAGAACCGACGAACATATCCAGTTACAAAGCCTGGTATACGTCGGTCTATACTGTTATGAATAACAGAATCTGGGTATGCGGTGGCTCAGCAATCTCACCGAAATGCGGTGGAGGTTTCCATATCAAACTTCTGAAATGCCATGTCAGTCGTACTAGAGGCACAAAGTTCCTTGTGAAAAATGGCTTACCCATAACCAAATAGCCAGAATTCGGACTCTGAAGCTCCCGAGTCAGCAGACATGTTAATGATGTCAAGATGGAAGAGCAGGAGGGAAGTATGAGTCTGTGAGATGTTGAAATTGAAAGTACGTAGTGGAGTGGAGGAGTTCCACTCAGTTGGTGCCGAGCCAATCTTCTGGGCCCGCTATCCGATCAGAGCAGGGTCTCGCTGTCACAGAACAAGAACAATCACAATCTTTTTGGAGCTGTCAAGACCTCGAGTGTTGGGATATCTTGACACAGCGCTGCGCAGCCATTCCATTCCATTCAGAGAGTCGAATAATACCATTTCTTCTAACATAAGAATACTGCGAAATACCCAGTGCCTTCTCCATTGTCTTGCGCCGCACAGTCTCAAGCCGGGTTGCGGATTTTGGCCCAAGCCACGCCCAGTGACAGGGCTCAGTCACCAGCTCTCGAGGCTGTCAAAGGCTCCCCTCCTATTTCGTGCAACAACATAACAACTCACGTCCCCGCTGATCAACACATCACAAGCCCTCCGTCGAGTCTTGTCTATTACCAACAGGAACCTTAACATGGCCTACAATCGCACCTTCAATCCGGATTCTTTGCCTGCGTAAGTCAACCTGCTGTGCCCCACCCTAGCAACTCGAGCTGAACATCGTTCCTAGATTCGCAGAACCCGAGAGGGTAATATCCATTCACCAACACTGAAGACGATGACGCGGTGCTAATGCCCGATACTAGAAGAACTCTCCATCCTACGGTCAGCAGGCGCAACCTCAACAACCTCATCCAACAAGCTACGCAGCACTTCAACAACAACAGCAACAGCAGCAGCAGTACGCGAAGCCTGCCCCTCCTCTCCCAAATCAGCACGGCGCTTCTGGACATTCGCCAGGGCACTCACCCGGTATGCAACCTTCAAACTACGGCTATGGTTCTCCTCAGCCAAACCATGGCTATGGATCTCCTCCTCCTGGCAGCTATGGCCAAAGACCGGCTCCAGTCCAAAACAGACCCCCACCAGTTTCAAGACCTCCTCCATCCCCCGCTCCTCCCAATGGCGCAGACCCTGCCCTTTGGCCACTCTTCAAAGCAGTTGATAAAGACGGTATATTTGCACCCTCTTATACTCTTTAGATGCAAATGCTGACATATGATCGCGCAGGAACCGGCCATCTGACAGAGAAAGAGCTCCGAGCAGCGCTTGTGAACGGCGACTGGTCCTCCTTCGACCCCCACACTGTGAAGATGATGATCCGCATGTTCGACAGCGATCGCTCTGGCACAATCGGCTTCGAGGAGTTCTGCGGTCTCTGGGGCTTTCTGGCTGCTTGGCGATCTCTCTTCGATCGATTCGATGCTGACAGAAGTGGAAATATCAGCTTGGATGAATACACCAATGCGCTGGTCGCATTTGGATACAGACTCAGTCCGCCATTTGTGGAGACCTTGTTCAGAACTTTTGACAAGAGACGCGATGGAGCGATCAGTTTCGACCTCTTCGTTCAGAGCTGCATTAGCTTGAAGAGGATGACTGATGTCTTCAAGAAATATGACGACGATCGGGATGGGTACATAACATTGTCCTTGTAAGTATCTTACCGAAGATCTCTAGAGAGAGAAAAAAAAATGCTAATGGTGAACAGTGAGGACTTTCTGAGCGAGATTCTCAAGCAAAGATAGGTTTGCCTTGGCTGAACGTTGGCAATTTTGCATTCCTTGCATGCCTGATTTTGCGATACTTTTCACACTTGCGTGGATGATCTAGGGAATATCCATAGACATAATACGATACCCAAACCTTGTCAAAACTGCTTTTGTTGTGTTCCATGTTGTTAATTAGTTGTGTTTTGTTCCGCCGAGACCCGAGCTGGGTACTTGCATTGGAGAACGTCTTCTCGACACAAGTGCACGTTCTAGTAGTCTGGGTTTCCAGTAGGAGCAGGTTTTGTTATCGTCGTTCTGAAAGTCGTGTCGTACAGTCGGCACAAAGTTGAAGCCATGCAACCTTCATTCTTTTGTCAGGCCAAGGGTGGACGAAAACCTATGCGAGACATCCGATAAAAGCAGATGATACCAACTAGGAGAAGCAAATTGTTTCTCAGCCCTACATAAGATCCGTTCTCGGGAACTGCCGTTTGGGGCATGCGGGCGTTATCCAATTCATGTTAGGCTGCGATCTTTTGAGACCTACTCAACAGGCTCACCGATTGACGGTGGACCCAACCCACCACAATTACGTCCCAGCTTCAGAAAAATCTGACCATCAGGCGGTCTATCCTCCTATCCAAATGGTGTCATCATCGAAATCAATCCTGCAAATCGGGGGCGGTTACCACCATGCTCCCCAGCGGACATGTTGGTTCAGCTCAGCCTCGCGAGGGGCCGGAGGAACCACATTAAAGCACCTGCCTATCAACATAAAAGCTGAACATGATCTCTCCAATGAAATCCCAGGACAATCATCTCACACCTTTGTGGCTCTCAGAATGGGAAGCGCTGCCATTCGCTGCTGACGTGAGGACACCAACCGTGCCCTTGGCGGCCCGGAGCTGAAAATGTGACTTGTACCACCACCCAAATCCACGGCTGTGTACACCCAGGGATGCCTGGAGTACTTATATTCTCTTTCTTTCTCTCAATTCCTCATAGTCTTCCTTTATCCTCGAGCCTTATCGATACTTACTCCTTTTTCGACGTGAAAATCTGTATCGACGTGTTCTTAGTGTTTGATTTGTTGGTTGCTCCAAATATACATCGCTTATTCTTACCTCAGCCTCGTCTGCAGCCATGGCTCTTGGTGAGAAACTGCTCGAGAAGAGCAAGATGCTCGACGAATTACTCCCCACACCTCCACGAGAGAACCTCAATACACACTTTGTTCTCGGCGAGATCATCGATCAAATTGACCTGATCAAGGATGACTTCCCGCTCGTCCAAATCGCAACTCTCAAAGAACATCTTTGGGACATTCGAAACAAGAATGTCGATCCCGAGGTCCACCTTCGTGGCTTTCTCCATGTCTTCAAGAACACCGAGGTCTTCAAAGATGCATTCGAACAACTTGATGAAAGTATGAAGTTGCGGATCAAGGCGTTCATGGACGGCAAGAGCGAGAAAGAGGTTTTAACCGCTGGTGGTAAGACGGGAGGGGCATTCGTTCTACCGCCTAGTCCGCCGGTCAAACACCACTTCCGCAAGCTTTTGGAGGATTTGAAGGAGGACATCCATGAGTTGTTCCACCCTGAGCATAAGGCTACGGAGGGTGAGGTTGTCCAGAAGTTGGGGGCGGAAGCTAGTACGAAGGGCTACCCGAGGATTTTTGAGGATGTGGCTGAGACTAAGGCTATGGAGGTAAGACTTGTCCTTCCTTTTCATGCAACTTCCCTATGAAATGTGATGTATTGTGGTGTGTTTCGAAGAATCTTTGGCTTGGACGACCTGATGGTCATTTAGTTGGCAAGTGGTAGGACGTGGATTCGCTTATGATTGAGCGCTATTTCCTTCTGCATTGGTCGAACTACACCAAGATCGCGACTAATATTCTATAGGTTCATGGAAACACAGACTTCCGCAACTGGGGCAAGAGTGTTTCCAACACCCCCAAGTGGACATTCGTCCCCAAGACGATCCTCGGTCTCCAGAACCTCGTCAAGTGGGCAAAAGTTAACGACTTCCGTGTCAGATGTAGCGGCTACAGACATTCCTGGAGTTCGACTTTCTCGGAAGATAAGCAGATTTTGGTCTCTCTTCTCAACCTTGAGCAAGTGACGACAATCCCAGATGTCATGAGCATCGCACCGGAATACATTGATCCTGAAAATGAGTTGAAGGTCATCCAACTGGCTGCTCCTGAAGGAACAGCTACTACTGGAGCAGAAAAAGCGCTGGTTCGAGTTGGTGTTTCGGTTACTAATGAGCAGTTCAGACGATGGGCAGTTGCTAATGATAAGTGGACCTTGCCTGTGGATGTCATTCTTGTGGAGTAAGTTTCTACTTCTTTCAGTGACTTCTCTCTAATCGAATCCAGAGTCACATTTGGAGGTGTGAACGGTCCCATCTGTCACGGTGCTGGTCGCCGCCATCAAACCATCAATGACTACGTCCGAGCAGTGGAATATGTTGACGCAAACGGCGAGCACCGAACCATTTCTGATCCAGCACATCTCAAAGCCGCAGCAGGATGTTTCGGTCTCCTAGGAATAGTAACACACATCACTTTCGCCCTTGATAAGATGTCATATGCAATTATGGAGCCTTACAAACCCGACATTGGACTCGCTATCCCTCCCCTCTCTCGCAACGACATCCCCATTGCTCTCCGCAAGACCTTCACAGACGCCCAGTACGCCGCCGCACTAGTAGAATTCAAGAAGCGCGCCCAGGAGGACTACTACAGCGAATGGTTCTGGTTCACACGTTCCCAACAGGCGTGGGTCAATACCTGGAACGCGACGGATGAGAAGGAAGGCGCAGTGGAGTATCCGAGTCCGTTTATGACGTTCATTCAGTGGATTGAAGGGTGGCTCGGGGGTGTCATTACGGAGAATCCCATCTTCCAGGCGTTTCCTGGTAGATGGCAGGCTGCGATCCTGTCTACGTTTGGAATGGTTGCCTTGCCGCCGTTTGAGTTTGTCGGATTTGCTCAAGGGAAAACGGAGACGATCAAGACGAGCATGCCGAATGCGTTGCACTTTAGACGTGGTGTAAGTCCCCATCCCGTTCTATCTATTCAAATCCATTGTTCAGTAGACTGCTATAGCAGCGAAGGAGTATCAGTGCTGACGTCCAGAGCAGATTCAAAACTCCATCGTCCGCGACATGGAATTCCAGATTCCCATCCCAGCCCTCGCCTCCGACCCAACCCAACCAGACTACAGCATTGTCCAACGCGCCTGGTGGGACATCATCAACCTCTGCTACGAAGATGACGACACGCCCATGCGCCTCACCCTCGAACTGCGCATCATGGGCGACTCCAACATCATAATGGCGCCCCAAAATGGCAACACCTTCGGCACCGCCTCCATCGAAGTCATCAGCATCCCCGACGCCGTCACCGACAACGAGTGGGTCCCGTTCCTGCAACGCGTCGCTGATCTCTGGATGTCTTACCGCGACTCGCATGGTGTGCTGTTGAATGTGCGCCCGCATTGGGCGAAGGAGTGGGAGAGTATCAATATGAGGGGGAAGCCGGCGAGGCAGTATTTGAAGGAAGATGCTTATAGGGACGCTATTCCGCTATTCAAGGAGACGCTGAGGGAGATTGGGGAGGGACAGGGCTGGGCATTGGAGGATATCAAAAAGAGGTTTTCGAATGAATTGTGGGATTATATGATTTATTCTTAGGGGGATTACTTGGGCATTTTGTTCTTGGTGCAGACTGGATATATAGTCAGGTCGGATTTCCTGCAGGACTATTTCTTTGGGGTTTCGGGTGCTTATGCTGAGGTTAGCGATTTGAATGGAAGATTTGGAAGAACTTGTAGGAATTTACATAGTCAATGGCCACTCTAATTTTCAGGTTATGCTCGGGATATCTTCGCTGCGAATGTGTACTATCGGAGTTGACCTTCATGAAGGAGCTAGAGCAGCACCCTGGTTTCCTCGCTTAGCAGCGGAGGCATCAAAACAATGCAGCCTACTCCTGAATCCCCATCACCAAGATATCCTTCAAAATCCAGACAGTGAGAAAAGCTTGCACTAGCTCATATTAATAGATTCTAGGTAGTCTTTTTGTTAAATGGCGACTCTTTTAGTTAATTCTTGAAACCTCTCTCTTGGGCGACGCGAGGAATTATGTTTCGTCGATGGGCTTTTCTTTGTGTTACTTGCTAACCGTGAACAGAATTTTGAAAAATTGTTATGTGCCCATGTATGAGAAAGAATCCCAAGTGCTGTCTTTGCTTACTGCTCATTATTCATCTTAAATGGGTTCCTTGTTTTGTTTCAGGGGAGCCTCTCGGGGGATCAGAAAAGTTGCCGATTTTGGTACGTACGCACTGCTCAAACACTCACATTTTCTATTGATTGACACCCAATTATTTGCGCCTACTCTTCTCTACCTTAAGTAGTTTTATAGAATATCAAGTAAATATCTTAAGATAAGTGCACAAAAAGACTATCGTATTAGAAAGTGGTTTTACACAAATATACGGGATCTGGCGGTATCAGCTGCAGTGCCAAAATCGGCAACTTATCTGGTCC
This sequence comes from Cadophora sp. MPI-SDFR-AT-0126, assembly GCA_020747065.1. Lineage (NCBI taxonomy): Eukaryota > Fungi > Ascomycota > Leotiomycetes > Helotiales > Ploettnerulaceae > Cadophora > Cadophora sp. MPI-SDFR-AT-0126. Next base: position 1,933,095 of record JAGMVK010000003.1, on the reverse strand, counting down.
CCCGAGAGGGACCCTACATAGCTCTTCTTCCGAAGCTAATAATAACCGTAGAACAGCTGGGTCCATAGAGGGTGTATCTGAACCGATCGTGAGGCAGTTAAAACTATTATTATAACAATGTGGAATATCGCCTATAGATACTGTCTATGTATACTCCAGCCCTTCTTGCGGAGGTTTGGGGTGTCCATCGCCGCTAAACCCTAGTGACTTCACTCTACGATATTCGATCTCGCCCCATGATACCTCGCTCGTCCAGAAGAGTCCTGCGTAGTGCGCCGTGTTCTCCATCTCTCGACCCGTGGAGTTTTGACAGCTGGCAGCAATTGCAGCTGAACAACTCCCAACAAGCACCATGTCTCCTTTCAATCTCAACCACCCAATCACAAAGAGTGCCACGACCCCTAAAACACCTAGAATCAACGCCATTAGAATACCTAAGGATGAGTAACCCGCAGCCAACATCTTCCCTGGATGATCTCCATACATATTCCCATACCCAGCGCCACCGAACCTCTCGCTCGGACCACCATTGAAATCCTGAAACTCAATCTTGGAAAGGAAGATCGCTTGCGAAATAAGCCAGTGGAGCGTGGCGCTGAACAGTAACATTGGGACTCCGTAAGCGGGAGGGAGTGAGAGCCAGTATGTTGAGACCTGAGATCCCACAGGCTTGCTGACCCGGAGATGCTGTGGCGAACGCGAGAAAGCGTTCCATTCTGCGGCTTGGACGTACGCTGTCATCGTAGAGTTGAAGAGGAAGTATAGCATAGAGACGACGAGCTGAGGCGTGTTGACAAGCAGGACGATATCCAGGAGGGAGGCGCCGGCAAGAGATTCGAAGCCGATGATCGCGAAATGGTTTTTGGAGAGTAGGCCGGTGAAGATTGGTGTTCCACGAGCGGCGTCGGCTCGTAGTCCCATTATCAGGAGGATAATGACTGTGATGATCGCGAGTGCGAAGAGGGCGTATGAAATCACGAAGCGACGAGTGCTGATTGCATTTTTACGTCGGTAGTGACGTCTGGACCAGGGGACGGGATGTCGTTGACCAAGTGTAGGCCAAGATTTCCTGAAGAACTTGAAGTCGCGTGTGCTGAGGTCTCGAGTATGGATATCATGACGCTCGAGGAAAGAGGCAATCGCGTCTCCAATTGTGATTAGTGATGGCTTTCCAACCTGAAAGAAGAGTGCAATCATAGCCGCGACTTTGGCTGCATTTGCAACGATAACCACAGCCAGAAGAGTCACGCTGAGTTCAAGCTTGCAGTCTTCTGGGAACGGCTCCGCGAGACAGTACTCGGTCTCGGCTGGTGGGATTTCACTGGCTCGCAACCCGAACTTCGCTTCAGAGGGACGACAAATGTTTTCAGCCACCCCATTCGCATCGTTTCTGTCTTTGTCGTGGTACTTCTTCCCTGGTTGATCGCACATCCAGACGTAGTTTCCTGTCAGACGCCACTTACCAGGCAGACGGTCGTACTGTGTCGAAGTTGGAGCTACTAGGATCAGACTCCGGTGGGTGGTCATCATGGTATTGGTGTAGAGATCGGCGCAGTCGGCAGAGCTCAAGTTGTTCCACTGAGTTGCTGATTCAGTCAACATCCGGTTGAAGATGTCCTCGACCCTTGAGATGTCAAGCCCCGGCCGCGATCCTTCTGCGTTTGCAACAGTGATATTCGTAAGGACCGTGTCTGCACCCGTGACGAGGAAAGATTCGTCCAACTCAGAGACAATGTACTCAGTGGTAACTAGACTGGTAAACACGATACTGTTGTAGAACAAATGTAGCGGAAGCGAGCTGAGACAAAGCGTCACCCAAATGAACTTCCGCCATTTGGAGACACATCGAAGATTTCGGATCGACGGGACGCCAATATCAAGCCAGCGCCCTTTGCTATGAGCTTCATCGAGGTCTGTTCTCGAAGGCGCAATGGCGATTTGCATGCAGTAATTCGATGCGCCGAGGAGGAGCGTTGAGAGAATATTGATGCCCAGGTGTGAGAAAAAACTGGCTCTGTTCACATTATTGCAGCTTCCTTGCATAGCGATATAACTCCCTTCTTCCGTCGTGTCGAGCCGGCTTGCCCAGCCCACGAGGCTGAGGTTGATGGTCAAAACAAGGGCTGCTAGGAATGCGCAAGCGAGAAGCGATTTGCGCCATAATCGACGGCCATGTTTAACGGGCGGGAGGACTTGTCCAGAAACCAAGGAAGTGCTCTTAAATAGAGTCTTCGTCATTGCTAGAACTTTTGAACAACATTCGATGAATTGCGGGGAGGCTCGCGAGCAGCAAGACGTTCTGATAATGACTGGCGAAGGATCAAGGGATGCGACTAAAACAAGCCACCTGCTGAAATGCATGGCAAGCGTGGGCCGACAATTCGCAGCTGTGGTTCTGTTGTTTTTACTCGATGAGAAGCGACTTGGCTGCTAATCCCAAGCGATACACTGGCCTGCCCAGCCTCAATCAGCCCTGCCGGGGATGTAAATATTGCCAAGGGAGCATTCCTTTCAGCTGAGATCCTGCCATCGAGCCCAAAGGCCAAAGGATCAGACCGATCGCTCATGTGATAATGTCGTATGTGCTTCATTCCCATGAGCAAAAACAAAGCTGGTCGTGAAAGATATCACTCGACAGCGCGGCAGCTCGCCTCTAATGAGAAAGCAGAACTGTGACTGGGCCAGAATATAGAATGAAGACAAGAAGAAAAGGCCCAAAAGAGAGCGATCGATTGCTTTGGTAATATAGAGTCTCCTCATGTTTGTATAGAACAGGTCATCCCGTAATATGGAGACTCCATCCAGATATATGCCTGACTCCAGCAAATGCTCCCGCGCCGAAACATGCTTAATCAGACTCATCTTCACCCTCACTATCGACCACTTTCCTCGTGACGACGTCTTTGATCTCCTCATTGAGGAGTTCTCCAGCACTAACACTATCAGCAAGTATCTCCCTGCCCCTTTCGACATCAACATTCATGTCCTCCATGATCAATCGTACAACAACTTCCGGGACCAAAACAGACTGTACATAAGCCGTGAATCCTCTCGCGGACATCACTGGGTCATACGGCAATCTCTTCTTTAATAGTGGTGTGAACTTGCGCATGATATTCTCTGAGAAAATCCGTAGGCCACGGGCTCCATAGTATCCAGGTGTCAAGTTGGACGTCATTTTCATGAGGTTCCGATCCTTTCCACCAAGGACAGTGTCGTCCATGAGCTCCCGGTAGTACGAGTGTTGCCCGTTGATCAATTTCTTGATGAACGCATGGTGTTTTGATATTCGGGAATCTAGGCTGTCCCAATCGATGGTAGGATAGCTCTTGATCTCCCAATCATCCTTGGCAGTTCTGGTTTTGTGCTCCCTGCAGAACTTCTCTTGCGTACGAATGTTCATTAGGCCATTCTTGCTGTATGCCCTGATATCCTCGGGATCAACAATTGCGCCGCACATTGGGCAGCGTGCTTGTTGTGTCATCGTCGAAAAATCATACTCTTCCATACTCTGGGACACTGGGGCCAGCTCATCTCGGTCTTTGTCTATGAGTGATTTCGCCTTGGAGATCAAGTCAGGTTCCAAGCCGATCGCGTATGCCTTGAATCCCTCTTTTCGTTTTTCGGGCGTTTCTTCTAGCCAAGGCAGATGATGCTTCTTCGTGGCTCGCTTAGCTGAATCTTCGTCCGAGTCGCTGAGATCGTCCAAGTGGTACTTTTTTAACGACTTTTGCTCGGTTTTGGTCGGTATTGGACTAGCTATATCAGAAGTGGGTTTCAATCTTGCTCGTTTGGGAGTCGTTTCCGGAGAAGTCTCGATATCGGATACAACCTTGAGTTGCTTTGATGCATCCGACTTTTGCGGGCTTTCCTCCACGTGGTCATAGACCTTGAATTTATCTTTTCGTTGTTAGCAGCAATTCCCAAGGGAATTCTACTGGATGTGAAACCTTTCTGCTTCTTCTTCGTAACGAAGATCCTGACGCCAGGCTTTGAGCCATACATCTTCTTAGCTTTCTTCCCAGGCTGCACAGAACCGAAAACGTCTGTTCTTCCCACCTCAAGCTTCGGGGTCTGCTCCACACTCTTTCTCTTCGTACCGCTATTTGAGCCGATTGAGGAGCTGCTGGAGCTCGAAGGCAGTCTGGTGATCCTGGCACCCTTTCGAATGCCTGAAGAATCGTCTGTTCTTGTTGCTCCTTTGGCAGCCGGCTTTCCTTCCTTCTGTGGTATTGCCCCATCAAGATTGGCAGATCCACGTATGTACTCGCCTTGTATGATGTCGTCCTTTGTATCATCATCAGAACAACTCTCAGGCTCACGGAAAATGTCCTCTTCCTGCTCCTCCTTCAACGGCGACTTCTCGACTTCTTCCGCCGCCCGTTCTGCAGCAGTTTTGGGAGCCATGGAAACCTGGGAGTTGTTCGCGGAAGCATTTGCAGGATTGATACTTTGCAACAGAGGTGCATGTGGGTGACCACTCCTAGTCAACCCAAGACGCCGTCGCTGAGTAGATCCAAGGTGAAGTTGGCCTGTCGGTAATGCCATTGGGAAAGTACGCGTCGCCGCGTCAAGATACGGACATCTCCAAAGAAGCGTAGTGGATCAGGACTGGTGTTTGAGTTGCCTTAATGATACTCGTCCGGAGTGGTATTGTATTGTTGATCAAGCGACAATATGACTAACGTTTATATAATATTTGAATGTTAGTAGAATATCAAAAAATCTGGAACAATTGGCAGAGACCAGGAGTTGCTAGAAAATAGATATTGAAATCGCGAACCTGGAACGTCCGACTTGGCCCAAGCTCCCGTCCCTGCCAGCAGTGGTTCCTGACCGAGCCGCGATGAACACAATTGTAAATACAAGACAACATCTCTCTTTTCAAGACCCAGCGACGAAGATGGCGCTGAACAGAAAATATGCAGCATTGCCGGATCTGGTGAGTACATTGACTTTTCAAGGAAGCTCTGCTAATGAACTGCTAAAGGATTCCGCGCCCGACATTTATGAAACTCCTGAGTTGACTGACGACAACTCCACAGCTCCCGTATGTGGACTCGTCTGCCCTCCATGCAATTACTCACACAGCACAGACCGGTAGAGCCCGCTCTGATTCGACATCTTCATCATACAAAGACTTCGACGAAGAAGAGGACGATGCCCCTGGAATTTCCCGCTCCCGTCTGCACCCCGAGGAGGCACGTACGCTTTTCTCGCCCGCACAAATCGATGCTCGAGATGTAGATTTCTCCGATCGAGTAACGGCAAAGCGGAAATCCTACAAAGCTTCCACGCGGCGACAGCGGAAAAGAGAGGATGGGACGGAAGAGTATGGTGATTTCAGTGAGGACGAGGATGCAGAGAGCTTGGAGAGAAAGCTGGCGAGATTAAAGCGAGAAATCGAAGAAGTGAAAGAGGAGTACGGGAGGAGGCAGGCCGAGAAAAAGGACACGGATGGGACAGAGGACATTGATCTCAGACAGGATGTCACAGATCTAAACAGAATGCTGGACGGGATGTCTGCACAGAAGGGAGCAAGCAGCAAGAGCGCAGGCGCGAAGTTCGCGAAGGACCTGGGCACGGGTATCAAGGCAAATGGACCCCCGCAAACTTCACAGGCCAATAGTGAATCCGCTACCTACACGATCACATATGCGCCAACTTACCAGCAAAGCCATGCACTTGCCAAAGCCGCAGATTTCGACGGGAGATTGGCGTTACTGGAGAAGGCTCTTGGGATAAGTGCTGCGGAATTACCATCTTTGACAGCAAATGGAGTACCGAAACCTATACTGCCAACACTCGATACGCTGCAGCGTCAGATTTCAGTCATCTCCGCATCTACACCCTCATCATTGGATAGCATCAGTCGACGAGTTAGGGCTTTAACACAAGAGGCTGAGAGGCTCGAAGACTCGCGGAAGGCGGCAAAGGTAGCTCAGGATGTATTGAGAGCGGCAGGTGGAGATATTGCTTCTGAGGACGGGGAGGACTCGGAACAGGTGGCTAAGATCAACGCTCTATATGGTACATTGTCAACTATCGAGAATCTGGCACCCCTGCTTCCATCGTTGTTGGATCGGTTACGTTCTTTGAGAGCGATCCATGCAGATGCTGCTACAGCTAGTGATAGTCTCGACAGAGTCGAAAAGCAGCAGACTGAGATGGCGGGAGATATCAAGAAATGGAGGGAAGGACTGGTGAAAGTTGAGGAGGCATTAAAGCAAGGGGAAACTACGATGAGCGGGAATATGAAGGCTGTTGAAGGCTGGGTCAAGGAATTAGAGCAGAAGATGGAGCAATTGTGAAATCAGATTCATTTGAAGTGATTACTGTATTAGATACCCAAAGAATTTCCAATTTAACAGATTTGATTGCGGTGCACTTCGTAGACAATTCGTCCATGGTCTCGTGCTGACTTGCTATTTTGGTTCGAGTCAGGGATCAATTCTCAGCCCTGCGAACTCGTCACCTATGGATTCCTTACCGAAACCTGTCAAGCTGCCGAGCGTGAGCGCCCCCTTGGAAGTGGTTCTCAATCAAGGCCATATTCTACAATCCAGTCAGATCATCCCTTTTACCTTCTGAGATGCGAGGCTTCCATTCTCAATTGTAAGTGCGGTATCCAATCTAAAGCTGCAATTATTCTAGTGCTAACCACTTTACTCAACCAGTTTCCCACCATTCTTCGACGCGAGGTGATGAGGCTGAGGACAGGGCTGCAGCACAAGTCGACGGCATCGAGAGCACGCGCAAGGCAGAACACAGGAGGACACGAGTCAGAACAGATCTGTAGGAGAAGATGTCAACATGGCAGGGCCAGCCTTCCGTCAAGGGCTCTACGGAGACGATGCGGATGGCATTGTTGACATTCTCGCTCGTGGGATTGCAGTTTGTGACCTCCACAAATAGATAAGGATGTTCGCTGACAATGCTCGATAGATTTACTTGGGGAATTGAAATGACTTGTAAGCTTGTCCAAGGTCTGGAGTCTGAAGAGCAGGACTAATTAAAGTCCTAGATTGTACACCATACCTCCTCTCCCTGGGTCTGACGAAGTCGAAAACCTCCCTTGTCTGGATCGCAGGACCGATTTCCGGACTAATAATGCAACCGATAGTGGGTGTGATAGCAGATCAATCGAAGTCAAAATATGGTAGACGGAGACCGTTCATGGTCGTTGGATCGTTCGTAGTGGGGGCGTGTTTGATGGTTCTTGGGTGGACGAAGGAGATTGTGGCACATTTCGTCGAGGAGGGAGACTTTAGAAAGGAGTGCACGGTCACATTGGCTGTCTTGTCGATTTATGCTATCGATTTTGCTATCAATGCTGTTCAGGGGAGCTGCAGGAGTTTGATTGCAGATACACTTCCTGCGCCAAAACAACAAGCTGGGAGCGCTTGGGTAAGACATGCTACCTCCCCATGATGTTGAGGACACAAGACTAACAAGACCAGGCTAGCAGAATGGTGGCCATCGGCCATCTCGTAGGCTATGTAATTGGGACCGTGGACCTTGTTGGAATTTTTGGTCCATCATATGGAGATACCCAATTCAAGAAACTGATCTTGTTAGCTGCCTTTGCATTGGTATTCACAGTTGCTGTCACATCATGGGCGGTCACGGAGAAAGTCCTGGTATCCGGAAGAGACGACCATGTCCCATCCCAAACCTTGACTCAAATCGTGGGCCACATCTTCCATGCAGCAACCACTCTCCCACCTCGAATCCAAGCCATTTGCAACATTCAGCTGTGGTCTGGCATCGGATGGTTCCCATTCATGTTCTACAGCACGACATTTGTTGGCGAGATATATTTCAGATACGACGCTCCGCAAGACTTCAAACAGTCCAAAGATGCCCTGGGAGAGATCGGCCGGATAGGCAGCTTCTCACTCGTGCTCTTTTCTCTCGTCACCTTTATCGGGGCACTCGTCATTCCACTCTTCGTCAAATCACCCGATGAAGAAAACTTTACCGCCAGACCTCCAGCAGCGATTGCAAGTGTTGTGACAAAAGTCAACAAATACAAGCCGGATCTCCTCACCGCTTGGATATACGGTCATCTTCTTTTCAGCAGCGCCATGATCCTTGCCCCGACGGCACATTCTTTTCGCTTCGCTACTTTCCTCGTCACATTATGCGGCGTTCCTTGGGTATTCGCTTCTTGGGCACCCAACACATTCATGGGCATCGAAGTAAACCGCATGAGCAACAGTTCCTCAAGACGCCTCTCATCGTCTTCTCCCATCGACCTTGCATCCTTAGAAAAGGGCGGCTCATCAACCGACGCAGCCTCTTCCGGCGAGCTATCAGGGCTCTACTTCGGAATCCTCAACATTTACGCCGTGATTCCACAGTTCATCAGCACGTTCATCAGCATGATTGTTTTCAGCATCTTGGAGCCGGGCAAGAGTCCGGAGTTAGCGCATGATGCGGACCCTAGCGAGCATCACAGTACGGATGGGCCGAATGCGATTGCAGTTTGCTTGTTTATTGGAGCCATTAGCACTATTGGCGCGGCATTTGCGACGAAGAGATTGAGGGCGTTGCATAGAGAGGGCTACGAGAAGATGTAAAGCCTTGAGCGAGGAAGGTGTAGTGTATGAGTAAGGGAGCGACCTATGGAGGTTAGAAGCGCGTGTGATGAGTGAGCGAGTGAGCAAGCGATTTGATAGCTTTGTGCAATTTGTGCATCTGGAGGAGTTATATACGTTTCTTGTATGATATGCTTGGTGCATTTGTGTTTGATTTGTGTGCGACGTATGGCGGATGGATAGACGGGGAGGCGTTCTTGATAAATTGACTGGTCTCAATGAGATTTCTCAGTCGTGAGGTTGAGTGAGACAAGTGACTTGACTGGTGACGAACAGGCGTCAGGATTCCATTACTGTAGGATCATTTCCCTCCGAATATTTCAATTCGGAACGTGATGGGAGGAACTCTGCTCACGCAGAAAGCTGGTGGTCCCAAGTCCTTGAATGTAGCCCTCTCGTTCAAAGGAACGATCTCGATGTTAAGGAATTTCAAGGCTCATTGAGATTGGAGGGTCTCGTCTCATTGGCCGAAAGACACTTTCCGAAGTTTTTGTTTTTGTTGCATGTCGCACCTGGCCTTAAGCGAGCAATGGGTCGGAAAAAGAGGGATGTGAGAACATTACCTTTCTAAAGGGCCATATTGTAGCTTCCAAGTGCGCGACGATACAACTCAATTGTGTGATCTCTCTTGATCCATTTCTCTACACACTATGTGCATAGTAGAACTTTCTTACTGAAAGCCCCCGGCATCTGATTCTTTCTTCCTTTTGCCAAGTATTGAAACCCAACAGATCAACAAAGTGTTAAACGGAGACACTCCGCTCCTATCCCTGTTGCAAGATACTTTTGCTCGGCTAGAAATCCCAAGTCCAGTCATAAAACATAGGTTTGCGAAACTCTCCGGTGCTTGCAAAATTCCAGTAGCTCCAAATATCTGCTTTACCCCACACGCCCTAACTTCTTCAGATTGATCCGCGAGCCAGGATGTTGGAAGCCGTCGTCGATCTCGTGTCCGCCACGTAGTTTCAGAGAATATCTATGCTGTCCCAAGTCGCACGGCGGTCATGATTCACCAGGAGTCCCGAAGAGGAAATTCAGTAAGTGTGTCGTGAAGACTAAATTGACTGTTTAGGCTGCATAGATGTGTTCCGGTTTCCAACGTTCTCAAGTTCTCGTCCTGCAGCTGGAAAGGGCTGTGGACCCAAGCCATCGGTTCCGGAGTATTGGCCCCGAACGCCAGAAGTGGGGTGGTTGTGGTTGTGGTCTTTAACCAGGCGAGGATGAGTGCTCACCGTGGGAAAGATATGCACGTCCTGTTTAGATCCAACAGTTGGTTCTTGGCGAGTATGGAGGCATCTGGAAAAATGCATGCCCTTTGTTCTCGAGCTGCAACTTGTAAAGATTTCTGGTTGGAGATGCTGATCATAGTCTTACTCAGACTAAGTTCGGCGTCATCTCACCGAAGGTTCGAATTCATGTATGTACCAGTATGCATGAAGGAGACGTTCTGGAAGGTCACAAACTGGCTAGCCACGGACGACAGATCCAGCTAACGGAGAGGTAGCCAACCAACCTCGTGTTGGATAGAGTCCCCAACACCAACATCCAGGCAGGTGATTATTCGGGAAAGAGGCCTGTTTGATCCGAACGCAAATCAGTGGGAGCATCTCAGCATCGATCGAGAGAGTGGAGAGTCATGCATGGGCCCCTCGTCGAATCCGGCATGTTGGCCGAATCACTTTCCACCGCCGTCCCCGGCCAATATTGTTCTGTTCTCGTCCTCGTCCATGACTTCTCTCGACAAGGCCTTTCCGGTCCGAAGATGCAGCCTTCTTGAAGCTGCAGCCAGAGCAACGCTCTTGATAGGATGATAGCTGCTTGGCTTCCCGTCTCTGCGTCAACCTTCGTCATAGCTGGGAGCGAGAAATGTTCCATTCGAAATGGTCGGTCCTTAGGTACATGCTCACAGGTACTGAGGGTGGGAAAGGCGAGGAAAAGTACCAATGGCGATTGTCACAGGGTCACATCTGGATATGGCAAGCAATATTGCAGCGGTTATAGCTTGCAGCCAGTGCGATGAGATGCAGGCCTGGCCGTCCCAAGAAACCAACGGCGCACACACTTTCTACCCCACACTGTGGCCCATGGAGCACCGTTCGTGGTACGGGGACGGGGATGCATCGTGAGACTGAATTGCTCGCGCCTGACTTGATTTTCGACCTCAACCTTGACATTGACCCCCTGCCAATAAAGCCATCTCTGGATAATAGCATCAGCTCATTCGTGAGGCGCGGGTCAAGCAGCAAATCTTTCACAAGCGGCGGGCTTGGGGCGTGATTGGCAGGGTCTGCTATCGATTATTGGCAGGGTAAAATGGCATGGCGGAGAGGGGATGGGAGGGTTGACGGTTGAGGGCTATGGAGAAAGTGGGAAGATTTGCAAGTTGGGATGCTTTGCTTTCGAGGCTTTTGACCCTTCGTGCTTGACAGGCCACTAGACAGGCCACTGCAGATATTTTCTGCTGGGACAGATAATCCTTACTTGCTCTGGATTTAAATGCACCTTGCTTGATCGCATCCTGGAAGGTCTCAGTAGCAGGTACTAGTACTGCTACAGAAATGCTGAAGCCGCACTGCTTTCTTTCCACCTATGACTTGACGTGTTGGAGCTCGTCAGCCACTGAATTTGGCCACTCTAATAATTTGTAATATCCATCTTTCTACATTTTTGCTAGTCTTTGGTATGTAGCGAGACACGGGATTTGATTGTCTGTAGCTGATTTGTGACTGCGTCCAGCTTCTTCATGGAAATCCGGGGCGGGCCAGCCAGAGTTGAGCTAAATTTGAAGAATCTCAGACCCGACAAGGCCTTGACGTCTTAGCAGAGAATACACCACTTCAGCTTCAACTACCTAGATCTGCCCTGCCCACAGCTTTCGTGGACCCCATTCTTCCATTATTCGGACCCCATTAAATTGCCCCAGTTTCTGCAGCGCGCAAGGAAAACTGTCCAAACTGGGCCAAGTCCCCTCCACTTCACCAGAAGCCCCCGAAGTCCAGTGTCAAGCCCGCTGCGCAAGCAAGCAATCAACCAACAAGCAACCAAACAGGACTCGAGCCGCGCCCCAACCCGCATAACCTCCTCCCGCTTTCTCTCGATTCCAAGCATTTCCTAATCCTTCCTCTTACCTACCTCACTGATCTTCTACAACATCAATCGATCTCCTGAATTCTCAGGTTCCTGGAATATTACTCGACTCGCCACAGAAAGGCTTCTACTTGAACACGAGGGTTCCTTCACCCCGCGCTACGCCGCACTGCTGCGTATTGAGGACGACACCCCCTCGAGGGCGCATCTTCGACTGGGAAATCCGTGGACGAGGATTCAAACACCGAAGTTTATCAGAGTCGCTGAGTCCTTGCGAATGATCACAATATAAATCACCGTCTTTCCTAATTGCGTCGCCGCGTTGCGGCACTGCGAGGCAGAGGACATCCCACCCCCAGGACAATCAGCCCCCCTACGACACAATGGCTGGCCTCTTCAGCAAGCTCAAGGGGACATCTGTCAGTACCTATTATTGTCTCTATTTCTGTCTCTTACTGGGATTGGACTACATCATGGCTTCTGGTACATGTACATTTACGAGGAACTAAACTGATGTTGGCGCTTTCTAGGGAGCTCCGAGTCCAGGCATAACCTCCAATTCCTACAAGAACAAGAAAGATGTCGAACCAGAGCCAGAGATCACACCTTTGGTGAAAATGCTGCAACATGCGGGGCCTATACGTAATGATGGGAGTGACAAGTTCTTTGGACTGGAGAATGTATGTTGCGAATCGAAGCCCTCCTTGGACCTATGCTAACAATAATCTAGTTTGGGAACACATGGTTTGTCGAAAATGCTAGTCCGAGGCGCTGAGAAACTAACAATCCTCAGTTATTGCAATTCTATAGTACAAGCCTTATACTATTCCGTACCGTTCAGGGAAAATGTTGTACGATATCCTCCCCATTCACCACTTGATACACCAAACGGGCACACAAAAATTGTCACACCAGTCAGGGCACCGATACAAAATGGAGGTGCCATATCGCCTGCCACTAAGCCAAAGGGCCTGACGGCGGCCGAGGCGATGAAGCGAAGAGCAGCGATAAATGCAGGACAACCAGTCCCAGCGAATCCCGGACAGCGACCAGAAGACAAGCCAGATTCTCCGGAATATAAGAAGAAGCATGCGATGCTCGCGGGGCCTATTTTGGAGCTCACATATGAAAATGCGAGTTCTTACGGCATGGAGGAATCAACTTTCACGGCGCTGAAAGATATATTCATGGCTCTGATCGCAAACAACTCCCGGACCGGCGTTTTGAGCCCTCAGAGATTTCTGGAGATTTTCAAGCGCGACAATGAGATGTTCCGGACATCAATGCACCAGGATGCTCACGAATTTTACGGATTGGTACTGAATGCGGTAATTTCGAACGTCGAAGCAAATGCACAGCGAGTGAAAGAGCTGGCACCTCCCAAAGACGAAGGTCTTGCTCAGTCCATGACCCAAGCAGTCACATCAGCAGCGTACGCAATGGGCTTAGGAGGTGGAACTCGATCACCTGGAACGGGATGGGTACACGAGATTTTTGAAGGAGTTTTGACATCCGAGACCAAATGTTTGACGTGCGAAACAGCGTCACAGAGGGATGAGACATTTTTGGATCTTTCCATTGACCTGGAACAACATTCATCCGTTACATCTTGTTTACGGAAATTCTCGGCAGAGGAGATGCTTTGCGAAAGGAATAAATTTCACTGCGACAATTGTGGCGGTCTACAAGAAGCTGAGAAGCGAATGAAGATCAAACGCTTGCCCAAGATCTTGGCTCTGCATCTCAAGAGGTTCAAGTACACCGAGGACATGACAAGGTTACAGAAGTTGTTTCACAGAGTCGTCTATCCTTACCATCTTCGGATGTTTAACACGACAGATGATGCCGAGGATCCAGACCGACTGTACGAGCTCTACGCCGTTGTGGTCCATATCGGTGGAAACGCCTACCACGGTCACTACGTATCGGTCATCAAGACGCAGGATCGAGGCTGGTTACTTTTCGATGACGAGATGGTGGAACCAGTTGACAAGCACTACGTACGAAACTTCTTTGGCGACAAACCCGGAATGGCATGTGCCTATGTTTTGTTTTACCAAGAAACAACTGTCGAGGCCATGCGGAAGGAGCAAGAAGCTGAAGGTTTAGCCGAAGTGGCACTTGCATCAGTTGAGGCTGACATTGCCCTGGGGCATCCACAACCGAATGGCACTCACCCATCCTCGGTCTCAAAAGCAGTCTCCATTCCGAATACACCAATCGATGAAGGCCCAGAGTTCGTGTCATTGAACCATGCTGTCACTGCTCCTCTGCCCATGTCACCTCAGGCTCCAACCCGATCTCAGACTAACCCAATGGCATCTCCCTCACTTCCCAACATCGACGTGGCAAAGACCAAGACAAAAGAAGACAAGGAGCGTGAGAAGAAGGATCTCAAGGAGGCAGAAAAGGCACGCAAAGTTGCCGAAAAGGCAGCTGAAAAGGAGCGGATAAAGGCCGAAGAAAAGAGAAGGAAAGACCTGGAGAATGCCAGGAAAGTACAGGCTGAAGAGTTCAAGAAGGCTATGGCAGCGAGTAAACAAACCGCCCTAGAGGATGAAGAGAAGAGGCGCAAGGAGGCAGCAGCCAGTGGCTCTGAACCACCAAAGGAGAATGGTCACGACAAATTCGGACTTGGTAGCCTGAGTCGAAGCCACAAGGGAAGCAAGAGCATGAGTAGGAAGAGTTTTGGCTTCCTAGGTGGTAAGAGTGGTGAGCGAAACTCTACTGGTGACGATTCATACACAGCAGTTGAGGGAGAACCGGGTCCTCCAACGCCAGAGAAGCACTCGAAGCCATCGAAGACCAGGACGAGCTTTGGTTTTGGAAAGAAAAAGAGCAACCTCAACCAATGACACTGATTAGAGCAGCAAGCGGGAATTGTACATTGAATAAGCATATGGTGCGGACCTGTTGAAAAGAAAAATACCCGAAAATATCATGTGGGTGGAAGACTTGTTTTTCCGACGACGAAAAAGGGAGATGGATGAACAGTACTTTGAAGGGGATGGTTTGATGCTGAAGACATGAATGATACCATTCTTGGCATATAATGTCTGTGTTGGATAGCGATCCGATCCAATGGGAGTTATTTGGAGCTACAATTGTGCTTGAAGGCATTGAAGGCATATGTGAGGGAAAGGATGAATTGTATAGCATGCACGGTTACATGTTCAGTGGCAGCATTGCGACTGGATATAATGGAGTGAGATGACTTGTAATGAATCTCGATGGCATTTCTTCTTCTGCGTAGAGACTGTTCCGCTCCTCTTTGGTCGTGATATTTTTACTACCTGCTAGGGGCCAGTTATGAGAGGTACTTGAAGTGAAGACAAACGCATTGGGTATTTTGCTTTCAATTATGCTATGCTTGATACGTCCATGTTCGTCTTCGGCAGCTTTGACTGTACTCCGGGCAACACAACGTAGGCCCAGAAAACAATCAGGCAGATGACATTCATTTCAACCCCCAAACGCCTTGCCAATGCCATTCCTTCATGATTCCGCGCTCTCTCCATGCGCGACAGGCGGCCCAATCACTCCTCCCCAAAATCATCTACGCCGTTCATTGCTGCTTCCTCGCCTATCATACACCCAGCTCCTGACCATAGATTCGTCGTCTGCTCCATGTCCCTCTCTTTCCCAAAGCTTCTCAGCCCAGGAAAAGCTCGTATACGATTATGACGGTGTTGATCAATATCAGAGGTACTATTCCAATGTCAATTATTTTCCCCCAACACGCCCGACGTTCTTTATTCTGCCAATTGATCCGCAACGTCCCTTCCAGAACCATAGTCTACAGACCATATTCCAGCCAGAAGATATAGGATCCAGGGAAGGAGAAGAATACATACTCCTCATCAATGTCCGCACACTCGTCATCAGATTTATCAATTTGCTTTTAACGCTCGCATCACCTCCATTGCCCGTCCCAAACGCAGGTTCTGAAACACTGTTCGACCATCCCACTATCATTTCATCAGCATGCATTCTCCGCGCATGGTCAAGGAGAGCCAGAGTCGAGGTTATGACACTGCATGGGTAGAAATTGGAAGCCTATATACCGCGCGCGAGGAAACGATCTTCTGAAAGAATCGCTATGGCATTTACGAGGAGTACGGAAACTGTTTGAATATGGAATCAGCATTCATGTGCAGCAAGTATGTCAAATAGCAATGCGCCTGCGCGAGCAAAGTTCAGACAAACTTCTTGACAGATATCCCTCCGCGCAAGATGGCTCTCTGGACGGTGTAAGATGCGAATGGGGTGTACGAACTGTAGATCAGATTCCCGAATGCAAAGAACATCATATTGGCAGCCAATGGTTTGCCGGTAGTATGATATGTATGTGGTGGGTGGTTGAGCGTGAGGTTACCGTCGTTGATGCTGGCTGGAATTTGGGCGGGATGTTGCACGATGTCCACTCGAGGTCGGAAGGCTGAGTGCACGGACCTGGATTGACGAGGCTATTTCGTGGAGAGAAGGCTTCGAGGTGAAACTCAAATGCATTCGTGATTATTTGTTAGAAGAATGTATGTTCTCTTGTAAATGGTTTGGATAGCTCGGTTTCGATATTTTCTGATTAGTCGTCGTTGAACGGAGCTGCGAATGTGTCCTCAGCCGGAAGCTTGAGCTTCTTCCACGTGGAGCTTCGAGGAGCTTGGGGTTCGCAATAGGCAGAGATTTGGAGCTGGACACTGTGTCCGAGAAGTAATCATGAAGCCTATAGGTAGCTATAACTGTCAATTCATAGCGTAAATGATTGGTCTTGCTAATGTAAATCTGCAGATGCAGTGCTTCTTCCCATAATCCCAGCCGTCATTCTCCTCCACCTCCTCGTTGCACCCTACACCAAAGTCGAAGAGTCCTTCAACATCCAGGCCACGCACGACATCATTACATATGGCGTTCCCTATAGAGACAGGACTATCCTCCAGTCCTACGACCATATCACGTTCTCAGGTGCTGTTCCTCGAACCTTTGTTGGAGCTCTCAATCTTGCTGGAGGTGCGCAAGGCGCTATTCGGGTCTTTGGGGAGCAGTATGCGCAGCTCATTGTGAGAGGTTTGCTTGGTCTATTCAATGCCCTCAGTTTGTACAACTATGCTCGGGGGCTGAGGAAGGCGTTTGGGAGCGACGCTGGAAGGTGGTATATCTTGCTGCAAGCAAGCCAATTCCATGTCATGTTCTATGCGTCGAGGACATTGCCAAATATGTTTGCATTTGCACTCAGTAAGTATCATCTTCGTTTCACTGTGAGCTTTTTCGGTCTTGGCGGTGCTGAGATGTATAGCTACAATGGCGTTCAGTAGATTTCTACCTGTTTCAGGTGGAACTGCTGCTAGTGGACAACGAAATTACAGCCCGGGTATCTTCCTGTTTGTGCTAGCCGGTGTTATATTTCGGTCTGAAGTCGCCTTACTTCTATTTTCGGAGCTGGCGGTTCTTCTCCTGCAGTCACAGATCTCACTCCGGAGTGTGGTTACAGCAGGAGCAGTCAGTGCTGTATTTGCTCTTACCTGTTCTGTCCCGATCGATTCCTTATTCTGGCAGAAGCTTATCTGGCCAGAATTGGCTGGTTTCTACTATAATGCCATCCAAGGCAAGTCTGCAGATTGGGGAACGTCACCCTTGACTTATTACTTTGCGAACTCAATTCCTCGCTTGTTGTTGAACCCACTCATCCTCCTTCTTATTCCATTCGCTTTCGTACTACCATCAACACGGTATCCAGCCCGAGGGCTCGTCATTCCATCTCTCCTCTTCATCGCCGTATACAGTCTCCAACCGCATAAGGAGTCTCGCTTCATTATCTACGCTGTGCCGCCACTCACAGCGGCAGCATCACTCTCAGCGTCATACATCTGGACACGGCGCACCAAATCTCTTATTTACGGCTTCGGCTCTGTTCTCCTACTAGGATCTATAGCAGCCAGCTTCCTCGCATCAACAGCCATGCTTCTGATTTCCTCTCTGAACTATCCTGGCGGCGACGCTCTCACTCAACTCCACTCTATCATCAAACAACAACATCAACCTTCCTCCTCATCCAACATCACACTAAACATTCACATGGACGTTCTCTCCTGTATGACAGGCATCACACTCTTCCAGCAAACACCTCATCTATCACCAAACTTACACCTCAGATACGACAAAACTGAAGACTCCCCTGAACTCCTCGATCCCGCCTTCTGGGCGACCTTTGACTACGCATTGATGGAAGAGCCTGGAAAAGCCATCGGAAAATGGGAGGTCGTGCGTACGGTGTTCGCATACGCTGGAATCGAGATTCTGAGACCTGGGGATGGGAGCTCGTTTAGCGAGAATCTAGAGAAAGTATACGCAGCCAACAACGTCACGAAACATTCAGCACAAGGAGAAGACACAGGAGAAGTTCCGAGCAGCGAGGATGTGCAGGAAGAAGTTGAGATTCTTGAGGGCGAGACTGAGAAAGTGCGGTGGGATGAGGAGAAGGAAAGGGAGAAACGAGAGATGGGCGATCTGAAGGCGAGGTTGATGTTGGAAGAAATGGGGAAGTTCGGGATGTTCAGGCTGGTGAGGGATGCGGTGAGGGTTGTTACCGGTGGTTACTGGGTTGGTCCGAGGATGGAGCCGAGGATCATGATTTTGAGGCGGGTGGTGGAGGATTGAGTGTTGTTTTGATAGAAGGGGAAAAGTTTTGAATACATTGAAATGATATAGTAGGCATTCAAAATGCTCAAAGTGTTTTTGGAAGTGTATTAATACCCTGGTAGGATCTCAACGTCGGATTGTCTATAAGTTGCGAGGACTGTGATTGCTATCTCAATATTTGTAAACAACATCGAGATTTAGGCGAGGCAAATTTCGGGATCGGGTGGGGCATTCAAATGTCCAAAAGTAACATGAGACTTCAGGAGATCAGTGGCAAGAAAAGGCTTGTAACGAGAAAACGTCGGGACATTCGGACCGCGTCACACAAGGCTATTCGGACAACCACGATCGTCTACGAACGGGTAAGAAAACCACCAGAAGCTGAAAGAATGAGTGGAGCCTCTCGCAAGAAGCCTCGCCGCATCAGTAGCAATCTGACCATCATGATGCATTTCGCGTTGCCCTTGACCTTCGGCGTGTATTAGAATAAGACTATTGCAATTATTGCTGCAAAGAAATAGACAATCTGATTAAAGCGAATTTTTTCTTCAAAGTATCAATATACGTTGAAAATGAATGTATGGAATTGAGGAAACACTTATCAAGAGCGTAATTGATTAGTCCCGGCCAAGGAGAAGTCCAATTCCTCTCGGGCGCTGATTTTGAAGTACTCCGTATCGTGTGCTTTGCCTCGCTTCTGGTTGTGGATAGTGAGTATCAGTATTCCAGACAACGGGAAGTAAAAGCAAAAGTAGAAGCAAAAGTAGAAAAGAGAGAGAAGTGGGAGAGAAATTGCGACGCCCGGGATAGGCGTAGACAGACGTGATAAGTGGGAGGTATCTTACAGTAATCAGCCAATAGAAGCCTCGGAGTCGCAGCTGTGCGTCAATGAGTATCGATACCCTCTCGGATAACGAGGTTGATATAGTGGACTGAGTAGTGATAAACTGGATTATCAGATCAGCAATTAGTTAGATGAATGCAGTTTAACACAAGATTTGAGAAGAGAACATACCTCAATGGCCGAGATTCCCTGCAACCCTCCTTTTTCAAAATGGGCATCAACACGCCGAATTGTATCTTCATGTCCCGATTCAGAATCTACCATGTTTTTCATCAACTTTCGGAACTGCTCCCATGTATTTTCGCTATCGCTGAAAAGTCAAATCTGATTCCTCCTAAGCCGCCATGACATTCTGCCTCTTTCTTTGTGAATTGCATTTTCTCCAGGTAAGAGAATGCCCCACTGCCTTTGGCATTAGGACCATATATCAAATCGGTGAGGATCAGAGATTCTGTGGGATTACAGGTCCTGTCCAGCAAGGCTCGACGACAGTAGATAAGTCAGGGTCACCGTAAGCAGAAGTGGGTACCTTTTCGACAAGTGTAAGAGAATTGAAGTAATCCTGAGAAGATGTTAGTCAGATAGAGCCGTAAGGGTTTTAGCAGGCATGTCTCTTACCCCGAAAAATGTGGCTTCGATGCCTTCAAGTGTTGCTCCCGGGGAGAGCGAGAGCACTCGCCATATATCATTCGATAGATTTAAGATCTCGGCAACTTGTCTTGCATTCGTGTTTCCTTGTCGATCCGACGTGATGATTTTCATGTTCCCAAAGCCCTCGTCTGTGATTCCAACACCAAAGCCTGCGAACGCTTGTCCCTCCTGAATTGTAAATTGGTCCTCTGGGTCGTCACAGCGACGACCGAGGTGTTTGACCTGGCCCGAGGCACTGTGAATCTGTAAAGAGTCGATGATCCTTAAATATCTTCCTAGGCGCATATATTCAAACCCAACTGACACATGCTTACAAAGATGCAGGGTGAAAGGACTGGGAATAAAAGCTATCTCTGAGAGTCACGAGACGTGGATTGCACGAGAGAACCTTTCTTCTGATCGACAGATCAGTCTCTCGTACCGAATGCTGGCCCCATCCAGCAATCGATTCAATTCCTTCGAGGCCTAGCAATGCAACGGCAAAATGGCGGATTATCCGTGCTATTCGAGACTTGTTTTTCCATGATCTCTCTGGTCCCTCTAAGTCAAGAAGAGACTCTTCATACTCCGGCCACAGAAGTGCATAATAGAGCAGCTTCCAGTCAATTCGTAGCTCTGGGGAATAAGGAGCTGCAATTAAAGAGATGGGAATATGGCTCAACTCGTGAGGATAGCAGAACCGAGACTGCCAGAAGGTCGAAGATAGACCATGAGCAGCTACAGGACATGAGACAAGACGGAGGGCATTTACTGATTCGATTGAAAGAAGTGATAGAATGCTTTCGATAATCTCGTACGGAGGCTTAGTGAGAATATCACTTCCCTCTTTGCCTACAAATACCGCTGGAGGTCTGCCTTCTAGGATTGGCGTCACGGGCGGAGTTTGTAGCGTTTCCTGATAATGTTCGAGATCCTTGGGATCACTGACTAGGAAGTCCCATTGTGCAGGTCGATTTGAGTACTCGTCGTCTGAAAACTCTGGGCCTTCCATCCAATCCCACGAGCCGCGCCAGAATTGTTCGGCGCCGCCGTATCCAATTGGGCTCCATTCTGGCTTTAGCCCGCGACCTTCTCCCGCAGTAGATAGAGAAGAGAGGAACTTGCCAAGATCGTCGATGTCGAGACGACTCGAGGAGATGGATGCGACCACCTGCTGCAGTAAATCATGACAAAATGTGTGCATCGGATATGCAATATCTAGAGTCGTCCCTCTGTGTATTCGTTAGTTAATGGTACCATGATCTACAATGACATTCATTTGCTTGCCTAGCACTAAAGCACACAAATTTGTCAGATCTCGTCTTTACATCCATACTTCCCACAACATCATCCTGACCAGTCAGTATGCCAGGCAACGAGGAATACCCCGTTCCTCCAGCAGCCATGCCGGTCAGCTCTTCCGATATATGCCATGAGCTGTTGCTGGAGCCAGGAATGCGTTTCACTTTCTCGCCGTCAATGAAGCTTCTCTAAAGGTCAAGATATAGGGCATACCGACACGATAGGGTTTCAACCATTCGAAGTCGTAGTCCCTATTAAACAGATCGTCATAAGTATCGGCAATAATGTCGAATGGTACGCCGCACAGAGCGCAAAAAGTATCCGCCATTCTTGCTCAAGATTCTGCTGAGCTCGCCCGAATGTCGTTCTGTTTGGGTGAGGAATTGATCATGCGCTAACTTTGTGGATCGCTTGTGCGATATCCATGTTGGTGGAGCGGACAGATACTTGTAAGGGCGAGCTTTTCTGAAGCTTTATTTTGCTAATTCTGTAGGTGCAAGATATTTAACTAAGATATTATCGTCTGTTTCCAATGACTAAAAGCTTCTCTATTCAATATAATGATATAATAAGTTAGTTTAATTATGAATAGTGCAACGACGCAAAGAATCTTGCACAGTGTTAAGTTTTTGGGCACGAGGTCCTTACCTTCGGAAATGGCCATTGTCAACGACGCCTCGCAATTTCCCTCTTCTCATGCCCTTCATCAAACTAGATAGCTCTTAAGTTCTGCCTTTCTCTTTTCAAATTTCCAATTCATTTCTGCTGGCCCTTCTCCCTTCATCTTCAAGAATTCTCATTTTTTATCATGGTCAGACACCAATTACCTCACAGTATCGAATTCTCTTGATAGGTCTCCACCACCATAGCTTCCGAAATATCCTGAAAATTGTCACCTTGTCCAGCATGTTCAATTCATATTCAACATCCAAGTTCTCTCAGGAGGAAACGCCGAGTAAGTAGGAAGTCAAATTCGGAAGGGTCACGTGGAATTAGAAGCATTTTCATGTGCTATTTCCGGAGCCCCATGAACCATTCGTCGGAGCATGGCTCCTTTGGGAACCAAGCTCTGTCTTTGGTCAGCTCATGGTGTGGAGGACTCGGGAATACCGTCCGATGGCTGTATTCAAAACGGAGGATGAATGGCATTCATATCTCTCCCGAAGATCAAATTGACAGATCGACGATGACCGCAGAAGACCGACAACAAAACCGGATATGATTGCATATTAGGAAGCTCGCTCACAGCTGGCCCAGCCTTCCCTTCCAATTTTGCTCAGCCTACAAACCTGAACCCGTCCTCAATTGATTGCAATCCGACCTGGTATCCTTGAATCCTTCCTTTGGTGGGGTTGATTGGGCGTTGATGGGCTGCGCTGGTGGTCGAAGATGTTCCCCACTGGCCACATCAACAAATTCCAAGCTTGAGATTGGACGAGCAACGCAGGTCGGTCCGTAGTCCACTACGCATTAATAACAAGACGAGACCGGACCAGACCAGCAGCTGGCAGAGGCAGAGACTTGCGTTGCCTTTGATTGCCGTGCTTTTCACCGCTGCTTGTGATTGCGACTCAGGGCCTGACTGCCGACGAGTCGTCTCACAGCCGTGCACTGGGTTAGAACTAGTACGAAGGTAGGCAGAGCAGCGCAAAGCAGAACGAAGCAGCAACTGCTTCCCCAGAAGAACATCTGGGTATTATTGATGCGGCCCAGTGGAAGTGGTTTTTTGAGCAGAGATTGTTCACTTTCGAGCTCACAAGCTTTCAGCTCTCAGTCTCAGCTCCAGCTCCAGCTCTCCAGTCCAACCATTGGCCTCTGACTTCACACACCCCTCCTCTCTGGAGCTCCAGCTTAACCGAGCTCAATCCCTAAACCCACCACACAGCGCTGCCCTTCGATTTACTCACTACTCTCAAATCTGGAACACCAATTGTCAGGTGTATGGTCCAAGGAATAGCTCAACCCCCCAATCGCTGCTCTTCTCCCACACTGCTCTCGTCCCTGTCTACAACCATCATAACTTCATCGCAGACAAACTCCAGCTCCCGCTGTATCGTCGCCTGGATAACGCACAGCTCTGCTATCGTTATCGACAATTGAAGCTCTCGACCCGGTCGCGATAGGACTATCTAATCTCTCCCACCCCTCCTTTCCCCTCACCTTACCTGGGCATGCTCGCAGCCACGAAAACGATGCCGCCTCGATCCTCGTTGACGTCGTCTTTCTCTGTTTCGGATGCCAACAATGAAGTTGTCTGTCCATTGCGCAATCAGGATGGCTCCAGCTGTCGCAAGCGCTGCCTCGGCGTGAGTGCTCTACTCTGCTGTGTCTGCTGCACCCCTCATGAAGCTCTGTACGCTTTGTCTTGAACAACCATAGTAACGGAGGTTTTGGGGCGCAGGAAAAACGATATCGCTCCATGCAAGAGCATATAAGACGAGCGCATCCCGAACATTACATCTCTAAGCTACCTGCGACCGAGGAGAGCTTCCAGCTTATGATCAATACCCCGCCATCCGAGCGACCACCTCCACCCACAAGCTCCAGTTTGGCTCCTCATGGTGTGTACCACCGCTGCACATCGTGACAATGTGCTAACAATGACAAAGGCTACGGGAACGACCGACATAGCTATTATGGCGAAGATTCGAGTACCCCAAACACGCCCCGAAACCTGGACGAATACCAGTCTGGCAATATGCTGCCAGCCGCTAGCGCCGCGGCAGCTCTCGCACAGCTACACAACCACAAACTCGAGAATGATTGGGAATCGGAAGGGGTAAGTGAACTCTGTTCTCAAAAACGCAAGTATTCTAGATCACTGACAAACATGCAGGACTGGATGTCGGACACTGAGGCACACAAACAAGCAATGCGATCTTCGATAGAGCTACCCCCACTTCATGGGAGCCACCATTTAGAACCTACAAGTGACCCTTTTTCTCACCTTAACGCACATCGAAGAAGAGAACTTCTGCCCTCTATCCTATCTACATCTCCGCCTGGTCGTTCTTCCACTTTACCCCCAATTCAACGGAACCCGGGTCCAAACCGTCCACGAAAACAATCCGTATCTAAGCGTGCTCGGGAACCACAACATAGAAGACAAAAATCCAGAGAGAATGCACATTTGAGGCGAATGAGCTACGATCGAAAGGCCTTCTCAGCCGAACCATCAAGTGCATTTTCAGCTGCATACGGAAAACGATGGGAGGATCTCATTGACGCTGCAACGTCGGCAACAGAAGACGTCGACGATGATCGAACCCCTGTAAGTCTTTCCGTCAAGATTTCGGATACAGGCTCACAGGTTCAGGTTCCACCATCTCCGGTATCAGTAAATCGAGCTTCGATGCCTCCATTCTCAGCAAACCACTTTCAAGGTTATCAAGCCTCGCCACTTCAGCAAGCTCTCACCCCACCTTCCAATCTTCCTGATGCACCAGAGCCATTCCCATCAGTCGAAAGCGGAGAGAGTGGAGACAATTTTCACATCGAGTCTCGCGGGCTGTCTGACTCGTCACCAAGCTTCTCTTCTCAAAGCATACAGATATATTGTGCCGCATGCCAAGGTGTCTCCTTACTCAAAGAGTCATACGCCTGTACAGAATGCATATGCGGGATCTGTCAAGCTTGTGTAGACGTACTCATGGCTGAGCAAGGAGCCAGAAGAAAGTGTCCTAGGTGTGCTACTATTGGTGGCAGGTTTAAGCCTTTCCAGTTGGACATCAGATGATCTTCATTTACAGTTCTTTTTTCTTTCTTTTGAGGCCAGCTATAGGGTTCGGTACAGGATATGATACGGAGTTCGTCGATGTCATAGAGAGGCGTTTTGAGACTGGGTCAAGGCTGGCGTTTCTTCATTGACATTCAACATGAAGTTCCTCTTGTCGCTTTTTTGGATTATGGGTTTATTGGGTTGGGTCAGGTCTTGGGTTGCATGGGAAGGAAAGAGTCCAGGATGAGACTTGAGCGTTCGCATACACGTATATACGGTATCTTAGGTATGCGTGGATGCACGATCGGCACGGTTGGCTGATGTTTATAGTTGACAGAGACCAAAATTGAAAAGCATTAATATTCTTGCAGCAGTAGAACTACTTCTAACCTAGGACGGCAGCCTCATGTTGGAAGGGCCTTGCAAAATACATAGTTAATGGAAAGAAATTGACAACCAAAATCAGAGCTCTTGATTGTTTACTCAGTCACGTTTATTCAATCTTTGAATTCGGTACAGAGGGACCACACATGACATGTTGATAACGTGGTTGTTAGATCTATCCCTTGACGTCAGCAATTACAACCATTCAGAGATAAGCACATATCTCTGCAGTATCGCTGGTTTCCTCAATACACTCGATATACTCGATGTCCTCAACCACAGCATCTTGATATTGAACTTCCTCCATTGTGGTTATGGAGGGACAGACTTCGCACAATTAAACGAGGTCAATGTTTATCTCATACTTCGACAATGAGAAAAAGACCAAAATTCTTCGCCACTGTCCAATACTAGATGTTTTGTATGATTTGCTTTGATAGATACCCTAACGACACCATATCCTCATTTCACGTCGGTCATTCATGTACGGCGGAAAGCCGTTGAGATCTTTTGAGAATGGTAGCCGTACAGGACAGCCCCTCACTCGCTAGTAACTGCCAAGCAGAGAAAAGAATGCTCCATGGGACGAAGTCTGAAATGCTCTATCAGCAGGAGAGGGGATAATCGGTCTTATGCTATTGACATCGCGTGTACATGCGGCTCTGTGCTTTGTGCTTACGAACATCGAGACCGCATGAATCGGATAGCCCTCACCCGGCAGCAGCCTTTTCAAATAATTGCTGACAGAATGGCATCCACCGGCTTGGCTCTCGGTTCGAATAACCAGTGCAGATAGAGACATGGAATTTGAAGTCGATGTGAAGCTTTTGACGCATGGGACTGATGAGCGAATGGTAATCGAGAGCAAGGCAGAGGAGACTCTTGAGTGGTAGGGCGAGGCGAGGCGAGGTTGCTTGGATGGCCGGCGAGGTAGGAAGCAATTCAAGGAGCACGAAGCGGAATATCAAAGTAAAGCAGAACAAATAAAGTAGAGCAAAAACAAAATAAACGGAAGGAAATTTATGTGAAATAATGTAGAAGAGATGAACTAAGGCTGATTCTCTAATTTTGGGATTTGTAGCATCGTCTTGCTCCTCGGACGGAAAGCAAGGGCAAGGAGAAAGAAGGATTTTGAATTGAGAGCGTCAAGAGACTGAAGATAAAACGAAAATAAATGCACGACCGACCGATCCGATTGCCTCTTTGAACGATGCTCCTACTTGACACAAATCTTGGAAGAAAAGTCGTCGTAATCTTCTTTCTCGTGCTGCCAACGCTGGCACAGACAGGCCAAGGCCCAAGAATTGGCTGTTTGCATTTGAGACCTCACCAAGTAACCAAGCCTTTCCCCCGCGCTACCAGAAACATCATTCCCCACAGGATACGAAACGAACGGGTTCCATACGACGCAGTGACAGCGAATGTTCGGATTGTAGAAGAGGCTTGGGGAAATGCAAGTAATGGATAGTGTCGAGGACAGCTGAGGGAGATAGATGAAGAGACGGAAAAGATAGACAAAGCAGGAAGGCAAAGTAAAGGTAATTAATGTTGACACCCCCTGTTTGTTTCTCTTCCTCCCACTCTTTCCGCATTGGATCGCATGAGCAAGCATTGGGGGGGTATCGGTATCCACTGGAGTCAGGAGTCGACTACTTGTACAGTACTGGAGCCACCAGCCATTAGGCCATGCCATGCCAAGCACTGCGCTGCGCCTCCTCGTCTCCGGCTGCCCTGATCAAACGGCAGCTGCCCCTGCATACAGTAAGTCGATCGACGAGTGCCGAACGTCATGGGCCCGACAAAAACAGACATCCAGAGCCGAATGGCGTTGTCAGGCTTGGGAATTGGGACAGGAATGGATCCGGCTCTGGCAGGTCCGGCTTGTCCAAGACCTCCTCTCCTTCGGTTGGCGTTTTGCAATTCCATTTCTGATTCCAATTTCAGAGGACCAGCCAGACCCAGAGGAATTCATACCAGGCGTGGTGGTGACAAGAAGTCGCGTAGAACCATCGGACGGACGAGGCTGATGTTGATGTTGATGCATCGGAAGTACAAGAAAGTCCAACGGAGAATCCCAGCTACACATACAACGTCCACTCCTCAGCCGTAAGAGAAGGGAAAATGGAAAGAAAAGGAGATCAGATCAGATCAGATGAGATCGTGTCGACGTGTTTGAAAATAAAGTGTCGACCCAATAAACACTAGTGTTTCTCTTTATCGTGTCGACTTGCCTCGTGCGTGCCGCACCCCCCATTCTCTCCCCGGTTGGAGATCCCCGACCACAACCAGACCATGCTTCTTCCATGCTTTCCTTGGTACGACCTCACCTTTCCCTCACATTCTTTTTCTTCCTCTCCTCACCTTTCACATTCACATCTTCGTCCAAGGATACCCAATCTCCACTCATCGTCTCTCGTTTCCGCCTACTCATCCTTTAAGTACTGAGACTCCATGCGCTTGCACCACCCGAACATGCTCTCGACGAGCACAAGGACGTGGTCAGTGTAACGACTTCAGCTCTGAACTTGTACAAGAAAGAAGATCCCCTCTTTTCGCCGACCTCTACACCGACGAGGGGCACACAAGATAATTCAATTCTTTTCCATCTCAGCTTGCTTTTGCACTTCAGCGGACCATGACCTACAACATCTCTACGATATCAACAAAAACAGAATCCTCCTCCACCACGTAAATAAAAGCGCAAAGATGTCGTTGACAGTCAAGCACCTCAATTCAGATGCCTCGTTTCTCCTTACTTTCCAACCACTCCTCAACTTCCCTCCTCCGCTCGGCCAAACACCAAGCACTTTCACCGTTGTGCTCGATCCATGGTTGGCCGGCCCTTCGAAGTTCTTGCACTCCAAATTCTCGGTCTCAAGACACAAGGCTGAATCATGTATTACATCCCTGAACCAACTTTCCGAAATCGATCTGGTCGTCATATCTCAGGACAAGAGTGACCATTGTCACAAGGAGACCCTCACACAATTGCCCAGAACTGGTGGAAAGACCCTCATTCTTGCTGAGCCATCAGCCGCCAAACTCATTCGAAGCTGGAATCACTTTGCTCCGGAGAAGGTTATCGCTCTTCCCAAATTCGAAGATCCTCGAACTCGCAGGCCTTCAAACATCTACCGAATCCCAATTCCTTCGACGTCTTACAATGGTCGCCCAGGCGAAGTCACAGTTACGTTCCTCGCGCAGAAGCCGGACATCACTCGAGTTCACACAGCCATTGGCATCACCTACCGGCCTCCACGCAATATCGAACCCTCCCTCGAGATGACCCCTCCCGCTACGCCAAAATCACAGGGCTTTTCAAGTACATGTGAGGACCAAGCACTGTCAGTTATTCACGCCCCACATGGCTGCACATACAAGACCGTCGAACGCTACGCTACAACCCATCTCATTGAGCAGCACGCACTTCCTCTCACAGCTCTCCTCCACTGCTTCGACCGCATTCAGAACGTCTGGTATCTCGGAGGGAACATATGTAGCGGACTTCCAGGTGGTCAGAGAATCGCTCAGGGCCTCCGTGCCAAGGTCTGGATCAGTGCTCATGATGGTGAGAAGGAACTCAAGGGCCTGGCAAACAAGAAGATCGTGGTGCAGAAGTTCGAGCGTGAGGAAGTGGAAAGTGTGGTCAGGCCTCGATTCCCCAGAATTTCCAGCAAGACTTATGGTACTAAAGCTGTCGTACTGGCTATCGGAGAAGAGATCCGCTTGTCGAATCCTATGAAGCTTGGACCTGGAGACGATGATCAGTCCGAGAAGAAATTTCAATTGGATCGCCTTGTTCCTCACGTGAAGGTCCCTCAGCCAGAGCCATCGCCTGTGGATTCTGAAAACAAAGTCAATTTTGGTAGACATGCTTGCCTTGTACAGGTCCCTCGGCCAGAACCATCGCCTGTGGATTCCGAGCATCAATTCGTCACGGGCAAGGCCTCTCTGGAATACCCGATTTCACCTCCAGCAACGATTCGTGACAGCATGTGAACACCAGCTCACACACACGCACACACATCTCAACCACATGATCTTTCTTTCCGATCATTTGAGCTATAGCTTGCTACTTGTTCCCTTGGACATCTAGCATATACCTCAGTCTACGAACCTTCTCTCTTTTTTTCTTTTTCTTTTTTTTTTTGTCTTTGGCAAGATGTGTCTCCTTGGACATATAAACTGGGTTCTCCACTTTCCTTCAGATTGGCGTACCAAAAAACCCCCCCAGGTGACGAATGACACGACATGTTGACTCGCATAGCAAGCGGCGTTTCTACTTTGCTTTTTCGGTTTGGTAAGGAAAGGAAAGGAGTGAGGGAGCGTGGGTAGGTGAACTGCCTGGCTATTTTTTCTTCTATAAACAACCGATACCATACCATACGATGTGAGATACCCCGGAGGTTGAGAGAAGCTATCAGGGATAGATAGCGGAAAGAGTTTGTAAATTAAAGAAGAAAATAATACAATGTGTAATTGGATCAATCAAACTCGTCTTCTCTCTTCATTCAGCCTCCGTCGAGACTAGACTGATCCAAAAACTGGTAAGATGCTCCAAGTTCACATCACCTGCACCTAGATTGAAGTGCTAATTCAAGTCACTACCTATTTCTTCTCCTTCAACATCGCTTCCCTCATAGCAGCTCTCGCACTCCTACTCCCACCTAACTTCGGCCCCTTCATAATCTCCTCTTCCTTCTTCCCACCCGGCCCTCTAGCAGCCGGCTGAGCAGGCACCGCCTTCTTCCTCTGTCTCGCAGACACCTGGTCCAGGAAGTCCCTCCTGAACTCCTCTGCGATCCTGTCGTCCGCGGCTTGGTCGTCGTTGATCCTCTCTGGTTCGGGCGGAGGCTCTTCGTAGATTTCCACTTTGAAAAAAAAAGTTAGCAATTGAACTAGCCCTATAGGTAGACTCTTGTAGTGTGAGGGGTGATGTATGGGGTAGGGAAGGTGACATACATCTATTCTCCCTCAGCACAGCCTCGACCAGTTGATCCCGCTTGATATCCTCACTTCCCCTTCTCTTCCTCGGTACCCACACAGTCCCGTCCCGGTTCAACCTGACTTTCTTCTTCTTCCCTCCCTGCACGACCTCTTCCACGATCTCCCCATCCATCCTCCTCCGCGCATTGTTCGTGCGTTCAATATTACGGTTGCGCGCTTCGTCGCCGAGGTCGATCTCTTGCAGTTTGCCGATCGTCGCGGGTTGGCGCTGAGTCGGGTCTTTATTTCTTGTGTGGCTGGGTAATGTTGTCGTAGGTACGGAGGGAGCACTCGCAGCTGTAGACTTTGATGTCGATGTAGCTATTCCAGAATCCTGACTCGGCGGGACGGCATGCGCGCCCTCAACAGCACGTCTTTTAGCTAATTCTGAATCTATATAAGCCATCCTTCCTCTATCAGTCACAGTCCAAAACAACATCTAGCCAAGTCCAACATCATAGAAACACCCAAAAACGGGAAGACTCACATGTGCCTATTCACATCACCCACTGTGCCCGTCTGCGGCGCAAACTTCCTCGGCACACCGCTACCCACAACGCCCACAACATCTCCCGCCTTCTCCTCCTCAGCTCGTAAGATCAATTCCCCTTCTTCGTCCCGGGCTACGTGCCCGCTGGCTTTGAATTCTACGCCTGAGCGTGCCTTGTTCTTCTTTCGCAGGCGCAGTATCTCAGCCATGGATACGGTTTCGCTCTCGTTGGTAGCTTCATCATTGTGAGGAGATGAGGCGCTGGCCGTTGAGATGAGTTCATCGAGGCTTTGTGCGGCTGGGAGAGGCAATGGTGCTGTTGCGACTGCTTGGGGCGGTGGTGGAGAGAGATTCGATGGAGGGGCAGGCTCGTCGTCTGTGGTCTGGCGCTGGCGGTAGATTTTGCGCTTTTTCGAGGGCCGGAAGAGAGGTATGCTAGTCGAGTCTGTAGCGGGGGTTGATATTGGCGGTTCTGACATTGTGTGTGATTGTATGTTTGTGGAAGTTCGAGGTCGCAGACTCGAAGCTAGAAATCGAGTCTGGGGTAGCTAATGTGGGGCGTCGCTCGTTCGTTTCGGGATAAGTGGTGTTCTGACCCTTTTTGGCAGTTACTTCAAGCGTCCAATTCGCTTTACTTGCACTGTTTGATGAAAGTCATGATGATTGGGAAACTTCCTTCTAGCTACTTTAAATCCAATTTGTGTATACATTACTTCTTCTCTTTCGGTGACCTCGACGGATGCCTTGATAGGCAACACCACAATGAACGGTGCTAGCTAGTATTCATTCTCTGCCTTCGAAGAGCGAGTATTGAAAGTCTCAATGTTCAAGCTGGGAATAGCTACTCTGTTTCTGGAGCGTGTGTTTCTGGATGTTCCTACTTACAACATACCCTAAACCACGCGGCAAGTGGTGTTAGCCAAGTCGGCTCGTGTCTTGCTTGACGTCGTTTCGAGAGCGGCTTCTGTGCATTGCAAGGAAATAGAGGCGCTAGCAAGGTACCTTCTGGTTTGAATCCGCCCCCTTTTTTACTAAACAGGTGCGATCTCAAATAAGTCAAGTGCTCCGCAAGTCCTTACTGGTAATTCGGCCGTCCTCTTACTTGAACAGAATTGAAGGATCGCTTGGCCCTCAATCATTGCCCTTCAGTTTCAAAAAGGTTTCAGATAAAAGGACTCATGATGCAGCTATCTGAAAGCACTAAATGCCTAGAAAACCTGGTATATTGCAGCTACGAGAACTAATATTAAAACTTGTACAGAGCTCTTCTCCGTCAGAGTACCACAAGACTCCGAAACAGAACCTTTCGAGACAAGAAATTAATGCAACAGGACAGAAGAAACGGATATTAAGACGACCCATCAATCAGCGGCCCCATAGTTTGGGTGAAATAAGCCTTCCCTTTCGTCATACTAACCAAGAAACTCGGGAACTTCATGTTACCCATGTGTCCAGTTCCGGCTTTCCTGCCAACAGGGACCATAAGAACGACTACCCCCAATTATTAGTACGGCTTCAGAGAATGAGAGAGAGTGGTGACGTACGCTTTTCATCCTTCTTGTAAGGAAGCAAAGGCTTGCCTTGGTGAGATAGACCAATGTTCTTGGCGACGTGCTCTGCTTGCTTTCCGGTGAGGATTGCTTGTGCCCTCTGTACGGCAGAGATATCTCCCACAGCCCAGACATTTTTCGTGCCTTTGACCTGCAAGGTCCCTTCGACGATGACATTACCGTTCTGGTTGAGAAATTCGTTGGGAACGTAAGATGAATTGGGGATGAGACCAGCGGTTGGCAAGTATAGGTCGGTGGTGATTTTCTGTCCGTCCGAGAGGGTGAGTTCGGTACGTCCATCGGGTGTCGTTGCGGAACCTAGGATCTTCGTGGAAGGCGTGATGGTTACGTTCACAGCCTTGAGTTGCTTCGTCGCGGTTTTCGAGACGCTTGGTGGTGTGCCTTCGAGAACTTGAGCATCGCTCGCGATCAGTGTGATCTTTTTGACCTTTCCATACTCGAATCCTAGTTCTCCAGCAGTTTCTACTCCTGTTGGGCCTGCTCCTCCTACAACAATTGATGTAGCCTTTTTGACCTTGGCTTGAAAATCATGTAGCGCATCGCGTGTTTCTTCGTAGGATCCGCGTGCCTTCCTAAAGCCCAGGGATGACAAGTTAGCTTCCTTAGCTGTGAATACAGATAGCAAATGGTCTCAACCATTGCCAACTCGGCAGATGTTCACATCTCAAGAACTCACCAAGGTACATCCCCTCTCGTGCTTGACCCAGTTGCCAGGACCAGATCATCATAGCTGATGACTTTCTCTCCATCGGCACCCGAGACGACAACGTTCTTGGCCGCTACATCTATCTTCTCTGCCGTGCCGATGATCAACTCGAACTTATTGCCATATTGCTTGAATCCTGGTGCAAGGGCATGGAAGAGCTTCTCATCTGCGAATTGCCCAGGGATGATCGCTCGTGGAGTTGCGAGATTGAAGTAAAGGTGCGTTGATCTGGACACAAGAATGACCTTTACGTCTCCCGTTTTAGGTGCCTGCTTGAGAAGTTTGTGTGCTGTGCCCACACCTCCGAACGAACCACCGAGGATCAAGACCGTTTTCATTGTGTTGTCAGTTTGTATCGTCGTTTGAGAGAGGCAAGATCAGGACGGCCGTGAGATTGATGTTAAGTGTAAGGCTCGAGGATTGAATGAATGATCTGATAAAGTCCATTACACTGGGCTGCTCTGGACTTATATCGAAAATCCATGGCCCTTGAAAGTAGGTTTGCACCTGCGCCATCTTAAATGCTTAACAACGGCAATTCCCATGACCCTTGACAAGGTAATGAGAACGATTGCTTGAACGATGCATGGTAAGATTTATCGAATCGCTCTTCTCCAAGTCTGGAAATGTGATTGTCGTGACACTTGAAAGTCTTGTCTTGCCGCAGCAATCAGCCAATAGAATGAGGAAGCGCAGCAAGCCATCCTCGTCAATTCGCTTCACGCCCCTTTTAGCGGATTCTCCACGCTGGGACCTCAGGAACTCAAAGAAGAAGCGCGGCGCTCGACCAATCAGACATAGGACCGCATCCATTTCTAATCCCGGAGATTATCAGTAATTCTGGGTCCGAAAAGTGACCACACCTGTGGGGGGTTTGTCATCCGTAGTCGTATCCTGATCCCATAATGTCGACAAGTAACAAGATGCTAATCATGTTCGCAGAACAGAATTCAGACTTTTCAGAGCCCTCCTCATGAAGCCTGAGAGACTTATAGCAGCAAGATGTTACTCTCGGAGAGTCGGTTCAAGCTCCTCTGCCATCCTCCACCATCTACGGCATCATCTCTAGCAAGCCAGGCTTCTTCGAGGAGAGGAAGAATCTTGCCTCGATGTTCGAGGGAAGGCTCCAATACCGGCGCGGAAGAAAAAACGCATTTGAAGAACGGTTGATCATCTGGACTAGCGACATATCCAATGATGTATACTGCAGAGGAAGTTGTAAATTAGCAATTGACTTATGATAAATGTCTATGCCCATTGCATGGCACTTAGTCAAACTGGCAATCATAACCATCGCGGACTCCAACACTCTGCTTTGAGAAGGGAGAGTCATCAATAAGCTGTTTCCACTCACAGGGAAAGATTATGACATGCATCATATCACGAGGCATTTGAGTACGAAGAATTATCATCGCTTCTTGTGCTAGAGGGCCCGTCTCTTCGTGGGATCCTTGGACAACCAAGTACAGATAAATGGAAGCGGCAAGTGCGAATAGCCGTGTCACAAGGGCCTGATTGTGTAATGATGTGTCTGCTAGGGCAACTGGTTTCGAGTGAACTTGGAGGCAGAACAGAGCTTGCTCTGTCAGACCGCATTGTAACTCATACCTGATCTCGTCCACCTTCTGGTCAAATTCGGCTCTCTCACTTTGGCTTTCAAGACAACCAGCCTGAAGTAGTTGTACTTTATTTTCATGCAGTGCAGCAATACGACCCTGGATGATGAATGACAGATTAGCTGTGAATCGTAGGCAGTTTTATTGATAAAAGTGATGGCTGGGGGATTATTTTGCGCGTCTCGGCACTTACGATCTGAAGTATGGCCCAATTGCTAGAGCCGATGATGGCTTCGAGCTTGATATGTGAGCCTGGACCCAGCGCATGCGAATGTAGAGTCAAGAGATAAGGTGAATTCCCGAATGTGATACTGTCAAGGATGTCAAGCCAAATGCTTACACCGCACAAGAACTTGAAAGATGTGACGTTCTCATTTGGCTGTCCCTCCCATAGAGGCGGTAGCGAGTCGGCCGTGGTGGGATTAAGTATCCCAAGCTCCGCTGACTGTGCCCAGTATCCTTGCATGAAGGTCCTTGTGGCTGCACCGAGGTGGATCCGCCACGCATTTCCGTTTCCAGCAAATAGCTATTAAGTCCTCAGCAGTTTTCAAACAAATTCAAAGACCACACAATACCTCGAAGTATATGAGCTGGACCACGGATGCCATAAGCCCGAGACTGTCCCTTGGACAGGCTCTGAGCATGACCATCTGATCAACCTTTCTTATTGCTTCTTGAAATTCTTTCAAACATATGGCAAGATGCTTCTGTTGTTCCACCTTTGAGTGATGAGCGGCACATCGTTGGCTGGTTATGAGAACACTCCCCCTATGGTAAGCGCTTAGTGCCAAGCTTGCATGGTAGAGTGGTTTCGTTCGTAACAGCAAGGAGAGAAGCCAGCTTCGACCACCTTCTGCAACTTCTGGCTTACTGAGGATTAAACTGCGTCAGTAATATGATTCCAACATCATTGAGATGACCAAGCTTGAACGAGAGGCAGAGAGGGATACTCACTACATGGGATGCTGCAATGGAAATACATGATCAAGGAAATGCATGAGCAGAACTGTCTCATTTCTGGAAACAACAATCGCCTCGGTAGGTGGGGGGATGTCTTCTTGATTAGCAGAGGGCGAAGAAGACTGGTTTCTGTCTGATAGAGATGATTTGGTTCCTGGGTCCGTCGAAGCCGCCTGCTCATATTAGTCTAGTAATATCGATTGACTGGCAGAATGACTTACAGGTGAAGTTTCTGAGCCCGTAGGCTCCAAGCTATAGCCACCAGCGCCATTTTCTGTAACTATAGTATTTGATTTCGGCGCCAGAATAACTCCGCCGGGCATCCCCTCGTTCCCTGGAGATTTGCGAAATCTTGACAATGTTGTCCCCAAACGACCTTTCTTTCGGGAAGTGTGCTTGACGATTTGTTTTATGCTGTTTGCCATGGCTCTTTCTCTTTCCCCACCATCCATCCACTCAGGCTTTTGACCATAACCATAGCATGTAATACTAAGAGACTCGCAAATCAAGCATACATCTCGTCTCTCGTCACATTTCTTGCGACGGAGCCGGCAGGTCCAGCAACCTTGCTTGCTCCTCAATGGACCGCTCATTGTAGATATTGTAAGTCGTTTGATTGATGCTTTCGCCAAAGCCGTCTTGATGAGATGCTCAAACGTAGGTATGTCAGCGGCGCCAAGACGGAGGTTGAAAGATCATGGAAATCACGTGTACTAAGCGAATTATGAAGAAGAGATCGATGATGAAGATGCATTTGAGTGCAAGTTCACATTTATCATTGATATTTGTAGTTCATTAAAGGGACGAGACTTGGTATGCTCAAAAAAGTATATGGGGCTATGTGAGAAAGTACCTGGTCTAGGGAACTATGACTTCCCACGATAGGTAATCACTACCATATATCATGATATGCAAAGGAGTGCAAGGAATGCATCACCCTGGCAATTAATCTTACACAAGTAACATTTCGAATCCAATGCCTTGATATCCCGAACTTACGGCTTGTCCAGCCTGTTCTGACACTTCTCTCATTCTCCCTAGGAGCAACAGCTAGTTGCTCTCGTCTCTGCCCTCATCGGAAGACATTAGTCGTCTGTCGTAGTGAGTCGTGGTATCCCCCCAGATCAGACGTTCCCTTACGCCAATCGACACGTCCAATCTAGATCAATATCTTTCCCTGCCTCAGACATCAAGCAGCCTATCATGCTCCGAGGATCTCGACCGTTCCTGTTCCTGCTCCTTGAGTTCTTTCTCATATTCCGCCTGTTCCGTCTGCTCAATGAGCTCGTCGAAATCGATCAGTCCCCCAGCTTTATTATCCCTCTTCCTCTCCGCCGCCTTTTCCCCGAGTGCCTTCCTCTCCTCTTCCGCCTTCGCTGCCCTCTTCGCATCCCTCTTGAACTTCTCCACCCAAGGATTATTGCCCAATGTATATGGATTTTGACCGGAATAGCCCATCACTACCGCTCTCCTGACTTCCGGCAGATCCAAAAGCTTCTGCCAATCCTCCTTTACGGTCTGGTACTCGCGAAGCTCGTAGTCTTTCAGTCCTTGCGTGCCGTCGTGTGTCCAGAAGTAGATGCGCAGAACGCCTGTCTCGTGAAATTTAGGGACCTCTCCTGTCCATGCGATTTTCAGTGAGGACTTCAACCCGGACCAGTAGGAGTATAGGAAGCCTTCCTGTTCGTCGGGATGGGAATCGAAGAAGACGATTGGGGTGCCAAAATCGACCCGAATGCTGGGTTCGTCTGACGCCATGTTTAGAGATAGGACGAAATCGATTCAGCTGGGGACCTTCGAAATAAGTTGTAGTAGAAATTTAGCAGCAATGCCGTTAAAATTGAGAGGTGGAATATGGCAAGGTGGGTTGTAAAAGGCCCGATCGAACAATGATAGTCTAGAATAATTCCCTCACAAGGTCCCGAGAACCGTCGTCATTTTAGGTTGAAATGCAACCCCGCCGGGCTCCAGCCGAACCAGCCGCTTTTGCATCCCGAGCTGGCCGAGCTCTAAGTACTTGGCAGGAGTTACAAGCTTCTTCGTCAGATGGATTTCAAAGTCATGAATTGGAGGCAATACAATCGGAAGCTGTACTTCTATCCCTAAATTGAAAGACTACTTCTTCAAGAGCAGATGCTGTATGCTTTTTTTACAAAGTGATAAGTGTAAGGTTACGCTCAGGAGTGGGGTTATTGCGCCGAGACCGTCTACGCACGAGATGAATCATAGGTCCGTAGTTTACAGCCAATTACCTCAAATTTCACTTTCTCTACTCTTATCTTACCGCTGCCTGTCTGTAATTGAATTAAATACCATGTCTTCGTTGGAAGAAAGCCAAGATGGCGTCTCCGAATCAACTTTCAACGCACTATCAAAACACCTCCCTCACTCCATCGCTCTCTTCCGGCGACTCCAATTCATGAATATTGCAGGAGGAAAGACATCCAACAGCCATGTCTTTACACTCTTTGAATCTCCCAATATCTTCACAGTTGCATATCTCGACTTCTCTCGGGGAACGGAAACAGAAATGTGGCTCTATTCGTCTATGGAAAGATTACCAGGAAGCGAGATAGAAGCGAGGTGTCAGAAGCAGATTCTTGAGATCCTCAAGCGCGTGAGGGACATTGAAGGGCCTTTCGTAGAGGCAAATGGAGCGAGGGCAACTCCGGGAATAGTCCTGATAGGGAGTTTGCATGAGAAGACTTTGAGTTTCTTAGAGGAACAGCAGAGGGTGAAGCAAGCAACGGTCCCTTACTTCAAGTTCATTTTTGAGGCGGGAGATTTATCTCCAGTTGTTACGCTTCACAGTGAGGACTTGGTGTATTCGGAGATTCGAAAATGTGATATTCCACTCGTTCTTTCAAGGACAGATATTCCTAGGAAAGAGTATTACTTGGTGTCCCCAATGCTGGCAACCAGCTCGCTGATGGGAGAGTAGGAGAACTATGATCATGTTGCCGAGCATGGCCGTCACGGTAAACGAAGAACCAATTGCGTGGGGCTTTTTAGGTAGGCAAGCCATTCCAAGATAATGATACTTTACTGAGAGGTAGCAGGTCCAGATGCATCTTTGACCAGTTTACATGTCGAAGTGAGCTTGAAGTTCCTGTCCTTCGATTCCACACACACATACACTAACAAATTTGAAGGATAAATATCGCAGCCAAGGCCTGGCTAAAGCAATTGCTACAAAGCTATTTGTTGAAAAGACTTCCGCTTTTGGCCCAGAAAAGATATGTCATGCTGATGTGGGAACTACTAATCTGCAGAGCCAGGGGGTCTGCAGGAGCCTTGGAGGAAAAGCTGATTTCTGTGTCAACTGGGCATGGATCAAGCTGTGAGCGAGAGAATTTATAAGCAGTCGCGGAATGTGGAAATATTCTATCATTTTCCCACCCAGTAGATTGAGTAGGTCCTTGCGCCACCGTGCTCATGATGATTCTATTCATACATCTTAACGTCCCATTGAACGCCGCGCTTGAAAATCCCTCCTGCTTGACAGATCCTGAACCCAACCACCGTGACCCCACCTGTGTTTCATACATGCAAAACAAAGACCGTGAAGCTATATGCTGGAATAATACAGATTGATTTAAGAGAGTAGGTTTCGCAAAGACGGAGATGCACTCGCCCCACCATTGACACGACCATCATTCGGTCGAGCATTACCATTGGGAGGATTGACAGGCTCTCTGCCCTGCGGATGCGTTTCGCGAAGCATAGGCGGGCTACCATGAGGTGGTCCATATGATTGGCGGGGATGCATTGGGGCATGAGAGTGAGAGAAAGGATGCTCAGGAGCTCTTGGAGGTGGTCCTCCATTGGTCAAGTGTTGAGGAGGTGGTCGCGTAGAGGCATACGATGGATATGTGCCGTTCTGCATATGAAGTGCCGAAGAGCCCATGCTACGATGCGGCGAAGAAGGATGATAGCCGTTCGGACCTTGCGGCATGTGGCCATTCTGACGTGGAGAATGCGGTACGCTATGCATTGGTTGCCGAATTTGCGGTTGGCCGTTGTGTGACTGCACAGATCCAGAGTTGCGACGAGGGGAGTGGCTACCATTCATGTGGTTTGCCAGGGGTACGGCCTGAGGGCCAGGAGAGCGTCGTGGCCAGTTGTACGAAGAGCCATTGGGCGGATACGACGGAGGAGGAGGAGGCCAGACAAACGGTCCTGGCGGTGCTTGGATGAGTTCTGGCTCAGGGGTGGAAATCCGAGGTGGTTGGATATAATCAAGAGGAGGACGCGAGAGTTCTCGAGGGGCAGCCGGGGTGGGAGGCTGTGGACTTGGTTCCTTGCGAATCTTCTTCCAATGGCACTGGTGGCATTGGAAATCGGTCGGAATAGCGACAGGCTTGGTAGGATTTCGGTGCAAGGCTGCTGCCGCCAAAGCAACATTGCTACCAGTAGCGTCGTCTGAGGAGCCGTTCGCAGAATGGCCATTGGTCAAAGGCAACTCATTCATCGGAGCGTGCTCGCTGTCTATACCCATGGACACATCGGCAGCAGGCTCAGAAGTTTGTCTTGGTGGATCTGGCGGGAACGGCCACCATTTTGGGCTGACATCAACGTCACAAGTGACGCATATTTTGCGTGGACTGCCCTTCGCAATCGAAGCTAAGTCCCCGTACGGGTCTTCCGTCTTCACATTAGACATCGATCCTCTCCCAGTCAATGCATTTCCGTTTGCGCCAGTGATTGTCGAACCTCGTCGGTTAGGGACTTGGACGGTAGGTGCTTGAGGATTTAAGACTTTCGTCGACTGGTTGACGAGGGTAGCCTTGCGGACTGTACCAGTCAATGTCAAATCAGCTTGCTTGAAGTTCTGAACATAAAGTTGCAAAGCATTGATCCCCGTCAATTCATCAGTAATGTCTTGCATCTGGTGAACAATCTTCGTTGGGGCATGGTCTTTGCACCAAATACCCGCTGTCATGGTACCAGAATTTTGGCCGATGGTGACAACTACATTCGATTGATCACGTCGGCCTTGCTTGACGGGGGATATTTCAAAGCCGAGGAGATATCCTGCTTGATGGGCACATTCAACGTGTACTAAGCATGTCAGACCTAGACACTCATCTGAAACGAGTGGAATGCTTACCTGGCGTTTTGCAGCATTGACAGCTAACACATGCACCCTTATTCTTTTTGCACACCTTACAGGTCTCGTCATACCTAGCTGTGGGGATTGATGGAATGCCCTCCGAAGGTTCAAGAGCTTTTGCATTACCAAACTTGACTTCTGGTGTGAAAACAGCACAGGTAACATGAACCCAGTTGTTATTCGCAGTACGCTTCAAGGGTTCTCGAGGATTGACGGGTTTGTTCTGCTCCTCCTGCTTTTTGCGGAAATAGTCCGCCGCTTTTTGATTGGCTTCTCGTTCTATTCGCTCTCGCTCTCGTTCCTTCTCTGTTTTCTTCTTGTGGGTGACTTTTGGTGGCTCCACAAAGTCGTGCTCTGTATGTTCTATTGGACAAAGAGTGCACTTATATTGCTAGAGGCTGTCAGTATTGGAATACTTGAAAACGATCGCTGTACACTTACAATCGAAACCTGAGGGTTCTTGTCGTTGGAGCACATATCACAGATCCATTTGCTTGGGCTTCGATTTTCTCCAACTACGCCATAACAATTGCGATGGACAGTCATTCGGCACTCTTTGCAAGATAAATGCTGGTCGCCCATGGGATCCATCTGCCCGCAAATTGCACACGGAAGGATCTTGGCCTTCGGCGGTTCTGGTGGCGGTGGAGGGCCAGTAGGTTTCTCAGCCACCAATTTCTTTCTCGGTGCAGGGGCTACAGCCGTGTCCAGACCAGGATCAATGGAATCTTTCTCGGGAGGGCCTTTCTGCTTTTTCCTAGGCGGCTCAGATCCGACTGGTAGGCTGGCCAAGGCTGGGGCTGGCGTTCCATTTGTTGATAGAGGTGCAACTGGTGTCACGTTCACTGCTTCGTTGGTGACTTCGTTAGCTGCAGCGAGCTCCTTCAGAAGCTCTTCATCGATCTTCCTCTTCCAAGCTCGACCACCAGCCTGCGAGGCTTTCTTGACCTCGTCTATGTCTTCCCATTGAATACCATAACGTCGCCAGAGTTCAGCGCATCTTCTGCATAAGGCAACCATGAACTGATTGCCCTTGTCTTTCCCAGAAGGCTTACCACCAGCGGGATTGTCGGAAATCATGGTGCCAGCTGGTGTGTTTGGAGCTCGCCGCCATTGTCGAGATTCCCTCGTCGTGCAAAATTTGCATTGAAACGATCTTTTCCGATCACGAGCCTTCTCATTGTCGAAAGCGGAATCATCATTCTCGTCAGCAACATCGTCTTGTAACTTCCCAGCGGTAGCCTCCGCTCTCTTCGCTTCCTTCTTTCCTTTTCGGCCGCTATAGTTTCCCCATATATGCTTTCCACGCTCCGTCTTTTTCCAGGTATAATAGAATCGAACAATATTCGCGGCGGTGACGCTTTTGACGTGTTTCTTGAGGCTGTGCCATTCTGATCCAAACTTCGTGACGCCATCTTCGAATTTTTTGAGCTCTTGAGGACTAAGATCGGGTTCCTTGAACGCCCTCCTGTCGGTTTGGGACAAGACGTGAAGGGCTTTCTCAACATCATATCCATTGAGGTGTAAGGTATGAAGTGCGACATCTAGTAGATTTGTAGACAGGTCAGGAAGTCCAAGAGGCCTTGCAAGCTGCGCAGCACGGCCCATGTAATCAAATATCATTTGCTCTCTGGCCGGTATTGGGCGACCCTCTGAATCGAAGCCTGTGACTGTTCTGCCTGGGACCTCTATAGCTTCAGGCAGCTTGTAGAGCAGGGTTGCAGTGCTGTTCGGATCGCCGTCTTCGTAGTCTTCTCCTCTGTGGACATAACCAGGAGGTTCATCCATCACCCATTTTGGGCGCTTCTCTCGCGCGATTTTGTCGGCCTCCAAAGCAGCTAAAGTGTCCTTGTGAAGCTTGGTATCTTTTTTGTGACCACCGCCTTTCACGTATTTCCTTTTTATCTCGGCAGGTTTGACATATTCCACAGGTCTGCCAGGCCAGATCGGGACGTTTGCTTGATGCCGAGGGCCAAGACGCGAACTCGCCCTAGGGTAAATCCGGTCATCGTAATCTAATGCATCCTCAACTTTGCAATGAATGCCAAGGTATCTGAATAGCCACAGGCTGGCCTGGTGGATTTGTTCAGCTGTGCCTGGGTGGAATGAAACGTCGACTTCACTGGACACTGGGCTTGTCCGACTAGTATCAGGATCATCGCCAGTGGCTTCATGAACTTCGTCGTCGTCGTCCATGTTCTCATCTTCTTCTGTTGGGTCACTGATATTTGGCGTATTGCGGGCCTCGAGCTTTTTCTCCTGCGCCTTGCTGCATGGCCCACAAGCCCAAGCAAATCCGCGGGATGGCTTCTTCAGTAAAGGAGGATTCACACAACTCATGTGATAAGTGTTATGACACACCGCACAGTCCACTGAATCATTGCTTGATGAAAGTTAGTTGGTTTAATAAAATCGGACCGGGGAGACAAACCTTGCGCAGTATTTACTGCACCTTTTACAAGATTTAACTGCACTGGTCAACTCCTTCCCACGTCCTGGCTCAACAACAATAAATTTCCACCTCTCGTCAAGAACCTTCTTGACTTCAGCAGGCACATTTATGACTTGACTTGTTGGAATGACATCGTAGTAACGGTGGATGTAGCGATCGTAAAGCTTTTCGTACCAGAACGAATCTTTTGCTTTTCTGAGCTCATCCAGCTTCTCCACTTCGGACTTATGCTTGATTTGGCATTTTCCTCGAAGTGCTGTCAAAGGGCTCACATCGGAGTGCATAGATGCAAATACTTGCCGAGTGTCGTTCACTTTGCGCCCAATGTCTTTGGCTCGATAATACCAGTTCAGGCGCAAAGCATCAATGGGCAGGGCAGCGTCGTTGTTAACATGTAGAAACTCCATGATGCGACCCAGATAATATGGTTCCCCAGGAGGCTCACAGACAAGATACGCGTGATCTGATTATATCAGTGATCGTTTCTTGCTTAGCAAAAGAAAGAAAGGTTGAAATCATGCACTTACCATTGACTTCTAGAACGGTTCCATCATCAGCCACAAGCTTATTATTCTTTAAGCGCCCTCCGCAGTTTTCAAAGCTCAGCATGTTGGAATCTTCGAGGTTATTGCCTGTGTACATAGCAATACTAGATCTTCGAGTCACCGCCTGAGGCGTGTTCTGTGGTGGAACTGAGAGCTGGGTTTGCTGTGGAGGTGCTTGCGTCGCTGCCTTTCTTTTCTTTGAATGTCCACCGTTGGCTGTTGGATTGGCAGAAAATGTAGATGTACCAGGTATCGGATCTTTGTGATGAGTTTGAATTATAGGCGCATTGTCTGGGACAGTGCCGTTCGAAGTCCTGGTGGCACTTGGTGTTTGTCCAGCCTCAGTCGTATAGACTGGATCCACTGCCCTTGTTGCTTTGCGCCCAGTGCTCTCTTTCACAGGCAGCGGCAATTCAAATTCTGCATCCAATTC
The DNA here is from genome assembly GCA_020747065.1 of Cadophora sp. MPI-SDFR-AT-0126. NCBI lineage: Eukaryota > Fungi > Ascomycota > Leotiomycetes > Helotiales > Ploettnerulaceae > Cadophora > Cadophora sp. MPI-SDFR-AT-0126. The sequence continues at coordinate 1,889,022 of JAGMVK010000003.1, read as the reverse complement.
CTTATCCTCAGCATAATTCGGTCTAGAATTCCCTGTTCTATTGCGTGATCGAGTACCGTAAGGTATCGCAGTGCCTGTACCACTGGCCGCCGCATCCTTCGTGGAAGGGTTCGAGGAGTTAGAATTAGACGCTGTCATTGGTTGCGATTCTGCCGCTCGTGAATGCGTTCCATTTGCAGCGGATGATTTGACCGTGTCTGTCTTCGAGGGAGGGGGTTGAGAAACGTCGGGTGTGGCTTCGCCAGTCTGCCTCGTTTCTTGTGCTAAACCATCGTCATTGTTCTCAGGTGGTGAGCTGGGATGTGTCGATACCGCGACGCTCGAGCGACGTGAGCCATCTTTGGCCATGGCGGCAATATTATGGGCAGCTCCGGCGCTGCCACTCTGCTATGAGTGGAAAGGAAGCGCTTCCCGCAAGATAGACGGGCGAGAAGCGCTGAAGTACGAGACTATCGAACGAGGGCAATAAAGCTTCGACCCATCAGACTGGAGGTCTGTATTGGTCCGTTCGTGCGAAATGTGGGGTGAAAAATTCGAGAGAGAATCGCGTTGCGGTTGTGCAATGGTATGCGTTCGATCAACTAGACGTACACCAAATGATGCTGGAAATGGTAGGAGGCGAGGCTATGCCATGTATCGAAAGGGTTCGTCGCAAAGAAGTACCTGGCAGGTGTACTGAGACGTTCGTTTATATTTCGGAGGTGTAGAAAAGCGTAAAGCGCCTCGTGTGGGGACTTGTCGTGGACTTTACGATTTGGGGGGGAAGTAGATGTTCGGGAAGGAAAGTTGATGGTGGAAGGTCGACGGATGTATGTTCTGCGCTAGACGCAGGGCATCCAGTCCCATCCCATCCCTCGGACAGGGGAGACGACCACGGAGCAACATCACCTTACATGCCCCATAGAGCATAGCTTTTACACAAGAAGAATTCCCAACCATGGCCGTGCCGTTCCCCTTCGAATACCATCAGCCCAGTCAGAACTAATTCTCATCAATAATCCAGAGGCCCCGGTTTTGGAAGTGTCTCCTAGCTCAAATTCCGTCCTCGACTTGGCTTTATCGCATCCTCGCCATGGACCCATTGAATTTCGACGATGTTCTCATGAGATAAGTTATGAAGGCATGCAGGTCTGAGTCTCACAAGAAGAATCGCATCTGGCAGTACAAAGTATAGGGCAGTTTACGAAAGAGCAAGTGCTCTGTTTCCATGCCAGGCAGTCAGCCCAGCCCTACCCTACCCATGTCTCAGAAGCATTTGCCTTCCATTGTTTGAGCTTTCTGATTATGTCTAGGAGAGTATTTTCCGGATGCCAACGAGCAGTGATTTAACATTGCATTCGCGATTCAGGTCACACCTAGCATAGTTGCAACCTATTGCTGTCTGCGTTCTTTCTGGATTCTTCGGGGTAGTCGTCCGTCAGCTCTAGGACAGCCTGGCAAGGCACAGACGCGCGATAGTATTAACCATCTGCGGCTGGAATCTGCACCGCATGGAGTCTTCGCCTTGTCATCGGCCAACATAATTATATAGACGCGTTATATGATGATTCTTGGTGTGCTACAGTGTGGTGTCCATAATGTAGAGTGTCGGATCGTGGGTGGCGAATCATCTTTTAGGACCCTCCTTTCAAGTGATGATTCGCTCGCCCAAAATTACTTAACATCCTAAGCTAATCCTTAGCATAAGACGTTTCGATGAGTTCTATGCTACTTTATACGAGTCTAGCAATAGGCATTATTAGTGACTCGATGATCTGGAATTCGAAACCGCAAGGCATAGCTTGAAGAAGTGTTGCGTATAATATGAGCCCGAAACAACATTGCTTTTTACCGGCTCAGAGAAGGATGAGTTGTCCATACCCTTGCTGGAGAAGGGGAAAGAATGCTTCCCGAAAACTCCTCCTTACTATGGCCCTAAACCCGATAGGCTAGATTGTCCAGGACATATGCGCCGGTACTGTGATCCAAGAATTTTGTCCGGCATTGATAATCATGGTGCAGAGATTCTGGACGAGGTGAGTCTCATTCGAGCCCGTCCTCAAATGGGTGGGCGATACAGCTATTCTCATGAAGCACTCACTATGAGATAGCGTGAAGAAGTGCCAGCGAGATCCTCCGTCCACGCTTGCTTGTGATACGGTGGTGGGAAGGTGAGGTTCTGTGACGGGGGACAGGGATTGTACTTCTAATCTACATTGGGCTAGAGCGACCCAGAGCATGGGCTCAGCCTGGAAGCGAATCTTATCCGCCCCCAAATCAAATCAACTCCACGTGAGACCCTGCCGACGCCAGACGGGACGGCTTTTGCGCCAGCGTCATTTCGACTTCGCGGCTTTTTATGTCACCACAACACAACGCAACACAACACAACCGCAACAGCACAACAGCAAATGCATCAACATTACCCAAGCCTCTAGCTCATCTACTTGTCGCTCCTCGACGATTCCATATCGCTAAACTAATGCTCACTTGATTGCTTATAACCCACTCTGGCCACCTGCATTATTCGACCTTATGGATCTGGACGCGTACGGCAAGCTGCAGCAGCCGCCTTCTCGCTTAGTGCCCGCAAGATGAATGTCAACAAGACCTCCCGCAAGAATGCCACCACCTATCACAGCACGACCATAGATGCTCATACCAGTATTTCCCGTGTCGGAGTAAAGAGAACTATCGACGACCTCCAAGAAAGACAAAGCGGTGGCAAGAGCGTGCTTGGCGATATCACAAACAGATCGGAATTTCGTCGGCCCGCGCTTCCCATAAATGGTCAGAAGATCTTGAAAGCAGGCGAGATTCATGATGTGGTTAATCCGCAAGGACCATCGGAGTACTCACAACGAAAGTCTCTCGCTCTTACACCATCGGCAACCTCAAATCCTCTGCTAGATTTATCCCATCCTGCCTACGGTTTGCCCAAGCAGCTGACCCAAAACCTTGCTTCGCTTGGCATAAAGTCAATCTACCCATGGCAATCCGAATGTCTCTTGAGAAGTGGCGCTTTAGATGGGGAAGTCAACCTTGTCTATACTGCTCCGACTGGAGGCGGAAAGTCGCTCGTCGCTGATATATTGATGCTGAAAAAGATCATCGAGAATCCTGAGAAGAAAGCTCTGCTAGTCCTCCCATATGTCGCGCTTGTCCAGGAGAAGTTGAGATGGCTGAGGAAAGTCGTAGAGGGCGTGTCTAAATTGGAAGACTTTTTCGATGTTGATCAACGACCAAACCCTTTTCGGACTCGTGGCGACGAAAATTCAGTGAAGGTCGTCGGTTTTTTTGGTGGAAGTAAAACGAAAGCTACCTGGCATGACATGGACATTGCTGTTTGCACGATCGAAAAGGTGCGCCGCTACTGTCTCTACCAAGATCTTACGCTGATTTAGATTAGGCTAATTCTCTGGTGAATGCTGCTATTGATGAAGCCGCTGTTGGGCAACTTGGCGTGGTTGTCATGGACGAACTTCACATGCTCGATGATGAGGGCCGCGGTTACATCCTGGAGCTAATGGCTACGAAACTCATGAGCCTTGATCAAAGTATGCAGCTGATTGGAATGAGCGCTACTCTGAATGTAAGCATGTCCCTCAGCTGTAAACGGTATGATTTCTGATCGAGCAGAATGCGGAATTACTCGCAAAATGGCTGGACAATGCCAAGTATTATGTCTCCAGATACCGTCCAGTTCCTGTTGAAGAGCATCTTGTCTTCGACAATGCAGTCTACCCAGCTTCAAGCTCTAGTAAATTCTACAAGACAGCCACCCAACTCAATGCACAGACACAAACGCAGGCCCAGACTCAAACAGCGACACAGGCAAAGCCGGAACCTTGCAGAATTATACAACAATCGGAATCCAAGGAACTAAATAATCCTTTGATCAATTCGGTCATTTCTCTGGCAAATGAAACTGCTAGGTCTGGCTACGGTGCATTGGTATTCTGCAGTAGTCGCACAGGCTGTGAGAGAGATGCTGAGCTCATCAGCATGGCGTTACCACAGCCTGCTGAAGTTAATCCATTAACCATGGATCGTCGAACAGAATTGCTCAATGATCTAAGAAGTACAAACAGCGGATTAGACCAGGTTCTGGAGAAGACGGTGCCCGTCGGTGTTGCATTTCATCGTGAGTATTTGGAAAATGGAGAGACTTCCATGTTCGCTGACAGCGCTTAGATGCTGGTCTGACAACTGAAGAGCGCGATCTGATTGCAACAGCTTATGACCAAGGAATTATAAAGGTCATCGTTGCAACCTGTAGTCTTGCTGCAGGAATAAATCTTCCAGCGAGACGAGTTATTCTTCATAGGGCCCGGATGGGTGCGGATTTAGTGGGACCATCAATGCTGTGAGAACCTCCAGTCGTCTCTAATTCACAATGCTAATTACTATCTAAGCCGACAAATGCGAGGTAGAGCTGGACGGAAAGGTAAGGACGAGATTGGCGAGACGTATCTTTGCTGCCAGAAGAGCGATCTAGAAGCTGTGGCGGAGCTCATGGAAGCTGAGCTTCCGAGTGTCGAGAGCTGTCTTGTTCCCGACAAAGGGGGCATCAAGAGGTAAGCTTGTATTATGTCCTGAAGTACCCAGTGACAAGGCTGATTGTTCTAAGAGCATTGCTGGAAGTCATAGCAACAAAATTGGCAACGAACGACGAATCCATCGATGACTACGTGAGAAAGACTCTGTTGTATCACTCAATGGACCATGAAGATTTAGCCAAAATGGTCAAGTCAACAATGCAGGATCTAGAGGAAATGCAACTCCTCCACCGTACCAATGGTTCCGACTTCAGAGCCACAATGCTTGGCGAAGCCATCGTGGCATCCTCCCTTACCCCCGAAGACGGGTTGTTCATCCACGGAGAACTCCGTAAAGCCCTGCAAGCATTTGTCATGGACGGTGAAATGCACGTCCTTTACTCATTTACCCCAGTACAAGCCGCTCAAACAAATATCAACTGGCAAATCTTCCGAGAAGAAGTCGACGGTTTCGATGAGAGCAATTTAAGAGCCATGGAGTTCATTGGACTGAAACCATCGATCATCAATAAGATGCAAGTCCTATGCCTTTTCGTTCTCTCAAGAAATTCCATTAACGTATATCCAGGGCTCACGGCGGCATCATGAAAGAGACCACTCCACAAGAGATCGAAACAGCCCGTATCTACCGACGATTTTACTCTGCTCTACAGCTCCGTGACCTTTGCAACGAAGTTCCAATCCATGTTGTTGCTCGTAAATATGACATCCCGCGAGGCATTGTTCAGAACCTAGCACAGACATGTCATGGTTTCGCAGCTGGGATGATCAAATTCTGTGAGCGGATGAACTGGGGTGCTCTGGCCGCTGTACTGGATCATTTCTCCGACAGGTTGAGGGCTGGTATGTAAGATCTACCGCATTGAATTTCCCACTAAAGATCCCATGTGATCATAGCTAACGTCAACCAGGAGCCAAAGCAGATCTCCTCGCCCTTGCAGAAATCACATATGTGAAGAGCCGCACCGCCAGAGTATTCTGGGAGAACGGATTGAAAACAGTCGCAGCAATAGCCGCTGCAGACGTGAAGGACATTTGGCCCATTCTACTACAGGTAAGCTTGTCGCGGAAACTGAAGAACAGGCTCTAAGTGAACATAATACAGGCCCAACCAAAGAAAGTGAGAATCAAAGGCGACGAGGAGGCAAAGTATCGTGAAAAACTCATACAAAAGGCGAATATGATATCCGCGTCCGCGACGAGGCTATGGGGTGAGTCCCTTACGTTCACACTCCTTGTAAATGGATCTTGTGTGCTGACTGTTGGCAGAGAAGCAGATGCGAGAGGAGCTCGAGGAGGAAATGGAGTATTAGAGTGTGAACGACACAACAAAATTGGCTATTGCTCTGGTTTTTGAAAGTACTACACTTATCACTTGACAGTAGCCCGAATACGGCGTATTCTTACAACCAGCAGAAGTTCTGAGAATACATGGCTGGCCAAAAAGATGGCCGCATTTCTCAAACTTAGCAAATTTGATCCGTTTCCAGAAAACGCAACATAGTCCAAAAGTATTTATTCAATCTACAGCCACCTCCTACCCATAGCGCCATTAGTCAGAACAGCTCCCCAACAACGCTTCCGTCCTCCGAAAAATCAACCACAACCTCCACCCTCCCTCGCCAGGACTCTCATCGTCCAATCCATCAACACCCAAAAACCTCACTCTCTGCATCCCTCTCCTCTTACCATCCCTACCACCACCATCACCTCCCCTCCAATTCCTCCCACCCCTCAAAATCCCCACCACAACCACACTCCTCCTCTTCTTCCTCTCCCTCTCCCTCTCCACCCCCTTCCTCCTCTCCTCCTCCTGACTCCTCTCAGAACACCACTTCATCATATCTGCTCTTGAGCGCCAGAGTCCGCTTAACGCGAGCAGGAAAACAAAGATGAAGACTAGGCCGCCGACGTGAGGCTCGTGGTTTTGGAGCCAGGCTTGGATTTCGGGGTTGTGGACTGGGTATGGGAGAGGGACTTGGCTGAGGCGTGTTTGAGCTTGAGGTTGAACTTGGCAGGTTGAAAATGTGGTGGTGTTGGTGTTGGGCAGAGGTGCGGTGGGTAGTAGGAAATGCATGGTTGACTGGGGTTGTGGCATTTTATGCAGTGACGAACTGCTGATTTCTTGTGATGAGAAGCGCCGTGCGAGCGGACTTGAGGGTTGTGTGGATCTTGTAAATGAGCGGTAGTAGCCCAGGCATCGGGGTACGCTGTTGACGATAAAGACCGCTGGCTCGAGCAAAAGCGTGGAGATGTGTTAACGCTGCTCTGTTATCATTGACCCTGTCGTCGCATGTTGAATCCTCCTACTCTTCCTCTGGTGTGTAAACGATACAGCGTGGCAGAAGTGTGGCGGAGACTATATGTCAAATGGACGTCAGAACATGGCTGGTCGCAGTATTGGGGCTTAAACGCCAACCCAAAGAGAATGGAATGGCATGCTCCGAAGTGACGTCGGATTTTTAGGGTTTGCGATACTGGATATTTGGTAGAGTAACGGGAGTGTGGAGTTAGTACAGAGGCAAGACCAAAGCGGGCTCTTTCGCTACCATAGTTCTTTCTCCCTTGAATGCTGCTCGCTAAGGAGAATAACGAACGGAAGCGCTTTGTCCAGCCCAATTTTACTAGTATTCAAAGCGACGAAAGTATATAAGATATGGTGATGCTAAGGAAACAGACAGTGGCATCGTATACAAGATCGCGAAGCAAATCTTTGGCCCTCGCTTAAAACATACAATAAACATCATCTCAACTCAGAGCCGAAAGGTCTAATCTTTGATCTTCCATAAATACCCCGTTCTTCCAAATTCGACAAAAGTAAGATCCATCACCACAGTCTCTTCTCTCTTTGAAGAAAGCAGGATGACATATCCTTCGACACCTCACAAAGACCAAAATGCAGACAAAGGACCATAGTCCAACAAAGACTCACTTCTCCTGCTCACCAATACATAAGCAGACACATCCACAAAGACTTGCGAAAAGGAATTTCTCAGTTATCAACACGTACATGCTTGCTCAAATTTCAATTGTGAAGTACCCAAACGCATAACATACTCAGACTCTCTTACAACTCCATCTAAAGCAGTCAAGATGTCTCTTCACCAAGAGTCAGCCTTCTCACCACTGAGGGCACAAAGCGAAAATGAGCACGAAGATACTAGTTCGCATTCATCGCACGAAACCATCGACTCACAACCCACAAGCCCATCTCACTCAGCCACCACAGAAGAAGATCTCGCCAAATCCCCTCACAGTCTTCACGATCCCTCTTCGTCCTCTAATCAGGGAGAAACAGAGACTGACCCAGACATCATTAAAGCCAACAGCGAAGCACACACAAAGACAGAGAAAGAGACCGAACAAGAGCTCTTCAAAGATCCCGAGCCCATAAAAGCCAACAGCGCCGAGATCCAAGAATTCAGCCGTCTCGCAGAAGAACTCTCACTCTTCGCATCATGCATCGTTGCATCTCCACCTCCTCCAGCCCCTTCTTCACCAAATATCTCCATCTCCACCTCCCCATTCCTCTCATCTCCCAATCCCAAATCCAAACTTGACCCCTACACCGACGCAGACAAAACACCCACCCAAGCATCATCATCCAGCAGCGCCACCGCCTTCCAAGAATCAGCCGAAGCCTCGGCAGCAGAAGCAGCGCTGATCTCGCAGCGCAGAGCAGAGCTGCAAGCCGATCTGATGGAGTTGATCCAGGCTGAGGCGGACGGGCGGAATCGGGAGTTGATTCTGGGGATTGAGAGGTTGATGAGGGATTGGAAGGGGTTGCATGAGGGGTTGGAGAGGTGGAGGGGCGAGAGGAAGGGAGAGAGGGTTAGGGAGATGTATAAGAGGGAGATGGAGGGCTGAGGGCTGAGATCTAATGTCCAGCTTATTAGTAAATTGTAAATTTAGGCAATGTATGCGCCGACTTGGCTGAACTTTTGGAAACAAATGAGGACAACAACCGTAATAGTAATAGTGATCACAAGTAAAGTAAAACCAAGACTGTGTGCACAGCACAGTGTGACGCCAAAACAAGAAGATAGTAGAGTAAACTGAAGAATTCTCAAAGACTAAAGTGGGTATAAGTACGAAGCAAGAGAAATCCCATGGCCTAGCGTCTGGCCAATAACCTCCACCACAATATATACATACCGGTCACCAACTGTACCAAGTGCCGTGCTGAGCTAATAAAGTATTGAAACCCCACCAGGCCCAAACACGCCTCTACCATAAACATTAAAGTCATATACCATAACATGGAACCATGCTCTCCAATCTTTCCACCTCATCCGAGCAAAGTCAGACCTTCAACTCAACACTAATCTCCTCTCTCACTTTCGCACACCACTTCCAAATCGCCTCCTCGAAACCTTTCAACGCCGATCTGTCGGTTCCGCTCACAACGCCCATTACGTCTACTTTGAGAACGACTTCCCATCTCAGCTCCGCAGCCTTGATCCAGAACCGCAAGTTTTCGGCACAACGATATGGCTTAGCGAAATCCGTGTGCCACTTATCAATAGCACCAAACGGGCGCTTGCTCTTCCTTACAACCGCATTATGCAATTTTACCAATCTCATTCCAGTTCTCATTTCGTCCAGGAACTTGGTGGGTAGAGCCTCATCGGAGACCTCGTCGATGGACTGGAACTCCGGTAGGGTCTCGGCATCGGGATCCATGGATTTGATGAACGCAAATTCACGCTCAACAGTCCTAGCCTCCCAGGAATCATCAAGCCAGGTCCAGCTCGCTCGTTGCTTCCTCTCTGCCTCTTCCATAGCCTCTTCCTGGCTCAACAGGTCGTAGACACTCGCTACCCACTTCTCCATCGTCAGCCGCTCCTCAGTTCGCATCCCAGCGGCAAAATTCCTCGTCGCCATCCGCTTCAGCACTTCCATGACTGAAAGTAACTCGGCTCGTATCTTCCGCTCGGACTTGATTGCTGCAAGTCGCTGAGGTTGGTTGTGTGCAGTGTAGTACATTTTTGCGGCTCGAATCGCAAGTGTCATTATATCCAGAATATGCATGCCCTGCAGCTCGTGCCAGCCTCTATTATCGTCTGCTGCAGGACTTGGTGGTTCACTGCCGGGTTTCTGGGGCGACGGTGGTGCCGAGGTCGGATTTTGTTTCGCGTCTTCGAGTAGCTTCACCGCATCATCCAAACATTTCTGTAGGTCGTCCTTGAGTTCTTCGAGGGTCGGTGGATGAGGGATCTTCTTCTCGCGGTGGTTGTATGTGCTGACGGTTGGAGGGAGCATATGTGGATGATCTGGATCTTCCTCTTCCTCTCCACTGAAGTAATCGTATTCCTCTTGTGTAGGACTTTCTACCAACATGCCTCCTAATCCCTGTGCGTGAAGCTCGGGACTACTTCCCATCGACGCATACGACGAGTCTACATCTGATCCCGAGACCTTGGGAGTGAGGAACGAAGTGTCTAAAACCGACAAATCCAGTGTGCCACGGTTATCCTTCTTCTTGGCCAGTCGGCCCCCCTTCCCATCCAATAGCCCTGTTCGTGCAAAGTAATATTGTAGATGTGCGATGCTCCCCAAACTCAAGACGCTCTCTCTTGATTGTGCTGAGGCAGCAAAGTTCGTTCCCTGTGGTCTCACATAACCTCGTCTCTTCGGCTTGTCCAGTCCTCCTGTTGATTGTCGATTCGAGTAGCTAGCTGATGACGACCGTGATACCGAAGTTCCAGAGCTGTTGCTACCTAGAGAATCCCTTCCCATCGTGCTAGATCCGCCAGAATAGAGAGAACCGGTAGAGCCCATGGAGACGCTCCGCGAGAGCTCAGGATAAGCTCCAATAGCTGGCGTAGGAGATGTGGAGGGCGAAGGAGATTCTCTGCGAAAGGAAGGCTTCGCTCGGAGGGGTTGTGTAGTCGCCATGATTTGTGTAAAGTCCGTGTTTCCGAAATATTGACTGATTATGCTGCGTTTGATCTGCTGCTGGTCGACTGTCTCCGAGACTCTTAAAGGGATTAAGTGGGAGCAGGTACTTGTTGGTTGGGGGGGTAGAAAGATGCGAACTGGTCCTGGACACCGCCCTGCAGTGGCCTCGCAGTGTTGATAAACGATTTGCAAGAAAAGCGCTGGTTGCTGTGGAAGTTCGTGATACACGTCTCCGGATGCGTGTGGGCGTTCGATTCGAAATTATGGCTGGAGGTCGGGGTGTTCCAAATAGGAGGGGGCGACAGGGGTGAGGTCCAGTATCGCGTCCGCTTTGAAACGGATTGAGTGCAGGCGATATCCCACCGTGTTATTGATTTCTATCGGCAGGCATAACCTTCTAGAACAGTTCGAAGCTTTCAACGTGTCAAGAGAATGAGTTCGTTGGATGAAGTTAGGAAGCAAAGATGCAAAATCTTTGATGCCTTCTGCTGCTCATATCTCGGAAATGGAGCTGGAACATTCGAGCTTCTGTTCTATTTTGTCTATTAATCTCGTGCTCCGGGCAACCGAACGCGTTCCTAAGAAATGAACACGTCCGCCGACTTATTAACTTGCATCGGCTAGACGGCGAGTTAAGTTCGTGGCACTTTCGCGAAGTCCGTTTGATGATCCAAATTTGAAATCGATAGTGCACGGAATGTTAATCTGGCCAGCCAACGGGAACATTCTTCGTTTCGAGAAACTTATGATTCGATTTCCTTTCCACGAACGATTGATCTGTGCGATCGATGCTAGCTTTTGTTTCGGTGCGTAGCCTTGTATTTTCCGTTGGAAAGCAGATCATGGTTGGCGGCTCCCGAGAAAAGCCACCAAAAGCCTCCGAATGCCCCTGAAAGCCTGACAGAGTGCTTGACCACGTGTTTTCAAAACAGCTTTTTCGTTCCCTTGCATCTGGGTGTCCGCTGCCAGGATTAGTAAAGTTCGCTCATGATGTTTTCAAAAGCAGGTGCTAAAGCTGGGAGGATGGACTGTCGCATACTGCTTAAGTCACTGGCTGATCGCCGAGTTGGAAGTTGCCGAACGGGGATTATCGAGCATGAAAGCTACAAAGAGTACCGTCCCCCAACCTCGGCGTTTCTTGTCAATTTTAGCTACCTGTAAATACCGCCATGATCGAGAGAGAACAGGCGGGCCGCTTCAAGATTAAAGGCAGAATACCTTGGTGCATTCTCAGGCATTGTTTACAATTCCCATCACGTGTTTCGCTTCGATGAATTGAAGAGTCTGTTGACTCGCCATTTCTATCAGGAATGGTACAACATAGGCATCGAGACAGGAAAAATTGGAATCGAAAGTTTCAGATAAAAGCTCATCTGGAATTGTAGCAAGGCAAACCTTGCCCTTCGGCTGCTGATATATAGAATCCTCTAATGTATTTAGCAAAGTATGCCTCTACCTCTGGCCCTCACAGCCGCTGCGAAAAGACAGCAACCATCTACCTTCCCATCCACCCACCATCAACAACCAAAACATGCCCACTCACATAGCTACTCGCACCACTCGCCAAATACACCACACTCCCCTTGAAGTCTTCCGGCACACCCCACCTCCCCGCCGGAATCCTCTCACTGATGCTCTTCAACCGATTCGCATCCGCCAGCAAGGCAGTATTCATCTCCGTAGCGATATACCCCGGCGCAATAGCATTGACGGTGACACCCTTTGAGGACCATTCATTGGCGAGTGATTTCGTGAGTTGTGCTACGGCGCCTTTCGATGCGGCATATGCTGGGACGGTGAGTCCGCCTTGGAAGGTTAGGAGGGATGCGAAGTTGATGATGCTGCCTCGACGGCCAGTGGAGGAGGGTTCGAGGGAGAGCATGTGAGCGCCAATGTCGCGGCAGATGGTGAAGACTGTGGTGAGGTTGACTTGAATTACCTGTTCTTCTTAGACTTCTGGCCTTATTTCCTCTGCAATCACAATCGATAGGTGATGTGGGCTGCGGAGAGACATACCTCATTCCAATCATCATCCGGAAACTCAGCACATGGATGTCTCCGCTGAATACCAGCACAATTCACCAGAATCCGAATCTTATGCCCATCTTTCAAGATCGCCGGTGTAAGAGCCTTGACCTCTGCTTGCGACGAGAGATCCGCGGTATAGACGGTAGCTTTTCGTCCTAGAGTTTCAATTGCTTGCTGCGTGGCTGTGCTCGATCGATCGCGCTGTTTTTGAAGGTCAGAATGGAATCTTAACATTGATAATGGCTGGAAGTGAAGAGTGGGAGAAACTACACCTGTATCAAGATAACATCTGCACCACACTCGGCCAGCGCAATGGCTGCAGCTTGTCCGATACCCCTCGTTCCACCTGTGACGAGAGCAGTCTGCCCCTCCAGCGAGAACATGGCCATAGTTTGTGAAGCTGCCATATTGCCTGTTCTTTCCTTTGCTCTTACTAAGTGAAAGCGATTGGGTGTTTATAGAAGAAAAAGGATGACAAGTGAAGCAATAGAAAGAAGGAAGAACAACGTCAAACAGGTTATCGGGAACCGGCAAATGAAATCAACAATTTCTATGCAGCCCAGACCAGCGACAACCCCTCCTCCGCTGCAATTCCCTCCGAAACGCGGGCCATGACATGGCTAGCGGCAGCTCCCAGTGGGGAAAATTGCCCTTTTCAGCGTGTATTCCAGCCACAAAGCCACTATTCAGCACCCCGCGTGAGGGGTCCACGGCGGGGGCACAGCACATCATCCCTGCCATCTTCCACTGAACTTCGAGCTTGCATGCCGTCAGAGCCCGAGCTCGCGATTTCGCTGTCACAAGAACCAAGTTACAGGTGTACAAGTGGGATAGGATGGGATGGAATGCCATGCATCGTTGAATAGCCGCTTCTGGGATTTACTAAACGGCTTTAGATCTTTTGCCTTACCTACGGGACTTTCTTACACTCCGCTGTACCCTACATGAAACCCAATTGAAGCACCTGAGCAACAACCCTCGTCGTTCAATATCTTCAATCTTCTCCATCCACAAACCAGATAAAACCCCCTCAATATGGCAGAGACAAAAAGCGAGCAAGTCGTAGCTTCAGTGCTCCACGGAGTAAAAGACTTGAAGATAGTAAGTGCCCACGTCATTGGCACAGCCCAAGTTCCCATTGAAGATATACTGACCATCAACCTCCAGGAACATCGCGACCTCCCAAGCCCATCCTCAACCGAAGTCCAAGTTGCCGTGCAGTCCACGGGTCTCTGCGGTTCCGACCTCCACTACTTCAACCATTACCGCAACGGCGACATCATCGTTCAAGAGCCCTTAACACTCGGCCACGAATCCTCCGGCGTCGTAACAGCAGTCGGAAGCTCCGTCACCTCTCTCCAAGTCGGCGATAGAGTCGCCCTGGAAGTCGGACTGCCATGTCTAGAGTGCGAGCTGTGTACGTCTGGACGCTACAATATCTGCAAGGCTTTGCGATTTAGGAGCTCGGCGAAGTCATACCCTCATTTCCAGGGGACGTTGCAGGCGAAGATCAATCACCCCGCTGTGTACTGCCATAAGTATGTTTGTTATTCTAGCCCCTGCCAGTGTCCAAAGTTCAAGTCTCAATATAAGATATGGGAGGATTTTGAAGATGAGAAAATTGAAAGAAGAAGAAAAAGTAAAATCTAACAGTCCCCAGACTCCCACCCAACGTCTCCCTCTCCACCGGCGCAATCCTCGAGCCCCTGGGCGTAGCCATCCACGGCCTCCGTCGAGCCTCCCTCCCCAAGTCCTCCACCGTCCTCATCTTCGGCGCAGGAGCAGTCGGCCTCCTCTGCGCAGCAATGTGCAAAGTCTACGGCGCCTCCACCGTCATCATCGCCGACATCCAAGCAGAGCGCGTAGAGTTCGCCGTGCAGAACAAGTTCGCCGATGAGAAGGTCGTGGTGCCTATGAAGAGACCGCAGGCGATCGAGGAGAAGCTGGCGTTTGCGAAGGAGGTGGCGGAGTTGGTTAAGGGGACAGTTGGAGGGAAGGAGGTGGATGCTGTGTTTGAGTGTACGGGCGTGGAGAGCTGTTTGCAGGCTGCGATTTATGTACTGCCACCTTTCTCCTCCCCCATTTCCCCCCGTTTTCTCCCTTTTTCTCTCCCTCTACTCGCTGTTTTGGGAAGACGTTACTAACCAACAACCAGTCCACCCGCCCCGGCGGCAGAATCATGCTAATCGGCATGGGCTCACCTATCCAAACCCTCCCCATCTCAGCGGCAGCCCTCCGCGAAATCGACCTCGTTGGCGTCTTCCGCTACGCCAACACCTACGACGAAGCCATCAAACTCGTCTCAAGCAACAACCCTCTTCTCCCTGATCTCTCGAAACTCATCACGCAGACATTCAAGGGCTTTGATGATATTCCGAATGCGTTCGCTATTGCTGGCCGTGTGAAGGATGATGAGGGGAATTTGGTGTTGAAGGTTGTGGTTGATACGACGAATCCTTGAGTTGCATAAGGATGCAGAGGATGTTCATTGTCTTAGATTTACAGCGAATGATTTGGTCTGGTAGATAAGAATTTGCTCGCTAAAATACAGTCAAAACAAAACATGTTAGCCGAGCCTGTATCCGTGCTTCGTAATTCTGTTTTATACCTGAGTGGCAGGCATAGTAGTAGCAGTTATATTAAGATCATGTGGTCAAGTCTATCTTTGCGATCAGCAGATTCTCCTACCATTAGGCAGAGAGGGGACCCCAGAACGGATCAGATTAATCTCATGAAAACATATCCATTAAAATCTCTATCTAGCAATATTACAAGCAGCCTTCCACGGATCCAGTCTCACCCCGTCCTCCGGAAAAAAACTGCTTAGCCTACTCGGAACCCTCACCCTAGTCTGCAAGCTATTCCTCTTCGCTCTCTCCTCTCTTCACTATTACCTGCCCCAAGCCTAAAGACATACTCCTCAAAAGTCCGGGTATTGATGACAAAATGTATGAATGTAAATGTCTTTTTATTTATTTTTCATCTCATCTCATGTCTAACAAGCCCCAGGCTTTTATCATCCACTACTCTACCCCCAGGACCCCTTGCTTCTCCAAACACTTTTGGTGCGGGTATTACTATGTACAGATGCATCCCCCCTCATCTTTGTTCAAAAGTCTCTCTCGAGACAAGCGAGTGTACCGATTTCACACGATCCACAAACCACCAACGCCAAACCATGCCATGCAACGCAACGCACGCAGAAATGCCTCTGAATCAAAACCCTAGAACCCGTCATAGAATGAAACACACACACGCATGCACGCACCAAGGACCAACAGGATCGCTATCAGAACAGCAAGGCGTCAAGTCAAGAACCGATAGCCACGACTAATCAATCACCAGTCGACACCCCTCCACTCGAAGTCGCCATCGATGTTGACCCACTTTCCCTTCTCGATGGCCGCTTCCCACCCCATCATAACAGCCAATATCTTACATCCCATACTACTGACTGTGCATACAAGACGATCACTAGCTTTCCCCAGAACAGCAAGATCCATCAGGTATGCCCGTCCGACGAGCTGTCGTAACCGCAATGCTTCGTCCGTAGGCGGTAGATTCGTATCAGGGGTCTCGACAGCTGTAGCTGGGACACTAGTCGGCTTTCCTAGACTCCAGAACATGCCCGCGAAAAACCCGCCTTCCCAGCCTACGTTTTCGTCGACGAATTTGCGGATCGCCCCACCGGTTGGCTTAGCGGAGTTGATACTTTTCTTCGAAGCGAGGCGGATGAGCTCTTGTGCTCGTAATGCGTGGGAGAATTCTTCTGAGTCATAGACATCTGGATCGTCGGATGATACGAGGAAGACGCTATGCATTTCGGCCATTAGATTCTCTTCTCCATCTGGTCCTGAGCTGTTGAATGTGTCGTAAAGAATTCCTCGTGCCTTGTCGCCATATCGATCGAGTGGTACATAGGCATCCTTGTATTGGAATTCGTATGGATGTCGATCACCATGACGAACGTGAACACCAATGATAATCCCATTTTCGGTTTCTGGTGGGGGTCGGAGAGTCTTCTCTAGCAGAAGCGAGATACGATCTTCGACATATTTTTGATCTCCATCGTTGAGCTTGAAAAGTGCTTCGTAACCCGCACGGGCTAGAGCATAGATAGGCTTCTGGCGATAGACTTCCATCTTACGGGGGTCTTCAAATTGCTCATTGAATGAGCCTCCGAATGACCAGGCAGCTGTCGCTGCCGATACAACAAGATGGCGTGCATGATGTGGACAAGGTAACATCTCATGTCTTGGCGGTGGTCTGCAGCCCGGAATTGGAGGAGAACGGAAATAGTTAGTGTATTTGCCGTATGCCCTTCAAAATATCAGTATACCTGCAGCAGTCAAAATCAGATATACTTACCATCTCGAGTCATCGACAAAAAAGTCCCTTCCCTCCTTCTGCGCCAAGCCATAGGCAGTCCACATCATCATCAAGGTCTTTCCTAATCCAGCATCCGAAGTCTCCATCACGAATGTCAAAGTCTTCTCACACTCCTTTGTCTCAATCAACCCATCCGTACTTTCTCCAACCAAAGATCCACCCTCCTTCATCGTCGTCTTCGCTTTAGGTCCTGGGAGCAGTCCATAGAACTCCGCCTCGGCTACATCCATGAAATTCTGGTCAACATGGTAATAGTCGTAATGAAAGTGCTGCTTGTGAATATGAGCATGTAAATCTGCAACGTGATTCGCAACCTCCATATTCTGCTGACATATCTCTGCATATTGCTTGGGCTGCAGAGGGAAGTCATGATCCGGAGGGATTGAAACAGTCCACTTGGTTCTCCCTCGTTTGTCTGTAACCACAACTGGCGTTGGAAAGTCGGGTAATTCATCTTCTCCAACGATCTCGAATTCCTCCCCAGAGTGTGTGCTCCAACCCACTGGCCGCCTTACATCAACTAATTGTACCCTGGCAAATCGCAATCCCAAATATAACATGGCCAATACACCAAGCAGCCAGCAAGCCGCCCTCAGGCATCTTCTCGGTGTATGTGTAGTCGTGGGCTTTCCATGTCTGGGCACTAAAGCTGGAAGTCCTGGAGAAGGAGGTGGTGAGACAATCAGATGTTGGAAGCTGAATCGAGAGGAAGTTGAGGAAGTAGGGCCTCGATCCGAGCCATCGTACTTGCCGGGCCGTAAGCTTAGGCGAGGAGATTTCCGTGACGAAAGAATCATGTCTGCGTGTGTGTAAGATTTCTTCAATTCAAGGCGAGGTGGCATTTGAAAGTAGATGGCGCAGCCAAAGTAAAAAAGGCGTATCTGAACCGAATGGGATCGAAGAAGAAATCGTAGTGCTTGAAAATCGAAGGAGTGAAAAAACACTGTCCGTATCTGAGACAATGAATCGACGAGTTCGTCCTGTCGTCTACAGAAGATTGATTGTCGAAGAGGTCTACGAATGTGCTATTGCGTGCCTGCACAAAAAGAAGGGACCAGGGATATCAAGACATTGAATGTAGGAATTCGAGGTCGAGACCAGAGCCGGACGACGAAGGGACGACAAACAGAAAGGGAGGTAAGGTTGTCTCTTATTCAATAAGTAGGTATCGACGCCACAACGCGGTGAGCCAAGGAGATCGGATCCCGAACGAACGATCCAAAGATCCCAGGAACAAACAGAACCACAGAACCCTCGGTCCACTTATCGAAGTGTCGGGGACAGATTAAAAAGCTGTTGTCGGATAGCGCTTGGCGACCGAATCTGGACTGTGGAGAAGTCCACCAGGACGCGAGATAGATTGAGGGGTGGAGGTGATGTCCAAATGTGGCACTGGTGAATGAAAATACAAATGAATTGGAGATCAAGAAGGAAGGGAGAAAGGAAGTAGGTCCGCGATGTGGTCAGTTGGCTGAAGAATAGAAGACCGTCCAGTCAAAGTGAAGTCTGTCCGTCTGTCTGTCCAATGCAGTGCAAATCCTCTTTCCCTGCACAGGATCTACATGCAGCAACGGCAGAGGACAGGCAGGCAGGTAAGACCAACAAGCAGCAAATCAACAGGCCGGCCAGGTTGATAGAGTTCGTCAGGTAGACTTGGAGTGACGGGATAGGAGGAGAGGAAGGAAAGGGAAGAAGATGATGACGAGTTTCCAGAGGAGGGGAAGACGACGATCATCTCATCCTCGATTATGCCGTACGGACAATAAGTCTCTCATGAGGGGAGGGTAGAGGAGAGGAGAGAGGACACGACAGGGAATCAGAAACGAATTCTGATACACGACGGATGACAAGACAGTGTGCGCGGACCAGTACCGGGTCAGCCATTGACCAGCAAGTGAGGAAGGAGGAAGGATCTGGATCTGGCTGATGTTTGTTTCTCTGGGAGCGAGTAGTAAAGGGCAAATGAGACCAGCTGGGTGGTCTGAAAGGGAAGGAGGGAACCCGTTTGGCGGGTTTGCAAAGGGCAGGCAGGGGTTGCGTGGAAGGGGCGTCGAAGAGGCGTCGAAAGGGGATTGTGGATGGTTTAGTTTTTGAGCCCCCGAGAAAACTGGGTATGCACGATTCGGCTTGGGATTGGATGCGTAGTAGTGAGTGATGGGATGTGATGGGATGGGATGGGATGGGATGAAGATACAGATTTGATGCAGAATTTTCTGTACTGTACAGTACCATCGTGGTCAAACTTACCCTTTTTTTCCCCCTCCCTCTTCCTCCTTCAATTCTCTCCATCTCTTCCCCTCCCTTCTCCTCATCATGACTAAAGTCAAAATCCAGTCTAAGAAAAAACCACACCAACCAACACGAACACCAACACCGAATCCCAATTGGCATCCTCGGCCCGGGGCGATCGGTTCATCCATCACCACTTTGTCGCTCGTTCGCCTCCTCTACCTCTCCCCATGCAACTCTGAAACAGCCCAACGCACCAAGCTCCGGCTACCTCCCATCCAATAAAACCACTCACTCATAAAGACTCCACCACCAACGTGATCAAGTTCATGGACCGTCTATTCTAGTCCTAGCCTCAAACGTGGTGAGTTGCAAGATACAGATACAAGCATTTGGGACGACTCTATTCGTTTCTCACGATCTTCATAGTATACTGAGATATAATTATGCATGTGAAAATTGCCCACCAATTCTTTCGTTACTTTTGGAGAGAGGAAAAAGGGGTAAGTCGGCCAACCTAAGCGAGGCCAGCTTCTCTTCTCTTCCTTCCTCCTCCTGATGACCACAAGACTCGAATTCTGTATTTACCCAATTTGAATATCCACGCACCTGCAACCTCCCGCATCCTCCCCTCTCCAATCATTCCCCCATATCTCTCCCAAAGTCAAGTCAACCATTCCCGACATTCCGTAAAATTTCCTCGGCCGCGTGGCATTTCTCTGACCTGGGAAATACAAAGCCAACGTCCCAAATATAGACAAACTCCCTCCCGTACGGACGGACTGTACACCCAAACAGCAGCGTCCAACGATCGGTGCCGATTCAAATTCAAATTACCAAACCAAAATGGAATTCGATAGATCCAAAATCTGATGAGAATCAGCCATGTGTTTTTTTTTTTTTTTTTTTTCGGGATGACCATCAAAAAGCGTAATCTGAATCTTGACCTTAAGTCTCGTTTCTCAATGAGAAGCATTGTAAACGCTGCTGACGGAACATTTCGGTCGGAATTTCTTTTGTTCAAAATGATGAGGTTCTAAAATAGCCAACCGGGGACTGCGTACCATCTACATCTCGTCACCCATGCATCTATCTACCTGCACACACTATTCTGGTAACTACTGCACATGCAGGACACCAATACTCCCCTTTCGCAGCACTCCCCTTTCAAGCTACAAACAAGTACCAAAGGCGCCAAATGTACCAAGTAATGTACCAAATTAAAGTAACCATCCGCAGCATCCATATGCATCGCACCACGTCCAGGTCCAGGACAAGCATCCTCGGAACGAACCACTCGCATCTCATGTCTCCTCTCCCTCCCATCGCCTGCCTGCCTCCCATCACATATCATCCCGTAAACAAACGTCATCACATATGAATATCCACCAGTAGTAGCGTTCCCATTCCCATTCCCAGACTCAACTATCATTTCTTATTTCACCCATAGCCACTTATTGCATACGGGCCGGTTTACAGCATAAACAACCATCATTTTCACAAGCCACTTCTCCCTAAGGTGCAAACAGAAAGAAAAGCAAAGAGACCAGCGTACTCAGCCTCTCAAAACAAATGCAAACAAACCACGGGGAAACGGTCAAGTGTCATCTCATAATGCATTTCATTATCCGCTAGTCGCTACTGCTCTCCTTTCTCATCTCGCTCGCTCGATGAATCCATTATCATCTATCATCCACATCCCCTGAGCCTCTATCTATCAACCATGGTATCAACAATCATTCCTCAATTCCGTTCCATTCCCACTGAGCAGTCCCGTCCGATCCGAACCATCACCGTCCATTTCCATTAACGCTCAGAACGCCAAGTGTAGAATATTCAAGTCCATCGATCCCCGATCCCCCTATCCCTAACTTATATTACATGTGGCAGCGAGCCGCATCCCTTCTTCATCTCTTTCTCTCGATAAAAATGGAATCGAATCGAATATTTTCGCCCTCTACCCTTCTCTCAGCTATAAACCGAATCGAAAATCGACACAAAGAAGGAATCAAGATGTCCTATGGAAGTAACGACGAACTGCAAAATGGGGTATAGAGGAAGCAGAATTAGAACGCAGGCAGTGCGATGCCGTTCATTCGCCCAAACGCCTGAAATCAAAGAAACGAGTGTACCGCCCGCCACCGACAAAAACTCTTACAAAGATCACTGCTGATCTCTTCATCCCTCCGAAGTAACGGCAGGTGCTTCGACGGGTATCGCCAACGGGCCCTTTGCTTCAGCACCCATCAGAGACTCAGCGAGAGTATCGCGTTTCCGCTCGCTGACTATCCGAACACTGCCACGTGCGCCCTTGACCAAGTGCCCACTCTCGACACGATCCTGAATCATCTCATCGAGCATCTTGCTCATTTCGTCAACGCTTTTCGTTCGCTTCCGCGTCTTCGGCGATAGAAGACCAACTGGACCTGCTGCCAGAACAGGGGATAAAGGACCGTTGTCGAGTAGTTGTGAAGCGCGGGCAGAAACTGGACTTAGTGGTCCATTTTCCAACAGATGCAGGTTTTGGGATGCTCGTGGTCCTTCAGCTGTATCTCGCGACCTCGCGGCACTTCTTAGTGCAGCCAACATCCGATCTTTGTCGTCCAGTCGAGCTCGAAGATCAGCGATTTCGGCATCCTTCTCCTTGAGCAATGCTGCAACACCGTGATCCTCGCCGACCATAACGCCATTTTTGGCATTCGAAAATCCAACCGAGGCTCTTGAATGACTTGACCTCCTAGCTTGGATGAGGCGCTTTTCCAGAGTCTGGCAATATCGCGTTTTGTCAGCAAGATCTGCTTGGAGCGCACGATTTTGGGCTTGTAAGGATGCAGTGCCATCGCCAAATTCCCCTATCGAGTCTTCATCCTCGGCGGATCCACCCGACAGACGTTCTCCGGATAGTCGCTGACTATTGGGCAATGCACCGATCGTGGAGACTGAGTTGATCGAAGCTGTACGCTCCAGCGAATTTCTTCCAGCTGTCGATACTGCCATAGAGGAACGCATGGACATCTGGGACAAGTGACCATTCGAAGTCATGGCTGACAGCCTTGGATGCATACCAAGGGACGAGTACGAGCCACTGGCATTGACACCCGTGGACTTGGAACTGAGGATGAGGCGATTGAGATGCTCAATACGCTCCTTCAGCGCGGTTCGGGCAAGTTGCATCTCAAGCATTTGCTCCTCATGGCGTTGTTCGGCTTCCTTTTCGCGCTCTCGTTCGTCATCCTCATCTTTAGCCTTCGCTTGCCCATCAAGTTGACCTCGCAGTTCGAGAATCTCCATCCTGTATCGCTCGAGGAGTACCCTTGCTCCACCATCTCCTCCGGCTCCCAAAGCTTCTTCGGCTTTCTTGGCATGGCTGACGATATTATTCTTTGCCCTCGACGCAAACTTCAACGTATTCAGCGTCTCGCCAGTATGCGTATTTTGTGCCGAAGCACTCCCAGCTGATCCGATTTGGATTGTGCAAAGAATGCTGACAAGCGAATCTCCAGACAAAGCTCCCTGCAAGAGTCGGGTGA
The DNA here is from genome assembly GCA_020747065.1 of Cadophora sp. MPI-SDFR-AT-0126. Taxonomy (NCBI): domain Eukaryota; kingdom Fungi; phylum Ascomycota; class Leotiomycetes; order Helotiales; family Ploettnerulaceae; genus Cadophora; species Cadophora sp. MPI-SDFR-AT-0126. The sequence goes on along the minus strand of JAGMVK010000003.1, from coordinate 1,866,407 downwards.
GTTTACTGTCTCTGTATGGGAGATGCTTTCCATCTTTGTCAGTAGGTTTGCCGTCCTTGTCCTTGTCTCCAGATAGGCGAGCAATAACCGTACCCAGAGTCAACAAACTTTTATTGATGTGGGATCCCTCGGTTCTTCTTTCCTTCGTCTCGGCAGCTCTCTCAGATCCGGCCAAATCGATCAAACTCAAGGTCGAAACCCGAACGCCTCCAGGGAGAAGACCTGATCGCTTATTATCCCCCATTGCCGCTCCTCCTGGGATTCGTTCTCTGCTCTCAACAACAATCTGGACGACTGCATGACTCCGAGAACTTCTGGCATTGAATTGTGTACTCGAGGTTCGTCTGGCATGATCTCCTCTCGCTATCACTCTCAACAATTGCGTCGGACTCTGAACGATTTCTTCCTTTAAAGGACTTGCATAAACACCTCTTTTGCTGTCCTCTCTCAGCTTGATTTCTTCCTGTTGAGGCACACCTGGTCCTGGTGTAGTGCCAGCTGGTGGGGCACTCAAGAGATCATGAATCTTCTCGTTATAGATCTCCAGGTAACTGACTCGAAGTAAGAATTCTCGGGAAGGAGTTTCGCGGATGTACGAGAAAATGTCTGTGATGGCGAGTGGAATAACACCCGGAGATGTCGCTGTTCCTTGCATAGAAAATGTCTTTCCTGTTCCAGTCATTCCGTATGCGAAGACTGTTCCATGGTATCCTTCCATTACTCGTCGAACCAGTCGTTTTGCTGATGAATCGTAAACTTTAGCATTGTTGTCATGAGTTGCGAACACATTATCTGCGGATTGTTAGCTTTGGCAAACCAAAAACACGACTCTCAAAATACCATAATAATAGTCTCCTCCTTCTTTCCCTCGGTATGCCACAAGTGACCTCCTTCCGTCTACCATCCACTCGCCATCTGTTTTCGCAGGTTGTCCGTTGGCTCCAGCATCTGGACGAACTCGAACGCTGACAATGACATTTCCCTTTCCTTCAGCCGGTTTCGAAAGTCGGTGGTCATCTGTAGCGTCTGCGGAAAGTTCTCTGCCCCGCGGCCCGTCTCCGTTATCTTCAAAAGTCGTTGCCGAAGTTGAATAAGAATCTTGCGCAGATGAGCTACGACTCTGTGGTGGCGAAGGAAGGCTTAACAGACCATCTGATCCTCGTGCTCCTGGCCCACTGGATATGGATCTACTGTCTCCGCTACCATTGAGTAGACTGGGCGTAACATTGCCAATGTAACTTTGGCTCTGGCTCTTCGGACTCGATCCGGTCTTTCGTTTTCGAGCCTTAGCTCCTGCAGGACCTGTATCTGTGGATTCTCTTCTACTTCCGCCTGCACTGGATATTGTGCTTCCTGGTACAGCTCCCCCAGATAATGGACTTGGGGGCAGACTCGTCGTTCGTATGCCCCGAGGGGGTTGCGGAAACGCATTAATGCTAATGGTCTTTCGGATGGTTTTACCAGCGTTATTGACTCCGGGCGTCGTTTTCGATTTTGGAAGCGTTGAACTTCCGCCACTTCCTCCAGGGGTGGTTGGAGTTACGAGATGTGATGATGAGGGTGCACGAAGACCGCTTTTCGGTACGTTTGGTGTCAATGATCCAGGTTTCGAATCGGAGAGGGTGGGAATGTTTCCTGTACTCTTGCGCGTCTTCGATACAGGCAATGCAGGTAATGCGGTGGTTGGTGGCCCATAGGATGGCCTGGACGGCCGCGGTATGGAGGCTTGCATCGTGAATAAAAGTCCTGCAGTATCAAATATGTGCAGATGAGGACCGAACGATAATATACAGGCTTGCTGTCGTCCTTCAGTGGTCTACCAAACCGTGGATCCCTAGCCCTCCATGAAACTTGGGGCTTGAAAACCCAAAACCTTAAATCTTTGGTGTCTGGAGAAGGGTGTTAGAACTGATGTGCCGGAAAATAAGTAAGCCTCATCCAATGAGGCGTCTCAATGAACCGTGAGAAGGAGATGTTCAGAACAAAACCCGCGGTATCGAAAGGTGAAACGTTATAATATGCACCTCGATATGCCTGAGCAAATGTCGGGCTGTTTGACGTTTGCCGAGTCAGTGCGCTTGCATCTGAAATGACTTCGAAGATCGTCCGAACAATGCTCATCGAGGAAACGAGATGATCAATAGAAGCTTCTTTGGGCAAGCTCAACTTCTCGAAGGCATATGAAAGTGGGGAAAAGTGAAGCCACAACTCACGTACGGTCTTTCGATCGCACCAAGGTCTCGTAATCAGCGATGTGTACCTAACCCAGCTTGTGACATGCACTTCCTCTCAAAATATGCGGCAGCCCGATTGGTGAATGGTTCTGAGGTCGCGGGGGCTCAAGCTATATTTTCCCGAAACCCTTGTACTGACAACCGTTTGACAGGTCCGCAGGGGAGAGCTGGTCCTGACTCTCAATGCAGCCAAAAACAACTCGGTATTTTGCGGGTATTTGAGTTGAGGTTCGATTTGTCGACAAGTCAATTACTCTCAAAAGTATGCAATGTCTCGAGTTCTGCGAAACCTTTCGTTGTTCCAATACTGCCTCGATCGATATTATCCCCAGATAAGATATTGGCGTGGGAGGTGGACGAGCCGTTGTTTCGATTTCGATCGTCGGCCGGCTGTGGAATCGTCTTTCTAGCCTAAGGAGATGTTTGCAAATGGATAATACCGCTGATATATGTTTCGCTCTCGAGGTGGATTTTTGTGTAGGTGACGAGAGAAGGGAACCTGCAGCACGGCTATTCGATGCCGCGAGCCGTCGACTGGTGGTTTCGAAGGATTGACAGGTGGGAGAAGATCGTACGGGAGAGGTCTGTATTATGAGGGCGACCGCGCGTGAAGGTTGCCCTACTGCTCACAACGAATGCGTATACTTTAAGAGAGTGGAAGTCGCGTCGAAAATCGCGAAGGTGGAGAGAAACCAGACTTGGAAAGAAAAAAGGATAGAGGTTCACGGTGATGGCGATTGTGAGTGCAGATGCACGCATGCATGCCCGTTCCGTGCTGGGAGATACACCCCTACACGGGTTGATGCCCGAGTTGGTTAAGCAGATGGGGAGCGAGTGGTTGGCGGGGCTTCGGATTGGACGCGGCGACAGTGCATGGATGTGGATGCGTACGATGCATGGGACCTGGGCTGGGATGGAAAAAGAGTGGGAGGTTTGTATTGCAACTCATGCAGGCAGACATGAAAGAAAGGAAGAAAGAAAGAAAGAAAGAAAGAAGACAAACAGATAGATCGACTCGAGTCAACGACGACAGTGGTGGTGATGGTGGCTGGGAGATATTCGTGGTGATGAAGAGAACATGCAGAAAAGATGCAAGAGTACTCAATCAAGTACTCACTCTACTGAACTGTGCTGGAGTGGACTAATGCTGTGGTGATAATCTGTAGCAAAGTGAATAGATACCTACAGTAGTCGAGCAATCGGGCTAGACGGGTCGACAAGCTCGCAGTAGTTTGCAGTGGAAGCTACGAATTAGGGTGAATTAGCCTCCACGACGTGCCATTGTTCACTACTGGCTTGTTCCTGTTCCTGTTCCTGTTCCTGCTGCTTTTTGCGCTGCCGAGAGGGACGGGAAAGGGGAAGGAGGCACTTACTTGAGGGCATCCTTCCCAGGAGCGGACCTGGTGCCTTTTTGGGATTCCTTTAGTGCCGAGCGGACGTTGATAGGGTAAATTACTTCTTCCGATTGGGACTGGGGCTGGAACTCGAAGAGCTTGAACCCCTGAGTGGCTCCCCCCCGCACGCGTTGTGTGGTGTGGTTTTGCTTTTGATCTCTCCCCTGGATTGAACCCCCGGCCCTAGCTCCAAGATGTGACCACCAAACTCAGTGGCAGTTGAGCAAGCATATCTTTACTCCTCTGAGCTGTCTCCTTTCTCCCAGCATCAACTCTGTAAAATTACTTCTCGAATGGAACGGCAAGTGCCAGATCAACAATCAACGTTGGAACTTAATAGCTCTTCCCTGGCCTCAGGGTCGAAGTTGGGCAGCGATAAAGTAAGAGGGCCGTCAAGACTTGCTGCTTCCTTTCCCTCATCAAATCACTGCTTGACGATAAGTGACCAACCCGACTTCATCTTTGATCTCTAGCTCGCCTCAAGCACGAACCACTCACTCTCTTCCCGCGCTCTCAAGAACGCGGGTGGTCAACATGGTTCCTACTCCATGGTCAACAATTGGATCACAGACCTCGAGCTGCGGCAAACAAGGTAAAAGGCTCGGAACGACGAAATAAAGCACGGATTAGGTTATTTCTTGTGGCACGGAAACCAAAGAAAACCTTCCTCTCTCAAAGGATCATTGGCCAAACCTCACAATCCTCATTACAGAGTAGTACCAGAGTTCGCCATGTGACAAGAGCTTATTTCTCGCAAAAACCACTTCTGCCCTATCATTGGTTTTGCTTATGATAATGAACCCAGAGAGAAGAAATTCAACACAGCAGTTGGAAGCGGGAAATTCTTCTTCGATGGGATCTGGCAACCGTAGGGCAGCGCTCTTTCGTGGGAGAAAGTGTTCTCGAAATTGGCGCAACGTGATAGTGGCTTGCAAGGTTTCTGGAGTTTGACTGGTGGTTCCTGGATCCCCGTTTGTGTGGCTTTTCATCTGATGCAACGTCGTTTGAGGATTGTTTACCACCTTGTTATTTTTATTTTACTTTCGGCAGCATGGCTGAGAGCATAATCCAGGTTTGTGAGGATTTTGAGGAAGGGAAGCAGTGACACGGGCCTGGTACTTCCGATGCGACGGCGATCATTGATTGCATTGTTCACGGGCCCTCAAACGAGACCCTTTCGTCCCAAGTCAGGTTTGAGGCTCATTCAATCTCCGAAAATCATACAGTACTTTTGATGAAGCAACGTTCGGATGGTTTTTTGTTTTAATTAATTTTCATCCGTTTGGCTTCAACACTGACTACGTTGCTGACATTGACATCTCCACATCCTTCCTTTCCGTCCGCCGAAGCGAGGGGTTGATGTCGGCGTTTTCTTTTGCTGTGTCCTTCTATTGAGATACTGCAGATTATATACATATGCCATACGCCCAGAAGTCTCTTTTACTTCCTTCTCTATCCCATTGCCTGACATCAGCATTTCGTCTGCCGACATGCACCTGGAAGTCCGGCTACACAACTCGAAGATCCGACCCATTAACCGAAGTCAATTCCTCAAACACTATGCCGCGTATGATCCTTCGCCTCAAAACGCAACTCCCCCACCCCCAAATCCTATCTATAAAGCACGGACGCCTCGTCCAATACTCCTGGTATCAAAAACCTCCAGCATTCCGGCGCCGACACACTCTCCCATAATCCATTCAAAGTTCATCCCGTGGAACTGTTTCCACTTCCTCGTCCTGCCGGGCAACACGCCGAACCCGCCCCTGTTATTGCGCGCTGCACTCGCCGTATCGTCTGCAGCAATGCCGCCATCCCAGCGCTGACGCAGAAGCGATTCGGGTGCCTCTCGGAACTTGGATTTCGATAGCAGGGACAGGAGATGCGCTCGTGCGCTTGCGAGGAGTTTGAGGAAGGGTCCTGTTGTCGGCAGGGCCAGGGAATAGTCTCCGAATACTGGACCTTTTACCCCTCCCCCGCTCCCTCCAACTGCGTGAACAGCGCCCTCGCCGCCAACAGCTGCAAGAGATCCGGATGCAGCTTTCGAGATGCTACTCAGAGACGTCATGGTCCCTCGCATTCCATCCCCAGGTCTTGAATACTTATCATTCGAGGTCCAGCCTGGCGTTGCTGTGGTGAGAAACCCAGCCAGCATCAGCGCCTTCGCTTCTTCCTCCGAAAGTTGTGATCTGGATACCTTCATCGCCGTCGGAAACTCATGCAAGAGCTTCACGAACTTTTCCCTCACCTCCTCTTCCAAATCACTCTTCGCGATCATCTCATCCAAATCCTGAGCCATAATCAGCGCTTCCCCCATGCTCCCCCGTCCTCCCACCACAATCTTCCGTATAGCCCCTCCCCGTATCAACTCCGCAAGTTCCCTCTCCACACTCGTAGGCGAATTTAATAATGCTTGAATATGAGACACGGTGACAAGCGGCGGCAGTGAAGCTCGAAAATTCAAGACCTCTGCTACACGCGTCGAGTTCATGCCCGTCCTCTCCTGAGGAATCGGACTCCACATCCTGCCTCGCACATACATGATCGCCTGCGAAACATCCCGTAACGTCAAATCCGTAGCTAAACTCTTGACAAGTCCGACATCATCCAGCCTGTCCCCAAACATGTCCTCATCTTCATCATTCTTGATTTCGGAATTCGAGGTAGACCTCTGGGCAGGCTTCCGGCGAGGCAAGCCAGAAAAGGAGGACGTGCTTGAAGAGTTCCGTTTGAAGGATGGTGGTTTGGTGGGCTTCTTTATTCGGCTCGAGTGTGCAGCTGAAAACTTGAAGCTCATTGCTGGCTGTGCTCCCCAGTGAGTTGTCGTTGAAAGAGGATGTTTGGGGAAACATGGGATGTTGCCCTCTACAATCGGGTAACCCACTCTGCCTTATCGCTATCGTCGTTAGTGCCAGCCTAGAATGCCAATGCCATCCGTGTTTCCACTCCCGCCCCGCTCACCAACAACTCATTTTTGTTAGTGCGACTAAACACCTATTTTGTACACTTCATAACGTGCATCATCGGGCGAACCATCGGGCGCTGCACATAAAACAGACACTTCTTCTTCCCTCTTGTCCATCATCTCCAGCAAGTCCCAGAATTTGCAAAGAGTTTAAGATGGCGCCCACTATCATTTTCATCAGACATGCTGAAGCTCGTCACAGTAGGTAATTTCAAATACTCTGTAGCAAGGTTGAAAAGTCCCAACTAATGAAATAACCTCAGATGCCACCAATAAGTTTGCCCAGACCGCCATATTTCTTTCAGATATTGATCTGGACGATGTATATATGTTGATCTGGAAGCTAACTTGTTCCACGGGACTACAACATTCCTGACCCTGCTCTTACAGAGCTTGGATTCGGTAAACAATGCGATGAACTCGCAAAGCATTTGGAAAATGAGCTCCCTCTGGCACAGGAGATAGAACTCATTGTTGTCAGTCCAATGAGACGGACACTTCAGACAGCTCAGGCAGGTAGACATACTTTGTGATCCAACTATGCTACATGCTACCTTTGCCGGAATAATTCCTCCTAATGAGCTGGGTCGACTTTGGGTCATATGAAACTGCTGATATTTTCATAGCAAGCACTTGGATGGCTGATGAAGAAGGGCGTACCAGTCATTTTGCGTGCAGAATTCCAGGAGAATTCTGACAAACCATGTGACACTGGATCTCCTATTCCAGAAATGGAGAAAGAATGGTCACAGTTCGACGTAAGTGACTATTGTATCTTTAGGGAAATTTGTGCTGAGCGAGCAATCTAGTGGTCTACGGTCGATCCCAGATATCCAGCTACCGACGGACTTTACGAATGCTCCAGGAAAGGACTGACACAGCGCGGCATTGCGGCACGAAACTTCTTGCGAAATAGACCAGAGAAGGTCATCGCAGTTGTGTCCCATGCTGGATTCCTCCGAACAAGTCTTTGCTCCAGGCGATTCGATAATGCTGACTACAGGATCTTCAATTTTGGAGAAGAAGAAGAGGGCGAGATAGCTCGTCTAGTAGAGTGGGAACTTACAGAGGTCAGTTGAACTTGCTGGAGCTCGCGTGATGAGCCAGTGTACTCGGCGTTGCTGAAAAGAGTGTATGGGCTGACTGTCGACATAGAAAAGGGGTGGTGGCCTTGGAAAGAGTGAAAAGGGGGTCTTCGAACTGAACGAGGGTGATTATGCTGCAGGAAAGCCGGAGCCAGAAGTGGTCAGCGAAAGCCCATGCTAGGCAGCTAAATGTTCTTCCATTCCTTGTGCACAGTTGGACAGCATCCTCGACGCAATTCTGGATAAGGTATCAAATTGATTCGGAAAGAGAGGCTCATAGAAATGGATAGCCAAAGTCATAGACCAGTGGAAGAGCAATTCATCTGAACAAGACGGCAGTGCCGTGACCATGTGACCATCAGGCTTCAAGAATTTCCTTCAAGCGCTTACTCTGAACAAGGCTAGAAAGGAGTCACGACAGCCCTGATACGATACCGGAAATCGACTGCTTAGGAAGACACTTTGATCCAGAGACATTGTGTATCGGCAAACCCGTTGCAGCTGCAGCATGAGAGACTAGAGGCTGAAAGGGTTGGGAGGAGCATCCCCAAAACCAAAGGCAGACGGAACTTGGCAGCTGTTGAGGCTGAAGCCGAGTGGAATTTGAACTCTGCTGCCTGGAAAACAGCTGAGCATATTGCATGTAGCATGTCCTTTTTTAAGTTCAAAATATAGAATCGCTCGCCTGATTGACGAAAACCAATTTGTATAGGCGCTGCTAGGAGCTGGTCCTTAGAAGGCCATGCCGCCGATGGGATTTTGCCGTGATGCTTCCCGATGCATCTTGATGTTCCGAGATCTCGGGAATCTTAGTGGTAAGGAGGAGATCAAAAAGATGCAAAATGTCATTATGTCATCCCGTTCGTGGTTCGTCCCGTTTTTTAAGGCTGAATGCTCTAGCTTTGAGGAGTCTGAGCTCCGGGTGGTCCAACGAGTATCGTGTCGTCTGCCCTTGGCTTTGTGTCGAGAATGTGGCTTGGAGAAGAGGCGAGGATTCTGGCCAATGACTGTGCTGGAACTACTTTCGTAGATCGGCGTCTCAAGGTACCGTGTGGCACTGGTGGCTTCTCAGGTCAGATTGAAGTTGGATACTTTCCATATAGTGCCCATGACGATTGCCGCGAGCCTTGGGTTTTTGGTAGAAATTTGAAGCAACGCTACCCAGTAGATCCCGTCTCAAAGACTATTCAGCACTAAAAGACCAGAAACAATATGGCACACGAAAGAGCTGTGAAAAGGCGAAAGATTGCCCATGGTGAGGAGGCGACTCTCCATCCTGTCATGAAATGGCAGGGATCTACCCGACCTGTGCTGATCTCAAGAAGACTACAAACAAGGCCGACGGCTTTGTCCCAATAACCGGTTAATCATTGGAATCTATGGGGTTTCCGGCAGACGCACTGGCCAGAACAGAGAGCCGGCATTTCCAGTGTTGAAGGCTCCAATGTACCCTCCAGCCCATCCCGCCTTGCATATTTCTGATGCCGCTCGGGAGACCGAGCTGATACTGCGAGTTGCATACGGGCGTGAAAAGTAATAAGCAGGTTCAACTTCCAAGGGGGAGCTTGCGAACAGCGCCCAAGACCCCAACCGTACGGGGTATTGGCAGACGCACGTCAGATAGCAGCTCCACCGCGTTTTGACTCAATCTGGCCACGCCATGGAGAGGGAAGCCGGATCCGGAAATGCTGGTGGGTGCCAGAGCAAAGAGCCTTGTGGCAAAGGATGACCTCCAGTAGTTGGGTGCAGCCACATCCAGATGGCTGGTAAGATCAACGATTGATATCTGTAGATCTAAGAAAAAGTGTTTGTAGCCGCAGTAGTGAGAACCAGTAGCAAAAGAGATCGAAGAAAGAGCAGGGCAGGCAGACTTGAGGCGGCAGGGCATATCCGGTCCACTGATATTCATATTCTTGTGCGGTACTGCACAGAGTTGCATTGTGCTTACTTTTCACTGGTTTGGTTTTGGTTTGCTGTACAGTGAAGGAAGAGGCTACTCAATCAAGTGGAAGAAGGCAAGGCAAGGCAAGGGAAGGGCTGGCTGGGCTTGAGGCAGCTGGAGTTGATGGAGAGAGAGCGTTGGTCCTGGAAATGGAGCCGGAGCTGGCTGTTGACGGTGGCCAAGCCCTTCCTAATGGGAGGCTTCCAACGGATCGGCTAGACTTAATACGTCCTAGTACCAGCCACCGATGAACAAGGTTTATTGCACTGCCACGCTCAAGTCTCCATCCAGTTGCCGTCATTCAGCACAGCACCACACCACCCAAAGAAACTACTGACTGCACTGTTCCTCTCAACTACCTCGCACCCGCTGGCTGGCGTGGTCAGCCCTCAGCTTTCTTGTGTTCTCGTACTCCTACATACTTACTGACTGACTGACTTATCACCTGCATCCCACCTGAAAACCTGACTTCGACTCGACCTCCAACCCTTTCTCCTACGGCTTTGCGCGACGATGCCCTTCTGAATTGCGATTTTCAGCCCGTCCTATCGATTGACTCCTCTCGCATTACTGGCTGGGCTGTTAGAGCTTCCGTCGTACCGAGTTATGTCCAGCGAGATCGCAAATAGAAAAATTGAACCTCTCTACAGACCCTCGGAGCTGCGCGCAACCTCTCCATTGTCAGGGCTTCTGAAGCGCGACCTAGTAAGCGCGGTCGTGGTATTTAACACTCGTGCGGGCGATACTGACTTCACTAGGAAGCAAACTAGCGATTCAAATTGAAGCTTTTGCCCCTCCTCGAACAGCAGTCCGCAGGACTCGAGATGCAACGTTGACGCCAGACGAATGTGACTTGGAAATCACGGCTTCATAACTTTGGGTCTCGACCCCTCAGTCGCAGAAACCATACACGCAGATTGGCATAGAGATTCTATACTATTTGTAGTTGAACCATCTCCCTCATGGCATCAGAGAACCCTGGAGTATCAGCTCCTCTGTTCAGTACGACCTTGTCCGAACCCGTCACCACATCTGATCTCGATCCCGCTCGATCCAAATCCCTAAAGCGAGGCCGGTCAGATCAAGTGCCTGCATCCTTGACGTCCATTGCACATGCTGGGCTCGCCGGCTCTCCATCCCCGAAATCCCCACGGTTCAAAGGGACTTTCTCTCCGGGATACACTCCTATTCCGCTTACTGGTGAGGCAGCTTTGGCCGACGAGCGGAGGAGGCTTGAGGAGAATCAGCGACGAGAGCAACAGCCTGCGATGAGTGAAAATCCAGGCCATAAGGCCCTCTCGTCGCTTATGGCTGGTGGCGGAACTGGAATGAGTAAACCTCAAGATGCGCCAGTTGCAACGACGACTTTGAGTGAAGGGCTGTCAACTGCCGCAAATGCCATCTCTATTCCTAGTCCAATGAACTTCGAGACCACTACTCAGGAAACCAGCCCGGCAAGTGTAACAAGCCTCGCAAGTTTGGGCAGTTCAGCACAAACTGCGACCGCAAGCTCAACCCTCGTTGCTAGTCCTGCAGCAATGACGAGCGCTATCGATGCTGAAGCTCGAGAACCAAGAGCTGCACCCAACAATATGCTTCAGACACCTAGTGATGAGCAACAACCCAATCGTGCCTTGTCTTTTCCCGGAAATGTGCTCGGCCAACAAGATCCGAGGATGCCTTCGAGGGGTTTGAGTTTGCCCATGCCAGGACAGCAGTTGGCACCAAGATCGCCGTCACAGAAGAAACACAAATGTCCATATTGCGAGACCGAGTTCACACGACATCATAACCTCAAGAGTCATCTTCTAACGCACAGCCAAGAAAAGCCGTACGTCTGTCAAACATGTCAAATGCGATTTCGACGTCTGCATGACCTGAAGCGCCACATGAAGCTGCACACTGGCGAACGACCACACATTTGTCCAAAATGTGATCGCAAATTCGCTCGCGGGGATGCACTTGCTCGCCACAGTAAAGGACAGGGTGGCTGTGCTGGGAGAAGAGCTAGTATGGGGAGTTTTGGAGGAGATGACGATTACGACGGCTCGAATGCTGGGGACGGCGATGAGAGTATGATGGATGGCGTGCTGTACGCCAATGGAACACCACACCCCAACGAGAATGAAATGACGGAGGAGGAGCGACGCCGATACAGTCTTCCTAGTATTAAAGCTCAACATGTATCCGGTCCTGGTAGTGGAGATAGCTACTCTACCCATTCTCGAACGCCGAGTACCTACCCACCGGCTGGTCCTCGACCTGGTCAGACTTCTGGAGGTCTATACCCTCCCAATGCTGACCGAGGCGGATCTTCGGCATCCACCTCCCCTAGTATGCAAAACAGTATAGTTGGTAGTCACACTCCCAACACAAGTATTTCTTCGATACCACTGAGCACCGGAGGAAATTCCATGTTTTCACAGAGTGGCATGACGGAAAGTCCGAAGCCTCTCAGCCCCGGGGCTATGCATTCGCATCAACTTGGACACGATCCTTCCTCGATAAACAGACAGAGATCACCAAGTCTTACTACGCAATTCCAGCAACAGCACTTTGGTCGACGACAGTCAGGCCGTTCATCCCCCCCAGCCATGTCTCCTGGAATGTCCCTTCCATCTCCCCATGGGACTTCGCTTGTACCTAAACTTCCTGCTCTTGCAGGTTTGGCTCCACCTGATCAGAGGTACACACTACCAAGTCAGTCATCGAATCAACAAATGCCTGCCAATGGTACCCATGGTGGCCAATCTGGCCCTGGTTCTACCTCCCCCAGTGCTATGTTTCAGCCACAGGGGGGATCTGCTCCTGGACGAGGGTATCCAAGCAGCCCAAGTCACCAAGGTACGGGAAGCGGCGACAGCAGCAACAATCTCTTTGCGTCTGGCGACCGAGGAGTGTGGAATTACGTCCAGCAATTAGAGGACAAAGTAAAGCAACTGTCTGAAAAAGTCCAGGCCATGGAAAATGCGGAAAAGAGCCAGGAAGACAGATATAGCCATCTCTTGGAGGAGGTCATGTCCCTTCGACGCCAAGTCAACGGACAGAACGCCCCTCAGCTACCTCTTCAGGGGCACTCATAGCAATAATTTCGACAGGATACAGGCACACGAAAGTGTCCTATGTCATTTTTTGGCGTACAGTCGTTTCTGCGTGGCGTGAATTAGCGAGATTCGATGTAAGATAGACATCAGACCTGATTGCAACGATTTCGCATGGAAGGAAAGTCGGTGGAGGCGTTGGGGAGACATGTGATTCGGATCGTTGCAAAAGCACCTTTACCGTTCTTAGAGACCTATGGCTTTCTCTCGCTGCCTGCTATGATTCAATTGTTTTCATTTGTCACAGGTGGGGTGGGAAAATTTCACTGGGGGGTTATGGCACCTGGGTTTGGGACGGGATACATCATGCTTGTACTATAACTTGTTCACATATTCCTAGCGGCTACCCGGGTTTCATGGTACGAGAAAATTTACATTTCTTCACACAGTTCTTGTTCAATTTGGACACTTGTATGCAATTGTTTTGTTTGCAAGGTCGGCTAAGCGAGACTGCTGCTTTTTCAGGCGCTCTGGTAGTCGTCACTTGTACCCTACAGCCTATTTGACGAGAAAGTTATTTACATCATGACTCGAAGGGTAGGTTAGGGTTGATTCGGCCATGGTAAGTGTAGGCTCTTCACTCCGTCAACAGTCATGTTCTTCAACGGAGTGGTGAGCACCATTAGCAAGTCCAGACCTCTTCGGTGTTCCCAACAGATTAAAATCACGAATTGCTACAGCATGTCCTGCCCAATGAAAATTAATTTGCAGAGGTCATCGTACAGTAGCGAGAAATTGATGCAGCTTCGTTTTTCACGTTGAATAATTTACATGTGATATCCACGTCTCGACCTCATGCAGGTATGTTTCGGAAGGGTCTGTCCACGGACCAGGGAGCCGCTTAAAAGCCCAGGGACGTCATCAACCAGAGGCGGGTCCTAGCTCCATTCATGCCTCCTCAACCCGAGTTTGAGCAACCTCCCCCGTTCTCCATAACCCTTTCAGGACTTTCAGGTGCAACCAGAGTCCCCGAATAGACAGTCCTGCGCAGCCTACCGCAGATCACTTGAGGTCTGTATCTCAATGGCGCCTGTCGACAGCGCACCGCTCAATGCTGAGCCTGCAAACCCGAAGGAGCGCGAAGAAAGCAATCTTCCACCAAAGAGCTATGCAGATGCACTTGAAGAGGAAGCCCCAGCTGCTGCTACAAATGAAGACAATATCACGAACGGGACGAAAGGCGCAAATGGAAGTAATGGGACGAACGGCGCAGGTGGGAAACATACTGCCTCTGTTCTAAGGATTGTTGACACTGGTGCACCAGAAAAGGAGGATGTGAAGGAACAGGAGGGAGGGAGACCTCCGATTGAGAGGCAAGAGTCTAAACAAGAATACACTGCTACGGTATATGCCGAGCTTCCAGTGTCGTTTGAATTTCACTAATAATGGTCAAGGGTCTTGATGATACCCCGCGAACTCCACCCCGTAATAAACATCGGAAAGCTGGATCAAAAAGCAGCAACAGCTCTCTTGGGTCTTCATTTGAGAAAGGGAAAGTCAATGGGGACCACTCGTCTGGGAAGGAAAGTAAAGTGAAGGACGACAAACACAGTACCACTGTATTCGAAAGGTTCAAGGAGGAGAAGAATGGAACCAAGCTCGTCAGCATCAAGCCAGATCCAAGCTTTGAAAAGCATACACACGAAAGTCATAAAGACGCCTTCGAGCGACGCAAAGAAGATGGACTTGCAAGTGGCCGAAAAGCAGGCCAGAGGTGGGAGAGAAGTGCTATTCGATGGGCTCCCATGAACGTGCCTCTACAAAGGAGACTCCAGACTTTAGTGGTACTTTGGCACACGCTTTGTATCGCGCTCTGCGTGTCGACGTTCTTCTTTCTCTGCGCTATACCTTTATTTTGGCCTCTTTTGATTCCGTATATGCTGTACTGCATGTTGTCGACAGCATCGACTTCTGGAACATTGAGCCATCGTTCAGAATTCCTACGTTCATTACCCGTATGGTCGCTTTTTGCATCCTATTTTCCTGCAAGGCTACATCGGACTCAAGAACTACCTCCCACTCGAAAGTACATTTTTGGATATCATCCTCATGGCATAATATCCTTGGGTGCCTTCGCGGCTTTTGCCACTGAATCTCTTGGATTTGGACAACTCTTTCCCGGCATCAAGAACACCCTTCTCACCCTTGATTCCAACTTCCGGATCCCCATATACAGGGATTACGCTCTAGCCATGGGCATAGCCTCCGTCTCCAGAGAGTCGTGTGAGAACCTGCTTTCCAAAGGAGGCGCAAATAAAGTATGTTTCAAGCGTATTCGGTTACTTTGATGGCTGTGCGGCTGTGCTGTGCTGACTATGTTTACAGGAGGGTATGGGGCGCGGTATCACCATCGTCATCGGAGGAGCTAGAGAGTCTCTGGATGCTCAGCCACACCAGTTACGACTCGTTCTCAAGCGTCGTAAGGGATTTGTCAAGATGGCTATCCGGACTGGAGCCGACTTGGTCCCAGTCTTGGCCTTCGGCGAAAACGATCTCTATGACCAGCTACAGCCGGACTCGCATCCTAAGATCCACAAGTTCCAGCTTCTGGTCAAGAAGCTGTTGGGTTTCACAATCCCTCTTTTCCATGCTCGAGGGATCTTCAACTACGATGTTGGGCTTATGCCTTATCGACGGCCGCTGAACATTGTGGTTGGGAGGCCGATCAGAGTGATGCAAAATTCTCAACCGGGGCAGGAGGAAATTGATCGAGTTCACGAGGAGTACATGCAGGAACTCGAGACGATTTGGCACACTTGGAAAGACACCTTTGCTAAAAACCGCAAGGAGGAGCTTTCAATTGTGGAGTAAGTGATACATTCGAGGATAAAAATGTCTTGAATCGACTATGAGGCATTGGGGAAGGTGCCATACTTCAGATCGAACGGGTTGGACTTCAGGGAATGGCTGCATAATAGGTGGGAAAGGAGTTTGGGAGGAAGTCATGGTTCGAGGTGGGAGGATAATTTGCATGGGAAAAGGCATTTGTAAATTACGGGGCTCGTTTGCCTGTGTCTTTCCAAATAATGAATCAAACACTATGAAGTTCGATGTGGTCATAAGCATATTTGTTAGGTGAACGCCAACAACTGTCATACGTGACCCATTGTCGCAAGGATCAAGATCTAGTGGGCAGCTACTATCAGCGGTTAAAATATTTAACAGCATAAAACGTATTTTCCCCAAGTCTTGGATATTTAGACCGAACCTCTTTAGAAGAGCGGAGTGGTAGCCATAGAGAGGCAAGCCTTAGTAGACAAAAGTTGATTATCCGAACACGAATAAGGGTGCAAAATTCAAAGTCGAAACATAATTCCCCTTTACTGTATGCCGACCGCCCTCACCAACTTTCAAGCCCCTGAACAATCATTCCACGAGAATCAACAAACCACTTGTGGTCTCGTTATGCTTCCACTTATCAGACGATGCCCCTTTTCCTCGACCCGCATTTGTCTGACCCTTGTAATTGCATTTGTGAGGCTTGGTTGAGCCGAACACGAAAACGAACAAGAAGCCATCACGACGTCCTATGTGCAACAAATCAGGTCAAAATAATAGTAATGGTTTGTAACATATGTTCATTACTCGTAAGACGATTGTGATTTATGTGGAATTCACGAAAACGAAATGCCCACGCAGGATTGTCATGGTCAGCATTGTATCTAGAATTCAGGGGTACGGGCCAATCAGCGGCAGATTGCGCTTCGACTCGAATTGAAAAAATGTCCCATATTTAGGAGACCGCCTTCCTGGTCTCAACCAAGTTCAACTCACCACACTCATTATCTCAACTTCACCTCCTCCGCACACGAACGGGATTGTGTCGCGTCCGCACGATGGGAATCCTCGAAGCTATTACGGTGCCGCTGGGCGAACAGGTCTCGCAGCGCGGATTGGGCGTTGTTATCGCTGCGGGTTTCGCAGCCTTCTTGGTGGTGTCTGTTGTTCTCAATGTGCTGAGCCAGATATTGTTCAAGAACCCCAATGAGCCGCCTGTGGTTTTCCATCTCTTCCCTATCATCGGAAGTACCGTCACCTATGGTATCGATCCCTACAAGTTCTTCTTCGACAATAAGGCAAAGGTCAATACCCAGTGGCGGATTGTATTACGGAATTGGTGCTAATTAAATTGTAGTATGGGGATATCTTTACTTTCATTCTGCTTGGCAAGAAGACGACTGTATACCTTGGGAGGAATGGCAATGAGTTCATTCTGAACGGAAAGATAAAGGATGTCAACGCGGAAGAGATCTACACAGTGTTGACCACTCCGGTTTTTGGGAAGGATGTGGTGTATGATTGCCCCAACTCGAAATTGATGGAGCAGAAAAAGGTATGTTGGAGCTATACTTGAAGGAAACAGGGCAAGAAATACTAACTGTATGTCTGCCAGTTCATGAAAATTGGTCTTACCACGGAGGCTTTCAAGACCTACGTCCCCATCATTCAAGACGAAGTCGAGACTTTCATCAAGCGCTCCGCAGCCTTCAAAGGATACAAGGGGACTGTCAATATCCCCGCTCAGATGGCCGAAATCACTATTTATACCGCCTCCCACGCTCTCCAAGGAAAGGATTGCCGGGATAGATTCGACGCTTCATTTGCAGAGCTCTACCACGCTCTCGACATGGGCTTCAGTCCAATCAACTTCATGCTTCATTGGGCTCCTCTTCCTCACAACCGCGCACGCGACCACGCCCAACAGACTGTCGCAAAGACTTATATGGAAATCATGGAGGCGCGCCGAAAGGATAAGAAGAGTCTCGACAACATGGATATCATGTCTCAACTCATGCGCTCAACATATAAAAACGGAGTCCCGGTCCCAGATATGGAAATCGCACACATGATGATTGCCCTCCTAATGGCTGGACAACATTCATCGTCTTCCTCGAGTTCCTGGATCATGCTTCGACTTGCCTCTAGACCAGACATCATGGAGGAGCTTTACCAGGAACAACTTGAAGTCTTAGGATCTGATCTCCCCGCTCTACAATATGAAGATCTCGCCAAACTTGTCAAGCACCAGAACGTTTTGAAGGAGGTTCTAAGACTTCACACTCCTATCCACTCCATTATGCGAAAGGTCAAGTCTCCCATGCCAATTTCAGGAACAAAATTCGTCGTCCCTACCTCGCACGTCCTTATGGCATCTCCTGGCTGCTCAAGCCGTGACAGCACTTATTTCCCTGATCCAATGAATTGGGATCCTCACCGATGGGATCCTGAGTCCGGCGGAGTCTTGGGTACTGAAGTTGAGGAAGAGAAGTTCGATTACGGTTACGGTCTCATCAGCAAAGGTGCCAAGAGTCCATATCTTCCATTCGGTGCAGGCAGACACAGGTGTATCGGAGAGCAATTCGCCAACGTGCAGCTGATCACCATCACTGCTGTGATGGTACGATATTTCAAGTTCAAGAATATTGACGGCAGCTCGAAGGTCGTCGAGACGGATTACACGAGTTTGTTCTCGAGACCTATGGCGCCGGCGGTCATTGAATGGGAGAAGAGAGAACATGTGAAGGTTTAATGGGGCAGATAACGAGTTTGAGGTGCATAGTCAGGCGTCACTGGATGGGAAATATTATATACTTTAATAAGGTAGCTCTGGAGAAGTCCATGGACGAATTCTTGGACATCGGAGAGCTGCTTTTTACTATCGAATTTTATCACGTCGAAGAAATAACATTGACAGAATAAAAACTCAAGCACAGGCAGGAGAATATGATTGGTGCTGAGCGACATAGAACTTGGCCACTCCTGTACAGCTTTAGGTTTTGACTTGCCGAGGAAACACATGCCAGGCCAGGGATCGCTGTACGAAAGGGGGTTTTCAGTGGGTTTCGTCCACCCCAGGTATTCTGCTATCATTTTTAAGGTACTTTATGGAGAAGATTCAAGAATTTCAACCGTCTAATTGGAAGAATAACCTTACTGCCTGACAAGGGCGGACGAGACCCACTGAAAAACCCCTTTCGTACAAAGGGTCTTGCTGGCATGCTCCCCAAAGTCTCAACCCGATGACGGGGTGGGCTTTTTATCATACTTTCGGGCCTCCAAACTTTCGATATTCAACACAGGATAATCTCGAGATTTACCACCGCCAGCTGCTGAAACAATTCGAGCATTTTTCTAATCCATTCGTCAGTTGTGCCATTGATGCCCAGCATCCAAGCACTTCAACCGCCGAAAGATTACCGACTCAA
Organism: Cadophora sp. MPI-SDFR-AT-0126; assembly: GCA_020747065.1. NCBI lineage: Eukaryota > Fungi > Ascomycota > Leotiomycetes > Helotiales > Ploettnerulaceae > Cadophora > Cadophora sp. MPI-SDFR-AT-0126. The sequence goes on along the minus strand of JAGMVK010000003.1, from coordinate 1,847,480 downwards.
CAAAAGAGTGGATCCGCAAGACCATACCCAAGGATCGCCCCCCCCGTTTTCTCGACAAGACGAACAACTGGACAAATTGTTATTCCTCTCTCGTTCCCGTGCGACCATGACTGCTTGAGAGCAACTTCCACTCATTTATACAACTCCATCCAGCTTCAATTTCATCGCACGTGTGAATTTCAACCATCCTCCCCCAGCCCCCAACTCCTGAACAGAAGCGGCGACGACGACGATATCCCCGCCTTGAACCCCCACCACTTCGTCTTCATAAACACCGTCCATCCATTGCTTATCCCGGAAGAACTCCAGGATGGTTTGCACAGGTCCTTCTCTGACTGTTGAGTCTTACGAGCAGCATGAGAGTGCGCTTGCGACAGGCAAAGACGATCCAGACAGCAAGCCCATTTACAGAAGACGGCATTCTTCATTTCACCCGAGGAGGAAAAGTACTGAGTCAGGGATGGATGGGGATGATAGATTGCTGCTCAAGGTATACTCTGATCATACGCTCCAGCGTAGTGGACGTACATTGACGTTGTGAAAGGTCGACATTTTCCTCTCTGAATTAGAACGACGGCTAGACTTCCTGGAGAACTACGGAAACCTCAATATCGATGCTGGGATATCACGAGCGTATGCTACGCTACAGGCTGTGCGGGCACGATGCTCGCAGGTCTCGGGAGAGGTAATTGGTGCTGGGAGAAGGAGGGCGAGGGTTATGGTTGAGACGGTGGAGTCGAGATACCAGGATGCGCTGGCTGCCAAGGAGACCATGGGTGAGAAGGTGCACACCGGGATAGGATTGCTGGAAGCTATACTGTCGGAATTCGAGGCGAGGGCGTACAAGATGAGGGAGCAGGGCTTTGTGGGGGCGGCTGGTACCTTGATGGACGAGGGACGGAGGGTGGTGGATGAGGGAATCGAACGAGCGAGGGAGGTGGTCGATGAGGGTATTGAGAGGGCTCTCAAAGCCGCGGAGACTATGGAGGAGCATATTCAGAACGCCATCGTTCGAGCACGAGAGCATGGTCTGATCCGATATGAGGATTTGCCTGTCCCATGGCGGGTCAATCCTCATATCGTCAAGGGCTACCGATTCACGGAATCAAAGGTCGATTGCGTACGGTCGATGTTTGGTCTCTCGAATGAACTGGTCAACATCTGGTCACACGCCATCGGATTGTTCATTGTCCTGGCAATAGCTTTCTACTTCTACCCTACCAGCGTCAACTTCTCCGTCAGTACCAAAACAGACGTTGGCATCGCAGCGGTGTTCTTCTTTGCGGCCTGCAAATGCCTTGTTTGCAGTACCATGTGGCACACCATGAACAGTGTTGCGGACCAAACACTCATGGAACGGTTTGCCTGTGTCGACTACACTGGCATATCGCTTCTGATCGCAGCTTCAATCATGACGACGGAATACACCGCTTTTTACTGCGAGCCTGTGAGTCGGTGGATCTACATGACTCTCACGGCTACACTTGGTGTGGGCGGTGTCATCCTTCCCTGGCATCCGACCTTCAACCGCGCTGATATGGCGTGGGCAAGAGTTGCATTCTACGTTACTCTAGGTGCTACGGGTTTCGCGCCAGTATTGCAACTCAATCTCGATCGAGGTGGAGCTTGGGCGTGGGAATTCTATGCTCCGATAGCAAAGAGTATCACGGTCTACCTTGTTGGAGCTGTTGTCTATGCCAGTCACATTCCAGAGAGGTGGTGCCCAGGTGCCTTTGATTATATCGGAGGTAGTCACAACTTGTGGCATTTGGCTGTTCTTGGAGGAATTCTGTTCCACTACATGGCCATGCAGGAGTTCTTCACGGGTGCATTTGCTAGAGCTGATAATGGCTGTGGCTTGTACTGATGAGTGTTCATATTCTTTACATAGGGCTGAGTGGGCATGGCGACGGTGTTGGAGCATATCTGGTTTGGATATTGATAATGTGATAAATGGATAATGCCACAGAAAGGTCTCAAAAAGCCAATCAAATTTGAGATTTACTAAGCTTTCGTTAGGTTTTGACTACTTGCAGTTTACTATCATTGCTTGGACTTGCAATGCTCTACATAAGGTTCGTTCCACATCCAGACCTACCTCCTCTGTCATCTTCCCGGGGTACAGCTACCCACCGACCCTTCCACCCATTCTTCCATCACTCGTTAGACGTTTTCTAGAAACCGGTCAAAACTTCTTCCACCCTCTCTGCCAGCGCTCCGATCACTTCTGTTGCACGTCGTCTCTCAACTATAACCTCGCGCCTCCCACTAAGAAGCAAGGAAGCTGCATACGCCCAATCTCCATCTCATCAAAAGGCACGCTTTCTACTCTTTACCCACCGTCTTTCCCTTCTCTCTCTAGCTACCTCCCCCCGTCCGATTACCTATTCCAGTTAAGAATCATCTACTTCGAGCGAACATCTTCTCCAGATTGGACTTTAGCCTTCCTGCCTGTCTCGATTTGACTTTACTTACCTGGCTTACCGCAAGGCGGAACGAGACGAGAAGAGGTGTTGGCGGAAGCGGGCTGGAAAGTAAATGGGAGGGCAACGCAAGATGATATTTTTAGATTTGCGTCTCTGTTGCATGTCGTAGCTCTTTAGCCACATCCCCTTGCCGCCGAGATGGAGTCCGTGCAGACGAGTATACATGCAGCTTGAAAGTCAAGTGCTCAGATGTTTTTTGTTGCATATCATACTCGATTGCCGAATGGCAAATCTCGGACCATGACTTCCAGTCGGTCTTCGAATCGCCATGTCTGGCTTCTTAAGGACGCAAGTACTCTTCACCAAAGTCAGATCAAGTCATACCAACATACTGCCCGCCTAAGCTCATCCTCTGAAGCCAGCGCTAACGGATTCTGCACATCTGTCCCCATATCTTGTACTGTTTTGTTGGTAAGTCTGTTCATCTCGTACGTCGGGACGCGGCTATTCGACCTGCGAAATCTGCCCTGGTGATATTGAGACGCGATCGCTCTGCCCTCCCATCTAAAATTATCGCTCGGGCCGCAATCCACGCTCTATCCGGGTGCTGGACCCCGGAGGAAAAGTGGTGGCTGATGACAAGTCGTTGCTTAAGTTCAGCAGTTACCTTGCGAGATGGCCTGGGTAATATGGGTAAATGGACGCGGCTGGTATGCCGAAGCCTGGAGCCGAGGATTTTGTGCGTGAGTGAGAATTGGATGGGATTTGCATGCTTGTAAATACTATATTGTTGGTATGTTTGAGGTTGTGATATGTTATTATATTGGGAGCTTATTTTTCGTTGTTGGTCTGCTTGATATCCGTGGTGTTATGATGGCTGGGCTTCATTCAGTGTGAAGTATGCTTCCCCCGAGCATATTCTACAAATTTGCCAAAAGCACCTGGCACGATGGAAATTTCTCATATGTTCTACTTGGGAAATTGACCGTTAATACGTGACTGGCCGTGTGTGAGGCTGCAGAACGTTCTTCGTGGTCGCCATCTGACGCTGGTGGACCGGCATCGTACACCACAGCCCAAATTTTCTAAGTCAGCCGCCCATCCATCCGATATTTTTCTATCGTTTCTAATTGCCGGGTCGAGTTTATCTAGATTTGAACTGACGATATTCTCCTAAAGAATCCAAATGAGGGTGGTCTGAAGTCACGTATTGATGTTCCGCCACTATTTTTGGAATTAAGTCCCTTCTCTGGCCCTCTTCGTGACTTTATTGATTCGAACAAAAAGCGGTCCGTTGATAATTCTCTTCTCCTTTGGGCATTGCCAGGTGAAGGGAAAATTGGGGGAAGCCCTCCCTTGACTGGGCCCCTACAAGGAGATGGACTTTAGTGAGACATTTGATAGACAAACAGTAAGGCTCAATAAACCCTCTCTTCGGTTGTCAAGTAGGAGGTGATGATCTAAATTTGAAGTCTCTTCATCATGGATATGCATTCTTCAACAAGCTGTTGTATTGAAAGATGAAGAATTCAAAGTTTCAACTCACCCTCAATACTGTACCTATTCAGCGGTGTGGTGTATAAGAGCTGCAGCGCTGCACTCGTCCGAATGACATATCAAAGACTGTCATCACAATCATTTCATCATTTTCTCCGTCCCACACACACTTCAATATCAATTGTGATTTCGTAAGCACAGGCATTTACCATGAAGACCTTCATCAATATCGGCCTTGCCGCGACCTTCGCCAATCTCTCTCTGGCTACATTGACCAATCACAGCCCAATGAAAAGGCTTCAGCCCAAGCGAGCTTTACTCACATGTCTTGAGACATATGGAGGTGGATCCGTGAACTGTGGAGGTGACGATAGCTTGTTCTGCTATGATCCTACCTTGGGAGAGGTAAGTTGTGCTCAGATCAAACGCCATCACCACATCTGACGTCTGAATAGACTTGCTGTGAGTTGGATAGCGGCTACTGCAAAGCTGGAGATTTCTGCGCTTCTGTTGCTGGTTTTTGTTGCACGGTTGTAAGTATTCCCTCTATGCTGTAATTTCGAAAAATCTAATGATAAACTCAGGGCGAAGATCCAGAAACCTGCGCGGCCCGTCTGGACTTCACGCTCCCGCCATCCTTCTCTGTCGTCCCCGCCACTGCACTACCTACCACCGTCTCTTCTCAGCCGGAAGCTTCAGTTGCTCCAGCCACACCATCTCCACTGACGACCACGAGTACATCCACCATCCAAATAAGCCTAGCCTCTGCAGTTTCTGCAGAAGCCACCATCCAAGCTGCAGTTCTTACCCTCGACACGGAGGGAATGACTCCTCAATTCACTGCGCCAGCGGGGAACAAAATGGCGCCAGATTATACTGCACCTGTCAATGCTACTGGATCCGTCACCGCGACCAAAGTCTCCAATGCCAATTTGGTCGCTTTTACTGGCGCCGCGGTGGCAAATAGGATCACTGAGATGGGAGGCGCACTGGGCCTTGTCCTTGCTTTTGTTGGACTAGCATTTTGATTCATTGTAGTGCAGTGATTACGTACGGGTGATGCCAGAAAATTAGAAAGGACAGGGAGTCTGGAACATGAGAAGAGCTCCATGTTTTGATGTATTGATTTAAGCGAGGACGGAGCAAGGGGTGGCGGAAAGGGGCCAAGCGCGAATGTAGGGTTGGGTGCTTGGGATTCAGACATCCCAGCAAGTAATGAGGATAATGGATACTGGAGGTCACTATCTGTCTCAATTGTATCCTTACATTGCCTATTCTTACCTTGTGGCATTTATCATACTCAACAACTCTTGCCAGCAAAATCATGGCTTTTCTCCTGTCCATGGGCAATCACCAGACAGCCACTCGTCCATCTGATAGGTAATACTCATGCTGACCTCAGCCATATCTTACGAAATCTTCCATCTACAACTTTGCGCAACAAAGATTCCAATCAATTGACCAATGACAGCTCAACAGGTTATATATTGTGACTCGTACGAATGGCCAAACAGGTAAGCGTTTTGGAGGCAGTTTCATTGAATGCTGGCATTTCAGGATATGGAGTAGATTTCACTCCTGTCGTGTCTGTCACTCCAACTGTAGCTTCTGGCTCATGTACACATGTTGAAAAGTTTTACAGCCATGTTACCCTCTCTACCAAATCCTGAATCGTGCTTCGATGCCCAACTTTGCCACAAATCAATCATCTATCACTGCCTCTCTCGATGAAAGCACCTTCATTATTCCCGAGGCAACACCTTTATTTGATATATGATCTTCTAGAGGTCTCTTATTCCCGTCTTGCCTTCGTGCCGGACGGCTCCTCCAGCCCTAGGTGTGAAGCACTTTACCGTCAGGACCAAGCACACCGTGGCGCGGGAACCAAGTCCCCGTCCAAGTATATTCTATTGCAAGTGGTCCCTGCACCTTAGTAGCTTTGCTTGTCGTGTGTTGTACAATGCGAACATTTCCTCTCTTTCCTTGCAAGACAAACCAGGAGCAGCGGCTGATGAAGAGCCTTCAAACCTGGCCCGAGGAGATTCATAGTCTAGCTTCTGAAACTTCCTGTGGCATGAGCGACCTTTACCACAAGCATTGACCGGTGGAAGATCCTAATCTACAGGAGACAATCCTGTCCCAATATCCTGCCACTTGCAAACACGAAGTACCACTCCCAGGCCTCTGAATCGCTCCAAACTAACTTCAAACTCCGTCGGGCAGAAATCACACCGAAATTCCGCGATATGCTCCTGACGACCCTCTGGGATGGTTTCAAGTATCTTGGACCATTCATATAAGCGATTTGTGGCCACGGCATTACGCAAGGCTCATTTAGACTTATGAGGACATTTCAATAGGTTTCTGTAAAGCAGATATTCCTGATTGGATACTCGAACCGGTGGTACTACGTGTTCTGTTTGCGAAAGCATCAAAAGGCTACCATTGACAACTTTCGGTCCAGCAACAAGGCGTTTGACTTGGGCACCTTCGATCGTCGCTTTTCCACGATAAGTGAGTAGCTCCAGTACGTGGTTCGGATTCTTCCCTTGACGAAGCTGTTTCATAAATATACGAAATATCAGCAGGTCGAAATTGGGATGAATGTAATCTGCTACACGTAGTTTTCGGTTTCCTGCCCTACATTGGGACCACCATTCGGGATGAGCGAGTACATCGGTGATGGCATGTAGCTTTCTGCAGTGGTAACATTCGAGATGGTTAGGGTGGTCTAGCTCCAGAATTTCCCAGCATGGTGTGCTCAGATTTGATGGGCGAGGATCATCTGCCGGTGGCATGATGATGTTCCTGTCTTTGAAAGCTTTACAAGCCGAAAAGAACAGAGAACAACGAGATAGAATGCTTAGGTCGGTTGTAGATAGAAATAAGTCGAGATAAACGAGGTCCCCTTCTTTAAGAGTGGAGCTGTGCTTGATCGTCCGAGCGGGACTTTTGAGACCGTTTGAAGATTTGATATATATCTTACTTAATACTTTGAAGGCCAATGGACGTTTTTCAAAAGGGAAAATGGTGGAAAAGAAACTTACAAAATGGTGCGCTGCTAATAATTTAGTACGAAAGAACACAAGTGGGCAATTTAGGGCAAACCATAACCGATGAAGGAGAGAAAAATATGTTCCCAGACTTTCGACCTCTTACGAAGGAGCGACCAGGTTGTGTAATTAAATAATGTACCAAAAATGCGATGAAAATCGCTTGTAGTTCGTTGAACAAGTATGGCTCCTGTTACTGTCTTACAACAGATCCATCTCTACCTACTCGGTGTCGATTGGTCAGCTGGTCTTGAACATAACTGAATCTAGGTTACACCTCCAATTCAGAGAAAGGAATATAATTCCCTCGGCCTCTTATTTGGGCCTCTCTTCGCCAGGTATTCGCTGCGATACGGAATTCAAAGTCGTGGCAGGGTTGTTGTCATTCCCAGGCTTTCTGCGCTAATTCCCGGCACTTCTCACTTCTTTAGCGAGGAATAGAGGCTTCGCTTCGCTTCATTCATACGGAATCTGGGAATCTCGCTAAAATCAGTACCGTAGCGTGGACTTGCCGCCTGTTATGAGAAAGGAACACACCCGGCTTTTTGTTGGTGGGACAATGCCTCCTGAGAATTGCTACATGAGCAGGATCAATACTTTGGTATCCCATTTGGTACCTGCGCCTCATTTTAAATGGACAGAAGAACGTTGTATGTCCCTAGTCTGAAATCCAACAGGAGTCTGCCTTGCAAAGATGCTCCTTCTTAATGGAGGGAATTGCCGGCGGAGACAGATCTTGTTTGGGAAGAAACAAACAAGCAAAGTGGCACGCTCTACACCGATGGTCTGGATGGCACACCTTTCTCACAATTCAGCCGTCTTGGCTCTCATTGAGCTGAGTGACTTGACGACTGCAACTTTCTGGATGTCTTGGCCCCCATCTCAACTGGTTCGTGCGTGAGACTTCATGCAGCGCTGCGCCGCCGAATGATAAGAGCTGTAGACTTCTCCAATCACGGCCTACCCCAAAACCTCTAGATCCGGCTTTCGAAGGATGGGTGTGGGCACACCAGGCTGCTGGCTAGCTCTTGCCCCCTCTTGGGCATGGTGACATGGCAAGAGCCTCATGGGGAACGGCAGATAAGTAACTGCACATCTGCAGGGCTGAGGTCAGCAGCTCATAATCTTCAAAGAAACAAAGATGACTTCTGGTTATTTTGCACCAGTAAGCCCAAGAGGTCAAACATTCGAGGATGATGTCCCTCTGACACCGTATGTTCTCAACATAGCCTGGGACACTTTGAATGAAATCTAATTTTCTACAGACTGACATCACCAGGCCACAGGATATCTCTCCCTTCTCCTCCCGTCAACGAAGTGTTTAAATCGAGACATTCAAAATCTCATTCGCGCAACTGGAGCAGCAGCACAAGAGTTACCGCTATCGGCGACGATTTCGACGATACAGATCGACTTGTTCCTGAGAAGGCGAAATCCAAAATCATCTCGAATGAGTCTTGGTTTCTTGAAATTCTTTGTTTGGTGATAGGAGCTCTATCTTTCGGAGCAAGTATTGCCCTTCTTGCAGTCTTCCATAATAAGCCGCTCCCCGAATGGCTGTTCGGCATCACGTTAAACACACTCATCGCGCTTATCTCTGCCATCACCAATACCTCCTTGGCTGTGCCCCTGGCCAGTGGATTTGGTCAACTGAAATGGAACTGGTTCAAGCGAAAGCCTTCTCCACTACCGACATGGAACTGTTCGATGAAGCAAGTCGTGGTTCTTGGGGGGCTGTCAGACTACTTTCTTCGGGTCGTGGAGGGTGAGCAACTCCAGTCCAGTCAAAGTGCAGTAGTAACAGAAATTCTTAGGTACATTGGACTTTTCGGTGCCTTTATAACTATTACGGCACTGTTCTTGGGCCCATTCTCCCAGCAAGTTGCAACATACCCGACTCGAGAGGTGGTGTCCGACCAACTAGCGAGCGTACCAGCCGCGCTGAATTATACACCAGCGCTTCCAGGAAACTCTGGTTCAAGTGAGTATCGGCTTTCCAGACATGTCAAATCTACTGACACATCTCAGCTGGCTTCGTCCCAATACTGCCTATGAAATCAGCCGTCTTCCATGGGCTTTTCAGCGAGTCAGGTCTCGCACAGCCAAAGCCAATCTGTCCGACAGGAAACTGCACATATCCACCTCTCACAACGCTCGCTACTTGTAGCACCTGCGTGGATATCCGCTCCGTGATGATGCAGTATTGTGATGAAGACGCAGATGACACTTCCAAGTGTGGATGGCAGGCAATGGGGGCCAAACTCCAGAGCTCCAATGATGCATTCAGCATGACTACATTCATACCATCTAAGTCTGGAAATATGCCTCATTCCAATATAATGAAGTTTATCTTCATGGGCACTGAGTCTAGGAATGGATCCGCCGGCGATCTACAGCCCTGGGCTACTCAGTGCACGCTTGAATACTGTGCTCAGACCATCAATTCCACAGTGGTTAACGGCAAACTTACGGAAGTGGTGACCTCTGAAATCCGCAACACCACCGTAGTAGATACAACGAACAGCATGGGGAAAGCCGATATAGCCATCATGACCCCGGACAACACTTCCGTCTTCATCAGTGAACCAGCAGCCCTAGGAATACAGTCCTGGTTCACGACTCTATTCTCAAATGGATCCGCATCTCGCAATTCAGACTTTCAATCCCTCGATCCAGATGCCCTGGTTGTCGTCAATCTGACCGTCGGAATCTCAAGTGGCACAACCTACTTTGATACCGATATCATACAAACTTTTTATTGGGACTACTACGAGTATAACGATGGGATCCCTCAAGCCATGAACGAGTTGGCCACAGCAATGACAGTGGCCTTCCGCTCTTTCAAGACCGTACCTATGTACGGAAATGCGACGAGCACACAGACATACGTACATGTTCAATGGGTGTGGATTGTCCTTCCGCTGTTTGTGGTTGGTGCCACTGCTGTGTTTCTCGTGTTGGCGATGATGAATACTAGTCGAAGCGGCACAGAGCTGTGGAAGGGGAGCGCGATTGCCATGCTATTTTATGGGCTTGATCACGCCACGAAAGTTCAATTTGGCACAGAAGGAGGATTCGACGAGAAGAAGAGAAGGATGAGAAGTCTTAGGGTTTATCTGGACGATGACAAGAATTTTGGTAACGTGTTGAGATCGTGAAGAGTAAATATAGCCATCTTGTTGTTTACATTGGCGAACTGGATCAGCTGAAACATGGATCCTGCACTCAGCGAGCCAGGAAAGGCATGTGATACCAATGTCATATTTCAATTCTGCAGCTATGAAAGACAAAGTAACCACTGTAAGAATTATACTTCTGTGGCTCAGATTTCTGTAAGCCATGGTCAAATCGCTAGTACCGATTGCAATGAACGAAAAATAGACGCGACAGATGTAGACCTTCGAATATACAAAGCATCATGCAAAACCCAAAAGCTGGTTCGCCCTCCGCATCATTTTCTGCGCCCCAGGTAGAATTTCCCCCTCCGGATTGCTCAGCTTCGACAACCCCATTGAGCTCAAACCAAGCTCGTCCGCTTCGCCAATAACCGACTCAATAGTGGCTCTGCCAGTATGCTCCGACTCGCCCTTGCCCCCTGGGAAGTCTGGTGCAGGGACTCCGGCCGCGAAAGTCTCTCGTTGCTTGGCCAAATACTTTGCATTCAGTTCTGTCACGGGGCAAACCGGAATGTACATGACACTTGAGTCAGTTTTACCAGTATGTACTTGGTCAACGGCATGGATCGCTGCAGACATATAATTTAGTCCATGATTTGTGTCAACTGAAGTGGGTTAACTTACTGTCACAGTGCCAGACTACGTAGTCACCAGGCTTGATTTTAGGGACATGGACCATGCTATGTTCCAAGTTTAGGTGGGGATGTAGAACATCATTGAGCTCTTGACTGGAGCCAGGATTGGCACCATGAAGAGCTGAATCCATCTCGCTGGCGCTCTTCAGCTTCCAGTTCTCGGAACTCAGATATCGTGTTGAGTCCCCAGCAGCGAACCCTCCTGGTGATCGTACTGGGTCGAAGAAAGGTCGCAGGAGGAAGTATGCAGTTGCGAGTTGCAGAAGAGGATTCACCAGGAGAGTGCCTTCTCGTGGCGAGGTGTGAGAGAGACCCAGCCAACCTTGGAACATTCTGAACATGGAGCAACCACCTGGTCCTTGGTAGAGATCAGTGACAGCAGGAATTCTTGCACTCGACTCCCACGGATCGTATTCCTCCCATTGACCTTGGAATACTTTGTCGTAGACACCACCCAGACCATATCCATTGGGCTCCCAGCGTTCCACACTTCCACCATCGACGTGAGGCCCCAAAGCAAATTGATTGTCGCCTGGCTGTCTGATCCGAACTCGATCTGCGTACGTGAGTGGTAGCGATGTCGATATGAGAGCTTCTCTATCATTTGAATGCCATATATTCATGAGCGAAGTCTGTGCCGAAATCAAGTTTGCATTCAGTCGAGCTTTCATCTGTGCTGGAGACCAGTACAATTCGAATATTTGAGGATTGTCAGGTGGAAATGCTGTGACATAGTATGTTAGAGCTTCTCTACAAAATCGAATTTCTGTGTGAAGGACAAACCTTTGGTTGAAGGATTCCGCTTGACATATTCTTCGACTTGATTCTTGTAGTCCCGAGCTTCGTTCTCTGGGACAACACCTTTGATGACTGCCACTCCTCGTTTCTTGATCTCCTTCACGAAGTCCGTCGGAGCATTTCTCAATTCTTCAAATTCGATTTGAGGAATGATATCGGAGCCTCGTTGTTTGACAATTTCGTTTTCAGCTGCCAATTGCTTCAATAGCCGTTGCCAACTTTCTGTCAGCCGTTCTTCATTCCCTTGGATCATCAATTGACATTTGATCTCGGTAAACCGTTCGGGCAAAGGCTCCATAACAACACCCGAAAGGGAAGGAAACACGGCAGAAATGTCGCCTTCTGCTTTCGATTGTGAGACTGACTGACTTGCAACATGACGAACAAATCTGGGTGATTTTGAGAGAAGCCCTGCTGGCTTCAGGGCGGACTTCGCTACGCCAAACATAATGCGGTTGCTTTGGTACTTCGATGGAAAGGATAAGGGATCACTTGATTCGAAAGTTTGATGGATCAGGCAGATGTGGTCAACACTTTCCCTGACATTTAAATATGATTTGAGACAGCAGATGCCTTCAGAGATTTTCTAAAGTATTTCAAGGTCGCGGAGCTTTTCCACACGTCGAGACAACCCCGCACCGTCCGCTATACTTGATTTGGCAACTCCGACCATATGAAGAATTTCCCAGTGGCGACACGGGCTGTGATGGCTGAGTCTTTGCTCACAGGGCCTGAGTCTTTCAGCAATACGATTGTTCTGATCATTTGAAAGACATTGAGCCCTGCAACGCTGTGGAGCTGTTATCACAAGCCATCTGATCTGGCGGAGGTGATAAAATGGTCGGTCGCTAAGCGAGATATTGTTATATTGTTTTCCATCTCATCGATGACATAAAGTAAGGCATCATGGGGCAATGAATGCATCAAAACATATTGCAGAAAGTACAAGATGCAGAATTTTTTTCAAGACTCGAGAATTGAGCGCCTTTACCAGTCTGAATATTCTGAGTTACTGTGGCAAACAGGTCGGTTCCTCTGGATGTACAAGCGAAGCAAGTCGCCGGATTTATGTGCTGTCTTGAAAATAAGACTTAAATCGCCCACTAAGATTCACTGGAAACCTGACGGAAGACCTGGGTTGAGATTTCCTTCCAAACAAGCGTCGAATCCTTCAAGATCAAAGGCAGGATCAAACATGCCAAACAAGTCAATGTCTGTTATAGAGTCGAATATTGCTGGATCGAAATCTTGCACGGAGATACCAGGCTGGTGGAGGTCGGAATTCGTCACTACTGCAAATAAAAAATTAGCATATTGATCCTTACAAGACATCTGGACTATCGTACGGATTTGAGAAGTATTTCCAGCCCCTGGATGTTGACTACTCGCTCGCGTGTTAGAATTGCTGCCTGTGTGTTGTTGATGTAATGTCCTAGTGTCCGAAGATGACACCGTCGAAAAGACCCGGTCCATTTCTTTGAGTAGTTTCCTTCCCATCTCCGCAGTTGTAGAAGCGGACCAGAACAGCCCCTCGAGTCCCGACAAAGCATCACATAAAGTCTGGAACTGACAACGAGACCGAGCTCGATGCATAGGAAGCTTGCCGTGTCTCATTTCGCGATATGAGATGCTCATGGAGAGAGACACCGCATAGGGTACAAACGGGAAAAGGACCAGTTGATCTTGAGGTGCCCGACTGAAAGTTGAGTTTAAGATGGAAGTCGACAGACTTTGCCGCAGAAAGGCTGTTGATGAATGTTCAGGGTCCACCCACGACTTTGTCCGGCAAGAAAGAATCGAAACAGCGTGGTAGAGGACTTCGATAGATGCTGTAAATTGTGAGCGGCCTTTCCCCTAGCTAGGCTTGTGCAGCACTGGGGTCCAACCTACCTAGAGTCGTAGTCCCAATATGTGAACTGCCACACTTCAAGGCTATATCTTCAAAGGCAGGAAATTCCCAACCCAAAATAGGAGCCTCTCCTGAGAGAGCCAAAGGACGGTAGAGTTCAATTACTTTGTCTAGAAGTGTTACCACCTCTAGGAATAGACGGAAGGATGGTTCTTGATGCTCGAAACACTGGTCTAGATCCTTTCTAAGATCTCTCTCGTGCATTGTGACGGGCCGTCCGTTGAATGCTGCATTCATGCGGTCGATTGCCCAGATGCAACATAATAAGGTTGTATTGCTCTGTCCTGCATGATCTTCCTGCCCCTTGATATGTAGTCCTAACGATTGGACTTGATGCACAGCTCTCATGCAGAACCTTTTTCAGGTTAGCTGAATCTGTTTGATTGATTTAGACGTAGAGAACACCAGACGTGCTACACTGATGACTTGACTCCAGAATTGGATGTAGGAGGCTACGCACTGAGAAGACAGATCTTCACCTGGTGGGTCATCGGTGAATTGCGATAGCAAAGCTAAGGCTTGGATGAGCACAATCTTATTTGTTACGAGACCCATCTCAATCATCATTCTCATAGCTCCAGAAATCTTCTCGCCAAATTCCCTACAATTCAAGCTCGCATCGCCAAGTACAAGATATGACCCAGCAGCATGGTTCTTTGATGCCGCTAGGCATATCCCTTGTTGCAGGATGATGCGTTCTGACTTCGATAAATGGGCACTCTGAATTGTGCTCTCGTTGACTAGAGGAATAATTGGATAGACCTTATCGAAATATATCTGTTCTAAAGCTTGAAGTCCATCAGGTGGGGGTATCGTCGACAGACATTCCTGTTCTAGTAAGGGCAAGAGGACTTTCTGTATTAATGACCCAGATCGATAGAATAAGTTCGATGGAGACTGTGAAACTTGAGATGTCTTCTGAGGTCCATGGTTCAGGGAGGAATTCAACCTGATGACAGTGTTAAGATGAGATCTCAATGCCACACGAGCTTTTGATGACATTGAGATTGTGACAAAGTGAGAGCGAAGGGAAGGTACGACTGCTGCAAAATCTGGAGCTCGGAACGATTGTAGCTGTAGACAGGAAAGAGAAAGCTCACCAGACACCGATGCTATCGTCTAAGGAGGGCCCTCGAGTTGCATCAGGACTCGTTGCTGCTAGGAACATCCCCTCTGGATTGAGATCCCCGATGAACCGTGCATTCGGATTACTAGACTGGTTATTTCCAACCTCCTCATCTCTGTCATGCAGTTGAGGGCCTTCGCCTGTGGGTTGTCTGTCCACTGTCTGAGGCGCTTCTACTCCATGAAGTTCACCTGGAGCTGAATCCTGATTCTCTATGGTCCTCTGCTGATTGGCCTGTGTAGACAGATCATGGGTTATTGTCGCAGAGGAGGGTGGGCGACTGGCATTCTCTCCATGGATGCACCGTTTCTTTCGCCGCCGGCAGGACTCACAGGCCTTGCTTGTTTGCAATCGTTTAGGGCCAGTCTGATCCGAGGAAACGAACTTGAAAACAGCCGCCATCGTACGAGAATGTCCTCCGCGCGGATCCGAGTCAGCTCTATGTTAGGTATCGGAACTGCGCAAAGAGGAGGTCGCCGACAACGGATTCGTGTGCTTCGATGACGAGACCTGCCCTTCGGGTCAGAAGCGGTGTGGGGTCAAAGTCTTCCAGTGTCTTATCTCATGCCATCTCATCTATCACTAGTCGGTTTCTTCTAACCCAAATATTTCAACTCGCAGTCTTGAGGGGAGACAGAAGTCATCGGAGTCGGACTCCCGCTTCAGGTTGAGCCGATCAAGTCATGTGGAGGGACTCGCGCTGCGGAGTTCCTCAACGGGGAAAGCTGAAATAATCGAGAAATAGTACCAATCAAAGGTCAGGAAGTGACACGGGATTACCCATGCCGTGGTAACTCCATGTTATCTACATTTTCATTCTCGTAGTCATTATTTCTTTATATTTTGATTTCCAAACCCCAGCCAACAATCTTCGTCCTCGCCGCAATCATAAATATCACCCCCATCATCATACAAGCGCCAGAATACATCTGCGCATACAGGTATCCCCCTCCATGTGCTTCGATTAAAGCGCCGGCGAGCGGTTGTCCAATCAACAATGCAAATCCGCATATCGAGAACACCATTCCAAATCTGACTCCCATCTTGGACGGATCTTTGGTCAAACTTCCCAGAGAAGGAGGAAGCATGCCTTGGCCAGAAGCCATGAGGAATCCATAGAAGATATCGAAGAGCAGCAGAGAGGCTTGAGTATGTACTGAAGCCCAGCAGAAGAGAATGAGGGCTGGCAGGAAAGTGAGCGGGATCATGAGATTGAGGGGCCCGAGTCTGGATGCCAGGATTGCTGGAAGAAGTCGTCCTGCTACTCCTACGCCGTTGATGATTAGGATCAAGGAAGCTGCGGCTTTGTCATCGATGCCAATGATATTCCTTCCAAACGATCCGAGCTTGACCCGAGTCAGTACAGTATCCTCAACTCCTCACAGAATTTGAGGCTGGGTACTCACATAGAACACCGGCACCCACATGCCCATGAAAGTCAAGAACATAGCAGTGCAAAACAGAGAGTACTCCAGTTCCTTGAAAGCTCCCCACTCGATGATCGGGCCCCTGGCTCTCCTCAGCTTCATCGGCTTGAGCACAACATTCGCAGGGAGACTAGTTGCCATCACCACGAAGCCACAAATACGCATAGCCCATGCATAACCCAAGTTTGGAAGAACGTTCTGTAGAATTGCCGCAAAGACAAGACCGCCAACTGAATTCCCTAGAGCGACGATGGCGAGGGCGAATGGCCGTTTCTTCGAGAAATAAGTACCTGCGATACTCATCGTTGGTACGAAAATGAGTCCTCCACCAATTCCTAGACATACACTATGAGAGAGAAGGATCTGCCAATACGTAGTCGAGATGGCTGCGGTAAAGTAGCCGATGATCTGAAGTGACGTTCCTACGAACAGGAGTTGGTGGAAGTATCCTGCATCTGACAGACGGCCCGAGAGAGCTCCAATGACCAACATGAGAAAGGCGTTCAACGAACCGATCCCTAGAGGACTTGTGAGCAAAGCACTACAGGATTTTGATAGAGTAGGACTAGTCAGGAAATGCCCATGTGTGAAAAATGGCTTACAAGAGATTGTCGATGGAGGAAGGTCAAGTCCTGTGACATAATGATTCTGCAGTACTCCATATGCATTCAAGAAACCAAATGTATTGAATCCTGTCTGATGAGCAAAGAAAACAATCGCCCAGGCTTTGAGTCCTCCGTCCGGAGGCTGGTCATTGACCAACGGTTCCAAATGCGACTTCTTGAAAGCGAGACCTAAAATTTTTGCCACACTCCCAGTAGATGAAACTCTGCTCTCTCTTCGAATTCTCCCATCACAAAATTCAGAAGACCCATTTTCATGAGTTGAAAGTGGTGCTGCGGTACCGGAGAAGTCGCTTCCTTGATTCACGACATTCGTCTCATCAACAAGCCCCTTTTCTGTATCAACAACAGCCGAGCGAGGATGCTCGTTAACATCAGCCATCATCCGCCAGCCTAACAGAGCGGTCCAAACAAGGGATCAAGAAAACAACAGTCAAAATTAGGGTAGTGAAAAATTGAGGCGAAATCGCGCCTAAGTATGCTTTCTTGAGCTACCCCACCTTTGAACCAACCAGATTCCCCATCTCTTTGCGGTGGGGCTTGAGGGAAGAAAAAAACTGGACATAAATGGATACTTTCTGCGCCAGAGACTGGGAGAAGAGAAAGTATCGGGGTTTGAGCCGCAGATAGCCTCTTCCTGGGACGATGAAGGTATAGAAGAGAGAGCGATATCGCTGACGGCATAATCTGAATTGTGCTTTGCTTGTAAATGGATTACAAGCTAAGGGCGTGAGGGGTGATTGGTTTGGGGTAGCTCATGTTGGTTCAACAAGCTCTCGGGAAAGCGTGCCGAATAGTCTTGGACGAGAAAAGCTTTGTGATATACTCGCGGTAAAGGACTTTCCCCCAACGGGACAGCAAGAAGATCTTCTTGGCGAATTCCACACATTAAAGAACGTGTGTGTTGTCAGTTCTTTCCAATACATTCGGCTTAAATATCTCGTCAAAATTATTTCCTAACTGCTTCCAACTCATCTCACAATAGCAAGGAGACGTTTCCTGGTAAGTCAATGAAGTATATCAAAATGGCGCTCGGGGGTTGTTGACTTGATTTTCATTCCATTCCATGTATCGTAACTGCATCGCAGTAAAACTTCCTCGTCGGTCCATACGAAGTGATACTCGGCGCTCCTCGCCCCAGAAAGAAGGGTATAACGCAAATCCCCGAACACGATCAAGCCCTCGGCAACCTACTTTCTCTCAGGACGAATGGCCCCCAGGTGTCAGGAACTTCTGTATTGTCGGAGATAAACCTGGTAAAGCAGACAGAAGGATACCTATGCGCAGAAAAGTAAAGCACGCTATTCAAACAGAAAACGCGCTGCCGACCATACCAGATTTTGACTCCCAAACGCCTATAGCACAACATCTGATGCAACGCACCGAGGAAATAATCATTCCATGTCTCATATCCTATAATCCTTTCTAAACTGAAATGGCCACCTTGTTGTTTGCGTTTGTCAGGCGCTAAGCATGCCGTGGCGGCTTCGAAGAAGAAGATGGACCGCGGACAACGTATATATTGACGAGAGGGGCAATGCGGTTTGCATACAATAACATGATCTGTGGCGCCAACTATTCAAATGGAGTCTCGCACTTTGGGCACAGGACACGCTCCGTCCATGTCGCTGGGTCTGAACCAGGCCGCAGATCTGTAACAACAATCCTGGGGATGCCATCACTGTCTTCCTGTATCGTAGCTTTCAAAGTTCCTTTGTACAACGGGGTTTTCGCCTTCTTATTCGTTGATTTCGCAACGCCGTTAGTGCCATCGCCAACCACTCGCTTGTATGTCTTGATCAGGTAGTCATCGATCAAATGATTCTCGTGAAACCAGACTTTGCAGGCTGGATTGTCGCAGATGTACATGGTAACCTCGGGATTGAAATAGCCACTGCAGAGACAGTGTTTCCGCAATTGCTGATCCGAAAGTTAGCATGGCAAGAACAAGCTTTCTCACAATAACTTACAGAAAGCTCTTGGTTTTTTCTGTTGTATGTCTGCCGCCAAAACAGCTTAGATTGCACATTGTCATCCTCCTCAAGCCAGTGATATACATCGGCTTTGCCGGCGAAGGAGAGGACATCCAGGACCTCCATGTAATTTGACGCGATCAACTCATGGCTTCCGTGATAAGTGCGCCTTCCCGAGTCTTTACTGACTTGATCTGCGGCTTTGACAGGAGGCGCAGGAAGCTCTTCTGCCCAGTACATCCAGGTAATCTTCACAATTAGCGATATCTCGGAATTAAGTGGACAAAGATATTACCAGCGCATAAACATGCTGGGCATTTTTGGCCCGAACCTGTAAAATTCTTGCAACCCAGAAGTCTTTCGGCCTTCCCTCTGTATTATCCTTATCCGGTGGAGTATCCTCGCCTCTTACAAATACGAATTGGTTGTTCTTATAGACCTCTCCTTGAACTGTGGTAGTTTTTAGCTTGTGCTCGTAAGTTCC
This sequence comes from Cadophora sp. MPI-SDFR-AT-0126, assembly GCA_020747065.1. Classification (NCBI taxonomy): domain Eukaryota; kingdom Fungi; phylum Ascomycota; class Leotiomycetes; order Helotiales; family Ploettnerulaceae; genus Cadophora; species Cadophora sp. MPI-SDFR-AT-0126. The sequence continues at coordinate 1,828,353 of JAGMVK010000003.1, read as the reverse complement.
AGCAAATTTACGTACTGATGAAATTATTGTACTTTTTCATGCTTTCCCATTCCTGATGTGGCGTAACTGCATAGTACTGATCCAGTTCTCTCTCTACACGAGCACCCTTTGCCATAAATGGGCTGATTTGCAACTCAGCAATGTCCGCAAGTGCTTTTTGCTTTGGGCTGAGTGTACCGCCACTGTTCATAATAGGGTACTCGACTTTGAAGGGAACTTTGGCGCTCGTGTCGGCGGGGGTCGCAGAGCGGGATGTAGTAGAGTTCTTTGCCCGCTTGACAAGCCCCTCCTCTGTTGGCAGACCATGTTTGGGAGCCATTGTTGATGGGCGTTCGCAAGGAGAGGCCGAGAAGATTGAGAGCGCGTGCCTGCGTGAATGGAGCGAGCGCAAGTTGTACCAGAGCCTTAGTTATAGAGGCAACCGTGATGTATTATGGCTGGACTCCTGGGGTAGTGATCTTGTATCAAGCAAGCCGTCAGTCAGTCGCTTGCTTCTTGGGCGGGAAAAGAGAGAGGTTGAATGCGACGGAAGTATCGGGGCGCGTGCTCAACTCCAGAGCGATAATAGTGGTAGACGATGCGATTCTGACTGTAGAATTGGCTTGAGCATGAGGCCGAGATGGTCACGAAGTCGAGCGGAAGCTGTTCTGTTTGCACAGAAGAAGTGAACCTAACGCGCTCCGAGCTCGACTTACTCCACGCGAAGAAAGTACGCTAGGCTAGAAATAAAGCCCGCCTTGGCATTTACTCCTCGGATCTGGATCTGCAATGAACATCTCTATGATTCTCCCTCACCTGGAACGGGACTCAAAACTTTTGCTTCGTTCTTAACACATGAATCAATTTGACTTTGACCTGTGGCTTCTTATCAGATGTCGTTCCTGAATATCTCGACTGGGCCTATAGTTGGTCAGGGAAGAACCCGGGACGAAAATCTCACCAATATCCGATGAGAGGCATGATGGCGACCGGAATCCAATGGCTGAATCAAAAGATAGGAGATGGATTCAAAGTACGTGTAGTTTGATTCCGTATCAAGACTAGGGAAAAAGCAGCTTAAATAATTGGTATCAAGAAACCCTCCAAACTCCCTCCAGGTTGCTTCTCCAACCTCTCATATCGCATCCATTATCACCTATGACTGCTCAAAGAATTCGCACTTAAGCAGTGGTCTCTGTAACTGGCTCCTTCTCCGCGGCCTTCTTCTTGAACAGCTTGTTCTTCAACTTATCAGCGAAGCCGATAGGGTGCTTGGGGCCAGCTGGGGGGTCTGGCTTGTGGATATTTCCTCCGCCGCCTCGTCCAGTGTGAAATGTCTGGTCCTCCATGCTGGGTCGCAGAGCAACATCTGGAATCGCCACATCGTCTTTTCTCTTTGTAGCCTTCATTCCAGGCGATCCAATGTTCGCTGCTCCACCACGGCCAGTGCTGAACGCCCCGTCGCCATGCTCACCAACGACACCCTCACGAACGATCTCACCATCGACGTACCTAGAACAACGTCAGCTTGATGCGACAGCCGTTGTACTGAAAAGCATACTGAGTCGCATCGGGACCGATGTTTCCAGCTCCTACAAACATATGTTAACCACCATTTTATCCCCCTACAGGAGGAGATAACATACCACCACGGCCATGGCTGACCTCGATGCTATTTTTGGCACTCATATTGGCTAGGCTGGTGGTTTGGGAATTGTCTTTGGTGTCGTACGGGACGTGGGTATTGAATTCGGAGATCTCTGTATGTAAAGTGTCAGAAGGAGAAAAGTCTTCAGGTCTGAGTGATGAGCAAATATATGCGGCAGATCTGAACAAGGAAGTTCGGAGATCATGAGAGCAGGAGCAGAGAAAGAGGCTTGCTTGGCTTGGCTCTATGATTCTTTGCCCTTTCCTAGCCTGCTCAGTGCATAGCTGGCCCGTCATCGTGCCCCCTGTGCTGCGGGACACCTGCAGGCTTTCCGAGCAGCTGGGGCAACAAGAAGAAGTCCCAGGCCCACTACTGGTGGTTGGCAATTACCTGTTGTCTGTCTTGGAGTTGGGGGTGACTGTTGAGATGTGTCAAAGGAACATAGAACTAGATGCAACAAACAAGTGAACAGCTGATGATGGGGAGATCCATACCTACACGCGCAAGGTAGAGTTGGGATGAATGGAGGGGTGAAGCTTGGCGGAGGGGAAGAAAATAAGCTGAAGTAGGAGGGAATCCTTACTTATTAAATGTTGTGAGCGTGAAGGGGAACATACTTCGTATGGCTCGATATCCTACGGTACAGTTTTGCCTACCACTCATCTACGATGACGCAACGGCATCAATTAGGACGAAATCGCGCTGTCAGGTACCAACAGCAAATAAAGAGACTTGAAATCCATATCAGCATCCACAGGGCAAAATGCTGAAGCTATGATAGGTGGTTGACAAGTATGCCCTGTGTCATTGGCATAGATAAGCTGCCCGGTTCTCTTATCTCTCGGGATTTTGGTAGGCTTGCACAACTCTAAGTGGATGTGCTTGAGCTCTTCTAGAACTTTTTGCACTTTGACATGCACCTTTTTGAATCCATTAAAATGAGACTAGCGTCGATTTTTAAATGATTCTAGATTTCTGTTGCATGTCGCACTTTTTTCGTCCACGTTTTCGTAGCGTAATCGTATGGTAAATCGTTATCAGTGGCTCCGATGATAGGCCATGGTGCACCTTCAGCCTGATCAATCATCAATCCCATCAGCCTGTAAGGCTGTCTAACATGAAATGCTGGATTGGAGAACCAGATTCATCATACTTGCCATGTTGAACTAGTCGTTGAACTCTATTAGGCACGTACCTGTCCCAAGTATTCATCTGGAAATTCATCTGGAAAATGGCCCAATCACGCTCGTGGTGCCAAGCGAATGCCCCTTTTCAATGGCTAAGCTGTTGGTCAGCGATTTGTCTTATACCAGCCAGAGAAACATTGTGCTATAGTCTCTCACTTCATCAGTAGGCACCACCTGTGGCTGAACTGATGTTCTCAATGACTATGGCACAAGCGATATTAGAAGCCGCGCTCGATGTCAACAAACCTCTCGCTAACCATGGTCGGTGCACTAGTCAAGTGATGAATGGCATCTTAAGTGCCTCAACAAAAAATGCTTAAGACGAGAGGAAAGTTGGGTTGGTTTGCACTGCTTCTGGTATATACATAAACTGAACAAAAATTACCACGAATCTTCCGTTCTGCTGAATGTTGACCTAGTCCTCGCCAAGTATCCCCTAAACCTTCTCCTGCTTTGGTGGGGAGGCTCCTCCTGTGGTGGGAAGACCCATGAAAATCTTGAAATAATCCTGCCGGGAGTGTTAACTGAGAAGTGTAAGGAACAGGGCAAATTAACGTACGTAGATCATCCATTGCAGACCAGTGAGGGTACCAATCATGACAATTCTGACAGGAAGACCGTTCCAGAGACCTGAGAACCCGATATCCTTGTAAATTCTTCCCATGGCAGCACCTATAAGATCAATTAGCGGATTTCATCTCAATGAAGGAGAGGCAGGCCAAAGAGGGGTATGATGACTTACCAAAAGCTTCTCCAGGTTGACGATTGGCATTGAGTTTCGAAACCATGACATCAGCTGGGTGACTGACAATGGCGCAAAGAATACCAGCAAGGTAACCACCGGTGAAGGAAACAGCAGTCTGAGCCCTTTTACCATAGTCTGATTTCTGACCAGGGAGGCGGTCATAGATCATCTCGACAATTGTTTCAAAAGAGGCGAACTTCATCATGGTGTAGGGAATTTGGCGACCCCACAGCGGATATAAACCCTTGTAGAGTCCGGCAAATCCTTCCTTGCCTGTGACAGTGCTGATACCATCAAATGTGCCCTTGGCGAATGGTGGGATAGTTGTTTGCATTCTGACTTTGACGGACTCGAAGGGGCAGAGCGCAATATCGGCAATGAACTCAGCAGAGGCACTGGCGGTGAGGTATAAAGCCGTCTTGTACTTTGCCGCATTCTCAGCTCCAGCTAGGTCTGAATAGTACTTCTTGAAAAATTCGTAGCCTCCATACTTGAAAGCTCCCTGAGCACTGTATCCGAAGAATGTTGGACTCCATCCAGTGAAGACACCACGGAATCCTTCGGCACGGTAGATCTTTCCCCAAGCCTATGACACAGAAGTGAGTAAGAAACAGCACTTTTCTGATCAACCTAGTCAATGCCTACCTGGAAATTTCCCGTATACATCTTCGAGTCGACCTGTCGACGACATTTGACCAGATCAAGAGGTGTGACGGCTGTATGGGTAAGACCGCATGCCAACAATCCGCCGAAAGTGCAGGCAGCATAGTATTTGGCAGAGTAGAGTTCAATAGTTCCAGCCTTCGCCTGTGCCTTTGCACTCGCCTTCTCAAACTCCTTCGCAGCCTCTTTACTCAATGCATTGGCCTTGTTTTTGGCATCATCGACAGTACTCCATGTTGGATACAGCTCAGCACGGGCTTCGAGGGGAGTTCGTTTGTGTGAGAGAGCAACTGGGAAAGAAGCTTCTCGACGACCAAAAGGGACGGCGGGATGGAAGACGTCGTGGAGGGTATCTTGGGACGGGAAGAGGAGTGGCATGTTGAATGGTTCTGGGAAGATGACATGTCAGTTCCACAGAGGTGTAAAATCATATAACATCCTCGACAGCAGAAAGAGCAGGAACACAGGTACAGATTTTCATTTCAAATGGAGTTGACATAAAGTTGACTGTTTAGGGAAATTCAAACACGAGGATGTCGTACAATTGAGCTTATCCCCAATGGTATTGACTCAAGAATTGATGGAAAAATGCTAACTGTCCGTAAAGTGGGAACAATCGAGACGTGGCTCGCAAGCAACCAAGGACGAAAGAGTACAGGCACAAGATCAATTGATCGTGACCAGCGCGAAGCACTTCTCGAATCGAGGTGGTGTTGAGGATGAACGGGGAGATAGGAGTTTACCTCGCTGTTTAAAGCGGAGAAGGGCTGGGAGCTTGGACCGGCTTGAACAGTGAGGCTCGGCTGAGTGACGTAGGGCGGGCATGATGAACTTACTGGTGGAGGGGTCACTGAATGGAAAGGATGTCAGTAGAAAATAACAGTATAAGATGAACATGTGAAAGTAAACAATGAAGGAAGTTTTCGGTGCCTCTGTGATATTATGTCATTTTCCTTCTTTAATTTGTTTAGTGAGTACAAGTTTAAGAAATAGGTACTCGAGTCTTTTTCATGTACCAATCAAAGAAAGCCTTAATCCTGAGGCTGTCAAAATTTCTCTTCCCGCCCGAATCCAATTAGTTGTGCTTTTGAACAAGTCAACAACAAAGATCTCATCCCATTTTAATTCAAACCCAAATGATGTCAACGATGGCGAATTCAATCCCAGTAGGCAGCCATGATGTGGTGTCCAAAATGGCCGACATTGCCACTACATCCCAACCTCTCATGTCGAAATACTCGAACAGATATAGAGGGGCAAGTTTCAACAGCTCATCTTCCAGTGTCCTGACACTGTGATACAAAAAGACAAGTCTAACAATTGGCAGGCAACAGTCGAAGACCTCGATCCACCATCTGCCCTCTCCTGCAACCCTACAGACCCAATATCCCACGCCCTTCTCTCCGCCTTCGAACGAGACTACACGCACCTCACAGTGGTATCGGCCACCAATCGAGCACTGCTAGGCTACCTCTCCATCCCACACCTACAAATCCTCCTCAAAGCCGGCAAGGTGCAAGAGACAGACGAGGTTTCCAAGGCGATGGTCAAGTTCCGGAGGAAGGGTAGGGTATACAAGGTCATCACGATGGATACACCGCTCGAGGAGTTAGAGCTGTTCTTTAATGGCGGAGAGAATGGAGAGGCTGGAAAGCAGGAATTCGCTGTGGTGACGGATGAGAGGAGAAGGTTTGTGCTGGGTGTTGCGACGAGGACGGATTTGGAGGAGTTTGCGAGGAGGAGACCGGCTTGAGAAGGGGGATATGATGCATGGTTGGGTATGGGTTAAGATTGCATGTCTGCATTGGAGTTCTGGGCATTGAGCATGCGTTGATTTTTCTCTTGAAGGAGATCGTTAGATGAAGAGCTGCTATGGGGAGGCTCAGCTTTCGAACTTGTCAGCTAAGTGCAGCTAAAACACCAAGTACCCCCGCAGTTCTTTGCTCACTTTCATTGTCCAACTTATTCGGACTTTCTAGCTTTGATTGTCGCTTTCCAAGTGGACTCTGCTTCGCCAATCGTTTTCAGCTGGAAACTGTATCCTTGAACTTCTCGAAAGCTGTCTTCAAGTCCAAACTCCACCCTCCTCTCCCCAAGCACCAACCCCATCCCCCCCCCCCAAATCAACACCCCTATCCCAATGCACACTCGCATCCCCCCTCCCCCAAAAGTCCATTCCGAGCACCACCTTCTCTCTCCTCTTTTCTGCTCCATCGCCGCAAACGACCAAAGCCTCCACAACGTCCACGCCTTCTCCCAGCACATCCCTGAACACAACGGCAAACGCACATGGTCACAAGCCTTGATCATCGTCCCTTTATCAATCAACGATTCGATACGTGGTTTGCATACGTATGATAGGAAAGCCAGGAAGTGCAAGCGGAGTATTGAGAGGGATATGAGCGAGCGGGAAGCGAGTGGGTCGAGTATACAGTGGAGGGGGGCGGAGTGGGTAATTATTGTTGAGTGGAGGGGGCGGTAGCATGAGAGGAGTTTGTGTGGTGAGTGTGTGCGACTTCTGGAGAAAGATTTGCCAGATGGGAATCGGTGTTGTGTTGAGTATGGATCTGAAGATAGGGGTGGTGAGTCTGGCATTTTGCTATCTTTTTGGAGATTTCCGTCTTATGTTTGTTTCTGCTCTCCTCCACGAGTTGTGAAGTTATGAGCAGGCTGGAGTATTTTGAATCAATGCACGGCATCTCAATGTATTGCTTATCAGAAATGGTTATCTGTAGACGGGAGTATAGGTAAGTCAAGTAGAGACCTGCTCATTAACAGTACTTCGTCTCTCTGTTTAATGCCACCCAATCATCTAGGCACCTCGCTTCAGGGTGAATAACAGTCAACCAGACTTATTCGCAACACACGATCTATTCTCATTTACCATCTAGCATTACCTCTACACACATATACATCGATCAAAGTCTCACCATTCCAAACACTCTTCCACCCCGCCTCAATCATACGCCCACCCCGAGGGCCTCGTCTCCCCCGGTAACATAGTCCACAGAGTCTTCCTCCCATCACTCTCCGTCGTCACCGCCCACTTCCCGCCAGGCGGCAGGGAACCTGGTCCTGGAAACCCATGTTCCTGGAACACAATTCCCTGGTGCATTATCGGCTGTTGCTGGAGTTGATGCTGTAGTTGGGGCTGCTGGTGGAGCTGAATGGGGACCTGTGGCTGGCAAGGGGGTAATGGAGGGTTGCAGGGAAGTACTGTTTGCTGAGGGGGAGGGCTTGGGAGATAGGGTGGTTGGGGAAGTGTGAAAGGGTAAGGGATGGGGCCGAAATATGGGCCGGCTGGAAGGGTACTGCTGTTGGGCGTGTCGTTTGTGAGGCAGTAGGGCGCAGAATACAGGAGTGGCCGCACGACTTGTTGTTGTTGTGGCTGCGGCTGTATCATCTGCGGAAACACTGGCTGTGGCATAGTGACTTGCGGAGGAGTGACATATTGTACTACCTGCTGCTGCGGTTGGATTGGTTGTGGTACTTGTGTTTGTGGTGGCCTGTTTGTAGGGACCATGGCTGCAACTTGAGCAGAGGGGATTGTGATGTGATTTTCAGGAAGCTGACTTGAGTATGGTGGAAGACTGCTGCTCAAGCAGTGTTCATTTGCATTTGATGGCAGACTGGACATCACTGGCGGTTGGCTGGCGTATGCTGGCGGTACGGACATTTTGAAGTTGACTTGTGTATTTGAGGATTTAAGGAGCTTGGATCTGTTTGCTATTTCACATATATTATGGATTTGGTTGTTGTGAGAGTGGAATTATGATGGAGAGGGGAAAGCGTTGAGTATTATATGAATTCGACTGGAGACTCTTTACAATGAAGTGGCTCATTACTTGCTTCCCCGTCTTGGGTGTTCTATCACCTACGTAGCGCTGGGTCGTTGTAAAGGAAGTTTTGTGTCAGCTATCGTCGTGGCAAAGGCGGACTGCGTAAGTGAACAGCACATGGCACTTAAACAATCACGAACTTGGCGATAAAAGTCGAAAGAGGTTCATGGACTGATCTGACAAGCTGAATCAGCCAACAGTGGCTCACTCAAGTGTTCGTTGTGGTACTTATTAATGGCATCTCGTAGTCTGCCTTTGAACTTCGAATTGAGTTTCAGAGCAGCCTTGGTCACTCCCCGTTTATTTTTGTCTGCCTGTCTAAGTCTTCGTACCAGTTCTATGGACATTTAACTCTCGCAATCCTATGTAGTGCAAAGGAACCTCAGTTCATCCAACGGTCCATGAATCATGACCGTTATTTACACCCGTAGCATGGATATCAACTCTCGTTTCCTTCTATCCTACCTTTCTAACCAGCTGAGCTTCCAGAGTGGGCTGATATCGCTCATAGAAGCATCTTTTCTTCACCCTCTGGGATATCGTCGGCCTTCTTCTGGGATACTCCCTTAATCTCCTCAAATTTTCCCTTTCCGCCAGCCTTGGTCAGCATGTCCATTATAGAGGATTTCTTCCTCTGCGGTAGCTTCTCGTCCTTCTTGACCTTTGGCTCTACTTCCTTCACTTCCTTGGTGTCTTCTGCCCCGGTCTCCATGGCGGTGCCTTCGAGAAGCATTCTTGCTACAGCCTTCTCACCAGCCTCCTCGGCTTTCCCTCCGTCCTCGCTATCGCCAGCCACGCGACCGTCGAGAGTCAGCTTGCTCTGCCCTAATGCGTAGATCGCCTCTTCGACAGTACCTCTTGTGACGAGACGAACAACTTCAACCTCTCTAACTTGGCCAACACGGTGGGCTCTATTCTCAGCCTGGCGATCGTCCTGAGGGTTGAAACTGCCGTCGAAGATGATGACCTTGTTGGCATACATCAAGTTGATACCTGTTCCACCAGCCTTGGTAGTAAGCAAGAAAGCGGTAATACTCTCGTCCTCCTTGAAGGCATCAATGAGTGGCTGACGTTCCTCGATCTTGGTGCTTCCATCAATGCGGGTGTACACGATTGACGATGTGTTCATCACCGCTTCGAGGATGTCTAGAACAAGGGCGAATTGAGAGAAAATGAGTACTCGGTCTCCGTTCTTCTTGTAGCCCTTGACAAGTTCAATCATAGTCTCGACCTTGCCAGAATCCATCCAAGCCAAGTTTGGAATATCAAATGACCGAATGCATGGATAGTCCAGACACCATTGGTGAAGCCAGAAATCGGAACCCTTGTGCATCTCATCGATCAGATGTGCTCGCTTGTGAGAGGCCGGGAAGTTAACTGGGTCCTTCTTGCGCAAGATATCGGCCATCTTCTCGATCTTCTCATCGGTGAAATGACGACGGAAGAGTAGTGGATGGATTGCTGCTTTGCGGAGTTGCATCAACGGGTTGTTCTCATCTGTCTTTGGAGCCTTGACACCTTCAAGACGGGCTCGAGCACGCTCACGGGCAGCATCGATGTGACCATTGTACACGCCCTTCTGAGACTCATGCAATTCACAATACTGAACACGGCAAAGCTTTGCTGGCAGATGCTTCAGCACCTGTGCCTTCTTGCGACGGAGGACGAATGGAGTGAGCATTGATCTCGCTCGGGCAATGCGCTGTGCTGAGAGAAGAGCGGCATGATCAGCATCTGACGTACTGGCCTTGGCCTTGAAGATATAATTCAAATCCTCTTCCAACTCCTTGAAAACGTCTGGAAGGATGAATGCAAGAAGGGCAGCTAGTTCCTGGAGATTGTTTTGTAGAGGAGTTCCAGTGAGGAGAAGCCTGAAGTTGGCGGGAATTTTGACAAGTCCTTGGTAACGCTGCGATTTGACGTTTTTCAACATGTGTCCTTCATCGTATACACACACCTGGTAATAAGTTAGCGCACGTCCCTGGCTGACTTTACAAAGGACATACATCTGGTCGTAACCGCTTCATAAACTTGTTATCTTCTTTCTTAGCAGCCATATCGTATGTTGTAACGACAACATTGATCGTGTCCCGGTTGTCCAGAATCTGGCTGGCCATGTCAGTTCGCTCCTTTTGAGGTCCTATCAACAATCAGCTGTAAGATCTTCTCAACTGAAATCGAACCATACCATGATAAGGTTCGATTGCTAGCTGGGGAGAGAATCTTTGGAACTCTCGCAGCCAATTCTCTAAAGTTGAACCAGGGCAGACGACCAGATGAGGGCCAGGATGACCTGTCTCAACAAGATGCGTCAAAAATGCGATGACTTGACAAGTCTTTCCGAGACCCATCTCGTCAGCCAAAATGCAGCTCAATTTGTGCCTGTACATCAAAGCCAACCAGTTCAGCCCCACGACCTGGTAATCCTTGAGTACACAGTCCTCAGCCATCATCTCAGGCTTCTTCAAAAACTGGACGTTGCCTCGCTTTCTCGTGCTGCTGACGATCTTAACATCATCATCTCCATTGTTGGATGCAGCTGCACTGCTTGGAGAGCCGATCCCGGAATCGCGTTGAGATTCCGTGTCGTCCTCAAGTGAGGTCATCTCAAGCTCACCGGTCTTCGAAGCACCGAAAACATCGAATCCCCACTTCGACATCTCCTCCGCCAAAGGCTTACCCAGATCTCCGCATCTCGCGACGAGCGTATCAATAGCCTCGTATCCTTGAAACATCTCGAGTGCAGTTGAAACTATCTTATCACCAATAGGTGCCCGATTACTCTTCTTCCCGCTCTTCGTGGCCTTCGTATTCTCAACTGTTCTGGCGGCGTGTAAAGTCTTGAAGGGACGAGCAGCAAGCATGACCACAGCAATTTCCTTTGTGATACTGGTAAGTTCCACGAGATCTGTAGCCTTGCAAGTATTCAAGTACTTCAAAACACGGCCTTCAAGTTCTGGATCCTCCTCTGATTCAGAAGCAACACCAGAGTCCGAATCGTAATCGTCAAACTCAGCAAGAGCAGGAGACTGTTGCTGTTTAAGGGGTGATGACATAGGCGCGACAGCGGGAGAAGATGGATTGCGGCGGCCCTTCATAAGTTTTCTCTTTGGCTTTGGTGGAGGAGTTGCAACTGTAGCAGGACTTCTCTGTGGCATGGCCTGCGTTGAAGAGTACCTGTCTCTGAAAGATTGTATAGGTGCGGCAAGAGTCCTCTTGAACTGAGGCTCAGCCTTTTGAGGACTCTCAATCTCATCGTCTGAGATTGAGATGGTTGTACGCTTAGGCTTCCGTTCCTGTTGTTCGCCTACGTATAAATCCGCAGCGTCATTGAGGTTGCCTTTGGCCCTAACCAAAAGATCGTGTGCCATCAGAATAGACAAAGCAGGGAACATATTGCGGAGCCGGACTATGGACGCTCGAAGATTCGCCTCTATCATCTCTGCAGTCAAGTCCTGGACAGGTCTTGCTCTGTCGGGTCTCGTCTGGGCTTGAGATGTTCTTCCTGGGGCAAGAGGTTGGTAGCCCGAATTCCTGATGACATCTTGGAAGCTGGCTGTACCATTGGCAGTCTTAGGGAGTCCACTGGGAGGCGAATTGCCAAAGGAGCTTTGAGCGCTGCCCGACATAAACGTGGTGGGTTTAATGTTCGCGCTCTGCCCATCGTCGTCGGAACTAGCCCCTTGAAATTTTGGTCCATCATCCTCGTCATCGTCAATCGTGATGACTGTTTTCTTCGGAGGAGGCTTCGCGACTATGCCAGTGGGAGCTTTGTAGACCGTGCCAGCAGGTGCCATACCCTGAGCCAAGTTCGGTCTCGGCAAAGGGGCAGGCTTCTGAGCTTGTGAGCTTCCGCCAAAGTACACAGACCGTGATCCTTCTGAATCTCTGCCAGTGAAAGGAGAGGAAGCAGGAACTTGAACGATATTCTGCGGCGTCGCAGGTGGGCTCGAAGCAGGTTGCGCAATCGATGGTCGGTCGAGAATCTGCGTAGGCTGTGTTTGGTAGGTATTGTTGGTCGGTGTATCTGGAACATAGTGCGAAAACAGATCATCGCCGCTATCGTTGTCGGAGTTGTATGTATTGGTGTTATGTTCCGAGTTGGAAGTAGATATGTAACCATTTGCCGTCTTTTGTCTCTTTGCAGTGGTCGCAGGATCCATGGAATCCATGTTGAGGAGCAGATACGATCGTAGAGTGTCGGAAATACGTGAGGAGAAGAGAGACGGTATCGAGATATGCGTAGATCGAATTGAGGGGTGAGCAAAGGTGAGCGTATGGCAAAGCCTCTCTCTATCCACCACTGCGGGCTGCCTCCTAAGCACGCAAAAAGGACGAGGATCGGTAGGGAGGTATTTTTGTTGAAGACTGGATGAAAGCGCGCAGTAGCCAGGAAATCCGTTGTCGAGCGGCAGTGTACGCAGTGGAAAGCAGCGTAAGAGGCCGAAGGGGAATTATGTAGATCAAAAAATACTTAACGCGGGCGCGATGCACGTCGTCGCGGTCCAGGATGTAAGCGAGGCTGAAAAGCGAACTGCTGTTGCTGGCGCAAGAGTGAATGTTGAAATCAAAAGAATGTCTAATCTTTGCAGAACTAGATTGAAGAAATGCAGGAGTAAGAGGAATACATCACTACTTACCAGGCCACTTCTTAGAAGTTTCTAGTGTAGACGTGCTCATTCAAATGTGCCTTCCTGACAAAGTCATTTTTGTCTTGACCCAAGCGAGCGCCTCCAACGCGAAATCACCAGGCCCAAATGCCTCGTCTACCATCCAACCTTCAACACCAACAAACAGACTTCCCACTCGAACACTCTAGAAAGGCTCATCACAACCACTCGGCCGTCAAAATGGCTACTAGGAGGAATGTGCCGGGTGAGAAGACTCCCATTGAGAAGGAATTATCTCAGAACCTTGGAGAAAAGAGCATCATCACGCCTGCAGTCCCTGGGTGAGCTTCCTCCTCATGAAGTGGTCACATGAGCCCTCTTTTGACCACAACCTAGACATGTGATCTTTAAGCTCTTGGGATTCACCTTAGCTATGGTGGTTTGCCCTATTGGATCGTACTTCCTTACGCTGAACACTATCTTCAAAGGCATGTCTTTCGGTTCCAGATGTAGATAACATAAGCTAACAGAGACCAGGCAACTCAACATGGGCAGGAGCTACGGCTGCAATCATTGCGAATGTTGTGTTGATAGGCTATGTACTGGTGGCATTCAACGAGGATCAGACGGAGGCGTTGGCGGCCGCAGAAAAGGAGAAGAAGGAATCTAAGAAGGGTATTTGATCATTAATCATGTGATGTTTACTATTCGCAGCTTGCTTCGGAGTTTTGGTCTGGGATGAGAGGGGGCAAAAAGGGGTATGCAATTTGTAGATTCGCCAATTTGTAAAGGTCGTCCAAGTCATCATAATTCAAGTCATCCTGCCCATATATCCACAACGCCATTGGGCAAGCAATAATACACGCAATGTCGGGTGTGCTACACCCCACATGATGCCCCATCGGTCATAACAGAGCAAGGCCAGGCGCACCATATCCACATCCAATCCATTATAACCTGATCATGGGTTTTTTAGCCCGTCCTTGATCCCCTGAACTCCGGAAAGACACCAAAGATCCGCATTACTCTCTGCCATTAAATTTATCTAGCCTGATCCCTCATGACCTGCTGAATCTTTTCCCAAACCACGATTTCCTTTTCTCCCCTGCCGCTGGTCGCTGTGGATGATTTTGTGGTGGATCTGCGTTCCCATTGGGCTTTCCAAGCTTGATAGGGACTCGGGACGGAGAGTCCTTCCTGAGAACTTGAGGAGGAACTTGTGTTGGGAATCCATTTGCTTGACGTGCCTGGCCATTACCACCGTTCTGCTGCTCTTGCAGACCGCTGCCAGGAGGCGCATACTGCGGGCCACCTCCGAATCCATTGAAGCCATAACTTTCTCCAGGCTCTTTCACCGGAGGTAGAGGTGCGATACGATCCATCGAGCTGTTCTCGCTTAGGGGGGTCTGATAACCTGCAGGATCCGAGCTGCCACTTCCGGATGCAGTTGCTACGGTCTCATACGACGACTGATTGCCGGGTACAGGATAAACTCCTTGGCCGCCGTTGAAATGCGGTTCAGAAGCTGTCCGGGGATAACGAGCGCGATTTGGGTGGTACCCATTGGATTGTTCATTGTAGTAACTATCCGGTCTCGTCATTCCATTGGCTCTGCCATCCGCGTAATTATCCGGTCTGTACGACTGCGAACGTCCTCCATAGTAACCATTAGGGCCTCGCGGCCTTTCATCTGTCGTGACTTGTGTTCCTGAAGAGCATTAGCTTCTGTTTTAGAAATTATTGCTGAATAAGCTGGGCCGAGGCGATCTATCGTCGCAAGAAGACGAGGCCGGGATTTGCTTTGGCAGGCACTAGTGAACGGAACTATGAGGAGGTAAATTTGACTTTGCCAAAAGCGCCAGAATCACTTCCAAGGAAGTCTTGAATGCTTGCGCTTTGGGATCCGAGCTTTCGATAGTCATGTATTCCCTTGCACCGGAGACACGTGTTGTTGAATATGATGAGGAGAGCCATTCCATGCTCAACGATGCACCTAGCAGGGCCAAGGGAGGTTGCAGAAAAGTATGAACATACCTCCAAAATAACTGCTTTGGCGATTATAAGTCGATTGTCCGTCAGATTCTGTAACACAACTCCAGTCAGCATCATTGTAATCGACATTGCGTCTTCCGCATGGAAGCAGAAGCAGTCTGACCTGTGCGAATGTATGATTTACGTGAATAGTTTCCGTCAATTGCTGCTTCAAAGGATCGAATAGTATCGAGAGGCCTCTCCCAACGACTTCGAGTCGGATTCGATCGATCAGGGTCGGCTGGTAAGAGTAGCTGTTAGCTGAAGCCCACATTCGAGGTATAGAAGTATCGAACTAACCAATGGGGTTCCCTTGATTATCTCTGTGTTGGATTGCTCGAATGGGCGCCAGTGATGCCTTTTCTCTCGCAACCACAGCTTTTCTGGATCAGCTTTCGTAGATGTGCCAAATATGATAGTTCAGTACTCACAAGGCTCTGCTTCGTTCAGTGCCATCTGAGGGTCTATAAGAGAGTTAGCAGGTTTCTGCGACAGATATCAAAGCAGAATTTTTGAAGACGAACCAGCTTTCGTTTGGAGACGTTTGGATTCCTTCTCTGCATGCGACTCGTGGAGGTCAATCTTATTATGACTACTGCTGCTGCTCTTGCGGGAATGGTTCGACCGGAAGCTGAAGTTCGACTTTGCTCGAGGTCGCTGTTGTCCTGGTGGAGCAGGTAACGGGTGATTCTTTGAAGAAGACATCTTGAAGCTAGAACCGCGCGCCACTGATGGTCTCAGAGCTGTTGGTGGGTCTTTCGATAGATGCGATAGCTGTAATTGCGATCCGTTTCCCGATATCGATGTGGGGACCAGATGCTGAAGGATGGAAATGGTGGACCCTGCGCCTTGGTCGAAACGACGTTGAGAGTATGGAGGCTGGGATCTGAATGATAGAGACCTCTAGATCGTCTGCAGGATTGTGTTGTAACTGAGACAGTGGAATGAGTGTGCTGTTCTACTGGCCCGGAAATCCGTTGAGGATGCGAAGGTGCACGCAGGCAATTATTTGAGCGAGTGAGGCCGCTTGTTTCTAGCTCCAAAAGTCGATAGCGAGTGATTCAGAACGGAGTCAAGGGTGCTATTCGTAGTGTTCTGTTTGATTCAAAGGATGGTACAAGGGAAGGATGAACGATTGATGAATTGAGTCAGTATTAGATGGAGAAGTGGTGGATGGAAATGGAAGAGGGTGGTAGGCTTTGACAAAAAATCCTATGTATGGGGAGAGGAGAACCAGACCAGATATGACGAGAGCAGTGGGAGGCGGTGCGGTGCGGGTTGGGAACGATATTCGTCTGGACGCACTTGCCCTGGTACAAGCTGTTGTCACTGGCTGGTCGTCGCCTCCTGCATCCGGATTCCAGCCTTGAATACGGGCATAAAGTTTTTTTGCAGCAGACTTTCAGGGTACGTTATTGGTAGACATCACAAAGCTCGAAGTCGATGGGAGCATCAAGCCCCAGAAAATCATACACCACGCGAGAACGCGCAAGCCGAGCTGTTGTAGCAAGCCACCAGCCATTCGCTAGGATGCCCCTAGCCACCATGTTGTATTTTGGGATCATGATGGGCCTCCACTCCACCAGCCTCTAGAGGGCCTCAAGACAGCACGATTTGCAAGCTAGCTTAGGAGTTCGTCCGTCCCTTTGGAGCAGCCACGTCGGCTTATCGACGAAGATCATGTATCAAAAGGCATTACTTACTTGGCAGAAGGCAACACACGAAACGGACAGCTACCAAATATTAGCATATATGCAGCCAGCCCTCCGCCAGCTCCTTCTCGTAAGATTCCGAAGAAATACTACACAAAAACCTGTTGTTGGTCTGATTTTATTTTGGTGGCCTGTGGCTGTCTCTCGATCGCTGGGGAGACCGGCAATGGAAGGCTGGGAGCAGAGTTCTTGATTCGGATCCCTCGGATTTGGGAATTCCATATCGTTATTGGGTGGATAAAATTGATTGGTTGCCTTGCCACTGGCAAATGCCGCTTGAGGAGTGAAGGTCATCAGGGTCTTTGTGGGCGATCTTTCTTTCTCCGAAGACTGCTTCCCTAGATCGAATGGTTTTACAAGTTGTGTATTTGACAAATGTATTGTCTTTTACTTTAGAGGATGCACGCACAATACAACGTATGGGAAAGTTGTTGTCCTTCAGCCTCCTTTCCTGGGTCGCACATACATTTCGAGATGACGCTGCCGAGACCAGATAACGAATTTATTGTCAAGGGTATCGATACGGAGCACCGGATGAAAGTAGGCTCAGCATCGTTCCATCCTAAAAGTCCGACATCCGTCGCTTGCGTGTTTTGTTTTGAAGTCAACTTAAACGAGAACGAGTCACTCCATATACCTAATCTTGATGTCTGGAAGATTCCAGGCATAAAATTCACCGTTGTCCGAATGCGAGGTTCTTAAATGTCAATCAGTAATGATCGTATACCACATCACAATTTATAGTAGAAAAGGTTTGGATATTGGTTGGTACGAGGACAGGCCCAACAAGCTGTGTTAAATAGAGTTTCGATGACAAAAGTAATCGAAAGTATACAGCTTGGGCAGGATCTCAAGATAGCAATCGATAATTCGGCTTCCGGCTCAAAATGACATCGCCAAAGCGAGGATTAGTTATCTTGAAATGTAGAGCTGTTAAAATTTGCTGCTGCCCCATGAAAGGAACTGTTCGCGATTCTTGCCTACAATGGAGCTCAGGTATATAAAGTCAAGAACTTGGGTCACCACTTGGCTCCTGAAATTCGATTTGAAGGCACTTAGCTGGACATTTATCGAGTGCCAGCTTTATTTGAGACTCCTAGGCAGTGTTCTCAGAGCTCTTCTGTTTCGACTTCCAGATCGGGTCTCTAGGGACTTTAGACGTCTTAGTTGCCGTATTCCTGTATGATTGTTTCAAAGGCCGAGTCAAGCTCCTTCATAATATGTCAAATTGGTTTCAGTACATCCGAAATGGAACATAGCTGGAATCACAAATCCTGAATACACCAGCATAGACCCGAGCGCACACATCCATTCAGTTATCTTGGATGCGCAAGCAGCTTGACAGCACCGCGACTGGACTCTTGCAGTAGGGCCGCTCAAACAGGCCGGATTGCCCAAAATCCAATAACAAACCTGTGTACAGAATCGAATCCAAATTGAACCAGTTCAAGAGTACAGCAGAGCGTCCATTAGGTGCCTTTCGCATGAGCCTGACGCTCGAGCAGTCCCTGTCAATCGAAATAGCCATCACCTATTAACACTCATCTTCATGGTCACCATCCAGAGCCCTTTTGTGATTGTATTTGCTTTATTCGGATTCTACCAGCAAGGCCGTGCGCTTATGCTCATTTTTGCCCGTCCCAATCCAGTGACTGAATGCCGCAGTTCGTCAATCAACTTCCCATGCGTCCAACTCCAATTTAATCCTCTTATATCGAGGATGGATACAACATGATTCTGACCGAGGCACCGAAAGACTTAGGAGGGAGGTTGTTTCTGAATCTGGCTCGTACCATGCCGGAGTTGCCTTGGATCTGCATTAGCCCGACGTTCCATTCTTCCTTCCTATCGCAACCTACCGTGTGTTCTGCTGATTGTGCCCCAGATAACTCTGATCTTTGATCCTCTGACCTCCTTCGACGCACGGTAAACGAAAGCAACCTTCTTTCCGAGGTAGAAGCTGGAATTGTCAGTTTTCCTCCAGTAAGAGACCGTGAGTCCAACGTACTTGGCTCCCTTGGTATCAGAGACACCCTCGATTTGGATCAAGCTGGTACCTGGGGTGGTGTTGCGCTTGCCACGTTGGTAGCTGATGTGACGACCCCTACGATAGCCAAGTGTCAGCTCAAGTCCTTCCATTCCCATGCTATGTCGTGTCCCATTGCCGGTTCTTTCAATTGCTCCCCGTCCCTCCAAAATATCTGGTGTCGACGCGCGACTGGATTCGGAGGATATTACTCACTTCACGTAGACTGGAGGTAGAAGTCAGCATTTTTCAATCAAAAACAGTAAAGCAATGGCGATTCTCTCGCTCCGCTCAATAGCTCTAGTAGGAAATCGTACGGTGGGAGAAATCTCGATCTCTTGGACCAGAGGAAGTGAACTTACGGCGGTGTCCGGCTTCTGAAGGCATCTTTGCTGGATTCTCCCGTACTATTGCTAGATTCGAGAGGTGACGGAAATGTTGTCAACGACACGTCCTGGCGAGAAAGACTTCGTTGGGCGGATTTGGCGTCGAGATGTCGTTGACCTTCAAAATCAGAAGCAGTTTCGCAATCTGAGTGTGGGCGGCGTAGATCTAAGCGAGCCGACGGTGGGTCTGGCAGAAGGTCAATCACGTGATCTTAACCAAGAAAGACCTCGCGGCATCGAAGTCAGTCTGCGAGTAGCCAGTCCTCGATCTTGGTTTTATCGTTGCTTCAGAAAACCTTCTACTCTTGCCGCTTGTAAAAGTAATAATTCAATGAAGCTTTGTTTGGCGAGAAATGCCTCAAATGAAATGCAAGAGCCAAATCTTCTCGGACCTGGTCGACATAAAAAAAAGCACTGAAAGTTTGCGTCCAAGTCAGTGGATGGTGGAACGAGTCAGGAATAACGATCCCAGTTGTCAATTGCTATTTACAATGAGAAAGTAGTTGCGATCTGCCCAGTATCAACCAGAAGACCACTGTTGGCCAAATAGGATATTGTTTTGGAAGGGGCCCGAATAGGGCAATCTTCCAACCACTGGCGGACTTGCACTCCTCCCTCTACTGCAAACCCGTGGAGCCTTGCAGAACTAAAGTCATCATCGATCCTTGAACAAATGCTAACCGTCATCAATTTCAAAGGGTTCTTGAGTTTTCATTGTCATCCCAACCCAGCCATTTCATGCCTTGAGCTTGCGGAGTTCCACTTGTCCTGGCCTTCTCACAAGGTTAACGATCTATTGCTAAATGTGGTGACCGATAGATGAAAGAGTGGGAACCAGCAACTCCGGTCTGCTGTTCTCCCCGGATATTCAAAATCGACAAAGAAAAATGTCCTGGGCAGGAAATATGGACTTTGCGAGGAGATGCGACGTCCAATCCTTTGAGTCCCACGGGCTTCCCTCTGCTACTGGTCTCAAAACCTCAAGACGACTCACGTCACAATCCATGCCTGCTAGCCTTTCCGGAGTTCCCATAAGCAAGGCTGAGAATCAGATGAGAGCCAGACTCTCGATTGATTAGAAGATAGCGCCGACGCAACCTGCTTATAAACAATCCAGCCAGTAGTTTTGCTTTGACTTTGACCTCCACTTCTGCCGCAAAATGATGTGGATGAAGATCGAAGAGCAAGGAGGCACTGGAAGGATGCATATTCCAGAGTGAACCTGGACCCAGCATTCTCCGGCGTGAATAAACAGATATATTTCACCGCCATCCCCCTCCAGCTCCAGAGCTCGAGTCTGAATCTCTCTTTCTGAATTCTTGACTGGTGACCCACCCTTTACAATTCTTCTTGTCTCCGGTCGCGCACCCATCATTCTAAACCCACTCCATCTCCTGACAGCCCGTCACTGCTTATAATTGCTCAGACTTCCAGCTGCTCCGGAGTGCTTGCAGAAACGTACAGCGCAGTTGTACCGCGAGTCGGAGAAGTGTGGGTTTTTGGGAGCTGGCAGTGGGACTAGCAGTGAAGGTTGGAATAACTCCGTTCCAGCCGCCACTTCGACCCCGCTGTGCTGCTGTAGCGGTAGCTTGCTCGAATTAATCATCCTCCGAACTTGAACTCAACATTTTCCTCCACGTCCTCGACTTCGACGAGACAGCGCTTTTTCTTCCACTTGCAACATCGACCCTACACAGCCACTCAAGTAGCCCTTGGACATAATCAAGATGGCGGACACCTTGATCAAGCCGGAAGAACCGCAGAATGCTGGGTGAGTTGATTCGACATCCCCACTGGCCGCTCTACGTCACTTGAAGTCAGGGCTCAACAAAGAGCTGTGGCATCCAGACACCAGCGTTAGGAATATCTGGAGAATTTCTACAAAGCTGCAGATTTGTCAAAGCCTCTGCTTTCCAGCTTTTGCACAATCAATTATGGTTGTCTTTTGATCCGCGGTTACTAATCGCATTTTACCCCACTAGTACAATTGAGCTGAAGGATAACACCGTCGTCGTTGTCCTAGGTGCATCTGGTGATCTGGCAAAGAAGAAGACTGTACGTATCTGTCGATCAAGTACGTTGTGATCTTATGCTAATGTTGTATGAATAGTTCCCAGCCCTGTTCGGCCTCGTCCGTTACCCGTCCACTCCAACAAGAAGACCACTGACGTGCAATATGACAGTACCGTAACCAATTCCTTCCAAAAGACATCCGGATCGTCGGATATGCTCGGACAAAGATGGACCATGAGGAATACCTCAAGCGGGTCAAATCATACATTAAGACACCTACGAAGGATATGGAACAACAGCTTCAAGAGTTCTGCGATATCTGTACTTATGTGTCTGGACAGTATGACAAGGATGAATCGTTTGAGCAGTTGGAGAAGCATCTTGTAGAGATCGAGAAGGGACGCAAGGAGACCCACCGCGTTTTCTACATGGCACTCCCACCTAGCGTCTTCACCACAGTTTCCCAGCACCTGAAGAAGTGCTGCTATCCCAAAAATGGAATCGCAAGAATTATCGTAAGTAGTTGTTACGCAAATCTGGATCCTGACACTAATTCTTCGTTTCCAGGTTGAGAAGCCTTTCGGCAAGGATCTTGCCAGCTCGAGAGAACTACAGAAGGCTCTGGAGCCGAACTGGAAGGAGGAGGAGATCTTCCGCATTGATCACTACCTCGGAAAGGAGATGGTCAAGAACATTCTGATTCTGAGATTCGGCAACGAATTCTTTGGCGCGACTTGGAACCGGAACCACATCGATAACGTTCAGATCTCTTTCAAGGAGCCATTCGGAACGGAGGGACGTGGCGGATACTTTGACGAGTTTGGTATCATTAGAGATGTCATGCAGAACCATTTACTCCAGGTCTTGACCCTCTTAGCTATGGAGAGGCCAATCTCTTTCTCCGCGGAAGATGTTCGAGATGAGAAGGTACGAGTCTTGAGAGGTATCCCGGCGATCGAGCCAAAGAACGTTATCATCGGTCAATACGGCAAGTCCCTTGACGGAAGCAAGCCTGCGTACAAGGAGGATGACACCGTACCAAAAGATTCCAGATGTCCAACATTCTGCGCAATGGTCGCATTCATCAAGAACGAGAGATGGGACGGTGTGCCTTTCATCTTGAAGGCAGGAAAGGCCCTCAATGAGCAGAAAACCGAGATCAGAATTCAGTTCAAGGATGTCACTTCCGGTATCTTCAAGGATATTCCACGAAACGAGCTCGTCATGCGCATTCAGCCGAACGAGAGTGTTTACATCAAGATGAACTCCAAGCTTCCCGGTTTGAGCATGCAAACTGTTGTCACAGAACTCGACTTGACCTACAGACGCCGATTCTCAGACTTGAAAATCCCAGAGGCCTATGAATCTCTCATTCTCGACGCTCTCAAGGGTGACCACTCCAATTTTGTACGTGACGATGAGTTAGATGCCAGTTGGAGAATCTTCACACCTCTTCTTCACTACCTCGAGGACAACAAGGAGATTATCCCAATGGAATATCCATACGGTAAGTCAAATTCATACGAACCTCTTTACATATGACATGCTGACATCAGTCTCAGGATCTCGTGGACCTGCAGTCCTGGATGACTTCACCTCTTCATACGGCTACAAATTTTCCGATGCAGCTGGATATCAATGGCCTACCACGCAAACTGCACCTAACAAGTTGTAAGTATGCATCTAGATCTAGAGTCAGGCTAGGATAGATAGAAAAGAATTCATGTTAAGTCTACCTTCTCTCGCATAGTTAGTTGAGCCAACAAATCACCTCCAAGTACCGAACTCGTCTCAGTCACTCTCCTCCTCCCTCATTGATCTACAATGGTCTGTCTATGGGCATGAAGCAGGCTACGAAAATACAAATCATGCGGTGGATCTCCTCATTTCAGATTTCCCTCCTTTGTTCGGAAGTATCGATGCGGGCGTCGCGAAAATGGGTGGCCACAAGGAGGAGCATGGATAGCAACAGGTATTTTGGTCTTTACGAGCAGCATCAAGTAATGAATCTGAGCATTTTGCTCGTCGTAAAGTCATGGCTTGGTTTCTTGCAATGACCAATCCTCCGCTTTGACTGGTGCGCTTAGCTTCAAAAAGCGTTGTTTAGTCGCGCTGAGCTTGTCCCCACCTTATCCACTGGTGCCCAGCGTAGGCTACACATGTGAGCTTGACAAGTCTTCCTCTGCTTCCAGAGCCAGATCGCGGCACTTTGCATGCGTAAGGATATGTGATCGACTCGGAAATCCGAGTCCAAGCTAATGGCCTGTTGAACGCTGTCCAAGTCCATGTCTAGGTCCTTCCTCGAAGCCTCCATCACAGCTACAACAGCAACTCCACCTCCCTTGAAGTCCTCAGTGTAGGCGCTTGCTCAACCGTCTCCTTCAAATTTCTCCCATAATCCCCATCCAGTCTTTTCATAGCCAAAGCCGTCAAGGTAGTCTGGCCATCTCGTCCCGGCCGTCCAAGCCCAGCAAATCCTGCAAATTGTCAGAGCCACAGTCCCAAAATCATCTTACATTTTCATTTATTTGAAGACAAAAGAGTATTCTCGAGGGAAAGATTTACCGGTTTCATATGCACATCAAATAACGGAAAATTCTCCCCCTTCCCATAGCACCTCTTCCCTCTCCCAAACCTCTTTAAATCAATCCTGATCGGCGCCGTCACACCTTCACGCTCTCTAACCATCTTCCCATACGTTCCATCCGCCAAATTCATCACCGCTAGCAGCCCTCGAGTTAGCAGTCACGGTCATGGTGCCATTACACAGCGTTACGCCTTCTTGATGTCCAGACCTCGTCACGACAGGCAATGCTCGATGTCGTGGGCGTACAATATGTCCTGAAGGAATTTCGAGAAAGGATCAATGTGTTTGGCTGGTGTGGTTGGTGGGTGAGGGAGAGGGAATGAGTGTTTGGATGTTGATATGGATTTTAGGATGTTGGGAATAGGAATTGGAGAAGGCTATGACGGCGCTGGCGTCTTGGTAGCCATGATGGAAGTGTTAGTGTCTGGTCTGAAAGAGGTAAAATGATTTGAAGTAGGGTGGTTATATTTGCGACAAGGTTATCGAGACACTGTTCAACTGTAGTTCATGGTGCTGACTTGCAACCCGATACTCGAATGATACAAATCTCTTGAGTTTCACCCAAGGAAGTCGGCATAGAGATCGAGCAAAGCATAAAGGCTGGTCCAATGGCTTGATGGAGAATTGCAAGTCAGATTTCTGGTGCCATTGTAGACGTTGGCCGCGACATTGAGCTTTGGATTTGTAAATGTAACAGCAACAGCGCTGTTCTAGATGTTGAAAGTCTAAATTTCTACACGAAGAACAAAAGATATAGATCAATGGCATCATTTACCTTAAAAAGAAGGGCATGCTTGACGCGGCGTGTTAGGTTGGCAGTTTTGCGACAGTCCTGAAGCGAGATTGGAAAGGCTCTAGCGACGATTTATTGACCTTCACAATGTGGCGTCTCGCGTCTTCAGCAACAGCATTTGAAAATGCTTTGACCCTCTCATAAAGTTTTTCTGCCCGAGTAATTCGAACAGAAGCAGATAGACCAACCTCCAGATCCACCTAAGCCAATCCGCTAGTGGAGTGATCTGTGTATGAAATCGTCATTTGATTGTGAGCAGAAAAGTAGATGGAACGTATGTAGCAAGAAAAATTTCATATTCAAAGATCCAAAGCCTCTAAACGCCTGTACCATGCCAGACCCATGTGCTCTTTCACGCTCCTCTTCTTTAAAGATTTTTCGATTGCATTTTCTTCAGCCTTGTCGTTCCCTCGTAGACTCCACGATCCACTGCTGCTGCTACAGTCAGGGTTCCTCCAATAATAGCACACAGTCCAGTCAGGAAACCAGCAAGACTCTTGGTTCGCTCTTCACGATTGATAACTTTCATTGGGGAGATGTCCTGCATGACTTTAGCATAGTCTTTGGTCATACTTTGGGAGAACTTACGTATGAGAAGAAGACTCCGGGGATACCACCCCGAGCATGTAGTTTCTCCTTGTGACCTTCTGCGGAGTCGTCACCACCGCTCAAGCTTCTTCTATGGCTTGTAACGGAATACTGGTGGGTCTCTACGCTGCCATCGTCCAGGTGGCCATACTGCCCAATCCCAACGTGGTCACCAGGGATGTTGGCGGAGGAACTGTCCCATCCGAGAGGGAGATATGAAGTTGGAACAACCTTCACGAAGTACATGAAATTGTAGGCAGATTCAGAGGTGACTTGCTCGGTATCGTCCAGTGGGTTGATGTGATGGTTTGTCCATGGCATCTGCTTGCTTCCCAATTTCTTCGTAACGCTCTCTGGAAGTTGTGGGCCAAATCGAAGAGTGTGGATGTGATGTGAGAACACATGCCCTCCAGGAATTGGAGTATCGAAGTAGTTGTTCAGATCATGAACGTGCATATTGCCGTTGCTGAAACTCCTTCCGGGCGCAATGTGGAAATTTCCAACGACCTTGTTCACTCGAAGTCCTCCTTGAATTCGGCATCCTTCTTTCCTCTGCTCATCCAATCGTTCTCCGTAGTGCTCGCGCTCACATTGCTCTACGTTTTCTCCTCGTCCAAATGCCCACGAAACGCTCGCGTAAGCCTCTCGAACTTCCTCGCAGGTATTACAGCAGCCGGGTTTCTGCGCATTTGGGGGAGGGTTTGCTCCATAACACCCACCGCAGTAATCGGGGTCCAGATGGGTAGCTTGGTCATCAGCGCTGTGCCTGGAAACGATTAGTAGAAGCCATGGTCCAGAAAGTACCTAGAACTCACAGGTCTAGAGACTTGATATCAATCGCCGCACCGCCCTCTGCTTCTGGTGCAAGCCTTACTTTGCTCACACCATGCATGACACCCGTCTGCTGCTCCCCAGAAACGTCCATCACGTCTAGTGTCAAGAGCTCGCATGGTATTCTTGGAAAGGTAATATTGAGATGTATTTCCATTTTTTCACCTGGCAGAGTCAGTAATGCCTCTTCTTACCATGGAGCACGTGTTCCTACTTCTTCCCTTGTCCACAATCAGTTCTGGGTGGACAACTATCCGCCTGTAATCTGCCCATTCCCCCAGCGCCAAGTATAGAACGATCAGCAATGAAGCTATCGTAACAATGCCTCCCGAAGTCGTGCGGACTCGGGCCTCATCGACGGTTTTGGTGAAGGCATCTAGCCTCGTAAATCTCGATTTCGCAGGCATGGTGATTTTGAAGATTTCGAGGAAATGGAGGGGATCTGGCTTGGGAGCCTCGCGGCGACTTTGGCACCAGTGCACTTAATGATGCATAAATTCAGGCAGAGACCAATCAATTAGCTGCAAACATGAAGTGAAAGGAGAGTAGATGCGAAGTTTGGCAAGTAACTTATCGCGCCGGAGAGCTTTCTCGAGGTCTTGCGTGTCCTTGGGGATGGCGGATCATTCAATTCACTGAGGCCAGATCATGAACTTTACCTCGTTCGCACTAGGTTCGTACCACCCCCTGCTGCTGCCGTGGCTGCAGGGCCAGGTACGGCTGGATACTGCATGAGATGTGGGGTGGGCTTCTCTGAAGCAGAGCAGGCCAGAGATACTCTGTACAGCTCTGGAAGCACGGAATTGTTACTGTATATACTTGACAAGAACGCTGGACGTAAGTAATAAGTGCACAGAATCCAATTGTGATTCGATCTACTACAAATATTGTCTTCCCCTTCTCTCGCTAGTCATTTACTACTATCCACCTCATCGGGCTTCAAATGTCCTCGCAAGTCTCGGGACTTGTGAACAAAAAGTGAAGATTTCTTGGCAGAACTTCACATACAGTAGGCATCCGTGTTGTTGCCTTATCCAGGAGCCAGTCGGTTGTATGACAAGTGCGATGGAAAGAATCGAGCCATGATTATTTGACTAGAAAAAATGGAGATCAGGGTTTATCTGCATGATTCAATCGATTATGACTGCACAGCGCAGTCCCGATCGTGGCCGTGATTTGGGCGGCGTTGTTATGCCAAGCCATAGCTGAGTCATCGGGCCCCGCTCGTCTGGCCCTCCTCACCTCCAGAATCTTTCGGCTTCAGCCTTGCCTTGCCTTACTGTACCCTGCCTGCCCTCCACGGCTTCCTATTCTTCTTTGATGTCTATTGAGCTTCCCTTTGTCTCCCGCTCCACCATCACCACCACCACCACCACCACCACCACCACTTTGCTACACCGACGTCTTTGCTCGTCCATACAATACATTCTCTCCTTCTTCATTCGGTCACCATCTTGGAGATACTTTCTCCGCCACGGTCCTTTCATCAGAAAACGAAACCGCGTCGAAATCTGCGACACCTCCATCGTCATTCCACCAGCCAGAGCGACGATTACAATCTGAACCAAGAACAAACCACCACGAACATAACCACCGTATTCATACTCAAGAAAAAATACCCCTCTCTCAAGAAATACCTACCCATAACAACAAAATGCTAAGCAATCCCCCTCCTCGAGGGCCACGAGGCTCGTCCCCGCAGGTTCGCGGCAGAGGACGAGGTGGTGTACAAAAGCGCAGAACCGACGGCGCAGGGGCAAGAGTCGATAGAGATGGTGATCTAGTCATGGACGCTGCTGCTACGACTGCCGACAAGCCTAGGTCTGGAAGTGGCAGAGGCAAGCTCTCTCCTGGCCGGACAGGGCGTTCACAAGGCGGTCCAGTGTCGCGCTCTGGCGGAAGGGGAAATCACGTCTCGGACCGGGCAAAACAGAACATCATTCGTGGTCTTGGAGGATCGCAGGCAAATGTTCTGGAATCACGTATCACTGGAGGAGGGCCTAAACTTCAAGTCAGCGGTTTGAAAGACAGCAAGGCCGCCAAAAATCCCGATGGAGGTCTCGAGGCACTACTTTCTTTCCTGGAGCGCAAGGCCACCGGACTGGATCCGAAGTCAAACAGAACCGTTAAGATCAAGAAGGTATGTTCACTACATTGATGGTGGGAAAGTGAAGGTCTACGCATCGCCGTCTCTTTATACTCGTTCTTGATCACCCACCAATATCGAGTCGAGGATCGACGGACATCCCCGTTTATACCGAACCGTTTCCTGCGATCGCCCCCAAGGTCTTTATGCCTTGCTAACATCGAAATAGTCATCCATGGTCGGTGACTCCGTCTTCATCACTGCCAGTCCTGACGACATGGCCACCATTCTGAAGCTGAACAGTTTCAACTTTGCAGGAGCAATATTAAAAATCAGAGCCCTTGATGCCGCTGGGAAGGAGTCTGAAGCTTCTGCTTCAACCTCGGAAGTCAAGGACCAATTACGAGGAGTTCTAGCTGCTAGATACGACGCTGGGTTGAAGCTCTTGAACTTGTCCTCTCTCATTGCCGATCCCGGACTGAACTCAATGGGCATGTTCAATGGAAGCACAAACACATCCAAGATCTTCCCAGCCTTGATGATTGTATGCGACGAGCTTTTCAAGAGCAGAAGAGAGAAGCGGGAAGCCATCACCAGTGTCACTCTTACAGACAATGGCCTTGCCAAGGTCGACGAGGTCCATATCCTGGCTGAAATGTTTCCTGACATCAAGAACATCGATTTGTCTCGAAATAGGCTCACAGACTTGAGCTCTCTTGATGGCTGGAAGAAGAAGTTCCGCAGCATGGAGCACCTCATTCTCGTTGGTAACCCAATCGAGGCCCAGCTAGCAACACTCAAGGACGAAATTATGAAGCGTTACCCAAAGCTCCACATGCTAAACAACGTTCAAGTCAGAACACCAGAGGAAGTTGCCATTAAAGTTGCGGCTGACGAAGCTGCGAGAAATCCATTCCCAATCCTCGGACCCAGCTTCCAAGATGTCGGTGGAGTTGGCGCAAACTTCGTCACACAGTTCTTTGCACTCTACGACACCAATCGTACCAGCTTTCTTGGTCAATTTTACGACGCCCACTCCAAATTTTCACTCGCTATCAATATGACGGCTCCAAGAAGCACAGAAGTCTCGGTTCCTGTTCAACCTTGGTCGGAATACACGAAGCACTCCCGAAACCTACTCAAAATCAACCATTTGAACGCCAGAATGAATCGCCAGTACAAGGGTGTGCAGGACATTCAAGCAGTTTGGGCAACCTTGCCTGCAACCCGACACCCGGATTTACACACTCAGGGCGACAAGTACATGATCGAATGCTGTACAGTCCCAGGTCTTCCGGATCTTACAGGCCAAGCTGCCCACGGTGTTGACGGCCTCATGATCACCATCCACGGCGAATTTGAAGATCAAGCACCAAACAACGCCGAAAAGTCGCTCCGTAGCTTCACCCGTAACTTCGTCTTGGGCCCTGGAGCTCCTGGTGGTCCACAAATTCGAGTTGTCAGCGATATGCTTTCTCTCCGTGGCTGGGCACCCCTCCCACACCCAGCCTCAAGTCAGCCACCACCTCCGCAATCAACCCTTACCCCAGAGCAAGAAGTTCTCCGACGACAACAGGCTATTGCAACCCAACTGACGGAGAAGACTGGCATGACCTTAGAATACTCGGCTATGTGCTTGAACGAGACTGGATGGGATCTTGAGAAGGCGTTCGCTGCGTTCACTGCGAACAAAGTAAGCTCTACACCCGCTCTACTAAATTGAAAACATCTACTAACATTCGATAGGCAGCTTTACCAGCCGAAGCTTGGGTTGGAGGAATCCCCAGATAAGCGAAGGCTACGACTTGAAATGGAAGGAGCGAACATGAAATGTTCCGGAAAATACTTTTAGGGGATGGATATGGAGGTCATTTGAATTTGTCCGACCGCACTCGATCCTGCCACGGCAGACCGATCATCACTGCACAGGGAACATTGGACGGGCATGGGATACAAAAATTGGAGATATTGCATGGCATGCACTGGGAATTGTGCTTATGTCACTGGAGTTTTCGTTTTTGCTATTTTTCTGCAGTAAGCAAGCATGGAGTTGGGGCGGAAAGGGAAGGGTGGAGGTCTATTCTATGCATCATTCTGCGAGCATCATCGTGGTCATCAATCAATGCCATCATGGATAAATGGTATGCCGGATGGAAGGGGAGCTGGCTGTCAAAAGCGCAGTCAGTCACTCACTTGCGCATCTTGGCTGGGTTACATAGTGTCGAAATAACAACTGAGAAAATGTGTAGTCTCTCATCACAACGTTTGCTCATCTCAATCCTGACTTATGTTTTCTTGTGAATATATCTAAACTCATCACCATTGTCCATGGCTTCGGTCTTCAAAAGAGAAGCTCGAAGAGAGGAAGATGACCAATCACCTTTTCTCAAAGTCAGCTTCTTCATCTATATTGAAGGCAGGTTGAGTCTGATACTTGGCTTCCCACTCACGACCAAATCTATACAGTCACTTGTGCATATCAACATAACTTATTTTCAATCATAGAGTATAACAGCACAAGAATATGAGAAGGTAACTAATCATTATCCATTCCATAGTGACTGATCCAATATACAGTCCCTAAACACACTAAACACTAAGCTCAAAAGGTATCATATGTTTTAACCAACTCAACCGACACACACCAAACATCTATTCACACAACCCCTTCATCTTGGGCCTTCGATATTTCAATCAAGGCAGCTGTCCAATTCCTTTCCCGCCCTGACTCTCAAAGGCCTCCTTTGCCTCCACATTCGCAATAGCACTCTGCAACGCACTTGTCAAATCAATATGGAACAATGGCCTGTTCAACCCATTCACCACAGCCGCCCGTCCCGAAGTCTTGATCGCCACATTCTTCAAATCACTACTCGAGAGCCCGCTGTCAGAATCGGCATTGATTCCATCACCGTTCGATGGGCGGTTAGCCTCTCTGGTTCTCGTCTCCTCGAGTTCCTTCTCGTTAGCCGACCTCTCCGCAGTTTGAGCAGCAGAGTCTGAGCCACCCAGCTCGGCGACGCTGAAAATAGGTTTCCAACGGTGTGTGGACGTTGAGTCGGGGGTTGGGTAGCCAAAGCCTGCGGCGACGAGGGCACGTTTCGTCCAGCGGTTGTTGATGGATGCGAAGTGCCAGTCGACGGTTGAGGGCGAGGCATACTTGTCGAGTTGGTTACGAACGTCGATCAGCTGTTGGACGGAGGTTATGTCGACGTTGTTAACGGAGGAGAGGTCTAGGATGATGGCTTTGAGGGTTGGGCGGTCGGCGTGGAGTTCTGGGGCTTTGCCACGGCGTGGGCCGGGATCATTCCTGCGGAAGGTTAGTGTATGTTTTGTAAAATGTTCAAAACACAAGAAGCTTACCAAGGGCGATCACCAGGGCGAGGGTAATGGTCGAGATTTGTGCGGCGGGTGGTGGCGAAAACATGGTTGGTGAGTTGATCCAAGTAGTGGTTGGCATTGGGATAGTTAAAGCCCTCCGAGAAACGGTAGATGAACACTCCAGGGTATGGGATTTGGACTTCGATATCGGGATTAGAGCCATCGCCATGGTCGAGAGGCAGGAAGATGTTGCGTGACGAAGAATCTTCGTGGGTTCCCCCAGATGTAGTGAAGGTGCCGTTGTTTGGAAGGAAAGGCTTGCTCTCGTTACCGACAATGGATTCGCCGACAAGAGAGTGGACCTTGACTTTACCCAAGAATCTCCCCTTGGCCTTTAAGACGCGGTAAAGCAGTAGGGCAATAGATACGCAGATGGTCGTATAGATGCCGTTCTCAATAGATGAGAAGATAGTAACGAACACTCCTGCGAAGAAAATTGGCACCTCAAGAGGCGAAACTCGCCAGAATTGGTAGACGGTATTAGGAGGTGTGATGAGATCTCCTACAGCGTGAATAATGACCGCTGACAGACTGGCACTTGGGATGTAGAAGAAAACTGCGGGAAGCGCGTAGATGGCTAACAGGACGACAACGGCGGTTATAACACCAGCGAATGGTGTTCTCACACCAGCTTTCGACTTAATAGCAGTTCTCGAGAATGATCCGGTGGCTGGATAGGCTCCGAGAAAAGGACCTAGAAGGTTGGTAACACCAATAGCAACCATTTCTTGAGACGGGTTGATAATGTAGTTGTTGATTCGTCCAAAAGACTTCGAGATTGCAATGTGCTCAATCAAGAGAACAATCACAGCTGAGGGAAGCTCGCCCGCGAATATTTTGATGATGCTAGTGTTCACAGTGGGAACTTTTGCTGCCGTGAAACCTCTTGGAACTGTCTTGAGGATCTTGAACAGCGGATTCTTGCGGTGATGTCTGTTCACAAGCCAACTGATCATCGTGTATAGGAGGATGACAAATGCGGTTCGAAGAGTGGCGATGAAGAAGAATGTCTTCTGCCTCTGGGGCCACTTCTTTGCGGCGAAACTGCAGCCTGCTCTGATGGCATACAAGAGAAAGAGCGCTGTAAGTCCCATCGCAGCATCCAAAGTTGTGTCCGGAAGGTGCTTGAAGGAGTTTATGATCACCCTGAATGTCTCAGCTCTAGTATCGAACTTCTTCGAATAGCCCATCATAGTTGGAACTTGACCAGCAGCAATGTTGATCGCAGAACCTGTCATAAATGCGGAGATGGACACTAAAGGAATAAGGTCGACGATCCAACCAGCCCGAATCAAGCCAATGAAGACGATTATGACTCCGCAAATGATTGACAAAGCTGTCGCGATGACTGGTCCTTCAACCTCGGGGTTGGTCTTGGCGGCGTGCTTGACGATTTTACCGACGAGAGTCGACATGACGGCAACTGGCTGTGAGATGGTCAGTGTGGAATTTCAAATGTTGGTGGAAGAGTACATACGCCAATGGTGATATCCTTAGAAGTGGCAAAGAACCAATAGATCAAAACACCCATGAAGGACGTATAGAGACCATATTGTGGCGGTAATTCAGCAAGGACAGCATATGCCATACCCTGAGGGACGACAACAGCACCAATGGTGATACCTGATATAAAATTAGTATTGATTTCAAATTATCTCACTGAACTACTTACCAGCAACCAAATCACCAGCAGCCCATTGGGCATTGTATCGTGTAATCCAATGCAGGAAAGGAAACAAAGACCAGAAATACTGGCGAAGATCTCGTCCGTTTGGTGTAACTTCCCTGATCCAGTCAATGGCATGTGGTTCCTCTTCGACGTAGGTGTCGGCGGTTTGGCTTGAGAAGACAGATTCTCCTCGACGAATCTCTTCATCCAATTCATTCCGATAGTTGAGCTTGATACCAAGACCTTTGGCCAAGGCATGTCCTACTTTGGTAGCAGACATTATGATTTGCGAGTCGATGTCGTCGTCGGGGCTGTGAGTGGTACAGCTTGGGACTCAACTACCAAGAGATCCAAGACGAGTCCAAGGCGGGTGGCAGAAGGACAAGAGAAGAGCTCTTATACAAAGATCTTTGATGGGTCCGAGGAATTAAGCTAATGTGCGGCAACCTGCAGGAAGCCTGGCCGTGTGAATCGAAGCACAGCGGGAGACCAGGACCGGAGACTCCTTTGCTGGGAATGCTGGGAATAGAGCCAGATCCGTGGGGATGGAAGGTCTAGATGGAAAGTACCGCGTGCCCAGGGGGTCTCAGACTCTCAGGTCAGCCAGTCTCCGTGCAGATGAAAAACAAATTTCGTGCTGCTAAGGGTTCAGAGGAGGCGACCGGGGTCAGCGTGATATCAGAACGATATTCGGTGGAGGGTTGCGCAGCGCCACCAATAGATTGCGTGCTTTCTGGAAAGATATGATTCGTGACTTGAATACTACGACCTTGGGCTGAGAAAAAGCAGCTCCAATAATGTCTTGATGGCTGAAGGTTGAGCCTAGGAGAAGTTGGTCTGGTGATGGCAAAGAAGAAGATCAAAAGGCGTGAACAGGATCTGCAACTGTAGCACTTGAGAGACGAAATAGCTTAGTGCTGTAGGCGATCCGTGACTCTGGGAGTTGTGACAGTGTAGTTCTCTCCTGAAGGGATGTTGATGGGGGGAATAGCAACTGCACGGAGTACAAAAGCAGACCAAGCGGATATGACTTAGGAGTACAGAGAGGAGCGAGCGCTAATTGATGGTCGGTAATAAAATTGAGGTCTTGTCATACACAAGGCAATTTGACAGACTTCTAGAATATCTTGAAAATGGCCGTTTGGCAGGGCAGGGCAGGGCAGACTGAGTTTTGATGTTGAAGGGGGTCTTGTACCGATGGTATCATCCGGCAGCCATGCCTCGAAGGCGACTAGCTCAGTCGAGATCGCCGCCGGAATGAGTGAACAAACACCATGACGACTAGGATCCCAGCCGAAAGATGGAAGGTGCAAAGGCTCGGCACGAATGATATCTCGACAAAGCAGTCGGAATACGCGCTTGGAGGGGTCAACATTGCGGGAGAGGGGCGCACCAGGGCGTTGGAATTTGCACCGCGTGGGCCAAGGAGAAGTGCTTGTCAAGCACGCCATCCGCTAAGGAGAGACGATAAAGAGCGAGCCGAGCTCATAAAAGACTCGACGACGTTGACGAGTACAGAGAACAATAGAGGGTCGTGGCCCCACGCAGACACGAAGCACCATGAATAAGTAACTATTATTACACAGCTACTGTAGCTAAAGCTAGAGCTTAGGAAAGCGACAGCAAAGAGACAGTCAAACGCCGCATTTGCACGATGTAATCATCTCATGTTGTCTTGTCTTCTTCATTTCTCTCTCGATCGGTCATCAAATATCCGTGGTCATGTTTGAACTTATCCACATCCACATCCATAAGCCAGCTTTGCATGCAGAAACTCCAGAAAGCGGGTCGGCCGTCAGACAGCCTTGCATGACTTGGCGAGATCGAGCCCTGGTCATGGTTGGAGTGGTGTCAAGTCAACCAATCATCATCGACGCTCATGATGTGATCTCAAGGATAAACGCCCCAAAAGCACATCATTCGCATCATGGCTCCGGAGAGGCTGGCGAGATGAAGAGCCAAGAGAGTCCGGAAAGAGAAGAAACTTCGGCGAACGCCTCGATTGAGAAGGACATGACAGCGATGTTTCTTCCTCGCCTCTTTTGCCCTTTGTTAGGAAATAAAGAATATATCTGCTCATCGGCTGCATTTATTATCAAATTCCAATTGTCGTCTTCCCGTTGTCTGTTTGTCATTCCCTTGTCGTGGCCCCCCAGCCTTGGTGGGGGAACGTAGGCAGATCGTGGCCGTGACTTACAGTAATTCAATATTGATATCAGAGATGTTTTCCGCAATGTGCCGTCTTGGGGACTCAATCAAGCATTCCAAGACTGCTCCGAGAGATACTTTTGAGCTTGTCTTTTGTGTCACATTCAGCCATCCATCCTTCCATCCTTGATATATAGTTGCTCTTGATCTTGCCATAAAGAGCTTGAAAGCCTGTTGGTGATACAGGGCTCTGCGATACCCCCACAGAATCTCTCATCAATTGTGTCTTAGACACTACTAACCCCACGGCACAACTCGTAATTGTATTAATAAATACTAAATTGCTCGAAGCTGAAGTGGCTCCAGTTGAGAGAACCTTGTGAAGATCGTCCATGGGTGACTGGCCCAGTGGAGAGTAACCTTTTAGCATGATGCCATTGCGGAAAAAAACGAATCAACTGGATCAGAAATGTCTCTTTGAGAGACCGTACAAAACTCCTCTCGTGTATGCCAACCCTTACGGAGGTATATCTTTGAGACCTTGAAACTAAAAAACCTAGACCTCACGTGTATCTCACGTGTTAGGCTGAAAATCATCATAAATGATATCCAAGTTGTAAGTTTAAAGATATTGTAGATTCTGTCCCTTTCGAATGATGGTACGGTACTTATATACAAACCTCGGTACTTTGTATTGGCAGATTCACGCGAATCGTCGCGCGTCGCGTAAAACAACATCGCTCAGACTTCAGCCTCAGTGCACAATGCCATGTGAGGACTTCACAAGATCCGGTACTACTTAATCATTGTTAACACCTGTCATACATACCTCCAGCTTGATGTAAGCACGAAAGGAAAGGCGCTAATAAATATCCAATTCAACATGTCAACCTCACCTACAAAACAGAGTATCCCGAACCTGCCTCCCCCCCACCTTGCGCCTTCACTCCTACACCCTCCTAGCCCTCGCACACACCGCGCCCTTAGACGACTGCAATCCGCGCATACATTGGGACAATCGAATAACCAGCCGTCGCTAATATCGCAGCAACACAAGCAAGTCCTGCAAAGAAACCATTCGCCGGCGAACAGTACATCGGTTCCTCATCACAGTCGAGGACGGTCAAATAGTGATGCAACGAACATGTCGATTCCCACCCCAGGCTCTGCCGGAAGGCGGCCAGTTCATTCGAAGAAGCCAATAGCCGCAGATGCCCTGTCTCTTGACCGGCTGGTGAGAGAAGGTCCTCCAGATGGGGATGTGATTGGCGCACTGGAGAGTGTGAGGTTGAAGATACTGGATCAAGGAATAAAGAGTGATACAGATGGCATGGTAGGATATTTTCGCTTCTTTTATCCAAGGGAATGTTGCTAATAAGTCTATAGTCATCCCTCAGAATCTACGTATGGCTCATTCTTCTGAATGCCCCAGTCCTCGAAACAGACGCCTATCTCGCGCTCATCCACCGTGGTGCCTCACCCGCCTACTCTAAAATTCGTAACGATACCTTTCGAACCCTGGCCACCGATCCTCTCTTCCGCAGAAGAGTAAGTGAAGCAAGTCTGATTCGATTATTGAATGCGGTAGCATGGAAACTACATGATGCGAAGGAAGAGCGGGCAGACAATCTCTCAAAGTCAACAAACAAGCTCACGCATACGGCAAATGCACACGGAAGTCCAGAACTACAAAACTCCACTCCTGCTATGAAGTCTAGAGCCCGAGCTCTTACTCTGACAACGGAAGGTTCTGATGTAGGGACTTCTGAGCCAGGGACGTATGTTCAGGGTATGAATGTCCTGGCCGCTCCATTCTTATATGCCGCTCGGAGTGAAGCTGAAGCTTTCATCGCTTTCCACCGCTTCATTACTGTGGAGTGCCCTGGCTATGTGCGTGGTGCTATGGACGGAGTGCACAAAGGGCTCGCGCTTGTCGACAAAGTTCTGGCTATTGTTGATCCCAAACTAAGTCTTTACTTGATCGGGAAGGGCATGAACGCAGAACTGTATGCTTTTCCTTCAGTACTGACCCTATGTGCCTGTACTCCTCCCCTGCCGGAAGTCTTACGGCTCTGGGACTTTCTGTTCGCCTACGGAGCTCATCTCAATATCTTGTGCATTGTGGCGCAACTTGTTATACTCAGAACTTCTATCTTGAGTTCTCCAAGGTATGTCTGCCCATCTGTTCCTGACATAACTTGTAATGCTAACTTGACGTCAAGCCCTACAAAGATCTTGCGGTCTTTTCCACCTCTTCAGGCGGAGACTATCAAGGCTGTTACTTTGTCCTTGATCAAGAAGATCCCGGACGATGTCTACGCCGAGATCGTAGCTCACGCAAAATGATATATGGATTTTGAAGATCGCATGGCGTTATAAGTTGCTAAATAGGCATTTCCGGATTTGCATCGGACACGGATTATGGGAGATATTCACGGCGTATTTGGGATCGGATGGGATGTGTAACAAAAGTGTAGCATCACGAAAAGTAATAATGACAATGATTGATGACCTCCCTGCATTTCAAGAAATAGCACTGGGGTTCTCTCAGACCCAATGAGACTGTCGTGGTTGAGTGGCTGTTTCTTCTACCGTTGGATGTAAAAATCCCAGAACCCACGTCTATCATTAACTAACTTCCTCTCGAATCATCAATGTCCTCCCACTTTTGGGCCGAGAAATATTCAATTCATCATTTTAGATTCTTGAAAGTTCCAAGGAAGCACTGATGAAAGCTGCAGTTGACGTCTCGACGCTGCCCAGTTTCGCCAGAGAACGTGGCAGATAGGGAGATCCTATTGGTGCTAAATGAACGGGTACCTGAAGTGAAAACCGGGGGTCGTCGATCCCTCAACAGCAACATCGAGCCAGCGACCGACTACCCGAATATACGCACTACAGGAGTGTGCATTCGGCCTCTCTCAATCTACCCCTCTCCTTCTCATAGACGTATAAATACATTTCCGTTCCCTCCCTCGTGTTATGTTGCTTCCTTCTTCCTCCAGACGAAGTTCACAAGTCAATCGTTTTAACCTCTTCTTCTCCACGCGTCGGACCTTCCACTCGCTAAGCCTCACCCTGCTGCTCGCTATGGCGTCCCTCTCGACTTGCCTAGTGCTGGCTTATGCCTTCCTGGGCTTCTCGAGTCTGAGTACCGTTGGTGCGGAGGTCCCTGGTAGCCCAGACGTGTCGCCGAGTTTGCAGGATATTCTAGATAAGGCGCATAAGGGGCCGCTGTATACTTATCCCACGAGTCTTACCCAGGGGATTATACCGGTGTGTTTACTTTCCAACTCACCAGTCTCTTTTATTTTCAAAGTCTTGGGCTATTTGCTGATGTTTATGAAACTCAGAAAGGCATACATTCTCACAACGACTGTAAGTCCACCATGTTATGGCTTTCAGAGACCAGCTTATTAATGCTTCGAAAGACTGGCGAGACGTTCCCTTCTACAGCGCCCTGTCTGTAGGAGCCATCTCCATCGAGGCAGACGTCTGGCTTTACAACGACACGCTCTTCGTTGGCCATGAGATCAGTGCTCTTACTAAACAGCGTACTTTTGAATCACTGTACATCAATCCCATCCTGGATGTGGTCAAGCGTCAGAACCCTTCAACACCATTCGTTAACGAGAAGACGCTCAACGGTGTCTTTGATACGAGTTCGGGACAGACGCTGTATCTATTTGTGGATTTGAAGACCAGTGGAGCGAGTACTTGGCCTGTCGTTATCAAAGCGTTGGAACCACTGTGAGTGTTTGGCCCTTTTCTCACCTACCTACACGTGATATGCAACACACTCTTTCTTCATAGCTTTATGCATTTCTCTTTTCCACGAACTAAAATAATGCTTCTAGACGTGCCGCTGGTTACCTATCCTCCACGAACGGCACCCATTTCACCAGCGGTCCCGTCACTGTCATCGGCACAGGAAATACACCACTCTCACTCGTTCAACCTATCGAAGAGCGAGACTACTTCTGGGACGGTCCACTTCCCACCCTCAACAGTACATTCTCCAATATCACCTCCCTCGTTTCACCCATCGCTTCCTCAAGCGTAAGCGCCGCCCTCGGCAGCACCGTTCTAGGCACGGCGTTGAACGACACTCAGCTTGAGATCCTGAGAGAGCAAGTGGCTACGGCTCATGGGAAGGGTATCAAGGTCAGGTATTGGGATCAGCCTGGGTGGCCGATTAGTACGAGGAATGGGCTGTGGAGACAACTTAGGACGGAGGGTGTGGACTTGATTAATGTGGATGATTTGGAGGCTGCGGCTGGGTTTGGTGATACTTGGTAATTATGAGGGTATGAGAGACGGTTTGTGTTTAGATCGGAATTATGGAAATGGGTCAGGGTATAAAATACGGTAATTAATGAACATATGATATCAGCCTGGTCCTTCATTTCTGCAACAGGCGAGGACATTGAACATAGCCATGTCAGGAAGGACCGACCACGTTCTGTAGGCCAGGTTTGTACCTACCAACAGCTTAAGTCTATTCTCATTCCAGGCTCTGCCAACTCTTCTTTCTTTGTCTTTAAGCTGAATCGGACTTTTTCTTAGCTCCAGTACACCTGGTGATTTGAGCCGAACAGCAATTCGAGCTTGCTCATCACCAAATCGTTATTCAATCCCAGTACTATCACGGACCAAATTATACCACATCCATTTACTAGTGCAGACAGTCCTGTTAAAAATTGTTTCATTTAGTGATCGAGCATTCAGCAGGTAATATACGAAATATTGGACTTCGCAATGCCTGCTCCGACCACGAGAAAGTCAACCCACGGATTATGCGATGTAACGAAGCCAAGAAGTGCAGCTAAGTGGGAAAGACTGTAAGAAAACCTCTCTATATTAGGATTCGGAGCTGATCATATAGGTCTTGCCGAAAAGAACTACCTCGAATACATCGAAAAGCAACGGGCTGCGAGTTCCCTCCGACTTTCGAGGAGGAGAATTCCGGGGTCGCTGCAACGAAACTCGAAGCAAGCAGCAGCAAGGCAGGCTACATTAACAGTGACTTTCCATTCTACTCCTACGAATTTTCTGGTGATAACGAGAAACGAGCGAACCCTTCTGCTGCGTCTCGATCCTTGCCTTCTACCACATTTCCAAGAGTGCAACCTCTACTACATCCAAAGCTCAAGGAAAGAAGTCGTCGAACTCCGCCGAGCACCCAGAAGAAGTTCTCCACGTCAGACGTGGCATTCCAACTAGCCCAGAAGACGACAAAGACAGGAGTTTTTTTTTATCCAGCTGAAAACATGAGGCTTGTTTTGGATCCTGCTATCGATTCTTCTAGCATCAAGGCTAGAAATCCTGGTAGATTGGTCTCCAGGAGAGACCGACGTTTACTCTGGGACTCACTTGAGCTTTATGGGAAGAAGAAGAGGGAACAAGAAGCTGGTATGTCCTCCCTAGAGTCTATCGTCACGGATTCCGAAAACGAGGTCGATATTGGACCTCCTCGGAAACGAATCAGGCGATCTTCTCCAACTACCAGGGAAGACGATTGTAGCCTGATCGACAATTCATATCATGCTAAGCTCAGAGATCGGACGAGAAAGTTCAGGCTTGCAACTCAGCATCAAAGGCGACGAGAATTCTCGAGCTCATCTACCTCGTCGACTACCTCGGAGACGAACTCAGCACAGCTACCCGATGGTAAACACGACCATGAAGCGCCGTTCAAGGAGCGCTCACGATCGCCACCAAATGATAGAGCATCAACAGAGTCCTCAGCAGCATCTCGCTTTAACAGAGAAGACAGACACAATGTCAAGCGTTGATGCAACTGCTGCAAGGACTACTAGGAGACAGCAAAGTAGTGTTTGCTCAGAAGGGCCAGGTAACAGCCCTGAGCAGTCCCTCGATCTCCATGCTTTGAAAACGCAGCCCGATCGACGGCTACCCCGACACAACAAATGCATCTTTCAAACACCATGCCGAAGCGTCTGAAATCTCAACATCCGATAGCTCTCAAGTTACGGAGGCAGGTCCCACGAGCGATCTACTATTCGTCACTGGAACGATGGTCGAACTGGTCCCAAGCAGAGGGGGGTGGCATCGTCGTCGTACACGTCAAAGTATCAACAAAGGCTAATCGAGCGCGTCCGGGGGTATCGTTCGTTGAAACTGTGCGATTCTACGTATGATGAGTCCATCCCACGGTGCCCTCGCAACCTTGAGGGTCGTAAATGTGTGCAATAAGATTGGATCGGTGTACTGCATGGGAAGTTGTTGTATGACAGCGTACCGGCTCCGATTCAATTGAATGCAGTGAATGTAACTTGTGTGAATTCGGCAAGCTGAGGACAGGAACGCCATACTTTCCCTTACTGCTGGTGTGGGAGGCCATGACTTCAAATTGCACGACCGTACCTAAGAAAGCTGTGGAGATACAAACTCTTAACAAAGTACGGCGCAAAAGAAAGCAGAAATGCTCATCGACGATTCATCACTCAGGCCCTGATTCATTAACTATTACTACATCCCCATTATTCATGACCCAGCCAATCCAATTCTGATCCAAGTATGTTTTTGTCATAGACTTTATTCCGGCTGAGCTGCACTCCAGGCCCCAGGCCAGACCAGGTTGAGTGAGTGCGTGAGTGAGTGAGTCAATCATCCACCGATCGATCAACACCGATTTCATTCCATTACATCCAGTGGTGTGAAAAACATAATAAACAAAACCCCATGGTAAAAGAGAATGGTATCATCGCTGTACTCGAAAGTGAAAGGGGTAAAAATCCGACATCCGCGCAATGCTCCCCTAGGGTGTTTTTGGAAAACAAAAATTGAAGTGTACGAATGAATGTACGAAGGTGTGTGTGAATCTAGGAAAGTGACATGGTGCAGCGCAGCAGTGCGGTGTATTGTGCTTCGTGTCGGTGGCAGCGTTCTGTTATGCTCGTGGACAGGTTTGTTGTGGGCGTAAGATCGTAGGGATGTTTAGAAAGCATCTTCAAATGGACAATCGATGCTATCGTGCCCTTCACGCTCGCAAACACCGCACCATTTATCCATGTTGACGACGCCGCTCTCCTTTCCTGCTACAGGGCCTGATTCCATGGGGTTGGGGATGATTCTGACGGGTGGGCTCGCTTGATGAAGGGAAGAGAATGAGGCCTTGTTCTTCATAGGCGATAGAGGGGCGGGCTTGTATTCGTCTTGGGAGGGCTTTGGTGATAAGCCGGCCTTGACTACGTCTTTGCCAGTTCGAAGGTGATTGGCTTCTCGGGGTGCTCCGCTGTTGGGACTGAACATGTTTGTGCATGTCAGGATATCGTGACCGGATGTCTCGCAGAGTTCACAGAAACTCTCATTGGCAGATGAGTATGTATCACTCTCTGGCATAGTCTCGAGAGTGTTTCCTCTGCGATGGTTCTCAGGTGATGCTCGTGTATCTCGATCACGCCAGCTGACAACTGTTCCTTTGGAATCTCGAATGGACGAGCGATCCTGGGTCACAGTCCCTGTGCTCATAGCGCTCGCACGTTGGTTAGTGCCGTTGCTGGCGCTTCCTCGTCTTAGACGCTCTACCTCGCGTTCGAGCTCATCCTCTCTGTTGACTTTCGATTCGACAGTAGCTCGTAGTTCTGCCACTTCTCTCTCCAGCTTCTCACGAGCGAGGCGATCGTCAATGGAATCTATTCCGCCATTGCTGGGCTTTCGACGTGACGCCTCGTGTCGGTTGGTTGGCGTCTTCTGGAGGTCCCCGTTCGGACTTCCCGTATCCGGAACGGCGTCCCTGCTCAACGAGTGTATGATAGCCTTCAAGCCTCGAATCTCGTCGTCACGCTGCTCCAGCTCCTTCGACAAAGATCCGGATTCACCATTGCTACCCACGTTCATGGCAGCGGCTGCCTTCTCCCGTTCACGTCGCAACTCGGATCTAGTACGCTCCACTTCCCCTCGTAGAAACTCAACCTCTCCTCGAGCCTCGGCTTCACCCCGTCTAGCATCCTCCAGTCCTTCTTCGAGCTCTTGTACAAGCTCTTCCAACTGCTTCAGTTGTCTCGCGACGCTGTCAACATCTTCGCCTCGTTCCGCGAGTTCTCTAACCTCTTGCAATAGATCTTCTACCCTCTTCTCGTAGACACGTTCCGTCTCTGTGCTGGCCAGCTCCAAGGTATCGATGGTACTTCGGAAGTCGGCTCGGTGGGCGTCAAATTCTGCAGTCAGCATCGCAATCTTCTCGTTCTTCTCGCGCAAGATAGCTCGTAGTTGTGTTGCGTCTTTGTCCTCCATGCTCCCTCTATTCTGTCTGCTCCCAACTTCAGGGGAATTCATTAATGCCTGGACTTCAACCAAACTGCTTTCCATCTCGGCCAAACTTGATGCCTGCTCTTTCAGCTGCTTGTCACGCTCTTCCAGTTGTCCCCGTAACCTTTCGAGCTCGTCGTCATTGTTCGCCCTGGAGGCAGACCGGGAGGGAGGGCGCATTTTCGTATTAAAGGAGGAGACCGACCCAAGGCTCCCATTTGTAGTCCGGGAATTTCCAACAGGCGTAAGCTCATCATCGCTATAGTTCATAGGAGCCTGACCCAGAGCAGAGGCGCTGCGTGGTCCGACACTGGCT
This sequence comes from Cadophora sp. MPI-SDFR-AT-0126, assembly GCA_020747065.1. Classification (NCBI taxonomy): domain Eukaryota; kingdom Fungi; phylum Ascomycota; class Leotiomycetes; order Helotiales; family Ploettnerulaceae; genus Cadophora; species Cadophora sp. MPI-SDFR-AT-0126. The sequence continues at coordinate 1,784,841 of JAGMVK010000003.1, read as the reverse complement.
TTCATTCCATTCTTAGGTGCATACCCTGGTTTCTTACTTGGATCTCTGGAATCTTGTGTGCCCCGGACGCTCTGCCCGAACTTTCCAGGAGCAGGGCTGCCATATCGTGCAGGTGCTTTCGATGTTGGCGTTCCGATGGAAGGTCTCGAGCTTAATTGTGGTTTTCGTAGAGGTGATTCTGGCCGAGGTAGAGATGGGCGCGACTTCTTAAATTGAGGACTTGGAGCTCTTCCTGGTCCAACCGACTGACTGAATTTCGGAACAGATGGAGTAGGTGGCGTATATGCCCTTGAACCTCCTTGACCAGGTATCTTGAAATTCCCGCCTATTGAAGGTGTGGTCGGTGTGAGGGGGAAAGAGCCTTCTTGGGATGAAGGAGAGCCTCGTCTGATCGCTCTGTTGATTGGGAGAAATATACCGGCTCCTGGAATCGTGGTATTGAAGTACGATATCCTATGTGACTTGTCAATACCCATGTCGTAATCTCAGCATTTGTATGTCTTACCCGTCAACATCGCCATTATTCTTCCCCCGAGTCGCGAACTCTTCACTCAGCTCCACCCCTGCAAATGTTCCCTTCTTCCCTTGTACCGTCCCGACGAACTTTACGGTTCCGTACATGCTTCCCGGAACATCAACCAGGTCTCCAACCTCCAGATCTTCTCCACCTGCCGCACGGGAGGGAGTAAATGGCGGCATTTTGATGGGCACAGAGTCGTCATCCAACACCGTGCTCAAGCCGTATCCTAAGCTTTCATCCGGAATGCTTGACAGGGCGGAAGAAGTGAGGGCGTTCAGGGATTGCTTTCTCAGAAGCGCGTGGGGCCTGGCACTTAGGCCTAGAGACGCGCCTGAAGGGGATTGCTTGTGCGAGGTATAAACCGCACCGAGATTTGGCGTCGACGTGGAATTTATGCCGTTGAGTATCGAGGGTCGCGGTCTTGCTAGAGAGCGTCGTGTTGACATTGAGAAAGCGCGGTGGAGGTGTTTGTGTTTCTAAGTGGTCGTTGGGCGGTTGACCAGGGGCTAGCGAATGATGCAGAGTACCAGATTGGCAATTTCTCTCCGATAAGTCTTCGATTAATGGATTGACGAGCTGAACAGCTCTTGGACACCGCTAACCAATGTCTTCTTGGTAGTCAGCGAATTATTGTATTTGTAAACAGATGACTCCGGAATGAGGAATCGAGGGAGACGGCAATTAATTATGTAGGGGCAGAATGACTCGAGGACAGTGAAAGTCCCTAGGAACTTTAAAAAGCGGCTGTCGTGATGGCTGGTCTAAGAAGCAGCTCTTCGTTGACAAGGACTAGGAGCAGAACGAGATAGTTTCGTAACGAACGTCAGGACAGATTAAGTTTGAAACAGAAGCAGAAAGAAAAGTTGAGGGGAAGCTGCAGTAGTTGAAGTATACTTCAAACGCTGCTGTGCTCACTGCTGGGCTGGTCCTCGCTGCACATCCTTCAAAAGCCCCTGCAACCTGCAGTGAACGCTCAGCGGCTTCTCCTCGTTAACTGGCTGGCATCGGAGAGGAGACAGTACATCGGGCGGTGTTGATTGTGGAGACGGCTCACAATGCGAATGGATGAATGGATGGAGAGATCAAATCAATCAGATCAGATCAGAGTCAAGGGGGTGGGCCGAAATTACTTCTTTGTCGCGATACTTCTATCTCCAGACACGTTTTTTGAGCCTGCCTCTAGAACCTAGCAGCTTTTGAGGCATTGGGTGCCTGTCTCTGACCTGACCTGGTGAAGCAGCCTGGATGATACCTCTTCCTGACCCAGGAGGGTACTTTCTTCCTTTCTCCAGCTACGCATCTGTCCAGAAGAGATCCCGCATCTCCTTTCCGTTCTTTGGCTTCATGCTGCGATCCCAGCTCTATCACATCGGTTCACCGTTCTTCTCTTGCATCACACCGGACAAATGCCCATGCAGCTAGTGTCCGCTGTCCTGCCAGCATGCGACCCCAGGAGCGCCACCATCTAATTGTTTGACCGAGAGAACAGTCATCTCGTATGAGTTTCCAAATCTTCAAAGCGTTTTCAGACATTCGACATCATTATGGTTCGCCTCATCCAAGGTAAACCCCTCGCTTCGCAGCAACAAATTGTGCATCTTAAGTTATTTCCGCTGGGAACTTGAAGACATCATGGCTGATTTAGCTGAGGATCACCCCTGTTCTATATGCAGGTACTCCCGCAACAGCAGGGGGGTTCGCCAGCGCTCACTAAACTGAGGCACCAAGCCTTTGAACGTCATGATTCTCTGGAACATCACAGATGGTCAACATCGCGTAAGGGGACTGTTTTTTGCGAAATGAAAAATAAACAATTCAGGGAACAATCTATCTTTACGTTGGGAAATGTTTGCATCAATAAGCCCTTTGCTAGAAGACTTCTGGACGACCAAGCCTGAAGAACGGAGATGAGTTCGTAATACGTTTCACAACAAACGTTCCGAATGAAATCATGGGCATGTAGATAATGATCAAAGGATTTCTGTATCCTTTCGCACAGTCGTTTCTTGAGGTTTTTTCATCGAATATCTTGTCACCGTGGTGAGTTGTAGATTCTTGAAAGATCCAAAGGACATTCCTCCTGCCAGATAATATCAAAGACTTGACAGCGTGTTTCTTCCAACGGTTTGAATGATAATCAACAGCCTGTACATCTGCTGATGAGTGTGAGAGGTCTTTCAAACTCACAAAGACGTATCTTATGAAGACAATGGAGTATTTGTTCGCCGCTAGAAGCACTGGAAGTCCTCGTAAGCAATGTGTCTATCAAGAGTTGACTGCTGCTTCTCCGCTTGTAAGAAGGCGTTTTTGAGTATACGACCCTGATCTGACTTGAAATCTTCACAGCAGTCACAGTCACAGAGTTTTCTTGAGGTTGCTGTAGTAATTGATATCGAGAGGTGATCAACTTAGAAAGCAACATTTATGTATCTCAACATTAGCAGCCCAGCTGCAAGTTTACCCACCATATAAGGCTCGAACCACCACAGCGGACCATACGACCCGTCCCCCCGAGGTTAAAACTTTTGAACACAGCCTCCTATTTCGGGACTTAGATGCATTGATCTTCCGGATCCAGTTTCCTGGGTGTCAAGTGGATGCTTGGGTCTGATATTGACCTTTGCTGCGTCCGAGCGGAAGGCAATAAGATGAAAGGCACAAAGCCGACGACGAATTTTTTGGGTGTATAAGCACAAAGAATTTACCGATCCTGAAATATGTTGAAAAGACATCTGGATGATCTCAAAGTATTGTCGTGCACTTATGACTTATAATTGTGCAGGAGCATTAAGCGGACACCATTCACGCCTGGGAAGCGAGAAGGTAAACAATATCGGCTCCAGTACAGGGAATTATGCAGAGCTTCATAGGAACTCCACCAGATCCTGTTTCCTTTCTAGACCTTCTCTATGATCTGTAATCAGAATTTCTCAGAAAGACATATAATGTCTATCGCCGCCAACCAGTAATGATCAAATATTGATGGTTTAAGGACTTGGCCAGCCAGAGAGCAGCGACCTTTATTGTGGAATTTACATAGCCCTCAAATCTAAAAGTGGTAAGTTTCTGGTGAAAATCTCCAAGTCCACAGCTGAGTAATATAGTAACACTTTTTACAAACAATGTCCGAGAGGATTCCAGACAATCGCGAGAAGATGATTTCTGGTTTTCATCCCACAATTAAGGCCAGCCAAAGAGTTCAGTATCTTGACTAGACCAAACTCGTAATAGTTTCAAATTTAAGCGGGGCCAAAAAAATTCGACATAAACTTCACAGATGGTCCTCTTCCCTCTCTTTTAAAAAAATCGTGCGGCGTTTTGACCTTTCCCCAGTTGCTCAAACATCCCCAAGCCTCTGGACCTTCGGGTCTTCGATGGTTCTGGTCCATGGTGTGTAGTCAAACTTATTCGAGCGTCAGTCGAAACACAGAGAAAACCAATTGCAATCGATCCCTCCATCCGCCGCGCCGAGTCGAGTTCGCGCCTATCGATTTGTCTTAACGGGCTCATAGGTTGCCGGGCTTGGTGCTGGATCGGAGTTTGAACATACTATACCTTGGAGACTGGAGTCATGGGAATACGAAGGTGGGTGGATATTGAAAGGGTTGGGTACATGAGAGGGAATGCATGTATGGCAGATCGGATCGCAGAAGCCTTATCGTAGCCTCCACACCATGATTCAGACAGAAAGACAGAGAAGAGAGAATGCAATTGAGCTTGGTATCCATGCGAAAATGCCTTAAATCCATTCAGACTCGCGTCTGCGAAGCAACGGCAATTCTTCATTTTCCAGTGCCAAAACGCAACGCATATCTAACAACGCCATCATCCGTATATCATGCTATGTCATTCAAGGTCATTACTCCCCATGCTCGTCGCCAATCTTCTCCAATTTCCCAAGCTCACGCTTCTCCCCAGTTTCTCCAATAATTCTAATTCTATCCACACGAACCTTGTCACCATTTCCGTCTCCATCCACGATGAAGAGAACCAGACTTGATATGTTCTGGAACTTAACAAAGCGGAGAGAAAGGGTTGCGGTACCCGTCTCATCCCAGTCCTTGGCTTCAAGAGTGATGCTTTGTGTTGCTGGAATATCTTCTGCCTCCTCAAAGCCCAGAATATGTGCCCGATTCGAATAGATTTGTATCGTCTTTGGTCTCATCGGTACTTCGTCATCATCATCATCTGCGGTGGGTGGAAGGGAGGTAATCTATTGACGGTCAGTGATATCATTCGGAGGTTCGCAGGTCCTTACCTGAATTGTGTGCACTTTCAGAGTGCATTGGAATGGCATGAATAGCATGAGCTGCTCATCCGTATCACTTTCGACCCAGTCCTTGCTAGCTGCAGTTGAAGCTTTGCCCTTCTGGAGGCCCGTTGGCTTGCCACTGTCAACCAAAGTCCTAACTGTGCCAAACTCGCTGTCTGCATTCAGAAGCTCCAAGCCCTTGACATCCACTTGATCCGTCACATCATTGTAGCCTCTTGGAAGGTCGCCCACGCGCCAGCTGCTGCCGCTTCCAGTTGGTCCTCCAAATCCAGACGAACTTGGGCCTCCTTCAGCTTCTGCCGCGAGCTTCTTGACAACATCTTGTAATTTTCGGGGATCGCCCTTGACTTTCTCGACGACCTGACCGGACTTAAAGATCATGAATGTGGGTATGCTATAGAGCTCGTTAGCAACGTCCCGAATGTGTCCAGAGCAGATATCTCCGATTGTAATATACTCACGCAGTTACGGCATATTTTGAAGCAATCTCCTTCTGAGTATCGACATTGACCTTGACGAATGTAATGTGGTTCGGGCGCGACAGCGATGCGGAGAGCTGCTCGTAGAGGGGAGCAATAGCCTTGCAAGGTCCACACCAGTCCGCGTAGACTTCTTGAGGTCAGAACAAGCTCTACAGTGTTGCTGCTCTTTGCAAGGACGGTGAAGGGGCATTTGTCAGAGGGGTGGCGGGGCAACTCACAATCTGTTACCACGATCTGCGAGGATTGGAGTAGATCACTGAATTGTTTTGGCGAAGCGATCTGGACTGTTTTCGACATTTTGAATGTTCGTGGTAGTCGGAGTGTAGTGTTTTGGTCTTGGTTGTGGATTTGACTGGAGGATGGAGGGGTCGAATCAACCAGAGGGACCTGACCCTGGCGCGAAATTCAGGCGGCAACAACAGGCGACGCGATCCCAATCAGGAATTGGAACCTTAAAATTTATTTCACTCTCGTAAACGACTATTTACCAAGAACATATGTCGAGCAAGACGCTGTCGCGGACTCTTTACTCACACAATATATGAGGTCTGCTTAGTGAACGTCGCTAGCAAGTACACGACTTTCATCGCGTGCAAGTTTCTTGATCCCATGTCCGCGTTTAGCCGTGTTGATTCTGGAAAGTCCCTGGATTGTCAAAGCACAGCTGAAGTCTCTGTTCCCTTTAAAGGGTCTCTCTTGCTGCAAAATGAAGTTAATTGTCCCATTATGTCATTACTTGATTTGTCTGGTTTATATTTGCGTCCGCTTGTATCTGTTTCTGCTATTGCATTTGCCTAAATCCCATCATGTCACATTGCCTGTTGGTTCAAATCACAATCATACATCCAGAAGAGGCTCGTCTATCGTGTTTGGTTCTGCAGTGATCTCCTACGTACAGGAGAATGCAGGTATCAAAGCCCATCATACATCTTCACAACACCTGTGCTTCCTCGATACTCCAATCTCAGCAGATGCCGTCAGGGTATCTCGTAACCATCAAAGAATCGAAGTGTCATCAATCGAATCAAAATGTGGAGCGCCAATACGACGCCATCGAATCTCGATGTTGAGGACGAGATGTTTACAAGAACTGTGAGGATATTAGTTCTGACCCGAATCCACATTGAAAGGTTCAACTTACGAGGGCAACACCTCCAGCAACGATCATGCCAAGAGCAGAGACTCCGTTAAGAGAAGCCGCGCCAGTGGCGTAGGTAATGGGGCTGCCGGTGGCAGTTGGAGCAGTGACCTTTTCTCCATATCAGTTACAGGAGCCTCCAGCTAGCTTGAGAAGGCTAGAGATCACTTACAACGCCGGTGGATGCAACTGGTGCAGCAGTGGACGACGCGACTCCAGCGTAGGTAGAGAGTGCCGAGGTTGAGGTACATCCACATTCAGTGACAGTGATGGTCCTACTGCGTGTCAGCAATAGACGATACTTTTGAGCTGAGCGTACTTACTCGGCAGCGAGAGCAACGGAGGCCATAGCCATAACAGCGGCGACGAAGTTGAACTGCATTTTGATTGTCGGGTGGTTACTGTTTTGTTGTTGGAAAAGGTAATTGGAAGTGTTGGAAAGAGTGATGTGACTGGTTGAAGTTGAAGGGTTGAAGATTAAATAGGTCAAACGAGTGTGGGTGATCGTGGATGAAGGGAGAAAGTTGGGTAAGGCATGAGGCAAGCTCCATATATGTACTCGCGTCAACTCGCCTACGACAACATCTGGCAATGTTCTCTAGTGAATCTTCCCCCCTGGGCAGTCTTTCATTCTGTTATCCACTGACGGAGATGAATAGTCTCCTTCATATGCATCCGCCCTGGATATTTGTCGTCCATCCTAGCCACAATCTCCTCCACTTACCCCATCCCTGACATCCAAAGGAAGTTACGCCACATATCTGCTATCAAGAACCTTGTACCGCCTTTCAATCGACGATCATCATCCAAACTTACATCAAGAACAATGAGATTCACTGCAAATATGTATTCGACTCCTCACAAGACTTTTGAAACTAGACCTAACGATCGGTCAGCGAACGAACACACTATCGAATTCGATAAAACATCAAATGTACCCAATAACTATCATTCTCTTCTGCTTCCCACGAGATGCAAGCTTATCTTTCGATTACATTACCTGTTTAAGCTTCCGCAACGGGGGTGTCGTTTATGAAACGGTTCCTGGTACCTGCGTCTAGACCCTGGTCATATAGAAGATTGCGGCGCAATCCTGAATGACTTCCCTGTTTCCCATCACTTCACTGGTGCATTGATTGGTGGCATTCCATGGGAATTGCTCGCGCGCACCTGCGTAAGCTGCGTTATCAAAATTGCTCCGAAGCGAACTTGAGGCGATCATTGATATTGGATCTGAATAAAGGAGGAGCCAACGCGACGACCAGGTCAAGCTCCTGGAAACATGTGAAGGATGCCAACTTCAAGAGATGAATCCAATCTTTGCATGCACTCTTGTCGGTGATGATATCAGCTCTGGAATTCAATGCCTGATTTTGCAAGTAATTCTGTTTTTTTGGATGGGGTTGGATGATTCGTTCAACAGGTGTGATAAAAGGGTCCAGAACGGACGATCTCGATTTCAATGATACACGCGTTCAACTCTATTTATATTCCGTCCCCACCCAGAAGCCACGATTACCGCTTGAAATCTTGAATGAATAGAGAATATATTGCGACTGACAGTGGGCACTTGACACTCCAGCCACAGAAGATGATGAAAAGTGGCTCAAAATTCGATAACAGTGGAGCTCTTCCGTGGCCTTTGAATCTCTGATGCGTTCAAGTATTTCTATCGGGACCATACTTTTATATAATGTGTAGTTCATTCTCATCGTGTAGTTCTGTCGTTGACAGAATTACTGCTCTTACGCACATGACTTAAGGTATCAAAGCAGAATATACAGTCTCAAGGAGCCGCCCCCGTAATTGGCTCTCAGAAAAGTTACACAGCAACGTTAAAAGAGACCAAGAGGCTGGGAAGGGGAGGGTATGGTAGGTGATTTCGCTCGACTCGAAGATATCAGAAAAAGCTGTGCATTGGAACAGGAGCAATGCTTGGCACATGATGGTTGAGCTGGATGTGATCGGAAAGTATGGTGTGTGTGCAATGTATGCAATGGTTTTTACAGAGGGGCTTGTGGCACACTTGGGTCTTTCGAGCTTCTCGAAAGGACGAACTTGACTAGGAAGAAGGAAAGTAAAGACTAAGTCGCTACATGAGACATTCTTAAGTACTGGACAGTTTTCGTCTGTTTGCTGGGGACGGAGGGTATGGTGATCATCTTCAACGTTTAATTTCGATAGAAGTCAATCAAAGCAGTTGCCATTGCCAAACACTGGACGTTGTCTGTACCTCCGTATTGTCTTGGGAGATAAACCGGAGGGTTACGAGTCTAAAGCGCCCGATGACGGGAAAGCTTTGAAACCATATCGATGCCGTGTTACGCAACATGTCATGGCCAGCAATTGGGCGATGAAGATCAGTCATCCATACCTCGGACAGACTCACATTGACTAGTTAGCGCATCACAGGATAGCTATGATATATCAAATGCATTTGATATCGATGAGGAGATGACCAATCGTTGAGGAAGATCCTTGACCTGGCCTTGCTTCCCAACTTGACCAAGGGAGGAATGGGAAGCTGTCTAAGGCGCCAAGTCGGAATGGGACAAGGCTCAAGTAGGTACACGCGGTGGCAAGCAATACCTCAAAAGTACTACTAGTACCTGACAGTCCGCTGAAGGTTGAGGTGATGTGCGGCTAATCACTGCAACCAAGTCCATTGAAAAGACGGGATCGCACCCAAGATTCTCCAATTCTTCTCCAATCTGCTGACGGCCAACTTAGGTCATGGAAACCTCACATCATCACGTGGGTGACGGGTCTCTCACAGCCAGTGCTTTTTGAAGCAGTTGTGTATAATGCGTTGAACTCCTTTCGGAGTTGTTGAAGAAGGAAAGAGAACGACAACCAGATCCGAGAAAGATATATGAATTTTCCAAGCTAGCGTCTGCTAGATAACCGACAACGCTAAGACCCAAGTTGTCGCTAGTGTCTCGAGAACCCCGCGACGAGAACCCCGCCACAAGGTTTGAATGCTTTTCGCCAGGCAATTTATTTTCGTGATCACCAAAATCTTGAGATCTTCGTAGGTTACCCACTGTCGGCGGTTCTTCACGTGGCACTGTACTGATCACGTCTTCCTAGATCATAGAAACAAAATGTCTGCCGGTCAAAAAACTGGTATGTGTAAAGCGAGAACGCCGGGAAATGATTCCTTGACTGACGACTTTGCAGCAATCATCTCTGTCTATGACAAGACGGGATTGTTGGACCTTGCTAAAGGCCTGATCAAGCACAATGTTCGTCTCCTGGCATCCGGAGGAACTGCTAAGATGATCAGAGAGTCAGGTTTCGCTGTCGAGTAAGTGAAGCCATCCCACCAAGACTCTTATGAGCCTTTCACTCATACCACTTTTAGAGATGTGTCTGCCATTACCCATGCCCCAGAAATGCTCGCAGGTCGAGTCAAGACCCTCCACCCTGCCGTTCACGCCGGGATCCTCGCACGCGACCTTGCCTCCGACGAAAAAGATTTGGCTGAGCAGAATATCAATAAGGTGGACTACGTCATCTGCAATCTCTACCCATTTAAGGACACAATTGCAAAGATCAATGTCACAATTCAAGAAGCCGTGGAGGAGATTGATGTTGGAGGCGTCACTCTGATCCGCGCAGCTGCTAAGAACCACGGCAGAGTCACAATCTTGAGTGATCCATCCGACTACCCTGAGTTCCTGCAAGAAATTGAGAAGGGAGAGGTCAGTGAGCGCAGTAGAAACCTCTATGCTCTCAAGGCTTTCGAGCATACCGCGGACTACGATGCGTCGATCTCGGATTTCTTCCGCAAGCAGTACGCCGGAGAGGGAGTTCAGCAAATAGCTCTTCGATACGGTGCCAACCCTCACCAGAAGCCAGCAGCAGCCTTTGTGAAGCTGGGGTCCCTTCCATACAAAGTCCTGTGCGGAGCTCCCGGATACATCAATCTTCTTGATGCTCTTAACGCTTGGCCATTGGTCAAAGAGTTGAAAGCTGCTCTTGGTCACCCTGCTGCCGCAAGCTTCAAGCACGTTTCACCCGCAGGAGCTGCTATCGGCGTTCCTCTTACTGCTGATGAGAGAAAGGTCTACATGGTTGACGACATTGAGGGCCTTGAGAACTCACCACTTGCCCAGGCTTATGCTCGTGCCCGCGGCGCTGATCGCATGAGCAGCTTCGGAGATATGATTGCCCTGAGTGATGTCGTCGACGTTCCCACCGCTAAGATCATATCGAGAGAGGTATCCGATGGTGTCATTGCTCCCGGTTATGAAGATGCCGCTCTCGAAATCTTGAAAAAGAAGAAGGGTGGTAAGTACTTGGTTCTCCAAATGGATCCTGAGTACAACCCTTCTCCTCAAGAGTCAAGAACCGTTTATGGCGTCACTTTAACCCAACACCGAAATGACATCCAGGTGTCTCCCAAGTCATTCACTTCCATCATTACACCAAAGGAGTCGGCGCCTCTGCCAGATTCTGCTCTTCGAGACTTGACTGTTGCTACGATCGCACTCAAGTACACCCAAAGCAACTCAGTCTGCTATGCGCTCAATGGCCAGATCATTGGTCTTGGAGCTGGACAGCAGTCGCGCATTCACTGCACTCGCTTGGCGGGTGACAAGGCTGATAACTGGTGGTTAAGGTTCAACCCACGAGTTCTCAATATTAAGTGGAAGAAGGGTACTAAGCGAGCAGACAAGAGTAACGCTATCGACTTGCTTGTCAGCGGCGAACTTCCTAAGGAAGGTGCCGAGAGAGAAGGTTATGAGGCCTTCTTTGACGAGGTCCCAGCTTCTTTCACTGAGCAAGAGCGCTCGGAGTGGCTCGGAAAGCTCAGTGAGGTTGCCGTTTCCAGCGACGCATTCGTATGTTTTCCGAGCACTATGGTCGAATCGTGCTAACATTAGTAGTTCCCCTTTATCGACAACGTCTACAGAGCAGGTCGATCAGGAGCGAAGTATATTGCTGCTCCAACTGGTAGCCAGAACGACTCGGCAGTCTTTGGCACTGCTGAGAAGTTGAACATCATCTTTGTTGAGCAGAGCATCCGCTTGTTCCACCATTAGAGAATACCATGAGTAGACGCCGTGTGAGAGCAAAACGGGGAGACCAGAAAAAGATACCCCAAATAGATGTCCGTAAGTCAGGATAGGAAAGAAAAGAATTTCGAAAACTTTTCATATAGAGATGCCACCTTTCACAGTTGGCCCCCATTTGTTTCCCCGTAAACTTCAGCAAGTGCTATCTCCTTGATCACTTTGTTTGTATCCTCGTTTCGAAGTACGCCACCACCGTAGGCCCATAGCAAGTTCTGAGTGCGAGTAGATTCGACATTCTCGTGCCTGACCATAGCCCATAGCGGCAGACTTTCACAGCTCCAGCATAGTTGAATAAGATTTGTTCTAACCATTTCCGTCCTCAGCTGGTGTGTTGGATATCCTCTGCATCTTTGATGGGCGAAGCGCTGTGTCCAGGAGACGTTCATCCCATTTCACACATGGTTGGAGGCAACTTTACCAGCAGGGGAGATCATGACTGATTCGTAACTCTCCGGCTGCCCAGCGGGAACAACTGAACAGTCGTTGCCCTCGTCAGTGAAAATGGTCCGAGTATTGTCAAGTGACTGCATGGAAGCGCTTGTATCTAACACCTGTCATGGCATCAATTTTGCTATATTCTTTTTGTTCGACTCTTAGTAACGGTCACTGATAGAAGGCATCGAATTGGGGACGGTTGAATGAAATGACGGCGGTAGCGAAGGCTGGTCGACGCTTTATTTTCATGGATCAGATCATGCCAAATTAGGTACTCGAATGGGATCTGACAAAGAGACTGGAATATCCTGACCGCGGGACAAGAACCTATTCTTGATATGGGCAATTTCTGGATCGCTAAGGTGCCGTTGCTATTCTAGGAAGATCATCAAAAACAATCAATATGGGCGAGGTTTCCCACGTCCTCGACTCCTTAGATCTATTTATCGACTCGCTTAGCAGGGTATTCATTATTCGAGAGAAGATACCGATATCTAACAAGACTTCATAGTTGTCATTTAACCCCAGAGACGTCAGCATTGGTTTATTCTGATACCGTCACATATTGAAGGCAGAATAGAGCGTTCTGTTTAAGGAATCAAGTTGACATTGCACCCGACATGGCGGTAATTGGGCGACAACTTATTCCCAAGCCGCTTGGATTTTCTACCCCAGATACCGTTACTAAACGACGAAGTACGCATCTAATATGAGATCTCTTCGCAGGGATGGGTCTGGAATCTGGCACGGCTCTTTGGTTCCTTTTCGAGCCGCTGGGATTGGTATTCAGTACCTCAAAAACTTGCTTCCTGCAATGCGCAAAAGGAAGCACATGTCTACAAAGAGTGGCATCAGCAGATTTCTGGACTTTGTCAAAGCTCAGTCATCGATTCGAGGAAGCTCTTTCCTGAGTGTTACGGCCTCCCGTTGGCTGGGCCGGGGATCTGATATGGAGAACGTGCGGTACCAACGGCTATGTTCGCCATCGCAGGCACGCATACATTGGTCCAAGCACCCAAGCCGGAAATAGTCCACCAGTCTGGGGAGTTCTTCCAAAAGTTTTCTTTCATTCTTCCAATCGAAACAATGTTTTCTTTAAATAGAGTGCTGCGGCCGGCCAACGCTCTGATAGGACTCGCTTCTCCGGGTTTTGGCTTGACAGCTCAGCACTCACCCACCACCCCGGAAGAAAATCTCTAGCATCAGCGCTAAGTCATGCATCCAACTTATTCAAGGCAAATCCTTTGGCTGCAGCGTCTGAGTAAGAACTGGTGCCATTCCGGGTAACAATCATCCAGATTATCACTTGCCACCGCAAAGTGAGGTGGAATGAATTGCAAATCAAAGCGCAGGCCCGATATGCAGCCCGGATCACTGCCCTTGAAATTCTTTCCGTCAGGGCTGCGACCACGCTGTTGGAGATTTCCCATTGTACTCGTTTCGGGCAGTTGGACTTGTCCTCGCCTGCCCAGACCACGAGAAGCCGTGAATGGCCTCGTTTGTTTCTTTACCGCTGAGCCCCCTACAAGTCGATACGCACGGCCGGGGTGGCTGGATCTACGATGCAAATCATTCGTCGGCTGCTCACAAGCGAGCATGTTCTGAGTGAGCCATTTCGCGAACCAGGCCCTATCACAGCGGGTAAACAGGGGACACCAATCTACGGGCAGCTAAGCACAAGGTCCCGCCGCAGATGATTCCACTTTTCCCCTCCACTAACCAGCCCTGCTCAACCCTATTCAACCTTCTCTCTCCTCGTGCCGCCCAACCAGCGTGCCAGGTTCCCCTCCAACGCCCTCAATACCACACCAGGGTCGTCATCAGCCGGCCAATGGGACTCGCAGGATGCTCTGCACAGTGCAGTGCAGTGCAGTGCAGAATGCAGGCGCGAAGCTGACCGGCTCTATTGGAACATGGCCATCTCCTCCCCCGCCGACGACCATCCAGACGACTCGAGGGCGCCGAAAAAGCGCAATGGGCTTGTTCTCCTCCCATTGTCCGCTCTCGAGTCTGAGTCTAGGTCTGACATCCTCAAAGAACTCGAGAATTGAGGTCTTTATGTGCTCTTTTGCTGAGTTGTAGCTACTTCTTTGCGCAGCAGATCCAGCTGATATATATCTTCCTTTGTTGTAGCAGTGCTAGAGGATTCGCCCCTCAGCCTCGTTGAGATTCCCAGTTGAAAAGCCGCCCTCCTCAAAACTCAGAGACCTCCTCGGCCCCAAACCAAACCGGATCAGCACCGTACATGCAAGCAGCAGAATACGACTAGGCGTCTATTTTCGACTCAATTCCCCGTGTGCTGCCAACGACGTCCCTGGTACCCTATCAGGGCCAAGAGCCACGACGCTCGACATCTGATTCTGCCAATACTGCTCTCCCTCCCTGGTCTGTATCCCGCCAGCTGCCATATCTGCTCCCATTTCCCCTCCCGCCCACTTACTGATGGTGCGTAGTAGCCTCAAAGTCTGTCTCAAATTAGAACTCGCTGGCGCGCGCGCCTCGAACAAAACCCTTTACCTGCCCACGAGTTGAAGACCCCGTCTTGTCTTCTCTCGATAGCTGGTCTCTATCTGTAATCTTTGTCTTTCAAAGCATCATCTGTATCCTGTCACATCACAGCATATCGTCGCTCTGGTACTCGACCTCCCCTTCTTGTACGGACTTGCAACAGTTCTTTTCTTTCTTCCATAGATTTCATCCTATCCAAATATGTCCAGTCAGTCCTCCCTGCCTCAAAGTTGGCCATACAAGCAACTTACACCCGACCCAGTACCAAACGAAAAGAAACGACCCGAACCATTAACACGAGAACGAACATCATCGAGCTCCTCAGACGCCTCCCTTAAGGTTCCCCGAACGCCGCGGTTTGCTGAAGCAACGACGGTATACTCTCCCATAGAGGCCAGTGAAGACAGCCGGTCTCCTTTCGCAGATCCCCCGACCACCAAAACACAATCCTACATGGCTCAATCACAGCCATCAGATATTGGCTTCGGCTACATCTCGCAAAATGACCCATCGCGACAGACCGTTGAGGTCCCTCTCACGCCTGGTTCTCCTTTGAAGAGTGCCATGAAGGTGCCGGGCACTCCAGGAAGAAGGATCGACAATCCCTTGAGCCCAACATTCAGGGAAGAGCAGATGTTGGAGAAGCAAGAGGAAGCCACAGAAAAGGAGCAAGCGAAGGATTTGGTACGTTTGGAGTCTACCCGACACCATGTGTTGTTCGTGCCTCACTAACAACTTCATAGAAAATCAAAATCCGAGTACGGATGGCCAAATTTGTGCTCCGAGGGGTCAACTTCAGCTGCAGTCTTATCGTTCTTGCTATGATTGCAACGACTTTCCAGATATTCAACGCTACCAGGCATTTGGCACCACGAAACAATCTTCCACCCTGGGCTAAGAATACCCAAACATGGCCTCAGCTGGTTCTCCTCATCGTTGCATGCATTTCGATGGCACTTTGCTTGGTTGTTTTCTGGAATTATTTCCGGGGCGGGCACAAGCGAGCAGAAAAGGTAGCTGTCTACTACACTCTATTCGCCGTGGCATTCTTCATCTTTAGCGTTATCATGTGGGGTATAGCGGCCGGAGTTCTTCAAGGCTCGAAATCCAATAGCAACAATAAGGATATCTGGGGATGGTCGTGTGTCGACAACAAGAGAAAGCAGCTTTTCCAAGAAGAGGTTGATACGAGCTTATTTGCAGATTGAACGTAAGTTTCTACTATCATTCCGTCCAAGACTTCCACTAACAATCACGTCAGAACTGGGCTCTTGTCTGCTGTATCATTGAGATTGTGCTCGAGAGCATCACCATCATTCTCTACGCAGTCGTCTTCTACAGATACTACTCTAAACAACGCCTGCGCAAGTCCATGGATGTCCGTGACCGCGCCCGCTCCGATCTCTACCTCGCCCAACTCCGCTCGCAATCCGCACCCAACACTCCAGGCTTCGGCCCAATGTCTCCATCTTTCTCCCAGCACATGAAGTCACCTCGCTTCCCACCCTCCTCCTATAACAACTCCAGCGCCGCCGAAGAAGGCTTCGCCGGCCCAGGAACCCGCTTCGTAGAAGCCAAATCAGAGCACACTATCGCCGCGAAGCCCTTCGCTCTTCAACCCCCACCAATCAAGATCCACAACGCCACTCCAAAGACGCCTCAAAATGGCTTCGAAGCACCAGCACCAAAGCCAAAGGAGAGAGTTATCGAGCACGTAGCCGCAGCACCAGGCGAGCAACAATACGCAGCTGTACCGATTCCAGGCGCCTATGCGAGCCCGTTAAATAGCCCCGGGCTCGCGCAACCACAACACCAAAGATTCGGAAGTGTCGGAGAGGCGATCACAAGCGACAGGAGGATCGAAAGCCCGCCTGGATCTCCAAGAGGGTGGAATTAGAGGGAGATTATCTGTTGAGTGGGTGAGGACAAATGTATTCATTTCTTGAGAGCCTGGAGGGACAAACTTTTTTTGTATCTGGGAGTTTCAAACAAACCCCTTTTTGTGTGTATGGAGTTCTGGGGGTATATCAATCTTTTTCGGAATGGAAGTTTGGGGGAAGTGGAAATGAAAGAAATGTATGTCACACTCGCTGGACGTCTACTAGCTGTTAATATGGTTCAAATATATGGATTGATATCTATGAATTATCAGTTCTATTTCTCTCTCTTTCTGTCCTAGACTGTGATTTTAATGCTCTAGATTCATAAGAAGTCTCCATTCTATTTGTGCTTCTAACACTAACTCTTGCAAATCTTGACCAAAGACCGAGCCACACCTATGGCCTCACAGTGTCATACCCTACATCCTTCAAGCCTTCAAGTAGCCTTAGCCGCTCATGTCAGACGCATGAAACGCCACCACATGGCAGCCGATCACGACGATCTAGGACCCTCCTCTTCTTCCCATAATTTCAAATATCCGAGGCGGAAAAGTGTAAGACGCCATGTGAAGAACCCACTGCCAACGCGGATCGTTCGGTGGTAGGCTTGCCATACAAAGGCTGGTGACGTGAAGACCTGCAAAAGAAAGAATTCATAAGCAGACTTGTGACACTTGGAGGCGGTACTCAGGTCCTTCGGGGGTCGTTCGAGAGGCCGGGCCTGAGACTCTTGTTTGTTTGAGGCTCTGTGATGTGATGGGGGAAGTTTGTCAATTCATCAACGTAAGTTGGCCAATCTCGACGTATGTGATACTATACTGATTCTTGACAGATACACAGATAGACTTGTTCGAGAAGTCTCCTAAGTGATGGCTCAGAAGGAGGCTGAGTGGACATCTATGTGAAACATGACTCACTCGCGCCTGCCAACGATATCTTCCCTGTAAGACTTCGTTTGCAAGTTCATAGAATATAACCAAATTGGTCCCTCTGTTAGACTGCCTTGAAAGAAGATCCGAATGGATGCGGTGGGTTAGTGAAACGGGATCTGTGTTTATGAGAGCCGCGAACCGAGGAGCCAGGTTCGAAGTAAATACACCAGACCAACTGCCCAGAACTGACTACAAATCCAGGATATGTCCGGTACTGGCCCCAATTTGTGATAGAGCATGAACATAAGAACGTTGAGAAACAGAAAACCTGGGACATCTCAACACAACAAGCTCACAGGATGCTGCCCACTCAAATTGCCGCTGCGCCGATACCAACCAATATCGAACAGTCAAGAGAGGCATTGATCAAATCGTTGTATTGCTCTGTTCAATAGAGCCATATCAGCAGCACTTCCATACTGTACACCGCATGCATCCCGAGATCAAGTTCATGCATCTCCCTTCCACCGATAGCAAACTCATGTCAGTGCTGGTATCAGCAGCAATGACCATCCCCACCTATCAAGGGCCCCTTCCAAAGTTCCCTCAATAATTCTCCCTCAGTCCCCAACCGCATCTTCTACTTTCCCACAACATCCTTCGCCTTCTCCGCCAACTTCCCCGCCTCAGCCTCTACCTTTCCAACAACAGCCTTAACCCCGCTCGCCGCCTTCTGCTTCGCTGCCTCCTCCTTGCCTCCCCACTTGTGATACTGCATCCACCGGTAGCCCTGCGTGAGTTGCGCGCCCTCGTTGACGAAGTGGCAGAGGAAGAGGAGGTAGTTCTTGGGCTGGACGGCGAGTGCGTAGCGCATGAAGGTAGCGGAGTAGATGGTGAGGGCGCCGGTCATTTGGCCGGAGATCCTAGGGAAAGTCGCGTTAGCATATACTCAGCTATTGGGAACTTCTGATCTGTAGAGTGATTGGAGCTGTGGCTGTAATGTTGTAGACTTGCTTACAATTCAGGACTCTTTTGCGTATCCATCACAGCGGCAATGGGAATACCGAAATTCGATGCCGGACCCCAGAAATCTAATCCCAATCGTAATTAGCAAAGTTCAATTCAATCCATATTCGTGCTGTTCGAAAGGCGAGTCCCTCTGCGCCGGTCTGCTCAACTCAACGCCGAATGGCAAGCTCGGAATGACTGTTCGCCAACTTTTTGACAGGAATTGAGAATAATAACGTACGTGTGGAACAGAGGTAGTTGGTGGTGGGGTTTGAGCGAATCTTCGCGTTCACTGCTTTGATGAAGGCCGCCATTGTGAGAGGAGTTGTGGTGGAGTGGAGAGTGACGGTGGTGGAAGTGAGGTTCTTGATATTTCGGAGGGAGCTTCGGCGGATAAACTTGCGCTGAGTCCCAACATATCAAAGCCGGTCACGTGTGAAAGAAGTACCCCTCCAAAAGCAAGCCTCCGAGTCTCTGTGGTGTTGGAAGTTGTGTGTTTCAGTCATTCAGATTGCAAGTTAAAAGGTAGGATTAGACATCAAAGTTCACTGGATTCGTGGTGGCTGTCTATGCTACAAATCTGCAGTTTTGGTATGTAAAGCCAAACTCCCCATCAACGCCGTTGTTGTGCAGAATTTTTCTCCGCCTGTGCCCAATTTCCTCATAAACGGTGCCTCCTTTCATAAATAACCTCCCACTATCTTCTTGGGGGAGGAGCAAAGCCTCCTGGAGGGAATCCTGGAGGTGGTCCTTGTCCGAATCCGCCTGGTCCACCTGGTGGCGGGAAACCGCCTGGAAATCCTGGGGGTGGTGCTAAAGTAAGTTAGGTTTTGTAACTTGCGAGTACAGGTTGAGTGTCACTTACCTCCTCTGCCAAATGGAGGTGCGCCAGGGAAGCCACCTGGGAAGCCTGAGGGTGGGCCACCAACACCAGCAGCTGGGCCCTGATAACTGTCAGCAAACATCCAACATACCATAACAAGGTTTTACACGTACGGCTAAACCAACAGGTGCGCCTCTTCCAGCAGGTCTCGCAATTCCAGCACCAGCAACCAATGTAGTTGAGATTCCTCCTGGCGCACTAGCTCCCAATCTTGCGGATGGGTCTGCTGGGGGAGGAGATTCGACTGAGAGTGAGATGATATGTGCGCCTCGTACGATCGTAAGACCCAAAGTACGCTTCTCTTCGTTCTCGACCATTGTTGCTGAGCTGCCGCTGGCGCCTGGAGCAGCAGACTTGTTCGCCTTGCGCTTGACACGTCTAAATTCTTCGGTGTCCGCGAGAACCAAGTTCATGTGCTATCCCAAAAGTAAGCAATGTCCACGTAGACTTAAGAAATGAGGATCGCACCTTGTCGAAGGCCAACATTTGTCCAACCATTTGTCGTCCATCATTCATGGTCACCCTCATCCGGTAATTGATCTATCCTCATATCAGCGCGAGCTCCACCAATTTCGAGATCGCAAGAGCTCCAAGAGCTTGCGCAAAGGGTATAACGTACAAGGCCGGCCTAGAGAGGGAGTATAAGTCAGCCTATAATGTCAACATAGAGCTTGAAGAGCTGGAGGAGGTCAAACTCACCATCTTTCCTTGCTTGTTCGCCATGATGACTTTGAGATGCGCGACAAGCGGCTTCTCTGGGGGTTTCAAAGAATGTGATTTTGAAGTTCTGCGACTTCAGTCTTTCTCTTTGGCCTTTGCAAGCTGATGGAGTCGAGACCTGGAGTTCTTAATTGCATTCTGGGGCAGCTCTGGAGAGCCTCCAAAATTGTTGCGCTAGTGCAAATAAGGTTTAGCACAATTTAAGCTAAGCGATGCGGCCGACCACACAGGTTGATTTTGGGAATCCGCGAACTTTTACAATTCAATTCCACGACGACAAACCACCTTCACGACAAACCCTCAGCATCAATCACAATGGCTGAATCCGGAGAGAAGAGCGGCAACCCCATGAAGGAGCTTCGCATCCAGAAGCTCGTTCTCAACATCTCAGTTGGAGAGTCTGGTGATGTACGTCTTTTTTTGTCTTGAAGTCCCCCACTCAATTGAGAACATTCGATTGCTGCGATCCTCGACTGCCAGAACCCTGCGAAGAGCATATGCTAACATATCAACAGCGTTTGACGAGAGCCGCCAAAGTGTTGGAGCAACTGAGCGGTCAAACCCCAGTCTACAGTACGAGCATCTTTCCCACGACCTCCGCGAACAAATTCTAACCCATCCCTCTCAGGCAAGGCCCGCTACACCGTCCGAACCTTCGGTATCCGTCGTAACGAGAAGATTGCCGTTCACGTCACTGTCCGCGGACCCAAGGCTGAGGAGATCTTGGAGCGTGGATTGAAGGTCAAGGAATATGAGCTCCGCAAGCGCAACTTCTCTGAGACTGGTAACTTCGGTTTCGGTATCAGCGAGCACATCGATCTTGGTATCAAGTACGACCCTGCGATCGGTATCTACGGAATGGACTTCTACTGCTGCATGTGAGTACCGGAACAACTGGTAAGACACTGGGCAAGCATTGACGAGATTATAGGACCCGTCCTGGTGAGCGTGTTGCCAAGCGTCGCCGCTGCAAGTCCCGCATTGGATCTGCTCACAAGATCAAGCGTGACGAGACCGTCAAGTGGTTCAAGAACAGATTCGAGGGAATCGTCAGATAAATGGGCTGAGCGCAAAAATGGGTAGATATTGCATGATTGGGTTGGGATGAGGCGTGCTGGTTTGATTTCGGACATTTGCATGTACTTTGAATGACAGCCACAAACAAAGCAGCTCATCAACACCAGCTCTCCAATGGAGATGCTACGGCCAAAAGCCCGACCGGCTCCCATACCGGCTTGTAGCAGTCTACATGTTCCTCGTTTTTTTTTTCTTTTTCTTTTTCTGTCGTGAAATTTATGATTGAGCTGAGGGCATTCTGGAGAGGGCATTCTGGCGTTATCTTCCCATCCGAAATGGAAGCACGTCACAATGTTGGCTTGCACAACGGCAAGCGGTGATGATTGGCATTTGGCTGTTCATAGTTATAAAGGAAAATCACATTCGTCACCAAAATATACAGGTCTATGAATTTGCCTTTCTATCGTACGAGGAGAGATAATGCAGAAGATGAAGATCCATCCCAATGCAACCTTTATTATGCGAACACCTTCTATAACTGCTTGACCATCTATAACATTCCCAGCATCCAGTCCTCTCAATCACTCTTTCACTTCGTCGAATCCGTCCCATTCATGACATTGTTGAACATCTTGCCGATAATCGAAGGCTACCAAGATATGTCATCAGCAACCACTCGTCTGCTCGCCATCGTGAAGTTGGAACATACCTCCTGTCTCTGGTCACTAATTCGCTCCTTGAACTTATCACTTCCCACTCCTTGATGCTCACTCGCACCGCTCTTCTGATCCTGACTGCCCAGCTGACTTGCAACTCCTGGCGTGTGGTTATTCGATGCTCCGGCTCGGCTGTACGCTGCTTCGATGTTTCTGACGCCTGGTGTCTTGCCAGAAACGAGGTTTGAGAGGAAGGACTTTTCGCCTGTTTGGTCGGCGGAATTGGCTGAGTTAGACATCGGTGTAGCGGTGTTGGTTGGTATTTTTTATGAATAGAGGCTTGCGTTGATCCAAAAGAGTATCGTAGTATTATATTGTAAGACAAACGTAAACACAATCGAAAACTTCTAAGGACCGTTATCACACTACCATTAATCTCCTCACCTTCTTTACATAATATTTTTCCATTCGTTCTCACTGGCTATTCACTTTACTCATTTAGCTGAGGCGGCGGATATCGAAGCGTCATTTCAGAGTTCAGGGTCAGTCTGATCTAGAGAACCGCACTAGGACCTCGAAAAATGCACTATGATGGCTAGTGCAATCCGGCTCCAGATCTCAAGGCATTTAGCATCTTAGATTGACAGGGCCTCTGCGTCCCCTGGACTATGATGCGCATACATCATGTTTTCACATGGGACGTTTCAATTACTTGCTGATTTAGGTGATAGATTTGAAGCAATTCTGTTTATATCTTCATGATAACTATGCAATTTCATAGATTTCCAAAATACGAATACAGAAAAGATATCCCTGTCCCACAGCGCCATCCACCCCGTCCAGCACGCTCGTTTGCTGGACTTGTAGATTGAATCATAATAGAATCATGCCATATCTTCCTCAACCTCCCCATCATACTATTCTAACAAAATTCGATAGTTCTACTTTGGTGGTGACCCGGAAGTAAAGCTACAACAGGTCATGTCAGCATCGTCTGCCTCTTTTCAGCTGTTCGCAATATCAACGTACTTATTCCACATCTTCCCAATGATACCAGTAGCAGGTTTCATGTCGTTGAAACTCTCCCTTCTTGCTTGAGCAGTTGCATCCTGACTGTTTCGCTTCTGATTTATGAGGCCCGAGAAAAGTGTTCCGCTAGTGTTCGAATTCTGATAAGAGAAAGATGTCAGCTTGAAGATCTTTGATCGTCACAGTCGACAGACGACATGTACATGGCGGACTGAGCTCCACCTACTCTTCGTGCAGTATCGGCACCTCCAACATTGTTTGCTGGTGTGGACTCTATTCCAGTGCCTCCGGTGACAGCAGTGGTTTTTCCTGATGATGCCATATTGAAAGGATTGTTTTGAGATGAAAGTATCTTACGTTACGCAGGCGTTGAGCGTAGATGTTGGATTGATATGAAAGGAGCAAAGGGTATAAAAGATACTGAACGTTGGAGAACGAAGTGAGGGGAGGTCACTCATATATCACCTGCCTTCTCCCGGCCTGCATATGCCTTCGTGCCTCACAACAAGCATAGATCCAGTCCAATCCAATCCGAATGCATGAAAAGTATTAATAATGACGTTCATCAACCAGCTCAGGCCATCAGCTCACATCCACCATACGCAGCCTCGTACATAAAGGCAGCAATTACCCCTCACAAATGGTATGATCCCTCGTCTTCAGCCAACCAGAGCATTCCAATCCAAGACCCAGGTAAACCCAAACCGGCCAAAGCAGACCAAAAACCTACCCCTCCACACCTCTCCCAGACCCCTAGAAGAACAAGACTCCCGATCCAGATCGTCCACTGCAATCGAGCTCCAATGCCCAATCACACGCACAGGGTTCGAAGGGTACTCTATGTCTCCCTGCTCGTACGTGGCAAGGGTCTGTGAAACTTCAAAGAGCTCTGCTTTGGCGAGCAAGTCATGACGAGTGGTCGAGGAGCTTCCCGTGTTAGTGTTAGCGATCGCGGGATTTCTCCTTCTGATGTGTTGATCTTGCTGACTTTGGGAAATCGTACACGTGAGGCTTAGAAATTTGATACCTGCGTTCGATCGGAGGAGATTGGACTTATTGTCCGGCATGTCAGATTGCTTGTGAAATGTCCTCAATGTCGTGAGGACATAAGTACTCCCGCAATGCAGCCAGACCCACACACACCTATTCACCCAATCACAAACCGTGAATCCCGCCCTCACACTACTCTCGCTTCACATCGATCTTTCCCCTCCCCCAGACTCACTGGTTTCCTCCTCGAACCCGCAATTTACATCCAAAACATTCCTCCTTCGATCCAAATCTCCACCACCCCGTCATCTCCCTTGAGCCAAAATTTCAAGACCATACCTCGTCATCTTCATCTCGAAATCTTCGAGAAGAGAGCTTTTCAGAGGCGGGGGTGACGCATCCGAGAGGCCACTCACTTCTGCGACGTGCAACAAAGGGCCGCCCTCCTGCGCATTGGCAGGGTGTGATTGGTGGTTGGGAGAGAAGGCGGTTGAGAAGCCCGAAAAGGGCGACAAAGAGGGCGGCCTGCGACTTGCAACAAAAACCTTTCGCATGTTCTGAGAAGGGGTCGTGACTCGAGCTGTGAGATCCAATAGAGTCCAATGCACTGGTTCCTCGGCGTACTTACGTCGTACAGCATGCGGATGCTTTCAAGGCTACCTTTGATGCTGGAAAAGACAGGTGCAAACTCGGGACACAGCATATAGAGAAAAGTACTGAAGACGTTTACCACAGTCTGAATGAGTGCGAGTAATCATAACTAGGTCAAGTGATAACGTCTTACAACCTTCCAATAAACAAGCAATTCCCTAAAACTGCTGCTTGTGTCGTCTATTCATCATCATTCACTTCGGTCCCTACAACCATTTTCCACGCTCCAAAAGACTCTCAAATACTCCTACTTGTCACCTGGCTTGACAATCTTACAGATAAGATCTGAACCCCCAACCGAATCACCCTCCTTGATCTGGATGGAACCGACCTTGCCAGCGTGAGGTGCGGAGATAACCATTTCCTATTCTTATATCAGAATTCTGCCTGTATAGAAGCCAGGACAGACTTACCATCTTCATAGCACTCAGGA
This sequence comes from Cadophora sp. MPI-SDFR-AT-0126, assembly GCA_020747065.1. Classification (NCBI taxonomy): domain Eukaryota; kingdom Fungi; phylum Ascomycota; class Leotiomycetes; order Helotiales; family Ploettnerulaceae; genus Cadophora; species Cadophora sp. MPI-SDFR-AT-0126. The sequence continues at coordinate 1,760,265 of JAGMVK010000003.1, read as the reverse complement.
CCGCAATTGGGTCACCCTTCTTGACCTCACCGCCATCCTTGACACGAATCTCAACAACGACACCAGACATTGGTGCTCCAACTTGGCTGCTGTCTCCGGGATCTGCCTTGGGTCTGCTGGTATTCTCAACAGCAGCATTGTTGTCATCAACCGTGACTTGACGGACCTCGCCTGGCAATTGTTAGCAGACATTTTATTTCCTGGGCTGGTATTCTTACCATTCATCTCGTAAAAAACTTCTCGTTGGCCAGTTGTATCCGACAAGGGACCAACGGCAAGAAGCTTCAAGATAAGGACCTTGCCCTTCTCAAGCTCAACATGGAACTCCTCTCCAATCTCTGGTTTTGACAAGAAGTATCTGGTAGGGAGGACGCTCAGGTCACCATACTTCTGAATGAAAGTGCGGTAGTCTTCGAACACCTTGGGGTACATGGCGTAACTGGCGACATCACATTCAGTAACGCTACCGTACTTGTTGTAGATATCCTTCTTGATCTTTGCAAGATCAAGAGGCTCCAGAGTCAGACCAGGTCGCTTGTCAAGCTTGCGTCTACCACGAAGAGCATTTGATCTGAGGGGTTCCGGGAAGCCTCCGTATGGTTGGCCCATGAGACCCTCAAAGAACTCAAGAACAGATCCTGGGAAATCAAGCTCGCCAGCCTTCTTCTGGACGTCATCGTAGTTCAGCTTGTTCGAGACCATGAATTGAGCCAAATCACCAACAACCTTCGACGTTGGAGTGACCTTGACGATATCGCCCAGTAAGTCATTTGCTTGTTCGTAAGCCTTCTTAGTCTCAGCCCATTGAGCACCAAGGCCAAGTTGAGAGGCTTGGAACATCATGTTTGTCAATTGACCACCGGGGATCTCGTGTTCATACACCTCTGGGTCGGGTCCGGCTTGGGGAAATGTTAGCAGTGCTTGTTGAATCTAGAGAGTATGTGAGGAGTTCTACGTACTGAGACCAGCCTCGAATGGAGAGTACAGGAGACGGAGTTGAGCCCAGTAGGTGTCAATTGCTCGGACGTGGTGAACATTCAAACCTGGGTCGAGATCCGAACCTTCCAATGAGGCGAGGACAGCACCAACACTTGGTTGAGATGTCATTCCAGACATGCTGTCAGTTGCTGTATCAACGGCGTCGGCACCAGCCTGTGCACATGCAACCATCGAAGCGACACCGGTACCGGCTGAGTCGTGCGTATGGACGTGGATGGGGAGATCGGGATACTTCTTACGGATGGCTCCGACCAACAAAGTTGCAGCCCTTGGCTTAAGGACACCAGCCATGTCCTTGATCCCAAGAACGTGAATCTTTAATGCAACAAGCTCTTCGACCAACTTCAAGTAATACTCAAGGTTGTACTTCTTGTGGGGATTCAACACTGTCATGAAGTTAGTATAATTCGGTAAGCGAATGTCCCAGGGACTTCTCGGGACATCGAAAAGTCGACCTCGACATTGGGAGCAATCAGGGCAGGATCAGGGCAGGGTTAGCTCACTATCTCCACTATAGCACACTGTTCCCTCTACAACACCGCCAGCCTTGTGAACAGCCTTGATACCAACCTCAAGTTGGGCAATATCGTTCAAGGCGTCAAAAACTCTGAAAATGTCCACACCGCTAAAAGAAGATCAGCATCGATAGCAGCTGAATAGAAAGACACAGTTGGATTCAAATGACACTTACTGCTTCTTTGCTTGCTCACAGAAATGATAAATTGCGTTGTCTGGCAATGAAGAGTAGGCAACACCATTTGCGCCACGTAGCAACATCTGGAAGGGAATGTTGGGAATCAACTTTCGCATCTTTCGGAGTCTGTCCCATGGGTCCTCATAAAGGAAACGCATGGCAACATCGAAAGTGGCACCACCCCAGCACTCAAGACTGTAGAGGTTGCTGTAAGCGTGACTCGTCTCCTTAGCAATGTTCAACAGATCAACCGTTCTCACACGGGTAGCAAGAAGCGACTGATGAGCATCACGCCAAGTTGTGTCCATGAGAAGGCATCCCTTGTTTTTCCGGACAGCTTTCGCGAAAGCCTCTGGGCCCTCGTCGACGATAATGTTTCTCCATCCCTTCTGGCATGGTACACTAGTATCAATCTTCTTCCCAGCATCATCGAAGAGCTCAGGCATGATGATATCGCCTTTGAACTTGGGCTCTCCAATCTGGCCCTTTATGGACGATCCGTTTACGGCAACGTCGCCGAGATACGCGAGCTAAGCCAAGAATTAGTATATGAATCTAAGAGCAAGGACCAAAGATCGGCTTCTAAATCAGGATCAGGTAATGCTTACAAGCTTCTGTGCACGATTTTGACTGCCAACGAGGTCGAAAAGCTCAGGCGTATCATCAATGAAAGTGGTCCAGCAATTTCCCTCGATGAATGTAGGATGGGTGAGAAGCGATGCCAAGAATGGAATGTTGGTCTTGACACCACGGATGCGGAATTCGACCAACGCACGAAGCATCTTACGGCGGGCGATTTCATACGTAGAACCATGGCAAGTACATTTGACAAGCTGTAAACAGTTAGTTCTGTCATTCCCAAAGAGAAATTATGTCAATCACCATTGAGTCGTAATGTGCTGCGCGAGCGTGTGTTAGCAAAAACGTCCGAGACATGAATTGACGAATGAAACAAGATGAGAATGTTGAGTCCAAGAAAGGGCCAACAAATGTGGTACAAGTGAGGTTCGAGATGATTGACACTCGTTCAAGCCATCAGGCTATTAAGGGTGTCGCCTCCTTCATGGAAGTGCATGCAAATGTCCTGTAGCATTCTGAGGACATTGGGTAATGTCCTGTAAATACTCCAGGACATTGCGTTTCATGCTTCAGTAGATAAAGATGTCGAAAATGTTTGACTTACGAGTAATGATTGCGCCTGCGAATCCATTTCCACCGTCCAATCTGACACCGTTACCACCAGCTGATCTATAGACTTCAATCTTTCCAGTATCAGGCGAAAATCCCTTCGCAGGATCCTCAGTAGTGATGCGGCATTGGATAGCGAAGCCTCGAGTGGAAATACGGTCCTGGGTAAGTCCAAGCTGGGCCAGAGTGGCACCTGCAGCAATTTGGATTTGAGCAGCAATAAGATCAATGCCAGTGATCTCTTCGGTGATGGTGTGCTCGACTTGAATACGGGGGTTGATCTCGATGAAGTAGTATCGATTCTTCTGATCGACCAAAAATTCCGCAGTTCCAGCATTGCGGTAGCTGACTGACTTGGCCAGCTTGACAGCATCCTTCAGAAGGTTGTCTCTGACATCGGCTGGGAGATCTTTGGCTGGGGCTAATTCGACAACCTTTTGGTGTCTTCTCTGAACGGAACAATCACGCTCATACAGATGAACGATGTTTCCGTGGTTGTCACCCAAAAGTTGGACCTCGATGTGCTTGGGCTTGTCGAGGAATCGCTCCACAAAGACAGTGCCGTTGCCAAAGGCAGACTTTGCCTCAGAAGTGGCTCTTTGGAAGGAGTCTTCCAAGTCTTTCTGCTCTCGTACAACTCTCATACCACGTCCACCACCTCCATATGCTGCCTTGATAATAATTGGGAACCCGTATTCATCGGTGAATTTCTTCACATCCTCGAATTTGTCAACCGCTCCCTCTGTTCCAGGAACAACAGGCACTCCAGCCTTTATTGCAAGGGTTCTCGCAGAGACCTTGTCACCAAGCGAGTCGATGACTTCGGGGGAGGGTCCGACGAACTGCAAGCATACGTTAGCAAGAAGTCCAAAGCAATCACATGTGATAGCAACATACGATGAGGCCAGCCTTCTCCACATTGCGAGCAAACTCTGCATTTTCGGAAAGGAATCCATAACCTGCACTTAGAATCAGAAGGTTTCCCCGTGAAGCGGCAGAAAATCCGTACCAGGATGAATCATCTGGACTCCATGTTGCAGGGCAATCTTGATGATCTCGTCCCCCGCCAAGTAAGCACCGACTGGAGTATACTGTCCGCGCTTTCCAATAACATAGGCTTCATCAGCTTCTGCAAGCACAAAATTGATTAGCATTTGATGGTCAGAGTAGAGTATATGAGGGATTACTGACTCTGCCTGTGCATACTAAGTCGGTCCTCATAACTGCCAAATCGTTAGCCCCGCGTATGCATCCCTAACTTTCCAATTGGTACCTGAAAACTGCGACAGTCTGGAGTGAAAGTTCGTGGGCCTGAATGCGAGTCAGCGCCTGCATGAGAGCTCGCAATGTTCGCAAGGAGGCGGTCAGAGGTGGCACTTACAGTACGGAAGATCTAGAGCATCAAGCACAAAGATTAGCAAGTTGGTCAGGGCTACCCCGCCAAGCAGAGCACATACGCGAATAGCTACACAGAATCAGCCTCTTATCCTCGCACAGCAGATATGAGGAAAGAGAGTACTTACGGATTTCGCCTCGATTGGCCACTGTAACGTCCCAAGACTCCAGGTTAGCACAACGAATCTCACAGGACGGACTTCTACAACAAGCCAAGAGCTTGCTAGGAGCTGTACTCACCGAGAATCTTCTTCAATTGCATGATACTGGAATTGGCGCGGATGCGGTGAATGGTCTGTGATTGCTGCGAGTCCTTGCCCTCCTCGAAGACCTCGCTGTAAGCGCCATTGGGATCGTGGTTGTCCGTCATGATTGCGATGATTTCTGGGAGAGGAAGAGGAAGAGAGCGAGGGGAGCTTTGGTATTGACAATCTAAGCTTATGCGGGCACCGCGACCGGGCTGCGCTGTAATAGGTAGCGAAGAGCCGAGCTCAACCGGAAACCGTGGTGGGGTGGGCAGAGAGGAATGAGGAGGGGAGGGGTCGAATGAGCCGAACAGAGCTTCTCCAGCTAGTTTTAGTACCTAGGTAATATGTAGCTGGTTGGGATCAACTCAATCCGGATGAGCGGTGTCGAATAGATAAGATGGAGGAGGGGCCTTTCGAGGAGACCGAGTATTTAAGGAAGAAGAAAGGAAGGATGGAAGGAAGGATTGAGCTGGAGGGTGACCTGGGACTTTTTATCTTCTTGATCCTCCTGTCCTGGGCTCCTGCCTCTGGTCCTAGTTGAGTAATAATAGTTCCCTGTCTTATCCTGACTTGTTTGGTCTGGTCTTGTCTTGTCTTGTGTCTCTCTCAACCAAACCTTGCCTGCCGTTCGCTTGGTGTCAGTTGGGATTAGTTTCGTGGTAAGTTAGTTGTGTTTTGGTTTGGCCAGTTCCAGTCCAGTCCAGTCCAGTCCAGTCTTGCATGGGCTTCGTCGGTGGGGTGGAGTGGGTTGGAGTATCGTCGTGCTTGTTGTGCCTGCCCTGGCTTACGTGCCCTGGCGATTCTCCACCTGCTCCCCTCCCACGGCTGCCCAGCTGGCTAGCTACTCACAATTAGTATGACACCTCCCTGGCCCGGAGCCAATAACAGACAGCCGATATGGGAATATGCAAGATCTGGCGAGTCGCACGCAGATCTGAAGTTTCCGTTTCCCTGCACGCACTGTCTGTACCATCCCTGCCCTGCCCTGTATCCTGGACCTAATTAAGTTTCAATGCTAGGGATCACTGCAGCAAGACCTTCTGGCGGTGGCTGGCAGTGGCACTCCCCCACGATAAGCTTCAGAAGCTATGACATATGTGTTGGAGCGTTTGCTCGGCGGGCTCACAGTCAAACAAAATAGAGATAAAGATAGACACAACTGATACAGCATAGTGGAGAATGGGAGTTCTCTTTATGGCCTTGAAGATCTACTGCCAAGTATCTTATTGTTGTCGATCTGCTGTTGACTATTCGAATCTGTATCTGTCAGTGCTCATGCAGATGTTACTGCTATCTGAAAATTATATCTACACTAACAGAAGTCCGTGCACGTCCAAAAAAAAAAAAAAAATTATGCTGCACAGCAAGTGTGTTGTAAAAATTCCTAGACTTGTCGGATTGGAGGAGTGCAAAAAAAATTACATCAGAGGGTCGCCGGAGAAATGGACGGCGGGGGCAGACCCTCGCGGAAGACTATCAAGCGTCTGATAGTCAGTCATTCCCCTAGCAGAAGTTTCTTTGTCGGTGTAATTATCAACTGGAGTCACACGCCAAGGGTCACAGCCAAGAGCTAAGATGTTGGAAGCAAGCCTCGAGATATTTTCCTGTTACCTCATGTGAACCATAACAGCTGCGCGCAAATTTCTCCACCAGGCGCCGAGTTCGGCAGCCGTTTGCAAGGATACGACGGACAAGGCTGAGATGTTGCGAGCACACTGGAGCACATGTAATTCCGTCGTGCTGTCATCAGCTACCGACTATAACCGCTCGAAAATACCTCAATGCAGTCAGGTCAGGGTGGAGAGCGAAATCGAGACGATCAGGTGTGGACCGTGTGATTATCCTTTGGACTCGCTCGCGGTGGATCTGATATGAGTTGGAGAGGATTCTCTAGGTGGATTGAGCCCGTCGTAAAGCTGTTGACTCACATCTCAAAGGGCAGATTTGCAAAAGTCGGTGCTGGATATGTATGAAAAGGCTTTTCAGAATACATCAGAGAATCTAGAAAGGCAAAGGACGAACGCTCTTATCAGTTACAGGTGTGCCCCATCAGTGGACCCTTTCAGGATACCACCCAATGCACGGAGGGCGTACAACTACAGTCATGATGGGAAATATGAGACATGAACCCCAAGAATAACCCCCGCTGTCAAAACCAGAAAAGGTACACCCCAGATGCTCCGTCATTATGTAAATTGGTACCTTTCATCCCCAACCTTAGAATCCACCATATCCAGTCGGTTGTGGCGCAAATCCGTTAGTCTGAGCGAAGGGAGCTGGTGACTGACGCCCACCTGCTGAGCCAGCGGTGATCATAAGTCGGTTACCTCCAAGGATTGGGGCATTGCTCTCCTCCTTCTCCTGCGACTTCTCACGCAACTTGCGCTCCTCGTTGTCCTTCTTCAAGACCTCGATAGTTGAGCTCTGTTGAGCAAGATAATTGATCATGAAAGGCATCGTGTAGTCTGTAAGACCATGACGCCATGAGATTTCCATAACGACGTGGATGGGAATCAGGTCGTAGCAAGCATAGAGCATGCCAACATAGCACTCGCGGCTTCCAATGTCGACGAACTGCGTCAGGGATCAGTGATGGTCTTAAATTTTTAGGTCTTAGAAGTACTTACGTATCTGAGCAACTCCTCAACGACGTCTGACTTGCCAGACATAGCAGCGGTCTCAATTGCATCCTTGAACAGCTTGTCTTGCTTGGAAAGCGCAATCGACTTCTCCCAACGCTTGTTCTTTCGGTAGATGTTGGCGGCAATCTGGCGGAAGAAAACCAAATCATGACGCTCGAGACGTTGAGCCAACTCGACAGGGTCGTAGTTGTCATAGTTTTCAACAGAGTCACGCAAGGTTTTGTAGTCCTCCTCCTCGATCAATAGATCATTGATGGCACTATTGACGATCTTTTTGTTCTGGGTTTGAACATTGAGAAGGAATGGCTTGATGAGAGGAATATTGTCTGACTTCTCAAACATCTTCACAACGCGATTAACGTCAATGCGGGACGTCAAGGCTTGGAGAAGATCAGTCAGGAGCGATGGCTGCTCTTGAAGATAGAAATTGAGTGCTCGGTAGTAGATCTCCAAGTTGGCAACCTTGACAACGATATCCTTGAAGGAATGGTGCTCCCAGGCATCAGCAGCACGTTCCATCATGGCAAGAGCTGCATTGTCCCACTCGTCATAATGGCAGTATAGGAAGACCAACTCTGGCCAGAGATGAGCATCCTCGGTGGCTCTAATCATCTTAGGAATGTTAATGCGACTCCAGAAAAGCTTCAGGTGCTCCATCACACGATCTGGGTGGTACTTGGACAAAGCAATACCCAGTTCGGTGAACATTCCCATATGAGCTGGAAGAATGTTAGCACTGTAAATACAGAACCTGGAGACCAGGATCTCGGCTCCTCGGGCATCAGATGCTAAGACACATCTTCGATTCCGAACTTTGGATCGCCGAGAACAATAGGCGAGGAAGAGTACTTACCACGCTCAAGGCCCAGGCCTTGCTCAAGGAGAGAAATGAGCTCGTCGAAGTAGCCATTTCGCTCATATTGCTTGACCAAATCCTGCAATTCCTCGGCATCGACAATCAAGTTCAATCCGCAGATTTGAGCAAGTCTGAACTCCTTCTTTTCAACACAAGCAGCGTTAACTTGCTTCCAGACCTTGATATTGTTTGCCTTGCGGGCACACTCAACAGCAGCTTGGTAGTCCTCGAGATGGACAAGAGTAGTTGCAAGCTTGGCCCAATTGGAGATGCTCGTGAAGAAGATCTTAGCGGCTTGGTGGTAACCTTCAGCGTAGGCCTTGTCACCAGACTCCTCGATATCAGCAACGTTAGTACCTCTGAGGAAGTCTTCCAATTCGCTCAATTGGTCAGTACGAGCATAGGCGAAAGCCAGAGCAGTGTCGATGGGTGGCTCTCGGAGGGTCTTGCGGGCCATTCGAAGATATTTGATCAAGTCTTCGTCCTTGCCGGCATGAGTAGCAATTTCAATGACTTCGTTGTAGTTGCTTGGGTCATCAGCGCGGATGTACGAAGCAATACCATCGCTGACACGGAGACCGTCCAATTGAGCCTTGGCGACTCGACTCCATACCTCTGGAAGCTCAACGCGCTCGGCATACTCCTGGGCACGATCGATGCTGACAACGTGCTCAACGAGAACGTTGGCTGCACTCTTGTGGTCGTTGATCTTCTTGTAAACCTCAAAAGCTTCCTCGAAAAGACCAACTTCGATACAGATCGTAGCAATATCAGGAGCGTTGTAGGCGTCCAGTCGATGGATGTAGTCCATGACGCGGCCTTTATCTGCTTTGGTCGCCGTCAAGATCAAGAGGTTCTGGAGGTTCTCGTTGTCACTGCAGAGCGGACTTAGCATGTGTGCGATCTAGGAAAGGTGGCAACATACCTGAAGGGAGATGGCTCGAGAACGATCTTCTCAAGCAGTTCAATCAGCTCCACGGGAAGATCGGCAGCCAAGAAAGAAGCAACGGCGACAGAAACCTTGTCAGGCTCCGTAGACTCGGGAACGGCAGTGGAAATGACCTGGTCAACGACAGAGCGACGATGAATGTTGTTCGCGCTAAGGACGAACGACCACAGCTCATTATCAGCTCGCTCAAGAAGATAACGAGCTTGAGCCTTGAACATAGAATTGTCGTTCGTGATAGTAACTAATTCTAAGTCGTTGTTCCCTTTGCGGTATGCAATGTACTGATGGATATTAGCATATGTATAACTGAATGTTCTGGTGAATGTGGTGACATATGCAAAGAAATCGCAGCGGTGAACTTACGGCAAGATTGGGATCCCGCTTTTCGCAATATTTGCCTTAGAGAAAGTGTCAGCAAGAACGCTGATACCTACAAGTCCGTGCCATTTATCACTTACCGACAGTCAAGGTATCGTACTGGTCATTCTCCTTCAAAAAGCGCTCTGGATTGTTGTTGCTATCTCAGCGTCAGTGTTCTGTCGTTTGGTGTCTTCAAGTGCGCTAATGACATTCATTCGACAATGGAGCATCGCCAGAAACTTGATAAGAAACTAAGTTAGACCATACCTGTCAATGTAAATCTTGGCAAGAGCATTGTAAACAGCCTGCTGCTGGTTACCAGCGGCCAATGTAGCCTCCAAAAAGGGAAGGAGAATCTTGAGCCGGTTACGGGACTCGACCTCGGAGACGAGTTCATCAATGGGGATAGACGCCGGGTTGACAGTTTGGAGAAGACCCTTTATGATAGACTCGTCGCAATCGACATCCAGCAAGCCACCGACGACAGCTGGCGTCCTGGCGGGGTTCACTCGTTGGACGTAGACCTCAATGGACTTGAATTGCTGGTTTTGATAAAGGTACAGAACCAAATCGTGAATGAAGTTGAATCGATCGCAGACGATAATCAGTGGAAGCTGTTCAGTCAATTTTGCCTCCTTGAGGAAGTTCTTGACTTTCTCGGCATTGTAGAAATCAAAGAGAAGAAGTCAGCAAGGATCATAGATAATTCGCAAATGTACTCACTGCTGTCTCGACAGATTCGCTCAACTTCAGCAAATTGACCCATCTTAGTGGCTGCCTCAATATACTTGAAGTTAACATCCTGGTCCTCGCTTAAATTGACGATGCTACCGAGATAGTAGAAAAGTCCTTCGGAAGTCTTGTACTTCTCAAACAGATCGATCAATCTAGTTGGACCTAGTAGATCTGAATACTTCGTAGCGATTTGTACAACAGCTGCAAGGTTTTGGCGAATGTTGCTCTTCAACATGGCATCCAAGCAGTCCAGAGATTGCTCAAGAGATAAGCGGCCGAAGAATCCGTTGAGCCATTCTTGGTTGAAGTTGGGAGTGGCCACAATGTTGACGATTACACGCTTGACAGCCTCGGGGTCATCATAATGCTCCAAGGCACGCTGAGAGAGACCAGCTTGCTCGCAAAGGGCTGCAATGCGGGCTCTGTCGTAGTGAGAAAACATGTCATTACCCAAGATCGCATCAGCAACCTGGGGGGCGTTGACAAGGTTCATCTCAAGAAGACGGGTCTGAAGATGGCCTTGCTCTGGTTTGTTATCCTTGAGAGCGTCTAGGAGGAAAGCCGTAGCGGGTTGGACCATGCCTTGGGATTGGAAGACATCAACAACTCGCTCAATATCAACCAGAGAACCACCTTCGGTATTTGCTAATTGGGTGGCAAACTCGGTGGCCTTTTCTGGGTTGATTCTGACAACTAAAAGGAGATGTTAGTCTCTGCGATAAAAATTCTACGAATTGGAGTACGTACTGTTTTGCAGGAGCACAACATAGTCTGGTTGGTATCCAGCCTGAGTGGCATAGGGAAGGATCTTGTCAAATTGACCAGTCTCTGCAAAAGCAGCAACAACCTTAGGGGGAACATTTGCACGCAGGTATATGCTGAGCGCGAGATTGAGATCATGAGGTCTGACGACATCACCAAGCTCCTCTGAACAGTCAAGCTTATCCTCCTTCATCCACTTCTCGAGCAAGTGCTTGCGATTTTGAGCAAGGACGGGACGAACGAGCTCAAGAGTCTCATGCTTATTGAGAGTTCCCTTGTCAAGGAGCATGCCAAAGTACTGGAGGATAATTGAGAGCTGTCCAGGGACGGCAGGCAGGCTCTTGAATCGCTCAATCGTCTGAGGTGTGCGGAGAAACCCTCTTGGGGAGTTGGCAGCGATCTTGGCAGCCTCATTGTAGTTGCCTGCACTAAGCAGCTGATCGAACTGCTGGGCATAGAGGTTGTCTGCACCTGGAAGTCCAGCTCTGGAAGCAAGCTTGACAGCCAATCCAGAGTTACCAGGGTTCTGGAGAAGATAAGGGATGATGGTGGTCTCATCAACAGCAACAGAAAGTACTTGGCCACGTCTGTTCACTCCGACTTTTGACAATGTTAGCAGATTTTCAATAAGAATTACGTAAACGAAAATACTAGGGCGAAGATGATAGACAGAGCACATACCAATACCAGCTGAATCGGCATCGGAGGCTGTAATGAAGATAGTTTCGCTTGAGATCCGATTCATGAAAATACATGTGCCGCTCTCCAAATCGTACAGATGGATGAAACCATACTTCGTTACCAGGTAAATGATGCTGTACTTCTGTGAAACCTGCATAGCAACCGGGAAATCGTTGACGGCCTCTGTTGGGAAGTACACATCGACAGCCTTCTTGGGGAAAACTGGATTCGATGCTTGATGGTCAACCTCAACAATATGCAACTTGGCGCCTGTGGCTGTCCGAACGGAGAAAGTAAAGACCTTCGTATCCGCAGGAGCACCCTCAAGTCGTAGTGTCCCGAATGCCGCGGCATGGCCTTCGATTGCTTGACTGATGGCACGATCTCGAGAATATAGTTGCATCGCCCCAACAACTCGTCCTTGCTGCTGTGTGATTCCAACAACTACCATCCACTTTCCATCATCGCTAACTCGGTAATTGATGATTTGGCAGCCCTATATGCATGTCAGGAAAAGCCACAAAAATCTACAGAGCTCCTGCTTACGGTCAAATTCTGGTTTCTCTTGAACACCTCAACTGGAGAAGCCTGATTTGGATCAAAGACATCCCAATGGTAGACTGCCGTATCTGTGACCAGACCCAATGTTGTTTCGCTGAACCATTTCCAGAAAACAACATCCTCATTCATTGTAGCCGACTTCAGCTTTTGCTTCTGACCGAGGTCGAAGATCTGGAGTGTCCGGGATTGAGCCTTCAAGGCAATGATATTCTTCGTCCAGTGCATGATGGCACTATCGGCCTTGATGGGTCTGCGGATGACATTGCTGCCATTCTTGAGTTCGATGATCACGACCTCAGGGGATGCGGCTCCAGCCTTCTGTTCGCGGACGCAGATGAAGGAATCAGATTCGAGGGTCTGAGGTTTGGGATTAGCTCAGCTTTGGAAAGATCGCTTGCGCAGTTTGGAATACTTACACATGAGTTGAATCCAATTGATGCTTGCTATTGTTGCAGATGTCAGTGTAAGAACGTCAAAAGGAGCTGCCTGATGGCCCAAGAGGGCGGAGACCTTGAGAGGTCAAGTCAACTTACGTCTACACCAACGGAAGAGCTGGTCAACTGGAGGCAGATGTTAGTAGTATTCCAACGTAAACGCAGCTGAATCGGAGCTTGTTGCTAACCTGGAGCAGCTCCGTAAATCTGATGGGCAAAGCAGGCGCCATCTTTATTGTTTGCGCTGCGCGAAGGGCGCCGAGGACCCGCGACTGTGCTCAAAGCTCAGCAACTCGAATATGATGTAAGTAGAATTAGATGTGCGTCGTGATCGAAGCTCCCTTTAATGTCTGGGATGCTGAACGTGGTGATGTGAAGGGTGAGATCAAATGTGGATTGCGTTGATGGTTCCAGGTGTCTTCCTCTTCGCGAACAACATCTGGACTTGAAGGTTCCACTTAAAATCACCCTTCGAGTTAGCGTGGTTTGAACTACTCCTGACAGGGGTAATGTCCAAACTGAGACGTTAGCTTACAGACGAGAGAACGTCAAAATTTATCATAAGACCAAGATGATTCCTAGCTCTGGAGTTTATCTTGTAGCACTTCAATCTCGCATGGCATTTGTACGTTCGGTCTTCAAAGCATCTTTACTTTCCCACCCCTACTGTCCCTCGAATCTGGTTTTGGCGGCTATCCTTAGGTAGCCCCTTTGCCGAGCTCCGTGTATATAGATGTGTTAAAGTTTGCGAAGTAGAGAGGCAACTTTGTGTTTTCTGAATATCTGAGTAAGTTTTTGGGCAAGCCATTGTCCTGTCCTACAAAATCAATCATCTTCCGCTATTTGCGAACTAGTTCAGCAACAAACCAGGTATGCAAGCAATACAGAGGGGAATGTTGAGTAATTTGCTTCCCTTGAACAAACTTGCCCTCTTGCGCTTTAAAGTGATTGTCCTTCTCGCTTCTTATTCGACGTTGTTTGAAGTGCTTCTTTGCTGTCAGAACTTTGCCTAGTACCGATGAGAGATCAGACACGGCACCGTGTTTTAGAAAATCTTTGCTCACAGATTGACGACTTTCAATTCAGTGACAGAGAATCACTTGCGTTCCATGCTTTTGCGGTCTTTCGCTATACGGGCACAGCAGTTGGCACTAGTTAGCCCTACTTCCGCAGATTGAATTTTGTAGCCTTAAGATCCTCTGTATTTCATGTCTCTCTCTCTCTCGCATGGTCAGAGTCCAGTTATTCCAGGCCATGATCTTCTCTTGACAAAGAACAGGTTCCGAGAGTATCACACGCGAAAAAATGACTTGTTCAAGAGCCAGAGCACGATCAAGTGGCAGTTGAGCATGGCGCGTTATACTCTGGACATACATACCATTCATGAAGTTTTAGCAAAGAGATATCCTAGTTTACGAGTACCTCTCAACACCTATACATCATAACCTCCTTCTAACTTCAATATGTGGCTTTTCTGTTCGTACTCCTAATGCTATCTTGATTGAATCTTGGAAGTGGTTGTTTGTTAATAGCGGTTTGCACATCACGTTTGCCTCCAAGCGACGCGAGAAATTTCCCCTTTTTATATTAGCCTCTATACCCAAATGAATCAAAGAAAGCTTCGAATCTTTGAGCTGTCGTCGTTATTTGTCCTATCTCTTTATGTTAGGTGTATCTTTTCAGAGAGAACTTTGGTGCTATACCGTGGGTTAGCGGCCCAGATGGGAAAAAAGGGAGTTGGGGGGTTCTGTTGTACTGAAGGGACATCTTCACCGAATTCATATAGCATCAGCAGAAACGCATGCTTCTTGCTTATATTGTCAAGGTTTGATTTAGTACTTCTTCGAGTAGGCATTTCCCTTTGTCTCAGACGCGACAAAGAGACAAGTATATGTCGTCAACTTTGTATGAAATAATGCAGCAGTGAATATTTTTTGAACAACCTAGTAATCAGTCGACTCATATTACTGCGTTTTAGCGCAACGTGGTGAAGTATGACGATGATGAAATTCCGAACTAGCCTCGCTTGACAAATCTCCCACATATCTCACTCGAAGTTGAACGTATCTGACCCTAACCACAACATCATGGACAGGTCGGAATCTACAGACTGCGAAACTGCCAATGATTGTAAGTTGAGACACCTACCACGCTGGAGTAACTGACGAACGCCTTAAAGCTAATGAGAATCCACGAAATTAGGTCCTACAAAACAGTCTCCCAATCAAACAATCAAGATGAGCGGCGACGACAACAGTGGCGAATACGCCAACCATCAGTCATACAACACAACAACACATGCCCTTGACCAGAAGAATGACGCAGAGAGCATGCAGAGCAGCGATACTGTAATGACTCTAGAATCAGCTCCAACCTTTGAATCCCAGCCAGAATCGTCCAATTTCAGTGACACCACAAAAAACCCTACTATAAACTTGGGGGCAGAAACTGCTGGACGCCACTTTGATACCGCAGACAAGGGCGATGAGGATATTGAACTGAGTCCAGAGCCTCATTCAAAGACTGAGGACCTGATTGAATCTCGTGATACAACACAACTACCGATTCAATCAACAAAGCCGGACCCAACGACCGAAAGCTCCCAATCTGGCGTTGGAGGTACGAGACTCTCAAGGCCCTCTCAGAAACGCAGAAGCGATGAGTTCACTCCAGAATCTGACACTTCATCAGACCTTCCCATCTTCAAGAAGTCCCGACAAGAGGAAGGACCTGAAGAGGAGCCAGCCGGCGAGTCACCTCGAAAGGTCTACAGGGGCATCGGTTCAGGAAATGGTGCTCTGTCTATCGACGATAGATTTTCTTACGCTTTACCTAATGTTAGCATCGAGCAGCAAGCTAGGCGAGAGCCAAATTTCGTTGGAGAAGCCTACTACCATGACTTACGCTACGAACATGTGAGTTTGCTGACGTTCATATCTTCTGATCGTAAAGACCTGACAAATGATACGGGTCCAGGAAATGATGGAAGGTAATTATATGATTGTCTACAGTCGATCTTTGAGCAGCAACGGCTTTGACGGAAGTTTCGAGACCCACACTCCAAGCTTCGCCAAAAAGAAGATTGCCATGTTCTCGTTGGGACCGGCAACGCCACCAGGCAATAGAAAAGGACAATCTTTCAAGTACAATGGAGATTGGGCGGAAGGAGAATTCTGCTTCAACGGCTGCTTCTGCGTCTTTAGGGCACAGCAAATTTTTTCTCAGGATGGAACCGCAGCTGCCTGCACCGTACAGCTTGAGAAGACAGTTGACGAGAATTCATCTGGCATGTTAGACAAGGTTCTAGAGTTTGGCACAAGAAAAACGGGCTCAAGCGTTCGATTTGGCATGAAATATATGAGATCAATCGAAGAGCAAGGGAAATGGCCAATCCACCTTGGTTTTGAGTTCATCGCTATGAATCTGGCTACATGGGACCATGCGACCAACGAGCAAAGCCTCCAACGTATTGTTGGTATCAAGATCCCAGCCAGGAAGGAAGTTGCTTCTGGGTTTCTCCTTAACCAAGGTGAGTGATACTGGAACACATCCAGGTGTCAATGTTTCTTCTGCGATATGGATGCTCCTAAAGCTTCACACGTAACATGTGACTATCACTGACTTCCAAATTCCAACAGTACTTCATTGGCCCGCCGATATGTCCTGCCTAGTTTACAAACCGGGCATTCAACAAGCACCGATCGCCCCGAGAGTTGCAGAGAACATGGAAGAAAATGGTGAATCGTCAGGAAGAAGTGAAAAGTCCTGAGCAGAAAAGGCTGAAGCTTCTGGCGCTGTCTTTCAGCAGAAATGAAATGAGTCGAGCAGTGCTAGAAGTGGACACCCATGTATGGTGGGATGCTTGGTGGCATGCACGAGAGGCAGGACACTGTTAATCAGAAAATCAATCTCCTGTCTCGAATTTCGTCTGGCACGATTCCGTGATGTAAAAATTTTGTTCTTGCTAAATAAATAATCCGTGCTGAGGTATTCCAGACGTCCATAATCTAAGATCTGACAACTGCTCAGACGCAAGCAGCAGTGCTTTAATATGATCGCAGGATGATGCTAGAAGTGTCTTATTTTCACGCTCAGACACGAGTAGGCTCAAGCAAGACATTTGAAAACTTGGTGTCAATGTCGGTACCACGAGATTCGTGTCTTTCATTATGCATGAGCATATAAGCAACCAAGAAGAAGCTATCAATATCATGTCTGTTTTAGCCCAGCAAGACCAAGACCCTCACACAGAGCTCCTCAAACCCAAAATCCCAGCCCTTGCGCTATGCCCGAGAACTCCTTGCACCCGTATACCAATTATCTCGAACTAGAAGAAGAAGTTTGTCAAAATGGCGATATCAACTAGCAATGCATTTCATGTCGGCATCATCCCAATACTCATCCCTCCACTACCACCTCCTCTTCCGCTCTGCTGAGCAAACTTGAGACCACTTGGTTTTCTAGCTCGGGATTTCTTTTGACCTGGCCAGCTGTTCTTCCTCACTCCCGAAGTGCTTTGACCAGACGCAGATCCATTGCTTGTTCTTGGCTTATACCTCTTTCCCCCTCTGCCCTTGCCTCTGGCCCGATAAGCATTACCGGCGCGGCTTTGGCCTGTTGACGCAGACTTTGTTGAGCTGTTCCTCGAAAACGAGCCGTTACTTGATTTGTCAAAGAATCGCGATCTTTCCGCCTGCTGCATAGCAGCTTCGGTCTCTTCGTCAACCCCGAAATCATCATCCTCGTCGTCACCGCCTTCATCATCTGTGACAAGATCTATCACATTCTGATGATTCGTGTCCATATCTTCATCTTGGTCTTGCTCCCGAAGACGACCCATCACCTCTTCATAGCCATTTTGGTATTGCTTGATCAAAGGAATGAACGATTCCCCATATGTATCTACTCTTTGAACATTGATGCCAGGTATTTGGCGCATTGAATCCAAACTAGTTGTGAAGCTGATCGCCATATCTCGAAAGTTGCTTTCCGTGAAAAATGGTCTCCTAGCACCTGCCCTGTTTCGCAATCTCTCTTCGAGGTCTTTTGCTTCTTGGACGAATTCAAGAATGACATCGCGACGAATCTCAGGGAAGTCCGCCATACGCTGATCTGTTGTGATTGGGCCAGCGGAGTTGTCTACTGCAGTATCCTGCGCACGAGATCTAGGTTCCTTCATTGACTCAAATGCATCTTCCTCGTCGCCATCGTCATCCGAGACAACGAAGTCGTCGTGCTCGTAGCCCGTACTTTTACTCGCCAGATTGCTTGGTTTCGGCCTTCGTGCAGTGGCAGAGATGGGGGATGTCAGCATCGTAGACGTAGGATATTTCGGGACATTTTTGGACATTTGGTTTGCCAGAGATGAGCCTGGAACTTCCACAGTGAGATAAAATCTTTGCTTCCCAGTCATGTAGTCGCGACAATTTGGCCCAAGCTTTATATCCCTTAGTAAGGTCCAAGAGAGTATTCAGGCAGGGGGGTTTCATCCTTACCTTGACATATTCAGACGCGAACCCGCTCTTATTCATGACACTGTCTTCCATAATAGCCCTTTCCAACAGGAGCCTGTAAAAGAGGCGCTCAATCTCGCTCCGAGCCACTTTACTTGCAATCCCGAACTCTGCGATGCTCTCGCGACCTTCCATCTTGCGTAGCTTTGCGTTCGCTCCACCAGTGCCGCGCAGGACTTCTACGCAATTGAGCATTGTGAAGGAGTAGAGCTGGACTTGTTTGACGACCCTCATAGCGGCTTTGGCGTAGTCGGTGAAATCTACAGATTTGAAGACTGCGTCTGAGCAACAGTTGTCACAGGTACGACGGCAGTCCTTCTTCGCAAAGTTCTCCCCGAAGTAAGCCAGAACTTGTGATCTGCGACAGTCTGACCTATTCTCGCAGTACTGGATCATCTGTTGAAGCATCGATCTCTGACGCTGCTTCTGCTCTTCGCTGCCTTCACTTTTGTCAACGAAGCCCTTCAGCATGGAGACGTCCTGATAGCCAAAGTAAAGATAGCATCCGGATTTTTTCCCGTCTCTCCCTGCTCGGCCCGTCTCCTGATAGTATCCTTCCAGACTCTTGGGGACTGAGGAGTGGATCACAAAACGGACGTCGGGTTTGTCAATGCCCATTCCAAATGCAATTGTAGCGACAACCACTTGGATTTTACCAGTTTGCCAATTATCCAAGACGCTTGCTTTCTCCTCGCGAGTCATGGCTGCATGGAAGTGATGTGCCTTGATTTGATGCTCGGTCACCAGCTTTTCAGCAAGTTCTTCGCAGCCTCTCTGTGACAGGGCATAAATAATCCCAGTCTGCTTTTTGTACTTGCCTTTGACAAGATCTGCAATTTCTATGATCATTTTGCTCATGACGCCCTTGCCCTTCTTCAGCCGTACTTCGTAATGCAGATTTGGCCTGTTGAAACTTTGCACGAAAACGGGGCATTTGCGCATCTTTAGATTCTCCATGATATCCATCTTGACATTGCCGGTTGCAGTAGCTGTCAAAGCCATCAATGGTACACTGGGAAATTGTGCTCGCACGTTTCCAAGAGCCACGTAATCAGGTCTGAAGTCATGTCCCCATTGACTGACACAATGTGCTTCGTCGATAACAAATCGAGCAAGTTTGCGATTCTTGTATAGACGGGTCAATGCATTAATCATGGCTGTACTTTTGTTGATCAGCTCTGGCGTGATGTAAAGAAGTTGGATGTAATGTTCTGGACGTTCTTCCCTCAGAAAGTTGTAGATCTGTCTTTTCTCGGGGTCAGGAGTATCGCTGTTCAGAGTCGCGGCCTGCACATTAACCGCACGTAGATGTTGCACTTGGTCGTTCATGAGACTGAGAAGTGGCGAAATCACAACCGTTACTCCGCATGTCTTCCCTGTCTTGACAACAGCAGGTAGCTGGTAGCATAATGATTTCCCTCCTCCTGTCGGCATAAGAACAAAGGCATCCTGCCCACTCAGAGTTGCGTTTATAGCATCCAATTGATGTCGTCGGAAACCCTTGAGCTTGAAACGTTCCCTCAACACCTTTTTGACTTCTTCAGACCAAGGGTGGTCAAACATGCTGCTTTGATCTTCGTCCACATGGGAGTACATGGTTTTTTCATCGGCCATACTGCTGCTTTTGGAAGACTTCGTCCTTGCAGGTTCGGAGGGTACGGGGTACCTAGATTGCATTGGGAGTGTACTCGGTAAAGATTGGCGTTTCTCGACTTCCTGCGCCATCTCAACAAAATCAGTGTCGTCCTCGCTGTCTCCGTAATGGTCCTCAATGTCATCGGGCGCCTCTTCTTGAGCTCTGACGTGATTATCATGTTCTAGTTCATCCGCAAGAAACTCGTCAAACTCATCATCGTCAAAGTTATCGAAATCAAGCGGCGAAGGTTCTTCATAGAAGTTCGGCTGCTTTACTTTCTCAGGCGATGGCCACTTTTTCTTGGAATTTGCCGGCTGCGACTCCGCGAACGATGTATGCTGTACAGACTCTCGGGTTGGTGAAGGGGACGGCGGCGGCAAGAGAGCATTCGACGAAACTGCAAATTGAAGTCCAGAGGTAGATTGTGTGGACATATCCTTCGGGAACGGGACATTGGAAGCAGCTGTCGAGCTGTGCTGTATTGACGGAAATTGGGTTTGCATGATGATCTGAGCACTGCCGATGGTACTGGCTGCAGAGGGAAGCGGAGCAATGGTTTCGTTACCTTCGGCCTGGTCAAAATGAGCATTAATTTCTTGGTTTGACTCGGTTCCAAAACCATCCTTTACGGCACCCGATGCATGCAGAAATTGAGCTACCTCTTGCTCAACTATCTTGATCTCCTGACTGACCGAAGCTTGCCTCTCTTCTTGCGGGCTTGCGTCAGCATTGAGATCAAGAAGTTCGCACACCTGTCTTGCCAGCTTCTTTTTCTCGTCCATCAAGATCTTCCATTTTGCTTCGAGTTCGGCTAGCGAAGAGTAGGCCTTCCCCATGTCCAGTAAAGCCATGCGTTCAGACTTCAATTGCATAGGTGCAACCTCTCCCTTGTCCACATAAGACATGGAGACGAGTGCGTTCTGAGCTAGTAGATGTTGGATCCGTTGGTGGTACAGGTCTATTGCGGACGGTCGAGACAGATAGAATAAAACTAGCTTCCTATCATCCACACCGAGAGACGAGCGCGGCATTTGTTGACTTGATGGAGGCGGAACAAGCTTTGCAAACGTCGCTTTTGTCGGTGAGTCCCGCTTAAAAGGAGAAGGCACATTCTCTGGTTTTACGGAGACATTCCGTGAGATTGGACGCAGGGGACTGCCAGTCCTTGGCGTTGCATTCCTGTAATTCCTCAGTCTAGTAGGATCGGTCTGCTCAAAAGCTGTGACACGATCCATCTTAGAATCTGCCTGCGACCCAATAAAACGAGGGCTGTTCTTGACGTCAATCCGGGGAGAGCAGCTGGCTCGTTTCTCGGCATCGGAGTAGTCGTCGTCCTCAGAGTCCTGAATGATAGTCCGGGGTCGACCCTTAGGGGTCTTATGTGGCGCCTGAGGCGAAGAGAGTCTGGAGGACTTTACCCTTCTCAAAGGCGAAGCGGCGACCTGTATTTTCGACTGTGGATTCATGACTGGCGAGGCCTGTGCAGAGGCAGGAAGATGGTGGGAGTCTCCTAACTGTGGTCGAGTTGATGCATCATCAGTAGCAGATGAGACTCGACTTATGCTCTTTCGAGTTCGAGTCTCGATTCTACTGATAGTCTCAGTCACCTGGACTTCCTCAATACCGCCTCGATCCATTTGCAACTCGACGTTGGGCTTCGCAACCTCGCTCCAGGACGGTTGGAGCGGCGGGCGTGTTGACTGCAATGGAAGCACATCGTCGATGTCCACAAAGTCATCAACACTGGTGTATTGGCCCCTCACATTCCTCACATGTTGCCGTTCGTAGCTATCGGTTCTTTTGGATCGGCCTGGAGACATTTCAAGGCTCTTGCGCTTTTTAGACGACCTGGTCAAAGGCTCAGCTCTTGATGCCGAGTCTTCACGCCATAGGCGTATCGAATCTCCGAATACTTCCACCGAGCTGCTCGATCCAGGTGCGCGGGTTCCACTATCTTCATCGTTTGTCAAATCTACAGATTCGAATGTTTCGAGCTTCAATCCTGGTGATGGGCGGGGAGTTTGCCTGGGGGTTCGAGGGGTATGTGTTTGTGTCTGTAAGGATTTCTGGACCTTTGGTGCTAACGTTCGGCTCGCGGATTGTCTCGTGGTAGGAGAGTCTTTCAATGTCAGTATTGGTTAGACGTATTGAATCCGCCAACAAACCTTGTCCTTTCAGAAGACTCAAATAACTCGAGCTGAGTGAAGTACATGAAGCTGCCGTCGATGAGGTCGTAGATGCTGGAGTAGCCAATTGATGCTGACTCATGAGCCCAGGCCGTGATGATCTCGTTGCTGAAGATAATCTACCCATTGAATCGTCCGTCAGAACCTGTCCGGGCTCTCGTGGGCGTGATTTTGTTGGAACCGATGCGGGGAGGGCAGGCCTGGCGAAGGCTTCAACGACATTGATAACTTGTGCAGTTCTTCGATGCTGAGGTGGACTCGAGGGCACTCTCGAGCTTTCCTGGTCTGCTTCCTCCTCCGCAGCTCTCGCATTCGCGAGCTCTGCTCTGATCGAATTGGTCGGGACTCTGGCGTTCACGCCTGATGCCGGAGCGACTTTGCGCGATAACAACCATGAAATGTGACTGTCGAGATTATGCCGAGTCATGAGGACTGTGGGCAGATATCATGCCTAGGTAAGTCCATTTGTATAATCTCTGGCCGTTGCAGCTGCTCCAGTGGGGCTTTTGTGGTGTTGCTATTGACTTTTTTCTGGTGCCGTCCCAAGTCTCCTTCGCGTCGACACGCGCAGCCGTGAATCCCACAACTGGAGATCACGTGGGTTGGCGCCGTTGCCTGATCCAGCATTGACACCCCCAGAGGAGACTGAATAGAAACGATGGGAGTTATTTTTCTTCCAATGCAAGTAAAGACTAGGTTCTTTTCTAGACTGATCCGTCAACTCAATGTCTCATAAAACTTGGGGACAGCATGCTTCAAGCTTGTTGAGGACCCTAGTGCGGTAATGCCAGCTCCGATACGGATGTTATGCAAGTAACCGTCTGCTGGATGGATTGCAGTCTGCTGAAACGTATTTGCTTTTTGATAATGTCCCAAGTCAAGTCGGCGGCTCTCTCAAGCTCAATACAATCCCTTCGTGATTGAATTTAGAGGTCAAAGCAAAGCTGCTGCTAGATTGAGTTAACACGGCATTACCGGAGACCCCTTCTCTCCTAATGTCCCATTGAGCTTCAAATTAGCGCTTTGCTGATGAGCATTTTACACTTCTTGTTGTGCTTTCAAATTAAAGTGGCTGACTATCATAAAGGGAACCATTTTTTCTTTCGTATTTTTGAGCGATCTATTTACAGTAGGTATCTCCAAAATCATTCATTCTTCATTCGTATTTCCTCCAAGCATGGTATCAATAACTCCAAGTCCAAAGTCCAAATGCAACGTTCAACGTCCACCGATTTGCCCTTTGGGAATGGGCTTAATCCAGCACAGCAACAAGTGCATACCAATTGTCATGACTCCAATAACCCAGAAGGTCTTACCAAAGTCTTTCTTTTGGTATCGGAAAATGATAGCAAACACAATGCCACCGAGATTTCCACAAGCTCCAGTAACTCCAGAAATGATACCGTTCGCATGAGGATGAACGTGGGGGACCAGAGCAAAGTTTGCTCCATTCCCTGCTTCCAAGAAGAAAGCCATTCCGGCAACGAGACCCATCATGGTGGACTTTGACTTCGAGTCCAAGACACCGATGGCGATCAAAAATGCAC
Source organism: Cadophora sp. MPI-SDFR-AT-0126 (assembly GCA_020747065.1). Lineage (NCBI taxonomy): Eukaryota > Fungi > Ascomycota > Leotiomycetes > Helotiales > Ploettnerulaceae > Cadophora > Cadophora sp. MPI-SDFR-AT-0126. The sequence goes on along the minus strand of JAGMVK010000003.1, from coordinate 1,736,879 downwards.
CAGTGACCAAACCAAGAGAATGAAGCCATATCTTCTTGCTCCAAATGCTGCGATTGGTTCGAAGAAACAAGGAGTCGGCTACCATACCACCCAAAGGTCTGAAAACGACATTGAGAAGTCCGAACATAGCTGCCCATCGTCCCGTACCAGTCTGGCCGAGCTGTGGGAAGTTCTTCAGGTAGCTACATTTCTCAGTCAGTATAAGGTATTGACGTATCGCAAGTGATCTTGGGCTTACTAAGTTCCTAGAATCGAGTTGATTGCAAGTTCAGCACCAAAGGAGCAAAAGTAGCAGAACGCGACGACTGCAGTCTGAGGGCTGAAGATGACGGCCACGGCCTCTCCAAAGGATGGCTTGACAACAGTTTCACCTCGGGCAGTCTCGATCATTGCTTGTTCGTCCATCTTGGCCTCTTGGTTGCTCAGGGATCCATGCTTGGCTTGAGAGATGCCTGCCTCTTCATCAAGTTGCTTTTCATCAGGAGACATCATTGGAGATCCATTTCCGCTCGGCTTCTTGTCGGTGATTGCGCCGGGAATGGGAACAATATCACCACTGGCATGCGCTCCATGGGCTTGTAGATTGTGCTGGACAGCCATGTGCCGTTCAGACCATTTTCCAGTTGGTGTATCTTGGCATAAGACGAAAAGCCCAATGGCAACTGATGTAATGAGAATGAACGGGACGATGAAGGATACTCTCCAGGCAACGTGTGGAGTGAGGTGTCTATCTTTCACTAACGAATCATAGATTGCAGGCATCACGAAGTAAGTTATACCTATTCATCCAGTAACAGTCAGTTATCACATCTCACCAGATGAGAAATCCAAGATGTTCATGGAGCAAAATTGGGATTAACTGACCGCCTCCAGCATTTCCCCACTGCAGAAAAGTTAGCGCTGATGAATACAGGTTCTAATATCAGGACCTCGAATCCTTAGACACGATCTTAAGTCATGCCTCCGATCCGAGAACCCAGGTTTTGAGAAAGGTGGGGGAAGATACATACACCAGCAGTAAGTGCATTTGAAGTTCCAACGACATTTTTGTCGAAAAATCCTGTAGACCATACTTGGCAAGGAACAAAAGAGCCTCCCAGAATACCGATGAAGAATCGAAGAACATATAAACCCGCAGGACCCGATATGGTGCCCGCCAAAGCAGTTGGCAGAGCTCCAAGGAGAAGGCAGGCTGCGAAGGTAACTCTTGGTCCGAAATGATCGCAAGCTGGTCCAGCTATAAGTCGCACGATAAGACTAAGAAATTTGTCAGATTATACCATACTAAAGAGATTGAGATGTTGCTTACGTTGCAGTGAGGGCGATGATGTTAGAGTTTGCAATTTCATTTTGGCTGAGGTGGAGGTCTTTCTTGATCGTATGCGGCAGCAAAGGAGGAAATGCATACCACGAGAGGAATGCAATCACTGTGTATTCATCAGTAATTGTCTACAGTACCAGACTCATGATGCTTATGGTATTAAAGCCTGCGTTTGGTAGAGCTTGACTTGGGAAGAATAGGAATACTCACTGAAGCCAAACCATGCGAAAAAGAAGACTCGTCCGTACTTGTTGAACGGATTGAGGACAGGAATAGACCGGGCTTTTCCATTAACAGGGTTAATTTCTGGTGCTTCCCAGAGCGTAGCAACTTTAAACCCCATGTTGGGCCGACGTTGATGAAGTGTGTCTGTATTGGGCCAATTGAACAACTTGTTGAGTCGAGGTGTTGATACTGTCCGAAGTGGGAGTTCTGCTTGAACCTGTGCAGAATCTATCCAAGACTTCGGGTATCTTGAGGAGTTTACTGTCGTGCTGATGAAGTGGTTGCGAAGTGTCGAGAAAGTCAGAGCACTTATAACATAAGATACACAAAGATAAGCGACGTCAACCCGCAGTCAAAACATCTCCGGAGAGCCAGCTAGAGCAAATGTGCTTGTAAGCCAAGGAGTAAATCCGCGGGAAGCCCCCTGTGAAGATCTTCGAATGGCAACTGTGGCTGGTTGAGCGGACCAATGTGCTGGAATGATAAAGAGATGGCTGTGGAGACTCCACGCCCAGTGCATACAGGAGAGCCAATGTCGAGTCACTCTTTGATAAGACCCGATGCCCCCCCGTAGTCGATAATGGGGCCTAGGAGATCTCGAAACTGCTTTCGAATCTCCGGGCGAAGCTGAACAGTCAAGTGTTGCATTTGAGAGCAATAGCTTGCGAGATATCTGAAACCCTGAAATCTAGATCGCTTGCTTCAAATTTAAAGAACGAAATAGATCTCCGAGATGACATTCACATCACGCGCCTGCAATGAGGCGTTTGATGCTTGCTGTCTTGGAAAGGCTTGTGCTGCGGTAAGTCTTGTCGAGAAGGCTTGATCTGTTGTCTTAAACCAAAAGCAGCAAAAAGCAACAAGATAGCTGAATCAATAGCTGTTACTGACATGATCGCTCGCATTCTTCAATGATGTAATATTGATTGATAGCATTTTGAGATAGATCAGCCAGCATCGAGCTCAAATGCAGACTGCTCTCGAGCACCTAAAGGCGTGTTGGAGTCTGAACAGAAGATAGCACCACGGCACGGACATGCTTATCAGAAGACGCGAAAATGAGACTTTAGGTCTGCCAATCGATATGCCACCCCGTCAGCACGTATCGCGGAGGGAGATCTCTTCCTTGGATGGACCGTGGTGGTTGCTTGTTTTTTGGTAACGCATATGTGAGGTTGTTCGGACAAGGTTGGCCTCTTATCTTTGACGAATCCCAAACGGGAGGTCTAACTTGTCTCGGTCCCCACTTTGAAGATAAGCATGGGCAATTTGCATGAACTCTCAGAGCTTCATAAAGTCTTCCATCTCCGCGGCTTAGGTTTTGTCATGATCGGCGTCTGGCGTTCATATCTTGAAGACTCAATTGTCGCCCAAATTTTGGCTGTCGTGGCCAGACCTCAGCCACCAGCATCCTCCCTCCACGATAGCCATCACGTACAATGTGAGTAGATTCCAAATTGCAAATTCAAAGTAGAAAAGGATCACTAGTGTGATTCAGAAGGACTGATGTCTTTGCAGCAATATTCTTCTCTTTTTATTCTTGTATTTCCTCGCACCGTTGTTTACGCTTCCAAGCGTTATCTCTGGAACTGTAGCCAATCATCGTCCTGCAGGATCTGTATCACTCTGCTGGCATCGAGGCCCGTAGGGAGATGCTCGCTGCATTACGATCGAAGCGATATAGCCTAGGACCGCCAAAAAAAATTGGATTCGAAAGGCCCGAGTCGAGATACGCTGAAGACGATGTGACTAGATTTGTCATGGGTCCAAAAAGGGTTCTACATAAATGAAGATGTCAACACATAGGCCTTCCGAGAAACCTTCCAACTTACCAGGGACGAACAAAAGCCACAGGGAAGCACCAAAAGAGAAGTACTTCGTTTCATTGGATCAACAAATCTCAAAAACCCTCGCGACAATTGACAAGTCGATTTATTTGATGTTTCTGCTAATGCCTCCCTTACTGTGAACTGGCCAAAACAGAGCTGCAACAGATAGATACACCGGTAACTCTTTCGTCTCTTCAATTCAAAAGTTTAACTCACGTCTTCACCTCTTCCTCTCATCGGTAATCCTTCAAAAGGAACGCTGCTTGGCTGCATTCAATTTGGAGGTGTACATCAGAAGGATATGGCCCTCGAAGAACAAAATTCCATCTGCATCGGCCAAACGGATATGGCTCGATTCAGAGACCAGGTATACCGCGACTGCTACCCTGCAAAGTATCTTGAGTCTCCGGCTGGAAGCAGCTGTCAAGCCTCTGAGGACTGTTACCGATCCAGACCACCCACGTTTTCATATCCATTCGTACACCCTAGACCTTTCATATAGAACCCATATTCTATTTCGTCCGACGATTCCTGAACGGAAAATGCTGAGGGTGGCAGCTCACTCTCATGGATGCTATTTCTACGTCCAGGAATAAGAAACCCAGATCTCCGTTCTTGATCTCGTTGAGCTGCCTCGGTTTTTGTTGACGATTCGAGAGGACCTAAGCGAGCGTGGACGGTCAAAACACTTCAAGCTTTTACCCCTTGACGTAAGCTAAATTCCGCGACAAAACATGATACCTTGCCACAAGTCATAGAATTCGACTATGAGAAGCGATCTTCGTTGTTCTGCGTTGAGCACCCAGGCTTGCCACACTCGTTCGGACCCCATGGACTATCATTGATGCGAGCAATTTCAGAGGTTATTTCGAAACATTGTTACATTTTCTGTGTCCTCCTGACCGAGAGTAGACCTCTGGAAGAACAAAGTCAAATAGTTGATATCTTAGTAGCTCGTCCCATAGAGCATCTCACCCGATAGTGTTAATTAATTTTGCTAGCAAGCACGAAATTTAGGCTGTGCCAACTCTTCGCCATCCTCAGAGGCCAGCAACTTAGTAGACTAATGGAAATTCATTGGAACTGGCCAAACAACCTGGCATCGAACAACGCACTTCGAAGCCATGTCCGTCCACCTCACAGCCGCTCAAGTCCTGATATCTGCTCGTTCTTTGCGCAATTCAGACTTGGAGCCCAGAAGAGGAGAAGAATTGCAAGCTAGGGACTCTAATATACTGTAATTCACAGATACTGGACGCGCAAGGTTTACAGTACTGACCGTGAGGCAAATGCAATTATCGATTGATGAACGGCAGTGGCATCCCCGTTTGCGGTACAATTTTCACTCTCCTACAAGAGTGACCTTTATTTTCGGTACTATTGCTGATTGATGGGCGTAAAGAAGGACCAGCAATCAGGGATGAGCTCGTTCCTTCCGCCTGGCGTTTCATGTGTCGATTTTGCGTGTTGTCATAATTCATGTCTCGCTGGCGCAGGCCACTGGTAATGCTCTAGCCATACATCTTGTTCACTGACAATGACTGCTGCTTAATACATAAAGTATCAGCTGGCTCTTCCAATGATCCAGGTGAAAGGGCGGAGTCGTATCTGTTTTGATCACATACCAAGTGCACCGTTGTACTGGACATCACACGGATCCATGATTCCTTCCGATCTGCAACAAAACCAATCTTGTCAATTTAACTTCCGGCAAGGTCCTGCAGCCTGACTTGGCACTCCTGTATGCGGGACTTGTTGTCTGCATCTTTAATAGAAAGTCTTGTAAGATGCTGGGAGGCTGGGAACCGTGAGGCTTGGTCGCTTGGGTTGCTGGTGTTCTCTTAAGCAAAGGCCACGAACGTGGCAGCAGCTAGCTTAGACAGACCCAGACAGTCCTAATATCTGGAGAAGTTAATGTTTAGCAGCGTGTGAAAAGAGAGGTCTTTGTTGTATATCAGCTCAAAATACTCTGTACTGACAAGAGAAATGATCTCAGGAGATAAGTTCTCCTCTCGGACTGAGGGACCCTGACGTATTGCCTAAATCGGCGAGCTCCGCACAGCAGAAAGTCTAGATGAGGCTCTGATGTTAGGGCTGCACGACATATGCGCCATGAACAGAAGTGATGCAAGACCCCATTTTTGTAGCTAAGCTTAATGTCACGCAAACCAAACTCACCCATCATTTACGAGCTTACCAAACTCACGACACCTATCCAAATTCAAGACGCAGCTTACAGAAATGCAATCTCGATGCAGGACACTCTCAGCATTTACTAGATACGGATAGTAATCATCTCAAGCAGCTCCGAATGAGGCGAGCAGCGAAGACAAAGTGAGGTGTCAAAGCCAGTGCCGTGATAAGGGACCACACTAAACAGCTTCCCCTCATTCCCGAAAGATCATAGGTAACCAAACTTCCAAAAAGTCGTCAACCAAACATAACGATAGTGGAATAGAACACGAAAATGCTCCAATTATACGAGGATGGAGATTGCAAGTTCAACCTATCGCCTTCGAGGGCTTTACTCCATGGCCCACACTGTATGTATTTCTTAACATGGCCTCTCGCAACTCCCGCCTTCCGGTAAAGGACATTCAACACCACACAGGAGAAAACGATGAAATTGAGAAGTGCAATGGAATTCCAGAAAAGCAAGCACGAGTCACCCGACTCAAATGCAAGTCGCAGAAAGAGTGACAGCCCGACAAATACAAACACAAGCACAAGCACAAACACGAAATACACCAACATGAGTCCACCACCCAGACCACGACGTCCATCAGACTTCAACATTGCCCAATTCAACCCATCTGTACGAATCCCAACTCCTCTTGACATCCAAATCAAAACAGTCACTAAACTTACCACCAGTTCCACACCTTCCAACCACAACCACAACCCCCAAAAGCCCACCACCCACAACCACCATCCCTCTTCCACCACAACACCCGACTCCAAACCCGACGCCAACAACCCTTCTCAGCACCCCGCCCACCACCCATCCAATACAAGAAACCCATCCTCGCACCACCATCAACACCACCAACACAACTCCCCCCACACGACGACCTCACGATCTCCGAAGCCGAGCAAGAACGTCTGCACCGGCTCGCCAAAGAGCTAGCCAAGGAACGAACCGAGCAATGGGTCGAGAGCCTATTCGAGATGCATCCGAACGTCTGATCTCCTCAGTGGCTGAAACGGGGGGGGAGGGGATTGAAACTTACGGGGGCCGAAACGCCGCACAGCCCCGAGTGACCCCGTGCTGTGCTGTGCCCGGATTGCGGGCGCTATGAGATGGATGATTATGTGAGAGGGTTCGATGAGATGCGCTGTGCTGGAATGGGGGATGATGTGAAAGAGAGGCTTGCGTGCAGCTGAGTGAGATTCTTAAAAGTGATGTGCGAGGGAAGCGAGGAATTGTTGACAATTGAAGTATTGAGCATGCGATGCGAGTGAAGCAAGACTAAGAGAGGTTGACATACTCACTTGAAAAAAGGCGTAGCAAGGTTGACAGTTATTACCAAGTACAGAATATATGCTATTTTATCCTCGTTACACATGCATAGATAAAGAGAACGTGAAATCGAGGTCGGAAAGCAGATGATATCAAATTGACTAAAACAGGTATGTACCAATTACATCGCAAAACGCCTCGCCTCGTGATATTGTTTGTGCATGAAATTGCTCAAGTAGCCACTCGCGCAGCCGCCGTTGCTGTCCACTCTCTATTATGCGTCCGTTCCATGCCCGCGCCATGCCATTGGTTTTCTCCCATTTTCCATTCCGGATCCTGATGCGTGAAATTGATGACTTGTTTACAGAGCGAATGCAAGGACCATACCGGCGGCCACAGCGAAGCCACCGCGAGCGATGGTCGATGCGGAGTTGCCTGTGACGGTTGATGGACTGCTTCCAGTAGAGCTTGGAGAGCTACCGGTGCCAGTTGGGGCAGTGGTTGGGGTGAGGGTGGTGGAGAGGGTGACGTTTGCGGTTGGGTAGACGACTGAACCTGAAGAGGCAGGTGCAGAGTAGCTGGATGGAACGTAGGTGGAGGTGCTGTTCACGGAGGCGGACGACGCGCTGTAGCTGGAAGAAGTTGGCTTAGCGGTGTATGAAGGTCCGGTGGAGATGTGAACAGTGGTGGTTCCGCCGGTGGCAGAGGTAGAAGAGGAGGAAGAGCTGCCCAATCCGGTGACGTGGAACGGGAAACTGAATTGGAAGATTGGGCTGGGATCGGACTTGGTGGAGTCGAGGGTGAGCTTGAATCCGTAGGTTGCGAAGCTCTTGAGATCCTTGGGGACAGTCCACGCGAACTTGCCAGTGGTCTGGTCGATGCTCTCTGAAATACATGTCAGTCATTTTCGATGCCAAGCCCAAGGGGAAGCAGGTATACATACCAGCAATGGTCTCTCCGATCTCAAGGGTTGAAGGGGAAGCACCCTGGAGGAGCTGGATGGTGATGGGACCAGTGTGCTCGGTGGATGGTTGCCATGTGATGTCTAGGACTGAGCCGGCCTCGACATTTTGGTCCTGGGTTGGGACTGTGATGGCAGCGAAACCTGCAGTCTGGGCGAAAACAGAGGAGGTGAATGCCAGAACGGCAGCGGCGACGAATGAGTATTGCATTTTGAAATTATTGTCGAGAAAAGATCTAAAGAGTGTCACGTATCAAAGGATACAAAAGTTGGAGATAGATGGAGAAATATTAGGACTGAAGTAAGGCAAAACGAGTGGAAGCGTCCGACAGAGTGGGAAGCAAAGTTATATAGGGAGAGGACAAGAAGACTTCACGGTTCCAAACAAAAGGCGCCTGCCCTGACTGCTCTAGCCTGCTAGCCCAAGCCTAATTCCGACAAAATGGCAGGCATGGTGGATATTCTGAGCGGTGCGGCACAGTGTTAGGGAATTTAGGGGCACTGCCGGGGGATATGATTTGCTGTCATCTGCTGGCGTGGAGCCATTTCGAGGTTGATGCCCTGCGGGGAGGAAATGAGCTTTTTGGGCGGAATGACAGGGGGTGGAACTTGGAAGAGAGCTGAGCGCGAACTCTGGAGGGCTGAGTCAGGAAAAGAGAGCACCTGAGTGAACTTTGTGCCCGCCCGCCGGCAAAATGCAATAATGCAATAATGCAATAAAATGCACAAGAAACGCCGTTTATGGCCGATTAGTGCTGACTTTTTATGCATGCTCCGCCCACTCATAGATGAATCGAGATCGATCCAATATCTCCGCTGCACTGCACTGTGCTGTACTGTACTGTACTGTACGGAAAGATGTCTGCGTCACTTCAACTCACCTTCACCTCCCTCACCGAGTCGCGTCCCGAAAGGGATGTTCGCGACCTTGGCAAGTTGCAACCTTCCCTACCTACCCTGCCTGGCCAGCACGCAAGAAAAGGACATTTTAATACCTTCTTCCTACTTTACTTGTGCGAGGTGGTCCAGCGTCATCGATGAGCAGAATTGCAGCGACTGGCAGTAAACATCAAATGAGAGGCATGCATGCATGGTATGGCATTGGTCTCTTCGTGCTTTTCTGTGGGTTCACCAGGTTCAATGCAAAAAGTTAACCGGTTTAACCTCCGTTGGCGTCGTCTGTGATGCTTGCTCAGGGGGCCGATCACCGCTTGCCCTGCGAGCAGGAGGATCTGGTTCCTGGTGCCAAATTACCTCCCGACTAACCGAGTTCTGGGGCTGGGCACAACCGCTACTGTAAAGTGTGCACAGCACAGCACTCGATGGCAGCCTGTGGATGAGCCGGCACGGCCGTTACGCGCTGAAACCAGTAATTAGTCGAGTGAGAAATGCACCAAATGAAAGTCCCCGCTTCATGGGACGGTGCCGTTGTAGGCAGCCACAAGACTGGGCAACGTAGTATTCTCCGTGTAAGGCGTGCAAGGCTTCGGAGCTGAGCAGAAGAAGGCTGAAGCTGTGTAAGAAAATGAAGAATCGATGATGGTAAGTCGTCCATCCCGTAATTATCACCATTTACCAAGGTGCTCAAAGCATACGGACCAGTGCTTTGTCTAACTTTCTGGTGGAAACGACAGATCGCGAAAGGGGAGCGCGAAATGAGTCCACTGGGCAAGGAGCAATCCTTGAGAACAATTTAAGGTTGCCTTGTCACTCTTTGCTGTTTGTGGCTACTTCATCTGGAGCGTTCCTGACTAGTCATGCTAGTGGAGCCGAGCGGCACGTGTCTCGGGTCTCCGAAAGTGGGCAAGTGGATCTGAAGGATTCACAAGTATCGGATTCTCTTCCTTCTGGGTGACATATTTGCGCTTTGGATCCATCTTGCTGCATCATTCCATTTCTCATAAACGCTGGAATGCAAGCCCTATCATCATCTCTACAGAAACCGATGCTTCTCAGACAGGAAATAGGGGCGAAGAAGGCCCTTCGAGAATCTTACTCCTGATGCCGTGAGACATGAGCAAAATAAGTGCTTTGATAGCACCATTGAGAAATCCTGCCGAAGCCTTCTCTAGACTGAGGACTGAGGTGTTTGTTAGAGTCGTTCATCTCTGGTCCAGACTTGTGTTTAGGTCTCGCTAAGCAAATCGCGCAACAACACTAGACAGCTAGTGCTGCAACCAAGCGTTTACTTTGGTATCGCTGTGAAGTTTTGTTCAAGCTTTTAGAGACGGACGTGGGTCTGCATCAAAGCATCAAAGTAGTTCCATGACAACCAGCTTCTTTTGACGTCAACTAGCTAGTGCTAGCCGGCGGTTCCTGAGCAATGAACAATGATCATGAAATCGATCGAGTAGCGACGGTAACTCAGAGATAGTCTTAAGACTTGAGAGACATCATATCAAAAAGAATCAGAAGTCTGGATGTTACTTCTGAGGTGAAACTGGTTTTGTGAGAAGTAGCTTGACTGCTATCTTCCTTTCTTTTCCCTGGAGGGATCCTTGAAGAAGCTCGTTGAGCCAAAGCATATTCCGTATGTGAGCAAATTCTCAATGGGTGAACTGCCGTCTGTTGCTGAAGATGAGAAGTATTTAGAGTTTTCCAAGCTTCATTTGCTCCTGCCACTCACCTGTCATGTTGCGAGAAAGTCACTTGTCTTATTGTGTGAAGGAAGTAAACATTTGATCTTCTGGCAGCCTCATTCCTGCTCCAAGAGTTCAGGAACGGAGAAGCCTAGACTATCGGACAATGGATGGCTTTAATCTTGTCCGCGTGAATACCCCCGTGTCTTCCAGGAACGAGAATCTGTCCGCGCAACTGAGTGGTATTCGAGCTATAGGACATACTATGGTCTATCATCTGATAGATCTATCAGAACAGTGCTATCCTCATAGGTTTTCCATCTGTCAGCGGCCTTTGAGTTTTGCTCTGTTCTCGGAAGAGATGTGAGAAATGCATGGAACATACAGTACAAAAGGAAGAGAAGCAGCAGTGACTGGAAGCCTGCCATGTTTTGCGAAAAGCGGTGCCCATCACTTGATCATCAGACGGGGTTCACACATCCTCGGACAACCTCTCATTACGAGTCTGCTCTCCTAGTATTCTTTGTTTTCATGTCTTCATTGTATGTCGGGAGAAAGGTCAGCGACATGTAAAGTTGGAGAATTGAAGCTTCCTATTAAAACGGACAACTCGGCTCGGCAGCTCCCCCACCCTTCAAAATACCCCGCAATGATCGGCAAATCACTCCCCTTCCAAACAACATCAACATCTAGATGACTAGCTTTCTACAACTTTGTTCGATCCATACCGTTCTTCAAATTCATTATCCAAAGCAGTTTCAAAATCCTATTAGCAACAATGGCGCCAGCGGCAACAACCCTCATCAACGAGTCTTCTGGCAATGCCACTGTCGGTGCACTGGGGAAGACCGTCTCGGGCAAGAAACTCAGAATTCGGTCATATCCCCAGTTTGAAAGTCTGGAAGAAGAGAGATTGTACCGCAAGCAACATCTCGCCGCCGCATTTCGAGTGTGAGTATCGTCAAGCATAGCACATATCCACCAACATGGTCAGCTTGGCTCTGACAGAAGTACAGATTTGCAGAGCGAGGTTTTGACGAAGGTGTTGCAGGACACATGTGAGTTTCTACTTTGTAGACACTAAGTCAAACGTAATAATGACTTCCCACAGCTCAGTCCGGGATCCCATTCTCACCGACCACTTCTGGCTCAACCCACTCTCGCAACACTTCTCTCAGATCTGCGTCTCCGACCTGATCCTCGTCAACGAAGATGGGGATGTCGTTATAGGAGATGAGCCTATCAACGCTGCAGCATTTGCAATACATTCCGAAGGTAAGTAAATATGGCTCCTTTCCAACGACTCAAGTGGCTAATAATCTCCAAGTCCACAAAGCTCGCCCCGACGTGCACGCAGCATGTCATGCCCACTCCGTGTACGGCAAAGCCTTCTCCGCATTCGGACGGAAACTAGACATGATAACCCAAGACTCCGTCCGCTTCTACAACTCCCACGCCGTCTACGACAACTTCGGCGGCGTCGTCCTCGATCGTGAGGAAGGCATGCGCATTGCCAGCGCTCTCGGCAATGGCAAAGCCGCCATCCTCCAGAACCACGGTCTCCTGACCGTAGGGCATAGCGTAGATGAAGCGGCTTTCTGGTTCATGAGTCTGGACAAGACGTGTCATGCGCAACTGCTTGTCGATGCTGCGAGTGCGGGGAGCGGACATAAAAAGATCTTGATTGGGGATGAAGAGGCCAAGTATACGTATGGGCAGGTGGGCACGCCGGAAAAGGGATGGCTAGCGTTTCAGGGCTATTATGATGAAATTTTGGCGAAGACTGGTGGGAGTTTCTTGAAGTAGGCAAGGAGAGACGTGATATGTATTGGCTCAACACAGCTAAGCACGTAGAAGAGAACATGCTTATTCAATTTTACGTCTTCATTAAGTCTACTTTGTCAAATTCTTAGATCGGCACAAATTCTGCAACATCTTTCCAGAAGGCACATCGCTTCGCTAACGCATCCAGCTTCAAGTTCTGGAAGCCATCACTGTTCACCACGAACTCCTTCCCCGTCTTCCAGCACTCAGGAACACCAGGTTGACTTGAATTCGTGAGCTTGTTCTTATTAGGATCGCCAGTCTGGAAGAAAGATGCAAAAGCACCTGTGAAGCCTTTGTAAATTAGAGGCTGAGATTTCTGCACCGCGTTGACTTGGTTCCACTATTTTGTTCGCCGCGTCAGTCTTCGAACATTGAAAAGTCTAAAGTGACAAGACACTTACAAATTGGGTATCACTCGCATGCTTAGCCGGTGAAATCGTATACTCTCCCACATAACTTCTCTTCTTCGCACCTCTCGCCATCCAATACGCCGGACAAGCGAGAACAACATCTCGAAAAATGAGACCGGCTCTGACATAAGTGGTGTTGTAATTTAAAATAGTCTCAGTCGAACCAACGGCAGGATACAGTTCTTTCAGACGCCGAAGGTTTCGCTCCGAGAATCTGGGAAGAAATCCTTTGACCCATGCGTCGAATGACGCTGTGCTGGAATTGAAAGCTGGAGTCCCGGAGCTCGTTTCGTTGGCTAGTCCGGGTGGTATGAAGTTCTCCCCTTGAAGTGCTGTCAGTTATTCTTCTCCAGGATCAACTTTGTGAGGGACAAGAAAACGAACCTTCATGCGAATTGTAAAACCCATACCCAAAATCAACATTCAAATCGCCCTTCTTCGTAAATTCACTCAACGGCCTCTTCAAAAAGGTCCCATCAATGACCGGCCCCCACGTAAAACTACTAGTTGTGAACTCATGACTACTCGCAATCTGCAGCGCCGCCGTCCTCAAAACTTGCAAATCAGCGTGCTTCAAACACTTCAGCGACTCAGGCCCAGCACAACCGCTCAAGTTCGCGAAAGTGTCGTAGACGAGTTGCGACTCGACAGAATCGTAATTGTACGTTTTGGACCAGAACGGCGAGGAGGCTACAGCTTTGGAGAACAGACGGGGAGAGGAATTGTCGTTGGCGAGGACTTGAGCGACGACGCTGCCGGCTCCAGCTGACTGGCCCCAGATACTGACGTCTCTGGGATCGCCGCCGAATTGCTTGACGTACTTCCTGGTCCATTCTAATACGGCTCGTTGATCAAGCAATCCTGGATTCAAGTCTGAGGTTGGAGATGAGGCTATTTCAGCACCGGGTAGGAAACCAAATGCATTGACGCGGTAATTGGGGTAGATGAAGAGGAGATCTGTGGAATTGGTGATGTTGAGGACTGGGTAGCCTCCTGGTGGGATGGTAAATGGTCCACCACCTCGAATGTAGCCACCTCCGTGAAAGAAAATAACGACTGGCCGGAGAGGCTTTGATGCCGTCCAGGGCCTGGAGAAGAGACCCAGGTAGAGACAGTCTTCTGAGCCATTGACCTACGAGATGAAAATGTCAGTGAGATCTCGGTAATGTAATTGGATGTCAGCATACAGTTCTCTGCGGACAGAGGTCGAAATCTTGGTTGGAATCATATGTCCCATTTGTAATCGCAAGAGGTGGTTGTGGTGCTCTGAATCTGTTCTCCCCCACTGGCGGAGCGGCGTACGGGATTTTGCGCCAGTAATTTATATCATATGTCGACGAATATACACCTTTGAACGTGCCATAGTCTAGCGGTATAGATAGCTGCTGTGCATTTCCGGAGTAGCTAAAGAAGAAAAGAAGATATGAAAGCAACACGGCGAAGCTTTGCGCCATGGCTTCTCAAGAATGCCAAATCCGCGACAGAAGTCTGTACAAGAGGTCGAGAAATGTTTGCCGTCAAGAGTAGCTCTTTCCAACTATGGATAAGCCCATTCTTAGTTTCTCATGAAGAAAGGGAGATATATAGTATTCGGGTTCATCATGTTAGTGAGCAGTAGAGGCAATCAAGCCGGGGTAATGGCGGGGTGCCCAGTGACAACTATGGGGTACCTGGAAATGGGGTAATTGGAATTGGCCAATGAACTTGCCTTTCTAATAGATAGCTCGAGAAAATACCGACAGGCTGATGGTGGAATTCCAAGGATGGATAACTAGCTCGCTAATTGATCACCCGAAGCTGGGCAATTTGTCCGGAACACAGAGTAGATGTTGGAAGTCACTCGACCCATGTGGGGAGTCAGAAAACCTTTATTGAATTATTGTCAATTTGTATTTTGGGCACATCCATCCATGACTTCAATCCGTACGACTTATCCTACGTTGATCCAAATTTATAGAGTCCTGTCAAAAATTCAAAACACCCGCTTGAATCTCAACCCAAATCAGAACTCCACGCTGGGTCGCCGCCCAAGTTTTAAAACACAAGAGGCTATCATGAACACAACCGTTCTACAGATTCAAGCAAACTAGACACACTTGAAGAAAAGCTGAGAAGCCCACATAAGTAGATTATCAGAAGACATCTCGATTCCGAACCATCCGTTGCCCTTTGGCACCGTTAGCGATAATATCTCGCATCCCTTCGGCGTCTCGGACCTTGTATAAAGACATCCTCCTGGCCGAACGACGGTGGGGCTGGCGGGCGGTCCATTGGGGGGAGACTGTCGTGCTTGTCTTCCTCTCTCCTCTGCACCATTTCTTTCATGATCAAGATCGCGAGGTCCGGATTCTCGGTGAAGAAAATCTGAGTTTCTTCGGGGAATTGCTTCCAGAGCCTTGCCTGTAGGAAACCAACTCGTGCAAAGACTTTCCTGAGGAGTGGATCCATCGAGCTGACTCCAGCTTGAAGAATCTGGCAGGATTGTAAGACGGCGGGTATAGCAGCGTCAACACCAGCTATTTCAAAGCTAGTAACTTGTCAGTATCAATAGATGTGGTTGTTGAATTGTGACATGCCTGTTGACAACGAAAGATGATATAGCTGCCTTGAAATCTTGCATCAAATACCGCTCCGCACACACGTAGACATCGATACTTAAAGAATACGCAAGTGACCATGTCCTGATGTCTTCTTGGGACATGCGCTCCTCAGGTACGGGGTCTTCCGTAGGTGTGACTGGCTCTCCAGGAGGACGTGCGCCTCTCCTACGCTCTCTATCTCGCGGTCTCGGCTGCTGGGGGCGAGGATAGCCATTCCTTCCAATCACGACAGGTCCTGGAGGACCTATGTAGTGTCGTGGTCTTGGAGGTGGCGGGTTTCTTGATGCTCCGCACGACCAGCATGGTGGCCCTGTTGTTTCCGTTATGCAGGCATGACAAGCGCAGCCGAGACGGTGCCTGCCTGGTTCTTTGCGTAAAGACTGCTCGAATGCCCGCTGCAAATGTTCAGTCTTGCGTACATCAAAACTGGGAAAAGAAGCCAAAAAGGCAAAGGGATGTAGTCTTACCCGTCTTCGACTTTCAAGCCTTCTTCGACTCCTGGTACTGAAGAAACTGTTAATTCTCGAAGAAAGTAGATTTGATCAAGCGAATGCTATGTCCTGGCCAAAGCCCTGTAAGCATGTATGAGGCACTCTTACCTCTCATCGCTCGCGCTCCCACCGCTGTCAGTCGCATCGTCACTTTCCGAGTTCATATCGTTATTATCTTCTCTGCCCTTTCCCTTGTCAACATCCGCAACTTTGAAAGTGTCAGCAGAGTGTCGTAATCATACCACCTCTACCTACCTAGAACTGTAGACATTGTCTTGATTGGCGAGAACCTTCCCTCATACAGATATGCAACTACGAAGCTGAAGATATCCGGGTTCTCTTCGGGCAGATCAATAGCCTGATCGCCTGCTTCTTTGAAGTCTCCATCGAGTGCCCTTCTGAAGTATTCCGACTTGCACAAGATATCTCTGTGTATGGGAAAGGTCTCGGCATGTGGTCCAACTCGTACAGGTATTATGGCAGAGGAGTAGCGACTATGTGGCGTGTTAGCCTTTCTTGCTTCGGTACGTTTGGAAAGTGCTTCCGCAGAAACAAGCTCTAGGTATAATCGGCAGACTTCGAGCAACAGCTTACCCGTCAGCGGTAGAAAGCCAGAGATCTTTTCTTGGGTCAATGAGGTCTTTGGGTTTGACTTCTTCTCTGACGAAATCAAGGACGACGACATCTGGTGTCGTTGTGCTCGGGGCTCTCATGACAGCATCCAGCGATGATTCTCCTCCTGCGGACCCTCCTGTGGATAGCGCTCTTGGGGATTCTTGACCCGCCATCGTTGCTCTTTCACAACGCAGGGAGATGACGCAAATGTGTAATAAAGAGGAAGCTGGGATTTCTTTGAGAAAAAAATATGACCAGTATGTGCGCCCACGCCCGAAAGCGCAATTGGAGCCAGGCTGCCTTGTGTCACCCACACTCGAGGTCCTTTGCTGCCTGCCCTCACCGAGTGGGTGACAGTTAATGCTGAACATGCGCGTAGGACCGCGCGACTTATAAAAGGGCCAGCCAATCGTGGAAAAAGCAAAGAATAGAATACGGCTCTTCACCGCGGGGATGCCGCATCAGATTTCAAATGTTGAGGTCGCAGGAGGAAGAAGCTTAGGTATGCATGACGCACAGCGGCGCGTGATACTTCTGCTGGATAAGGAACCATGACTTCAAATAAGGGCCATCCCCACTGAGGAGGCTCAAATATCCTCTGTAATGCTGACCACTCTCGTTCTGCAGCGTAGCGGACGAGGTGTGATGCGAGTACACTGCAGCTGACGATAATGTCGTTCGTTGCAGGTAAGGCTGTAGAACGATAGGATGAGCTGCCTCGGTCGGCGAACGAGCATTGGCCTGCAGGTGATTGATGAATTACTTTGCATACGGGTTGTGTTAGACGTCAATTCCGATAGGAGTGCCTTGCCTGGCTGTTGTGGCAACAGGCTCCACATGCAGTATGTCAAAGTTCACTTTTCTTTTCGTGCAGACCTCGAAACGTATGATAGTACCTGGCTCCTTTCCAGACCAAATAGAGGAAAGAGATATTATGCTGAGTAAATTGTATTTGGCCACACGCCCTTCGTGAATAAAGTATATAAGTTATAAGTAAAAGAAATGAGTTTCCGTATATAGGACCGGATATGTTCATTGGACATGAATATATACTACAGCGTTCTTTACTATCAGGCAAGATCGACAACCTTCTACAATGAATATCCCAAACAACGCTAATGCAGACAAAAATTTGACAAGGAGATCCGTTAAGTTGTATGTACTGTGGTCCGGCCTAGTTTCAGTATGCAACGCCCCGGTACCCACCATACCCGGGGAGTTGTGGTATCGCTGGTTGTCGTGGTGGACTTCCTCCAACACCTCCTAAGGGGGCTGCCCCTTGCACCAGGTTTTGGTCCTCTCTGGTGTCTGGGCGGTAGAGACTGTGTGAGGTTGGGGTGAATGGTCTCCCTAGTTGTGGTGCAAGAGATCCCTGCGTTGTCGTGGTATAAGACCTCATTGGTGTGGCTCCTCGGTAAGGGTTGGCAGGTTCGTTCAAGAAACTATCATCGCTGTGCTTGCGGTCTGACGGATATGCGTCAGAAGACATCGGAGCTTTCGCAGGATCCATAAGCAGCGAGTTACGTGCATCGAGTGGAGTAAGGTTGTCGAGGTCTCGGTTGAGTTTTTCTGACGCATGTTAGAATGACTACTCTACACAAGGTGATGGACTAAACATACCAGCTTCCTTACGTCTCTTGCGGTGGGGGTTCTCTTTGCAGCATATGATGATGGCGTTGACTGCAATCAGGATAGCGAGAATAGCAGTCAGACTGGACTGGACGGCAATGAGCACGACGCCGGTCACAGTCTGAGTTGTCTGCGCTATGCCCAACTCTTCCACAAAGACAAGAATGCAGACAATAGAGAGTGCTCGGACAACTTGGATGACGATATTAATGACATTACCAGAGCGTCTTTCGTAGGGTCGGTTCCAGATGAGTAGTCCAAGCACTGATTTTGTTAGTAACCATCCTATGTTTATCTTCACAGAATTAACACCTACTGCAGACTTCGATGGCAAGTTGGGCAATTGTTTGAGCTAGGCCACTGTGGAGTCGAATTAGCATGTCTCATGCAAGGACACTTCAATGTACCGTGATGGACCTAGGACATGTCTAGGAGGGCACAGCCCTGCAGAACTCTCCTGGACAAAAGAATTTCGGGAAATACTTACTGGCCATCAGCTGCTGCCAAGACACAGCCCTTCGCAAACATGTAAATGATCGCCGGGAGGAAAATCCACCAGAAATCTTTCTTGTAGTTGTCATAGAAGAGACTGTACTTGAGCCAGAAGTCTTTGTTCTCATATAGTCCCGAAGCATCTCCCTCCATCTTCTTCAGCGTTCGGGCTGCATGCCAAATCTTGAAACTGAAGAAAGCTAGGACACCGGTAAAGAGGGCTAGGGTGAGACCTGCCAGAAGTTTTGCAGCCCAAGAATCTCCATGTCTGATGTGAGTCAGTATGATGTTTCTTACAGAATTAGAAGATACCACTTACGTGAACTGGAAGATACAGTAGAGCACCCATATGCCATACAGAACGAGGATGAGTTGGACAATCGCACGAGCCATTGTGCCCCAGTAATGTTTCCGGAACCCAACCAGACTCTTGGGAAAGGATCCAAATAGGGCCCACGTTTCCAATATGACCTTGAAGAGCAGGATTCCAACAGCAATCGCAGCTACCACGCATGCCACAATCAAGAGCACAGTCATGAAGGTATTAGCGGAAGGGATGGACAATTGTTCAACGTAAGCTTTGATGCCATTGACAGTCGTCTCGACGGTGGACGTAGAGTTCGATGAGTCGATGCCAGAAGATGTCGAGGACCCAACACTAGTCTCTAAAGAGTCTCGAATTTGAAGGAATCCGGCAGTCAAAAGCTCATAGGACCTTTTTGAGACCGATGATCCATCGCCATAAACGAGGGTGGCATTACGAAGGAACTCAACACTCTCTGTAGTCAAATTCCCACCAGTAACATTCCTGAAGTTGTCGATAGATGTTTGCATGGCGTTCCAAGGAATCAAGCCCGCACTGAAGGCAAAGTTCTTGGTAAAGCTTCTGTAAACTGGTGGATAGTTGACGGACATCATCCCGTTCATGGCAAATCCTTGGAAGACTGTTATCACTTCAGTGAATGAGGGGCTCATAGTGCCAACTCCCGCTGTACTTCCACCCGCAGCGGCCCCGATTGCTGAAATTCCAGTGAGCACCAATGCCGCACCTGCCACTCCTGCCGCTACGTAGGACACAGCCGGGACATTCACGGTCTTCCCGTTGTTGACCGTCGACGTAATGCAAGCGACATCTTCTCCAGTATCAAGAGCCTTCAACTCCAACGTGGCTTGGGCAGCGATGTCGGGTACACTGAAAGCAATTGAGGGAATCAACGAAGCGTATGATGCCGGAATTTGTTGCGTCCCAGTCGCCGAGAAAGTACCAGAGGGCACAGGACAGAGTTGTTCAACATAAGTATCCGAGGAGCAAGGGTTAAAAGTATTCTCGTAGACTTTCGTCCCGTACGCCGTAACATTCAAGGTGGCAGTTCTACACGAGGCCGTCAGTACTTGGACAAAGAAAAGCGGCTGCTTGACGGTAATAAGCTTGACTTACACATTCATAGTTGTGAGGGATGTTCCTGCAACATTGAAGGTGACGGACTTCGCATCATTGTTGTACTGGATGTCGAGGTTTTGGACCGTTATATTTGAACCCGTTAGACATTCGCTGAAACCTGATGTCTTCAAAATTTGATCCGCGAGTCCTCTGCCGGAGAGGATTCCAAGGAACAGTAAGGAAACAGTTGACGATATGAAATTTGGCCGTAACATTTTGTCGAGTTCGACAATGTCGCAACGGTTGGGTCGACTCTATTCGCCCGGGTATCTGGATTTTGCTTGCTCTCGGTCTATCCTCTATGCTTTTATCTCCTTCCACGGTTTGTAGTTGATGTCGTAATGTGTGTATTGCAAGCTCAGGAAGCTCTTTCGGTGATGAAAATTGCTGAAATGGTATGGGCACAATAGCCAAGGGTCTACCTGGAAAGAAGAATCGAAGAAAGGATCCAAAAATAATGCGGTTGGAGGGAGATCGGTCAATATTGGGGTGGATTCTTTGACTGCTGCTCCGATGGATAACGAGGGACAAAGACTGAACGATTGGATGCAACGACGAATTGCACAGACCAAAAAAGATGGTCTCAATTTCACACAAAGAAAAGGCGATGATGTACCCAAGCAAAGGAGGAGGGAGCGTGAGGAGACAGAAGTGAGGACTCAGAATTCGGGGTCAAGCCTTCAAGGTCAGATCCCCAAGGCCAGGACAAGGTCAACGACGACGAACAAGGTCCAGACGCCAGGGGTAAGATATCGGTGGCCCACACGAAACCCGCCATTTCAACGCCATCGGAAAGGATCAACAGCCACTCACCACCACTGGTCGACGGCAGGCTCTTCTAGCGAGGCGCAGTGGATACGCCAGCAACGGGACACCCGTTAATTGGCGTGGACGAGGGAGTTTGACCAATCCAGCTGGCGCCTTTACCTGTAACCAGAATAGATCCACGCTCCCCTGGGCCAAACACTGCCAGCATTTGATTCGCCCTCAGCACTGCGTCGAACACGAGAACATGAAACTCGCGGACCACAAGCACAAAATAGCGAAAAGCCTGCACATCGATAGGCGATTCGAACCCTTCAGATGAGTAAGGTCAAAATCGTAGTCAAAAGTTAATCATTGAGAGCAATTATTTTGATCGATGGATGGATGATTGGGATGAACCAGAGTGGGGTGATTTGCATGCGATACTTCTTGTGTTTGAGCTGGCGGGATGCCGTCCCCTTCCTGTGAGATGCCAGAATAATGCAAGCTTGGCTAAGCGAGCCCCTGACATTCTCTTCCTTCTTTCACAACTCTACCTCTACCAGCTGTCACTGTCCAGATTTCTGGGAACGCGTATTAAAGCGTCTTTAGTGCCCGGACTATGGAGCCGAGACAGGGAAACAAGGTGCCCCAGTATCTGCGGCGCATGACGCTTCAAATTAATGCACAGCCCGTTCTTGGGGAAGGTTGAACAGTTGGAACATTTGATCACCGAAACCAAAGATATATGCTGTTCATCGCATCTTCAAGTAAAACTAAAAGCTGATTGAGTGAGAATGACCTACCTCATTCAGGCTGGAAAGCTGCATGTCTCCTGGAAGCCGGCATCTCGATAATTCTAGGCCTCGATGCTGACAGTGGAAAGTCTTCAAAATCCCCTCAAACCAAGTCAGCATTTTCGCAGACCTCCATCAATCTCGAGCGCCACAACCTTCTTGCTCCTCATCTGGTGGAATGCGGCTGTGCCCTAAGCATACTGGAATGCGGCAGATTGGAGAAGCACAGACTACGCACATCATCTGATGCTCCCCACTTGCTATTTCTCACTTGCGATTTCTTCAATTTCCTTGCGAGATCTCCAAATAGATCCGACTCTTTCTAATCTCCGTGGCTGAGGATGGCTCTTTACATTCGATCTCAACAAGATAGGTACATGCTACGAAGAATATCATGACGTTGAAGCTTACTTCTGCCGACCCTCCTTTTCTTTCCAGCCGGCAAGATATGGTACTGTAGGTACATGAGATTGCCTAGATAGATAAGGTAGCCACGTATATATCACGTGCAGCTCATCACGACTCAAGGAATACGTCCTAGATGTAGAACGAGTATTTCTACTCAGCTAATATCTCGGGTGCCATCCTATTTCCCATTCTATAAAGTTTACTTAGGACTTAGTGTTACCATTATATCGTTGTTTTCGTCGAGCGCGGCATCTGCCTCCTTTGGGCGGCGACGAAAGGGAATTGCTCGGCTTTAGTGCCAAGGAGCACCATAATCCGTCAGCGAGCGGCTCACGAGGCTACAATCGTGCCTTGCCTTGCAGTATTCTCATATATCACGATCGTAGGAGTAATTGTTGCCTAGCCTCACTCATCCTCCCCAAGAGTAGACTCTCGTGTTCGTTCAGTGCTGCTGCCTCTTCATCTTGGCGACGCCGGCCTTACGGGACTTCATCTTGCCGTTCTTACGCATCGATACCACCGTCCAATATCAGAGCCCTGCCGACCTGAGAAGAGGCGTTTTGACACATTTCAAGCCGAGAGTTGGCGTTCGTACGGCGTTCTAATACCTATTGCTCTTCTCTTACCCACCTTCACGGTACTCATCCTTTTCCTACACTTCTGTCTCTTCCTTTCTTTCCATTGATTCGCACGTCCAGCGGCCAATTCCAGCTCATTATCCTCGTCACGCGCAGACCATGGCTTGATGCCATATCGTAATCAATATGGAGAAGCACACCATCAAGACGGAGGGTACTGGAGGAGAAGACCATACGAAGCCATCAAAGCCGTCAGAGACGATGAAGGGGACCGAACAGAATTCAGAGTCATCTGGTGTCACACCACAAGCGGCAAATAATGATGATCCTGAGACGGACTATTCGAGCAAGGCAAAGAATCACACAACATTTTCTCATTATTGGGTCAATAAACCCCGCGCCGTCTATTGATATGTATCTAACGTATCATTAGAGAATATTCACTTTTTCCACTACCAGCGACAGGACCTTCCTGATTATAGCTGCAGGGGCACAGATTGGAACTGGAACTGTGAGTCGCAGCTTCTTGGCATTTAGAGTTCACGCTTACTTGGAGATCCCAGACTTTGCCATTGATGAATATTGTCTTCGGTAGCTTAATCACGAACCATGGAATGCCTCTTGATAGCTGACTATTCTCTAGGACGTCTGGTCGGAAATTTTAGTGCCTACTTCGTCCCAGGCTCTACCACCACGAAGAAAGAGTTTCAGGATGAACTCAATAAATTGACGTAAGGGAACTAAGTCCCCCAACCTACCTCGTGTACAACTCGAGAACTGATTTTGCGTGTGATAGACTATACATTGTGTACTTGTTCATTGGTAGATGGATACTCTCCTACTTTTCCATGTATGCTTTTCGCATGGTGGGGCTTCGAATGTCAGCCAAGCTTCGTCTTGAGTACCTGAAGGTATGCATCTTACGCTGATGCTGGATTATCATCTTACCTGATAACATAGGCTTTGTTTTCGCTTTCAGTGTCCACTCTGGACACCCTTCCTAGCGGCCAAGCTTCAAACACGTTGACAAACACCGCCAACACACTGCAAATTGGAATATCTGAGAAGCTAGGAATGATATTACAATTCACGGCTCTGATATTCGCAGCCGTCATCATTGCATTTACTTACAGCTGGTCACTCACTCTCGTGACTTCTTCTGTTCTCGTGTTTATGTGAGTATTTTGGAGTGCATTTCCCCTTCTCGAATGTCCTGACTTTGATCATTCCCAATGGAGCGATTGCTAAATCCTCCTTTACCCAGAGCCTTGGTCTATGGCACTGTAGTTCCAATCATTATCAAAATGCAGAAAGAGATGGAACATGCCGATGAAAAGGCATCCTCCATCGCGGGCGAGGTTCTCGCATCGATTCGAATGATTGTTGCATGCGGAGCCGAGGGCCGAGTTGCGAAGAAGTATTCAGGTTGGATTCAAGAGTCTCAGAGGAGAGGTCTGAAGATGTCACCAATGATGGGAGTCCAGTTTGCGCCTTGTAGGTTGTATATCCTATTCATTTGACACCATAACTGACGTTCCCCGGCAGTATTCTTTGCTATCTATGCGTCAGTATTTCTCCTTCCATACCTTTGTGGCCGCATTGACTTTAATTTAGTGTAATGGCACTTTCGTTCTGGTTTGGGTTCAAGCTATATTTGGAGAGTAAGATCGACAACGTTGGTGACATTCTGATGTAAGTACTTCTGCTCTTGAATGCCCGGACTCATACTAATTCCATCCACCCTCTAGTGTACTTATGTCTGTGATGATGATCGCATTCTCAGTAAGCCAGACTGCAGGTCCAATAATCGCCGTTACGAAAGCTGCCGCAGCGGCTACCGATTTCTTTGCCGTCATAGATGCTCCCAAGCCCTCAACAACTGGTTTCACAGCGCCAGAGGTATCTTCCGCCAAAGACATAGTCTTTAACTCTGTGACTTTCGCATGTATGAGACTTTTCTAGATCCCATCTCTGGTTTGGCTTTTGTCTGCCAAACACTACTTGGACAGAGGCACAGTTGCTGATTATACATAGACCCAAGTCGGCCTCATGTTAAGGTGCTTGATGATTTGAACGTATCAAATCCCATTTAACACATCAAGAAAACTGGACTGACACTGGTCTCAGATAAAAATCGAGTCTGGAAAAATTACGGCAATCGTAGGCGCATCTGGGTCTGGGAAGAGTACCATCGTTGGCTTGCTTGAGCGATGGTATGAACTTGATGGCGATAAACGATTTGTTCTTCCGGAGAGTGCTATCAAAGACGAGAAAGCGGAGAAGGAGAAAGAAAGGAAGAAAGCCGAGGATAAGAAGAACGGAGTCACGGAAGAACCGATTGTCGCTGAACCGCCCGTTCCACTGAGTGGCTCTATATTCGTCGGAGAACACAATTTGGACACAGTAGGATTGAAATGGTGGCGATCACAGATCGGTCTTGTCCAACAGGAGCCGTTCATTTTCAACGACACGATCTACAAGAATGTAGAGTTTGGCTTGATCGGATCCCAATGGGAGTACGCGGACGAGGCAACGAAAAAGCACCTTGTTGAGGAAGCATGCAAGGAAGCTTTCGCAGACGAGTATATTACTCGCCTGCCGCAGGGGTACGATACGCCAGTTGGAGATGCTGGTATCAAACTCTCAGGAGGCCAAAGACGTACGTGCTGGGCGGCCAACTATCTTCTTATATCTATCCGAGTACTCTATTGAGATATATCTTGGCGCTTTCTCATTTCTGCGATAGTCTGGCAATTGCTAACTCCTGTTATCTAGAACGACTCGCCATTGCCAGATCTATCATAAAGCGGCCTACAATCCTCATTCTGGACGAGGCTACGAGTTCCATCGATGTACGCGGAGAGCGCCTCGTTCAAGCTGCGCTAGATAAAGTCAGTGAGGGCAGAACCACTATCACAATTGCACACCGTCTCTCAACAATCAAGAAGGCAGACAAGATCATTGTTCTGAAGAAAGGTAAACTCATCGAGCAAGGGACACATGACAGTCTACTAGCAGATGAAAATGGGGCATATTGGGCTTTGGTCAACGCACAGAAGCTCTCCATGGGAGAAGGATTCGCAGAAGAATCTGACCTCATAGAAAGTTCTAAGGATCCTTTAGTACGAGCTATGAGCACTGCAAGTGGTGAAGCGAAGGTAGCAGAGGTGGAAGCTGCTTGGAAGCCAAAGAGCTTTTTTGGTAGCTTTGGTCTCCTTATGTACGGTATGTTTTGAGGAGCTCGATCTTCTTCTTTACTAATGTTTTCCCATGTCTTTCAACTTCTTGTGGGCATCTTCTATCAGCTTCAATTATCGCTGACAACTGCGAAGAGCAACGGATCCACTGGCCGTGGTATCTTCTCTTGTGAGTACAATCCGACTGCCACTTTCATCGACTTGACTGACCATGCAGAATTATCGCCTGCGCTGCCGCCGGTTCAAGTAAGACCATCCCCCTCTATTGCTCAACTTCGGTTATGTCCACTTTCCCTCATCATCGCGCCAGCATTGGCATGTATTTCGCCTCAAAGAGTACCTCGTTTTGTTCAAGCTTCACCCAAATGTTTCTACTCGCCCAACATGCTTACATTTATTCTTAGGTTACGCCATTCAAGCGTTCTTGTTTGCGAAAATCTTGGGAGTTATAGAACTATCTGGAGCCGCACTCGCCAATGCAAGAGACCATTGGGCTCTCATGTTCTTCGTTCTCGCCCTTGGCTGTTTCGTAGCTTATTTCACCCTTGGTTGGTCGTCCACCAACATCTCGACAGTAAGTAACGCAGGATCTACAATGATCGTACGTGCTGAACCCCGCCTAGTACATTGCTTGTACATATCGACAAGAGTACTTTCAAAGTATTCTGTACAAGCCAATTGACTTTTGTGAGTATTCTCCAAGCCTTTGAAACGCCTACATAGATTGTCGTGGGGCTCTACCGCTTCCATATATCCACCATGACCCCACTGCCTTCCTGCTCTTCATCTCGGATAGGAACCAATACTGACTTAGAGACTCTCAGATGACAAGTAAGCGTTATCGTTCTAAAAGGGGGCTAGGAAATGCTCAGACCTGGCCTATGCCCTCCTCAGACACTATTTCTAGTCCCTTGATTCTATCTCGGCACTGCCAATTGTAATCTGGAATGGTATACTGACTCCACTTCAGCGAAGATAATAGCAGCGGAACTTTGTCCGCCAGGGTAGCGAACGATCCAACCCAGCTCCAACAGATGCTTGGGATTAATAGTGGGTGTCCAGTCCATTTCCCCGTCACAGCCTTACAGATTGTCCGAGGAGGATTATGGCCTGTGACCTCCTCATTGGATAGCCTCCCCGTCTCTTGGCACTTCGTTTCCTCTCTGGAACGTCAATACTGACTCCGAGTTCTTCCACAGTGGCGATGGTCTTCACGGCTGCACTTAGCCTCGTTGGTTGCATAATCATTGGCTTCATATACGGCTGGAAGCTCACTCTGGTCACTGTGTTTGTTGCGATGCCCGTCATCGTGAGTATTCTCCAGCCCAGAAGTTGCTTAACTTTCAACTTTTACGCTAACACACAATCTTGATGCTCGCCGGCTTTTTCAGAGTGCGATACGAAATCCAGTTCGAAGCCTTGAATCAAGCTGTTTTTGCAGAGAGTTCCAAGTTTGCCGCGGAAGCTATCGGAGCTTTCAGAACTGTCACTGGTCTGACCATGGAAGAAATGATAGCACGGCGCTATGAATTTCTACTTCAAGATCACGTCAAGAAGGCATTCCTGAAGGCTCGATGGTCGACCTTTGTTTTCGCAGCCTCCGATTCTGTGCAATTGCTCTGTATGGCTCTGGCATTCTGGTATGGAGGCCGTCTACTAGCATCAAGGGAATACGATGCTGAGTCATTCTTCGTCGTCTATAGTAAGTATGGCTCGATGTCCTAGGTCGGGTGTGCCAAGCTTTTCTCGAGACAACCGTCATGCTCGTTTTTAAAAAATTTACATGACAATGGCTAATCCGATGTGACATTAGTCGCCGTTATCAACGGAGCAGAAGGTGCAGGAACGCTGTTATCTTTTGGTCCCAACATGGCACAGGCTTCCGCGGCTGCGAACAGAATCCTAAGCTTCAGGATCAGACCAAAAGCAGATGCTAAACCTGCCTTGGAGTTGCAAGATATGTCAGGAGGTGCGAGGATTGAGTTGCGAGATTTGTGGTTCAAGTATCCTACTCGAGATGTCCCAATTTTCACTGGACTGAATATCACAATCGAAAAAGGACAATTTGCAGCTCTTGTTGGTCCATCCGGATGTGGAAAGACAAGCATTGTGTCACTCCTCGAGCGGTACGTAATGTAGAAGATTGACTTCTCTCAAGCCTCCACTAATTACTCGCGATCTAGATTCTACGATGTGCAAAAAGGCAAGATCCTCTGCAATGGAACGAATATTCATGATCTAGATGTCCGTGACTACCGCAAAGCTATTTCTCTTGTGGCCCAAGAACCTACCCTGTTCCAAGGCACCATCAAAGAGAATATTCTGCTAGGCGTTGACGAGTCCACGAGCCTAGAGAAATTGCATGCAGCATGCCGCGATGCAGAGATCCACGATTTCATCATCTCACTTCCTGAGGGGTACAACACTGATGTGGGCAATAGGGGTATTGCTCTTTCAGGAGGACAGAAACAGCGGATATCTATCGCTCGAGCGTTGATCCGCGATCCGCAGATTCTGTTGCTTGATGAGGCAACCTCTAGTCTAGATTCCGAGAGCGAGAAACTTGTACAGGCTGCTTTTGAACGGGCTGCGACTGGTCGCACCATGGTCGTCGTTGCGCATCGGCTGGCAACTGTCCAAAATGCCGACGTAATATTTGTTCTTGGTGAAGGAAAGGTTTTGGAGACTGGTGATCATAACGCACTTCTGCGGAAGCGTGGCGTTTATTACCAGATGGTAAGTTTGCTTTTCTGGAGCTCTAGTTAGAATATGTACTGAATTTTTGAGCAGTGTCAATCCCAGGCTCTTGATAGATAAGTAGCCTTGAGCACTACTTGCGACTGCCATCAAACCATTTCAGAGCTTTACTCAGATCATGACTTGATGCAGGCGCCACGGTGTACAGGCGTAAATGCGCATTCAATATTTTCTTTTATTGGAGCCATCCCTGCTACCTGCAAGTATTTGCTGGACATCTGCCACTCATTCCGCTTCTTGATGTACCATAACCAATCGCTACTTTGTAATTTAAAAATATTGCCACACTCAAATCTGTTGGGAGACACGCATCATAGGCAGTGTCTCAGAAAAACCCCGCCTGCCCGCAGACCATGAGTTGTCTCGTTGTCAAAAATACCTAGTAACTGCAGAGTTGGCTATCAAAGCGTGAATTATTTGCTCGCTTCAATCCACCACAGACTGACTGGCACCGATCAAATGGTGTAGGTAATATTACCATGCTCCGAGCTTACTTTGCCGGCCGGTGAGACTCTGCCGTGCTTCAATTGTCCGTTTAATCAATTACGACGTGGTCTACCCAAATTAAATAGAGGTATCTCATCGCATACAACATATATTTGCACGTGTGACAAGCCTTGGGCGGCTCACCGTCTCGGATCTTACCAGGTTGATCGGGATATCGAACTTTGAACCCTGCGAAAATCAGAAGGACCCGCTCCACTCACGGACAGTGAGTAAAGTAAACACAATCAGATTTTCCAGCCAAACAGCGTCGTCACTTGATGCTGCAGACGCCGTCAGAATTTGTTGTCCAGCTTCCCACTTCATAATTATCTCCATAGCTGAGGTAGTGAGTGTCTGCGCCAAGACTCGTCAGTCGCCACCACGGCCCATCCCAGCCCCAGCTTTCTAACGGAAACTAAACAGACAGCTCCCTCTTCATGACGGGCCAGGCCGAATCATCAAAACAACAACAAATAAATGTTCCCTTGAATCAACAGCCATCATGATGGCCCCCGATAGGCGTCGTAGGAGCCCCGAGGGCTCCAGCACCAGCAGAAGACGCAAAGATCAACGCGCAGAATACAACGAACTACCAAGAATGCGCGCTATCCCTCAATCATACCAATACTCCTCATCCTCCTCTTCCTCGAGCTCGAACTCCATTATCGACATTTCGCATTCCTTTCCCCCAAAGCGCTCTGGCATACGAACATTCTTCACGGCGCCGTCAGAGCGGCGATTGCGCAAGCGGAGGAGCAGTCGGTTGATGAAAAACAACAATTCCTCCTCGTCTTCGGTAAACAGCAATCCAGACCTGGCATATGGTCATGGATACATCAAGCGCCCAAAGCTCAGGAGAGTTCGGTCGCGATCCGGTAGAGAGATTGATAGAGAAAAGTATGGTGACAGATACAACGAGAGAAACTATGAGAGACAGATCGACCGATACAGTGATAGGGAGGGAGGGAAGTCGCGATACAATGAGAGAGCAAGAGAAAGCACTGGGAGTGGCAGTGCTAGTGGCCGAGGAAAGGTGGGAACCACCGCGGAGATTTTGGCTGTCGGGGCAGGCCTCAGAGCAATTGCTTCGGAGCAGAACAAGAGAGATTTACGGGAGGCACGAATGGGTAAGAGACCGGAGTTGGCAGCTGTTAGGGACAACAGCGGTCATATTAATGTCGAGAGTCGTGGAATTGGACCTTCAAGGATATCACAAGGACCGGACGAGGACGGGTGGGAGTCTGCTTCAGATTCTGAGTCTAGTGTTGATTCCAGGCTGGCATTTGGCGATGATACAAAGGGTGGATGGAGCTTCTTCGGTAGGAAGAAGCACAAGCCGATGAGCAGAAAGAGCAGCGTTGTTGATCCTCGACTTTTTGGACCTGCAAACTCACTCCATGGTGTGGTTACTCAACCTGTCGGCTTTGGAGACGTCTCATGGACCTCGACGAGCGACTTTGGTGACCAGCGCGAGGCAGCCCAGCGTGACTCGTACTCCGCTGGACTTCAGCAAAGCTATAGCAACTCTATGTCCCAGATCCCTCTTCAGCAGGTTCCCCCTATGCCAATGTCGGAGGTCGATAGGGGTGAGCCTCCTCGATACCCTCCAGAGCCGCAATCATACACCCCAATCAGACCGGACCCTGTGCCCATTCAGATTCAACACCCGAAACCGTTCACTCCTGTGTCGCAGAGCGTCTACGAACCGATATATCCAACAAGGGAATCGGGCGGCATTCTGAAGAAAAGTCCCTCGTCTTCTGGTCGTGGCAAATCTCTTGCTGAAGCAGCTGTTGCGGGTGTAGCGGCCGCTGCTGTTGGTAGCATGATTTCTTCTGCAAGGGATGACCGCAAAGACAGACAGCGAGAGGAGGAAATCGAAGCTCTTGACAGGGACCGCATCAGACGACGCGACAGCGAGAAACGAGACTCTAAAGATGAAGGACGACGAGACAAGCGTTCCAGTCCTCCTCGTGAAGATCGCAAGGACAAACGTCGCGACAAGGACAAAGACGAGACCGAGGAGAGGCGTCGTGAGAGGAAGCGAGACGACCGTCGAAGCGAAACACGTGATGAGAAAGAGGAGAGGCGGGAAAAACGACGAGAAGAACGACGAGCCGCTGAGCGTGCGGATGACAGATTTGATTCCCGCCGCACAAAAAGCGAGGCTTCTGTCTCTACTACGTCCGTTGATCCTTTCCAATTTCAAGTCGACCAGAATGCGTTCCCTACCCCAACCATTGAATCCTCATCGGGTCATAAACGAATCGATTCTGTTCCCACAGTTGTTACTGTTGAGCGAGAGCCAGACTTTTCACGTAAGCGTAGCTCCTCGATTAAGAACCAACCCTCTGCTCCAGTACCTGAGCCCCGGAGGGAGCGTTCAGGCTCCGAGAAGTGGCACTCCGATTGGGATGAGCAAGAACAAAGCTACAGGAAAGGAGAAGTGCGGGATCGTGTTCTCCACGATGCCGAGGCAACTATTCAAGATGCCAAACACTTCACGGGGCCATACGATGCATCTGTCGTCACTGCAGTCGTTGCCGCTGAACACCACCGCGAAACGAGAGCTGATGAGAGACGACGTGAACGACAACGGGATGCCAACTACGATGACTATGATTCCAAACCTCGAGACAAGACTCCTGCAAAAGATCCCATTCAGGAGGAAGCTGACAGAGCGTACCGAGAAATTGTCATGGCTCGGAAAATTGCATCTCAAGTCATCCGTTCTCGCAGTCCATCTCCTGATCCTTCGGTTGTTCACAAGTACGATCACAAGGATCAAGAGCAAGAGGTCATTCGAATTGTCACTCCACCTGGAATGGAAGAGCACAAAGGTAAAGGTCCGTACGATGCACCGGATGCCGACTTCCGCCTGGATCACGTACTGGAGCATCCAAGAGACTTAGAAACTTTCAACATCCCTTCTTTCAGTCTGAGCCGTTCAAATACAGAACCCGCCTACCTAGTGCGCGACCCCGACGCTTCGAAACCTAGGCCACTTCTAAACCTTGTTCGCCCGACTCCAACCCCATCACCTTTACCTGAAAAGCAAGCTGCTCGTTCCGAATCAGGTCGCAAGACCAAGTCGAAGGACCGTGAGCCGTCGCAGCCCTCATCTTCGTCGGAAATTGTCATTGGGCCCAAGGGCAACATCATCGCTTCCCCAACGGCGTCAGCTGTGTCCAAGGGAGTAACCTGGGGCGAGAATGAAACCAAGCACTACGAGGTGGAAAGCCCATCCGAGCATCGCGACGAGTTCGTCTCAAGTGCGGAAGTGAAGTCTCGTGACAGTTCAACCGACTCTGTTGTTCCGAAAGGAGGTAAGGGATGGGGTGCTGTCGCGGCTGGAATCATTGGAGCTGGCATAGGAGCGACTGCCGCAAGCGATTTCTCTGAGTCAGCAAAATCTCAAGAGAGCTCCAAACCTGCTCCTTACGAATACCGCGGTGTCGTTGTCGAGCCCGAGAGTCCACCACGGAGAGAGGAGTATCGTGGTGTAATCATTGAACCAGAAAGTCCACCACGCAAACAGAGGCAACGAAGCCCGCCATCTCCTGGTCCTAAGCCGACAATGCCTCAAAGTCCTCGTAGCACCCATATGCCAGGTGCTTTTGATGATGACCTAGACTTCACAGCAACTGTTGCTGCTGGACTTCAAGACACTGGATTTGACCCCAACATTGTGATAGATGACCCGACATTCCGCAGACGAGATTCTCCTCCTGGCTCAAATGATCACAAAATCTATCAAGCCCCATTCGCTGAGACCGTTACTGATCTTGGAATGAATTCATCTGAGATCTCGAGGACCAGAGGTGCGGAAGGATCCGCCATTGGAGAGGTTGCTTCAACGCCCAAAGATTGGCCAGTCGTCTCGCCAACCGAGAATGATGAATCTTACAGCAAGCTCAGCAAGAAGGAGCAAAAGAAACGTGATAAACCAGCAAAACGACAAAGCGGGGACTCAACTCTAATTGGAGAGCCAATCGTGTCCCCAGAAGTCACTGCTGAGCCCGAGTCCTACATTGAAGCACCCCTGAGCAAGAAGGAACAGAAGAAGCGCGATAAAGCCGCAAAACGTCAAAGCAGCAAGGCCGACGATGCCACACCACTCTCGGAACCGTCCGTTGCGGCCGAGATTGTCCAAGAGCCTGAAAGCTACTTTGAGACTCCCAAGAAAATTAAAAAGAGTAAGGGGTCTTCCACGTACGACGACCTAGCCGGCGAGTCGCCTCGCGAACGCACTGTTTCTGTGCCGGTTGACGCTTTTGACGACTTGCAAAACGGACAGGATGAGTGGACCGACAGTTCTAAGAAGTCGAAAAAGAAGTCGAAGCGTGATAGGTAGGTGCTCCCCGAAGCCATTCTTCTCCTTTTGCTTTGCAATTATGTGTGTTCTCTGAATTTTGAAAACCCTCTTATTCAATACTTCCCCATGTTCTCTGTATATTTACAGTATTGACTCTGATATCTTCCAAGCGAACATTACGAGTTACCCGCCCAAGCTGCCCCCAACGAAATTACTTCTGAGGTGGAACGTTCAGGCAGCAAAAAGTCAAAACGTAACAGTGATCGATACGAATCTCCAGCTCGGTCAGCGCCCTTGTCGGAAATTTCTTCCTCGAGCAAGAAATCCAAAGACAAATCAAATCGGCGAAGTGGCCAATTTGACTATGACCCAACGGAGGTCGCCCTCCCAGCTAGCGGTGCAACTTCCGAGATTTCTTCAGCGAGCAGAAAATCGAAGGACAAATTGAGTCGCAGAAGTGAGCAGTACGAGTATGACCCGGCGGATGTTTCCCTTCCGCCAAGTACACCTTCAGAGACGAGCCGAGACGGTGATTTCGAAGATACTCGAAGCACACGGAGATCGTCCACAAGGGACAGCGGCATATTTAACAGCGAAGGCCGCGGAGAGTCCCGATCTGTTGTCTCGGCTTCCACATCACGGTATGACGACCCAGAGCCTCGAAAGAAGAAAAAGTCAAGGAGTGGTACAAGTGACTACGACGACACGAGATCGGTTGCTTCTGCTCCTGCCGGCGACGACTTTGAGGAGAAAAAGGGGAAGAAGAAGGACAAGAAGAGCGGTGGAATCTTCTCTGGCCTCTTCGGCTCGAAATCCGAGTCTGGGGTTAGGGAGGAAAGCCCCAAGCGCTCCAAAGACGACTTCGAGGATGTCAAAAAGAAGAGCAAAAAATCGAAGAGAAGCTCTGTCCCAGATTCATCTAGCATATATGGAGACATGGGATCTGTTTCTGTCAATGACCTTTCACGAGCTGTGTCCAATGGACACAGCAACGGTAATGGCTCATACGCCTATGACGATGGACATGATGACGCAGTTCGCAGTGATGGAGAGAAGAGGAAGAAGACCCGATCGAGATCTGGAAGCACGTCCTCCAAAAATGATTCTTTTTTAGATAAAGCCGACACCCTTGGCGCGGGTGTCGGCCTTGCCGGTGTCGCTGTTGCTGCAATTGCCGCTCAACATCACCAGCAATCGAAAGCCGAGAGTGCTAATAGCAACACGCCGGTAGACCGAACTGTATCCAGAGGCTCTGACCAGCTATTAGAACGGAACGAAATCCTGGATCCTGAGATCACACAACGGCAGTTCAGGCCTTCCATCGATCCTCAATATGGCGACCTTCTACCTCTCCCGCCTAGCGATCCAGCTTCCCCAAATGTTGAGCCGCTTGATGACCTGCCAAATCTACCAGATAGCCGCCCAGACACGCCAGAGTCTGAGCGGCTAGCTAGAGAGAAGATCAGAAATGCCGTTCGCAGGAACGTGCATGAAACTCCAATAAAATCTCCGAGTCAGAGCCAAGTTCCGCTGAAATTCAAGATGGGGGGTAACAGATCCATTCCTTCCTCGCCGAGCGCCAATCGCGCATCTCCGCTACCATCACCTGTAAATCCCAGCCAAGAATCACTAGGTTTTCCAAGGCATCGGTCTCGACCAACGTCCTGGGATAATTCGAAAGAGTTCAAGCCCCTGTATCTTGTCGAAAGTACACGACGAGGCTCCAATGCCCAGCTGATTGCAGATGACGTCCCGCTCCCCGAACTCCCGCCCAGTCAACGAACATCCAGGAGTTCATCTCAACTTGACGACTCTGAGAAGTCCCATACTGGTATACAAGACCGTGGCTTTGACCCGTTATCTATCGATACGACACTTGCCTCTGCCCCTGGCTCGGCCGATTTACTCGGATCTGGACAATCCACTCCAAAAGCAAATGTGTCACGAGGGTTTGATGACATTGAGGAGCCTCCAAAGCACGTTCAGCTTTCCAACACTGTAACTGAGGAAGCCCACCCCGCAAGCCCCGCACCGACCAAGCATTCCAGCTCATTTGGAGAAGACGCAGTAAAGGTGGCTGCAGCTGCTGGACTTGTTTCCACCATTGGCTACTTCGCTTCAACACCTAGTAACCACCAGACAAATGAATCGTGGCTTGACGAGTTGCCTTCTGCCAAAGGTCAACAGTCGCGCAAGAATGTGTCGACTGCAACTTCTCAGCCATCACCTGTCGACGATTTGCCATCAGGAGAGTCACGCCCATATCCCGTGGATCCTGTGAGCAAAGACAGGAGCTCTTATCTCCTCCGGTCTTCGCCAATGTCCAAGAAATCCGACGACATCGAGTTCCATGATCGAAATACGGGATCTCCAATCAGCGAACAGAAAAACATGTTGGAAAAAGACGTACTTGACAGTATTCAGGAGAAATCTGGCGATGTTGGAGCTGATGGAGTGGCTCATGATGTCAACGAAGATCGCGAGAAAACCCTCGAGATTCTCTCTGGAGCCAAGGAAGATTCGACCCCGCAGTCTTCATCTCGCGAGTTTGAAGAGCCAAGCCTCGATTTTGCCTCGAAGAAGTCCAAAAAAGACAGGAAAAGGGATAAGAGAAGCAAAGGACAGTCACGTTCGGATATGCAAGATGATTCATCCCTTCCCCAGCCTCCAGCCGCAGCTTTTCCGGATGTTATCTTGCCAACTGAGTCTGAGCCTGCCGAGGACTTCTTCTCGTCCAATTCTAAGAAAGATAAGAAAGGTAAAAAGAAGAACAAATTTGCTTCTTGGGACGAGAACGAAACGGTGCCGCAACCGACCAGCGAGCCTTCAGTTTCAATCAGCAGGGATGAACCAGATTCAGACACATTCTTTGATGCTGAGCAAGGGCCTTCCGAAACTGCAGTTCCAGATGACGTTACTGTCCTGCAAGATGACTTCTCGACGCCGAAGGGCAAGAAAAGCAAGAAAGACAAGAAGAAGAAATCGTCTTTTGTCTGGGAACCCGAAGCGAGTGAGAATCTATCCGAGGCAAGCGCAGACACGCTGCCAGACTCAGTTCAAGTCACTAGTGATGCGCCAATCTCCCGCGACGTTCAGCAAGACCTAGACCCAGGTCAACCTGGTGCCGAATATGTCACACCCGTCGCCGATGGCCATGAGCAGAAGCCATTGTCGGTTCTTGATTTCCGGGACTCTGTTAGTGGACCACAACTGACCGAGGAGAAAGCGCCGGAGCCGAGCCAAGTCATCATAGAGGAGAAGTCAACTTCAACCACAGCACTCGATGAACAATTTGACGAGTTCCCGTCCAAGAAGAAAGGCAAAAAGGAGAAGCGGAAGTCCAACGCTGCGTCTGCCTGGGATGGGCCAGTAGAGGATGAAGTTCAGCAACATACGCCAGAAACGTTGCCAAACCTCACGTCTGATTTCGTGTCCCATCCCGATGAACCCGACCCAGTCGAGGCCTTATTTTCTTCAAAATCTCAGAAGGATAAGAAAAAGGACAAGAAGAAATCAAAAGAAACTTCCTGGGAAGCTGAGCAGAACACGACGCCGCAAGTTCAACCAGCTCAGAATGAGACCACTAGAGACATCGCGAAAGAAATCTCTGTCTTGAACGATGATTTCTCTACTCCAAAGTCCAAGGGCAAAAAGGGTAAAAGATCGAAGGTTTCTTCTTGGGAGTCAGAACTAGATACACTGGCTGCAAACGATTTGCAAACGACAGTCGGGGAAATTGCGGCACCCGGCGAAGATTCTCAAAGTGTGGATGACTTCACTTCCACATCAAAGAAAGATAAGAAAAAGAAGCAAAAGAACAAGTCTTTGTCTGCATGGAACGACGAAGCAGAGACTGCATCGCCAGTACCTTCTGTTCCCATTTCTGAAAGTGGTCTCGTTGCCCAAGAACCAGTCGAAGACTTCGCTTCTTCCAAGAAGAAAGATCGGAAGAAAGACAAGAAAAAGGGCCAGTCAGTGCTAATCTTGGGGCCAGACTCAAATGGTGCCGAGACACAGCCAGCTTTGGAGCTTCTGGCGGATGATAAGGCAGCTCTCGTCCAAGAGTCTCCGTCTTCTCTAGAAGCCACTGATATTGCTGTCCATCCCGCTGAGAATAGGCAATCTTCCGCCACCGACATTTTCCAAGGGGCACATCAAGAACTAGAGCAATCCTCGACATTACCCGCCACTTCTTCAGTTCCCGCGACCCAGGAAATCGACACTAGTGCTTTGACCAAATCCCAGAGCATCGGTTTAGTTCCAGATACCAAGTCTCAGGAGTCGCAGCCCGAGATTCTCGACCACATGGCTCCCGGCGATGACTTCGGATTCACTGAGACGAAGAAGTCCAAGAAGAAGGGCAAATCCACCATGAGCTGGGCGGACGAGGTCGAATCTAGCCTCCCCGAGCCTTTGCAACTCGGTGATCATCAAGCACCGATTTCGGACACGGGTCCTGTCGATGTCGACAGTTCTGTGGAAACCAAGAAAGGCACGAACAAGAACAAGTCGTCTTCCGCTTGGGAACAAGATGAGGAGATCAATCAGGCACAGATCCTCCCGGAGAATGAAGACCCCATGTTCATCAACTCTGTTTCGAAGAAGGACAAGAAGAAGGGCAAGAAATCTCAACAATGGGGCGAGTCACAAACGACCGAGCAGATTCCAGTCACTGAGACCGACAAAAGTGTTGACACGGAAGCATTTGATGACTTTACAACCTCGTCTGCCAAGAAGGGAAAGAAGAAATCCAGACAAACTAATTCATTTGGTGATGATGAAAAGGAAGTATCTGAGGAAATCCCAAAGTCTCCTAATGCCGAAGATATATTACCTGCAATTGAAACCCCATTGTCAAGACCCACCCCTCTCGGTGGGCCTGGAGGCTGGCCAATCACTCCTGCCACTCCACTGACTGGCGGTGAACAGCCTAGCGGTGAGGTACCAAGCTCAACTAGCAAGGGCTACTTTCCAGCAGCTGCAGCAGCTGTAAGTGCTGCCATCTTCGGCTCGAAGTCCTCTCGTGATGATTCTCCTCTCAGCAAAGAGATGTCCATGAATGATTTAGGCTTGGCGTCCGTTGTCACCGATGAGCCGTTGGAAATGGAATCAAATTCTAGACCAGCTCCCGATGGTTTGACTGCTGGTTATGACCGTGATCAACTCAGTCTTGCTAGACAGTTGCAAGAGGAATTCGGGAAGAAGTCGTCAAAGAAGGACAAAAAAAAAAGGCAAAGCTTACCCTCAACCCCAGCTGAACTGCCTTCAAGATCCAGGGCTATCGACGATGAGGCTGGGGAACATCCGCGTTCCCGTAGCCTTTCCATTGGACCTGCGGCTGATCGTGCCGGAGTAAGCCCTGCCACAAGCGAGCGCAAGAATGTTTACAGTGAAGATCAACTTGAGCTTGCTCGACAATTGAAGGCAGATTTTGAGTCTGGAAGCAAGAAGCCTAAGAATAAGAAGGGCAAGAAAAGTCTTTCGATTCAGGATGATGATTTGTTAGATAAAGGCTTTGATCCTGATGTAGACAAGCATTTCAACAACCCAGCTGTTACCCCCGAGGAGGACAAAGCCACAGCAGCCGAAAACACAGATGGTCCGAAGGCGGATGGGTTTGCTGCCGGTTATCAAGCAGACCAACTTTCTCTTGCACGCCAGCTGCAAGCCGATTTCGCTAAGAAGGCTTCAAAGAAAGACAAGAAACGTCGAAGTACGTCTCAAACGCCGACAGACCACGAATCTTGGAATGTTGATTTCGGAGATAAGAGCCAATTTCCGGGTTCAGAGGCAGTGTCAGGTGGTGACATTTCTCCTCACTCTGAAGCCATTGTTGACGAGAATTTGCCAGAACGCGATGGTCTTGCTGTCGGTTACAAGGCCGATCAACTAGTGCTGGCTCGTCAACTGAAGGAAGAATTTGGTTCTGGTTCAAAGAAGAAGGGCAAAGACAAGAAAGATAAGAAGCGTGGCAATCTGGGTCGATCCAATACGGAAGATGATTTCTCAACTGATCCAATTTCTGGGAGTTTGGATGACCAGCCTTCTTTCGACACCTTGAAGCAAGATTCTGCAGGCACTCCAGACGCCGATGACGACGTCGCTGCCGTCGGAAAGAAGCACAAAGACAAAAAGGATAAGAAGGGTAAGCGGGACAGCGTTCTGCCTATCACTCCCGATGATGTCTTGCCATCAGCATCTGGTTCTGAGGACCTGGCTTTGTCACAAGCAGAGGTTGCGCGCACTGTCTTCGGTGAACAGTTATCAGCCGAGCCGTCGTCTACCGAACCTGAGGATGAATTCGCTACAACTGACAAGAAAGACAAGAAATCCAAAAAGGGCAAAAAGCGTAACAGCCTTCTCCGAAGCACGACTGACGATGACTCTTCTGACAACTTAGCCAAACAAGCTGAGACCTTACATGACGCCACCGACGAGAAGTCAGGCGATACTCAGGGCAAGGAACATCCTGCTGCCGAGCCTGAAGAAGATTTTGGTTTCTCTGCCAAGAAATCGAAGAAAGACAAAAAAAAGCGCCCAAGCTCGACAGTCGTTAATGATTTTGTCGGTCGAACTATCAGTGATAGCCAAACATTACCGATCGAAGAGTTGTCGACTGTCAATATTGCGGATTCAGCCTCTACACAAGTCATCGAAGAACCAGGCGATGATTTCGGGTTACCGTCGTCGAAAAAGAAAGACAAGAAAAAGAAGCGTGGCAGCTTGCTGAGAAACGAATCATTCAATATCAATTCTCAGGAACAATCTGAGGATCTTGGAGAAGTTCCTGAAGCGGATGATCAAAGAAATGTCTTAATCGCCCCTGTCATCGATGAGCTCCAGCATGATTCTGACTTTTCGCCTTCGAAGAAGTCTAAAAAGGACAAGAAGAAGAGAGGCAGTCTACTTCAAAATGAATCTTTCAACGCCAGTAGCGACGAGCAGATTGAGGGCAGCAACCTACGATTCAAGCCTGGCAAGGATCCTGACTCCGGAGAAGCTGCTGTTGCTGAGGCAGTAGACGAGGAACAGTCACCGATAGGTGATGTCGACCAAATGGCTGATTTCGAGATCAAACCTAAAAAGTCTGGTAAGGACAAGAAGAACAAGCGCAAGAGCACCCAGCAAACTTTCGATGCGGAAGATTCATTCGAGACTTTGGACGAGTCCTCGAAATCCAGGAATCCAGACCTAGGTGATGGGGATGTCAAGCTAGGAATCCAGACTCATGTCTCGATCGATGAGCCCTCTTCCGAGTCAGCCACTATCCATGCACTTGATGAGAAAAATGTCCTCAGCGAGGCTGCGTCTCAAGCTGAAGACGAGAAAGACGAAGACGTTCCCGCGGACTTTGCATTCACCAAGAAGTCCAAGAAAAAGGATAAGAATCGGAAAAACTCCACAAAGACAGATACTGAGGACGCATCAGGATTTCGAACGCCTCCACTGGACCCTCTTTCCGAGCCAAAAAATGTTGACGAGACGCCCTTGCCAACGGAACCTGTGTCGGGAAACTCACCTTTGGGTAGCTCTGAGGAACAACCCTTGAATCCTTCCATGGCTCCCGCTACTGATGAGCCAGTAGATGATTGGGATGACTTCTCAACCAAGAAATCTAAGAAGAAGAAGAAACGCAAGGACTCGTCCAAACCGGATTCGGAGGAAATTTCCATACCGTCTGAGCCCATTTTGGAACCTTCGAAGGACGTCGCGCTGACTCCTTTGCCCTTAGATCAAATCGCAGGAGATAGTGTAATACCCGAGCCTCGAGAAATGGAATCGACAACGACCTCTGCGAAGGATAGCGAGGATCCAGCGGATGAGTGGGGTTCCTTCTCCGTCAGGAAAACTAATAGAAAGGACAAGAAAAAGCAAAAAAGCTCTTCCAAAACTGATTCCGAATACCCTTCTGAAAGTTTCACTCCGTTAGAAGTAAATCCAGACTCTGGTCGGCCTACCTCAGCCGTCCTTCCAGATGATATCGCAACCAAGGAATTCGAAATTGAACAACCTCAAGCAGAACCATCCGATGAGTTAAAGCTCACAGCCACCAGAGAGACCGAAGAACCAATCGATACTTCGGGGTCGTCCTCGTCAAAGAAGACCAAAAAGGAGAAAAAAGATAAGAAGCTCGGTCCTTCGACTCCAATCGAGCAAGTGGTCGCACCCGTAGCTGCCGAAATCAACACCCGCGAATCAGACAAGTCGACTCCTACTAGCTTAGAGGAGGTCATTAATACAGAGGACGACTGGGGCTCTGTATCATCCAAGAAGTCCAAAAAGGCTGAGAAATCGAAGAAAGCAGGTCATGCCACGCCGCTTGAAGAAGTGCTGACTCCCGTACCAGAGCACAGCTCTCTGGATGACTTCAAAGAATCGCCATTGCAAGAAGCACCTGTCCCAGCCATGCTGAAAGAAGTCACTGAACATTCCAAGGTGGCCCACGAAGATCCTTTTCTCGATGTTGACAAAACCATGACCCCAGACCCTGGCGATGAGTGGGAATCGGTGCGCGGTAAAAAGTCTAAGGACAAGAAGAAAAAGCGTGACTCTGGGGTCTCAACGCCAATTGAAGAGAAACTACCACTGATTTCGGAACAGCTCGGAGCAGGAGAGGTCGACCAATCTTCAACTCAGCAGGAACTCGATCTGGGTGACTTTGACAAGAGTGGGCCATCCAATGAGGCAATAGGCCCCGTCAAAGAGCAAGGTGATGAGTGGGGTAACTCTTCGTCCAAACATTCCAAGAAGAAGAAGGACAAGGAACAAAATGCTCTCGGTCTATCAATTCCTTCTGAGGATGCGCTACCCTCCGGTCAAGGAGCCCATGATGACAGTCAATCTGTCATTCCAATCGAGTCGGTTCTCGAAGCTACGCCGCCGGCTGAAAAATCCAAGATGACAAAAGGTACAAGTGAAGCTCAAGATGACGACGAATGGGCCTCTTTCTCTGTCAAGCAGTCTAAGAAGGATAGGAAGAAGCACAAATCTATCTTTCCAACACCAATGCAAGAGATTTTCGTTCCAAAAACAGATGAACAGCTGTCCAAAACTGGCGAGCCTTCAGAGCCAGCCATCGCTATGACAAACAAAGCCCTGCAGAGCGAGCAGCCTGATGATGTCCAAGCAAAAGAGGTGTTCGAGGATCAAGCGGATGGTTGGGGCTCATTGCTTGTGAAGCCAAATGAGAAGGGCGAAAAGGATAAAACTGAGCGCAGCTCTGGC
Organism: Cadophora sp. MPI-SDFR-AT-0126; assembly: GCA_020747065.1. Taxonomy (NCBI): domain Eukaryota; kingdom Fungi; phylum Ascomycota; class Leotiomycetes; order Helotiales; family Ploettnerulaceae; genus Cadophora; species Cadophora sp. MPI-SDFR-AT-0126. Next base: position 1,694,492 of record JAGMVK010000003.1, on the reverse strand, counting down.
TTGTCTACACCTGTCGAACAATCGGTCTCGCCAATATTAGAACAATTTACTGTCGAATCCGACGTCCCTTCAATCCAGCCAGGATCATCAGACCAAGCAACTATTGACCCAATTGAACCATCTACCAATGTGGAGACAAGTGAAGCCATCGTGGACCAGGGAGATGAATGGGGCCCAGTTCCTGTTGATCAGTCAAAAGGCAAAAGCAAGGAGAGCCGCGAGTCTGGGCTTCCCACGCCTATTGAGGAATCGTTGCCACACAATGAGCTTCGGCCTGTTTTCTCCGACCCCGTTCAACAAGCTACAATTCCTCCTGCTACGCCAGCAGACCTTGTTACAGGACAGACCGTCGAGACCTGCGATGAGCAAGACGATTATGGATCTTTCTCAGCACCCAGACCAAAAAAGAACAAGAAAAAGTCTGGTCAATCGGGCACTTCAACACCAGTGACAGATTCACCGCCTGACCTTCAGGCTGAAATGCCAGCCGAACCAACGCAGAGCTCACCAGCGGGTTTGGACAATGCGGAAACTTACAACCAACAGAAAGCGGAAGATAGCCAGGCAGATGAATGGGCTCTCCCCTTGAAGAAGTCCAAGGATAAAAAGAAGAAGAAGAAGTCGTCTAAGCTATCCACACCAATTGAGGAGCCATCACCGACCATAACTCAAGTAGCTCGAGTGAAATCAAAAGAGTCACTCGATGTCGTATTCAACGAAACACAGAGCTCTGCCCAGGGCGCAGCAAAAGACTCTGGTGATGACGGACAAGAAGATGAGTGGGGTAGTTTCTCAAAGAAAAAGAAGAAAGATAAGAACAAGTCGGGATTCTCTAGAGGATTTGAAGCACCATCGCCATCAATCGACATCCAGGAAACTTTGGACCCTATTCCACAAGCAGAGGTTGCATCACAAGCGGTTGATTCCATGCAAGAGACAACGGCCAAGACCGAAGGCCAAGGAGATGATGATTGGGGCTCGTTCTCAACGAAGAAAGGAAAGAAGGACAAGAAGGGCAATAAAGGAAAGTCTGGCCTATCAATCCCAGTTGAGCAAATCTCGACGAGTCTGCCGGAGCAAGAAGTTTTGGTTCCCACAGAACAATCCATTCCCATAGAAGAGATCCTACCAAAATCGGACGAGACACCGAACCAAGGTCTGGAGCAAGATCTGGCACTCATTGAAGATCCTGTTGACGAATGGACCACTTCGTCAAAGAAGAAGTCGAAAAAGGATAAGAAACGCAAATCTGGTCTCTCGACCCCAATTAACGACACGCAAGTCCTCGACAAAGCACCGAGTCGATTAGAAGACACAAGCACCCAGCCCAACATTGCTGACCTCGAGCGCATTGCAAACCCCTCAGCTTATGATGACAAGACCAAGGACCAAACCCGCCCAATCACTGAGGTGAAAGATGCAAAAGTCCAGGAAAACCTACCTGAAGATGATGCTTTCGGATTCGTCTCCAAGAAATCGAAGAAATCAGAAAAAGAGAAGCGAGCGTCCGGGTCCTCCACGCTGTTCGAGAACGCGCAACTTCTTGATGGGCCCGGTTCAGTCGGTGCCACCATCCGGCCCAAAAGCTCAGGCACCAAGGACCAAGATGAATCTCAACCTAAGTCTTCCTTTATTAAGGACGAGGAGGTTCTCGTCCAACAGCCACTAGATGAGGTTTTGGATTTGGTTCCCAAGAAAGTCAAGGATGAGAAGGGAAAGCAGGGGTCCAGTGCCAGCGCGGAGAGTGGACCTAGTACTCCTGCTCAGCAGCAGCTCAATGAGGAAAAGATGGCATCAATACCACTGGATAACGCACTAGCTGCTAGCCCCGTTACCTTCGATCCCGAAGCTGAAGAACAGGACCTTTTCACCAGCAATCTATCCCGAAGGTTGTCGAAAAAGGACAAGAGAAAGCGGCAAACAACTGTTGATATTGCCAGCGACAGCAAGGGAACCATGAACACACCATTAACTTCGTGGGCAGATGAGGTTGAGGAAGCGGAAGTGGTGAGAGCTGTTCCTGTCATCCAAGAGATTGCTAAAGACGAATCTCTCTCGCACATCGCACCTACCGTCGAAACAACTCCTGTGGACGACTTTGTACGCCCCAGCAAGAAGGGAAAGAAGGGGACGAAAAGGACCTCTGTTTCCGCAGAGTCCACGCCAAGGGCAGAATCCCTTCAGCCATCTGATAATCAAGATTTGCCTAAAGACTCGTCATCCTCGACTCACGTTCCTGCATTCGGAGTAACTGGCGCTGCTATTGCTAGCGCGGCTCTCCTAGGTAAAGCAGTAACATCTTATGATGAAGCCTCGACAGCCAAAAGCGGGTCATCTTCTGGAACTTCGACACCTACGAGAAAGCTCTCAAAGAAAGAAAAGAAAAGGAAGAGTATCGATCGCAGAGCGCCGCGAGAGGAGGACATATTCGACGACCCATCACTTTGGGAAGGTGCTGATCCCAAGGTACACAAAGAAACAAATGAGGAACATGATGATAGCGACGGATTCTGGTCTCCCCAACAGGAGGATGAGCCGAGCACAATTCAGGAGGCCATTCAAGAAGACAATGTCAAGAACCAACAGACAGTCGCCATCCCACCAATAGAGACTATCAGGTCAATGCTCCCAACTGCTGCTACTTTTCCAGAGTCCAGAGATGCCCCCGTCCAGAAGCAGCAAGAGCCAATTTCTGTCCCTGATATTCATCCCTCTCCAGGCCACAATGTCCCAGGATCTCGTGACCTACAAGGACAATCCCAACTGCTGAGTGATCAACTAGATGAGTTCACTGTCTCTTTACCTAAGAAGGGGGACAAAAAGAAGACAGACAAGAACAGTTTTGAAAACAAGGAACCTGAGACATCATTGGATCGAGATGTAGATCCGACAATCAGCCAATCGTCCACTTTCGATACTCCAACCATCGTTGATACTTCTGTAGATAGAGGAATGTCGTTTGACCAGCCACCAATCAACGAAGAACACATCTTCACCCCGCCAAGAGATTTGTCTGAGCAGCATGGCAACAGGGACATTTCCATCCAGGAAAACTTCGACCACGGTCAACCCAGGCCACAAAGCAGATCTTTTCATTCCAGGCTATCCGACCTTCCAGTTGTGCACGAGGAGAGCTCAACGCAGTCAGATTCAGAGGACAATCATCGCCATAATGGGGACGCAAACCGTGACAGCGCCTTTGTTACCGGCTCTCCAGTCCCACCGCAGGGTGGCTTTGCAGATAATCATGAACGTGTTCGTGATAGCGGCGTGCATCTACGCGACTTCTCGCCCGCTGAGAAAGCACGAGCTCCTATCAAGTCTAGTGACGAGGCTATTGCAAGACTATCGTGGCCATCAATAGACGAAGATTCCGAGACTGTCAACTTACATACACCTCAGAGATCAAAAGACACGAAGCATCACAACGAGGAACGACCATCCGCTAGGTCTCACGATTCCAAACGGCCAAAGGGCGAAACGGCAAGTGATTTCTATCGGGCGCAGAGGTTGACTCCTACAAAGCATCATGATGAGGACACTACAAGTGCAAGCAGAGAGCTTCTCCCATCTCAAAGAAACAAGGAGGAGAAGCACACAGATCTTCACCGAACCCCTACCATCCATGGATCCCGAAAAGCAGAGGGACAGAGTTTGGTGAAGCAACGAATGCAGCAGTTTCAGCAATTCGAATCTCCAGACTTACCTCAAACTCCAAGGCACAAACTTTCTTCGTCTCCTTCCTCAGAAAAACTCAAGACTGAGAGATCGAAGGACAGCTATTCCGAAACTCCCACCGTCCAGTCTGCAAACAAGACCCAGCCCGGCCGGCCCAGAGGTGACAACCAAGCTGAAAGTCCGTTGTTTCGATCTGTCGAGAAGCTCAAGGACGACAAACATTTCGAGTCTCCGCCCAAGTCCGATCGACCAAAGGAGGCCAAATATCCCGAGCTCACCTCATCTCAAAGGCCGAAAGCTGAGCGACCCAGAGGAATAAGTGAAATTGAAGCCGGTGCAGTCATTGCGGGTGCATCTTTGGGATTTGCAGCTGCACGGAAAATCAGTCAGGAACAACGGCCTGCCAGCGCACAAAGTCAGAGATCAACAACATCAACTTCCAATATCAATCGGCTCAGAACACCAGACATAAAGCGACCAGACAGTGTCACCAGCAACCGTTCTGGCACCCCACCACTCAGACGGAGCGATCGAAAAAGTGGAGACCTGAGGTCTCTCAGCCAACGGAGCAAGCCGGACCTCGCCAAAGAGGCTGAGCTTGCATCCTTTGCAACTCCAACTCCAACTCCAGCGGTCAACACAGCAAACCCAACTGCAAACGAGGGCCGAGTCCGGGCCAAAGACATGGCAGATGTCTATGTAAGTTGAATCTTGATAATTACCTCGAATATTACTGATAGGTGAATAAAAGGATGGCTTTGGTGAAGGCCGCATGGGCTCACCACGATCTCCGACTCGACCCCACTCGATGCGCCGACGACAAAGCATGCAAGTTCTTGATCTCGAACAAAAGCTCGAACAATTAGCTGCCGAAAATCGCATGCTTGCTGACGCCAAAGCCCAAGCCGATCGCGCATTACATACGAGCCAAAATGCTCCCTCTGCCTTGGTCGAAAAGGATGCCGAAATCGACAGTCTCAAACGAACCCTCGAATGGCTACAGAAAGAGGTTACCAGACTGTCCGAAGTCAATGAGGGTCTGACAAGCGCGAATATAACGATTGCACGCCAGCATGGAGACCAGTATGGCATACTCGAATCACAACACACTCAGGCTACGCGTGAACTCCAGGAGGTCCGCGACGCACACGAAAACTTGTCGGCCGGTATGGAGGGCATCGTCAGAAACGAGGTTCAAAATGCCGTACTTGATAAAGACCGCGAGATAGCTCAGCTACGGGCTGAATTGGATGCAGCCAAGGAACAAATTCGGGAAATGCAAAGGCAGATCCTTGCGTCCAAAGCCAACGACGTCGAGTTTCTCACGATCAGAGACGAGGACTACTTCGACAATGCCTGCCAACAATTGTGCCAGCACGTCCAACAATGGGTCCTTCGTTTTTCGAAGTTCTCTGATATGCGAGCTTGCAGACTTACGAGCGAGATCAATAATGACAAAACCATCGATCGACTCGACAACGCAATCCTGGACGGCTCGGACGTTGACAATTACCTCGCAGATAGAGTCAAGCGTCGGGACGTCTTCATGTCCATGACGATGACGATGGTGTGGGAATTCATATTCACACGATACCTTTTTGGCATGGATAGAGAGCAGCGGCAGAAGCTCAAATCACTGGAAAAGACGCTTTCCGAGGTTGGACCTGCAGCGGCAGTCCACCAATGGCGTGCCACTACACTCACTCTGTTGGCCAAACGTGAAGCTTTCCGTGCACAACGAGAACAAGATACCCAAGCCGTCGTGCACGCAATTCTCGAGACCTTGTCAGAGATTCTCCCACCACCAAGCCATCTCGAGGCACAAATCGAAGAGCAGTTGGCCAGGGTTATCAAAGCCGCCGTTGATCTTTCAATTGAGATGAGATGCCAGCGTGCAGAATATATGATGCTCCCGCCTCTACAGCCAGAGTATGATGCCAATGGAGACCTAGCGAGTAAAGTGTCTTTCAACGCGGCATTGATGAATGAGCGTAGCGGGGACACAGTCTCTAACGAAGATTTAGAAGGACAAAAGGCAGTTGTAAGAATTGTTCTTTTCCCGCTGGTCGTCAAGAAGGGCGACGACAGTGGAGAAGGCGACGAAGAAATCGTTGTGTGCCCTGCGCAGGTCTTGATTGCGAAACCAAAGAAATCGGTCAGGATGGTAGCACCGGAAGGGAACAATTCGAGGATTTCGATGCAGAGCTCAATGCCTGCTGGGGACAGCATGGTCTAGATGGGCGATATCTTTACGGCGTGGTTAATGATTGCATAATACCGATGGCGTTTCTGATTTGGAAAAGGCATGATGATGATTTGTAGGATTTGTTGTATTTTTTGTAGATTTCTTTTTCCTTTAAAGTAATGGATAGTATTGGTTCAAAAGGACTGGGTCCAGCTCTTTCTGTGACCTCGAGTTAACTATCATGGAGTATGTAACGCAAGGTATTCACTCAAGGTATTTACATGGATAATCGTTAACGGGTCGAGATCTTACAGCCTCGCAGCCGATCCCGGAGCAGGCCAGCGCCAACCCCCCTTCCTCCACACAGCTGTGTGACGAAGGTCCAAAGGGCAAAAGACATTTTCGAAACACATACATGTTGTCTTGTCAATGCGCTGTGCTTGGTGATTGATTCATCTTGTACTTTCATGCCAGCGAGGCTCAACACGCAAGGCTATCCCATGTAGCAAAAGTCTACGGGGTCACGGATACCAGCGACTTTCATATAATACATTGATGCTTAGACGCTTCTATCCTTCAATCATTCATTCATTCATTCATTATGGGTACCCTTCATTATTCCCTTCCGTCCATCTTGCTATCCGCCTATCGCCCAGCCGCCCGCCCTTCCAGAATCCCGGAAATATGGTTGTCAGTGCCGAAGAGTGGGGCTCCAAGGATCCTCGGGACATGCCCCCCCGCCAGCAAGACAAAGTGCACAATTGCAGTCAATCCATTTTGTAATGCCCTCAGCACTGACCTGACTCTGATTGGCTCCCTCGACGACAGATAAGGCTAACCGGCCACTTGACCGCTTTGGGAGGATTTCTTTATCTTTGGCCTCTGAGAGATGTGGAAGATGATGAGGAACAATTTGCAAGTGCCAAACCAAACGTCATGCCCAAGACGCTTTATTTCCACCGGAGCTGATGAATCAGGCGATGGGCATTCGGCTGAAGAAGTGTGAGACGGAAGAGGGTCAAGCATGGCGTAGGAACGCGAAAATGCACTTTCAGGATGTGGTGTTGTTCTATGCGTGGTCTGAGGTGAGTGAGAGCAAGGAGTGCTGGAAGTGAAAAGTCTGCGTGAAGGCTGATCAGGTGTGTGAGTTGCGAAGGTGCAAAAATGCAGATGTGCAGATAGATTTTAGGAGCGGAATGGTCTGTCTGCTTCGTACCTGAAAGGAATTTCCTGTTGCAGTTGCAGATGTACCCAAAATATTTCGTGCCATTTTGACAGGCACCAGGGATATTTTTGAACGAGGAAGAATGGCTTGCAGTCATTCGTTAGAACATGACAATCCGGATCAAGGGCAATCCAGATCATGCTCTCTTCGTGGACTGATGCATGATCGACATTCCAAGTCTTCCAGTCTATCTCCAGAGATGTCTTGGCTGTAAAGAAGGCATCTTGTCATGATATTGACACTAACACAGAATATTCGCCAACCGCATAGCCAGGAAGTAGTTCAATTCACAATAGTGCTATCCGATACAGAATCTGTTACACTTTGATATTATCTGTTGTGGATCTTGATATTGGGCCTCGGGACCATCTCACATTGTCCAGGCTTCTCTACGGTAATTTGGTCTCTCGGGAATCAAAACAAACATGTCTGTCTGATGCCGTGCGAAATCGTGCCGCCTGAAACACACAGTGCACTGCATGTCGTTGGCTCTCCCACAGCATCTTTTGAGGCGTCCCAGTGATTTGGTCTTCCATGCCCAGAGGGGCAGCCTCATTAAAGTTACAAAAAATGCTGAACGGGAAATGGCTTGCATGAGGTCGACCCTGGTCCCATGGAAAAAGAACATTTTTGCTCCCGAACACTTTTCTGGGGGGTGCTCCGTGCTGAAGATACTTTCATGTTTTTGGCTGCGAGTTTGCAGCACCAAGATTGGGCTTTCACGAGTACAGTAAAGGCCAGTTGAAGGAAAAGAAATACAGGGGTAGCTAGGTACTCACTATTCGACCAGTAGATTGTCGAGTCTCGATACGAGTCAATACCTTACTCATGCCCTGTGTCACCACTACTTGAGCCCTTGGGCTTTACTCGTGCAGGGCAGCCGGAGCAGCCGTCCAGAATCAATCTTGAATCATAAATGCAAATCCACGCCGGCGGGCTGGAACATGGGTTTCTACTATTTACCCGTCTCTTCGAAGTGCACAAACGAAACGCTGGGGTGTCCTAGACGATGGCTGGCGAATGAGGCTGTTGACAAGGCACGCTTCGAAGAAAATATCCCACGTCGGCATGATGCATGCTTGCTGGAGACAGGGGGTGACTGGACAATGTCCATGTTCGCGTGCAGATCTGGTGGAGCCAAGGCTGAGTTCCAGATCTCCAGTGAGACGGAGAGGGATAGGATTCTTGAGATACCTTGTCACAGCCAGGGCAAACATCTCATGTCGTGGTTGGGACGACCAAAAGGCAGGGCATGTCAGATAGAGGAAGGGCATCGAGGAGCCGGCGTCTGCATCGCCTATCCATGCCGCCACACGGGTCTGGTCTAGCTCATGCCCAATGCTTTTTTGCCCTCTGCTCCTGGTCAAAGTCGTCTCCATCGAGCTCAAAGCTTCCTGGTGTCTCTTGGTATTAAAGTGGATGCGTGGGAGGTCAATCGATGCTGGCGGGAGTACTAAAGGACAGAGATCCCCCCGAGATTTCACGCTTTGTGTCTGCTTCCGTGTCCAGAGTAGTTTGGTCTAACTGCTAGTCGTCCTCAACCACAACCCACTTCGCCGACGCCAGATATCAGATAGGTTGACAGAAACGCCTCTATCCCGCCGGATACTTGGCATTCCTACATATATCTACGTCCTCTCGCCCTGTGTGGAATTTGAGTCGAGTCTGTAAATTTCACGGCATTCTTGGATCACCAGGACAATTTGCACATTCGTGTTACTGGAAAGTCTCCCACGTCACTTCCTGGGAACCGTCCTACACCCGCCGATCTCGGCACCTTTTTCTCTACACCGTGGGACTGCCACTTGAGCAGTAATTGCTTTTACGATGTCTTCTGGATATGCTCCCAATTATGCGTGGACTGGCCCACCCACACAGTACAATGGTACTGGAGTTGACGGTGGTGATTCTGGTGAGAAGCCCCACCAAAAAAACAGCTTTTGTGCCCTCAGCTGGGCTACCTCGGTCACATTCAGATAGCTTTTAGAACAATTCTGACTTCTCAATGAACAGCCACCGAAAACTTGAACCAATGGTTCTCCCCCGGTGACCAGGCTTATATTATTGTCTGTTCCGCTATGGTCTTGGTCATGGTACCGGGCCTGGGCTTCCTATACTCCGGTCTTGCTCGACGCAAGTCTGCTCTGTCCATGATTTGGGCGTGTATGGCTTCTTTCTCGATAATTACTTTCCAATGGTACTTCTGGGGATATTCTCTGGCTTTCAGCGCATCTGCAACCAACGGCTTCATCGGAAACTTGGGACATTTTGGCTTGATGCACACCCTCGGAACGCCATCTCCAGGTTCCCCTCTCATTCCAGAGCTCCTGTATTCATTTTATCAGGTAAGCCCTTACGCATACTTTTGCAACATGTAGCAAAAGTTGACATTTTTACAGCTTCAATTCTGCGGTGTTACAGCGGCTATCGTTATGGGAGCTGTTGCTGAGCGCGGTCGTCTGGTTCCCGCCTTGGTCTTCATCTTTGCCTGGGCTACCGTCGTATACTGCCCGGTTGCATGCTGGGTCTGGAATATCAATGGATGGGCCTTCAATTACGGTGTCCTCGACTATGCTGGAGGCGGACCTGTCGAAATCGTTTCCGGTATGTCTGCGTTGGCATACTCCATGGTCCTCGGCAGACGTCAAGAGAAGATGATGTTGAACTTCCGTCCTCACAATGTGTCTCTGATCACTCTCGGCACGATTCTTCTGTGGTTTGGGTGGTTGGGATTCAACGGTGGATCCGCTTTCGGTGCCAACTTGCGTGCTGTTATGGCCTGCTGGAACTCTTGCTTGACCGCCATGTTCGGCTCTATCACTTGGTGTCTCCTTGATTACCGTCTTGCGAGGAAGTGGTCCATGGTTGGATGGTGCTCCGGCTGTATCTCGGGTCTCGTAGCTGCTACCCCAGCTTCCGGTTTCATTACTCCATGGGCTTCAATCGTTCTCGGTATTGCTGCCGGCATCATTTGCAATTTTGCTACAAAGAGTAAGTTCTATGATCTCCAGTCAAACTAGCTTAAGAGCTAACAATTTCCAGTCAAGTTCTGGATCCGAATTGATGACAGCATGGACGTGTTCGCTGAGCACGGCGTCGCTGGTATGGTCGGACTTATCTTCAACGCATTGTTCGGCGCAGACTACATAATTGGTCTCGATGGTGTCAACAACGGAATCACAGGTGGATGGCTCAACCACAACTACAAGCAACTTTACATCCAAGTTGCTTACGTCGTGGCCTGCACTGCCTACGCTTTCGTCGTATCTGCTATTCTCGCTTATGGCATCAACTTCATCCCTGGTCTGCACCTCCGTGCTTCAGAAGAGGCTGAGTTGCTTGGTATGGATGATGATCAACTCGGCGAGTTCGCATACGACTACGTTGAGGTCCGCAGAGATTACCTTGCCTGGACTCCAGCAACAGACGAGCCAGAGAAGACCGAGAGCAACATTAATCCCAGCGATCGTCACGGAATCCCACAGCACAGCGAGATGATCAACGGTCAGTCTCCAGAGGAAGGTTCAAGCGGGCATGAGCACACCGGAGTCATGGGTGACAGACACGGTATTGCCGCTGAAGATCAGATCAAGGAGAAGCATGCACTGCCCACAAACGGGCAATAGGATGCGTCTCAATATTTGCAGCATAGTTCGTTTGGGTGGAGATGAGTCGTCATTTAGATCTCGTCTCGGGTTTGGGAGGGGGAGCTTGGATACTAGGTTGGATGGAATGGAGTTACCTTGAGCGATATCCCTTGTCTACAATCTACGCTGAGATATACCAGCAATTTTTCTATGCTCCTGCGATCATATTTTTGTACCTCTAGCGCCGCTAACACATACTATCTACTTTTAACTACCTGTCGATTTTACTTTCTCCGGCATCAGCCATACCTACCCATCGCCTAGTTCAGTTGCTGAATCACTACACTTCACCTTCTACAAAGCATCTTTCCTTTCAGCCGGCCAGGCTGTCCGAATTATTTCAGCCAAGTCAGTAATCACTTTGTTTGTACCGGCACAAGGTTTTTCTCTTCATTCAAAAATTGTCTGGTAAAAGTTCATTCTTATCGTCGTCTTATCTCGAAATCAACAGGTGATGCAGGTATGCACTACACCCCAGTAGACACAAGACGGAGTATCCCCATCCATGCCAACGAGCCGACGCATGGCATCAGACCTGGGGCAAGTTCTAGACCGTCAGACAGATCTTCCAAGCCTGTGCTCAACCTTCAGATTTACACATCCAAGTTTACACAGCCTCAAAGTCAATCTGGGGAAACATGACTTCTGCACTCTATGAGGCATGTTGTCGATGCACACCCTCTCCTGTACATGTGGAGCGGCCAGTGCTCCCGCCAATGAGATAGAGCGATGTGAGAAAACCTGAGCCTGTGGAGGTCTAATCATCATGAGCAGACTTCTCCGCATGTCTCTCATATTTTTATCATTCTTTCATTTGCATATCTGGGCTCATGCCTTCGCTTGATTAGACACTGTCTGTACCTCCGTATGCACGGCAGAGAAGCGAGACCGTGGTGTGGCTGGGCGTGGTTCTTATCAGCTTGGCACAAAAGTGGTGGAGATAAGGAAAGGGGAATCAGAGGACAGCAATGAAGTTCTTACGGATGGCAATTTGAGAACATGGGCGGCTACTGGGGATGGGGATCAGCGCAGCAACATGACGATATCTTCACTATATGATGGGGATGGGAAAGCGAGCTGGGAAAGAGATCGGTATCTTTGGCATGGATCAGCTTTGATGGCACTGATAGAGGAGCAGAGCTCCGCTTTTTGATTGCTATCGATATCAATATCGCCGATCGATGGAGACAACGAAGCTTGAGAAGCTTGAGCTTGGAGCTCACACGTCTCAAACTAGGGTATATTACTGTACCGATGCAGAGATATGTGAGATGACATGCCAAAGACAGGGGAGAGCCTCGGGGGCACAGGTCAAGACGAGGGTATCTGAGATGGAGATATCGAGGGGGTGTGGAAGATAAGACAAGCTGGGCGTGGGAGAGCCTGCAAAGAACGTGGCTTGAAGGAAATTTCTGACAGCGAGAACCTGAGTGTGATTGGCAGAGCGCCGTCCTGCATCCGGCTGAGTGTTTGATGAGGATAGAAAGGACTCCAAGATTGCCCTTCTGGAACGATTTTGACGGGAAGAGTTTTCATAAGTTTCAGCTCGACCTGATGACTTGATCTGACAAGGATCTAGGGAGCTGACTAGAAAGCTTGTGGGGGAAGATTGGATGATAGGGGAAAGCATGGCAAGTGTCTGGCAAGGCTGACAATCTCACCAATTATGTGAGCTAGATCTGGGATTACAGGAACTCGTGCAGATAGCCTGCCCAAATTTTGTTCTCAAGACTCCTCATAGGTTCTATTCAGTTTCTTGCTGTTATACATTCTTGCCCAGGAATTTTCTTTTCTTTGTAGCTCAATACACAGTGCTCGCCGAACGAGGCTGAGACTGTGTACAAGATTTGCGAATGATATGGCACGTATACTGTATCTGGTTTTCCATTCCGCATCTTACAAGCTTTCAAATTCTTGGTCTTCCATCATTGCGATATCACAATAAATCCCACCTGATTCACGAGTAGATATGTTTCGGCAAGGCTACGAGATACTGCCAAGGTTTGTCAGCCTTGCAGCCCACTACAACCTCACTGGGGGAAGCTCCGTCTTCCATGACCATGAACATCACTCATCAGCACAGCATCTCTAAATGCACCCCGAAGTCCATGAAATGATAATACGGCCTTCCTGGAGCACGACTAGCCCTTATCAACTACATCGCAAGCCGAGCGGAGCTTAAGAGCCCATCTCCTGTCAATGTCGAGAAAGGAACCCATCAGTCCATCTTTAAGATGGCGTTCCAAGGCGAGAGGATATTCAAGGAAGTTAGCATAGGAAATTTCCATGCGCAGAAAGGAAGACAGAGGGTAACATTTAGATGTCTGAGAGTGTAGACGTAATATTGACACTTTCTCTCTCAGGTCCTCGAACTCGGCGACCATACCCCTCCTCGAATGGCACATTGGCGGAACAACCTCACGGCCCTCTCGCACGACTTCAATCTTTACTTCGCCGCGTACGGAGATAATATCCATATCACACGGCCCCGAGACCTCCGCCAAACCATCCCTATCACTCCTGACGTGGTTCTGGATCTCCCGAGGAGTTCGCAGGGTATCAGTGCTGGAGGCTACATCGACCAATTTCGCCCTCACAGTGTCAATAATATGAAGGTCGGGAAACTTGGAGACTTTGAAATACTCTTGGTAGCATGCGATGATGGGGATCTGATTGCTTATTACACACGGCTATTGGAGAGAGAAGTCAGAGAGCGCGGTCCACGTTGTAGTGAAGGCGATGGCCCAATAAGTTACATTCAGCCGTAGGATTTCCCTCTTTACGTATTTGAAGGATACAATCCTGATGTGATAGGTTCTTCCATGACAATGTCGGTATTAGTGCATGGGGACTCGCCATACACCAACTTTCAAGGTTGATTGCGGTTGGATCGAATCGCCGCGAAGTCACCGTCTTTCAACCAGCTCTCGCCGTTGGTTACGACAGACAGACAGGTAGCCGGTACTTCCAAGAGTGTGATAGCAGTACTTGGCCAGGTCGCTCCTTTCCTACTGGTGCTAGCCGTTTTACACCTGTCTGGAAATTAGACTTTGGTTTAGAGGCACTAGGGGAGTTCGGTAAGTGCTCAACTAAGATTTTGGTCTTCTGGTCTCGCAGCAAAATTGGACAAGCTCAAGATCTTGACTACAATCATAGAGCAAAATGACTGTCGACTCAGACTACCTCTGGGACCTTCTGGCAGCAATATCCCTTCTATCGATTTCGTCAGCGATGAGAATGGTGAGGCTAGCGTGGTTTTGGCAACCGATGTCAACGGTAAACTTGTAAGTCAATTTTTGTAACTTTTGTCTAGCTCAGTTAGATACCAGGCATAATCGAGATGTTTTTGAAGGGGCTTTCCCGAAACAGATGCGGGCTTCAATATCACTTCGTCGCTTTGCTAAAGTTACACAATCAGTGGTCGCTTAACTTATCCCAGCGAGAAACTCTTGAATGGCCCGAGATCCATCAAGAGCCAGGCTTCACGCAGGTGTTTGATGAGTTCGAGCCTCGGTGAGTATCATTATTGACTGTTCCGCCGCTTCGCAACATGCTTCATTATGAATTGTGAAGTTGGTATTGACAAATGTTAGAGGCTGGGGGGTCTTGTGTATCCCAACAAACTATTTCATGCTTGTAAAATCGTGAGTCCCTTTCAAACTGGTTCCATGCCATACAACGCCTAGTTTTACCGTCTCACAATTAACAATACACAGACCCCAGGAAGCGCTCGGCATCAAGAGTTTGGAACCTATATTCAAGCTTAAGACCGAATCGTCCATGCACTGCTTACAATCGCTGGATATTAGCTCTAGTGTGTCTTCTCTCAGATTCAGTTCCAAGATTCATCCCTCGTGTTCCTATTTCGCTCTTCCTCGTCAGCCTCTTCCAAATATGCTTACACTCGAAACCTGTCCGACTCCTCCGATCAAACCAGGCTTATCGTGGACTGCTGTGCACTCGCTAATACTGGACTTGCTGCACGACTCTCATATCACGGGGCTGTTGGCATTTCAACCGTCTTGGATACCTGATTTCCGGGGAGACGACTGGGTAGAAAGAATGATGGACCTCTTGCGGTCTGAGAATTGGTATTCCGATGCTGTTGGAGAATGGATGCTCGAGACTTATCATAGAGTCACCCATCAATGGAAGGGAGGCCAAACATTCTTCGATACTGCAAAAGCTTTTCAATTCCTACTCCAATTGCCGCTGGAGTTTCGATATCGAATAAACACGTGGGAAGGTGTACACAAGACAATGGCAGATGTTGAGGGATCTGGAAAGGAAAGTCTGGAAATGAAAAGATTGTCACATACTCAAATTATGTCCGTCATGAAAAAGAAGCAGGCGATCCCCCGATTACAAGAGGGCAAAATGGCCGTCATTCGAACCAGTGCTCACGATGTCGAATTGATACCACCAAACCCGAACATGTAGGTACCTGTGGAAATCAAATTTCTCCTACTTTAACCAACTTCTTTACATTTCCCAAGAAATCCGGATCCAGGGCTAATTCATTCTCTGTCTACCCAGGATCAGCACAGTCTGCAGGAACGTTTTACAGCAAACATTAGCACACGAGATTCTGCAGGAGACACTCGACCGCTTCGACCGGCTCAACATGTTTGCCACGATCCCCGAACTGTCCCTTCTGGTTGTCGCCTCGCAGAAGGGTCGAGTGGCACTCTTCACACTGACAAGACTTGAAGATGATTTCTCTGCTGTTGCACCGGTGTTGATGCTTCGTCTTGATCGGATACTGCCTCCGACAGAGCATGAGGAGGAGTTCCGACCAAGTGTTCAGCTATTGGGGATGGCTGTGGGTCCATTGCAAGGCAAGGATAGGGATGGGAGTATGCAGAGGAAGATTTGGAGGCTGATATTGCATTATATGGATCACACGGTGCTGAGCTATGAGTTGAAGAGGGAAGGCGATACTGATGGTTTGGTGGTGCTTTGAGTTTCTGGGGAGTTGATGTCATTCTGCATAGCTTTTGGGCGTTGATTTAATGATAACGGTTTGCTCTCGTTGCATTCTTGAATGGAAGGACAAAGGCGGCTCCGTTTTGACTTCATTTATACATACCCTTCACAGGATTTCAGAATAATGCATTTCATACCAAACAACATTGCTCGGCCCTTTTACCTTCTCGAGTACGTCCGCCATATAAGTAAGAGTCGGTGGTTGAAGTCAATACATCGCCGTGTGGACCAAACAGCTGCGCAGTTCTGTCTCTTGGATTTCCGAGATATACCTGGCCGTTTACATTCATCGAAATCGTTTCAGCCATTGCTTGGACTCTTCTATCTATACCCAGAGAGAAAGTTACGGTGGAGCGCGAAGACCAGGTACTTGAAGAAAGGAGCAGAATCCAGGGAGTCCGCCAGACTTTCAGTTCAAACTAGAGACGCCTGAATAGAGGTGGAGCTGCTATAGGTCTTCATGATTTCAATTTAATGCCACAAACGATGTCCAGTCTTCCTTCCTTACATCGTGCATCAGAGCTAAATTACGTTCTACTGTAGCCAGACTGTCACAGCAAGATGCACGAGGCATGACAGTGCTGAACCAGAGAGTAAGGATGCAAACGGGAGAGCAAGACCATGCATACGCTGCAGTATCTAGTGGTTAAGAATGGAAGTTAATGATGCATAAATCAACGATGGCGAAGGTTGATTCGCATTCCTGTCAGTCATTCGTCTCAGCACAGAGTTACAGCAAATCCTTCATCGCGCGGTCATTTGGTGATGAGAACGAGAATGACAAGAATCTTCCCAGAACGTCAAGCTCAGACCAGATGGGGACTTCGGTACTCTGCTCTGCTGAGATTGATGCGACGTCATGCCGTGTCGACACTCCACTCGTGCTTTCTCACTTGTAGAGCGAGAGATAGCGAGAGAACGAGGCAAGGCATACAGCGATGTGAGACCACTGGGAGGGCCCGCCCAGTTCGTGACTTAGATGAGACTCGTCAACGTCAACACCTCTCGAGCAGGCGTACCTTCCTGTCCGTCCAGTCTTCACTTTGATTACGCACATCTCGAGCAATCCCGAGGGAGGCTTTTTTTCCTTATCGTTTACCTCAGTGTCCAAATTGAAAGAACTGCTTATTTGAGTGAAGATTTGATCCTCCAGAGATATCATGATCATCCGACTTCCACCCTCAGTCTCAGCCCAAACACTCTCGACATGCACATCTTGCCGTCTGCCTCACTCACCCAACTACTGGATTGTTGTTACGTGGTAAGGTCTACCCTCACTCGTTACTCTCCAACTCTTCGACCCTCAAGCATATCGTTCAAAATCATCTGCAGCCAATGGCGTCCTCTTGAAATCTCTCCCATCCTTACAAAGCAAAACAGATCGCAAGCCCCCTCGTAGCTAAACACCGCATTCTGCCGCCATCGAGTGCTCTTCTTACATTAGAAGATCCCCGGAGTATCGCCCAACCAACAAGATATTCTCCAGGCAGTCGACGTGTGAGACGCTTAGAGCATAGCAAAATTCCCTGTCTTCGGTCAGATATTGACCAGCGTCCCGATCGCTTCAATGGAAAGTCTGTACCGAGAAAGGATATTGAGGATTCGACTGGAGTTTGAAAGAGTTCCTAATTGGAATTCTCGATAGAACTCATCTCATCGGAGCTGATCTAGAGTTCGTGCATCCTTTTCCATCTCATCTTCTTTCTCGTGCTGCTCGATTAGATGGATTCGGAGAACCCTTTTCTAGCCGTCGGTATCAAAAGTTGAGATCTTCAACTTACAAAGTAGAAGTACAGTATAGAAATATCCTCGGACCATCGGATTTACTCGGACTACCGATTCCCTTCTGTTGGGTTGCTTGAAAACGAAGGTGGCCGTTGAACTGGGTTAGGTAAGTAAACAAATCCACGACAATGAAATAGCCAGTTTTTGCAGCGACCAATCTGCTCTCGTGTTGTAACTTGTAGTATCGTGTAATAAGTGAAGGATTGCGTGATTGCATGGTACTCGACTACGCGTTAGAACTCAACTGAGTGGTGAAGCGGCTCAGCTAAAGAGAAAGTCAACAATAAAACATATCCATGCTGACTCTCAACAATACGATTGGCTCTAATATTTATGTCTTCTAGATTTGTAAATGGTCGTTTTTAAAAGCATTATTTGTACACACATAGTAAAGTAAGGACCGCGTGTCATAATTCCAAGTCTTCGTAAGCTGTCCCATAATTCTTTTCGTTGCAGACTTTTCACTCCACTTTCAAATCTCGTACTGTTCATTTTCTTTTTGTTATATATCACTGTGTACATAGATAATGTCATCTTTATCTATATCACAGGAACTCATCGACTTCTGCTCCCACAAGTAGCGTAAACCTAGCACGGACAAAAAAGGGTATACAGCGATCTCCTCACCTCGCTTCGCCACTTGTCTTTGCCTTTATTCAAGCGAAGCATGGGGGATGTATCTAGCATTGATAGAGGACTTTCCTTGCGTAATGTCAAGCCATATTCCACACTCTCATAAAAGAATTCCCACTAATCACAAAAACCCTATAAATCTGAACAAATTTTGAGACCACAAACCTTCACAGAATCGACTAACGAATATAGGAAAGGATCACTGGGGAGATTCTAACCTTGAGGCTCATAACGCCAGATATCACGCACGCGCGCAGCGGACAAATCTCAGCATGAGCTTCATTGGCTTGACGGGATGATTTGAGTAGAGTACGAAAGTACCAAGATAGCTCACACTTGATATCAGAAACGGACTCAATTACCGATAAACAGCACATCTCGTACCCCTCCCCCACCAGTCGACCTTCCGACTATCGCAACATCACACCACTCACTCACCCTCCGACCTCTTCCACCACGCAACACCGTTTAAACCATACCCACACAAAACAAATCAAGTCAAAATGGAACCGCTCCTCCTCCCTCTGCCTCCCAATTTACCGGTAACAACGGTACACGCAATTCCAAATGTAGGCATCGGGGCTGTCTTCATTAAAGTATTGGAGCTACCGTTTCGGGTCGGCGGATCCCGCTGTTTGGGGGAAAGTGTATTCCTGGGTTTGTGGTCAGTGGTCAGTGGTCTGCGGTGGAGATGTCGAGTTTCTAGAGCATTTCTACGAGTATCGACTGTATTGAGAGTGGGTCGAAAGGTGGTTCTGTAGGTAAGGTATGAGTAGAACAGATAACTAGAACGTGAAGAGATCATGTTGAGAAGTACCGGAATCGGAAAGATAGGAATATGCAGAGTGCTGTAGATTTTGAAGTTATTTTGAATTTTGTGTTATGGTATCATCCATCTCGTTCTTCTTACATGCATCCACTGATTCTTCACCACTCCTCTCTTCTCTCCTCTTGACGTCCCCAACTCAACCTTCACCATTTAAGCATTAAATAACCAGCATTCTGCTCGTCCACCCTTCTTTCTCTTTTCTACCACATGGAGCTCATCCTATGATGAAAGCTCGTGGTATCACACATACGTACATAGATACATCAGAGCTAGAAACAATCGAACCAAGGGAATACCCGCCTCTCTCCCCCCTCCCCCTCTCTCTCGCCATCAACAATATACACAATGAGGCCGTGTAGTCTAGTTTCCATACAATGCAAAGCGGCTGCCTTCCCCCATCTGATGGAGAGGAAGATATAGAAAATAGTAGAAACGGATATGACAGACAGGTAGAAAAGGTAAACGAAGGTAGGTATCTTAACGCCCGAGCCCAACAACACCTGGCTCAATTTTTGGAAACAACAGACAGAAACAACAGCAATAACCAGCTCCGCTGATGGCTTGATTGAAGCATGTGGAAAAGAAAATGTGTGAGACAAATTGCCTGAACCCCGAGATATGCAGCAGGATGATTCAAACACCTAAATGCAGAACACGCTAATAGACAAGAAAAAACACAAAAGTTGCTCATGTGAATGACGTGGTACCCGGGCTCAATCCAGATGATGCTCATGAAGCAAGATTATATCCTTGAGTTGCCTCCAAGATTCAGCCATGACATGTCCGCGGTGTGTGTAGGAACCTGTGGAACAGCAGGTTCAGCTCCAGGGAAGCGAGTTGTCCTGTTGTCGAAGTTGCCAGTATTCCGGCCCAGGGTTGTTGCATAGACACTTTCCGAATAGTTACTCGCGCGAGCATTCCATCCACCGCCGCCTCCAACAGGTGTCCAGGCGTTTTGCTCGTTCACACTTGCTGGAACGCCGCTTGAGAAGGCATCGTGACGATCATCGTTGAATGATGACAGAGAACTGAGGGAACCTGATCTTTCGATCTTACCCGACATCTCTCCCGAAAGGGGAAACTTGCTTGAGGGATGTGCAACTGTCGGACTCCCAGACATTACTCGGTTCAGTTCGGGTCTGTCACCAATCTTCAATGGTGGTACGATTGCCGAATTGCGCGTAGGCATTTGGTGTATTGAGTACTCTGAACTTCGGTCTGATCCCTCATACGTTGTCCGTTTCGAGCCAAATCCGAGAATGTTCAATGAACTTCCTCCAGACCAATATCGATTCCATCCTGAACTCCTTCTCGTACTTCCACGTCGTCCACCTCTGGTGCTCCCACGAGGCCTTGGTCCGGATGCTGGTCCAGCTGATGGTCCTTGCGGTCCACTCTCCACAAAAGAGACCGTCTTCTCGTCTCTGGTAGCGTTTAGATATGGTTCCTCTTGTGGCATGGGCTTGCTGATGTTGCCCTTGTAATTTTTGTTGAATTGACTGCTAGCGTCACTTCCATTCCCCTTTTCGTCCCCTCTATTATGGCCCGCGCGGCCCATCAGTATCGCCATGGAAGAGAAGGAGCCTTGGGAGGCTGATGGCTCATGACCCTGGAATTGTCTCGTTGTAGTCATTTGCGGCAGTCCTCGATCCGCAAAATCCATCGCGTTCTTCTCCTCGGGCAGTCCGCTTGCACGTCTCTGATGTCCAGCCTCCGCATGCTGTTTCCTCTTCCTTCTCCATCGGAAGCAGATCAGCACAGCTATCAATATAAAAGCAACACCGGCAATCGTCCCCAACACAGCTGCAAGGATCTTCGTTGGGACTGGTGTGTCACTGCTCGATCCGCTTGCTGCTGCGGTAGAAGATTGTGCTGAACTTGATGCAGTCGTAGATGCTGTTGTTGAGGGGGATAATGATGATGATGGGGCACTTCCCAGGCCTTGCTGTGTGACTACCTTCGATCCGAGTTTGTCTGTTGCATTCGCCCAGGCATTCGACCTTGCCTTGAAAATACACAACACATCCTCATCATTTCCTCCGCTGACCACGACCATTCCACTTTGGTCTCTCGCCACGGAATACGAGGTTCTGGTACTCGTGGGCGCTAGCGTTCCATTGTACGCTGGCCAATCTGCCACAGTAAGCTCTGCTCTTCTTTTGATGCCGTATTCTGTCTCCCTTTTCTCCTGGATGGGTGCCGAATTCTGGACCGGGTTACCATCAGCATCAATCAATATTGTCCTATTGACAGCATTGGGAGAGACAGTCATGTCGAAAGTGTAAATAGTTTTGCTCCCATCGTTTCCATTCAAAGCAATGGCTTTGACGTTGGAAGTGTTGTAGATGGGGTTGGCAAATGATGCATTCGAGTCGACCCATGATTTCGAAGGACTGAAAATCATGGCCTGGGTGTTAGTTTCACTGCCTCCGATGTAAATTGCTTTGCTCTCCGTCCATGGAATTAGTATCGGAGAAATTGCTGGTGGTGCGATCGCCTCGTAGGCCAGGACGGTGTAAGGAGGCGAGGCTTGTACTGTGAAAGTTTGAGATGAAAGCTGCCTGGTGCCATCCTGTGTTCCCGCGTAGATCAGAATCGAATCCGATTTGTTCAAGTAAACAGCATCGTGATAGAGGCGGTTTTCCGTCACAGCAACGGTTGGGTATATCGTCTCCCAACTCTGGTTGGCAAATGTATACCGCTGTAATCCCTGATAGCTGGTGTCGTTGGCATTCCCTCCCACAATATATAAAGCTGCAGCACTCGTATCATTCTTTGGCGTCGACTTGACGCAAACTCCTCCAGTTACGGGAACGCCCATCGCTAATTCAGACCACTCTGCACCGCTTTCCATCTTCAAAGACTGAAATGCGACCGACGAGTATGTGTAGAGAGTATTATTGAACAGCGTTGAACACGAGTGGTCCAACGAGTATTGGGGCGTGGGAAGCACCATAGTGAAAGGAAGAGGCCGTTATGCTGTCGAAAAGCTCGTTCAATCCCAACTCCGGCACGCAGCCGTGTATTGTCTCTTTCGTACACAGAGACTATCGTGACATGTCTCCGAATTCTTCGCGGAAAGTGTACGGTTGGTTGAAAGGAGAAAGTATGCTCTCAAAGCGATCGGTTCTAAAGACTATTGAGAAGAGTTCAACTCCCCAGATCCAAGATGAACGGTAGTGAAGGTTCTCGAGAACGTTAACACGGCAAACAGAGTTCGCATCGAACGCTGCGAACGTACAAGGCCAGTTGTTTCCCGAGGCGAGAATGGTTTGGAATGTTTGGTGATGCTGGAGGCACAAGGTATGCCAATTACTGAAACGAAGTTGTCGAGAAGCAGGTGTTTGTCCGGTGTAGTTGAAACTGTACAGCACTCAGTGATTCGGCAACTCAACTGGCGAATGCTTGTGAGTCTGGCACAAGTGCTACGAAGGATGGAGGAAAGTCGGAGCCGTCGAAACACGAGATGGACGAGCACGGAGAAAGGAGTCGAAGCGAAGATGATTCGATTCGACCGTTCATTCGACCCAGAACAGAGTGAGCTCCACTCGAGCCAGTCAGTGCCAATGCCACGAATGGACGAGCGACGAGGGCCTGCCCTGCACGATGGATCTACAAAACAGAGTCGGTAAATCCGTTTGCACTCTGTATTATGCAAAGATGGCTGGCTGGCGCGGCTGGACTTGGGTGTGAGTCTGAAAGAGTTTCGGTGGGGGGGAGGGGAGACGTCGCAGGTAGAGAAAAATGCCCAGGTAAGTAAGAGTAAGTAAGTGAAGGTTGAAAAGACCAAAAGGGGAGGGGGGTTTTGGATGATGGCAGGACGAGACGAGACGGAAGGAAAAGATTGCCTGTTTGCCTGCTGCAAGATAGATTGGGTGCAGAAAAGGTCCAGAAATCTGACAGTGGTCTGCTCTGAGTTTGGAAATGGGGGTCCTGGGGTCCAGGCAAGACGGGGAGAGAGAAGCAAGAGGCAATCTCCCTTCGCTCCCCCAGCCCGTTGATGGTTGAGGGAGGATTTTCAGTGGTTGCCGTCGGGGGCTTAGCGTGCCGGGGGACGAGGGCTGAAGGAGGGTTAGTGGCGGCGGGTGGCCTGTCGAACACTTGCTTGGCGGACTTCAGATCTCAATCACGGCCGGCAGGCAGGCAGGCATTCTTGGAGTTGCAGCTGTACGAACTCAGGCAGAACAGAAGAGAAGACACGATCATGTTGGAGAATCGTTTGGTAGGTAAGTGGAGAGAAGAGAAGGAATTTGTTGGGCTTAATGTTGGTTGGTAGGTAGCATTGTCAATTGACTGGACCAAGGGAGGGGGGGAGGGAAGGAAGGAGGATATGTGCTAAGGTGGCTCTATTATCAGAAGCAAAGAAGATTCCACCACAGCCTGTGCCCTGGAGCAGACAGAAAAAACTACTGTGAAGTGGTTCTGTACCCATTCATACTGGAGCGACAAGAGCAGTGAGAAGGAGGAAATGATCCGACACTACCAGAATTCTGTCCGATGGCACAACAAAACCAAACATATATTTCTTTAACAGCGATAGATAATTAACTGTGTCCTCCAAGGTATGAATGCTCACTGTTCACGCCGAAAGACAGTCCGCCCGAACATTTCGCAGCAGTCATGCATGCCTCAAGAACGGCTTGTTTTGTGACAGTTGCCGCAAAGTCGCAGCAGAGAAGAGGTGAACTACATGTTCGTTCCCCTTTCCTGCCTGTCGCTTCAAGTCGAAGTCGAAGTCAAAGTCAAAATAGCCACAGCGCGGGATCCCAGCCAGGGCCAGGGTCAGGGTCAGGGTGACGGTAGCGGTAGCGGCAGCCCCCTGGTCAACGGGGGGGCCGTACCTGCATAGAAACTTCCTATGATTGGCCGTCTTCAGGGAACATCTGCATCGGGCTTGGTGGGGAGATCATGAAACAGCCAGTCTCAGCCAGTCCCTGCCACTACAACGCAGCACGCAGTAACACACAGGAACCATCAGCAGCCAGTAGTCCATGTCAATCCAGTCCAGTCCAGCAATTGACCAATCCCTGCCAGTCCAGTCGAGTCCAGGACCCCAGGGTGTGGTGCCACTCCGTATGTTCAGACGTTCAGACGTTCAGACCTCCGTTGCTTGAACCGTGGTTGCGACAACGAGACCATGGATGTTGTGCTGCTGCTGAACTTTAAAGCTGCTTTGCGGCTGCTGACAGCTCACCGCAGCCTCTCAGCGTACCATACAGGAAACAGGATGTAGGATACAGGATACGGGACAGCTTGTCAGGAACAACCCTCGATATCGCACGGATGTCCATATCATGAGCTATATTATAGCGAACGCACACGTCGTCGAGTTCTGTGTTCTGGTGACACTGCATCAACCTAACTCATTCGCTGTGGAGCAGTCCTTGCCTTGGCCCTTGGATGCATGGCTGCGAGCAATATATTTTCATTTGGAAGCAAAGGCACAGCGGACACCGCTCACACAATTCGCATCCTGGAGTCGTCCCCTTTCGTGATCTTGTCTCCAGACCAGTGAGCCCACCCAGCCGCGCCGACCGAATTCGATATTCTGGCATGCTCTGTGCCATTATTGGCCCATATTAATATATTATGTACCGGTAGCGGTCAGACTCTGAATCCCTTCCGGGCTCTTCGAAGTTTTGCACACCGTTTACAGGCTCGCAGCGAACCAGGAGGCCTGTTGCTGTCGCACAAGTCCCGGGCTTTCATGGCCCAAACGTCGCAGAGCACACAGCTGGGAGGCTCAGTGGCTGAGCCAAGACAGCTAACCATTCTCACCGCAGCGGAGTGCAGCCTAAGTCCCGATGTTCAAAACACCACATTCGTTTCCACTTGTTTCTGAAATATCGCTGTTCACCCAGCCAAGACGGCTTCGATGTTTTCCTGCTTCTCCTGCTACAAGAACTGCGCGGTCTTGTTCCTTACCGGGGGAAGGGTCCAGACTTGGTCGGTAGGATACCGGGGCTTTTTTTCCAGATGCTTCATATTTCCTCATCACTCGCAGCAGGTTGCCACGGTGGGGGTTCATCTGTAAGCTACTTTCTTATTGTCTTGTACGTCAAGCAGACACGTAAGGGGGAAACTCGACTCGAACTGTACTATACTCGTACTGATCCTCCCCGCTTGTCGATATCGATACCATGTCGTATGATAAGTCACGATGATCCCAAGCTCAGTCGTCATTATTCCAGCGCTTTCCGATCGCCCCTCCACCCCTCTCTCTCTATCAAGCACGATTGATCACCATCGTATCGCTCAGTGAGCTTACAAACACCCACAAGGAATCCCGTCATCATATGACCCTCCCTCATAAGCGCTCAATCTCCATCTCATTTCATAGAATAATGCAATATTCGCCATCCCTTTGTGCCGTCGAAGAGATATCGTGGGGTATTGAAGCGCGCGCTCTGCTCCGGAGTGTCAGTCAGCTCCAGCGTCTCCGATGACTTGATTGGCTCTCACATCACAATCAATTATTGGAACTTGAAGCATCAAGCGAACAATTCAAGATTTCATTGGAGACACAACTGAGTCATAATTACGCTCCTCACTACCATCCAATTGATTCTTTCAGACTTCCTTCTTCCATCTCCACAACTCAGGACGGGAGGATCGTTGTAGTCACGTGTACGAATCGGGACATCTGGGTCTCCTTTCGGGCCGCACACCGCTGGCTTGCATTGCATCGAGGCTCAAAAGCAGTGGAACCTTCTTTCCAGCGGCTCGCCCCAAATATAGAATTCAGCTTACATTCTTCATTCACCTTCCTGCATGTTTTTCGGCACATCACATCGCAGCTCGCTTGGCAAGGGTTATTCAGAAAACATCTTGTCTCCGAAATCTACAACCGCCAGAACTCTCGCAACCACGAGCTATGATTACGAGTCGCGGGGGAATCAAATCGGTCCTTATCATCCCATCGTACTCGTACCCGCTGACTCCAAACACACTCCCTTTCTATTTCCTACGGGTCAACCTCTGGTCGATCTCGGGTTGTTTTAAGCTCATTTTCTATTTTTGATCTCTGTCCGTCCGTCGGCCGAACATGGCTGGAAGTATTCTTGCTTACTTCCGAGCTTTCCTTGAGCGAATTTGGCCATCTCTGGGTGCCTGCTTCAGCCCAGCGGTATGGGGCACTGCCGAGATATTTACTCTCGGTCTCGATGTTCTACGCGTGGAGCGGTGAGTCTCATGAGACTTGGGGATCCCAGGCTGAGCTTGATCATGTGTTCAATAAGTCCTGTGACTTTAGAGTCTTTGGAATGCGCCATGCTATCTCTTACCTTGGCCAGCCTTGAGTTGCTTGGAAGTAATGTTTGCCAGTAGACTTAAGCCATTAATTCTTCTCGTTATCAACAGTAAAAGATCATGAGATCACTTTATCATTACTGATCGTGTGTAGTGGGAATGTACCTCTCCAGCATTGTTGACAGAACCTCCCACGTTATCCTCAAGTCAACTTGCTATGATGTAGCAAGTCTCGTTCTATGTTATCGAGACATCTCAATTGGACGTAGCAAACTCAAGCAAGAATGCCGCTAATCATTACCCTATTATGTGTCTGTCATATGTTCATGTATATATGTCCATTCGGCGCTTTACAAGGTCCTGTGGTGAACGTGGCACGGGATTCATTGTTTGCTGGCTGGAAAGGGAACCGCCAAAGAACACCCTTCGCTATCTATCCTGCGGCTCTGAACTGACACAATGGCGTCTTCCTAGATGTTCTGTTGTTGTTTGGGAGCATCGTTTGTCAAGAGGTAGTTGTTTGGGACCAAGAGTGAGCTGATGGGTTTGGAGGAGAGGATGGGGTTCCAAGTTTGTGTATCACTTTTCTATTCTGCTACGTGACCGCCTCTCTAAGAGGGGTATTGATTAAACTTTTACACTAAGTGATGGTGGTGCTGGTGCCTGCCCTTGACAAGGTTCGAGAGGTCTGTAGTCAGTAGGTCGACAATGCTGAGGCTCTAGCAAAGTGGAGATTTATAGTTCAAAGGCAATGAAATCAAGTTTCCCTACGAATATTCAGAAGACAAACAACAGCTCGCTGTTCCTGTTGACAGCTTTTGTCCTAGAAGTGATAAGAACCATGCTGAGTAGGTGTGGGAGTGGCAATTGAGAGCCGGCACGAGTCAAAGAGAGAGTAAACTTGAGGCACATAAGCTGCAACATCTTCTTTAAACTTCAAATAGTCTGTGTTTTATCCCAAATTCGAGACTAGATACACACTTGGAGAATTCTTGCAGCCCAAGCGAGAGACTGTGAATGGCATCCTGTTGCATGTTCCTATGCTGAAAGTTAGTCCGAACTCGATGTAATCAAGTCAAGTACCTTTTGTGAACTTTATGTTGAGAATTTCAAGTGTCTGAATTCTCCAGAGACAGCAAATCAGTCCGCATTTATATTGAATAGGCAGTTCGCAACTGACATTCACCTCAAGTCTCCCACGAGGGTTTTGCGTATTTCCAACAACTACTTTCACCCCCAGATTTTTCGGCTTTTTCTCAGAATTTACTTGGTACCATGAACTCCAAATAGCAGAACACGCAATGGCAGCACCAGTAGAGCCGTTACGATACAGCACGACTTCCAAAACCATCGGCAGGGTTCAAACAGTGCCATCATCAACCGAAGCCGCCATTCCTCCTGACCTACTCACTCTCCTCCACAAAGCCATAAATGACATCAGCTCTCACCTTCGAGCCGACTCGCTCCTACCATCCAGTATATTCTACCGAGCGATGCTGTTCACGGTCTCTGTCCTCCAAGCCAACTTCCAAACTTTGTCGACGCAATCTTCACAGCTTTCTCAGTTTCCGGGTTTCTCAAAGCTACCTTTGGAGTAAGTCACTCTCAGTTGTAGTAGCCTCCTACCACGCATCCTTGGCAGATTTCCACATCTCTTAGACGAGCCACTAACATATGCTTTCTCTAGGCCTAGACTGATGATCTGGCGATTTGCCGGAGGCAGAGGTCAAATCATAGGCTTAAAGCCGTTGCCGAAGCCTTCCCAGTACGGGCTTATCAACTTTACCGAAACAGATGTTCGTTGCCCACTGCTTCTTGTTTGCAAAGAAGCTCGTCAGGAAGCCTTGAAGTCGAAGATTGATCTTGCGCCTTGTATCTACCAAGGAGAGCCATACATTTACATCAATTGTGAGGTTGACACTCCTTGGTTGCTCCCGGCGACTGAAGACCTTGGCTACGGGGATATCCCATTTCCTTAGCATGATCGGCGACAAATGCGCAGAGATACAAAGCGTGGACGTTGACCGCCGTCTTCTCTATTCACGTCACCTGTGCTCTCGCCAAAACACTTGGGACTGGCTTTACCGGTTGAAAAACTTGAAGGAATTGGTATTCATCGTTGCTTACCACAACACAAGGGCGTCTCATGGCTCCTCCATTGAATCAATTCACCACTAACATGGATCTGGGACGATATTTACCGATGCAACAGAGAGTGAAATTGGGATATGGTATCGTGTACAAGGACCATTAACTTCAGGTTCGCAGTTCACTTTGGAAGGTGCGGCAGCAATTGACCAGAAACGCCATCAAGATCATTACACCGATCGTGTCAGATACCTGCAAGCATCATTTCGTAAGACCACGATTGCCGCATTCTACATGGGTCATGGTGATCACTGACTTCTGTTTATAGGCATTTATCTCACGATGATTTTCCACCTGTACGGACTGACACACCCGGCAGAAACATCACCGTGGAGAGCTCCTCCGATCAGATTCGTGACTGTTACGGGGCCAGGAATACAATAAATCAACGAGAGAGATTGCATATGGGAATATGAAATGGGTGCGGCACGGGCTAGACCTCGTGTTCTGGCTGCTCTGTGAAAAGCAGAAAGCACAGATCCATCGAGAAATTGACAGCCCACATTACGATATATCTTAATATGGATAACTTATTCTATGCGAAAAGGAGCGAAAATGGATTCCAAAAAGTTTTCAAATTATCTACAAATCGAAAGAACCTGAGCTTTAACAATCGATGTCGCTGAATCTGGCTGCTTCATCGCGCTTCTTTGTAGTGTGGTGTGCCAAAGCCCTTTCCTTCTCTGTTGTGAAATAAGCGAGGAGGAAGTAAACAAATAACAAAAATTGTAAAAATAATTGACCTTGACCCACGATTTGATGCTTATATTGCGCAAGACACAGCGCTTATAAAAATAAATTTTTTTTACCTGCAAAAGAATAAAAAGGTAAAAAATGCAAAACTCAATTGGAAACCTACAACTCGGCATAAGTTGTGAGGTTCCATTCTTACAAACCTAATTGAATAGGTTTTTCGTTTTTTGTTCGTATCGGCCGGAAATTGGCGTTAGTGGTTGAATTAGCCCAATCTATCCAGCCTGGTTTGCCCCGAATCCGACGTGCCTACCACGCCAGGCCGCCCGCCAGGCGTTGGAAGTTTGGTTATTTAGCTAGATATACGCAGTAACTAGGTTTCTGCCTGACCATGAAAGGGGGCCGGTCGCGTGGAGCACGGATTCAATCTTCCCATCTTAGGCTTGTTTACGGATGACTCTTCGTTTACATTTCTTGACTTCGATGTTTCGCGGACGAGAAGTTTGTTCACGCATTGGTTCGGCATGGCTACAATAGGCAGCATCTCGGCATGGGCTTACCTTCTATTCCAGCCTTTCCTGGAAAACTCTGAAATCATCGGCGCTAGGATTACGAAGGAGTTCATGGCGGATGTGCTTGGACACTCTTTGTCTACTCTGTGTGCTGACCCGCTCATTCCTACTCCAAGCACAGAAAGTATGCCACCACTTGTTGCTTTACCACTCTTCAAAAGTGTGGCAGAAGAGCTCGAGCAACAGCTGAGGTCAAAAGTTCCCAGGAAACGAAGAGGTCCTATCTACTGTACTAGATGGCTCATACTACCTACCATTCGGATCCTGCATGTCTATTCATCTCTACAGAAGACCGGGGTGGTTAACGCAGGGCTATGTTTGTATATCTTATCAGCTTTCTTCTCGTAGAAGAAAGATAGCAGCAAAGAGTTCGCGGGAGGATATTCGAGAGTTTCTAATGAAGAAGTAGCTTTTATCGATGTCCCTCTGGATTTGACATAGACTGGAAGGAAACAGAGAGGAGATCGAAGAAAGAATAATAAGAAGACCCGCTGCCCCTTAGAGCATTCTAGCATTTCTACTTTGTTTCTGTGATTACTGCAGTTCCCTTGCCTTCGATCTAGAATGGCATCTCTCCCAAAGCAGTATTGCATTAGCTTATGTTCGAGGTTAGGCGCGTTCATCATTGCTCATCACATCAGCTTTGCTCGCTTAAAGTTAAGAGCAACAGAGCATTCGAACGGTAGACATTCGGTGCTGCAAGTTCACGGAGAGTGTCAAGTTGGAGGATACGCATTGCTGGTAGGCAAGGTAGAAGGTAGTTTGACTTTAAGTCTATGAAACGTAGCCAGGCCTATCAATGAGCATAATTGATGGTGGAAAACTGCAGAAAAGCAGTGATGGCTGCATCATGCGTCCTTCCCCATTCTCCTGAATAATCGTTACTTAAGTGAAATGTTGCACCTTGCAGACTAATCGAACAAGGTAAGTTGTCTGCACTTGACCTGTGGGAGTTTCCATTCCGAGAGATCTCTCAGATAGGAATGATTCCACCTACTGATAAGGGTGTCTGGATCTTTTGAAGTCTCGTCAGTCGATGTGATGGTATGGTATGCATGTTCGATAAACTTACGCGATCCGTTGGTCACTTTCTCGAACAGAGTCTGAGAGTCTCTCTTGATGGCTTCAATTTCTTTCTTCCAAGCCTCGGCTTCGATATCCCAGAACTGTTCTGCGGTCAAGGCATTTCTTCGGCGTATCTCTGCGCTTCGAGAAGAGAAATGTGCGGCTAACGATGGTCTTGTTGTGGCTCAATTAACTGAACTGTGTCCACATATAGCACCCCATCTTAAGCCCATGTGAGAACAAATAACTCCTCGATCTGACGCTTGTCAGGTCTATTGTCAGCGGTGATGTCAAAGAAATCGAAAATCAAACGGCTGCAAAGTGCTATCCTTTTCGTAGACGCAAGATAACTACCCTTCCACTTGTTTAATGTTGTGCTAGAGCTTGGCCTCATTCTTGACGATCCTTTCCAATCCCTGATCCAGATTATGTCGACCGCTGGGTTTACCCAGATCTTCGTTGATTTGGCATTCGGCATTGAAGTTGAGCTTAGTCTTCGTCACTTCTTCTCTTGCCTCCTTGTTGACTCGTATAAGCGGACATCTTGCTGTGTCTCCGCGCAGAGCTGTGTAACTAGGGTTGGAGTCATCCTTGACAGCGATGACTTGAGGGTGCCAGGCAGCATACCGCCAGATTCCCAATCTGAGTTCAATCGGCAGCTTAGGTAATAGCTCGAAGTCGCAGCGTGAGGTGGCTTTGCTGAAAGTATTCGTGCCAGTATTGAGAGACTTGAGAACGCGCTCCAGATCGGCTTGCGAGAGCTGAACAGCAGCTATCTGGGTCAACAGAGTCCGAAGGGTGGAGTTCAAGTTAAATTGAAGAGCGGATGGCATTGTGACCTGTTCTGTGAAGGTCTTGAGGGATTGAGCAGGAATTTGTTCGACTTGGCTTGGGGCGTCGGCATCCATGATGGTGAGTGAGATATTTGCTGCGCTTTGCTTCTCCAAGGAAGCTCCCTTCATTGCGGTGCCCCCAGGATGCTGTTCGACCTGGCTTGCAGAGCCGCTTTCGGTAGATGTGAGGCGTCCCTTATTCTGCTTGGAGGAAGGCGCTGCTGATGTATGGAAACTATTTTCGGATTTGATAGAGGAACAGGTAGGGTCGTTGCTGGTGGTAAGTCGATTTCGTCCGTTCTCTTCTGTGAAGGATGCCATTGCTGGAGTGG
The DNA here is from genome assembly GCA_020747065.1 of Cadophora sp. MPI-SDFR-AT-0126. Classification (NCBI taxonomy): domain Eukaryota; kingdom Fungi; phylum Ascomycota; class Leotiomycetes; order Helotiales; family Ploettnerulaceae; genus Cadophora; species Cadophora sp. MPI-SDFR-AT-0126. Next base: position 1,662,633 of record JAGMVK010000003.1, on the reverse strand, counting down.
TGATTTTATGATCTGGCTTTCGCGATCTACCTCGAGATTTTTCGGGTTGTTTCGAGGATGTTGCATGTTCTTTGACAATGTCCCTTCGTGGGGATTAAAAGTTGGAGCCTCTAGAGGTCGCTCCTTCCCCTCCAGGATGTCGCGATGCTAAGAAGGCATTCACTGTTACAAATTATTGATATCGCCACGGGAGCTCACACTATTGTCTTGGAGACATACCGAAGTAGCCATATTCAAAGCGTCGACAAGACTAAGTTGAGGAGGCTAAACCGAAATGCACATGGAGGTGAATTGGTGAGCTTAGCTCAATACTTGGATGATGAAGGGAAAGAGACAGTCGGGGGAAATCCAGAATCAGCTTTCCCACCTACTCACCATAATGAGGGACTCTTCTCTGGAGGCTTTTAACACACCATAAGCCGCATTGTCGCAGGCACTTTAGTTGACTTTGCTCTATTGACATTGACCTTGGGGCGCGGTACCTGCCCAGACACTCAGGAAATCACACTTGGTAGCAAAGCAGTGGACAAGCATACGGTAAACGTAAAAGTTCCAGTGGAGTATGGATGATATCTCAACTGCTGCAGACTCGGGGACTCTGCAATCAGTAGTTGGTCTTTTTGGCCATAGGATACAACCAGGAAAACGCGGAAGTAAACAAAACTATTACGGTAACAAACGAAGTGAAGCTGGCGGATGTTGCGGCAAGTTCGAGTGACTGTACTTGAGGTCTCCTTCGAGAAAGAAACCTATACCGTCCAAAGACGGAATGGCAAGACACAAGCAGAGAAAAATTCCTAAAGCAGGTAGACCAAGACTCGGAAAAAGCAAGGTGATGTTAATCAGACGCTGCTACAAATCTGCTGTCCCGTTGTCACCGAAGCGAGAGTCACCGATACTGCCGTAGAAGTAAAACATCCCCAGCCTGGCTGAGAATCGACTAGATATGTTTCTGTGTTTGATGATAGTTCCTGTACTGCAACGTTTCGGATGATCTCTCCCATGCACGCGACTTCGTGTCAAGGTTGTATTGAAGCCAGCGTGGCTTGTCAAATGGTGGAAAACACCATCTAAAACATTCAACAGGCGGGTAAGCCCGTGTCATGATCACGTCTATCTTGAATGAGGATGTTGCTTCTTTATGAGGCGGCGAGTCCGGGGGAGCGTGGGCTAAACGAGACTCCTGATAGGTCAGCTGAGACGCCTGCTGCTCACCCACGTCCAACCCACAGAAAGATTTCTGCATGGAAGCAATAAAAACGTCACAAATCCTTCTAGAAGCCTTGTCGGGCATTTGAAAGGCTTTCAAGGAGCAGGGAGTTCCGGCCGCAGCCTGCGCAGGGCGTTTTTTTTGGCTTCCAGGGTGAGGTGGAGAGACAGTGACCGTTGACCCAATGACTAGAGAAGATTGAAGCCCTCTAGAACCTGATTTGGGATCCATGCCAATTACTGACGCCACTGATAGGGTAGAAGAAATCTGCAGACCATCAGTGGCTCCTGAGATCATTCTAGAGATTTGCCTCGACCTTTCATCACATTGCATGCCGCGATGTAAGAGTCTTGGTGTCGAGAACAAGGTAACGACGCCACAACCAGGTAGCCGGGATCCAAAAGGAGACTCGATAGACTCAGTACAGGTCTCTCATGGTTGCTGAAGAAGAAGTTGCCTGTTCTAGATGCTTGGAAACTGGCAAGAAATTTGAAATGCCTGTTCTGTGTTGCATTGCCGATACTTGGAACTCGAATTGTGGTCTTTGGCACTGCTAACTTCGTCAGGATAAGGAGTCGGTAAGAGTGATGCTGGATTGATGGCTTTGGTGGGACTACTACTTCTCAAATAGTCTTGATTCTCTACAGACTCTGCCGGACTCCATTCGGCAAGTATCGTGACATGGGTCAACAATGAACATTTGACATGTTCCAATCAACATCGCCAATCAGGACCAGACAGGGGTGCCCCAGCGAACCAGAGTTGCAGCGGCTGCAAGTATCTGGCTGCTTGGGTTCGTTTGTATGGCATTATGGCATCTCACCCCCACTAGAGATTGAAGGCTCTGTGACGGCGAGGCTGAACGCTGGAGCTGTTGGTGCAATGCTGGTGGTGTCTTTGGACGTGACAAAGTGAACTGTTCGCGTGATGGTACTTGTGGCATACTTTATCCAGTGGACTGAGTAGAATGCCATCAGCTGTTCGTTGCTTCACAGGTTGGAGTCAGGCGAGCGGTGAAATAGGCTGGGAAGAACCCAGAGCAGAGCTGGGCCAGGACCTGTTAAAGACCCCACCAAGTATGTCGTCTGGGAGATTAACCTCGTGCTTGAGAGGGATGTTGAGATTGTTGAAGGGGCAGTTGCAAGCGAGTGTTACGCAGGAGTATTATGAGAGACCCGGAAGAGTCCATCGATCACTACCTGCATTGCCATCGATATTTGTGTGTCTCGAATTTCATGGTGGGGGAGGCCTAATCGAGCCGGCATGGGGGGGTGGCATCGCCTCGCCTCGCCTCGCCTCGCGTCGCGAATCAGGTGGCCAGTAGCGAGAACTCGCGAGAGGTGTTAAGAAGGCTGTATGAGGGAGCGAAAAAGCAATGACCCCCGCGCCGAAATGGATGGGGAGAGACTGACGCACAAAGGCACATACATACATGCATGACCAGCATGTCTGCATAGAAAGCCTAGGCCGGAGGGGAAGATGGAGGGAAGAGCTGTAATAAGCTCCATCAGCCACTCACTCACTATCTTTTGAGTCTGCCCAATCCTCTCTATCGGTCTCTCTATCTTGTTGATTTTCGTACCTTTGGAATGATAATACCATTCATTGGTAGCAGCAGCACCTTTGATTCTCTGTCAACACGGCTTCACCAGCTCTCTTCTCCTATTCCCGCCTTCAACTTCCACATTCCGCTTCCCCACTCTCTTCTCTCCCTGGACCCTGGAGAGAGAGATTCCCTTCCCTCTCCTCTTCTATCACTTGCCCGTCCGGGTAAGCAGCAACCAAAGCAAAGGAGAGCGAGCAGCGCACTCCACTTCACTTCACTCCACTCTTGCGCGCCAACCGGAGAGACTACTGGAAGAAAACAGCTGCGCGCTGCATTTTATGACCATTGCGAATACCCGTCCGAAGCCAGAAATACAGCCTCTCCGTCCTCCGAAGTAAAGAACGCTGTTCTTCAGAGTCAACCAGCTGGCTGACTTGGTCGAGATTAAAAGCACTTCTTTGCCAGTTCGATATCGGCGAGCGACCTTCCCCTCCACCAAATCCATCGCAAGCCGTCCGCCGCCCAGCTCCGGCCTTTAATTGTTGTACGGAAGTAGCACAAGTAGTCAGTTAGTAGTTGGTATTAGCACATCAGGAGCCAGCCAACCGCGACTGCCGACCACACCTAGTTCCCAGCAGACAGCAAAGATTGCCCTGCAGAATTTCTCGACAATCAGAACAACGACTGCCCTGGAACGCTGATCACCAGAAGCCGCCTCAACCATCAGTCGACAATCGCTCTCACGAACCGTACCTTGATACGTAACCTGCAGCGCGATTTATTGCTCTCTTTCTCTACTTACTGTCACTCGCTCTTGTTCTGAATCCTTTTTCACTGTCGTTGAAAGTATTTAGTGGGGCAGCAAATGAGAGTTACGCCTCGACCTCTTCTCTGACAGTACGACCGAGGCTTGAAGAGAGATTCTACCTGGGCCTTCAACACAAACACAGCAGACCACGGATCAAGAGTCTGCGAGTCAATTGTCTCACTTCACGTCGTCCTTTCGGTTCATAGCGATCACCGCGCCGAGTCAACAGCCACATGGACTAAGCTTTCGCATCGCAATTGCGCATACTTCGAACCACTGCCCCTCGAGGCTCGTCGCAACACCCCGCATCGCATTCCAAGCCTCCACACATACCCATCGCGCAAGGGCGGAGGCAAAAGGCGTTCATGATGAATACATCAAGTGGCTGGGAGGGACAAGATCCAACTCTTTCTGTGGCACAGGATGACTTCCAGCAATTTTTGGACATGGGAATCAATGGGCTTGGTGACGGGCTTCAATTCGACTTCCAAGATTTCAACCAGCAAGGCGCCCAAATGATGGGTCAGGCAGGAGGCGATGCTATGGATACTGGAATAGAGAATGGCAACTCGGGCATGGGGCAGGATACCACTATGCAAGAGCACATGCCCGCAATGACTGTAGCCACAAATCACTCTTCGATTCACGCACCGACTCTCATTCAAGGGCACTCGTCAAACGAGAGGCTATCTGAATTGGATGCCCAAATCCAGTACTTGCAGCACCAGAGACATGAGCAACAACAGAGGCAATTGCAAGAGCAGCAGCGAAATTTCTATGCACAGAGTCGAATGATTCCTCCAACTCCAAATAGTGTGGAGATGCATGGAGGCGGCCCTCATTACTATTCTCAGCCAGACACCCAACAGCAAGCTATTTTTGAGAGATTTCAGATGCATGTCAAGGAGCAGGAGGTCAGTTTGTAAATGTTTATCCCCCCATGGTCCTGTTTCTGATGTTTTCTAGATGGCTTTTACCCCACTGGTATCCCCAGCTGTGACCCCACTAGATCCTCATTTCAACATTCCAGAATACACCGTTCCAGGTGCATACTTTAGTCCATTGAGCTCTCCAGCACTTCATGCCCAAAATGATCATTCCTCGGTATATGATCAGCGACTATCTGGAACAACGAATTCACCAATTGACACTAGTCATGACAGCCACTCTGCTCCGGCAAGTTCTACGATTCTTGCAAGAAAAGCTAGTAAGAAAGCACTACAGCAGAATCCGAAGCCTCGTAATGCTCGCGCTGTTCGCCAATCGCCCATCGTCAAACCTAGGAAAGGGAAGAAGAACAGCATTACAGCACTGCCCTCACAAGCGTTGGGAGATATACTAGAGCCAGAACATCCCCAAGTCGCACGATCAAAAGCTGCAAGCTCGTCACACTCTGCAGCCAGCACAGAAGAATCAGAGAATGGCTCAATATCCCCTGAGCACTTATCAGAAATGGCTCCACCTCCTGTCCCAGCCCCTGGCTCAACGAAAGCTTCGCCATATATCCAGGCTCAGAAGTCGAATAGCAGGGCTCAACAGTTGGTTCTCGGCTCCCCTGCTACGCCGGCATCTCTCATGAGATTGACACAATCACCGCCGATTGGCCAGCCTGGAAGCACGCAAAACATGGATTTGGATGATCCGGGAATGGATGGATTTGCCTTACCAGAATCTGCGACTAGCAGACCTGAGCTCTCACGACTTGACACTCAAGATGACGGCCAAGTCACACCTACGATGAATTCGACAGGAGCAAAGACACCATCATTTCCAACATTACCTTCTCCAGCCTTCACCCGCCCAGGAACCGCAGCATCGAGTCAAAGTCCACAAATTGATGCCATTAATGGAGCGAGTACGACGACTCGCAAGACACCTCAACTTGCCGCTCGATCCTCGAAGAAGAGAGCCAGTAGCTCTGTACTCGTCTCGCCAGCACTATTGCCTAGAATATCGCCGAGCATAAAGCCTCTCCTTCCTGGAGGAAGTAATGGGTCCGGTGATACTGCCTCCCTTCTGTTGGCAGCGTCGAAGTCGAATTATCAAAATATCCTCGAAGGAACACATTTACCAGGGGTTTCATACCCCCAAGAACTTTCCACGAATCTAACCTCGAAGCGCACATCTCACAAGATTGCTGAGCAAGGACGACGAAATCGTATAAACTCAGCGTTACAGGAGATCGCGACTCTGTTACCCCGTGGTGCTAAGGATAGCGGAGGAGAGAAAAGTGGAAGCGGAGATGCGGGGGACAATGTTGAAGCTACGAACGCGAAATCCGCGGCTCAGAGCGCAAACAGCAAAGCGAGTACTGTTGAGCAAGCAATCGAGTACATCAAGCAACTCAAGCAGGATATCGCCAATGCGAACAAGAGGGCAGAGGAAGCCGAGCGGCAGCTCAAAGAAAAGGCTGCAAAACAGGAAGAGGAAAAGGTTTGAAGCACAGGGCATGGAGTGGAAACTTGATTTTGCAGGAAGTTTTGGAGTTTATGATACCTGGGCTTGCTTCATGTATAGAACTGGGAGGTTATCTTAGAGAATTATGGCGGGCGCTGGGCGAGCTGCTGCATAATTATGACTTTATGTAATAACCTGGAACCGAGATATCATTCTCGGAATAGGCGGCATCATGATAGCTGAATAGTAGAAAAAGTAATCAGAGGAAACATGAGATACTTTGACATGGCTCGTTTGTATTTTAAATCTTGAAAGTTGGAATGAGAGTGGAATGCTTGAACTCAATATGAGATATTGAGTGTCTGGATCAACTGGTCTGAAATTTGATAATAGTTTTAGACAATGCTTTTCTCCCAGCTCACGCCATCGGACAAGAATGGCCAGCTCGAGCGTGAAGTCTCTGAGGGGTTATGGATGTCCTGGACTTTCAGCCCCAAAGCCAAACATCTCCAGCAATTGTCCAACTGCTGGACTGTATCTGTCCATTTGTAGTCCCCATATGGCAGCAGGAATCGCAGGGATCTCGGAACCATAAGGGAGCTGTGCCCAGAGAAGTGTAGATGCTATCGATGCGCAGTTCAGCACCTCTGAGTGTCCCAATAGGCAAAGCTCCCTCCCATAATTTGATTCTCCTTTGCAAACCGGGCTCCATTCACTCACTCCCCTTCTCCAATTCCTTTCCGAAGACGTCCACATCCAACTCCTCCATTATCCCCAGCACAACACTCAAGCTCTCCATGAACCCATTGACAGCAACCCTCAACATACGGTTCGTCGTCGCCTTGTATTCCGTCCTTAGTACGCTCTCCTCGCCTTTCTCTTCTCCCGACGTTCCATTTGCCGCCGATACGGTAGACGGTATGATGGTAGAGAAGGAGCGGCGCACGAGAGGGGAGAGTTCTGCGTCGACGACGAGGGTTCTCAGAGCAATGGATGCGAGACGAGCGGTTGGGAGGGGGAGGTCGATTGTACTGTGGGACTGGGTCAGTTTTTGGTGGACTTGTGTCGGCGAACGGAGAAAGGTATGGGTTTTGTGCAAGGCACGCACAGTGAGCATGGGAATTCTGTGTCTAGAGCTGTGGTCGTCATAGTGATTATCAACTTGGTATCAGATCGCACGGAATGGAGCTTGCATGAATTTGATAATCTCTGGAGAGCTGTTGTGTGGCGTCTTGATTGTGGCTAGTTGGCGGGTACGAAAAGCGGCGCTGAATCACATTGGGGCAGTGGGGTTTGGATCATGTACACTTGCCTATAGATCACAAAGACTCACAAGATATCATACCCGTCAAAAACTGATGGTTTCAAAAGCAAATGTTTTTGATTTGGAACACATTTCCGATGACTCGAAGGAATCAAATCATCATGTCATCAAAAGACTCCAGGGGCTTCCTAACAGGCAAAGGACTGCTGCTTTAAAGGAGATGTGGTCGTGGTTGCCATAGGTAACAACACTAGTTCTTTCCATATCGAGCTAAAACCTCTAAACATCGTTCGCTCTCAAGCTCCAGGTCAACTTCAACACAGTGAAGACAACAACATTTCCTCCCTTCTTCCGTTTCACTATTCCAGTATCAATCCGTATTTCTACTTCTTCTGCGTCCTAGACTGCGATTCATTCCCATTTGAAGAGTATGCTTTGTTTATAGGACCGTCAACAAAACAACAAACAAGTGCCTGGATCAACAAGTCGTCCAAAATCAAATCGCCACGAGTCTCCCACAATCGTGTCACAATCGCACACCACACTTCAGAATGACGCCTTCCGTGAAATATGGGCAGATCATTGAATACATCCCAGGTCAGAACTCGAGTTTCTTCCTCGAAAAGCTGCGCGCGTGCGACTTGTTTAGACGGTCAAGCTTGCGCAGATGGTCCAGCACACTTTGCTAACAGATACAGACCGGCTTTACCTAGCATCCTTTACTTCTCCGCCATCAGCAGACACTCTCTTCCCGTACCCTGATCCGGCGCCATCCCGTCGTTCTCCCAGCAAGCGCTCCGCAAGAGCTGTGGACGGCCCCTCTGCGGTTCTCTCAGAGCGAGACCGTACTCCGCCGTGCTACTTCTCAATTGATGATACCCTCCTATACAACGCATTCCACCACGATTTTGGACCATTACACATTGGACACTTGTACCGATTTGCCGTCCAATTCCATGACATCCTCGGCGCACCCGAGAACAAGAGCAGACCTGTTGTATTCTGGAGCAAGGCGGATGCGCGGAGTGAGTGTGATTCTTCCCAGCTTGCAGTAGAGAAAATTAACATGATTAGGTCGAGCAAATGCTGCCTGTCTGCTGGCTTCCTATATGGTCCTGATACAATCTTGGGCACCTCATCTTGCTCTTGCACCCATCGCACAAGCCGACCCACCTCTAATGCCATTCCGCGATGCAGGATACAGTCAAGCGGACTACGGGATAACAGTACAAGATGTGGTCTATGGTGTTTGGCGGGCAAAGGAACAAGGGTTTTGCGCTTTGTCGCAATTCGACCTTGAAGAGTATGAGCGATACGAGAGGGTGGATCAAGGAGATTTCAACTGGTTGACTCCAGACTTTCTTGCATTTGCATCCCCACAACACACTCCCGTGGCACCAATCTCACCAACCTCTCCACTATTTGCCACGTTACCATCGACTCTGAAGGCCGTTGATGCTCACCCGACGCTTCCTGGTCCATTCAAGAACGTCCTCAAGCATTTCTCGGAACGTAATATCGGCTTGGTGGTTCGATTGAACTCGGAGCTATATTCGCCTTCGTATTTTACCGCCCTTGGCATTCAGCACTTAGACATGATTTTTGATGATGGAACATGCCCACCACTCAGCACTGTTCGAAAGTTCATTAGTCTAGCACATGAGGTGATCACTGTGAAGAAGAGGGGCATCGCTGTGCACTGCAAAGCTGGCCTTGGACGTACCGGTTGTTTGATTGGTGCTTATTTGATCTACCGATATGGCTTTACTGCGAACGAGATCATTGCCTACATGCGCTTCATGAGACCTGGCATGGTTGTTGGTCCTCAACAGCACTGGTTGCATTTGAATCAGGGAACTTTCCGTGAGTGGTGGCTGGAAGAGCAATTCGAGATCAAGATGAAGGAGAAGATGGCAAGCATGGCGCCACACACCCCAACGAAGCTTTCGCAAAAGCAATACCTGCTCAACAACCAAATTGCAACACCGCCAAATGGGAGTCGAAGGTCACCACTTGGCGAAGTCGACAACGAGCAGCGCAACAGTATTGGTGTCCAAGAAGATTGCCTGCCAGCTCCTACCCCTGGCCAGCCTAGAAAGACAAGCAGAGCAGTCGATCGCCACCACCCATACAGCCGCAATATCTCTTACAGCACAACTGAGGATGAACACATGCTTCAAAGGGAGACCGAGATGATCTCCATCCACCGCTCGTCTAACGAGGATCCTGATGGAGAGGATGAGATCCAATTTCGCATGCGAACCAGCCGCAAGTCATCCCGTTCTCCAGCAGGTCGTAGCATAAGCCAAACTACTACAACAATCTACAGCTCGATCGACAACGATAGCAGTAATGATATCGAGAACATTGGTTCCGGTTCTCGGCCCAAGACCCCCGGTGCCATGAAGTCAGGAAGCGGCTCAAGTACCCTCGCCAAAGTCCGTGGAAGCCCCAAGCGAAGCGGCGACAGCTTACGAGGTAGCAAAGAGCCTGCTGGCGTCCGCAAGACCAGCGGGAGAGTTGGGAGCATCAGCTCCTCTCGCAAGGTCTCTGGCCTGTAGATGAGTCACTTGATATTATCACATTGGTGAGATTGACCGTACGTATACATCATGCTGTACTACCTGTGCTTGCATAAAACCGGCGTCTGTGGAAAGCATATATGAAAATTGGGCGAGACTGGCGCGGGCGTTTGACTGAAGGAGTGTTCGTTGCTGTTGATTTTTTGATTCCTACCTGTCCTTGTTGAGTATAATCGGGGTTTTGGGTTTTGCTGCGTATTTGTGCTTGTTATTGCTTACTGGTACTCACTGCTTACTTTTTGTGTTGTTGCTTGGATCGTACGGAGTGTGGTTCGCTGGGTACTTGCTTTTGGTATGATGACGATAAGATGATGTGGATGGATAGTGGCTCGTGCTACTGTTGTGGGGTTGTGCTTCTTTATTTGCTGGTATTCTCAAAGGTTGTTTCGTGTTACGTCTGCTTGGGCATGGACAATCGGGCTGCTTGTTATCATCAATTCATGAATCATGACCATCAGGACAGCATACAGATGATTAGAGAATCAATTTCACAGAACATAAAAATTAAAGATACCACTGATCCATCCCTGACACCGTGCAAAGCTTACTCAAGAGACAATCAATGTATCACTTCAAAAGAAGTCTACAGTCAGGTCAAAAGGGTTTGTCTGATATTTGGGAATTTGCCATATTTTAGTCTACCCGCATGCACCCCCTTTCATAAAAAACAGAGAAAGCCAGCCACAAAGAGCCAAACCAATGAGCAGTGAGTGCATCAATCGTAAACATCTATCCATAATAGGACATCTGATCGAGAAAAAGGAAAAGCGATGCCAGGTGTTCAAAGAAACAAGTGGTGTGGAGACAGGAGGGGTAAGTACAAAGTCTGGTGCATTAGAGTCTAAAACCGCGTAAAGCAAGGTTGCGAATCAACGTCCAAAACCCCTGTGTATGCTTAACCGCCCAGTCTTTGGTCTCAATTGCTACTAAACATGCAATACCCCCAGCCCAAATTGCTTGTATCCGTTCCCCCAAACATCAACGCCTAAACCAATTCTCTACTCAGCGTCCGCCTTGGGCTCCGTTGGTGCAGCGGTCTCGTCAGAAGTAGCGGCGGCGGGCGCAGCAGTCTCGGTGGCAGTTGGCTCGGCCTCTGATGAAGTCCAGAGGGTCTGTTGAGGCACACATTAGTACAAATACCAGATAGAAGCTGCAAATAACTTACCAGGTTGTCTCTCAAGAGTTGCATAATCAAGGTAGAGTCTTTGTAGCTCTCCTCGCTGAGGGTATCAAGTTCTGTTTAGAGTCAGTATATGGTCCACAAACAATTCGAAGATCACTTCGGCCGATCAAAAGAGGGGTACAAACCAGCAATAGCATCATCGAAAGCTTGCTTGGCAAGATGGCAGGCTTGATCAGGGGAGTTCAAGATCTCATAATAGAAGACGGAGAAGTTAAGGGCAAGACCGAGGCGGATTGGGTGTGTTGGTGCGAGATCAGTCTGTGCAACCTCGGTGGCGTTCTTGTAAGCCTCGAGAGACTTGTCGGCAGACTCCTTTCGCTTGTCACCAATGGCAAACTCAGCGAGGTAACGGTGGTAATCTCCCTTCCTGCAAGGAACCTGTTAGAAGTCGTCGCAAGACGTAGGGAAAGAGGGCAGAGGGCAAACGAACATCTTGTGGTAGAAAACCTTGGACTCTCCGCTCTTGGCAGAACGGATCAAGTGCTTGTCTAGAACCTCAAGAATATCCTCACAGATCTTGGCAAGCTCCGCCTCGATCTTTTGGCGGTACTCCTTGATGAGAGTGACTTGGGTCGAGTTTCCCTTAGACTCCTCCTTCTGCTCGATCGAGGTAACGATTCTCCACGAGGCACGGCGGGCACCAATAACGTTCTTATAGGCAACGGACAGGAGATTTCGCTCTTCAACAGAAAGTTCTTGATCCTCGGAGGCAACAGACTTCATGTTCTCCACCATTTCTAAATCCAGTCTCAGTATATCGGGCAGGGCACATTGCAGTCGATGGATACTAACCTTCATAACGCTCAGCCTGCTCAGCAAGCTTGGCGAGGTAGACGGAATCTTCGTAACCCATGGTTGCGGTTGTTAGAGTTCTGTGGACAAAAAATGATTAGCAACTTGACAGGAAAAAATCGATGCAGTTGTAGCACGAATAGATGACTTCGATATGAAAATTGAATGCGGGTTTTGGTGCTGTGTTGGGCGAGCGGTCTGCCGTCCAGGCTTGGAGACTCCTCACGCACCCAGAGAGATGCTGAGCCAAATTGAAGTCCTTAATCCACATTGATTGACCTCTAATATTGAGTATCTGCGCGTCGATGGTGCCTGGCAAGTGATTGCAGAAGTCGGAAGATACCCCTCGGTGAGGGAGAGGGGTAGGCGCAGAAGGCTCGCAGAATCGCTAGAGCAGTTTGGAGGACTGCAAATGCCTTCTTTCCCACACAAATCGATTGAATACACGTATCGTGAAATACAGGTCGGTTTGCGCTCGTCGTGGGGCAGACATGGCAAAGGGGGGAAACACGGGAAAGGGATGACGAAATAGGAGACCGGAGACTCACCAGAATAGAATGGGGTATCTGGATCGTTTGTGTAGTACTGGGAATGGTCGGTGGTGAGCGGTGTTGGGTATGCGACTGGTTTAGAGGGTGTTGGCTGTTGATGGAGTCAAGATTGGAAGAGGGAGGAGGTTGTTGAAGTGGAAGCGGGATCGAGAGAGAGTACCCTTTTCGCTAGCGTCGTCTAATTTGGTAGGGAAAGGGAAGGAAGCAAGCGATGCGCTGCGTTCGTTGCGCTATGCTGCGCTGCGCTGCCAAAACAATCTTGGTTGCGCCTGCAATTTGAATGGAATTGAATTGATTTGATATGAGATGATCTGGCCTGGTCCGAAGCGAATCGACCGGAATGACTTGCAGGAAAGTGCTTGGAAAGTGCGGAGCGGTGAAGTATTTATTCCAGTCAATGCTTCTGTTTGTGTACTTTCCGATTTGGACTTTCTTTCAGAGAGGTTGATCTGTTTGTTTGGGATCGAGATCTGGATCTGGACCTGGCTTCGAATCGGTCGAGAGGCGTTGGAGGCGTAAATGGAGAGGATGGGAAGAAGGATGGTGATGCGGGAAGAATCTCTTTACCTTGATGAGGGAGAAGGTTGACTGATGGGATTTTGAATTGCAATGATGGTATTCGCAGTTAGGAATTTACTTAATGCCACCAGGACACCTCTATTTGTATTCGCAGAAGCCACGCCAGTCCCACAGATTCGTCTCCCCATTGTCCACGTTGATGTACGATCATGTCTTTGCAGGGCTGACGTCCCAAGCAATAACGAGCTGGACCCTTGTATTCATGCTCTCTCACGATGCCAGGCTGGTCGCCTGATTGTTACACGATTGAGGGCCCGTTCAAATTTCCTGCAAATGGCAAGCAAGTCTTGCCGGTATCGTACAGTAATGTGATTGTGCCACCATGCTGGCCACCCAATCATCAAAGTGTGAAACCTGCTGGCTGGATGACCTGGAGACTAAGTCCTTGGTCCTTAGTTCTGACGAGTGTGGCAGTGCAGTGCTGGACTGAAAGTTGCTGGAACATTGGCGTTCACACAAATCTTCTGGCAAAGCAAAGGCTTCTTGATGCTTTCACGGGGAATAGATAGTGCGGAGCCTCATCAAGGTTTCCCAGAAATTCATGCGACTTGACCTCACGATGACGCTGGCCGCTCTGGCTCCTCCTCGGCCCTGCAACAGCCAAAAAGGGGGGATGATGAGGGGTTGTTTGATCACATGATCCAGAGAAAAAGAAAGTAAACATCACGTGTTATCGGGACATTTTGGAGCAGAATGCCGAGCAAGTACGGCAACCCGATTGACCTGATGATGGTGGTGGCCTGTTTTCAAGCTGCGACTGGAAGCAAGCTTGGCACAGGTCTACCAACTCATCTCCTCCAACCACAACCCTCCATCATACAAGATCAACCCCTCAGTCCAGTGGTACAAATCAGAAGCCTTTCCCCTCCAACTCAATCATCTCCCAAACTTCAACAGTCATGTATCGACAAGCTCTTTCCAAAGCTGTTCGCCCAGCTCTTCGTTCATCCTTCCAATCCCGAGCTGCATTTTCAACCACCACTCGAGCCATGGCCGGCGGCGACACTGGAGCTCCACGAAGCACTGGTTCCGGGTTCGTAGCTATTTGGATTGATTCCACGTAAAGCGGGAATAGAGGCTAACAGCTTTACTTACATAGGGATGCATTCACCAAGCGCGAGAAGGCCAACGAGGACTACGCCATCCGCATGCGCGAGAAGGAGAAGCTTTTGGAGCTCAAGAAGAAGCTGGCAGAGCAGCACGAGCACTTGAAGAAGCTCGAGGACCACATGTAAGATCACGCCATCGATTGGTATTTGTGTATTGAAATCTGGACTGACATGGGATTTCTACAGTAACGAGATTTCGAAAGGTCAAGGTGGCGAGCAAAAGTAAGTATAACTTCGTACGATGTGGAGGATAGGCGTGCTTGCATCGGCAATGCTGAATGTCACTGCCAATACAGCTGATATCCTACGGTGATGATTGCATGGAAAGGGAATAAGTGAAGGAACGGCGGATTGTATACAGTATACGTGATTTTTCGGCACATTGGGACACCACAGAACAACCACTTCTCATGGCTTCTTTGTCTCTACCTTTTTGGTCTACTTTACATATTGCACAAAGTCTCATCATGCGTACCGTGAATCTCAATGACTATCCGGGCTTTCAATAACTTCATGCCGGATATATGCTACCATTCCCAAACCTTGGTCATTTTCAATATGCCCACATAAAGTGCCAACGCCGACCTGAATTGAACCCTCCTACCAAAAAAATCTACTTTCTACCCATAACAGATCGGTAGAAAGATTCCGCAGCTTCACTTTCCGGTCCGCCATATCCATTGGTACCAATACTTTGACCCGCCTTCTGGGACTCGGCAATCTTGTTTTGCAAAGCTGATGCATTCTCATCGATCCATTGCAATTGTGTCAAGTGGCTATTCAAAACCCGGACAATGTGTGACAGCTAGAAGAATGATTAGCAAATGCACCAATTACACGTCATGTTTACACTTACAGGATCATCAGCCTTGCTAGTCTTGCTCAATGTGGTAGAAGCATCATTGATAGCGTCAATCATGCTTGAGAGATTCTTGCCCATATCATCAAGTCGATCGGTTAACTTCTCGGCAAGCTTGAAGGTCCGTTCTCTCTCTTGATCTGGACCTTGCAAAGTCTCTCCCTGTCCAACTTGACGTTGAAACATATCATCAACCTCTGCCTCGTACCGGTCAAGCCAAGAAGCCAATTCGTCTTGTTGACTCTCTACATTCGACAACTGGCGTTCAATTTCCGTGCTCTGTTTTTCGGCATCATATGTGCTCAAATACAACTTCTGGATCTTGTCTCCGTTCTCGACCATCAATCTATCCCAAGCAGCAACCTTTTCTGCTTGCTCCTGGAACTGTTTTTGGTAGCTCGACAGGTCAGATGCCCATCGAGTGATAATCTCATCCATAGTCTTGTTCTTCAGACGGGTCAATTGAGGTGTAGGTCCAGTAGTTGATGATCCAAACCCTTGAGTGGTACCTGTCTGGGAGCTAGCTGCACCAGTCGCTGATCCTCCTCCGAGGCCAGCTCCTAAACCAGAACCCAGGCCAGTACCTGAGCCCGCACCTGATCCAATCCCAGTGGAAGTTGGTGCAGCAGTGGCTGGAGTCGCAGTTGAGGTTGAGGTGGGAAAGAGACTCGGAGTGGTCGAAGCGGCAGTAGTATTTGGTGTCGAGGTTGCGGAAGAAGCGGCTGGTTGGGGGTTTCCTTTCAGACCACCAAACAAACTTGGAGTTGTGGAGGGCGCAGCAGAAGTACTAGCCGGAGCAGCACTGAACAGAGGAGATGCTGAAGCTGCCGCCGTTGTGGTTGGCTTGAAGCCACCAAAGGGCGATGGTGCAGATGATCCCGTGGCTGGAGTTTTGTTGAATAGGCTGCTTGTCGCAGCTGGGGCTGTGGATGAAGGTTGGGAACTGGGAGTGCTTGTTGCTGGAGTACTGCTCTGGAAGCTGAAGGTGGGCTTAGGAGCTGAGCTGGTCGCAGGCGTCTGAGCAGATCCTGTTCCAGAGCCGGCGGGAGGTTTTGGGCCTGAGAACATTCCACCACCACTGGATGTAGCCGTATTGTTTGAGAACAAGGAGCTGGTGGCCGCGGGAGTGGAAGAAGATTCGGCGGGCTTTGATGTTCCAAAAGCTGGCTGACCGAGAGAACCAAACAATGATTTGGATTGAGGGTTGTCCGAAGGAGGAGGGCCAGCAGGAGTAGTAGAATTGGCGAAGCTGAAGGCGGGTTTAGCTGGAGTTGTTGTTCCTGAGGAAGCAGCATTGAACAGACTTGAGCCAGCGGGCTTGCTAGCATTACCACCGAAAAGCCCACCAGTAGCAGGTGCTTTGTTCTCGTTGTTCGCTGGAGTTGAGGATTCATTGCTGTCCTTTGCCTGGCCAAATTTGAACCCGCCTGCCCCTCCAAAGCTGGGTGTCGTCGCGTTTGCCGTACCAAATAGACCAGGAGTGGTAGTGCCCGATGATGCTGCTTGACTTCCAAACATCCCACCTGGAGCAGCTCCTGTACTGCCTCCAAAAAGATTTGGTGTTGATGAGCCAGAAGCTGGGTTGGAGGCTGGTTTGGCACCGCCGAAGCTTGGAGCTTGACCACCCGCCGTAGATCCACCACCAAATGAAGTTGTTCCTGATCCCAAGTTTCCAAAGAGACTGGGGCCTGTGGCGCCTGCTGACTTTGCTGTAGTGGTTTGCGCTGCGCCAAAGGGGGAGGACGTGCTAGGTGTAGTAGATCCAAAGCCTGCAAAGGGACTTTGACTGGTGCTGGCACCCGCGGCTGTGCCAAAGCTGAAGGGAGATTTGCCGTTATTCGCCATGGTTACTAGTTATTGGGAGGGAAGGTCGTCGCTCGATCAGGTGCTGTATGGAGGTGGAGGGAGGGAACCTGGTCGAGCTTTCAGAACCTCTGATTAGCTTTTTGAGATTGTGGCAGGAAGGATGAGGGTCGCGAGATAAAGCAACCTTTGAAAGGAATTAAGGTGCAGATTCTGCGACCTCTGTTTATGGTAAGGAGACAATACACATTCGCAGGAAATGCGATTGAAGAAGCGGGCTTGTACAATAACAGCTCGGCTGCTTTTCGACGGAGCGCGTTGGAAGTTCCAAAAATCTTAGCGCGCTTTGATCAGGCTGGGCTGGGATGAATGGGGATGGGGCTCGCCTGCCTGCCTTGCCATGCCTTGGGCACGAGCATGCTGCGCTGCTTGGGCAGGGTTGAGACTTGGCAGAAAGGCAGCTCTAGAACGTCGAAAGGGGGCTCTGCAACGGCCATCCATTAGAAGTGGAAGGACTGGCCTCTTCCTTACTTCTTCAGAAAGAGTTTGGAGGAGCCTTTTCAGTCGGTTCAGCAGCAGCAGCTTCAACATCTAGTCACTTCGAAGTCCGATCAAGCCGAACATGGCAGACGACCATGACGAGCACTTGGAGCCGCCAGTCAGATCAAACACCGATGACCCCGGAGCACACGACTTAGGTATGGATTTACGTCGATATTCCGGAAGCACTGACTGACAAGTTATAGAATCGTCAGACTCCGAGGACCACTTCTCGGATGCCCAGTCTGGCCTCGAGCCAGCACCCACTGACGATTCCCCTCCTCTGTCTGCGCCAATTGTCCCACATACTCGAGTCGAGAAGGTCGACGACGAGGCGAGCTACGGAGAAGAGCCCGGGACTGAGGCCTACCGCTTGCGAGAGCAGGATGCTGCACCAGATGAGATAGCAATTGTCCCTGAACATACGACTTCAGGGATCAGTCCACCCATCAGCAAGCCTTCCACACCTCCTGGCGGACAGCCAATCCCCTTGATGGTAGTTGAGAAGGTCGACCCTTCGTCTCCAAGCCACGGAGAGGTCCCAGGAACTCTGGCACACGACATGCGTGCTGCAGATGCTGTACCAGATCTTGTTGTAAGATCTGGAGAACGCAGCCGCTCGTCAAGCACCAGGTCTCGGGCAGGCAGCACCCCTGGAGATCTTCCAATTCCCATCACAAAGGTAGAGAAGATAGATTCTAGCCCTCGACATGGAGAAGTTCCCGGGACCAAGGCCTACGAGCTGAGGAGAGGAGATGCAGAGCCAGACATTGTGGAGGAAGTAGGCGAGGCACCAGGTAAGGGCATTTCGATAGTTTGCACTTCAGAGCGATTGACCGGATCAGGGTCGCCAACGTCTCCTGGTGTTAGGTCCCCAATCATAAACCACGCGAGGCGGAAGTCTTCTGCGGCTGGAAGGAAGGGGACGACACCTGTCACTACAGATGAATATAACGAGGAAGAGGATGGGTCGGATGGTGGATTTGGAGATGATTTCGATGATTTTGAAGAAGGGGAGGATGCAGAGTTCGGCGATTTTGATGACGGTTTCCAGGAGGCGGCGCCTGCTCCCCCTCCACCACAGTCTATACCATTAGCACCTTCATTTGTAAGTAGCAAATTATACTGCGTTTACACAAGGTGCCTTGCACAGATGGTGATCATTGCTAATCCACTCTCAGCCCGTCCTTGATTTTGCAGAGCTCGACTCCCCAGAAGATATACAAGCTGCAACTGAAGCGTGTATGAACGCTCTTTTCCCACCAGATGCGATTGACACATCTGTCTTGCCACCACTTTCAGCCGAGAACTCCATATTTTTGACACCTAGAAGCGCCTCCCTCTGGTCACAACTTGTTGCTCCTCCACCATTACAACCACCGAACTGGATCCGGTCCCGAATCAGGAGACTGTTCCTCGTCTCTCTCGGAGTACCAGTTGATCTCGACGAAATTCTCCCAGCATCCAAACAAAAGAAGCTCATTCTACCATCCATGAATCTCAATCCAGCCTCTGGCTCGCCCAGAAACTCCACTGACTCCCGCCCAATATCCCGTCTCAAGCAAGGCGAAGGAAATGCCTCTTCCACATCTGTCGACTCGCAAGGCAAGCCATCTAGATCCGACTCACGGCGGAGGAAAGGACCACCTCCCGCTCCCCAGCTCGACCTCATATCAGCAAGGCAGCTTTGCAGTTTCACGGACGAGGCATTAGAAGGTCTCACATTGGACGAGCTGAAAGCTCATGTCAAGAAGCTAGAGGAGATGCAGGGTACCGCGAAGGAGGTCTTGGAGTATTGGACTAAGCGGACGGATGAGAAGCTAGGTGACAGAGAGGCTTTCGAGGGTGTAATTGAGAATCTGGTAAAGCATGCTAGAAAGGTGCGGAAGTAATCCTTGTGGAGCCGTTTTTGGTAGGAGTAGGCGTCAGAAATACCCAATCAAGATCTGTCTGTTCAGCGAACCAAAATGTTGCATGCATTTACTATGATCTCGTCTCTTCCATCAATCATCACCGACTTGTTGCTGAAAGCAGCTCTGAGATGTCGCTTTCGAGATGACACTGACTCTATGTTTGCTGTTTCGGTCAATTGTGCAAGGAACTGTCGAGTGATGAGATCTGCATTCTACCCAGCAGAATCTGGGCTGGTTGTTGACTTCTAAAGTTCGACTTCGCAAGTTTCGGTTTGTAGATTGCGAGAAAAGTGAAAGAACAGAATCAATATTTCCATTTATTCCTTGTCAACTTGTCGATTTGACATCAATTACAGTATTCCATTGTCGAATCTCGAAATCAATTTTGTCATTAACCCGTTGTTAACTTGACAACTTCACATTGACTGTTCTGATCAGACCCATCCATTCATTAGACTGGCTTTGCTCATTATCCAATACCATACTAGCTTACATTTACTCCAGAATGTGTCAAAGGCTCGCGGTGTTTACAAATGAGTTGAGTGTACGTATTCGAGGTATGCAACCTTTCGGAGATATGAAAGGAAACCCCGACAAGAGAGCTGCAGAAAGTATATTGTCGCGTCTTCGGGTAAGCACTTCGGTTACAGAGTGAAAAGCACAGTTTTCTGATTCATATCCTACATAGGAGGTATGTATGCGTCTATGCGTAAGTCGTATCCTTCGATGTCACTCCTGGATGTTAGATTTCTTCAAGTAGTTGGCATGGAAGGTGGTTACGCCATGACTTACTTCATTAAACCAACAACTTTTGGAGCAAGCCTTCGAGGCCGAGCTAGCAAAATATGGCCCGTGGAACATGGGGGAGTGCAGTGAACTCTAAATGGTACTTCACGTGACTTATTGGCTCTCGAGCCTGGATCCATCGCAGGCTTTCGGTTATCAATTACAATTTGGTAGAATCTGTTGTCATATTCACATCAAGATTAGGATCACTTGCTTATAATTTTTACTAGTCTGCGGCTGATATTCGTCAAGCCAGTTAAACTGAAGCCACATGGACCGCAATGGTTAAGTGCAAGTGCTTTTATTGATATCCATCCAAAGAACAACGCGTCATAATGTGAGCCTTAAGGGCAAGTGGCGCATGTGCAATTCCACTCTCAAAAGCAGAGACACCAATCCGAAGGTAAGCATCAAGCAGAATAGAGTGGCATCGAAACTTGATCAACATCGACCAAAGAAAGAAGAGGATTGTATGTTACGAAGTGGAATGCGAGCGCTTTTGCAGTGATTCGCACTCGGTAGTAGAAACCCGATGATCAAGGTCAGTGGGAACACTGTGAGATGCAGAAAGACGGAGGCAACGCAATGTAATGTCATGTAATGTAAAACAAAGGAAAACGGGCAGTGCTACCGTGACTGGCCAGGAGAAGTTTGAAGACACTCTATTCCTGTGACGTGCAGCAGACGTGCAACCTCAAGCGTAATATGCGAGAAGGGGGAAAAGCCATCGTTCATGCAACACCCTGCAATGCGTCCAGTCTGAGAGAAGTCCAGCAACTATCATTCCATCCATCCCTAATCGTCACGCACCAAATCGACCGCAAGGTAACCAACAATCGTATCATCGTTTTCATCCATCGTAAATGCAATCGCCGAAGAATGCAACGCGCCATTTGATGAATAGTAGAGAGGAAGACGAGAATCGAGCTGAGAACTGAACCAAGGAAATGATCAAGGGAAACAAATGCTCCATGCAGAAACCGCCGTAGCAAAGAGGAATTGTCGAGTACATATGAAAAGAAAAGGCCGAGTCGCAATGCAGGTAGAACGCCAAGTTTCCGTCCTTCTCATCTTCCGCAAAGGGGTATCCGCAACGAAGAAAGAATCGCTAGACATCGCGATGCATCAAGTAGGCATACGCGCTGAGACTGAAGATTGCTGAAAGAGATGCGGAAGGAAGATCGAAATGCCATATTGCAAAGCTGAGAAAAATACCGTTGAGTGTAAACCAGGAGGAATGCGAAACGTATCTAGTAGCCACCCGGAAGTTGCCAGTCGAAATCAGAGTTGTCTCTCGCATCAACAGAGCAAGAGACAGCTAGGCTGAGTTGATATTGGCTAGATGAGCGACTGAGAGGCATGCCGTCTGTGATCTTCGTGGGCTCAGGGGGAGGCGTGAGTCTGTGAAGACGTAGGTGTTAGCACAATATCTTGCAAGGTTGAGATGGGGATTTGGGTTTCTCGATCAGCTGCTGAAGGGGATCTGCATTGTAATTTTGATGTCCAAGAATGAAGGGTCTGAAAATACTGGTGCTGCTTTTGGGAGTGGCAATTTGAAAAAGGACGATGGTCCTTGACCACTCAACGAAACATGCTTAGTAGCACAGGGATTGGAGAAATAGAAAGCACAAGAAAATCGGTCTGGCAATTTTGTTATACTGGTGAGTGGTGAGGGGAGGTCAGGAAGTTGGGGTGGAAGGGAGGAATTTCATGCACTAGGCAAGACCGAGAACTGATAGACACTAATGTTGTAATACTGAGGATACATTGCTAGGAGAGCTCGCACAAACAGCAAGACACCCTATGTGTGTTGGAGATAGAAAGAGAGTCTAAACTTTTTGAGGCTTTTGAAAACAACGAGAAAAAGAAACGTGATTGAGGTTTGAAAACCAGTGATGCTCCCCATAACCCTCCGCAACAGACAGACAACCGTAGCCAACAAGCTGGAGCCAAAAGGAGAGAAACAAGCTCGAGCGTACATGTGTAGGAAAAAGCAGCGCATGTCAGACCCTTCGTGGACACGTGAAAAAGAGACATCTAATGCACTTTTTGTACATGGCATCATGGAATGCAGATCCCCACCCATCCGATACTTTTGAAGTAACGCTAAGAGGAGAAACAGCCATCCAGGCAGGGTTAGAAAAGAAGTAAAGCTGAAGCCACTAACGTGAAGATCAAAATTTGACTGTGCAAGACGCCATGCGCTATACTCCGTTCCGGGACATGGAAATATCACGCTTACTATGAGAGGTTAGAAGGATTGGGACATCAACACGAGGATTCTTGCTTACCTGCAGAGGTTGAAATTGGCCGTATGGGTGTGCGGGAGGCATGCCCATAGACGAGTATTGAGGTGGGGGAGGAGCAGGTCGGTATGGAGTGCCAGCAGGTCCTGAGTTGTTTTGAGAGCGTCCCCAGGACAGTCGAACACGAGAATTGCCAATAGGGTATCCTTGCATTTGGTTGATGGCCATCTCAGCGGCGTGACGCTGAACGAACTGGACAAACCCACATCCCTTTCCGGGGGGGATCTTGACGTAGGTGATCTCGCCGAAGCCCTGGAAGAAAGACCGGAGCTCATCCTCGGTAACGTAGCCGGAGAGACCTCCAACAAAGACGGTGGTGTTGTTAGGGTCGGTGAATTGATTCATTGGTTGAGGAGCACCGTATCCGCCGCCACCGTAGCCCATTGGTGGTGGAGCACCCATGCTGTACATACCCGGAGCAGCTGGCATACCAGGGCCCATGGCAGGTCCACCTTGCATAGGCATACCGCCTGCTGGACCTCCGCCCCCAGACTTATTCTTTGGCGTGGCAGTCGAAATACGCATGGGACGGTTGCCGCAGTAGACACCTTGCATCTCGCTTAGGGCGCGTTGCTGATCTTGCTCGTCTGCGAAGCGAACAAAACCGTAGCCACGAGACATTCCAGAGATGGGATCCGTCATAATCTTGGCAGACTTACAGGACGGGAAGCGGGCCTGGAACAGCGATACCAACACATACTCGTTAACCTCTGGACCGAGATCACCAACGAAGATAGAGAATTCAGGGCCGCGGTCATCACTGCGTAGCTAGTCAGTTGTATGCTTCAAGTGTGTAGGGAGCATGGGGATAAGATAATGAACAGGGACACCGACCGTCTATCAGCAAGTCCACCACCAGAAGCCCAGTTCAACTTGAATGGTCGGGAGGTGTTTGGGATCATGGAACCGTTGAGAGAAAGTGCCTTGGCAGCGGCGGCAGGGTTGGCAAAATCGATGAAGCAGTAGCCGGCATTGCTGTAAGGATATGTGTTAGTGAAGTGATTGGCGTGTAATCTGGCAATCTTGAAATCACTCACCCAGAGAATTTGTCTCTAATCATCTTGACATTGACTGACTCGCCCATACCGAACCAAACAGATCTGATGAAGTTCTCGTCGATCCATGGCTCCAACTCGCCCATCCTGAAAGGTGTGTTAGCTAGGAGTTGCTTTGAACAAGGTTGTACGTAAGTTAAAACAGGATACAATTGAAAGACGATATAGGAAGGAGCAAATGATGGAATCGCAGATGGAGGTTCATGCTAAGAGTAAGAAGATAAGACGTGATGGATTATTTGTAGAGAGTTAAATGGTGCGTGAATTTTGGGAAGTTGCTGCCAATGGATCGCGACTGTGAGCAAATCGCAAGAGCCACACAAACAGTGAAGCCTCAGTCGCGTCAAAAGCGAGCTGAGAATCATCATAGCAAGGATGCGATGATTTTGATGATGGATTGAGGGGAATGTGCTGAGAAGTGGAGATTTTGGTGGATGAGAAATGGATGTCAGTTGACTTACCAAAGTGTGGTCTTCGCGTCGCCGCTGACGCTACCCCCCTCCTGGCCTCCTTGCTGTTGGAAAGGGGCAGGAGAACCACCTTCCTGACCGCCTTGTTGTTGTCCAGCCTGGGGAGGCTGCATACCTTGGGGTGGTGGGGGGCCTTGTTGCTGTTGCATACCGTTGCCAGCATTCTCCTGAGAGAACTGGTTCTGTTGATTGGGGTCGTACTGAAACGCCATTTTGGTGTTGAAGTGCGCGACGTGTGGGAGTGTAAGGGTTTTACAAAGTGTGTAGTGTGTAGTGTGTGAATTAGAAGAGTAAGAGGAGTGTTGTGGGTGGTGAGGTCAAGAGAGGTCGAAGGACGGAGTTGTTGTGGAAAGAAGATGAAGTTGGAAGACCGAAGGCGAAGGCGACGTGGTCTATAAAGGCTAGTTAGCGAGACTCGGGAGTGAATCAATGACGCTAGAGTAGTAATGAGTAGCTAGCAGACCCTCTGAAGTCCCGAAACGGAATGTGACTACCAAGGCATACAAGGCCTTGGAAGAGATACGGAAGCTCTTAGGAAAGAAAGTTTTGCCGTGGACGATGGCTTGTAGAAAGAGTAAAATGAGTTTTGCAAGCTGTAGACTTGAAGGAAACACAAGCAAGCCTCTGCGCAGTGTTGCCGAGCTGGTTGGGAAGTGCGATGAGCCAGATGGAACCGCCAGAATGGTTGTCCCGCTCAACAGCGCTCATGAACTGCGTCACAAACTATGTGATTCATCGAAGTGAATGGTTCTGGTGAAGAGAACGACCAGGCTAGGGCCTGTATCCTTCCAGGTGGAGGGTTGTTGGTCCTTATACATGATCCAAGGCCTGTCAGCCAAGAGCAGCTTCCTGCTAACCCAAGCACTCTACAGCATAGCAACAAGCTATGACAAAGGTGATTGCAAGACGAAGAAATACGTGCAGCAGAAGGACATATTGTTCGAAGAGCCCAGGGTAGAAAGGCTGAAGACTTCGTGTGAAGCTTTCGAAGGGCGTTAGTAGCCATATCGCCGACACTTAAGAGTGGAGGCAAAATTAGATAACACAAAGCATTGCATGCCAATAGAGCAGTATTTCAACAGGCGCGCAATGCAAAATAAACCAAAATCGGGACGGCATGTGGTGGTGTAGCTTTGTCTAAGTGTCTTGTGCCAGCACGGCGGCTCCAACCCACACTTGTAAATTGATACCAAATAGCGACATCAAAACTGAATACACAGCATTTCAAGACCAGGATGCAAGCAGACTCAAAGGCATGTATATCCGCTGCTCCATCCATCTTGATAACAAGCGTGGAGACTTTGAGGTCTTTCGAAACTTTTATGTTGCTCAAATATCCTCGAACACTAACAGAAGTTGCCACCCTCTTCCGAACTTCAACCACTAGGTTCAAGCAGCACCATGCACCACAAAGCAACGAGTAGGACGCGGCAGAAGAACATGCCAAGTTTGCTTCTCTTCTCACGCTTGCCCGTTCCATTGCCATTCCAGCTGCATTTGCTCAGTCCCACGTCTGAAAGGAATAGAACCCCGCCAGATGAACGCGTCATCCAACCCGTCAACAGGGCAGAGATGAAGCAGGAAGATGCGATTGACTTTGAGGGGTATGGGCAAGGCTACCTCAAGCATGTACGATGTCCCTAGAGCACTTTTGGCGTTGGTTCTGTTGACTGACAACCTTGTGACAGAATCCCGAATGATGTTTCGTCTCCGACTTCCTCTCCTCCTATAACCAATGTCGCAAACACGAATTCAAATATCCAACGCTGAAAACTCTCAATAGCACAACGATCTCTGAGCCAATGCTCCAAGGTCCCAACGTTCTAAGCGGGCATCGGCTCCTGTTCACCAGTCCAAACAAAAGATGCAGAAGCAAGCAGTAACACGCGCAATACGCCCAAACAACCATTGACTGCACAGACGAAGCTTGGACAAGAGGATCAGAAGGAAGCAGATATGCTGATGGGCCTATGTTGGAGCCTTGCACTGCAAGCAGCAAATCCCTTGTCTGTCCATTACGTCCACCCACAGCTTTTCAAAGACCCTTCAACTCACAATCCACTAGAAGGCATATTGTACTTCTTCTGGGTCCACAGACATGCCATAAAGGAAACAAGAAGCAACGCAGAAAGTCGATATTCAAAGTGCCAAACGCCCCTCAGAATCCGATTGGGAAAGGCAATTTTCATGCTCGCAACATGGTGCATCGTCTCGAAAGCTCTTGCTAAGCACCAGTGTCACCGCACCTGGGCTCCAGTACATTTTGGAACATTGTCCGTGGGCCTCGAGATCTGACATTCACATAGCTCCACTACAGAGCACATGTTACCGCCTCACCCGAACAGGCGAATTCAATTGGCTTGCTTAGCAAAGCACCAAAGGTCGTTGATTTACGCGCAAAATTCCGAGGCAATGCGGTGGATCTACCAGAGCAGCTTTGATGGCAGAGCACACATTTCGCTTGCAAAGAAAGGGGGAGATTCTGATATCTGCGGCTCTTCTGGCTACGCCAATTGACAGCCAGTTTATCGCCACTAGAAGGGAGGATTTCTGCCCATATGCAGAGCTTGAGTTTAGGACAACTCCTCCCGTCATTTGCGAAAAAGGACAGCTTCTGGCCTGACGTATTCCATTCCACATCCAGTGTCTTCCGCCATTTTTCATAGGGTCTGCCAGCCACAAGAGGGAATATTCGGAGGCGATTGCTTACCTCAAGAAAATTCCAATACCTGTACGAAGAAGATGTCCAACCCAACCTTCGTAAATTCGTTACTGCGGCGAAAAGGTACCGGAAGTGACAAGCGTGACGGAAATTGACTCGACAGTTATGACAGCGCTTGCGACAGCAAAGAATTCGTTGACGAAAGGTCTCAAAGATGGTGGGATTCGCGAGAAGAATGGCTGACGATGACTTCAAGTTCTGAAAACAAACAAAGGTCAGCAAAATAAACTCTGGCTAAGTTTGAGCAGCATTTCCAATTGCTGTTGAGCTATACATAGCTAGCTGGTCCCTGCCAAAGAGCTCTGCGCCGAGCTTGCCAGCAAACGCGCATCCGGAAGGACCTGCATTGTTGACTGGCGACGTGAAGCAAAGTTTGCGCCAGCAGCCTCCAGACGCCCGTCTTTGGCATCTGGGTCTCCAGGATGCAAGAAAACTCCCGAATGGTACAGCATCCAGTATGGACAAGCAGAGCTGTGGCAGAGGCATGGCATAGCTGATGAGGGGTTGTGTTGGGACTGAGCCTCCATCGCGTGCGGTCCAGTGAGGCGTGAGATCTTCAACTTACGTTTGAACCGGCTGAAAAACTAGTATTCCGATGGGAAAGCAGCAAATTCGAAAACACCGGCGATACGAAAGGACACGAATGACCGAGATATCGACAGGAAACAATTGACGCAAACAGACCGGCAGAACGAATTCGATAGGGTCGACGTGTGATGACGGTGGGATGGGAAGGTGGGAGGAGAGGGAGGAGAGAAGGGTAGGTAAGGCAAGTAAGTGTAAGTGCAATAGCGCGAGAGCGAGTGAGCGAGTGTGGGTAGAAGGAGGGGAGGGATGGAGTTGGGAGCTACCCTAAACTCTATGCCGTGTAGTGCTGCTAGCTAAAATATAGGTGGTGCAAAGCTCCTGCACGACTAGATCAAGTGGCTAGGTAGGCATTCGGGGTTTGCGGCCTGTGATTAGGTGCTTGATTATGGTTACGTTTGTTCTTTCTATGCAGTTCCATGTCATTTTTCAATAGTATTTGGGTACGTCAGGAGGTTTCTTCCAGCTATCAGTCAGTATTCCTGCCCGCTGTTTTCTGCTACAGCCAGACAGCGACAGACCCGTGGTGGACCTGGTGGTCAGGGCGGACAGTCTTTCTTTCAGCTTGGACAGACGGAGGAGACAGAGAGAGAGACATGCATCGGTCGTTTTTTCTGTCGACCTGGCTCAAAGCCAGGGCACCCCAGGCCGAAAGAGCATGCGCGAGTTAAGTTTTTGGTGGGCCACACGAGGCTTAGGATTCCTCGTAACGGGACTGGGGCTTGCGTCCTAGCCTGTAAGCCTGCAAAACTCCGCGTACCTTGGACTTTCCAGCCACGGGGTGGTGTGGTGCTGTTGGTTGATGCTGCACAGATGCACAGCGGACGAGGATCTCTGCCACTAGCAGCACCCTGTGCATCTGTGGTTCCTCGGATCTGGATTGTGCATCTCAATTTTGTGCAGGATGCTGCATTGCTGGCTTCCTTTTTGGCAGGACAGGCTGATGGAAGGGGACGGCCAAGGTGGAGGGGAGGCCGATGAGAGAGGGGCTGAAGAGACGGAAAAGGACTCCAGAAAAATGATCGGCAAGATCCTCGGAGCCACGTTGGAACGCCGCTTTTCTGTGGTGGGAGTGGACAATTATGACTGCTAGGTTGCGCTTGACGACATTTTCGATGGCCGTACCACGACTAAGGGGGTCTTGGTGACAAATTAGACGAGCTTGTATGTTGATTCTATTTCTAGCCTTTCGCAACACATCTTCTCTGTCGTGTACAGGGAAGTGAAATACATGAAAATAGGGGCACATAAGGCACGCTTGCTTCTACTGCTTTGTATTGTTCCGTCGTGTGATCAAAGCTCTGCTGTTAACTTATCCCAGTCGCTTTCGTGTTAATACAGACGCAATCAACGCATGTTCATCTGTCCTTTCGAACCTTGCGTTGCCTTACGAGCCAAGTGGAGAGAAGTCATGGCATCAAGAAGACATCCGAAGTCAGAGGAAATTGGACTTGACACAATCTGGATTACATCCGTATGTATTTCTTTTTGACATGGACATATTGAGATCACATTTTCAGGTTGTTGGTAGCTGTGCCTTGCATGAAGTATCCGTCTTTCCGAACGGTCCTCATGCATCGACTTCTCAATGTAGATGCAAAAGCCGATATGAGCTCCGTGCCTACATGAGCATCTAATTCCCCATGGCAACATCGTATGTCATAAGGTTTGCTGTTGCTTTTATCCCGTCCTGATGGTTCTTCCCCTCGGACTCCAGATTACAGAATATGCTTTCTCAGACGTCATCGCTGTTATCAAGGCCAGGCTAAAGCATTTTAGAGTGTCAATTACTTGTTGCAAACAGTGCCACTTAGTTCACAAATCATCCAATCAAATGCCCGATATACAAATAGAGCCCATCGACCCAAAAGCAAGACCGTCGGGATCTGGACCAGCTGGAGATGCTACAGGATACGACAGCAACAATACAGACAATGCAAGAACCGACGGATTCCAACATGGAATGTTTCAAGCCATGAATTCCATGCAGCCCTTTCTCAAATAATCGAAAGTATAATAATGAAGAACTCTTAATCTATCGGCTCGTATACCATGTTCTCAACGAGAATTTCAATCAAGCCTCGCAACATATCTTTCCCTTGCCTAAGGGATGCTACTCGTCTCGCGAAGCCCTATATTATCAATGGACCAAAACCCTTCCTTGTCCCACATCAGAAACCCTTCAATGCTGAGGTCATAAAAGCCATTCATCCCTTTACTCCCGAGGTTCTCTTCGGCACTTCACGGAGCAAACACCGGACCCTCAAATAATCGGTCACCGATCCCGAAAAGTCCTCAACATCTTTTGACGACATCAACATTCTTCACGGAAAGAGCCCCAAAGAAACCCTGTTGACATCCCATCACTCTGCCATGCCCTGCTTCAGTTTTCCCCTCCATGCAGCCATAGTCACATCCCAAACACGCAAGAAATGCCCGGCTTTCTGCGACCAGGCAGGCAATCTTGCTGCACGTAATAGCCAGCGAGAACGATTGGCTAGGTGACCACACAACACATGTCGAACATCGAGCATCGAATCCAACGGAGCCAGAGCCAAACAAAAGACGGTAAGGTCCACCAGGCCAGCAGGAGAAAAAATCGACCGGACCCTGACCTGCCTGCACGCACCGCGATCGGATATCTCATCTCATCTCAAGTCAGGGTTTGTATCGTCAAATCAGATCGCGGGACACGAGTCGCACGACAGTCACGACACGACGCGGATTCAGGTGTGTTGACCGTGATTGGGTTTTGATAGTGAGACCCTGACTTATCATTGATTCATATTACAACAATCCATTGTGAAGAGATTTATGCTTGCATAAATGGGGATTATGCGTTTACTCAGCAAAAAGATATTTGGAAATTCTAGCTCTCATCAGTGCACAGCAAAGCATCCCCAAGTCACTCCCAACAATCACTGTAATCCGGATCCTCGCATTTGACACCTCACCTCGCCTCCAATCCACATCCCTTCCAAACATCTCAGTACGTTGTCACCCAACCAAATCCAGCCAATCTACCACTCACACACCTCACGGAGATCCCTCCTACCACGAGCATTCCAAACTGGAAAATCCCCACCTCCATCCCAACCCTTGCATACTACCAATTCCCTCCCTAAGTCGGGCAACGCAAACAAACAAAACAATCCATTGAAAAAAGTAGGATCTCACAAAGCAGTTAGGGGCCCCGACTGAATCTGAGCAATCATAAAATGTCCCGAGAGCCAGCCAGCAAACCCAACCATGCGTTACACAGAGCCAGAGCAAGCAAAGCAACGTACAGGGAAAATGGGGAATTAAGTGATCTGGCTGGCTGGTGTGACATTGACATTTACGGAGGTATGTACAGTGGGGATATCGATGATCGACGATTAGATTGGATCTCAATCCCACCTGCTGGGTCAGGAACAGGAAGTAACGGTTGGTCTATCAATGGTCTTATTTTACGGCGTCTGCCTAAGTGGACTTAAAATATGAACTGTTCTGATTTTTGCTCTGGACTCTTCGGAACTGATATGATATTGAAGTAAGTCATTACTTCTTGTTCATGTAAGTGAGACGAAAATCGGACCTGTCTGTGCTGGATGTATTCTACCCTATTTTTCCACTCACCCGATTCAATTCTCAAATTCTCCAATCTCCAACCAACACTTATGATCGGATAATCCTCTCGACTCTGATGACGCTCAGTCAGGATTGCAAACATACAATCCGAAATATACTTGATAGACGAAGGAGATCGAAATAGCTGGTAGGAAAAGTCCGAAGATATAAAATCCTCTACATGCTACAACAAGAATCTTCGAAACACCAAAGCCGATACTGTCGCCATGCCATGCCGTAATCTCCCGCCTCGACGAACCGTTGTGAGACCGAACTGCAGGGGGAATGCAGGGGAAGCGATATGATGTAGTCTGAAATGGAAAATCATGCATGGAGAAGGAAACAAAGATTTCCTCGGGAAGATAGACAAGCTTCACTCCTCAAGATACAACACAATCGCTTCAACAACATACAAGACTCAGAAAAACGTAGTGATCATAAGCGTCTGCATTTCAATTCCATGTATACTCATTCATCCACCCATCCTTCCTTCCATCCATCCATCCATCCCTCAATTCGAACTATCTACTCTGCGAGTTTATCTGCTTCAACCATTTCACCCTTTACCCTTCCATTCCAATCCTTTCAGCAAGCACCCAACTTCAGAAAGCGCCCAGCATAACTCACTGCAAATGAAGAAGAGGTTATGGAACAAAAAGTGCGAGCCAAGAAAATTCCCATCCCCACCCGCAAGCTATGTTAGTGGAAATTCAAGAAAGAAAGAAGTGGATAATGAATTCTTCCTTCACCCCTCGGTCAGATGCCATGCCATTCAAAAAGGGGGCTGCAACAAATCACAAAAAAAAAGAGACCAATCGAGTTTCCCAACCCAGAGGATGCATGCCGGTTGTATGTGGTGCATTGCCTCTTAACTCCAGTTGCCCGAAACGCCGTCGCCGTTTGAAATCATCAAGAAGTTGCAGAAATGTCGAGTAACGGGTATGAGGAAGTCGCAATGGGTATCTAAGGAAGAGAAGTTCCATCACCGTGGCTTGTAGGAAGCTCTTGACTGCACACGTCCCTGGCCGAAGATTTGCTCAGCTGCTGTGAGCACGCATGAGAAGCTGTTAATATTAGCATGAATTTCAGCTGTGTCATCAAGAACGACTTACTCTTGCAAGCGGATCTTCTGCATCTGCAGTCACAATTGCAGGACTTTCCAAGCTCCCATGGCTGATTGGCCCTGTAGTTGTGTATGCACGAGGCTCCAAAGGGGGTCGAAGGGCGGAATTTCCAGGATTTGGGGCGGGTGCAAGGGTACCGTTCGATGCCCCTGCCTTAGGAGACTCATCCTTTGGAGAAGTACGAACGTCCCTTCCTTTCTCTAACAGAGCCCCACCTAGCGTTGCACACTTCAGAATCGTCTGGATCAGATGATTCTGCTTAAGAGGCTTAGACAAATATTCGTCCATCTGGGCCTGGATACACTTTTCCCTATCACCAAGCATAGCATGGGCAGTAAGTGCAATGATTGGAGTTCTTTGGGTACCAAGACTGCGCTCGTACTCGCGAATCTTGGCTGTAGCTTCGAATCCACCCTAAATAGAAGTTAATATACCGAACTGCCTTCAAACTCAATTCGTCTTACCATGATTGGCATCTGCACATCCATGAGAATGACATCGTATCTCTTCTCCTTGATAGCATCAAGAGCTTCCTGACCGTTTCCAACGACGGTTACAACATGATGGTACTTCTCTAAGATCTTGACCGCCAAACGTTGATTCACGATGTTGTCCTCGGCCAGAAGAATCTCGAAAGACTTGGTGTTGTCGGCTAAAGAAGGAGCAGCCCTGTTCTCCAATGCTGGAATCATTCCGTTTCCAAGGTCAATTGTCAAGCATGGCGTGGTCATGTAGGAAGTTATACCTAGGTCCAATGCCGACTTGAGACTGACGTGGACAACAGGTGCCAAGAGAACGATGGGAATGTACTTGAACTCGTCGATGGATCTCAATCGTCTAGCAGTTTCGATCGAGTCCACGATAATAACATCAAAAGCAGAAGCCACTTTTGATCCCCCACCTGACAGATTGATATGCGTCTCTGACTTGACGACTACAGGCATGAGACCAATCTGTCTAAGCATGGTAATGATCTCTCTGCCATGGCCAGTCTGTCCCTTGTCAATGAAGAGGACATTGTGGGCTTGATACGGCTTAAGTTGCTTCTCGATGAAGCTGATATCGGAGGTCGCAAGCCGGACTGTGCAGGTGAAGTAGAATGTACTGCCCTTGCCATATTGACTCTTAACCCAGACGTCTCCTCTCATTAAGTTAACCAGCCTCTTTGAGATGGAGAGTCCGAGACCAGTTCCACCAAACTTTCTCGTCATGGAACCATCAGCTTGTTGGAATGTATCGAAAATCAGGTCAAGCTTATCTGCCTGAATGCCGATACCGGTGTCAGACACCGAGAACTCGATCGCGTACTCGTTAGGCGCACACTGATCCTGTTCGGCTTTGCGGATTGTCAAAGATACCTCGCCGTGCTCCGTAAACTTGATGGCATTTCCCACCAAGTTGAGAATGACTTGTCGTAAACGGAACGAGTCACCCACGACATGATCAGGGACTGAGCTGTCCACTCGGTAAGTGAGATCCAAGAATTTCTCATTTGCCTTAACTGCGAGAGTCTTCAACGCATTGAAGACAATACCTCGGAGGGTGTAGGGAATTTCTTCCATGACCATGCGGTTAGCTTCAATCTTGGACAGATCCAGAATGTCGTCGATAATCGTCAGCAAACTGTTTGCCAAGTTGTGAACAATATTCAACATCTCACGCTGGTATTGGGTGAGATCGGTGTCCAACGTGAGCTGCGTCATTCCAATAATACCATTCTATGAGCCAATTAGCATGTGCCTAGCTGTACATCGTAGAGGCGGCAAATCCTCAAACCCTGATTTCGGGAAACGCTCTTCGAGATAGATAGGGATCAGCTTACCATGGGTGTTCGGATCTCGTGGGACATGTTGGCAAGGAACTCGGACTTTGTTCTGTTGGCGAATTCAGCTGCTTCTCTGGCAGCAGTGTTTCGCTGAATGGAATCTCTCAAATTGAAGACCATCTGGTTGATCTTTCGCTTCAACTCGTCCATTTCTCCGGAAGCTTCAACAGTGATCAGCTTTGTGAAGTCACCATCAGTTGCAGCATTCGTAATGTCGCCGAAAGCTCTGACTTGAGCGGTCAAGTTCATGGCCATCGTATTGACATCTAGTAATGTTAGCGAATGCTCTGTTAATATTGATGATCGTGAAAGTCTGGGGCTTACCAGTTGTAATTTCCTTCCAACGTCCTCCGATTCCAGCTACATCGGCTTGACCACCCATCTTTCCATCAACACCAACATCCTTTGCCACACGTTGCACTTCGTTCGAGAAAATACTCAATCGGTCTACCATGTTATTGATAGTCTCCTTCAGAACGAGTATTTCTCCAGCAGCCTCAACCTCGATCTTTTGGCTCATATCTCCGTTTGCAATGGCTTGCGTGACCGTCGAGATACCTCTAACCTGGGACGTCAAATTGCTTGCCATGGTATTGACATTCTCTGTAAGATCCTTCCACTTTCCTTCAACATTGTCGACTTGGGCTTGGCCTCCAAGAGTTCCATCTGTTCCAACCTCTCTGGCGACTTTACTGACTTCAAAGGCAAATGTGCCCAATCTGTCAACCATGGTGTTTATGGTGTCCTTCAACGATGCGATTTCTCCTTGTACCTCGACTCCAATTTTCTTTGTCAAATCTCCCTTGGCTACAGCAGTTGTGACCTTTGCGATCTCTCGTACCTGTGTTGTCAGATTCATAGCCATTCCATTGACATTCTCGGTCAGATCTCTCCAGGTACCCTCAACATCGTGTACAGTGGCTTGCCCACCGAGTTTTCCTTCCGTACCGACCTCTCTAGCAATTTTGGTGACTTCTCGTGCAAACTGCTGCAGTTGGTCTACCATGGAATTGATGGTCTCCTTGAGCTGCATGATTTCGCCCTTGCACTCAGCCTTGACCTTCTGTGTAAGATCTCCCTTTGCGACAGCCGTAGTAACCATAGCAATATCTCTGACTTGCGTTGTGAGGTTGTTGGCCATTGCGTTAACATTGACAGTCAATGTGTTCCACATGCCCTTAACTCCCTCAATCTCTGCTTGTCCGCCAAGGATACCTTCCGTTCCTACATCTCTTGCCACACGAGTAACCTCAGCTGCAAAAGTTCTGAGCTGATCCACCATGGTATTGATCGTCTGTTGTAGCTGTAAAATCTCACCCTGTGCTGGTCTCTCGATTTTCTGGGTCAAGTCTCCGTGGGCTACCGCGGTAGTGACTGAAGCAATTTCTCGCACTTGATCTGTAAGGTTTTGGGCCATAACATTGACTAGAAGATTTTAGCAAATTATTCCATTAATATGGTCATAGAAATGTTCAAGGTGCCATAGGCTGAGGAACATACCATTGTCTGTAAGCTCTTTCCAGGTTCCATCAACGCCAGATATTTGTGCTTGTCCACCAAGGATACCTTCTGTGCCGACCTCTCTGGCGACTCGAGAAACTTCACTGGAGAAAATTTGTAGTTGGTCCATCATGGTATTAATGACCTTACAATCAGTTAGTATGCCTAGCAATATAAGGACATGTCAAGAATTGAACCCACTCTCTTGAATGTTGTGATTTCAGGGTCCATCTCCACGGAATGAATTTGAACCTTCTTGCTCAAGTCACCGCGGGCTACAGCAGTAATGATTTCTCCAATCTCCCGCAGAGCCTTCTGGAAGGCTTCGTTTGCTTGTTGATGCTTCTTGAGTTCTCGCTCGAGGGAGGCAACGCGCTTGGCCTCGAACTGGTTTATGAGGTGCTGTTGATGCTGGGCTTGTTCCTCCATTCTAGCCTCAATGGCAGACTGCTTTAATTTTCCCTCCTTGATCTGCTCAGCTTGGTCAACAATCTCCTGTTGCAGGGTTTCGATGAGTTCGTCATTGCTGAGCTTGGGAAGCTTTTGCGGCCGTTCGCCAGTAGCGTTGTCTCTGCCCGTCAACGAAGAGTTCATATTGTTATTCTGTCTCATCGCAGAGCTCTTCGCCATCGCTCGAGAGCCATTGCCAGTGAGAACATCTGCGAAGGCAGATGGAGCGCCAGTCTCATTTGGCGTGTCTGGGAGTGTGTGGTTGTTAACAGTGCTCGCCTGTGCCTCCAAGTGCTGTATCCTCGCAATCAAAGCAGATATTTCGTATTCGAGGGCAGCTTTGGATGAGGTGTCGGTTCCTGGAAGTTTTAACGCATGGCTGGCCTGGATCGCGGTGTGAGGGACATTTGTCGCGAGGCTCTGCAGCAACGAGCAAGTTGCCGTAAGAGTTGATTCGTCGGCCATTATCGATACAATCTGCAGCTGAGCTGCCTGGGGATATGTTTGTAGTCGCTGATTATCCAGGCATTAAGTATTGAAGCTGGTTCTGAGGAAGCAGGTGGGCGAAGAGTAGATTTCGAGGCAAGGATCGTTGAGATGTCCTCGAAGAGAAAGGATTACAAGGATCCTAGGCTCGATGATAGCGCAGAGTAGTGGCAAACACGAGTGAGAGCCTGGGAGCGTAAAGGGACAGAAGGAACTCCAAAAAAGGAGTCTCTGACGAATTCACCTCTGCTCGGTGGGATATATCGAGAAGTTGTCAAGGTCCCTCTGGCGATTTAAAAACGCCGTCCAAGCAAGCGAGGCCGAGTTGCCGATTGAGGTGGTGGAAGTTACTATCGGGGGCGTGCTTGGACAAAGGGGGAGGGGTTCCAAATGTCCGCCGAGCTATCTCCAGAGAAAGGAAGGTGACGCTCAGGTTTCTTTGTGCTGGAGCCGTGATGGTGAGGCTGTTGATGAAAGCTGAAGTAGAATAAAGTACGTGAAGAAAGGGAGGTAGATAGTGCAGAACACAGTTGGAGGTGCAGTTGCAGTTGCAATCGATTAGTTCCACTGGTGAGATAGACTAGACTGAATTGTAGGGTGAGGACTGTACTGTACAGTACTGAGCTGCACTGCATCCGTATTCAGAATGAGACTAGGATTGGATAGCGATAGTAGGGGAGCCACAAATCCCAATCCACGTCCACGAGGCGAGCCACAAGGAGGGAGCAGAGAGCAAGAGGACCGACCAGGACCAGGACAGGGACAGGGACCAAGAGCCAGGGAAAGGCTTGGGAGCTTACGACATGCAGGCAAGGGCGAGGGCGAGCGTTGGGTGGAAGCTTGTAAGGGAAGTACGAACCCGGGAGAAAGAAGAGGGGGCGGAGACGTCAAGAGAAGAGTCCGTAGAGCAGAGCAGAGCGAGCGCAATTGACTCCCAAAGTGGAAGCGTTCTTACTTCGTTTCTCGTACAGTACTGGCTCGAGCCGGGCGGGTACGTGCTGGGTGCTGGGTGCTTGGTGCTTGGTGCTGGGCGTAGATACCTTGACTTTTTAGACAGTCTGTGCAGCGAGTGCCAACGACACGACCACTGCGCTGATAGGTTGATTTAGGGCGGTATGCTTCGGCCTTGGGCCTTTATCCAATGGCAACAGCCTCTTGGCCCTCTCAGACAGGGGTTCAGGAGCGGCAGAGGTCACGGGGTGGGATTTTGACTTTACATCCACAAGAATGCGGGAGGATAAATGGATGGTCAAGGCTGGAGTGCGCATACGAAGGAGGAGCTAATGTCAAAATGAGTGACGGAGGTGGCTTTTGTGAATATGCATGCATGCATGCATGGAGAAGGGCAATTGAGACCGCAGGGATCACATCGCTTATTCCTATCTCATTTTATCCTCACCGTCGCATCACGATCATTTATGTTGATGCGGTGTCCAATATCAAGTGCCTCAAGTTATATAACTAAAACCCGGGTTCATCCTGTCTTTTGTCTGTCTCTGTATCATTCGCTTCAAAGTCGCTGAGCCGCCTTGGACAACCATGGCTTGGATCCGTTGTCAATAGACAGACCTTTAGGTACCATCACAGAAACCTAAACTATGCAACCTTTCGTGGCCTGATATCTGCTCAGTGTTCAACCAACGCGGATATGGAATCCGCAGGGAAGTGGTCGCAAACTTTTTCTTATAAAAGCCAAACGTCTTTTATCAACCTCAAAGAGCCCTTTGGCATATGTCAGTCAATTATCCCTGACAGTTCCCACTGGAATCGAGGACCCCTATTCCTGACAGTCTGAAATCCCCCTTCACCCCGCCCTCTAGGTCGCATTAGATTGGATTTATTTTCGAGGGCTTGAGGCTTGAAGGCTTGAAAACGGGCTGGTAACGGGACGGTACCTGAAGCTAAGCCACGCCATTCTTAAATTGCGATGAACAGACACAAAACAATTCTCTGGAGCCTTAAAACAGATCTCCGTCTCCTCATCGTCATTTGACCGCACATCTTCTCCAGCCGCTGTCTCATTGCTCTCATCCCATCCCTCTCCTATCATCTCCCAGATATGCCGATGTCGAGTCAAGTCGAGGTCACCATGCACCATCTAACGGTGTACATACATACATACAGCTGTCTCCTAAAGAATGCGAACGCTAAAGAGAAAAGATCACCACTCAAAGCCCACTAACCCACTCACTTGAAACAAAGTCAGATAGGCGAATCAGCCGATCCCGTTTGGCGATTCGAACGATCTTCCCACGCATTTGGCGAAGCCTCGATGAAAGGGGGAAGAGATCATCAACATGCAGCAAAAAAATACGGGACCAGGACACCAGCAGCAATACAGCACAGCACAGAGATCACAGGACAGCGAGCACAGCCCGTTCAACCTTCAGCAGAGTTCCAGATCAAGCTCAAGCCCGTCAAAAGTTCAAGGTTTTCGGAGCTGGATACTACGAACCGAACCCCTTTTTTGAAGTCACAGAGTCGTCCGGAGGTATCCTCCTCCTCCTTACCTCTCATGACCTCATCCCCAGCCAGTTTCATCAGACATTTCATTTCCCACCGTTTCAGCATTCATTCCATCAAGTCACACAACCAGCCATACATTTCCAGCAAAGAAAGGAAAGCACAGCATTCCCTTCCTTACTTACCAATCTTGCCTTCCACCGCCACAACCAAAATCCACAAGCCAAACCTCGCATCGTACTTCCCTCCCCACTTTTCTCCACAACAACCCTTACAGCGTAGCAGCCGATCACACAGCCATCTCCTTCGGCAGACCGGGTAGCGGAACGTTTACACTGGGCCTTCCAAGCATATCGAGGAAAGAATCTCCGTATCGAGTCGTGATTCGTCAAGTGGATAGAGCATTTTATATTTTTCGCCTCCTTTTGGACCAGTAGTAAGTCGTCCACAGAATGGATATAACAGTGAGCCAACCCAACACGGGCGAATCATGAACTCCACCAGAGGGGCCCGAAAATTCTCCAAATTGCGAAACAAAAGATTTGATAAAGCCGTAATTCTTCCCCGTATCGGATCGGAAACTTGCTCCAGTGTTTTAGGTCGGCGACACCGAGGTGGAGGTGGATGAGTACTGATATCCTCAGCTTGCCTTGTTTACTTGGGATGGAGATCTTGAAAAATCGAGATATTTTTCTGTTTGAGATAATCCCTATTGTGTGGAAAATGGTAGTAACTCTCTCTCTTCATTGGAGAGTCTCCATTGGAAGTCTTTCGTCAATTCAAGCCTTGATATCCAACCAAAAAAAAAGGCTACATGATCTACTTCCATACCCATCATAGGAGCCCAAGAGCCCAAATGCCCAACCTCACCCCCCTTCCCTCCGGCACTTCACAACAGCCTCACGTGCATCCATAAACACATGCATAATCAAGAGATTCCGCCTCATCAACCCAACCATAGGTCGATAAACATCTTCTACCAGCGAGTAACATGACTAGCTAGCTCTCAGCATCTGTATGGATAGGTTCCATACGGTGTACAGAGATATATAGACTTCCCCACCTTCTGTACAGCATGCATATCCAATGAACGGTCCCAGCATGCAACACCCTTCTCGCCACAACGCCCAGGTATCTTGAGTGTGTGTTGCGTGTACGTGACACCGTTGCGTCTGCGATGCTGCATCGGATAGTTCTTGACATCGCTGATCAGCACTAATTTGCTTGGCTGCCTGGATTACTGACTGTCTGGAGGTTCAGTGATCGCTGGATTAACACTGGAGGGAAGTATATGGATGTGACTCTTCACAGATTGTTCGGGATAGAGGAACCTGAAAGTACCTCCCATCATTCATTGCTACTACGTTCGAATACAAAATTAACACTAATGGTATCTCTTCCAACGCCGGCCTACGCGCAAGCAAAGCAAGCATTATCATCATCACCTGTAATAATCAAGCACTTCATCTCCATCATCATCATATTATCCCTCCAATCCTAAGTCCGCCCTTCCCGTTCCAATCCCAAACAGTCCCAACTCCATTGCAGTGCCCACTAAGCACCCATGAACAAAAACCGATGTGCAAGCTCCAGATTCACTTCATCTTCTTGGAAGATTATTCGCGCCAAATCTGGGCCCGCCTGCGGCAAGACTCTGCCTCACAATCATCTCCGCGGCAGCAGCTGCAGCAAGACGTTCTTTCTGCCTCGATCTATCTCGAAGGTAATTTGCTGCTTCTGGTCTCATTCTCAGGATCCTCAAGATCATGTCATCGCTCGGATCCGCTTGGGCTTCCTTTCTCTTCTCTTCCTTCGCCTTCTTCATCGTGCCCAAGTTTCGACTCAGCATGATACTCTTCGACCTCCGCATCGACGTGGCGCCCATGAGGCCTCCAAACGAAGCTCCTAGTGTAGGTGGTGCGGAAAGACGGTTACGCTGGACGTTGGCTCGTTGTATCGATGCTGTTGTCATGCGCTCCGA
Source organism: Cadophora sp. MPI-SDFR-AT-0126 (assembly GCA_020747065.1). Taxonomy (NCBI): domain Eukaryota; kingdom Fungi; phylum Ascomycota; class Leotiomycetes; order Helotiales; family Ploettnerulaceae; genus Cadophora; species Cadophora sp. MPI-SDFR-AT-0126. The sequence goes on along the minus strand of JAGMVK010000003.1, from coordinate 1,622,135 downwards.
GGTACGGATGAGGTTCTCAGTGGTGTCGAAGTAGAAGAAGTTTAGCGAAGCCAGCTCGTGGTATTTGGGTGACTTCAAGACATCGGCCGGAACACCCATGACTTCGCCGGTCTCCTCGTCTTTAGCATGGAAGAAGTCGAAGAGAAGCTCAAGCCACTTGAAAACAATGTCCATTTCTTGTTGTGTCAGTGGGCGCTGACTTGATGGTTTGTCGGAAAGTGGAGGAACGAGAAGACCTTCCAGAGCCAGGAGGACTTCTTTCCAGAGTCGAGTCATGACCATCACCATTGATGCTTCAGTCAAGGTTTGTTTCATGATAGCAAAGTTCTCGTCGAAATATGTGAACAGTGGCTTCAGCGCATTCTCAACGTCTAATGGCGTTATAGCTGGCATAATGGACTGCCTGCTCTTCCATAGACTTGTTACGGAAGCTGATAGACCTCCTCGAGATAACAAGTGTCTCAATGCATCTGTTGAAAGAGAGGCGTTTATATATTGAGAAAGCTAGTAGTATTAGCACATAATGAATGCTTGAACAAGACCTGGTTGCTTACCTTGTCCGTGATATTCCGAGTCATATCCCTCTCTGTTCTCTTCAAAAGACGGAAAGCTTTGCCAAAATAAAACTGGATATCGTCCCTCTCTCCTTCCATGCTGACTCGAAGAAGCAATCTTCCTTGAGTGTCCAAATTTAACCAATACTCCCGAGGCATATAGTCACTAAAATGAACAGGGTCCAGTTTGAGGGATGTTCGTCCCACAAAGTCATGATCACCAAATGTATCCCAATCCCATACCGTAGCGATAACATTAAGAGCGCCTTGAACCGTAATATCCACTGACTCATCCCAGCGTGGATTAAGGTTTCTCATAACCACTCTCGTCTTGGCAAGTCGTTTCTGATACTCGTCGCCAAGTACGACATAAGGATCACTTGTACCATTTGGATCGCATGCTTTAAGCTCCTCTGCCTCGACGATCTTGATCGTAAACACATACTTCGAAGGCCGTCGCTGCTTGTCCTTAGGAGGGGCCACCTTGGCTAACACATCGGCGCATGCATCAACGTTCATCGTCTTCTCGAGCACATCCAACTGCTGAATTGCGTACTCTATGTTGTTTAATTTCACGAAAGACTGTTGATGGCTGTCAGTAGGTAGGTACTCCTATGAATCAGAATTGCGCATACCTCAGGGTAGAATTGGAAAGGCTCAATCTTCTCCTTATTATTCCACGCATCCTTCGCTAATTGCATCCATTTTTCCTGCTTCGTTTGTGCTGCAGCTGCTTCTTGTGCTGGTGACAACCGGTCCATCTCTTTAGTAAATCTTTGTTCCAAGACCTCGCAGTACCTTGCGAGCCCCATTCCGAATGACTTGGATAATGCGGTCATGAACTTTGCATACTGAACGTCATCGTCCCATCCTAGCGTGAAGATCTGTTCTGCCAACTGGTTGAACATGCGGAATATATCAATCACTGACACACTGTGTCGTTCGTCGTCGGTGGCAGGTCGATCACGGTGGTCGGATCTGACCTGGAACTGGTCCTGCTTGATAGCCTCATCAACAAGCTCAACCATTCTTCCATCAGAAACCCGGATCCAACGCCAGACAAAATCTGCAAGAAGTTCCTCGATATTGAATGCGAATGGGCGTTCTGGAAGCGCGCTATGGTGGATACGACGAATCTCAATTAACTCCTTGTAGAGGTCAAACCCATCTTGTAGATCGACTTCGGAATTGTTGGCTTGAGCTACCTGGAGAATTCGTTGGATGAGATCTCCAGCATCATTCTCAAAGCTGGGAAACATTGTCTCAACCAGTATTGTTAACGGGTTGACACCCATGATATCTGGGTTTTTCCTGTACCGTTTCTGTATTCGCTCGCACAGCTTTACGACAGACTTCCCCAACTGGACAACATGATAGAACTGCCACTCTTCTTGATTCTGTGGCACCTCGGCCTCTAGGTAGCCACGATACACTGAGGCAGCTTTAGCGCGAAGACCCTCTGCCAGCTGTGCCTTATATGCCTCAAGTTCACCAGAACCTAGGTCGAAGGAAGGGTCACTATGAATATGGCACTCTAGTATAAGTAAGACGGGACCAGGAGAAGGTGGCTTCGAGTCGTAACAATGTTGAAGAAGGTCGTAGAGGTCACGGAGTAGCCCGTCATTCAATGCTGACAATATCTGGCGATATAATGCAAAGTCTTGGACTGTCCACTGACTTTGATCTATGGTGCTGAGACTGGCAACAGGCGCATATGTACTAGACCGTTTGTTCTCAACCGGTGGATTTTTGGCAAATTCAAAGGAGGCATCCAGCTCCTCAAGTCCAATTTCTTGGTCCAAAAACTTCTGAGCGGCAACGTCCAGAAATAGAACAAGTCTCGAAAATTGGGGGATTCGCCAACGAACGCAGAGCTCATTCAACAATTCAAGAGTCATTTTCGAAAGTGGCGGAGCGGCACTTTGACCATCGGTTGGTTGGGGGGCATGCAACTGATCAAATGTCATGGCATGAGATAGAATTGACCTGTAAAACGAGCGTGGGTCTGGTGGTATAAATGTGTAAGTGGACTGTTCGAGGAACAGTCGGCCAGGCTGATCATCATCCAGGGTCAAGGAGCTCATATCGACGGGTTGATCGAATCCATAGGACGAACTTGACTCAATCGGACTTGCAATGGATCTAGCCAAGTCCGAATAAGCTTGATCATCATTTGGTGATGAGGACGAGGATCGAACTGGTGGCAAAGGCTTGTTGGAACCTGATGATGACTTTACCAGCTCAGGCCTAGCTTGAAGGATTTCGGCCATCATCTGAGAGAGATCTGGTCCTTCTGCTCGTTTCCAAGATTGATAGGCATCCTCGAGGTCAAAATCGTCACTCCTCAAGGTACGTTTGGTATTTGCATTAAGGCAATGCTGGTATGCTTTGAGATCGGCGAGTGCAGCCTCTTCTGTCCAGAGATTTTTGTGAGAGTCAATATCAGACTGGACCTGAGACAGAGCTAAACCGAAGATTCTCGCCACGACCTGGACCATTGGCATGTCTTTCACATCGTAACTGAGCGGTACCACGACTTCAATACTAGCTCCACCAGGCCCATCCGCAGTATCGACGTATAAGTCCTGGTCATTCGTGAGCAGCTTGCTCTCTAGAGTAGCCAATCGGCTCATGAGCTCCGGTCTGTCCTTGTCGTTGCCATGGGCTTTCAAAGTATTACTGATTAACCTCACAAAGAGGGCAACATGGCGGTCGACCAGTGGCTTCCACGAATCGTCGTCGGGGGCCTTGCCTTTTTGTAACGCCTTCGTTGCATTCGAGTAGAATATCAAAACCAGGTCCTCCACCCGACGCTCTTTGTCCATTCGCCTTCGAAATCCCGCCTCTGTGAAAGCCGTATAAGCCTCAGCAAAAGTCCGCTTCACCGCCGCATCGTTATATCCCGGTAGTCTTTCGGTATTGACTAGAACTCCTTGTATTCGCTTCTCGAGTGGCGACATGAAGCCATGGGGAAATTTGGCACTTTTCGTATCTTTAATGAGGGAAAACTCCTGGACCAGATCCCCAATCATAACCGTCTTTCGTGCTTTCACTGGCTTGGGCGCCGAGACATATTGCTTCCTCTTTGCCCTGGGCTGGAGCAGGTGGTGAAGATATGCCACCCGTAGAGCAAATGTGTACGCATCGTTGTAGCTCACTGCTTTCGCTCGCACCCTGGACGGATTACGGGACATGCGGTTCTCGTTCTGGATGCTGTTCATACGCCTGCTCGCCCTTGGCCGTGACGAAGCGGACGACATGTTGCAGATAGTGCTTGTGAAGTTCGAATGGAGGGAATTCGCGCTGCCAACTATTTGGCGTGGTGATAAAGTCGTAGGAGATTGGTGCGAGCGTGGATGTTTGAAGTATCGATCTGCTTCTCTGGTCTGCAGCACCGAGCAGTCGAGTGGCAGCTCAGAGAAGCTCTTCTTGCGCGGCTTCTTCCTTCACTAGAGAGGCAAGTTCATGATCGACTGTCAAATTTGATCCATCCAGGATCTTGGGCAGTGTTAGAGTACTTAGCAGGTCCAGCGGGCGATGGTCATTCCTGGTCAGTGGAGTGGCTCGAGTGGGTAGTGTAGCGCAGCGTAGCCTCATGCCAGGCCAGGGGTGCTTCGTAGCGGGGCTGCCGTGTGGTGATGCGTCACAGATTCATGCGGGAACAGCTCCGTGCCACCGGCATTCAGGAAATATATCTCGAACCGAGATCCTCAAAACAAAGTAGAGATCATGTTTCTTACTCGAAGTATTGACTCTGATACCAAGCGATATTGTTTCGAAACATGAGGCGCTACGATCAGATTCTTTGTCCCAGCTTGGGCGGCTAGGACTCGGCCAGCCTTGGGCACGGTCGACCACTGAAAAGGCTAATTGCACAGCAGTTCTGAATTCCCCACGACTGCAAGGTATGGTGGTTAAGCAGCATGTTGAGGATTGCATGAGTTCTGCAGGATACTGAGCCTCGGCATTATTCACGTGTCAACAGTAAGTCAAGCTGCATTCCTTACCCAGACCCTCAACGTCTTCCAACCCAGTCGAAAAAGTTTCTTTGGAATAGTCCAAGGCCATTGGGAAATGCACCTAATTTATCGACCCATAATGTTCATTCCAGAGACCCATGGAAGGTTTTCTATATATGCTGAAGCTAGTGCGACGGTTTCGTTCTCTTCTACTTCGAAAGGAGTTGTAATTTAACATTTTGAGAATCGGATGTCGCCTGTCTCGTCTGGGTAGGGCGATGTGCTGATTCTGCGGTGACCCATGTCTCCAAAATTCACTTGCCTCTCACAGCTTTTAGCAAAAGAACGATCATGAAGGCTCTCTAGGCGATGTCAGCTTGGATCTGGTGCACTGGACAACTCCTGGCATTGTATATGATATCTTCTCTCGAAGTACATGTGATGGCTACGATGCCAGACTTTATTCGGCTCGCCCGTCTGGAAGGATTGTGGAGAGAAGAGAGCGTCGAATGGCGCGCAATCAAACAAGCTTAAGACGAAGTGTTTAGGTGTATGCTGCTGAACTGGTTGAAGTCACTTCGTGGCCTAGTTTGTTGTCATCGACCAAGGCTACCTCGAACCAATACAGGAGGCCTTGTATTCAATATGCATCCATGAAACTTGCATACCCTCTCAAGAACCCCAGGGCTTGTATGTGGCAAATCTTTGCTTACAGAGAGGTATAGGAAAGACGTATGAGTATAAAGGCCAACACCTAAATGAAGCAGCAATTGGAGTGGCAATGGATTGTTCACTGATATCCCCAGCTTCCTAGAAAGGCATTTTCAAATCCCCGCTGTCATGTTTAAGATAACTACTCGCAATGGTTTCTCGAGGATCGGAATGGTCTATTTGAGCAGTCAGGACAATACCCTTTTGTTCAACATGGTCACATCTTCCTTCTAGGGGATATCAATATCAATATCTCCTTCAGGGGACCGAGGCTAGTGGGGTGCCAGGGCTACCAAAAAATGACATTGAAGCACCCCTTTGGATGTCAAGAGTAGTTCACTATTACAATCCCAATTTTTGGTATGATGGTTGTCCGATTTCCCATATCTTCTGACCTTGATAACCTCAATGCCCCTAGATCGATCATCAAGCGCAGCCATATCGAGCTACAAAGTATTTTACTCTATGGGAGTTCAATCTTAGTTTGAATCTTGGGACGCTGAAACTTGGGATCCGTCATTGAAGTGTCCCAGGTGTTTTTCTTCTCCATTGCCAGAAGCCTGCTTCAATAATTGTAGAAGAGTATTCGGATAGATAATTTGAAGTTGAGCATGATGAACCAGTACAGCCAAGCTGTTTAAGCCTCATCATCTATTTCTCTATGACGTGAACACTATTGTGATCAGATGTGCAATATCCATTTGATCTTAGTCTAAGACATTCTATTTCACAAATCGTAGTTGTAGTTCTCGAGCCGAGCGGCAGCACTTTACGACTTCGTAAAGTACGGGTTCTCGAAATCTTAGATAGAACTCATCTTACAGTAGAAAACGTATATGAACGCCAAGCAAAAGACGACTTTGCTGTGCACGAGTATTTGAGAGCTCGTCCACCTTAGCTTCTAAATGACGATCTTTGGATGCTTTTCAGACTCTGATATCGCACTGGCTCCTGGACTATACAGTTGGGGCTTGTGAAACTCAGAGCTCGTCGGCCAAAAAGACCTACATTTGTAAACTTCTGGGCGAAGAATATGGATAGAAGATGATGAATCTTATTTGTGGTGTCATCAATGCTTATTCTTTCGAAAAGACATGTACGGAGCCGTGAAACCTGTTTGTACCTATGCCTTGAAAGATTACGAGTACATATCATGATCGCATTGTGATTTCCGTAGAATCTGCAAACTTTGTTCGCTGGTTAGTTCAGAGCAATCCTTTGTTGACCGCCTCAAGATACCCGCCTCCAGATTCGCTTAGGGTGACCATTATTTTATTGGGCGCTTTGAGACTGTCCAAGCGCACCCTTGCCAGTCGCGGTAGACTAGACAACGGACCCACTTCTTCTCCATAGGTCCCATCGATCTGTCAAAGCCCATCCTCACCTCACTTCACCCTAATTCTACGAGTACACATCCCACACACTCACTTTGACAACTCCAAGGACGTTCCGACGTCAGATCCGATTCATCCTTCGCCCCGCCACTTCGAATTCACTACTGATTATGGTTTTCTAAACCGCAAGCAATGAGTGTTCGGCTCCGAACTGCGCAAAGGGAAAGAACCAGCTTCGAAACAACGCTCATCTCGGACGAACTCGAGCGGTCATGACGACCAGTCTCCCCAGCCCCGACCTTGCTTTCAGTGATACAGCCTCACAACCTGACGAACATCTTCTTACCATTCCGAAGACCTCTGCCGCCTGCCAAGCATCAAACGATATGAAGGCGTCGGAACTGTCTGACGACTCGGATAGCTACCACATGGGAACACCCGCGTCAGTAGCTTCTGACAATATGGAGAAACCGGGAAGTCTAGATGCAAGAACCAAGATATCAAAGTTGCTAAAAGATAAGGAGCAAGAATGGACAGCTGTGGCGGAGAGGAAAGGCCCTCTACGGCTGCTGGATTTACCCATGGATGTTTTGAAGGAAATTGTGAAAGAAGTAAGATGCTGCCGAACCTATGATTGTACCTGGATATAAGCCAAGCTGGATTTGTCTACCATTTCTAGAGCTTCTCTCTCCTATTTCTGCATGTTGGTATATCTGTCAGTTGGTCGTTGCTAACTCTATGAGTAGGTAACCCATACGAACGACTTGACCGCTTTAGCATTAACGCATTCGGCGCTCCACAATCTTGCGATACCTCACATATATTCCCGCTTTGATATCGTCTGGCCTGATGCAGCAGCGACTACAGATCCAAGAACCGGCGTGGATGCCTTGACTTACGGGCTGGCGACTCTGTGCATGGGAGATGTATTTACGGACCACAGTAAACCCCAATCATTCGCGTGTATGAATTGTGGCACGGAGAATATCACGGAGTGTAGCCACGGGCTTAAATCTGGTTCGGGTGCAACTCAACGACGGCTAGGAAACCAATACCCACAATTCACAAGAAAGTTTTCACTTGGAAACGGGCCAACGGACTGGGTTCAGGAGTACCTCATCACAAAGGAAAGTGGAAAAATGCTTGGGACACTTGTGGCTCTTGCTGTAGCCAGAATGGTTCATCTGGAGACCTTTGTATGGGACATGCCAACCGGAGTTCTGCGCGACGTTTGGCTTGCCCTATCTTCTCTTCAAAATCGAGATCCGACTCAGGACTGTCGATTGGAACGAGTGTGGGTTCGATGGCACGATAACTCGGATCCATCTATTCCAGCTCCGACGCAAGGCCCAAACAGTGGCTCCAGCACTACTCCTCAAATGCTAGCAAACAGCCAGCTCACTTCTGTGGGATGGACGGTCCCTCCCGGCTCCCTTGTAACCTCTCAAGGACCCTCGTACCCCATACCCTATTCTCAAAGCCGAGTCGAATATCCTACGCTCAGTGTACTTCCCCCTCTGAGAAGTCTTTCAGTTCTGGATATCGACGAGCTCGATTATCTGGATGAGATGAGTGTTCTTATTGCGAAATCAAAGGATCGGTTGCGTGAGCTTAGAGTTGGGGTTTCTGCGAAGGCAGTTAATAGAGATTTTGCTATCGCCTGGGATGGAACAGATCTCCACCAAGTTGACCATAAAGCACAGTGGCCGGGTGCCAGTACAATAGGCGAACGGAGATTAGGCGGTGTCCTTGGTGTTCTGCTGGGAAGAATATTTGACATCCGCAAGAAGCAAAAGACGAAGCCTGAGAAGAAAGATAGGAGCACCTCTATGGCGTCCTCAACCGCCATTCCGACAGAGGGTCATCAGATGGCAGCAACTGCAGCATCCATGGATTTAAGTCATCAAGATACTGAAGTGTCACTAAATCACATGGCAGAAATTGTAGAAGCAGGCAGCCATCAAGATGGCTGGTCTGGGAAGGAAAGTACTGATTTTAGCGATGCCGTTCTCTCCTCTCCCTTTAACATAGATGGGGCCCCGCCAGCGAATAACACCAACGGTTTGGATCTTCACCCTCCTCATCTGCTGTCGACGGCCGGAGTCGATTCCGCACAATCTGATGTGGACTCGCTCACGGCTTTGATCTCCGCTCACGACCTAAGTACAGCGGCTCAGAACGTTACTACAAACTCGGGTGGTATGCATTCAGAAATTCCCGCCGGGCCTCCTTTGAGACGAACTCATACGCAAAGCCAAAAACAAGCTCATTTCTCGGAAATAAAGCCCGCGGAGAGAGAGCGTTTGGATGGCAAATTGAAATTACAAACTTTGGAACTGGAGCGAATCCCTCTGTCAATAGCAGTTCTCCAGAAAGGTTTCGACTGGTCGGTTCTGACCAATTTGACCATACTTGATTGCGCGCAACACGATAGACTTTGGGTCATGCTGAGGCGATATTTCCAACCCACGCCTCCGAATAGTTCACATTCTTCAAAGCATGGAGCTGGCACCCAGTACCACCTGAACCTCAAGAGAATTCACACCGACGCCGCATCACCGGCTCTCATTTCCTTTCTGAAGGAGACTCTAGCACCAAATACTCTCGAAACACTCTTCCTGCAAGATCGGAGGCGGCCGAGTGGAGCCACTACGGTGACAATTGTGGGTTTGCATAATTGCCTCAATCTCTATAGTATGCTAATTCATTGTCAGGATGCCATCTACCGGGGACCCCTCAAACGACACCGAGCCAGTCTCAAAAGACTGATGCTCGACAGCTCTGATAGAGTGCCACGATCAGTTGCTAGCCCTTCGGACAGTTCACGATGGAGAGCTTGGGTCCCAAATCGTGATGTGCTGAATTTCATCACCTCTGGTAGAATGAGCAGTCTTCGGGAGCTGAGCATTGCGATAGACTACTCGAATTGGGTAAGTCTCTGCACATCTCTCATATCTCCTCCATTTTTGATCATGGCATACCAAAGTGGGTAGCGTGCTGTCCTACATGGCGTCCATTCACGCCATAGCTAAAGACTCATCACACTCTGACATGTTATGTTTCCAATGCTAACTTTTCATAGCATCACTTCCTCCAACGCCTACCCCAGATACCCCATTTGCGATCCCTCAACATTCCTTTTATAGCAGACCATGTCACACCAGCTTTTGATCCCCGGGAACTGGCCTTGCAAGTTGTTGATGTCATTGTTCTACGGCCCGAAGTCGAGCTATGTTACATGGGTGTGTCCCACAAATGCTTTGAGATTCTGGAGAACCGACCTCATGACGATATCCATGGATCCGGGGATAATCACTCGAGTGCTGCAAACGGTGGGCCAGGTGGTGCTCAAACCGACGAAGAGGATGAGGACGAAGACGACGATGGAAGCGACGAGGACGAGGATGACGAAGAAGAGGAAGATGATAACGGAACTGCGATTGGTGCCCCGCTTGGAGTCGATCCAGATGAGACGGAGTCCGAGATGTCAGACCACGATAACTCCGACTCCGATTCTTGGGATGGCTCTGATGACGGCCGGTCCAACGTCAGACTTCGACTAAGAGAGATTCTATTTTACGACGATAAGGTTTCAATTTTCAAAGCCCGTCATGGGAAACTTTAATATGCTCAATAGTAGCCAACGGCTCGGCTTCGGTATGAGCTTTGTTATATTTTGGAGGAGTTTTGAGCGCATTTGGGAGCAGGAAAGAAGCATGGCTATGGCACCAGATAGGTGGAGTCGGATTTGAACCAGGAGTCATGGGATACCGGTGAATCATATTGGTAAGGACAACGGAAAAATTCAGCGCTCAGTCAGTATCTCAGAAATGGAAATGTCATTCTCGAAACACCACAGAAGCTACTCTCGGTGAGGAAATTCTCACTACCGTTAAAGTATAATTAATCTATGCAATATGGCTTGCACTTTTCATTTGCGGTTGATTCGTGGCACCTTGCGTGCTTACAAATGTACAGTGTATCCTTAGTAGGAGGGGTTTGCGCGTCAACTTTATCCAATGGCTTTATTTGGAGTCTTTGCTGGCATAAGCAGACGACGTACATGTCAATAATGGTCACATCTCGTACACGAGTCTGCAGCAAGCCCGGAATGATAGGCTCGTTGGCGCTGCGTGACTGTGCTGGTAACCAGTGGCAGCATTTAACAAGAAAGTATTCTTGGTGTGGGCCGCCGATAAACTTCGATGGACGGTGAGGATAGCACAAGCGAAGGTGTGGCTTACTCAAGGATCATAGGCTCTGGTTTTCGCTAGCTAGTGGTCATTTCTTGCTATTTTACCAGCAGTTTGCAGAATGACTTCCGGTACGGTTCTCAGGGAAAGATATTCTCAGTATCGTCTAATTCTGCAGTTATCATCGCTCAATGTCTTCAATACAATTGGACCACTGACGCGCCTTGAAGCTTTCGGCGGGTATGTTAATCCTACCACCCTTCACAAATGTATCCAATTGACAGTTGCTGATCGCCGAGAGACCAATTGCTAGACTGCCATGGGGCCGACATGCAGCAGGCTGCTGATTCAGGCCTCAAATTTGAACTGTTGAGCAATTATAGCAACACAGTTAGGCAGTGTTTCGCTTTCACAATCTCCTGCTTGATTAATGGGGATCAAAGCAGGCCGAAATGCCACGATATGATTCCAAACAGGTGGTCGAGACTTGAATCTGCCAACACTGAGCACCGGAGTCGTACATGAGGCTTAGTCAGGAGCAGCGAGTCTGGTTGGTGGGCTCGAGACGCTCTTAGCCAGCCGAGTTTGATTGAAGCGCGCTTAGACTGTCACGTCCACTGCAGACTAACGCGATGCTATTTCGATCGAGGCGAAGGCGCGAGTTTGTTGATCCGCCTGAAACTCCAGCCGCATCGCACTGCATTATCGGCACAGCCTTTCTCGTTATCGGGTCCATGATTCATTGACCTTACCATGAAGGGGGCTTGAACTTTGATGCTTCCTTCGAGACAAGCACTGCTGGGCAGAGATCAAGCCACCACCAGATGAACGACAGACATGTGTGGAGGGGCACGGGACACCAAGCAAGTCGAGGGTTCGGAGGATCCACATGCTGGAGCGGGTAGATAATCTCCTGAAACCTCTAATTTATCTTTATTTGGTGGCAGTCGTGGGAGGACCCGGGGAGCAGACGAGGCATTTCTCAAGGAACGCCACAAAACCTGCTCTAGACGGCACATGAATCGTAGATCGGATCGGGCAGGTGTTTACGCCGTTGCGACAGTACTCTTACTTCTACATGGGCATATGCAGGAGCAGGGAGATGGTTTCGTGGGGAATAGTTGTTTGAAGGTCCCATACCGGTAAGGTGTGTGCCCCGGTACGATTGTCTAAGGTTGTTTTATTACATCTGCTGCTTTTATGATCTGATCTTAGCACTGGCCTTTAGAGGATCCGAGAAAGCCTGGACAGTATCACCTCAAAGCTTTCCTGATTCAAGCGGCATCAGAAAAAGCTCCCCACGCTGGACACTCAAACCGGAGGGTACCAAATAGGCTCGGCGTTAGAAAGAAGATGAATTGACGGCTCGGCGACTTGCTGGGCCCAGGCCATGATGTGTGAGTGGGAAGAGACATTGCGGGTTGCTCAATGCCTTGTAAGGGCTATATTTTGAATTATTGGGCCTCATGGGTCAGCAGCGGCATCATTATCTTTGGAGGGAGTTAAGCACCACAGTAGTCAGTACCGATTTGTAGCAGTCGAGTAATCTTGTAACTCGAAAGGGAAATTGAGTCTTGAGTGATCTCGTTCTAGAATACAGCTGTTGTTGTTCCATACAAGAACGTTACTCCCGAGTCAGCCATCAGCCATGTACACCATCATTATTGATGCTCCCAAACAATTATTGACACTTCAACGATGGGGATCGAGATCTTGTCTACCGTGACAGCACAGAACCACCGGAAAGCCGGAAAGTACGGACGTAAAAATTAGTAGTACAGCTATTGTTGCACGATTCCCGGGGCACGATAGTCTGTTTGAAGTTTTGGAGAAATCTTAAAATCTTATTTTCTCGTGGCTTGGGACTGCCGGCCAGTGTTTGACAGACGGGAAGGATCTCACAGGCCTCGCGATTGGGCCGGCGGGTATTTTCGAGAGCTCTAACCCTGCTGGAGCTTGTTTTGAGCCATGGTTTGCTGTGTCCGGTTTGATGAAGAGCGAGGGGTGGGTTGGTGGGGATGGGATGGCTGTGAGCTTCAGCCCTTGATGCTCATCACACCAACGGATGGCCCAGTAAAAGGCTAGGGAGCTTCCATTCCTGGAGCTCCCCTGCCCTGCCTCCTCGTCTCTTCTCTCGCGGGGGACGTCAATTGACATAAACTTGTCTGCTTCAAGCAAAGAGCATCCACAGCTCCCCTGGCCTGGGTCGACCCCTTCGCCTGGCTTTCGAATTATCGCTTGACACTACTGGCCTCACCGAAGATCTTGGTCGATGTATTCTCCCCGCAGCGAATCGTTACGCAAATCACCCAGGCAGCAGAATCGTCACTGTGCGTCGATTCAGCCCTTTGTACGAGCAGTCAGCGCCGTGGGCACTTTGAAAAGTCCGAAGGGACAGGCTCCAGCAATGGCCAGCAGTACAGAGTCAGGGGTAAGTGAGTTTCCAAGACACTTCGCTGCACTCTAACTTCACGATCACATCACTCGGGAGAGGCATCGGACGACGTTTCCGTTCCCTGGAGCTTGGGTGCAGAGCAGCAATCTAATCCAGTATCAAGGCAGGGAGTGGCCTATCCCAGTCCCAAGTAGTGAGGTTAATCATGTTAGTAGTGTGGAGCAAGTGGATCATGATGTGATGTGATGGTTTTTAGCTTTCCAGGTGCCAGAAGCACGACCTCTACGGAGTAAGCTTCAGCGCGGTTGATCTGCAAAGACCACTCTGTTGGGCAGAGCAAGGGCTGCTAGGCGCGATTACAGCGGCTGGGATGTCACTCACTCACTCACTGCACTTTACTGCTTGCCTATCCAGCAACCAACAAGGAGGGAGAGTAGTACAGTAGTAGTACTTCTATTTCGGTGGCTACAGCAAGGCTGCCAAAAGTACCGTCGGGCTGACAAGCCACAGTTATCGGTTCAAACGCTGTCTGTCCACTGTTCCTGTGTCAGCCAGGCCCAGTAGCCTGGGAGACGTTCTGCACCCAGCACTTTCTTTCTTTCTTTTCCAGTTCTCCACTCAACTACCTCCCCCCCATTCCTGACCAACAGGGTTTGGTGTCTTCTTGATGCAGCTGGCAGTCCTCTCATCTCAGCAGCAGCAGTGCTGCGACGGCTAAAAGTGCCTCGTTCGGTCACCACGATGTCCTTAATTATCTCACATAGCAGGCCTTCTCGCGGCGAAGACAGCAGCCTCCAGCCAAAACAGCCCGAAAAGCCTAGCGACGGCCTGGGAGAGCCTTGTCGGTTTCGCACTAAGATGCACCAAGTTCCAGCGAGCGGGAGGGTCATCTTGGGTGCATCTGAGTCCGACTAGGTAGGGTAGGGTGTAGTCTGTTCTATGTCTGTGAGGGGAGACAGGGAGACAGGACAGGGACATCAGACTAGCGGTCCATGGATCATGATCCTTCGAAGAACGTTGCGGGTGTTGCCAAGCTGCTGCGATCTGCCAATTGCATCCAGCACACCAACGCCTTCTTGGGCATGGCTAGTACAATTACCTTGTTATTATGGGCGAGTTGAGGCGGAGGGAGGGCATTAAATGTTCTAAGAATCCCTCAAAACATCCAAAATAGGATCTCTGTTCATTGCACCTCCTCCTCCTCCTCTGCCAGACCTCCACTTCTCAAATGAGCCTCAGTGCACACTTCTCCACGTTTAAAGATCCTCAAGATCCCTCGGGACCTCGACCGACCGCTTTGTCTATTTCGAGCATCATCTCATCTCTTGCTACTTTACATTTCTTCTAAATCAATCCGTATGTGCCGCCGCTGTCATCATCCACAGCCCCAGACCCAGCCATGGATGCTTTCTATATAGACCCGAGTGTACAAGACTCACGTCAATGCAGATCAAGATCCAACAGTCGTCTCTCCTCGACTGCCGCAAAGTTCCAGGGTCTAAATATCACCAACCTATCGCCTCCAAACGAGCAAGGAAGCACTTCCTCAGGCATTCATCACTCTCCCGACTTTCGCACTACATCACCTCCAGACTTCCTTGATCAAGGCTCCCATCCTTCGCCCAAAACCATCGTCACAGCTCCAGTTCCACAGCAGTACACCCCTTTTCCACTTCTTTCTGACAGTGACTTGGATGCCAACTGGTCCTACCTCAACGCAACTGAAGAACATTCGGGATCTGCACCACTACTTAGACTCGACCCTGCCCAGTCTTTCCCAGGAGAGCATCAGCATCTTAGTGATCAGAGATCCATACGCTCAAATTCCAATCCCGCAACCATGAGGTATGCATCTGGTACTTCCAGAACCTCTTGAACTTAGTATACTAACAAACTGGTACAGCACTCTGGGAATTCAGCAGTTTGACTCCCGGTTTGATGCCGGTATGCACTCTGGTATTCGTCACACATATACTTGGCCTCGTAAGTTGCAGAGTACAAAGTAGACTTCACTGGCACTAATCCTTCTAGAATTCGAGATGAACGATCAGTTCATTCCCCAGAACCAGAACCTAAACCCTGGACAGTTAACTCCCTCGTTATACGACGAGCCAAAGCTTCTTCCAGTGTACTCGAGATCTCTTTCTTCCAGTCCTCCTCGAGCCAACCTCACTCCAGAGCAGAGAGAGCTGAAGCGGCAGCGAGACCATGCTCGACGGGATTCAAAGACGCAACTGAGGAGGGAAAGGTCCGCGAGCAACACGAGCAACCGGAGCAATCCTTACATTGCATCTCAAAATGGTTCGCCAGACTTGTTGCCTAGGACACTTCCAGAATATGCAACCAACCTTACTCCTTCTCCTCTCCTTTCGCAAGGCTCACTACAGAGTTCTCCGGCTTTGGGAAGTAACTCGTTCCTCGCGCCATATTCACCTCCGTTGAACGACCACTCATCCTCGGACATGTACGGACCAGTCTTCACTATGTAAGTTTACATTACCTTCTGCGTTCAAATTCCGGTCACTAATTCTTCCGCTCAGGGGACCAAACGATTTCACATCGAACCCAGCATACACTATCCCTTTCTCCAACACTGGTGGAGAGCCTGGTATGCAAGCTTTTGCCGGTCGACCACATTCTTTGTCTCTTTCTTCAGCTACAGATCCAGCCGTCCAGTTCCGGAACCAAGTGAGTCCGACGATGGGATCGACTGACTCCGGCGACCATGTGCGAGTGGTCCACAGCCGTCCTAAGCCACAATGCTGGGAGCATGGCTGTAATGGGCGACAATTTTCCACATTTAGCAACTTGCTTCGCCATCAACGAGAGAAGTCCGGTGCAGCACAGAAATCAAGCTGTCCAAACTGCGGCGCTGAGTTTACGAGGACTACTGCCAGGAACGGCCATATGGCACACGACAAGTGCAAATCACGGAGGAACTCATAGGTGACGATTTGTTCATGACATGCATTCATTGGGCGGCGTATATACTCTGGATGGTTTATTGGAGTCAGACTAGAACATTCGTTTGGTTTAAAATGGTCGCAGTGGGAAACACTCGACGGTGGGACACTTCTATACCCTTCTTTTAGCATGATGTCAGATTCAATTTCTACAAGATTATACATTTACGAGCATCCGTCACAGCACACAAGCGCGTTGGAAGTGACATCTCGGAGCTGAAAATATGGGCGCGCAGTGCAAATTGGTCGCGCTGGATAGCAAACGAACCACGATGGTAAGATGGGCAGTCCCGACTGCCGCGGAGACGAGATTGAGACAGGTAGGGTGTTTATTGTTCGAAACACTGCCAACCATGCAGAGCCGAGAGTTAGTGTGGAAATTCAACGTTACCAGCTAGTCAGCCAGGGCAGGCATCTGAAGTGTCCCAAATAAGGAGCGTACATGCTGGTTCGTTCACATGGCCGCACGGAAATGCGCAGTTCAACTTATTTTGATTCCAGGTTACCTACCAGATGGTAACAACGGCAGTGACAAGCACGAAGAATCAAAGACGGACGTTGTTTGCACCGCGTGTTATCGTTGGTGCACATAGCGAGTAAAATCAACTATTATGGTCGAGTGAGTGAGTGAGTGAGGTTTACATAGCCCCTTTTAAAATAGAACAGCCGTCCGTTCTGCTAACCCACTAACTAACCCACTAACCCACAACCCACAGCTGTTCGGTGGCACCAAGCCCCGCCCCTGCCCCTGCCGGGCCTACCCTACCCTACCCTACCCTCCCCTCCCCTCCCCTCCCCTCCCCTCCCCTCCCCTCCTTCCAGGTCGGCTCGATGGTGCCTGTCATCGCCTGTTGCTGCTGTGCATGCAGCACGCAGCGCGCCTAACTTCGTAAGTAAAATATGCATGTTTATGTAAGCTGATGAGCGCAGCCACTGAACTGAACTGGACTGAACAGAACGAGATTAAATTTCCGGGGGTAAGCTCCAATGTTTGGCTCTTGACGATCACAGCTGTTTCCGTTGGGTCAGGGAGCGACGTTGATGTTGTTTTTGGACAGCTCTAGCTCTAGCTCTTTCCCGGCCTCGATGAGATCGGTGCATTTTGGCTCCCTCCCTTCCTCCCTGGCTCGCTACGCTGGCTCCCGAAATCATCACCCGTCGATCTCGACCCTTGATCCCATCCCACATCAACCCCTCCACTTTCCTGTCCTCTCTTCTCCCTCTGCCCCCTCTCCCCTCCATGCTACAGTACCCTCTCATCATTCATCTCAAGATGCAAGCTGCATGCTGTGCCGTCGGATTACATGGCGCCACATAAGGATATGAAACGGCTGGGGGCTGAGAGATCAGAAAAGAACTGAACAGAACAGAACACATGCCTGCCCGGCTGATCCTTGTAGTCTCTGAGCTGAGATCTCTTTGTGCAACCTCATTTCGCGGTGTGTTGGCTGATCGGCCTTCAACTGGCCGTATTTATGGAACGAGAGACATCCAACGGCAGCTCTAAGAGAAGAGACGTCACAGCCGGTTGCTGCCATACCTGCCGCGACCCGTCGGTGAATAGAGAACACCCGTCTTAGATATCCTTCAGCCTTATGAGCTGGGCTTGTAGCAGTGTGACCGAAGCTTAATCTCGTGGGAGAACGGCGTTGTCGAACACTCGGATTGGGCTGGCAAGGTCGCCGTGCTGTTTGACGAGCAAGATGCACTCGGTCCGCTGTGCCGCCTTGGAGACGACGATGACATCGCTTTGCACTACAGAAGAACATCAAAATTGTTCTGCTGCACAAGAATCGGTGCGCAAGTTGTACCGAGGGACTTCTGTAGATGGGGGCCAGAAGTCCTTTGAAAGTAGCCGACTGTGATTTTGATGTTCCAAATACCGTCCAACACTTCCAATTCTGTCCTATACCGGCCGAGAACCAAAGTCAACAGTTACACCCTTCTGACTATTGCTTACTCACATCGTCGTACTTCACTTACGACGTCCTACTTTGTTCTCATGTCAATTTCTCCTTCGTCAATCCGGAGGTTCTTTTGCCTTCGAGCCACTCGAAATCTCCCGAAAAAGTCTCCCTTTTCCCAGAACTAGTCTCGAGGACTCATCTTCTTCTCACATGTCATCCGCCTCTCTTACTGCCGCGAAGAGAACACAACAGCAGGCCCTGTACGTGAGTTACGAGCTGGTAGAATTTACTGGACGCATAGTGCTGCTGTGCGCCGTCCAGCTTGTGTTTCGTCAGAGCTGTCATCAATGCCGACCGACTCGAATTCCCTTTTCGTCGCCTGCCTTTCGGACATCATCGACGTTACTGTTTTTGCTTTGGCTACTTTGAAAGATCATCTGTCCCCTGGGAGATGAGCCAGAAATTTAGTGTCAGACAATGTCCCGAGACATGGCAAGGAAATGGTAGATCTAGATGAAGATTCCAACAACCTCAAGCGCATTTGCTACCATTGTGGAAACACATATGGGAATGCCCTCACAAGCTTCGCAAGCTAATCCTAACAGATGGTCTTGGGATACATACCTCCACGGCCTTCGAGCTCCCCGATCTTCGAAACTTCCTAATACTAGACAAGTCATCCTGTTGATGCCAGGTGAACGTACGCCAGAGGCTGTATACCACAGCTCTCTCCTTTGTCCACTTTGTCTACTGATAGTCTTTGACGTCTATTGCTGACAAGGACTCCGCTTCGTGGAATTGTAGTCTGCCCACTCATGACGAGCTTCGACAGGACCGCGAGCTTCGGGCGAAAGTTCCTCCTCTGCGGTCAACATTCTTCTCTGGGTATCGGATTCATGCTGGGGATGCTGCCAGGACCATTTGTCTCCTGACGGGGCTTCAAGTAGAAAGAGATCGGTCTACCGATCGTGGATTTGCTTCTGGCTGTCGCCACAAGAACACACACCATTTGTCAAAAATCCGTTTGCCATCGTAAGAAATTCTGCGAGAAAGAGGTATTCGCACCAAGACGTCGGATTGAACGAGCTATGATCTACCTGTCTTGCTGATCTGAAAGCTATACCGATCGTCTCAGGGTCCCTAAACTCTTTTCCCGGCATACTTCAAAATAAAGTGGGTATTTTCCGATCTCACTCATCACTCCCGAATCCCCTCCACCTACCCTAGTCAACATGTCTCGATTCTGGGCCTTGTTCTCCAAACCTACTGTCTAACAAACACTCGAACCATATCTGATCGCCATGATCTTCGTCTTATCGTTTTCAAGTTTCTGGGGGCGCAAAACGTTGTCTGGCACTAATGCATGCTCAGTCAGTGCTGAACGTGCAGTCCTTCGAACCTTATCTACCGGAAGGCCAATTTTTGTCTTCACGCACAACCAGTTCGAGGCGTCCCGCGATTACCTCGAATACTCTGTAGTTTACTCAGCCCTTTGTAGCTCTTTGGGATGATTCTATTGGGGTGTTGAGTTTTGACTCAAAGTAATGCCACCGTCAGTCAGCACTTACTCAGCATGTATGGTCAGAACTTATGTCCAGTGTGCCTCTCGTCAACTTGTTGACGCTATCATCAGACAGATCAGGTTTGATCCTTGACTACTTGACAGAATTATTTGGTCTCTCTTTGATCCTCGCATATTACGTACCCGTGTGATCGATTATTGACTTGGTGCAAGGCATACTTCGAAAATAGATGTCTGTTTGACAGCGTCTCCCCCGAAAGACTCCATTCACATGTGCATTAATAGCTCTGACATTATGTCAGTGTAGCATCATGCTAACACTTTTGCTTCCGATCTTCCACACATAAAGTCAATTCCATCAATCCGACCAACCAGGCTGGTACTGGTGAATAGATGCCCAGACACCTATCGGACTCAACAGCTAAGCGAGAAATGTCGATGCAAGGCTCTCTGTTCAGCTCTTTCGCGATAGTAGCAAACCTATAATGGGCCATGTCAGAAAGTCTTGAGAGGCTTGCTGCTTTTCACAGATGTCGGCCAATGCAAAGTATTTATGGACTCCTCTAGGGAGATTGAACCATTCGGCGGACATCATGATGTGACTTGGAACGACTCGTCCTTACCACTGATGTTATAATTTCTTTTGGTTTCGAGACCCTACCGCTCTTCTCCAACCACGTAGCGGGATATATTTGTACATTAGCATTAAGCCGATTGGAAACAAGACGCTGTTGTGGGTTTTTGCCTGGCCAAGGGGTCATCTTCGGAACCAGATGGTTGACTACTAAGTCTAGCCAAATTCATTCTTTGCACGGTCATGGGATGTGTGTTACGTCCTGGGACTCAAATTTAGAAATCCAAATCATCAATGGAGCGTGGTACAAGTGATTTTGAATTTTCAACTTTGGTTCCTTCTCTTTGTTTACAGTCCGTTATCTGCCCCTTTTCCATGTTGCTGCCTCAGGCCCGTAGGCCAGCCACTTAACGCCAACCTGGAACCGAATTCACGCGTTGGTCGCGAACGCGTCCATTTTCCATTGTTCATCATTTTCCTCCCTCATCAACATCGAACATCACAATACCGCAACGCAAAGCAAAACCACGGAGACCACTCAACTTCTACGCCTTTTCAAGTTTCAAATATCTTGTCAATCCCCTCATATTTAAACCTCCAAGAGTGAGATTTTTACCCTAACATACCCCTCCTATGATGATGCTAACTGTGGGGTTCCAGTGTTGGAAGCACGTCTCGAGCAGGCTGATCTCCTGAAGAAGGTGAGCAGTTTTTCTGCACCAGCACTCTTCTGCTGGACGTACTAACTTCTCTAGATCGTCGATGCGATCAAGGATCTCGTCCAGGACTGCAACTTCGACTGCAATGACTCCGGTGTCGCCCTCCAAGCTATGGACAATTCCCACGTTGCGCTCGTGTCCATGATGCTCAAGGCAGAGAGTTTCTCCCCATTTCGATGCGATCGCAACGTCGCCCTCGGTCTCAACCTTACCTCCCTTACAAAGGTCCTCCGCGCCGCACAGAACGAGGATATCCTCACCCTCAAGGCAGAGGATGCGCCTGACGTTCTCAACTTGGTCTTCGAGAGCAGCGAGAGTGATAGATTGAGCGAGTATGACCTGAAGCTCATGGATATTGACCAGGAGCACTTGGGTATCCCAGATACGGAATATGCTGCTACCATTAGCATGCCTTCTTCTGAGTTCAGCAGAATCTGCAGAGATCTCATGGCTTTGTCTGAGTCCGGTATGTTTGCACTTTGTCATGTCTTGTTTTCTGTGGCTAAGTCGTTTCTTTTCACAGTCTCGATCGAAGCCTCGAAGGACGGTGTCAAGTTCTCTTGCTCTGGTGATATTGGAAATGGTGCCGTCACCCTGCGAAGCCACAGCAATGTTGAGAAACCAGACCTGAATGTCGAGATCGAGCTCACCGAGCCTGTCGCCTTGACCTTTTCCCTCAAATACCTCGTCAACTTCTGCAAGGCTGCCGGTTTGTCAAAGACTGTCAAGCTCTGCCTTTCGAACGAAGTCCCTCTGTTGGTCGAATATGCTCTGGCTGGAAGCAGTTACCTTCGGTTCTACTTGGCTCCTAAGGTATGCTCTCTGAAGTCAAATTGTTTCTCTCTACATGCTGACCATATATCTAGATTGGTGATGAGGAATAGATGAAACTATGGCGGATTGTGGTAATAAATGACGGTATGAAGGTTTTACAGCATATTCCAAAATGCGGCGTGATGGTTGACTTTATGGATATGAACGACTGCTGTTTTTACATGCATGGGCGAGACTATGGAATTTGCTGTTCCCAAGACTGTGTGTTTACGACGTAAAGAAATGCAACTTTCCCTTCTGATTTTTCTACGCACAACAGTCTCGAATTGAATATTCGCATTTCCCATCTGCAGCTCTCAACTTGCATTAGGCCTAGCGCGGGGTAACTCGCAGTAACGATCGACCCCACCTATGTCACAACGACCATGACTCCGAGATACGAAAATATTTCATAACTGAGCAAGAATGCGACTCGCTCTGCCAGCAACTCTGTATGCCTTTCCTCTATAATATTTCGTGAATTTCGGGTTGTCCCCTGCCTTTGCTGCTACCCTGTAGCCATAAATCATTCTGCGAAAGCAACAATGTCTTCAGAGCATCCAGTGCCTGAAACCCGCGTGCTTGCGATTGCCAGTCATGTAGGGACACCACACCGACTCCTAGGACGAGACTGACATTGTGCCGAAGGTAGTTTACGGGTGAGTCTGCCATCTGAAGACCAGGTCGGAGTGGGAGACTAAGACCTGGAAAGATATGTCGGGAACACCATGGCGACGTTCGCTATGCAGTCTCTGGGTTGTGAAGTAGCTGCTCTGAATACAGTACAATTCAGTAAGTTCGCAACCGTCAGATTTTCGCAGGAGAAAACAGCTGACGAAGTTTCTAGGCAATCACCTGGGATACGGTCAAGCCAAAGGCACCCGAGCCACAGCGCAAGAAATCACCGATCTTTACCAGGGCCTGAAAGACTCATACCTCGACGATTTTCAAATGATGCTCTCTGGCTACCTCCCTGGCGCTGCCTCTGTCGAAGCCGTCGGAACCATCGCGCGAGATCTGAAATACAAATCTACAATGGAACCGGGCAGTTTCTTCTGGGTGCTTGATCCGGTTATGGGAGACAATGGGAAGCTATACGTGGCAGAGGATGTAGTGCCGGCATACAAGAACTTGATCAAAGATGCGGATCTGATACTGCCGAACCAGTTCGAGGCAGAGTAAGTTTGGTGTCTTGTTCTCAGGTAGGGCGGGTGGTGCTGATCGGAACAGGACTTTGTCAGGAGTGAAGATCGTGGATATGGAAAGCTTAAAGCAAGCCATAACGTCGTTACACGAACAGTACAGAATCCCACACATCCTGATCACATCAGTAGCCTTTCCAACACCTGGTGCAACACCATCTCTCTCCGTTGTCGGATCGACTTTCTCTTCTAGCGCGGCACCGCGAATCTTCGGCATTAAGATCCCAGCTATTGATTGTTTCTTCAGCGGAACGGGAGATATGTTCGCAGCATTAATGTTAGTTCGGTTGAGAGAAGCTGTGAACAATATTTCGGGTTTGATGGAGACTTCTTCGTGGGTTAGTGGTGATGAGGTAGCAGCTACAGAGCTACCGCTTGCGAAAGCGACTGAGAAGGTTCTTGCAAGCATGCATGAAGTTCTGACGAGGACGAAGAAGCAGAGAGACGAAGAATTGGAGAAATACCATAGCCAGGTCGGTGCACGAGATACAGAAGCAGATACTAAGAAGTTGAAACTGGTTACGTCGAAGGCGGCGGAAGTTAGACTTGTGCGAAATCTGGACTGCTTGAAATTCCCCGAGGTCAAGTTTGTTGCGGAGAAGGTATAGATGGGATAGATAGACAGATGGAGTTGGTATGCAAGCGGCATTGGGTTTCAAAGTGTCTTTTGATCTTATAGATTTTTCCACATCTAATCGGAAGCAAACGAGATGTTCCTGTCTCTGGCGTACTGTTCGTGTCTCGTCTCTCGTCTATTTTCCATAAACCCGTCCAGTAACTCCCAACGTCCAGTCCAGTCATATCTTTGCCATAAGTCTCTCTCCCCAGCCCTATATCCTAGAAGTAACATATCAGATGCCCTCTAACCAGTACTCCCAAATCCCCCCGCACCTCTAACACTCTCCTCCAATTCCTTGACCTCAAGCACTTCCGGTGTATAAATCCTCTCCAGCACCAGCTGTGCAACACGATCTCCTTCCTTAACCTCGAAATCCTTCTCGCCGTGGTTGAACAGTAGAACCTTGACCTGGCCACGGTAATCCGCGTCAATGACTCCAGCGCCGGTATCGATCATATGCTTGGAAGCCAGACCAGAGCGCGGTGCGATACGACCGTCTAACCACCCGAGAAATATCAGCAAGGCTTCAATTGACTCCAATTGAGTGATTGGAGGGAAGGAGGAAGGGGTAACAAACAAGTTCCTGCCGGCACAGCCATACTGATATCGGTATCAACCAAGACCTTTCCCCTCGCAGGAACAACCGTATCCTTCGCAGCATACAGATCATATCCCGCAGCGAAGGCACTTCCTCTCGTAGGCAAGCGGGCCTTGTCGCTCAACTTCTTGATCAGAAGCGGTGGCTCTGCCGAGACTTTGGTAACAGGAACTTGGGACGGGGCTTCGGCGGCGGACATGGCTGCTTCGATTGATTGGGAGGAGGGAAGTTCTGTTTGAGATGGGGATGTTGTTGGATTGGGCTTCTGGCGTTTGGGGAGAGGTGAGTGTGGTGGTGATGTTGCGGACATTTTGATTTGAGGGAGCGGTGACTTGACGCGTGAACTTGTGAAGAAGACGCGAGTGGACGCGATGGGGATTCAGGTGGGGTGGCAGGTGGACTGAAATATACGCGCTTTGTGGCTGATCGGCAGTTTTGGGTATGCGGAATAGGGGCTGGAAGCGAGTGGCAAGGAATGTTGTTTTGGTGCCCGAGGTGCGGAAAGTCGGTTTTGGGTGATTCGTGATTTGGAAGTGTCTTTGAACTGATGTCTGATTTTTCACCCTCGCCATTGAGCTCTGAAGCTCTCTCAGCTTCGTCATCGTCCTCCTCGGGAATCTCTTTGCATTGTCCTCTAAGTTCTCCTACCCGAGCTGAGAAGATGTAAAGGTCAACAGCTTCCATACTTGATTTTGACGAATTGACCAGCGTAGCAAGAGCTTCGTGCAGCGTCTTCTCACCTCTAATCTCCACAAAGCGTCGGGAACTATCAGATTCGGGTAATCGATGAACCCAACCCATGGCATCTCGTACCGGATCGTAGTCGCTAGATTAGGCAACTTCTCCCAAGAACTTGCGGTAGTCAATATGGAAGCTGCGGATCTCACTTCTGGGAAGTTGAGTGTGCCTCGATGATAAAGATGAACTGGCCCAGACATACTGGATTCGTGTTGCTGAGTTGCCAATTCTTTGGCCGTCGGCGAGGAGGTTAACTCGGATGGGGACGACATCCAAAAAGTGCTTCTCTACTTGCCAAACTGTCGCCATCTTGCGGAATGATGAGTATCTTTGTGGTTGTGATGTTTGTGATGTTTGTAAATTGTGGAATCAGTACGAAAATAGAGGTTTGAATTGTCTGTATAGAGCAGGAGAAGCAGTAAGGCAAGTAAATATTGAATGAGCGGGTTGCAATTCACTGCGAGTCTTCATATCAGTCTCAGCAACTCGCTTTGTATTTTGAGATTGAAAGGAATCGGATCTGAGTACATTGGCTCCTCCCCCGAAAACCTTTAACCAAGAACGAGTTGCTCATAAGACGTCTGTCACTGCCGCTCCTTTACTGTATGATTCATCCACCACGTTAATCAACTGGGTCACACAAGTCGCTTCCGTTGCGGTGGAGCAACACAATAATGTACAAAGTATGCCGCAACAGTATTTCCCGAGATAAATACAGGACAATGGGATGAGTTGGAATGGAAGTTCTGACGACGCCAAGGCAGTCTTTCAGAGCTATCACAATCTCGCTAAAAACCAAATCAAGACAATCAACAAGTTGGGGTCATGTTCATAGGTATATTTGTGCCGATAACTTCCTATTTAGCTCCGATCATATGAAGACGAACGTAGCATTAGAATAGAGAGAAGGTAGTGAGTAACTGGACTCAGCTTTACACTTTGATATATGCACCTAGAGTGGCATGACACGCTATGGAGAGGAAGTCGTGCCAGCTAAATGTGTGCAATGTCTCCCAACTTTGGGGTTGTCACTCTGAGGATTGTTATGGTACGAATCTGATACAAATAGAAGCACCCACTGACGGACCCAATATCAGGTGTATTGATGAGCGAATCTGTTCATCAAAATGTATGAGCGATATTTGCCTCAAAAGATCGTTGTCAAAGACAATGTGCTCTCCCTAGAGAAGAGTCCACGATCATCAGCGTTAGCATTGATGTATTATGATCCAGTGCACTGACCACACAATTAGCCTCGTAATTCCAACCCACAATGAAGTCATACTCACATATATCAGTTCTAGAACTTTCTATACAGCGTGTCCTGCTTAGCTTCACCACCTTCTCACCCACCACAGAAGTGACGATGAAGAAGAGGTTACTGACGCCCACCGCTACGCGAAAGCGCAGGAGACATGGTGGACTCCCCCAACCCGTGAAGGCGGGAGGACCCTGTCTTGATGTGATCCGACAGGGAGGATGCTCGATTTTTTTCTTCTTGTTTTTTCCCCATCCTCTTTTCAACTTTTTCCATCTCCAATTGTTCTTGGCCACGGTAGTGAGTCTTCATGGCCTCGCTCGCAGCAGTGGGTACACCAATGCGGGGTCAGGAGCGATTTTATCCTACATTGATTAGTGTCATTCCAGAAATATATGGTGTTGGTTGGAAGATACCGTTTGGGTTATCGCGGTGAGTTGATGTTCTCGTGGCTGATTTCTCAGCTGAAGTGCGTCAGAACTCGGTTGTGTACCGTGGTAACGGGGGAGAGACTTACTGTTTCCGCAGATAGTTATTCTCGTTTTTCTTGTATGATATTCTTCTTCTTCTTCGGTGTGACTCACGTGGGTTATTTTTTTGTCTTGGTCGTTTCCGATTTCGGATGGTGTTGGTGGTTGCTGTGGTCCGTAGTGAAGGTTGGCTAACTTCGGATGGGTTGTTCTGTCTTCCAGGTTGACGATGTTCTGGCATTAGCCTCAGCTACATCGCCGTAGCCTTGGTGCGCACAATTGATTTTGCGCATTGTCGATATTCGATCCTTTGTTTTCGAATTGTGCTGATTGTGGGTTGTCAACACAGAGAGTATCGAGGGCTTATTCTCTCCAGTTGTTTCTAGCGACGACGTTATCGTTTATTTTGGTTGTTGAGTGTCGCTTAGAGGGCAGACCGCACGAGCATATCTACCCTTTGATCGAGGAAGCTTTTTCTCCGTGGCCTTCTTAGCAGCTTGTGCTGCTTTGAATTCCAGGTAATGCTCTGAGACCAGGAATGACATTGGTCCCAAAGCGCTAGCGTTGGTGCTACTAGCGTGCTTCTCGAGGAGTTCCCTGACGGAGTTATCAAGGCCCTCCGGAATATCCTCGTCGAGACAGAGAATCGCGTTAGCGAGTCTAGCGTCTCGCACATCGACACTGCGATCGTTGAACTCTGCTGTGTCATCACTGGAGGTGGAGTCGTTTTCAATGATCTCAGAAGCGTTATCTGAGACCGCGAGTTTGGAGAGTGCCTCGCTAAGAGCGGAGGCTGAGAGGGTGTAGTCCATGTTGGAAGACATGATGAAGGTTTGCTCTGTAAACGAATAGAGCTTGGAAGAAGATTCGAGGAGACAGTTGTCTGATGAAGTGAAGAATGAAGACGGGTATCTGAAGCTTGAGCTGGCAGTGTACTGAATTTGAACTGATGGAAGATGAAGAAGGATAGTAGCTGTTTGAGGAAGGAGGCTTCATCTAAATACGACTCAGGGAGAAACTAGGAGTGCTAGGTTTGAGTCAAGATCTCGTGAACGAGTTTATCGATACACTACTTCCTATACTAACGGTTGTGAACCACTGTTGAAGCCAGAGATGCTAGGTGTTTATGAGAAAATTCGCCGCGCGGAAATAGCTAGCGTTCAACGGACTGCTCCCAAATCACCAAAATATTTTTCAGAAGCCTTTTAATAATGGTTCCGTCTGAGTTACCAAAAGATGACATCAGGTACTTGCAACTGATTTGACAACGAGGACTAGCTCGACTGAAAGAGGCAAGAACGAATCAATAAGACAATGTTCGAACCGTAAGTAACTCGTAGGTAGCGTCCCTGTGAATTTTTACAAGTAATCCAGAATTGAGGGATATGACTTGATCTGGATAAAAAAGAAAGGTATAGACCATTCAGACTAATCGCAACTGTAGCCAAGACACAGAGACCAATTGACCTTGTGCATATGACGATCTTCTCGCGATATAGGTGGGACGTTGTATTCCTACAACCAAAAAAAAAGAACGCAGAAGTGAGGACAGTGGTTCACGGCGGACTTGGTTGCTGTGTAAGCAGTCGACCATTCAATCCGTCCTTCCGCGTCGACTTGACCGCCCGGGTCTGATACCGCCCGCCTGAGCAGAGATATCATGCATCATGCTCACCTGAACTCGAGCACTCAAGACAACACGCAAACTTGCAAAAGCAGTAAACCATAAGACGAAAAGCGACATATCCAAAACAAAAATATAGCAGAATCGAGAAACAGGGCAAGTTCAAGTAGAACAGACAACTCTATAAAGTTCTTACCAAACACCAACCTTCTAAGTCTATAAACCCCAAAATTCACTTACCTCTTTAACAACCCTGTCCGAGGCCGTGAACGGAAACTCATGCCCCTCACCCTCCAAAACCCTATAGTCGACTCTCCCTACTCCCACCGCAACTTCAACATCAACATTCAGCTCCTCAACCAGCACAATAGCATCTTTCTCCCCCACAATTACCAGGACCTTCTCCTGCTTCTCTCCAAGAACTCTCCACCAAGTTCTTGGACCCTCAATAGGACCCCACATCATACTACTCACAAAACTGCGTACGAAGCCCTCATGTTCCTCCAGTTGCCAACCCACCACATCCGCGACCGTGAACTGCGGCCTACTTTTCATCACAACAGCATTATCGAAGTTAGGGTCTCGATTCCCCTTCGCTTCATCGCCAAGCGACGGGCTCTCCTCACTCCCCATCTTCATGACCGGTCTCTCGGCCGGTCTGCCTCCAAGCCGTCCTCTCACAATCCACTCTATCAACGCATCAGGCAAGATCCCAGAATACATGAGCCGGGTCTGCCACCCAAAGTGTTCAGAGCGGAACAGACCCCCAGGAGCAAGCAACACAAGACCCTTCACCATCTCCGGGAACGCAACGGCAAACTCAGCAGCTATCCCACCACCGAGCGAATACCCAATGAGACTGAACCCTCCGGGCGTCCAAGTGATAGGAGAAGAAGTGATAGCGAGGAGAATCTGCGTGCTATACAGACGTACATCATGAGGTAAGTCCACACTATCGCTGTACCCACGACCGAATAGGTCAAAGAGCAGGACTCGACATCCCTTGGCTACGAGGCTGTGGGCGATGTTACTGAGTGCTATGCAGGGTGTGCTGATGCCGTGGATGAACATGACCTTTCGGCCAGTTTCGGGACCCCATTCGTAGACCCTTGTAGTACCGTACTAATGACAACGATCAGTTCTCCCCAGAAGCTTTATTTCCATTGAAGAAAGGGAAGTCTCTTAAATCAGCTGACATACCGGACTCGTCACATCTCTCCCACCAGGCAGCACATTCGGCGGATACGGAAGTCCATCCCTCTCCTCCTCTCTCAGAAGATTCCGTAGCTGTGCTTCACGCGGGCTTTTGATGATTTTCTGGCGTGGTGTGTGGATTTTGAAGATGGTGTAAAGAGCGAGTGTCGTTGCGAGTGAGGACGCAAGGACGATGCCAACTTTGCCGAGGCCCGGAAGGAGTGGGATTCGCGGCGGCATCTCTCAACAAAAATACAGATGTGGAAGAGCCTCAATGTAAACAGATGCTCATGATCTAAGAAGAAGTCAACAAGTTTGTATTAACATGTTATAGAGACAATTCCATGCATTTATCTTGTCATCATATCTGAATTTTGAAGATCAAGGGAGATACTACTGCACAGAAAAGAGAAGAGATGACCCACTGTGGACCTGCGCTACTTATCCGATAGGCGACGAGGCGACGACAATGACAACAGACAGTAATCACTAAGAATTGAGAACTTGCCGAGCAAGAAGATGCATCGTTAGGGCATCTTTTTCGTAGGAAAACGGGAGGAGCCAGGACTGTTCGACTCAAGGCAATTCTCGAAACCTTGAATCCTTGTTTACTAATACCCATCCCCATTCTTGCATGTCATACCGGGGAAACCGACCAGGAGCTCGGAAAACTACAGTAAAACACAGGAGAGGCGTCGGCAGGCATCACAGCTCTAGCCTTTTTCACAGAACCGACGAGTGTGGTTTTTTTGGGGGCATCGGAATGTGTCCTTTCAGATATTACTCTGCAACAACTTGATACTCCTTCACAAACAACATTCAAATTCGTACTCGAATAGCGGTGGTTTTCTTGGGAACCACGCAGATTATAAATCCAACCATATATATATCCACAGAAACGAAGACAAGTATATCTGTGTTGTGGAAGTCAACGCAATGGAACAATGTTCAATACACAAGCACGAGGATGTTCCGGTGGAAGATCTTCAGCAGGAACAAACTTCGAAGAACTCCGAACTCAGTGGAGAACATAAATTTCGATTGCCATGCAGTTCTCCTCTACATTGTTTCTTGAGATAACTGAATGATGTAAGTGAACAAGCTAGCTTACACTAGGAAGCTACTATCATTGTCTGTTAGGATTCAACTAATAAAAAGTATACCTTCTCAACGTCGTTATAGGATAGAAAGGAGTGAACCGGCTCCAACAGTCGATGCGACAGCAAACTGCAGGGGGAAGAAAGCCATTCACGGCCCTCGTTGATGGATCATTCAGACAGCATTGTGACTTAGTCTGGGAAGCACTGACTCCGAATCTGAACCAACGCAACATGTATAATTCACAGTATTGATATACGTTCGTACCCATGAGCGGCAAGTATAAGTGTAAAGATGTGTATGAAGTTGAGTTTGGGCACCGTAACCACACAATGAATTGCTAACGCCCTCTGCACTAAGATATGTAAACTAGAAAAACAGCGCAGACATATGTCCTGGTATCTATAAAAGCAAAATCAAGAAACAAGGTCATAACACCATCCCATCTATGTAGGAAAGAAATATCCAGCCTCCAAACGCCTCCAAGCGTAAGCACGTAAATCATAATATATCATCATTGATGTCCATAGTAGGGCATCTGAGGCACATTTTGAGGCGAGTGCCCGTATGACGATGCACTACCATGAGCTCGGCTCATCGGAACTTGTGGGAAATTTTGGCCGCCGTTTACGGCCATTGAGTCGAATGCAAACCCAGCTTCGCTAACTCCTAGCATATTCGAAGTCTGATAACCTGAGACTGGAGGTGCAGTAGAGAATGTCTGCGGGACAGAGTACCCTGAGGTTTGCTGCATGTTGTAACTCTGGTTGGAGATCTGGTTAGGGATGTGATTGGAAATCTGGTTTGGAATTGACTGAGAGAATCCAGAATCCATCGACCCAAATGCACGGGATTGTTCGACTTTGGGAAGTGGGAACCCAGAATCCAAAGATCCAAAAGCACGGGTTTGATTCAGGTGGCTCATGTTGCTCGTGTCCATATTGCTGAAGCCGCGAGACTGATCCATATGTTGAACACCAAATGTGTTTGGATACATCTGATTGTTATTGTTATTGTTGGTGTACTGGATATCTTGCTGCATGGATCCATGCATGCCATAGCCAGCAGACGAGCCCGCTGTTTGAAAATACGAAGGGTGTTCAAATCCAGTCGAGGCAAATTGGGACGTGGGAGGAACATGCGGAGAGATGCTGTCCATATTGAATGGACTTTGCGATTCCATTTTCGCGCGGCTGATCGGCGTCACTGGTGTGAGAATCTGCTCGCCTACTGGACTGATAATTGTGTTTGCATCGACTGTTTTAGCCTCAACCAGACGGAGGATTGGTAAGCTGATGTGCTCCATATGCTTGGCAAGGTGTACTGTCAGCTTCTTCCAGGTCGGGAAAGATTTGCCACAGAATTTACAAGGCTCATCTTGTGGTCGGTTCGGTGTCTCGTGGTGGCATTGTTCCAACATGATCCATGCGGGTTCGGACAAGCGTGCCTTCTTGATAGCCGCTTTGGTCTTCTGTTTCGGCTCTGGCAACTTGTGTTCACGAACAAGATGCTGAAGAAAGTTGTCCTTTCGATAGCAAGGGTGTCTGCAATCATCCACCTGGCAGATCCACCATTCTAGGTGACGATGCCTCTCGTTTTCATGACGGACCCAATCAGCTTTCCTCTTGAATGACTTCGGCTCTTTACACTTGTCGTAAGTGCAAGTGAATGGCTGTACATCTTCGTGAACATGTTTGGTCCAGTCGGAAGGCTTCTGGAATTTCTTGGACTTGAAGCACAGTTGACATTCGAACTCAGCTGGGAGGTTCTTCGTTGGGGGCATTGGCACCCCTTTTGGAAAGGTCTCCTCAGTCAAAGCTCCCTCACCCGGATTGGAGTCGTTGTCAGAGAAGTCCGTAACAAGATGAAGGCCCGAAGGATTTCGGTCTTGTTCGCGAGGGTTCCCTTTGGCATCTGTCAAGACCGCCGATCCCCCCAAGGCTAAGCAATGAGGACCAGCAGAGCAGTTTCGGGCATTGATGGCTTGTGAGTGCTTGACTCTCAGATCGAGCAAGTTCTTGTATCGAATCTCCTGTTGGTGCGCGATTCTGCTCACAAGCCACTTATGGCGTGGGTCCATGTCAGGGTTTAAACGTCGGACGTGAGCTTTGAAACCATCGTATGTTGGTTCAATAGGATCTGCTTCCTGCTCGGAATCCATTTTCAGGTCATTCTCCTCTGCTTCATCATCCTCGTCGTCGTCCTCGTCGCGGTCATGAGTATCCTGATGTGGAAGCTCAGGTCGACTTGCCTCTACCAGATTTGGTGGTGCTGCCAGCACAGGTGGCCCACCTGAGTTTCTCCA
This sequence comes from Cadophora sp. MPI-SDFR-AT-0126, assembly GCA_020747065.1. Lineage (NCBI taxonomy): Eukaryota > Fungi > Ascomycota > Leotiomycetes > Helotiales > Ploettnerulaceae > Cadophora > Cadophora sp. MPI-SDFR-AT-0126. Next base: position 1,589,385 of record JAGMVK010000003.1, on the reverse strand, counting down.
GAGATCTGCGAGCCCTGTCTGTCCTGCCTTTTCCTGTGAGGTCAATTCGCTTCGACTTCGGGCCCTCTTAATTATGTTTTTGGCAAAGCCTAGATGAACTGGGCTTTTGGGAGAAGTAGTTGTGGCCCCAACAGAGGTACGGCGGGTGTGAGTTGTGCCAACAGCTGCAAGTGGGCCAGCCATGGCAACGAAAGCAGTGTTGATATTGGGCGTCGGTCTCTTGCCAAAACTGGGAGTTCTCATCGGTGGAGCGAGAGTGTCTTGGCTATTGTGTCTCGGGTACTGGGGAACGTCTGCTTCTTCGGGTATATTTTGAGTACTGCGAGCCCGTTTTAGCTTGCTGTCGCTCCTCTTTCGTGCGAAGTTCGCCAATCGATCCAGGCCTTGATCGAAGATGCTATTCTGACGGGGGCGGTTACCCTCTCTCCCCTTCGAGCTACTGATGGACAACTTCTTGAGGAAACTGCCATCAGATACTCCTTCAAAGTCAGCCAAGCTGGGCTCGCTCTTTCGCCTCGTGCCCCACGTGGCTGCACGTGATGCAAGGGAGATAGCATCGGCATGAAAGTTGTACTTCATCATGGCCTCGTTTGCAGTTTGTGGTTGAAAGTTGCTAGTAGTGATGTATGGAACCGATGGAGAATCCTTCCAGACTCGTTGGTGGTTCATGAGCTCAGCCTTATCAGCATCGTTGATATGGTCGCTGTTGAGATCAAAGTACGTCTGGCCTTCAACAAGGCGATTCTCATGAAGACTAACACCATCGGCGTCAAGAGGAGGAATGTCGTTGTCTATCTCTTCTTGAGTTCGCCTGCTGCCAGAGTCGCCTCTGATGTACCAATTTTCGTGGCGCAGAGGAAAATAGGATTGAGAGGGTTGTTCATCTTCACTGCTTCCGCCAGCTTGAGATCTCCACTCTTCGACTTCGCTGTTCTTGTAGAGTATTTTTCGATTGTCCTCCTCCTCCTTGAGCGTGGGTATTTCTACGTTTGCGACCACTTTTCTCGTTTCTGGGTCCAGCCCGCGCTGCCCAGTTACTTCATTGGTTCGCCAGGATCCGTCTTCGTCTCTCTGTACAGAATGTGTGCGTTGTTGAGGTTGTTGGACTGGCAATTGGCCGCCAAAGTCTCGGCTGCTAGTCGCGCCATACTGTTGATGCGAGGGAACAAGCGAGTAAGAGCTATTCTGTTGTTGCCCATCTTCCCAGTGGGAGACCATGAGGTGGGGACTTTGTTCGGGACGAGATGGCATAGTGCTTGGTTCGAGGCCTTCGGCGCTTGTGTGGCTACTGCTTCCGCTCTGGTCTGGAGTCAACTGAACAGAAGTGACAGTTGGTGCCAGTGACTGCCCGTTTGGAAAGCGCTCGTTACGCAACCCACTAATCAGCTCGTGTTGAGAAATCGTAGTATTGTTCTTTATGTCATTGATTGCGCCGTTTGGCGATGGCGTATTGTGTATGCTGCTATGGATTGGACTGATGGGGTATCCTGAGTTACTGAAGGTTGCGCTTGTCGGTTGATTTTGGAAGTCTGTTGGTAGGGCAGGTAGTGGGCGGTTAAGATCAGCGGATTGGTATGTTGATGGGTACGCAACGTTTCCAAGTATGGCTGTCGTCGGGATAGAATCTATACGTTGTACACCGTCGTCGAAGTTCACGCCAAAGAAAGGATCACTTTCGTCCAACTCGCTGGATTGATAATTGCTATACTCCGACTCTCCTGGGGTGTATGAAGGACTGGCAGAGTTACTGAGCGTTTGAGAGTGAGTATAGGGCGACAGGAGGGTTGTTCCGAATGGAGTAGTAGGTAGGTGATGGTTCAGCCCCAGGTCATCGAAGTCTTTCGGAATATGAGAATCGACTGGAGGGGAAGTAGACGGGTATGTTGAAGACATCGGTATGACAGGAGGGGGAGGCTATGTTGGATCTTGGTCTCTTATGAAGGGAGGGTTGTGCTCGATGGAGCTCAGTGGAGCGTTGCGTTGGGCCGGCTTGTGTCAAGAGGTAGCAGGCAGGGCAGTGATCATGATGTGCTGCAGCCTTGGGGAACTGGGAGTTTGTAGTAGTAGGGCGGCAGCTATGCAGCGCGCGGCTGTTGTTCAGACGAAATGTCGGGCTCGAAATAGCAGCGGAGCTGGAGTGGAGTGCGACAGATTGGGGAAGGGAGCTGCTGGGTAAGAAAGAGCGTCGTCGATTTCCAGAAGCGGCAGAAGGGTAAATCAGAATTGTAATGTGACGCGACGAGATGTTTTCAATTCAATTTTGAGGATGGGAACCGGGCTGAAGACATGAAGGTCGCAAGTAGGTTGGAGAGAAGACAGGGTCGGGGAGCCAGGAGAGTTTACGGGAAGAGGGGAGGGGGGATGCGATTGCCGCTAAAGCTAACGATAAGCTGCGGGCATGGCAAGTGCTGGTGCTGGCAGGAGGGAGGTATGGGTGGCATGGGCTTTGGCATGGGCAGGCTGGGCAGGCTGTTGGCGTATGAGTTTGACAAGAGCGAGGAGGAAGAGAGAGAAAGAGAAAGACAAGAACGCCTCGAGGAAGTGCCTTTACAACAGAGCATGGCATCACATCCAATCGAAAGGACCAGGGAGCTGCGTGAGTGAGTGAGCGAGCAGAGTGCCGGTGAGGGTGAGGGCAAGGGCACTAGGTTGGTAGGTAGGCTGACTCGGAGGCAGATGTGAGAGCGGTGGGATGAGATGCGACAATGGAACAATTGCATCAGACAGACCACCGATAGACAGACAATAATCAGAGGGCTCCAACAACTGACCGACCTGATATGACAGGATAGGGCAGAGTAAGACAGGACAGGACAGGGAAAGCCAGTGCGGTACGGTACGGGCAGACCAGGGGTTAGAAGCGATGGTCTGGCTCCAGAGAGAAAGAGAGCCGCACCAGTGGAAAAAGTATGTGCTGGGTCGGGTCGAGTACTGTCAGGTCCAGTATAAAATTTAGCAAATGCAGTTGTCCACCAATAATGCACCCACAAGCACGTCCAGCCTTCCAGCGTGTGGAGTTGTTGGCAAGGCTTCCCCCCACTGAATAACTCCAGTCAGCCTGGCCCAATTCCTAGTCAGTGGCTGTGCTGGCTCCAGCAGGATGGCGCAGTCAGACACACACTTACTTATGGTAGATCGAGCAGACCTGCTTTTATCTCGTGCCCTCTCTTTTCGTCGCATCTCGTTCTTCTATGCATGTTCTGTCTCATGATCGAAGATGTATGGACTTGATGATGACTAATGGCCAGCATTAGAAATATGAATGGAATGTAATTTGGATTCTTATTAGAACGTTAGCCCGTGTATTTATTTTGGTGCTGAACCATCGCTAGCAAAGTCTAAAGAGAGTGAAGGGAGCATGAGCACCAGAGCGAAGCGCTGAGCTTCAAGGTTCTATCTGCACCGTACTCGGCGTGTAAAGAAGCTGACTTAGCGGTATCGGGACACCGAACATAACATCATCGGTTGGTCGGTCAGAGGAGTTGGACAAAGGGAAGCGGAAGGTCCACCACAAAAGCTTCCTCGCTAAAGAGGATGATCCCCATTCCATGCCCTCTCCATTTGCCGCAGACTCAAGAACACCAACCTTCCAGCCTTCCATGGCACCGCATACACAATGTCCACTATTCTGGCGTCCGTGACTTCATCGACTTCAAGCACAGCCACATGCAATGGTCCTCGCACGAACGAGATGAGAAGCTTGTATCCTCTCCGCAGCACTTCAAAAGCTCAGTAGCACCCTAGCTGGTCTGTCTCCTCGACAGCCTCGTCCAGCCAGCCAATCCCGCGGTCAGTCCAAACTCCTGGAACCTCACTGCGGTCCATTCTACGGAGCAAGAGACCATTGTCTCACGGCTATTGAGGCTTCGCAGGGGCTATGATCGCATCTTCTCCTACATGCCATCCAATCTCAGAAATCTGTTGAAACAGAAACTAGTTCCGGACTTCCGATTACCTCTGCAGGATATCGATTGATTAACTGCATGCCAGCACTTCAGAAGAGAGCTCGCGAATCAAGATCACCAATCCTCGAGGGAAATTAGGCCGCAGGGCTCTGTTTTGCTTGGTAAAGGCTCACAAGTGTGAAACCTGGCCTGGCCGCTGGCTCACTCGATGATTTCACGGGCTTCATGCAGCTACCTACCTCGCCTATCAAGTGTACAGTGTACACACAGAAATCTCTTGGCTTTCCTTCCGCGAATTTACCCTGCCTCTGCCAGCTGTCGCAAAGCAAATTCGAAATGCCAGTTGATCCGTATTTTGGCAAGGCTCAGATGCCAACAGGGTTGCTCCTAGAGAATCATCAAGTCACCTGTCTGCAAAGAGCCGCCCGGTTGATGTGGAGCTTTTGATCGTCACTGCCGCTTGACAAGCTTGAGCCAAGACAACACCCCCTTTCCCACACTGGCGCCTCTGGCTGTCCGTCTGGCTTCACCAAGAAAAAAAGAGGCGTTACAGTCAAACTTTCTCGTTCGTGTTAAGTCCTCTTAACGTATCGCGTACCTAGTCTTGTTGTCTTGTTGGTTTCAGAACCGAAATTAGTCATTCGCCGAAAAGTTGTACCTGCTGGAGAAAGCTCATCCAGGTGGGAGGAACCAAACTTGAAGGCTTTCAGTTCCAACAAGTGATTAGGTGATCATCCAGTGTACCTAGGTATTCTTCGGTCGTCCAGCAATGATACGGGGTCTTTTGACCTGATGGAAGTTGCGAGCAGTCTCGCCGTCTTGACCTGGTGTGGAGTCAGAATCCATATCCTCAACAAATTGCACACTCGGTAAATTTCCGTTGACAACCTGGCGAGCTTCTTGGCATATGTATATATTGCTCAAATGAGCAACCAAGCATTGTCAATCCCCCATTCTTAAGCAATCAAGCATTGCAGCCAACTCTTGTTTTCTGTATCCACCTCGGCTCGGTCTTTGCCCGAGCCTTGTGCAACTACTGCTGCAATGTGAAGGGACCCATGCTACGACCCGCGATACTTGGCTAGAACGACGGACACATCCGTTTAAAGGCACAAAGTTCCTTCCGGGAGGACAAAAATCATGTCAAATCATGGAACATTTCGGGTTATATCCCGCCTATCGTGGGGTCGATGATAACGCGGGGTCAAATGCCCCCAGAGTGCGGAGTGAAAGGAATTCGTGATCGGTCCCCAGAACACCTATATATTGTGCTGCTCCCCGGGGTGAAATCCGTTTCAGATATCCCTAACACTTCTTTCTCTTCGTACCAGCCCTTTCTTTCCATACTGTTCTTCATCATGTTCACCATGGTCAGAACCAAGCCCCCTACGCTGGAGGAATTAGACCTCATCGAGGCAATGGATCCAGTTGAATATGCTTCAAAGCAGAAAAAGCTGGTCCGCAGAATCGATTTAAGATTGATGCCCTGTCTGATTCTCATGATCGTCATGAAGTAGGCCATCAAAAGCACACTGTTACCTCGGCACTGACGCAATTTAGCTACTTGGATCGCAACGCTTTAGCAAATGCTCGTATCCAAGGTCTTGATGTCGACTTGGGTCTCAAAGGGAACCAGTTTAACACTGCTATCTCCGTTCTGTTTGCTGGTTACATCGCTCTCCAGATTCCCTCTAATGCGTTCATCACTCGGACAAGACCTAGCATCTACCTTGTAAGCATCTACTTCGCCACTTCCGACGAAACGGACAACTAAAGTCCCTATAGCCTACCTGCATGATCATCTGGGGAGTCGTATCTACAAGTACAGCAGCTGTCCAGAACTTCACTGGTCTAGTCCTCGTCAGGTTCTTCCTAGGCTTTGTCGAAGCGTCAGTTATTTTCGAAATCAATCCAATTTTAGCTGACGATAAAACAGTCCATACTTCCCGGGTGCCCTGTTTCTTCTTTCTTCGTGGTACACACGCGAAGAACTGGCCCTCAGAACATCCATCCTTTACGCTGGAAGTCTCCTCTCGGGAGGATTCGGCGGATTGATCGGAGCTGGCGTCGAGTCTGGTCTTGACGGAAGTATGGGTCTTGAGTCTTGGAGGTATGTTTGCTCTGTCCATCGGTATTCTCAATCAAATCTAACGAATGTTTCCAAAGATGGCTATTCATCATCGAAGGATCGATAACGATCTTTATCGCTTTCTGTGCAATGTAAGCAACAGCTCTCATGAACTCACAACTACCTACTCAACTGACACGGCCAACTAGTTTCGTGATCCCAGATTTTCCACATACTACCGCATGGCTCAGTCCACAGGAACGCGCACTGGCAACGAAGCGTCTCCAAGACAGGAGTGGAAGTCACGATACCGAACGTGGCTCCATCTTCTCGGGTGTGAAAATGGCCGTTCTCGATTACAAAGTCTGGATGCTCGCGTAAGTCACTCCCCTTCCAATTTCCCTTCGTCCTCATCCAAGACTCGAACCTCGCAATCAACATACTAATACCGCATTCCTTAGTCTCATTATAGTAGCCAAAACCTCCGCCGGCGCCGTAACATCTTTCATCCCCACCCTCGTCAAAACCTTCGGCTACAGTAAAGTACAGACCCTGCTCCTCGTTGCTCCACCCTACGTATTTGCCACGCTCGTCGCCCTCGCAGTCTCCTACTCTAGCGACAAACGGGGAGAGCGCTGCTTCCACATCGTGGTGCCTATGGTCTTCGGCATGTCTGGCTTCATCATTGCTGCAGCCACAGAAGTGCTTGCTGCGAGATATGTGGCCTTGTTCTTGATGCTCGCTGGTGTGTATGGGAGTTATAACGTTGCGCTGGCTTGGATCTCGAGTACTGTGAGTCTTTGCCTCTTCACCTTATTCTCTAAACTTTTCTACTATCAAGGGGCCTCCTACCCATCATCCACAACTCTACGATTCAAAGTGTCACAATCCATCAGCAGCTAATATCACCACCAGCTGCCCCGTCCCGTCGAGAAACGTGCAGCAGCCATAGCACTTGTCAACGTAGTGGGCAACTTCGCACAGATCTACTCGCCATATTTGTATCCCAAAAGCGACGGCCCACGTTATCTCACCGCCATGTGCTGTAATGGTAAGCCCACTTTCCTTTCAGATTCTCCCCCATCCTCGCTCTATCTCGCTTCTCCTATTCCCTCTCGCTTAATCACTTAGTTCTTTTCCCACCTCACCCCTTACTCACCACTCACTCTCCCCTCTCCTCCCCTCTCCTCTCATAACCCCCTCCTTCCCCATCACCCCTCCCGAATTCCAACCCAACCCTTCTCTTCTCTCCAACCCAACCCCACACTAACCTAAAAATAGCCGCATTCTGCGCCCTCTGCATCCTCGCCACGCTCCTCCTCCGACAATGCCTCGTCCGCGAAAACAAAAAGCTAGACGCTCTCGAAACACAGCAGCAGAATATCGAGGTCAGTGACGTGAAGAAGCAGAGCGTGGAGGAGATTGTGGATGTGGCAGCTGCGGGGGGAGTGGTTGTGCTCAACGGGGGGTTTAGGTATCGGTTGTAAGTTGGAGATTGGAGATGGTAGGGAAGGGAGGTCTTGGTGGGAGGAAGAAAGATGGTTGAAAGGGGGTTGAAAGGGGGGAGGAAAGAATGGGAGAAGGGATGGAGAACGATAGATGATGAGGAAGTAGGTGGTGAGATTTGGATGATATAGTTGTGGATCTGGCTACATCTGTGTCATGGTACAAAAGAAATGGAAATGATGTGACAACACAATCTGCAGGAATCTGGGCTTCGGCCGTAAGAGTGTCATTGTAACTTGCAGTGTCGAGCATGCTCATATCCTGTGCTATGTCAAGAGTTAAGGACTCTTTGAGCGTTCCTCGCTCGTACTGTATGTATTGAGGTCTCATGTCTTCCCCCGAGCCGTCAGGGTCTCGCTGAACCTGTTCGTGTTGTGACTAGCCCACGCCATCCCCTTGGATGTATGATCTTTTAATCCAGATCGACCATCGTCCAGATGTCGTCTTGGCCGGAAGAGTCTCTCCATCGGAGAATCGCTATCTGATCCAAGTCTGGATCTAGATAGCTGTATGCCAGTATCATCTCTCTAGACCTTCCCAAAAGATTAAGCAAATTATCCAAAATCTCTCAACTCTCTAACCTCGCCGTCAAAACAATCAAGCTTGCATACGCAGCCACGCTCAGCGCCGTCAACACCACGACCGCGTTCCCACTCGTCCTAAACTTCTTCCTCCCCAACCCATCCTCACCGACCTCACTAAAGAATTGTCTATTCCCCTCATACCTCCGATACAAACTCACCATCATAACACCTACCCCGTATGTAGCGAACAGCGCACCGATACTGTAGAACTCCGCCGTAAAGATCTTGAGCACCACCAGCGCGAACGAGAACTGTCCTAGTGCAGTACGAATATATGCGCCTTCAAAAGTCCGTTGCGCGGCGCGTATCTCGACGAGTCTGTGGAAACAGAGACTTAGCTTGCGAAATATTGCAAATAGAAGATACGTAGGTGGGCATGCATGTTTCATTTGCTCCTTGCTTTTTTCTTGTTGGAAATGCTGAAGATGGCAAATGCAGATAGTGGCAAGCCAGTAGAACTCGCGCTGTGTTTCAAGACCGGGGAGAGGTTAACAAGGTAAGGAAACAGGAGACCTACTCCTCTGCTGTCAACACCACACTCCTAGCCCGATGCAGTCGCAGATGAAGCCTGTCTTCCGGATGGGGCTGCAAGACGTTCAGCAACGACATCTCGGTATTGTTTGTTCACTCTGCCCCTATCCCCCAAGGCTCGTATTGCAATTCCCTCCCTTGTTCTGCTCTCTCTCCCTGGACTAGTTTGAAACCTCCTTCCGCAATAGTAATCAACCCTATTCTGGTTATGGAAGGTAGAAGGAAAACGAAATCGAAACAAGGGAGGTCGCGGTGCAGCCAGTGCTCGAAGGGAGGAGCTCGCAGAGAAGAGGGTATTGGAGATAATGTCGAAGACGCAAGGCGCATACAGAGGTGGAGATCGAGCGTCCAGTTGCGAGCTTCCAGGTTCGAGAGCTACTTGCAGATAGAGAAGAAAGAAGAGGAATGCAAACCCACCTCAAACATTCCATGGAAGTGATTCAATAGCGGCATCTTGTAAATGGGCTCTGTGTGACGCGCTATCTTCTGTGGTCTGATGGTGTGCTTCGTTGTGAGGGCGTGGTTGGCTGGCTGTTCTGGATTTGCTTATTTCTGTGATGTTGCTGGCTGGCAAGGTAGGTGGAGGAGCGTGGGGTTGGAGGATGGAGTGGAGGGATGTGATGTGATGTGAGGGGAGGGAGGAATCTCGAGCTGTCAGGGGAGCGGGATGAGATGAGAGTCGGCCGCTTTACAAGGGTAGATCCCTAGGGCGGGCAGCACCAAGAATTGACACCTTGTCTTCAAGGCCACCAATAGATTTTGTGCATGTATGTTTATTATGCATGAAATCGTGATGTTGTGCACGCGAGAACAGACATTATGCAGGTGTTCTTCACTGGCACCCTACTCGGGATGATGTCGGCCGGGAAGCTGCATCTGCAAAGATGGGATAGAGTTGACAAGTGCCGAAAGGTAGCTTTGAATGCCGCCATTCTCATATTTTGGTCTCATACTATTGCCGCCCCAAAAAAATCTAAGACAGGTGATTCAAAAAACGACACTTGAGTCAAGCAAGGCGGAACCTCACCAGGACCAAGTATATCAGAAAACCAAACTCCTCATTCAATTCCCCTGCGCTCTGCATACAATACAAAGCGCAGCGCATCTCCTTTCCATGCATTTATCATGACTTCATCATCCGATTTCAAACCCCTCTTCCGTCTGCCTGTTCATCCCACCCATATTTGCACCTATACATACATATAAACTTGATTTCCGACACCTTTTCCTGCGTTCAGTCAATCCTTTTTCATGTCCTTTCATGCTCCAGCCTGCGATTTCTGTCCCTTGATCATGGTCCCGGTCGTTACGTGTCGTTACTTGTACAATGTGGATATCGTCTGGGTGTTCACCGCCATCTTGTCACATCCAACTCTACAGTCCATCCAGATCGTGATTTCGCACTCAAAGGTGCCAAATCAAGCGTTCTGTTACTTTCCAATTCCTCTCGTATCTTTATTGGTCCTGAGGTCCGCTGTGTTGGGGTTTCGATGCTTGTTCGTCCCTGCTGGCTCGAAGTGTCTTCGGTGCTTCTGGCGCGCCCAATTTTGATTTTTTGTTGCGGATTCCAGGCCTCATTATCCATGTCGGGTTTCATGTTGGCAGCCCGACACCATTGTACTGTTCTCCCTTTCGTCCTATTTTCATTGTCGCTTGCGGGTCAAAGATCCGTTGGATTTCCATCCTAAAGCCCTTACATCTCGTTGATATCGTACAGGCCCGTTGCCGCAGTTACGCCGTTCCCTAACTCTCTTGTCGTCACGAAGTACCCCAAAATTCCCCAGTGGGAGGTCGGCTAAATCAACGCCGGCCTTGATTGACTTTCCCCTCTTCTATTCCAAAACATCTAACGTCCATGATGCGGGGGTGGATAATACATTCCATTTGAGGGATCTCCATAGCCATAACTAGGCGGGGGTTGTGGATGGTCTTGATCGCTTTGAAGGTGTGGCAGGTGCTGCTGTCCACCATGTGGTCCAGTCCATCCAGGATAGTGTTCGGGTCCAGCACTAGCTGGCTTTTGATACGAGTATGGTTGTTGCCAGTTTGAAAACGGTACAGGGGGTAGAGATTGTGCGGAGTGTGGATGCTGGTGTGGTTCGCTCGAGGTTGCCGAGATTGGATCATGGCTAGCGACAGTGCTTGCCGATGTCTGTATTGGAGGTGGATACATGGCTGAAGACTGAAGGACGCGGGGCTTCGTGGTGTAGTGATCATTGATTTGGGGCGGGGGTGGATACTGCGCATACTGTGTATTTTGATGTTGGTTGTGGAGACCTTCGAGATTGCTGTAGGAGATGGAACGCTGGGGAACCGACCAGCCAGGATCTTCTCGTGGACTTGCTTCGGGGTGAGGGGTCGGCCAATTCTGAGGGGGCGGGATCTGTAGTCCTGGTGTGAAAGGAGAGAATGCAGGAGTCAGAGGTGAGTCTTGCGGATTTACTCTCCAATAAGGCTGAGAAGCTTCTGTCTTCGGGTTCGCTGTACTGGGGGATGCGTCAGGAGCCATCCAATTGGTAGTTCCATGGTGCGCTGGCTGTGTGTACTCAAAATTTCGAGAAGTGGTCACAACTGTAGGGTTGTCAGGAAACTTGTTGAACGACGACGAGAGAGGATCCTTGCCCTTATTTTCTGGAGAAAAGCTTTCTGTTCTCTGGCGTTTCATCTGAGGGCCGCCGAGATCCTGGATAGGGGGCATGCTGAGATGGGGATACGGGAGAGTTTGGGGAATATCTGATTGTACCTGTCCCGAGGAGGTCGATGGAGAAGATTCTTCCGAGGCTCTTTCTGTCCCACTCTGAGCCTTTGACCCTCTCCGCTGGGCTTCTGGAGGAGGCTGTTGGTCGACCGGATAAAAGTTGCATTCTTTCTTTAGTCTGATGCAATTCGAGCACCGGTTATGAGGATCACCTGGGGCAGCAATGCACCGAATTTTCCTTCGACGGCAGTGGCCTACACGCTGCGCGTTAGTTCGGAGAATCTTAATGGTTTTATTCTACAATTTCGTGCCGCGACAACATACCACATGCCACAGAAGTTCTGTGGTAACCGAGTTTATTTCTCCTCTTTTCGGCGGACAAAGCAAGTGCAGCTGCATCGGCCGATGCTTGACCGCGGACATTTGGCGTCGACATTGATCTTTTTATCTTTGCGGACTTGGATGTTGTTGCGTTTCCTCTATTCTTCAAACTTGGCGAGTCCGGCTTCATTTGAGCAGGTGAAGATGGCTGTGCGTGGTCCAAAGAGGGATGGGTGAAACCGGGGATCATATTCGCATGCTCCAAAGAGTTCGGTAGTGGATACTGATACGACATTGAAGCTGGATTCTCTTCTGGTCCCGAAGATGAATATGTATTAGGGGGATCGCCCAAATTCCACATGCCGGACTTCGAATAGAATGGTGCTTGGACAGAGACTGCCATCAATTGCGACTGTTCCCATGCGCTTCCGTCCCTAAGAATGTGGTTCTAATACTGGATAAGGAGAGCTCCCTGTCCAAGAATTGTTGGAAATTTCCCTCGCCTTAAACTTGGATGCAGGTGATGGTCTGCTTGTCAAGTTTTTCTATTGCTGAATACCTGACTGGCAATGTTCTTGCGATCAAATTGGAGTCAATCGCAGCAAGAAGGCGAGCTGACTGAAAGACGTGTGAGGTCGATTTAAGCTGGCTGCGGCACGTTTACTGGCGTTGAAGGCGGAGGGAGGAACACGGGCGGTAAAGAAGTGCACCGAGACCAAGTATGCCGGTCTCAAGTGGTCTTCGAGAGCGCTTTGTATCTTCAATCAAGAAGGGGTAAGACATGCGGAGACGAAAGGACTGTCTGTGGCTTGAGCTGCAGTAGTGAGGATTTTGTGCTAATTGCACGCGGCAGGTAGGCCAGTCGATTTTTGTCTTGAGGGATAAGCAGCGTCGCGGGGGCAAAGGTGTTCAACTGTTTCGACAACGAATGGGAATTGAAGGCGTCACGCCACTTGCAGCATAGTTCCTGAGGCCCTTTTCGAATTCCACAAAAGTGACTTTGTGGTTATGTTCAAGTTCCCAGGTAGGAAGGGAGGAGGAGAAAGGAAGATCTAAGGCGATGGTAGATGGCACTAAGCAAGTCAAAAGAAGGAAGATCAGAAGGCTAGCCCAGCACCGAAGAGAATCCACGAGTGTCAGGACAGAATTTTGCAGTGGCAAAGAAGTCGGGGAAGCTTGAGAAGAAGCATATCTGAAAGATCATCATGAGCAAACCTAAGACTTGGGTCCAACATTGGAGGTTCGTCCTGCGACGCCACGAGATTGGGTAACATTAAGGCCAAGCTACCCCCTGGGAATTCGTGACGGATCAATTCGATGCTTGTCAGCTTGAAATCCACCGTCCCAGCCTGTGCAGCTCTAGCATACTCTTTCTACATGGCAACCCTGGTCTCTCTGGCGCCATCACTTCCATTCTGATGTCGTCGTTCGGATCTAGCTCGCTCCCACTTACCCAAACCTAGGGCTTAGTTTACACTAGGTAGGAATGTTGAAAGGGGTCCTCCTTGCTCATGTACTGCTTGGAGGGGAGGACCTGAATTCTGGGTCGATGTTGGGAAGACTGCTTGGAAGACCAGATCCGGCGGCGTCAACACAAAGACCATTGTACTTCTGCACTAGGCACTATCCGGCAATGTTCACGTCCTGGACAGATTATTGAAGAGGCAGCTATGCGGACCTCCGCCCTTGCCAACAGCCTCAAAGGGTCGAAGACAGGGCTTCTTCACTTCTCAAACCACAGACAAAGAACCGGGGTACCAGGATTCCGGCCTACATTGCCCTCGTTGGGATGATACCCACTTAGTTGTGACCACTAGGCGGAAGTTCTTTGACAGCTCCCAAGCGCGCATCAAAAGATCCGTGAGCCCCTTAAGGCTCCACCATGAACGTCAGCTTCGCATGTCGGGCGATTTGCAGGGCCTCCATCCGCCATCCGCCATGGGGAGTTGAGGGTTGAGCAGAGCATCGGCGTTCGATAGTCGGTTTAGTGTTGCGCCACAGCACCATCAGGACCACAGCAGTCGTTGAGGGGTTATTCTAAGCGGAGTGTAAGCGAGAAACCCAGCGTTCAAGCTCCCCGATGACAGCGGTGCACTTTCAGCGGGCGCATCCACCCACCCTCCTCCTAACATCCAATGAAAAAGCCCTGCGATCAGTCGACACCAGATAATACCATCATCCAAAAGAACCCAGCAGACTGCGACTGCAGCGTGGGGCCCTTCGCATGCTAGAGGTCAAGCCACCGACTATGGGCAGCTTGGCACTGGCCAATCCGACTCCTATCCAGTCTATGTGTTAGTGACAGGCAGGCAGGCATGCCTGTCTTCTGAAAAAGTTCCTTGTACCACCATCAAGTCAGCTCCTGCATCTCTGTTGTCTGTAATGCAATTCTTGGTAGATATCATCCATGGCTCTACCACACACTTCCCGATTTGTGCTTTTTCCTGAGCCGATCCTGAATTTTCCTTCGCTGCAGCAAGGGGCCAGTTAACGAGGGTAGCGAAAGGCCTCGACCCGGGTGTCATCCCATGCTCCATTATGCTCCTCTCCAAGTCCATTATTACTGATATTGGCATGTCATGTCAGGCACTTGCTTTGCACTTTGCCGGCTCACTTCGTCTCCCTTGTCTCCTGCCATCTAAGCGCTGATTCATTGGCTATGAGAATTATAGAGATTAAGGTACTACGGAGCTCGCTCCAGCCTGCAGTGAGGATCATAGATCCCCACGGCCGTCAAGCCTTGATCGTTGGGGTATCTTGTCGATCACCCCTTCTGAGTTTGATCTCCTCGCGGGTCCGGAACATGGGAGTTGGCAAGGAAAGAGGGGATAGGAAGCAAAACAGATCCAGGACCAGAGATTTCGAAATAAAAAAAACCCCACAGAGCTGAAGAGACAATGGGTCATGATTGGCACGTGCGCGCGCGAAAGTTTCGTCCAGACAAAGATCTCACGATGGATCATGGTCGTGTGGCATTTATGGGGATGAGCCGATCACCTTGGCATATAGAGACTACGGTGAAATGCCATCTACCTCGATTAGGACAAGGCAAGCGAGCACGACGGTCTATCTTGCTAATTCCCAGAAACGTGGATGATGGGATCTTCATCGGAGGCAAACAGAGTTCTATGGGACCCAGATACTGCTGAATATGCTGCTAGCATCGGTCGATCTGCTGGGACTATCCGGTCGTCGGTCTGAAAGTTGAGACATGAAGTTGTAGCCGTGGGGCCTTGGGGATTCGTCAGGAATCCAGTGGTTTACAAACTCTCAGAAACTTTTCGGCTTTTACTACTGCAGGAAGGAAGGAATCAAGGGCAAGGGACAAATCTGCAAAGAAGGAGCCAGGATTCATCACCCAGTTGAATGGCAGAAGCAGTGACGCACAGTCCCTCGCCGTCCTCGATGCCACGCGATGGATCGAGTGGGCGTGGAAAATAGGGTACGCCAGCCAGTAGTGCTGAAGATTAGACCCACACGCTTCTTGGGGCAGAAGTATAATGCGCCTGAGTATAGCTCCGTACTGAAAATAGCTTGGTACTTTTGCACGCAACAGATATCGACCGATCTGATTATGTTATTGGACAACCATGCATCTTGATGAGGCAAGAACAACATTTGCAAGCATCCAACAACAGTGCCTGCAGAACGCCTACTGACGTAATTGGAGTTAACCGAGTCGAGTCGTCGTTCATCGCAAGTTGATGTCGTTCTTGACTCAAAACAGCCTTTTGTGGCTGGCTGGCTGCGGAAGTTGTCTCGTCCCTAGATACGGTGGCCAACTTGCTACAGTCTCCGCGCCATACAGAGTCTACGGATACAGATAACAGAAGCCGAAGGCATTCACCGGTATACGGAGGCAACAAAGTATATCCAGATGTTTTCCGACCTTCTTCTCTATCACGTGTTGAAGAATTGAGTCCTGTCTGACCCGATTGCGAGTCGGCTCGGTACCACTCAGACTTCTGCTCTGCCCTTCGCAAGTCCTCCATACCCCGGTGCACATCCTCCACGGCTCAACTCTTCCGAGCGCAACGGACCCCGCCAGATAGGCCACATCCGAAATCCCCTGCAATTACCTCTTTTGTCGATCGATCTGCTCAGAAATTTCGAGAGAAATTAGGAAAGAGAAGAGAGCAGCAGAAGCTCAAACAAGAAGCGGCTCTTGAGTCTGTTGTACACCAAGTTCAAAAGGGCTGCTTATTCTACGTACAACACGGCCAAGGGGCATCTCTACTACTAGCAGTTGAGTAGTTGCATGGCACGAGTGACCGTTGAGTCGTTGGATCTGTGCTGTGTGCTGAAGCGTGAAAAACCGGTCCGAGAAAATTCTCCGTCAGCCACTTGGGTCCTTGATGCCCTCACTACCTCGGCCAACATGAAATACTTCGAAGTAAAATTCGGGGACCTGCTACTGCCCTTGACACGCCGGCATCAGAAAATGGTGTGGTGGTAAGCTCTACGAATGGCTAGCTGTCGCAAGAGCCAGAGTGGCGATCATATCCAAGTGGAGCAGGTTAGATTCGATGGGCCTCAAAAATCTTCCATCCTGGATTGCCACGAGTTCCAAGAGGCTGTCAACATTTTGGCTAAACCTCCTACGTGCAGTAGGAAGATCCGACCTGCGGGAGGATCCCGCGCTGTGTTCAGGTCAGGGCCATGGAACCCAGGCACATTTCGCGAGCGGGCGTCCCCCTTTCATCTAATTTTCACGAAGCTTCTGTATCAAATGTTATTACTTGCACATGTCTAGATCTTTTTCTCAGCAAAGATATTGTTGACAATATCTACTCTGCTGATCATCGTACTCGGTTATGCATTATCCACATCTGTTTTCTTTCGGACCGGATTTCCGAGTTCTTGGTTGCGATGACAATTATGAAAAAGTGCCCCATTATTTGGGACACTGGCGACCCTGGCTGCGTGCAGCTGCACCTGCAATTCGTCCGATTCAACGAATCAGACCGAGTTCTAAGCTGCATGCTGCTCAAATATAGGAGACCTCAAAGTATATTCAAGGCTAGATCTTAAAAGAGTTAACGGGCATATCTCAGGTCCGATTGAGTGATTGATTACAGATTCTGTAGAATGATTCTGAGACATTATGTCGGTTGGAAAGGTTTTCTCAATCCATCTGAAGAGTTAGATTAACGCAATATTGACTCGAGTGCTATTCTTGGAAACAGATATCGATGATAAGACGGGGATGCCAATTCGGGTCACCATGACCTCAGAGGTTCAGTCTGATGTAGGACACGGGCCCCGTGCATACAGACGATATTATAATATCGCGAGCTACTATCATTATTTACATTTGCGAATGGTCTTTCTTTTTATTGCTCTAAAATTAGGCATTTCGCAGTTTCTATGTGTCTTTGTTTTTGTCTATTTATCTTATATTGACCGTCGAACAAGGTCTCTGGTCCGTCCCTCGTTTCCGAGCATTTCATATTAGGCGTGAACATCAGACGACTGCACTCCGGCTGTTATTCGTCGAGACAGCCAGCCTTTAATTTTCATTCACTTTATGGGTCTTCGGTACCGAACAGGACGAATGGCACTGCACGCAGCCTCAAAAGATATATCGTGTTACAAAGCGCTAAATTCAAACAAGGCACGAATTGTAATCTATTCCATGGTGTTCCGCTGCTGGTGGCTGGCATATTCTGCATACCAATACGTTACTTTCACGAGACACTTTTCCTGTTCTTCGAATTTTGCCCAATCCCCTTGAATTTTCTTTCAGTTACAGCCACTTGCTATGGAAGTCCGGATAAGAATCGACAAGTCCGCATATTGAGTAGCAAGTTGAGTGCGGCTGATTCCAAAAACCACAGAGCTCGAAGAACTTCATCTGGACAAATGGGATGGCGAAGCCTACCATGCTCGTTACAGTCTACCGAGACGCACAATTTTTGAATTTCGAGTTCGGTCTACCGCTGGCTAGGGTCGCGGAATTCGAGACAACATCAGCATATTCGTGATAAATGCTTTCTTTGCCTCAGCTGCTCGTTCCACAAGCCGGGCATCGCTTTACCCATTACTCCTCGCAGCCTCTTTTCAAGCCTCGACACCAAGTAGTTCCTTGGAAGAAAGAGTTTGAGTTTCGCCCTGAGCCTCTGCATCACAAGCAAAGTAGCTAGACAACCGCATCTGCTTGCGGGTATTTTCTTTCCGGCAGTTGACCCGACTGGCAGAACTCAATCCAATCAGTATTGAGTGAGCGAACTTGGATTCTCTCGTTCCTGCATGAGATATGCTTAACACGCTGATTGATATCAGTCGTTCGTGGGGCAACCGGAAGTTATTCCTCCGTTTTGTTGACATCAAGTCCCCGAGCTGGCAGGCAGGAAGTAAGTCAGTCAATCCATGGTTGAGATGACACGTCCAGTCGATCATACCAAAATTGCCATCTAAAGGACGAACCCATAGCGTCTCAGATATTGGTACAACGGCCCAGGACGCTTGCGGCTTCAGGTATATTGTCGAGCTGCAATAGTGCGACGAATAAATGTCACATCTGGAAGTCCGTCACTATAGGATGGCATTTCGAATAACGAACACGAATGACTGACCTCGATTATCGAGGGCATCGTTAGGCACCCGTTGTGTCGTTCTTCTGGGCTTGTCCTCCAGCCCTGGTCGACAGTTGTTGGCATTGTGGTCTCACCCCCGCCTCTTCTTCTCATCTTGACTGCCGGACGAAGGCCTCGAAATTACAGTCTTGTCGGTCTAGAGGATGTATTGAGCACGTTTCAAGCTCTTATTTCAAAGTCAGTAATGAACAGCTTTTGGCTGCAATCATGGCAACGTTGAGCTACCCTTTAGACAGTGAGTTCAGCTCCCTTTCGTGTAACTATCACAACAAAGCAACATCTATCTGTAACACACATCAAGAGAAGAAGCACAAAATCTATGTTTATGTGGACAGCAAAAATCAACTAAACCTGCAAACCCTCAGCTTTCCCAGAACTGCTCAACTTGTCTGCTATCGGACAGCCAGGAAACTCTCCCATCGTTTGAACAGACAAGTTACCTTCAACAAAACACTAGGAAGTCATCAAAATCATAAGCTAGGCAGTCGAATTTATCTCACAGGGGCTACTGGTAGCAGCAATCCCAATACAGAGTGCAACGATTTTACTCTGAGACTCGTGGCCAAGCGGGAGCAGTGATTCTCTACCACGTTCGAAGCGAAGACCGTACGAGGTGAATTTGAACTCGGAACCCTATTCACAGGACCCAGTTTCCCCTACCAAAAGTGCTGTGTTCTCCAGAAAACATTCGGTGGCTCTACTACTACCATCTGTCCAGGACCCCTCTTCCGTCTTCAGGGTTCTTCAAACCACGAAGTGGTCATCCTTCTGCTATGTTCCAGATCCAGAATACGTCTGCATCGACATCAAGGCACGGCATGGAGCTCACTCCTATGGACCCGGGCTGGTGTCTGCGATATGGAGACGAAGAGATCAGAACAGTGATACAGCATGTTATAAATACCTTCGAATTGGGATTGAAAGAAATCGAGGGGATTTGTATCTTAAGTCGTTAGAAACTGACATATCTGTTTGGGAACTGGGAGTGCTCCAGGAGGTTGGCTGCAGTTGGAAGCTCGGGAACATTTGGCGATCTCTATACTAGAGTTCCATAGGAGTAATTCCTTTAAAAAATTTCCTTTGGAACATTTTACAACCCTCTCGCAATACGTTGTTGGTGATGGAACTCGTTTACTACTGACTGTGGTGATCCTTGGCGCCGGCACGGCCCCTTTATCCCTGATTCTAGGTACCCATCTCATCCAACCAACAACAACACAGCTCCAGAACTCCCACCGCTGCATCATTAATTTGATACTTAATCTTCCAGTATTTTCCCCTCAAAATGGGGCTCATGACCTATTTCTCGAGCTTTCTCCTCGCTTCACAAACAGTCGTCCCATTACACGCTTCCACAAGAAACTTTACGCTGCAAGTCTGGCTCGACAACTTTCCCTTGAACCACCAATACATCTCCTGGTTTCCCATACCCGACAAACCGGTACTTTCTTCCGTACCCAATATTCCATCACATATCTACTGACTGAACCCAGGGCCGCGGCTACTTCGGCATCCCAATCCGCAGTCCCGCTGAACCTCTGCCTCTCGAGGACCGCGCGGTCTTCGCCATCAACAGTTCCTCTCCAGGATCGCTATCCTTCTCGTCGCTGAAATTAGGAGATCAAAGGAACGTCGTCTTCGTCCAGCAAAGCGGCGAGGTTGAATTTGGTGCAGAGATTCCCGTGGAGTTCTTCAAGCCGTACACACGGAACTTCACGACTGTTGATTTCACGCACTGGCCTGATTTGGAGACTATACATGCATTGGACTTTACGCCGCCGGAATTGATCCTTGGTGAGCTGATCCCAATTCTCACTCCCAATTACCCTTTTCTCTTTCTCGCGTTTCCTACCTAATTACTATCCGACTTGATTGGAAAGGATTGCTAATGCGGGGTTGGATGAAAGGTATGTTTCTGGCTTGTCCCAGGGAGCTCGGAGATGGGAAGGAGAAAGGATATCGTTTGATGGCTATGACTCGAATGTTCAAGCATCCCGGGTGTATCACTCTCGACTGGCTGGTTCAAGAAGATCTCACAGAAGACAAGGTTGATAGCGGGGAGTCGGAGCCGATTAGGGATTCTCGTGCGCTGTAGCTGAAAAATGTAAGACTGCAGCAAAGAATTTGTACTCGGTGAGAGCCATCGTATGATTGTTTTTTGGCTATTAGGTAACTGCTATTCATGTTACATTGCTTTGAGCTCATGAAGACCGTTTTCGAGACCGAAGTTTTTGGCTGTATTGGGTTCCTGTACCTTCGTATGTCTACGGTGGGTAGTGCTGCGGCATTTTCCCTGCAAGCTCGGTATGCACTACCCAGACTACGTGCAACAGTGAGATTTTAAAGACTCATGCTGTGCATATCATAGTACAGGTGAGTCACTCGGCGTCGAGAAGCATTTCAATTAATCACACTTTTAATAGCTGCTCCACGTGCAATGAGTTTAGTTGTTGTATAAAATTGAAGTTCTGCTGCCTGCTCAGTAGATGCCACAGCGACCAGTCTAGTATCTTAGGGGTTTGAGGACTCCGTACGGACAATCCAAGTGCATAGACAGCTTTGCAGAAATCGATCCAAAATGGCACGAGCTTCGTCTTTGGTCCAAGATGGATCTTTTACTCCGAAATTCGATGACTTGGTCTCCGAGACCATGCGGCGATGGAATGTCCCTGGATTATCAATTGCTGTAATTGACGGCGATACAGTTACCGCAAAGGTATTTCAGTTCTCTGGATTCTAATGATGATTCTGAAAGATTTTATAGGGTTATGGCTACAGTCGGTATCCTGACAAGCCAGTCAAACCAGATACGCTGTTCAATGCGGCGAGCATGGCGAAAGCATTCACTGCAACCGCCGTCTCTCTACTCGTGGACGACGACGAAAAGTTCCCCGAAGTAAAGTGGACTACTCCTGTCGCGAATCTAATCGGTGATGATTTCGTGCTGTCGGACAATAGGACGGATCAAGTCACTATTGAGGATATTATCTCGCATCGGACTGGCTTGCCCCCGTAAGTATCATCATCACTCGAGAAAGACAGTATTGAAGTAATGAGCTTGCATTGACACCATGGTAGTTGTGATGATGCCTGCTACGGAACCAAAGCCAAAGTGCCTGATACCCCTAAATCAGTAACCAGAAAGCTTCGCCACATCCCGCTGAGCCGGCCCATTCGAACGACATATCAATATAGCAATGTCATGTTCGCAGTGGCCGCCCATCTCGTCGAAACCCTGACTGGTCAACATCTTGCAGACTTTCTACGAGAGAAAGTCTGGGATCCTTTGGGCATGACAAGCACTTACTTCGTAGGCTCTGAGTTGGAAGAGCGTCGAGGGACCCAAGACATGGCCTTTGGCTATGGATTCGATAAGGAGAAGGAAAATCATTTTGAGATTCCTTGGCCGGATCAACCCGAAGGACGGGGTGCTGGAGAGGTCATCAGCAACACTCTGGATTACGCCGAATTTCTGAGATGTATGATCAACAAGACCGGACCGATTTCAGAAAAAGGACACGAAGAGTTAGTCAAGCCACGCATCGTGACGGATGAAAAGTTGAAGCCTTTCATGAGTCAAATATTGTATGCTCTTGGATGGGAGACTTTCAGCTATCACGGTGAACTGATCGTCGGGCATGACGGTGCCACGGATGGTTTTAGCAGCAAGATGATATTCATCCCACGCCTCAAGTGGGGATATGTCTCATTTGCCAATTGCCAGGACGGATACGAAGTAAATCAGAACATATGCTGGGCTTTAGTCTACGACTTACTTGACGTTCCGCTTGACAAGCAGTTCGACTGGGATGAGCATTACCAAAAACAGCGTGATGAGGACCACCCCGATACCAAGGAAGACCTGTATCCGAAATTGCCAGATCCTCCGCTGCCTACAACACTGGATTTGTCTGCGTATACCGGAGAGTATTTCCATTCTGGATGGGGCACTCATGTAGTCGAGCTGAGGAACGGAAGGCTGCATGTCGACTGCAGAGATCGGACGTGGAAGTACATGTTGACGCTCACGCACGCGTCTGGCGAGTTCTTCGTTGCGGAGGTGGAGATGGTCGATTCGCGTGTGAAGTTCAATCTCAGGGCGGAATTTAGAATTGCTTCTGATGGTGGAGTTGGGGCTCTGGGCATTGAGTATATTGAGGAGCTTGATGGGGAGAAGATTTGGTTTGAGCGGAAATGAATGGTCTCATGGTCGGCGATATTTTATCGAGTGTAAATTCGACGACGCTCTCACGGACTCAAGAAGTGAAGGGATTTCAACTGACGAGTGCTTTTTCCAATGAGCGCCTTGCTATCTTCATGGCAAAGTGCAAATAATCCGATAAATGGTGCCCCAGATTGGACCGTCCAGGACTTCGGTGTAACACATTCTCTATTCCAGCTCACAAGAATACCCTAATCAGTCATCCTCGCCTCCAGCCCTCCTCGCCTCAAGCTAAAGGTGGCATCACAGCGGCAGTGAGTATCCTTACCACCAAGTGAACAAGCTGACCAGGCATGCACCATGCATGGCGCTTCTGGGTCCTGGTTGTTGGTATTCGGAACATGATACCGACCACTCAAGCTACATATTGGCTAGGATCTAGAGGGAACCAACATTCCTTTCGTTCCATCGGGAATCGAATCGGCAACATCTCCGGAGTGTGTGACATTGGTTTGAGATGAAGTCTTCGATGGTATTCAATAACTGACAAAATGATCTCAAAACATGGCACGTTGACTTTCGGTGACCGTGTCGTAGGTAAAGTTGCTTCTCGGCCTTCTCGACCGACTGTCGCAATAGTATGTGAAACTTTTCTGAATCATCTATTTTCCCAATGCTGTGGTATGCTCGTCATGCATCTTGAGTATCCCTTGCCTCACGAAATTCCATCAGTTCTCACTTTCCTTCTAGATCTGTTCTCCGGTGCGGGTGATCCCTCCCGTTGGGAAAGTGGAAATGTCTTATGATCTACTTCCGCATCACCCACATGCCCTTTAGAACACAATATATCTTGGATGTTCAGAGTATTCTGACTTTGTCTTGCGCTGTGGGTACACCTCGTTCGTCCATCCACTTGGATGACACATTCAAGGCAAGACAACCATAAGTGCAATGTCTTGTCTTGGTTCTGGCACATTCATTTCATGTTTTCTTTTGGTGGGAGGTCAAAATAAGTGCGATCGCCCAGTCGTCTAGAGTACAATGTCTCCAACGTCGAGGTTCAATACCGCAGAAACAGAAAAAGCAAGCAATATCTCGACATCGTCTAGAAGTGAGATATCGATGTTCTACCGTGCGGGAAAACCTGGTGGGATCTGAGGATCTCGATTGCATGCATGTCAATATAGGTAGTAAGGCGGCACAGACTCTTCCACCAGTCAGCGGCTCTGGAGCCGAGGGCCTCGTATTTGGGGGCGGCTGGTCCAGTTATCTGGAAGTTTTGTTCTTTGTCGGAGGGAAAACCGATCCTTCAGAAAAGGACACCGATAACATCATAGCCTCATAGATAGACATTCTGGTGGTCTCATGGAGATTTTGCGCCCCATTTGTTGTTGGTGGTCACACCCACATGGCCAGTCAAATGTTCTCGATCCTCGCTTAGGCTGAACGGCGGCGGGCGGGGGCGGCTATGTGACGAGAGAACCAGATACCCTTGGTGTTTAATCAGGGTTGTGCATCGAGAGGTCCGGAGGATTTCGACGTTGAACACCGTCAGCTTTTAGTACAGCCAATTCGAGATAGAGTTCTCGGAATGGAGTCATGAAAACGGTTAGCGAACCTGAACAGATAAGCGATCAACATGCAAGTGTCGTTGTGGGGGCAATGTTGACTCCATTCGATCCCAGCAGCCCGTATACCACCTGCGGTAGTCTGTGCTGTGCTGCAGCTGGACATCTGGAATCTGCAGGCAAGATATGTGTGAATGCATCTTGGCCGACGGAGTTGCACGTAAGTGTGCTGGCTGTTCCTCCCCGGTTCTAGATGTAGGTTGGCTGGTCTGCTGCGCCTGGGGATGACAGGATGAATTTGTTGGAATCTTGCCACAGGACAACTTTTCGGCATCTACATTCTTCTGCACGAATTTTCCAATCGAGTATCTGTCCAGTCGAAGCCATGTTGTGGTGCCTTGTTATGATATCTTAGCAACCCATGGATTGATTCAACCGAGCCGCCCAAACCTTGCTCCATCCTGGCACAAAACCTCCCCAGATTTCACTCCAACCCGGACCAGACGTATCCTGCCTCAACTGGTTCATCCAATAGATACAATCAACAGCCGTTACCACAAGGCACAATTTTCTTCGAACCGGTCGGCTTGTTCTCCGGTCGGCTTCTCTGACTGGTGCTTCCTTCCCTTTTCTAAGCCTGAATCCATCAACCCCTTTACTCCGAGCAGATCTAGTCAACCCTTCTGTCCCTTCGATTCTATAGTTCCTGCTTTCCTTACATTTACCTCTTTTTTTTTTTAACATTCTGAGTCACTTATGGTCTTAATCCACTTCGGTATTGGCGCCGTTGATCAGATTCCTCTATGTCTCGGGGTACCACGAAACTGGAAATTCAGCTTGGTGGCGAGAGAAGTAAAGACTGACTCCTCACGCATATTCGACGACACTTTTCCCAGTTTCTATACACGAACTTTCAGGACAATCTCGATATCGTCTGCTTCCTACAAAGCCAAGTTCTCTCTCACGTCCCAATTAGGAAACAGTGGATCAACACCAGAGACTCACAAATCGTCCCTTCCTCTCGTGAATATTCCGAACTCGCCAGCACAACGTCACCCTCCTCTATCGTCCTCAGAATATTTCAACAAGAACGCGAGTCATCGCTCCTCTTTATCGTTGTGCAGAGCCTTCTCTATACTGGGATTCACGAATTCGTACGAAACTTTTGGACTTTGTTCCTCTCGTCGTTTCACTCACTCCCTTGAGCTCTCACAAGCTCTTCCAAGTTTGACCGACGTATTGGGGTGTCGATGGCCTATAACGATGCAGTTGAAGTCTTTCGAGACACCGAATATCCCATGATGAAGGGTAAGCATATTTCAAACATCCAAGGCAGACATACTAAGCTTTGGCAACAGGGAAGGTTTACCTTGACCATGGCGGTACAACCATCTACGCCAAATCATTGATCGAGGAGTTTTCGCAAAAGATGATTCACAACCTCTACGGAAATCCGCATTCAGCATCGGACCCTGCAATGCTTTCTGGTCACCTGGTAGACTCCATCCGAATTCAAGCTTTAGCATTCTTCGGCGCAGATCCAGAGCACTTCGACTTGGTCTTTACGGCCAATGCCACGGCTGCTATCAAGCTTGTTGGGGAGAGCTTCCGGGATCTAGCAGCCAGCAACCCTAGACAACCGTCCTTCTGGTATGGCTATCACAAAGATGCCCACACTAGCATTGTTGGAGTACGCGAATTGTCGAACGAACATCATCACTGCTTCATAAATGACGATGAAGTTGAGGATTGGTTGAATGAACAAGTAGGAGCAACGGGAAAGCCGCTGAACAGTGAAGGTCTGCCAGGACTGTTCGCGTACCCAGGACAATCCAACATGACTGGTAGGCGACTACCCCTGAGCTGGACCAAGAAATTACGTGATTGCCTCACGCCATCCTACCAAAACACGTACTCTCTTCTGGACGCAGCTGCACTTGCAACCACAAGTCAATTGGATCTCAGCGACCCAAATTCTGCGCCAGATTTCACAGCGGTCTCTTTCTACAAAATCTTTGGCTTCCCAGACATTGGCGCTCTGATTGTACGCAAGAAGTCGGGACATATCTTAGGCTGGAGAAAGTACTTCGGTGGGGGGACCGTCAATGGATTGACCGTCATCCATGAGGCTTCCATGCAGCGAAAGGATGTTACCTTGCATGATGGCCTGGAAGATGGCACTCTCCCTTTCCATAGCATCATCGCTCTAGGCTGCGCGATTGAGGTGCATCGACGACTATACGGAAACATGAAGACAATCTCTCAGCATACGTCCTTTCTGGCCTATCGTCTCTTCCATGGAATGAAAAGCATTACCCACTACAACGGCGTCCCTCTCTGCGTCGTGTATACTGATCCGGACCGATGCACCTATGGTGACGCCACAACCCAGGGATCTACCGTAGCGTTCAATATTATGCGCTCTGATGGAACCTACATTGGCCATTACCTCATCGAAAGAAGTGCAAATGCCAAGGGAATATATCTTCGCTCTGGCGGCCTTTGCAATGCTGGTGGAATTGCTAGCTACCTCGAAATTGAACCATGGCAATACAAGCGCGCATGGTCAGCCGGTTATCGCTGCGGTGAAGGCAAAATCGAGTTGGTCAACGGAAAGTCAACAGGTGTAGTGAGAGTGAGCTTGGGGGCCATGAGCACCATTGCTGATGTTGATACCTTCCTATCTTTCTTGGAAGAGGAATATGTTGAAGGCATGGACAAGATGATGGATCTCGCCAAAGTTGACGACTTAGGTATTGGTCCTTTTGGTCTGGAAATCATGCGAACTAACGATAGCGGATTTGGCTCTGCTACTAATTCTGCTGGTCACTCGTTCTCATCGCCTGGACAAGTTAATGCTCGTCGGATGATCAGCTCTCCTAATCTCAGATCGCCAATGAGACAAAGAGAACCACGAATATATGCGCAAAAATCTTTCTACGACCGCCGCCCCACAACTGCGACCAGTCATGTCAGCCAAGTCAGTCAGAGCAGTCAAATGTTTCGCCCACCACCACCAGTTTCGTACAGTCAAAGACCAGACACCGGCAGGACCATTGTACCAGCAGAAAGCATTCGATTCTCCGAGTCAATCGACAGAGCATATTATCCATTGATGCCCGGTAACACTCAGAACACACAAACACAAAAAGGACGAAATGTTTTGAAATTTTGGAAGCCAAGAAAGCCCCTTATGCATGCTAGCACCAACAACAGATGACAGAAAGAGCACCAAAAAGGTTTGAGGAGTTAGGCGTCGATTCATTGAGGGCTGTCATGATTTGAACAATGTGGGATAGTGTTGGTACTTGCGGTAGTGATTGCTTTCCGGACGAGCTTTAGGTCAATAATTGGAGACGGCAACGGCCTGTATAGATGGATACTAGTCTTGCGTAGAGGATGTCTGATATCTTTAAGCCAAACCAAGAAAGAGTAGCACTAGCAGATAATCCATCAAACTTGTTTCAATCAGCCATCTATCAGAAGTGACTTATAGTTCACGACGATCTGAGCAAACTCGCTCCTGGGACATTGGCCAGTGGAATGAATGAAGCCCTCGGGATCCACCACCTGGAACTGGGGGAAGCCAAGAAGAGCCGATGGTTATTGGAATAGTATTGCCAGCTTTTGCTCGACTGGTATACCATCCCGCAAGGAGATGACCAGGGTGTGGTTCGCTCCAGAAAACAAGCCAGCCAGAGTTCGTGAATAAAATCAAACGCCAACAGTGCAGCGACATTATTCCGAAAGTCACAGAGAACCCAAGCTGGGCATCGGAGACAAACGGAAGAACTCTGCAATTCTGATATTACCGCGACTCTCACAAGATACGCATACACATGGACTGAATCCATTATCGTCCTTCCCATTCGATAACAAGTCTCCCAAACGGTGCAGGCTAAGGCCTAAGACCCGTCGATCAATCAAGGAACACCGTACGCCTGCCCTGTTCTCTATCTGTCTGTGCCCGTACCCGTGATTCCTCTCACGCCCTTATGTCATACATATGATGGTGATGCGACGTGCTCTGCCGCTATGAGAGCGATATAGCGCCTCTTCGATTTTCGCGGATGTGGAGGAAGGCTTGGAAACTGCAGCCGACGAGGAAGAGCTGTTGTTGATGGATGGTCAGCCTGTTCTGTAATGACTGCTTTTGTAGGACAAAACGTCTGCTTCTCTGTCCGTAATGATGCCATCGAGAGATAGCTTGCAGAGAGGAATATATTCGACGAAAAGCGCGGGGAGTTGAAGACGTACAGCATAGACTATCACTGCGGAGAAGACTGTGGCGGCGACTGCGGTGTGATCCTCTGGGTCTTCTAACGTGCCGGTCATAGTGTGGTGGTTTGCTTTGAAAAGGGCGCCGATGATGGATAGAATTACGATGGCGAAGCAGGAGATCACGATGCTGTATCCATCAGAAAAATATTAGCCTTCACTCTCTTTCATCCCGTTCCATCCAGCTTGAATCTTCTTCAAGGCGAGGAAGCTATAATGTGGTATCTCAAGCTCGAGTAGCTTCGGGATGGGAATTGCGCATCGTGACAAGGGATGGGAAACGCACCATGACCATGCTTGCATCACACCGAAGATGGGCTTCATTTTGACGGTTTGTTGATGGACGTGAGGGGTACGTGAAGCTGTTTGAAACTGGAGCGCTGACTTGTCGTGCTGTGAGGAGGCTGAAGTATGAGGTTGAGATGCGCTAGTGAGGTGATGATTGGAAGTCGGAAGGCGGAAGGCGGAAGGCTTGGCGGGGGCGGACCTGGCGGGGCGGAAGGAGGTGGAGGAAGCATCTTCAGCTTCATTTTCCCCAAGCTTAAAACTCAGCATGATGCAAACTGGATTGTTTACCATAATCATTCTCTATTCCGAGCACTCACTTTCATCCATCAAAACTTGAAGCGTAATCGCATCTTTTGGACTCTCTATTTCCTACCATGCTTCCAAACGGGATCATGGCGGTCTCTCCGTCAGGTTCAGCAAGTCGGTCCAAGGGACATATTGATGCATGTATCCATTCTCCTAGTGCAACCACAAGTCATCATTGCTGGGATATACTGAAATACGTCGAGCCAGAAACGGGAAGGCAATTGTTCGCCTTCATGATTCACTTTCTCTGGTATATGTCTTGCCGCTCTGGATACTTGCCCTCCCTTTGTATCGAATGAAATACGGAGGTACCTGAACTGCCCAGACACAGAAGTCTGCCACTGGGCTGAGAAGTCTAAGACCACAAAACTTCCTGGTCCCAGGATTTCGACCCAAATGCCGACTTTTCGATGGATTCATTGTTGTACTATTGCTGTATTCTCATCATCCTGTTCAGGCAGAGTTTCCAAGATGTCTCTCCTTTACCCGAGACCTGGCTCGTTCTGGCCCCTAAGTCTCGCGAGACATAGTCTTGGTTGATCTTGAATAGAGGACCAAGTTTTTTTTGAGATCATCGTTGAGAGATGCATGTATGAGTCATGGATGTCTGAAATACTTTCTAAGAGGTGCAACTGTTTGGTCTTGACTGAATCATCCTGATCTGAGGTCAAGATCTGCATTCTCGGCTAGAATGCCATGCTTCTGGCATAAACATGAATCATCGACACAATTACTTTCCGCTACTTGCAACGATTGAAATTGAGATTCAAACTTGGCTGTCGTCATGATATTATAGACTTTTCTTTGGAGCGCTGAGTCCTACTTTTATGGCATGCTATGCCGGTATATCTGAAGCCAAACACAATACATATTGCACGCAATAATCATTAGAGATCCCAATTTGCCCATAAAATCAATAACATGGGTACTGTCAAGCGTGGTAAACTGCGGTCTGCAGTGAGTAGAGTAGCCCTTCATGCCATTTGTGTCAAGATGGAAGGAAGCCAACTTTCAGATATTGATGTAAACCAATTTCACATGCTCTGTTCGGAGACTCAGTGATGCAACGCCGTCTCGGCAGCGGGCAGCACGGCAGGTTTCCGTGATTCTCATTTCCTATGCCAAGATCAAAATTGGGGTCCCTGCCGGCCAACTCGATGCGGTCGGTCCTGCAAACTAGACGCATGGAAGTCTTCTCTTTTGTTCGGTCTACGCTAGTCAAACAGAGCTTCTTTCACGGCAATTCGATCAGACAAGCTTTCTTGTCTCCATGCGACCACCTCTTTCTCGAAAAGTTGAACTCCTGACGTCTGACACAAGCTTGGCTAGCCCGAGCACCGAAGCTGTCAGCTGGTTCCGTCTTCTGTCCGCTCGGGAGACCAAAGAATTTTGTGACTTTGGTCTGAAACCCCACGAGTTCGGACATTGAAAAACCGATGCCACACACTTTTCACTTCCCGGCACCTCCTCAGCCCGTAAAGCAGGAACAAAGTATTTCCTTGGTCCTTGGGATGCAGAAGGAAACTATCGTAGTCATATAAACAGATGTCGGATTTCGTGCTCCAGTGATTGGTATTGATGAACGGCCAAATATGCCCAGGATATAAATAACCTTGGCATTCCATACAGCATGCCTTCGCTAAACGCCAGTACTTGAAAGAGATGTTTGAAACTTCCTCGTCGGCTGTGAAAGGAATTCGCGGCGGCAATCTTGGGAAAATGCGGTCGGATGGGTTGCTGATCTGTGAATCACCCACGTTCTCCTCTCGGATCAAAGCGTCTAGATTGTATTTGCGACAAGCATCCCCCCCATCTCCCCTCGTATCTCGATCCGGATGATTTGCCCACTACGCTTGGGGATCAGGGGCTCGGCTAGTCAGCCGTCCAGGGAGGCCGTAGTGGAGAAAAAGCTTGGTATCGACTGCCAGCCACTCCGAGCACTGTATCCCAACCTCCATCCCGCATCGATAATATATGACAGCAACATGCATTCAGCCATCACACATTGCATGCAGAGTGATGTGACTCCGACGAGGACAGCATTGTATCGAGTACATCAGCAACTTATTGGCCACGAGATGTCACACTTTTCCCAACCACCTTCAGCGACCGCCAAAAGCCCTTCATAAAAAAAGAAAGACAAGCGCCAAGTGTACAACAGCGCTTCGCCTGTCAGCAATGCTTGGCGACCGCTTAAAAGGTGTGACGAGTAAGCTCACGGCTTGGGCTGAAACATCAAACAAAGGTGAACAACTGTTGGCCGTCCACGGAGGTCAGTACCTGCGTTACTCGAAACATCTAGCCGCAACCCTGCGTGAGATGATGTGCAACTGGGTAAGGCGTAGAATATCGCAGTGAGATGGCCCATCCTGGAGCCAAAGCTCGATGTCACCAGGCCAGCCCTGCCCTTGCCCTTGCCCCTGCCCCTCCCCCTCGGATTTATACTTTGAATGTTTCCAAGAGAACAAACGGTTGGACTCAGATTCCCGAAAAGCTGACAACGGGCCAGAAGGGGCGCAGTCGTGCTTTCCCTAATGCCCAGGTTGGTAGGTTAGTCGGTGCGTGCTGCAGGGTTACCTGCATGGGCGTGTGGATGTGCGACTGGAAGGGAAGAAAGTTCGTTTGTTCGAATCTTAATATATTATGACGCCGTCCCGCAGATTGAGAGGGTTCGTGAATGGTGATGTGTTGAAATACCCGTTGGCACCAACTACTATTTAACGTCGATCACTTTGCCGAAATTGGAACAAAGACCTCGCATTTTCTTCCCCAACGCTCGTTTAAGAAGAAGCATATTCCCCCGCCTTTCGACTTTTGATTGAACCTCAACAATCTTCTCATACTCTCTCATCTTCGTCTTCTTTTGGAAGGTATTCTCACACAACCTGTCTGCTTTGGGATGCACACCGCTAACTGTCATATGCAGTGATACAGTTCATTCTCCGGATAAACAAACAAGAATAATTCAAGATGTACACCTCTTCCATCATCGCGGTCTTCTCGACTGCGCTCCTCGCCTTCACCAGCGCCCAGTCCACCACCGAGCCCATCACTGGCATTCGTGGAAACGCGTCCGTTGTTGAGAACAACCCCGTTGGAAAAGTCTACACAGCTACTCTCCCAGACAAGCCATTCTTCAATCCTACCAACCCTAAAGGCAACGTCAAAGGCTCCATCTCTGCCACCGCAAACTCCAATGGAATCGGCGTCAAATTCACCGTCAAGTTCGAGAACTTGCCAACCACAGGCGGTCCATTCCGTACGTTCTCAGCCACTGCGTAGCATGCTCCTGCTAATGGTAGACAGTTTACCATCTTCACGACGCTCCTGTCCCGGCTGATGGCAACTGCACCAAGACTCTTGCTCACGCAGACCCATACATTCGCGGCGAGACACCAGCCTGCAATGCAGAACTCCCTCAAACCTGCCAAACCGGCGACCTCTCTGGAAAATATGGCAACATCGCATCTGACCCCTTCGAAGCCACATACACAGACGACTTCGCCTCTACATTTCCAGGCATTGGAGCCTTCTTCGGCAATCGCTCCTTCGTCATCCACTTCGCCAACAAGACGCGTATCTCGTGCGCCAACTTCACGCTCGTCAGTTCGAATGACTCAACAACTATGGCTCCATACCCAACCACCAAGCCCACCACTCTCCCAAGCACTGTTCCAGCCACAAGTGCCACACCAACGGCGTCTGGCCCACCAGTTCAATTCACTGGAGGTGCCAACGCTGGTGCCGCTTCTATGCTGTCTCTGACGGCCGTCTTCGGACTTTTTTTCATGTTGTAATGAATGATTCATTGAAAATATGATCGGTGTTTAATGGGTAATAAGAGATATCTGGGCGTTAATGGAAATTCTTGCTGCTTTTCAAAATGCAAGATGGTAATGAAGGGGGTCTGAAAAGGAGACTTGGTGGACATACAAATGTAATTCTAGACGTTCAAGCGTAAGATACCACAAAATCGATGACTTCAATAACACCCAGTGGCATACTGAATACCCTTCTGAGCACTTTCTCGCCTTCACAACCTATATCACATTCACAGCCTACCTTGCTTTTGTAACCTATCTCGCCCTCCAAACCATACCACACCAAATCAAACATCCTGACGATCTCAATACGAGCAATAACTAACGCTGATGCAACCTCAGATGACCCTAAAATCCGTGCACAATAAAGTTAGAGTTTCAAGATGCCAAGACCATCAACAACCCTGGGCGGCCAGTTTCAGACCTCCTCTCGGGAACTTCTGAGGAACCGCCTCCTTGGCGTCTCCCTCCTAGGGACCTAGAGTCCCAAGTTTCATATCCTCGTATCCAGTTGGTGCTGAATCCGAGCGGAGCGTGGGGTGCAGGATAAGGTAAGAGGTCTGCGAGTGTCATTCTTCCACGTGATGAAACCATTTACCCCCGAGAAAGTTCTCGCAACCTCCTGTGTGGTTTGGAAGTTTGGTGGCTTGATTGTTCCCTTTCCGGGAGGCAAAGATCCGAAGATTGTGGCTTGAGAGAGATGTGGTGCTTTGCAGATGAAGATGCAGATGGAGATGGTGCGGGGTGAAGATTGAGGGGCAAGTGCTTCAATTGGGTTTTGACGACACAGTTTGGTTATCTGCCCACAAATGTGCGGTATCTCGAAGTCATCCTGTGGGTTTGCTCTACACATGTGGGTGAGTCCTTACGTTTCAGATGTGTACTTGGGTACTTTCAAGACATTATGAGGAATTGAATCGCCTCGGCAACTCAGAGCTTCCGAGGTCGTAGATTGAGGGCCACTCTCTTGTTCTTAAATCTTGGTTGTCAAGTTCTTGAGAGTCTTAATCTTTACACTCCTGACATGAGTTCCCATATCCTTCTCCGTCTTATAAGACAAGAGCAATCCCCTACTTCCATGGCCTAGAATAATATGTGAGCGCCTCTACTCCTGGCTCTTCCCATAGTTTTGCCATCCGCTTCTCTATAGGAAAGCTGCTCGGGAATATAGGGAGAAGGAGACAAAGCGAACTTTCCCAGATCGCATTCTTGTTCGCATTTGATTGACAGAGATCCTGGTTCAAAGCTCGCTATCAGATTCAAGGTAGAGACTGACTAGACCGAGGTACTCGGAAGTTCAGAGTGTCACAGAACGATGGATGCCGATAATGGATATTAGAAGGTAATAGAACATTCTCTATTGGTAGACATCGGATTTGATTCGATGATGGATGAACGAAGCAGTGGCCTGCATCGATGCTGTCATTCGTTGACTTGCTCAAGCGAGGTATTGACGCTCAGTCTGCAATCCAGTCTCATGAGTGAACAGATTCGGATGTTCTCATTGTTGAAAGTAGTTTTGTTTACCGGATTTGAAAATTCCCTGAATGAAAAGATCGCCAGGTGGTGTCAGGTCCGATTGCTTAAATGGACGAGATGGAGGAAGAGATCATCGAATACAATAAGCGAAAAGTGGATGTATGGTGGACACTTCTCCTTTCTTCCTCACCATTCAAACCTCGTTTTTGAAAAGTCGCAAACCATCGCTACGAGACGAGAATACTTCGCTGATCAATACTCCCTCCGGTAAAGCATCATTCATGCTGACAGCACCATGAACCGACAGCCGAACAGCAGATGTGTCAATCTTCACAAGCCCACCAATCCCCATCTCTCGATCAGCACACTAAATCGCGCCGTGTTTCCATCTCAGCCGTCCACGGTTCACCTCGGACAACTTCCACCTCTCAGAAGGCAACGTCTGCAGAATCGGAGCAAGCCAGCGTTCTAGCTCCCGATAGCTTTGTCGACGGACTGGTGGAGAGAATGTGCCGTTCCTGCATGTCATGAAGAAAATCTGACACTTGTCCTGCATGTGCTGAGTAGCTGCGGGATGGGCGTGGATCTAAAAATCTTATTCTTTACCTCCTTCCCCTGGGGGAAAAGAAAAGAGTTCTGCGCTGCTTCTTCCCCGGATTTACGTGGTGTTCGTCGTGTGCCCTGTCGTATCTGGGTTTAATGTTTCTTCTTTCCTCGTCTCCAAGTTTCAACGTCAATCGAGAACGATGGCTGAAGATAGAGGTCCTGAGCTAGGTAGGTCGTCTCCTCAATTGATATTGGATTGAGTCAAAGCTGAGCGTCGTGTGCCATGAAGCCGCTGTCTTGGGTCTGTTCTTAGGTCTGAGCTTAGTCTTCGTCCTTCTCCGAGTCTATGTCAAGACATTCCTCAGTAAAAGCTGGGGAAGTGATGATATCCTGCTCGTTCTATCCTTGGTATGTTCCTCTCAATCAGGACTCTGGGGATGAAACTCCGCCAAACCACTTGAACCTTCTCTTGAAGACATATACTTATCATCGCGCAGGTATTCTTCACAACCTACTGCGCCTGCTCAGCGACAGGTGTACATTACGGTACTGGCCGCCATGTAACAAACATTCCACCAACCGACATCCCAAAAGCCCTCTACTACTGGTTCCTCTGCGAGATCTTCTACGCCGTCACAACGCTCTTCATCCGGCTGTCCATTGCCGTCTTCCTCCTCCGGATATGCGTCAAGCCACTGCATAAGAAGATCGTCTACATCACCTCTGCAGCCATGATCGCCTTCACTGTCTTCTATTTCTTCCTCGTCATCTTCCAGTGTCATCCGACGAGTTACTTCTGGGGACAGTACGAAGGGAAGAAGGGGTCTTGTATTGATCCGGCGGTGGTACCGAATGCGAGTATTGCTCATTCGGCGGTCTCGTTTACGGCGGATTGGATCTTGGGATTGCTTCCAGTGGCACTGATATGGGATCTGAAGATGAATACCAGGACGAAGGTGTCGGTTGGGATTTTGATGTCACTTGGGTTGCTGTAAGCAAAACCCAGCCCGTCATCTGTTTACTTTGAGACTGGTCTAACGTGAAAATAGAGCAGGAGTAGCAACCATGATCCGCGTCCCATACATCAAGGTCCTCGCACTTACCGACGACTTCCTCTTCGCAACGACGTAGGCTCCCTCCCTCCTTGGCCCCCCCCCCCAACCTTTCCCTTTTCTCCACACCTCTTCGTTCCCACTCACTAACCCTCTACTCTATTCAGCGACGTAGCAATATGGTCCACTGTCGAGCCCGGCCTAGGCCTCTGCGCAGCAGGCGGCGCAACACTCCGTCCTCTCTTCCGCAAATTCTACAACCTGTCCACCCTCCGCTCGCGACCAACACGCACCACGCACCATAGAGACAGCCACATGATAAACCTAGACCACCAGCACCAACACCTCGGCGTCATCACCAATCCCTCGAAACCGTCCTCACAGTCCCGCTCTCAATCATATTCTCATTCACAGATCCATTCAACATCGCACTCCCAATCCCTCTCGCATTCACAATCACAATCACAATCCCGTTTTCAATTCCCCTTCTCATCATCCTCCTCCTCCCCTCCCGAGGACAGGAGTATCTACCTCCGTCCAGACATAACAGACACCAACGGCGTAACGACCAACATCCGAAGTCCATTCGGCGACTCAAGAGAGAGCATCGGAGGCACGACTCAGAATCAAAGTCAAAGCCAAGAGAGTTCAAAGAAGATGGGCGGGATCAAGGTACAGCAGACTGTTGAGATATCCCACGTTGATCATCACGATGAGCGAGATCTGGAAAGTGATGGGGTTTCGCTAAAGAGCGAGGAGAGGCCTAGGACCGCGAAGTCGAGCTGGGATTTGGTGTGAAGGATTGATTTCATCTATGGATTAGATGGTGTACTGTACTGTACTTGTTTACTGTAGTGTGGATATCTGGATCACTGGACATTTGGGTATTCGGGGATCTGGAGATCCGAATATTTGGAATTGGGATTGGCAGATCTAGAGGCGTTGGGCGTTGAAGTAAGGCTCGAACCATTGAAAGGGTCTTCCCTGGTGTTCTTGATGGACGGAAAGGGAGGGAGGGGTGTTGGCATTGGTGTTGGTGTAGGTATATGTGAGGCGGGATATGGATCGAGGGGTAATTTAACATTGTCCGATTGAGCTTCTCTGCCGAACCGAACCATGACCATGTTCCAAGCGAAAGAAGATCAGGTCTGACGCAATGAGAGACATGGAGTACTGTAAGCTAAGCAAGGAGGAATATCGTAGATTTGATTTAAGCGACACTTGGGTAGATATGATGTGTCGAGTCGGATACCTGGATCATCGTATGATATAGTAGTGTATGAGACATGACAGCCACTATGCACATCATCTCCGGAATATTGGACCATTAGCTAATGCAAGTCACTTCAAACAGATGCATGGAAAGCTTAGAGAATTTCTTAATATGGAGTAGATTACAGATGTAGAGATAATAACAAATGGTAGTATCTGAGCGCCTTCTGCGTCATATTTGGATATCATAATAATTGCAAAACAATTGCAAACAATTGAGGGAGAAAAGGAAGATAATGTAGATCCAACCAAACCCCATTTAAAATTCAGACCGATCCCATCCCAACCCAAAACCAACCCTAGAACCTGTGTTTGACCAAGCGCCGTAGTATATAAAACTGCCCTAGATAACCAACCCTAAGATGCATATGCAAGATTAACAAATATAGATTGCTTGTAACGGTGAAGCCCATAGAGGGAAGAAAGACAGAAAGGAGAGAGCTTCTCGTCTCATCTCCACGTCCCATGAATCCTCGACCTCCTGGGGCGATTCTTCAACCCTACATCCCCAGCACCCATAAGGCTCTTCCACCTCCTCCCCACACTCCCCCTATCCTTCCCCAAACTCCTCGCGCAATCCTGCCAATCGCTCTTGGTCAACTTCAGCTTCTCAAGCACAAGCTCAACGAGCAAACGATCTTCTTCCGTCGACCATTCGTTATTGAAGCCTGGTCCTTCGATGCTCTCAAGAACAGTCTCGCCTTGGCCGTCTTGTGCTTCGACTTCCGCTAAGCGCAGGTCGTGGAAATCAGAGCGTTCG
Source organism: Cadophora sp. MPI-SDFR-AT-0126 (assembly GCA_020747065.1). Lineage (NCBI taxonomy): Eukaryota > Fungi > Ascomycota > Leotiomycetes > Helotiales > Ploettnerulaceae > Cadophora > Cadophora sp. MPI-SDFR-AT-0126. Next base: position 1,551,644 of record JAGMVK010000003.1, on the reverse strand, counting down.
AGGCCGAGAGGAATGATTTCTGGCGCGAAGCGCATCCGTTTGGGTGTGCTGGGTCGGTTTGTTTCATCGACGATCTGATCGTCCTCCTCGCTCTCCTCCTCGACATCATGACGAGACATCTCATCGTCTGCAGCTCTCCTCCTCTTGTTGGCACCGCGCGGTGGAGCAGTGATTGTGCGCTTCGTAATCTTCTTCCTGGGTGTGAGCGAGGGCGTTGTCTCTTCAGCACCTTTGCGCGCACGCAGTCGCAGCTTGAATGCTGAGGATGGAGGATCTGCGTGTGTGGTTGGTGGAGATGGGAGTTGGTTTGGAGGCGAGAGCATGGATTGTAAGGCGCGGCATGTTGAATAGAGGTTGTTGATTGTTGTTGGGCGAGAAGAGGATGGTGGTGGTGAGAGTGGTGGTGATGCGAAGAGTGCTGATTGAAATCTCGTCGCCTTTGGTGTTTGGAGGGAGGAGTCGCATCCTAGAGCTGATGGGAGTAACATCTTGTTTGATGCAAGAGGTGTGGTGTTGTTGTTGTTATCAAGGAATGAAGGTTGAAAGACTCGATGCGATGATGGCTCGGAGGTCGGTGAGCGCAATCGATGCGCCGGGAGCCTTCGGAGCTGCACAACGTTGCGTTCAAGTGTTGAAAGTTGGATCAATGTATTGTCTGCATCGATAAGGACCGTTGTATATAATTTTATTGCTGTGCGATGATGTGGTGAGCTGTAGTTGTGGTTGATGGTTGTTGATGCAGGTCCTGTTGTACTTGGATGTAGATGGGAAGAGGGCGGCCAGCCGCTGAAGTGGGCACAGCTGTTATTAACATGGGCCGTCTGTCTAATCCTCCTACCCCTGCACTACCACCACCACCACTACCATCAACTTGGGGGCCTCGTGATGGCCTGGCGACAGGGAGGGTAGCAATCGTTGCAATTGTGGAACAGCCCTCCTTCCTTCCTTCCTTTCCCTTCCTGAGTCTCTGCTCTACCGAATTTTGTGCACGATGCTACATACTCTCAACCTTCTTGTGCATTAGGTTCTGTAAGTTCTTGTGAAAATTCTCCTCGCTCCCACCTTAGAGAGCGAGGGAGAGAGATTTTTCACCCTTCCCAGATCCCTCCTTCCCTCCCTCCATGGCCTCTCCCATCAGGCCCAATGGTCTACAAACTGGCCAACGGCTAGGGCTATGCGATGTCATCTGAAGTCCTGTTCCTAGCTGTTCTAGCTCTGTAAGGAGGAGACTTTGCTCCATGCTGCCGACGGGCACTATTGTAACTTTACGGGAGAAACACAGACTTCCTCGCCCTAGAGCTGCCCTGGGTTGGGACTACCCTCCTAGCCGTTGCTTGTGAGGGAACAGAATCTCGATCTTGAATGCACTCCTCGATTTCGATCACATCCTTCACCGTCATCGACTGTTAGCAACATTATGCCATGGCATGAGAAAACCACTATACGCGCTCTCAACGCGTCTCCCGAGGTCAACATCTCGATTGGATCCTTTTGCTGCCTTGATCTTTCCCATGAATCCTGTAATTGCGATTGTCAATATTGACCTCACAAGCTTCACCCGTGACGCAAAGCGCCCTCGAAGCCACTTGCTTTGAAACAGCTCGCTTTCAGTATCTTATCGCAGTCCCTTGAAGATATCTCCCACCCATGACCATATAGATAGATGGATGCAGAGCTGATGCAGGGCGGAAGCTCTGCGTCTGAGGCGTAACCCGACGCAACGCAACGCAACGAGAAAAGGCGAGATGAGAAACCGCCTTGCCTGCGAGTCATCCAACAGAGGGTGTGTCGGGGGTTTGATGTGTGAATGGCCAGTTTCTGGATCATGGGAGGAGTCTGTTAAGATTGCCTTCCCTGCGCGACGCGTCGACGCGTCAAGGTCGTGTAGAGTGCTTGTCACATTGACGAATCAGCGCGCAGCTTGAGAAAAGGTGGGACCTTCTCATCGCTTGCCCGACCCGCGATGGAGTACCAAAGAGAACGTCGAGAAGTCGGTGACATGACTCGAATTTGTGATAAGAGTGCATAAAACCGATAGTCTTGACTCTTGGTGTATTTTTGAGGTATACAGACACAAAACCGGAAGGTCCAGAAACACTCGAAATTCTGTGCATGGTCATGTGACTCAAAATACCCCCTCTACTCGTTATCTTGATGGCTGCAGGGAGAGCTGCAGCTTCAAGCCACCAGAGTGGGATGCTGGGGCTTGGCCGAGCACGGTTTGAGCTCCCGGCAAGATGGTATTGGGGGACCCTTAAGTCTGCTCAATAGTCTATGTTCTAGCTCTCAAAACTGATATGCTCGATTGTATGTGTACGGATTAGATAGAGTAAGGAGAGACACCTTAAGACCCTGATGGAGATTTGAAACAAAATAGCTTGTCAGTGCGAGACTCTTTGACTTGGAGAAAATTGTGACTGCTCTGTTTGTGATCAAGGGCGGTAGTAGACCTCAGAGAGATTATGCACCCCTTGAAACCCTTGCACAATAACTCTTGAACAATAGAGGCGGTCTGGGAAGGTTGGAGTTGCCCCTCCCTTCCCCTCCTGTTCCATGCCCGACTTCGATAAGTCAACCTTACTTCAATGGCCCTTCTTGAAAAGTAGAATGGCTGTTCCAGACCCGTTCTCCACCCAATCCTGCTCTCTTAGAGCGTCTCCCAACTTCCTTGCAAAGACTGCCAGTACATCTTTGTCTGTGCCCACAAGGTCGGGGTTAGCCGCTCGCCATCGAGTGACCATACTTGCCGTTCCGAACCCTTTCTCAATGTCGGCCAGTGTCAAGATGGTAGTACCATTGAAGAAAGAGACACCATTAGTCAGCTCGCCATCTCTGTCATAATCGTGTTTAACGTACTCCGATCTAGGAAATGCCCTGACTGGGGGAGATACGTTCCATGGCAATGGCAGATGGTCGTACATGTCCATTGCTAAATGATTCCCAGGAAGGGCATATGGCGCGAGGACTATCCTTTCAAAGTCGAAAAGGACTTTCATGACTTCCCTACCGTTCGGCGTGAATGGATCTGTAGAATTGGTCAAACACCAAGGAAGTGACAGGCTTGTCAACCAAGGCACGGTGGTACATACGACAGAATAAGGATGCTACTGCCATTAGCAAGTAATAGACTCTAGGGAAGTGAGACTTACAGCAGATCCACAATGCAACTGTCCCTCCAGGTCGTACGACTTTCGCTGCCTCGGTCCAGAATCTGCTCATATCGAACCTAGACAATAACAATTAGTTTACCGGGAGCCGAATGTCTAGCCATTCACAGAAAGTGTGTCTCTCTTTCACCACAAGAGACCACCTTCCGAGCGGCCAGATGTCCCGGGAAAATCACGAACCAGTGCGCCTGAGCTCGTCAGCATCACCTTCTCACCAAGGTTCAGAGCGCATACTCACAGCCATAGCAGCAGTCAAAAGATCAACAGACTCCGGCTGCAATCCCTCGATCCCCGAAATGTCCTCAGCTGCTGCAACAACATATCTGATTTCGTCCCCAGACTTTGTCTTGCCTCCAATTTCCTGTGCGGCAGCAATCATAGCCGCACCAGGATCGACGCCGATTGCTTGATCAAACGAAAGAGCCAGATCTCTTGTGGCGAGTCCAGGTCCACAGCCACAGTCTAGTAGCAGATCAAGCTTTCCGCCTGTAGAGGTATGATGATTGAGGACTATATCGTACAATGCTTGAGAGTATGCGAGGCGATGAGAGGCGTATTGTTTGGCTTGTTCTGCTGTGTAAGAGCGGAATGTTGGGTCAGAATGAGCCTTTGAAGACATTCTGAAGAAGACGGTATCTGAATTGTAAGTAGAGGTACTGGATGGCTTTCATGAGCCTTGAGGGATTGAAAGCTTGTATCTCAGATGAACCGAGGAGCTGCTGCTGCGCGATGGATTATGACTCAGAATATACAGCGAGATATAACACCGTTAACCGTTTTATTGCTCCTATCATGTAAATCAGACATAGTCTTGTAAGCACTAACGTCGGATTTCTCGCAGACTAGGATTAACGAGCATTTAATTCGCTGCCACAATGCTGATGTTTTGTTTGCAGGCTGAAGATGGATAAATATTCTAGAAGCTTAAAACTCTCTCAAATAGGGCAGGAGCGGAACGAGCGCCACTTCCCCGAACGATCAGACCCATTCATATCAGCCATTCGAACTTGGAAAAGTGATTGCTTTTTATTCAAAATGGGCTGCAAATGGCAGTACCAAGACAGAGCCAAAACTGCTTGCCCTACCAATGACCACCGAATAATATCTACAGTCCCCAAAAGGGTTTCTTCAGAGCCATTTACAGCCTCTCTTTTCCACAATTCCAATATGTAATCGCTGGAATAATCAACGATTCGCTCAAAATTTTGGTCATTTCCAAACTGCAAACTGTACGCCTCCCCGTCTGTCTCAACTCCCTCCAAAACATCCAAACTCTACCCATCAATTGGACCAAACTCATCACCAAGCCGATAAGCAACAAATAGAGCCGCCTTTGAGGCCAACCATAGCTCCTCAGCCTCGCCATCTTGTCCCGCGTTCCTCAACTGCTTCAGGATTGGCTCGTTTTGCCATCGGTCTTTGCAATACTCCTCAAACTCTTTACGTCGACGAGGTAAATTCTCTTCATCTTCTTGAGCCTTCATTACTGCATCTGTGGCTTCCTCAAAGGTGGAGTCTAGTGTGAGCATTGAGGCTGCACGGCGGGCTGTGGACCGACCGATCTGGGGAGGGTTCTGCTCCTGCTGTGGGTGATAATAGCCTGGCTCGCGACGCGAGGATGCGACGGATGCCATTGACGCGTGTTGTTGTCTGGCGGCCGGTCGTACTTTGTTGATTGGACGAGTCATGATGGATGAAGATGAGGCTTGAATTCGGCCGATACGACGACTATCGAAGATTTCATTGTTGAATCTCTGGTGTTCGAAAGACTGAGATGCCATTGAGCGCTCAAGATTTGGGCCGTCCTTCCTTTGACGTTTGGTCGGACGGAGAGCCGTGCTGTAGCCGTCATCGGCACCAATTAACATGTCTTGATTGGCATAACGTCCGTACTCAGGACCGTTTACACCTCCAGCGTATGAAGCACCATAACCCTGGACATCGTCAGAATTGAGATCATCGCTGAGAGATGGAAGTAGGCGAACTTGTGGATGATACTTCTCAGCCTCCGTCAACAATCTCTCAGTAGGCCGTGCCGCTCCTCTGTACGAACCACGTCTACTACCAGCACCACCTCTCGCACTACTCCTGACAGACGAGCCCGACTTCTCACATCTTTCAGAACGCGTCTCAACGCTGGGATCCTCCTCATACTCCACTTCCTCATCACCGACCACAAAACCCCCCAACCTACTCTTTGGCGGCAGCTTCTCCCCCTTCTCCCTCTTCTTCTTCATACTACTCCTATCCCTGAACGTCGGGCTCTTCTGATTAGGATCCCAGTCCAACTTGCTCTCATCATATTCATGTGAATTCTCTGCAGCTTTGGGCATGCAGGTTCGGCAGTATTGGAGGGTGCATCCGTCGCAGCGTTGGAGGGCTTTGTGCTTTTTTGTGTGGCAGCCGTCGCACTTTGCGGAGTGGATGTAGATTGCGTGCCAGGTGCGGTGAGCTTTTTTTGGTGGTAGGGGAAGAGAGCCACTGAGTACGCTGGGAGTGGATGACTTGGAGTTGGGGTTGGACTTGGAGCTGAGGTTGAGATTGAGGCTACTGCCTGCAGGAGGGGGTGGGAGAGGGCTGGTGTCATCGTGTATTGTTCGTTGAGACATGGTTGGTGAGTAGACTTGGACGGACGTTCTTGTTGTGTGTTATTGTATTCCAGTGAGTAAGAAAAACTTGGCACAATTGCGACGTTCTGTCTTGGTTCTCGGAAATTCATTCGAAAGGAAGAGGGACAGGTCCTTCGGAAGAAGCGATCTTTATGGACCAGAAGGATGAATCTTCATTAATTGAATATCATAAACAGCTGTGATTCACAGGTGTTGAAATCACCTATTTCCTATATCTCGAGAATTGGTGTCCGTGAATCAGACTTAGACTTACGCCGTGTCCAAAAGAGAAATGAGAGGAGATTACTGTCCTAAAAGAGAAGCGACATCGCTATCGGTCTCTCTTCTTTTGGGTTAGACCTACCGGATCGAACGAATTGAGGGGAGCGGCTAGGGCTTTTGGTTAGCGCTATTAATTCTGGTCATAATTCAGAGCAAAGTGCGGTTCACAAATTCGACATTGACATCGGTCGAAATGAGCTCCTCCTTGAAATTCAAACATATCTTCATGTCGTCCATTGAATTTATGGTTTGCATCCCATAGTAAAATCATCATTGAGAGTCGAACAGCTAGCGTCACCAACTTATGAATGCGTCAGAGTCAGGAAACCCGGCATTCTGCGACCTGTCCTATTTTCTGATATCACTATTTAGTGTGCGCGTTGTTTACTTCCCTGGCTCTCAACATTTAAGCGAGGAAAGTGGCTTGGCACCAACCAAGCACCATTTTGATACATATTTCCTGGGCTATCAGTTCAGAAAGAAATTTCAAAGAAAATTTCCGTAGCTCCGAGTTTGAATGATGCCAGAGAGCCGGGTATCAAGGATCGCAGACCTCTTCGCGCTTGCTTCGCCACCCTGATAGCATGGATGGTGCAAAACTGTTCACCCGCTTGTTGAGATCAGGAACTGAACGCAAAAAGGGATCTAGGACATTTCAGTTGATTCTGGAATGAGGTAAGAGAAAAAAGGACTTTATGCGGAGGCAAGTAGGGTATTCAAATGAATATACATCTATCTACTTTGCATATCTACAAGTTAGCCTTGACCCAAAGTCCAAGCTTTTCTAGTCCTGCATGGCCATCGTAAATATCTCTCTCTACAGCTCTCGAGTTGATCTAGAGTATGTCAGCATCATCAAAAGAGAATTTATGGAAAGAGAGACTTACGTGCTTCGGCCCTAAATCACTGACCTTCTCGGCACCGAGAAGTCTCATACATGTTTCCGTCTCTGCTTTCAGAACTGAAGAAAGGTCAGCACTTCCCGGTAGGATAGAGACCTAAAAAAACTTACTCTCAAAAGTCCTTTCCACACCTTCGGCACCACCAGCACCTAGACCGAATAACGCAGCACGTCCGACGCCGACTGCCTTCGCACCTAGGCACAAAGCCTTCACGACATCCGTACCTCTTTTAATTCCTCCGTCAACCCATACCTCGATTCTACTGAATACCTCCGGACAGTATTTTCTGATCTCCAGAAGGGTGTGTACAGCAGGCGGGGCCGTATCAAGAGCGCGACCACCGTGATTTGACAATATTATGGCTTTGACTTGTGGCGCATATTGCGCAGCCAAATACGCATCCTCGTGGGTCTGTAGACCCTTCAAAACGATAGGTAAATCGGTATGTTTAGCCAGCCATGCTAACGTCGTCTTCCAGGTGAGATCTGCGGCCGTTCCCCAAAATAGCTGTTGTCCGACCCCACCCCCACCAGGCCTCTTTGGCTCGTCGGCCGTCTTGACGCCAGATGATACTGGCAGGGAAGCGCCTACTAGGTTTCCCCTTTCGTCGTGCTCTCTCTTGCCTGGCACTGGGGCATCCAGTGTTAAGCAAATGAACTTGTATTTGTCTGACATCTTGTTGATTCGGACAAGCATATCCTCGCTCTTCTTGCGGTCATTCTGGACGTATAACTGCCAACCAAATATCTGGCCAGGCAATGATCCTTCAACAATTTGTTCCGGCGTCATCGATGCATTATTCGAGACAATCTGTATAGCGCCAAACTGACTGATGCCCTGTGCAATTCCGTGCTCACCAGCGGGATGCGCCAATCGTGCCATTGCCGCGGGTGAGACGTATAACGGTATCCCAACCTTGTGTCCCAAAAGCGTAGTAGAAGTATCGCATCTCGTACAATCGACAAAAACTCTTGGTCGTAGCAAAATCTGCTTGTAGATCAAATTGTTGAAGCTCTTAGAGATGAGGTCATCGGCGGCAGAATAGTAATATGCCCAGCACTTCTTCGAAATTTGCTTTGTGGCCACCTCCTCCATTTCATCCAAATTCAATATACTCTTCATATCGGGCGGGCCATCCTTCTCCTGTTCCTTCTCTGCGACCTCTGCTGGGGCCTTGGGTATCGAGAGAGGATCGATCTTCCCGAGCTTTGCTTCGGGCTTCAGGTTCTCCTCGAGGGTTCCCGGAGGATGGATCGGGTCGTATTCTTCTGTTGCATCGCGGCCGGCCAGCTTCAGTATTATGTTCGAGCCGCCGGGGTGGGAGGGGAGGAATTCCGTCACGTCCCAGACATCGCCGTAGAGACTCACCCAGCAGGATTCTGGGGTATTGTGCTTCGCGACTGGTAGGGTAAAGTTAGCAGATCCGCATTGGAAAATTCTGGAAATGTACCTTCAGCAGCGTCGAATGTTTTCGTCATCTTTGAACACAGTAGAATATTTGGGAATATGTGAAAAGAGAGTTAAGTCAAAGATATCGAGAATCCTGCGGTCTCGGCCTCAATTATACCGGAGAAGAGGCCATTGGATATGGGGGTCAGCCCCACTCTTGGGGAAGCGGGTTTTGGTGGTCAGAGTGAGGCTTGTCGAATCACTGGCTTGAATTGGTAATTCCCGGCTATTGAACCTCTAAACCGTCCGGCAAATGACGGACCAGTCCAGACCGACGATGCTTTTGATGCTTTCCGACCTCGATGAATTACTGTATTGGTATCATTGAGCGTTAGAAGGACTCACCAGGCAAGTATCAGCTGTGCAGGTAGCTCTGACGGCGCAGGATACTAGAAGTCCTATGTCATTCAGCGCCACAGCCATTTGCTTTCTTCAATAAACTCTCGCAGATTGCTGGAGGATGAGAAGCTGGCTGATTTGCTGACACTCAATCCTTTGGGGAGCAAAATCAGACATCAGTAAGGATTCTCAGCCACAGATAGCTGTCCGATGTCCATACCACTGTCAGGAAAGCTCAAATGGAACATAGTCACGCTCATCTGGCCTGGACAAGTAATATTAGGCGAACAAAACAACACAAATTATGGCCTCAAGTTGGCACATGAAATGTCCGTCCACCCTCAGACGTGCCCTTGATCTGAACTCGAATTTCATGTGCTCATTTCAGACTTTCAGCTCTGTAACGGAACCTCTGATACCTGCCTGCTCCTTACTTGATAAGATAATCCCAAAGTGCTCCTTCAACGCCGCCACCCTTTCCCCTTCCGTGACACACTCAACCACAACTTCAGAGTTCTCGCGAATCCTCTTTTTGATCGTAGGTCCAGATAAAGTCGTGGCGCCGACAATATCCCCCGAATCTTCATCCAAGATCATCTTCGAAGCAATGACCGTGTAGGTGAAAATGCATGTTCGCCTCGTTGAAGTCGCATAGTTCATCACACTGAAATCCTCTGCGGTAAACTCAGCCATGCCGAAATTGTACTTTGGAGACCATTCGTCTGACGGTGTATTGCGATGCTCCAAGATCCAAAGCCCTTGGAAGGCTGGATTGGGCGGTTCTTGATATATGAGTCTTGACTGTGCTTCTGTCGCTCCCCATTTCACAACCTTCCCGTGGGTGAGATGGATTGGTCGAGTTGGGCCACTTGCTGAAGGGATGTGTGAGCTTGTATCTAGCAATAGTACTCAGATACTTACATCCGAACCCTACATCTACCAAGTAAACGCCATCATTCATGCAAACGAGAAGAACTTGATGGTCCCTAAGCGTCTCATTAGTATCTGGCAGAACCGACATAGAGCCTCGAGTAATTCATACCATCCTTTATATCCCGCAGGACCCATCACTCTTGCACCAGTCGAGATGACCTCAAAGCCTATACTTTTCAAGATCGTTCCAAATAGTAGATTTTGCTCCATACAGTAGCCACCTCTCCCACTCCCAGACCCAACCATCTTATCGAAAAGAACATCCTCGTCAAGCGAGATGAATGGATCTGGCGCATAGTGGAGAGACAAACTCTCGAAGGGGATCGATGTCAGATGGCATATCTGAAGGTTCGTCAGATAGTCCAATCCGTCCGCTGAGCGAACTGTCTCTGGGGATATGGGCTTGCATTTTCTTGAGGCGAAGGAGATCCGGGCGAGGTAGGCGGAGACTTGTTCCTGACTGTACTTCATGTTGGAGATTAAGAACAATGACTGATAGAAGAACCAAGACTGTATGATGACTTGAGGAAAATATGAAGTCGATATCTGAAGATCTCTTATGAAATGCCTCCCATTAGACCTTTATATATTACCTGACTACACCGACTCCTGTCATGAAATTGATCAACGGGAATTGAATTGCCCCGATGTTATGGGCAGCGGGTAAGAACTGACAAATATGAGGGGAATTCCAAATCAAATAATCGGGATACTTCGACAGTCAATGTTGATTCCAATTGAAATGAAATCATAGACGTCGGGGATGATCTCAAGCAGTCCCGTCCACTTGGGGATTAGAATCGTTGGGCTTTCGCTTGGCAAAATCATGGAGGGCGTCCCGAACAAGTTGGAGCAAACAAGCCGCCTCAATCGAGCACATCCCACTCTCAGCGGCAGGAACTCCATCGCAACAGTCGGAAAATGCCTCTTCTCCAAATGGGCCTGTGGTATCTTGCCATAAGCTCTTCCTATACCCCTCCAGATTGAAAATCAAATCTGCTATCATCATTCCAATAACGATCCCCGATGGCTTCCCTGCAGATCATCCGAATTAATAGTGACCGGCTCAACAGCACTCTGCAGTCTACCTGTACATCATGGGGGGCTCTTTCGAACTCCACGGGGATGCGCCGACTCGCATTGAGCCAGGAAGATAAAGAGGTCAGAGATTGGCTTGTGCAAGAGTGCAAATCACTGGGTTGCGATGTGAAGGTCGACCAGATGGGAAATATCTTCGCGACTCAGGCAGGCGCGTCGAAAGACCACAAACCGATCGGCATGGGCAGTCACTTGGATACTCAGCCAGCTGGTATGTTTTATTCTTCAGGGGGACAATTTTGAAGCTGATTGAGATGCAGGCGGACGGTACGATGGGATCCTTGGTGTGCAGTCAGCCCTAGAAGTGCTCCGAACTCTAAAAGACCATAATATCGAAACGCACTGTCCGATAGCCTTGATTGACTGGACAAACGAGGAAGGAGCACGCTTCCCAGGCGCAATGATGTGCTCTGGAGTTTGGTCTACAAAGTCATCTACAGGACTGGAAAGTTGCTACGATGTGAAGGACATTGACGGCATGTCTATGAAACAGGCATTGCAAGATACGGGGTACTTGGGCGAAACGCCTTGCGATTACCGCGAAAATGGATTAGAGAGCTATTTCGAATTGCATATTGAGCAAGGACCTAAGCTCGAGATTGCCAATAAAAAAGTTGGAGTGGTGACTGCGGTTCAGGGGATGAAGTGGTTTGCTGTCACAGTTTCCGGCGTAGAAGGACATTCTGGGACAACCCCAATGGACGGCAGATCAGATGCTCTTGTCACAGCTTCAAGGCTAATAACTGCAGTGAGTGAAACCGCAAAGTCAACGGGATTGGGCGTTGCGACTGTTGGTGTTATCTCGAACGATACACAAAGCCAGGCCACGATACCTTCCGGCGTGGAATTTATAATCGACGTTCGTTGTTCGACGGACAAGATGGTCGACGACCTCTGCACGGCGATCTTCAAGAGCTTCGACGAGATTATACAGAGGGAAGGAAACAGCACCGGATACAAGGTTGTTCGAACCTGGGGTCTTCCTGAGTCTATTTTCCATGAGGATTGTATCAATGCTGTTCGCTCAGCTGCTATTGACGAAGTAGGGCCATCGCAGATCATGGACATGAAGAGCGGAGCAGGTCATGATGCTGCATGGACGAGCAAAGTTGTGAAGACGACGATGATCTTCGTTCCTTCGAAAGATGGAATCAGTCACAACCCAGCGGAGTACACGAGTCCCGAAGACTGTGCACTAGGAGCTCAGATCTTGTTACAAGCTGTTCTCCGGTATGATGAGAGTGTAAAGATAGGATCTTTCTCGTGAAGCTTCTGCATGAGATGGGCTTCAAGACTCCTTTACAATTTAGCTGTATCGTGGCTGTGGCAATCTCGTGTGTTCACATTCGCTTTGCGGTGTCTGCCACCAGAACTCACCTTCCTCGGTAATGAACATTGGGTGCTCGGTGATGATAAGATCCAAAATATCCCTCCAGTTCCTAAACACCTCTTTCCTATATTCAATTCCTATCATCTACAAAATTGTCTTGATGCAAGCTCGGAACCCAGCCAGTGCGGAAGAAAGCCGCGCTGCGGAATGTGTGTGGAATCATCCCCCGCATTTCCCCCGCCTTCCTACGACCAATACTTTCTCTGCCTTACAACCTGACTTCACTATGGTTGATTCCGTGATGGATTCCGGAACTGGAAATATTGCTTATTTTATCTACTTCTCGAATTTCCTCTGAAATGGACGACTTTTTATTTGGCACTGCATTCCTAAGCAGTTAGTTGTCTTCACCTTGCTTTGATCTCGAGCACAAAACAGCATGGCTATCCTCGACCTTCTCCGAACCACCGGGGCGAGTGCATCTGAGAACCCGTTCCAATCCCTCACATATATTGCCATCTTTGTTCCTGTCATTTACATCCTAGCCAACGAAGTCGTACGCAAGCAAGCGAGGGTTCCTGGACTTGGGGGACCAACTGGCCTACCTCTGATAGGAAACCTATGGCAGATTCGCAAGAATGCCGCCGAGAAATACCAACAATGGTCTCGTACGCATGGCGCTGTCTATCAGATACAGCTTGGGAATATTCCAGTCGTAGTGGTCAACACTGCTGCATCTGCGAAGGTGCTATTTGGGCAGAACTCCCAAGCTCTTTCAAGTAGACCCGAGTTCTACACTTTTCATAAAGTACGCTACTTCCGATCTCCGGTCAGAAGTACAGCTAACATGGCATAGGTCTTATCAAACACCGCGGGTACAACCATTGGAACATCTCCATACAGCGACTCGTTGAAGCGCCGGAGAAAGGGTGCAGCTTCAGCCCTCAATCGTCCCTCGATTCAGACATATGTTTCCCACTTGGACTTGGAAAGCAAAGATTTCGTGTCAGAGCTGTTAAGATATGGGAAATCTGGGGAGCAAGCTGTTGATCCAATGCCAATGATCCAGAGGCTGTCCTTGTCACTAGCTCTGACTCTGAATTGGGGAATACGTATGGATACGCAAGATAATGCCCTGTTTGACGAGATCACACACGTCGAGGATGAAATTAGCAGGTTCCGAAGCACAACAGGAAACTTGCAAGACTACGTTCCACTTCTGCGACTCAATCCGTTCGGTTTCGGCTCAAAAAAAGCTAGAGAAATGCGAGATCGCCGCGATGTTTACTTGAACGCATTAAATAAGGGACTAGAAGACCGAATGGAAAAGGGAACGCACCAGCCTTGCATCCAGGCGAACGTCATTTTGGATAAGGAAGCAAAGCTCAACAACGAGGAGCTCACGTCTATCAGTCTGACGATGCTCTCGGGAGGATTGGATACTGTGACAACGCTGCTTCAATGGACTATCGCGTTGCTGGCGCAGCGACCAGATATCCAGGGAAAGGCTTGGAAGGAGATTTCCGAATTCTACTCGGATGAAGAGCCTCTTTGTGATCCGTTGGATGATCAAAAGTGTCCATATATTGTAGCCCTTGTTCGGGAATGTTTGAGGTGAGCATTCAATTGCCATGTACCAATATCGGAGGTACTGACATAATTTAGATACTTTACAGTCCTTCGCTTGGCTCTTCCTCGTGCTTCAGTCAAAGATGTCACGTATGATGGTGTTGTCATCCCCAAGGGTACCGTCTACTTTATCAACGCCTACGCTTGCAATAGGGGTAAGCTGTACTTTTGACATCTAGGTAGATGTTTACTAACAATATGCAGACGAGGCAATCTGGACAGACCCAAATGAATTCCGCCCAGAGAGATGGCTAGAAATACCCGACGCTCCAATGTTTACGTACGGCATCGGATACCGCATGTGCGCAGGCTCACTACTTGCGAATCGAGAGCTCTATCTTGTATTCATTCGGATGCTCAATTCGTTTGAAATCCGGAAGTTCGATGATATTGATACACACCCTGTGTCTGGGACTGCGGATCCGACAAGCCTGGTTGCGATGCCGAACAGGTATAAGGCAAAGTTTGTGCCCAGAAATCCGCGTGCACTAGAGAAGGCTATGGACGACTTCAGAGTTGTTGATGTGCCAGCGTAGAATGCCAATAAAAGTGGAAGGGGTGACGCACAATAGATACAATTAGCATCAAGTATAAACCATTGGAAAGGCTGAAGTCTCAGTGGAGTGACTCGAATTTTAGCTCCTTTTCCGGTAGTGGAAGGTGTTGTTTGTTTCGGCTAGAATACTTTTGCGGCGGGGCTTGCTCAATTGGTCTAGCATCCTGACATCTGACATACATGCTGTCATCTTACATCTCATTTCTGTGCCACACCCCAAGCTAAAAAGACTTCATATGCAGAATACTCGTATTGAACCCCGTTGCTAAAAGCATACATAGAAGCAAATCCTCAAGTATCTCGCTATGGCTTCGAATATTCATGGCTTTCCGCCAATGTACACCGATACACCCCTCGGGCTGCTTGAGACCCCAGCATTCAAGTCTGGGAAGGTGAGGAACCCGACATGCCTCTTCCTTATCATACTAACCAAGTCACAGAAAGATAGCTTTACACTGGCAGCCTCACATATGACCTTGAGCCACAACGCTCTCATTAGGGGTTACAACAGCATCTATCAGCAAGCACCAAGATTATCACAATCAGATTACCCTGACTTCATTGGATACTGCCTCGCATGGCACAGATGTATCGAGCAGCACCATACCCATGAAGAAGTACATTACTTTCCAGCGATCGAGAAAGCGACGGGCCAGAAAGGCGTCATGGATGGCGAAGCAAAGGAGCATGGTAAGCCACCTTAGCCCATTCCTATGTTCACTAACGGTCTCTTCTGACACAATTCATAGCTTCTTTTCATGATGGGCTCAAATCTTTCAAAGACTACCTCTCCTCCCTTAAAACTCCCACAGACTTCAAGCCAGCCTGGCTCCTTTCAATCATGGATTCATTCTCACATCCTCTGTACTCGCACCTCTTCTCAGAACCTCAAGCTATCCTCACCCTCTCCCGCTTTGCTTCTCCTGAGCGGCAATTCGATCTCATGAAAATCGAGTATGAAGAAGGCAAGAAAGCCGTGACCCTTGATTTTGCGTTCAATGTCCTACCTATCTTCATGAATAACATGGAGACGATGGAGTTCGAGGGTGGAATGTGGAGAAATCATCCTGAAATACCGTCGCTTGTGAGATGGATTATGAAGGTGTTGATTCCACTTCGGAATCGGAGACAGTGGAGGTTCTTGGCTTGTGATAGTCAGGGAAGGAGAAAACGTTTGGTTGCTTGAGAGTACTCGCTTGGATGACTTCAATTTAAGTACCATGCGAGGGTTGGCCTTGTTCTCCATATTACGTATTCTTTGCCTCTCATCAACTTTATTGTGATTCATAATGCTCGTGGTTCTTGCCTGGAATCAGATGATCTTCGGCTGTTCCCTTTATGTCAAGTCTTACTCCACAAAGCTTGATTGAAGAGATCGCCTCCGAGTTGGTTACTCTTTGGGGCGAATGCAGTCGATCCCTGCAGCTAAATATTATAGCTCAGTAGTGCTGATTTTCCGGATTATCAAATTCTTCCTTCAATTACCTTAAAACACGCCGAGCCCCATTGCCTTGGGATACATCCTCATTGAGTTCGATCAATGTGTTTCAAATGTGCAGCGACGGAAAATGTACCGATTTCTCCAATTTGTCTCACTCTTGTCTGTTGTGCTTGCTCAACGACCACCGCAGCCAGAGAACATCAATCTCACGGGAACGTCATTCTTGGACCATGATACACCTATCCATAAATTCTGGGGCCAAACATTTCTGAAAGAGAACATTCCATTCATCGACGTTCCGAGTCAAAACATCCAAGATGTCTACTACTACAGATGGTCGACACTTCAATGCCACCTTAGGTACACTGTGGCCGGTACTAGATACATCTTGACAGAGTTCTGTCAACCTTTTGGCTATGCTCAAGCACTTAATACGATTGATGCTGCTGCTGGTCATCAGATCGACGAAGCAAGGTGGCTGCGAAGTAAATTCTACAACGATGATGACATTCGAGCCTACACCCGAGGTCCAGGCAACTCGACGCAGTATACCCATTGGATATTAGACTCTATGTTTAGGAGATCCCAAGTCGACGGCGATTTAAGATACACAGCTGATCAGCTCGCTGATATGGTTCGTCTTTGGCATTACTGGAACTTCGTCTTTGATGATGAGGTGGGGTTATATTACTTTACTCCAAACTTCGATGCCCAAGAGTACAGTCTGCCCGGATATGTTGCAGACCCTTCTGGTGTCAGTTACAACTAGATGGTCCTGATACATACAGACATAGTCATAATGCATACATGGTTGCGAATGCCAGAGCCATTGCACAAGTCGCCAAACAGTCTGGTAACTCTGAGATTGCCACCAATTACACCCGGATAGCCGACAAGTTGGAGCAAGCAATGTACGACAAGCTTTGGGACCCGACACAAGAATTCTTTATTGATGTCATCCAACCCAACAATCCAAATTTAAGTAAGATCATGGGAAGAGAAGAAGTTGGTCTCTACCCTTTCCGATTTGGCATCGGACTAAATGCCAGATACTCGAATGCTTCCATCCAAAAACTTTTCGACCCTCAAGGATTTCTCACTCCGTATGGTCCGACAACACTTGAGGTCCAAAACCAGTACTACTTCGCCACGAAGCTATCTGATTATTGCTGCTACTGGAATGGGCAATCCTGGCCTTTCTCTACAGCTCATACACTTAATCACTCGCCGCCATCGTTCGATCTGAGAATTCGTCTTTTACAGCAGAGAATTACGTACAATATTTGGATCGATATGCAACCACTCAGCATGAAGATGGAGTTCCATATGTTGCCGAATCGCATCACCCAGTGCTGGACTTTTGAAGCGCAGACTCGTCAAATCACAGCGAGCACTACGACCACTCGACGAACAATGACGATGTGATCACTGGGATACTCGGAATCATACCAAGGCCTGATGATATTCTTGAGATTTCACCTCTCATTCTCAGAAACTGGACTTACTTCGCCGTCGAAAATCTTGCATATCATGGGTATCTCGTCACAATTCTCTATGACAAGGACGGCTCGAGGTACCAGCAAGGGAGTGGCTTGACTGTCTTGGTCAATGGGAATAAGAGTCACAGTTCTAGTTCTGCTTTTGCAAAGATTCCTCTTCCCCAGGCTACCGCAGCACCTATCTCCGTTCCAATCAATATCTCGGCCAACCCCAACGGGCTTGGATCCTACCCACAAGCATCAGCAACATACACGTACACAAGCGATAACCCTTACAAAGCCATCGACGGCTATCTGTTTTATGACTCTGTTCCAGACAGCCGCTGGACAAACTACCAATCTCAGTCGCCGAACGATACCCTGCAAGTAACCTTTGCTCGTCCTCGAAATATCTCTTCCGTTACGCTAGCACTCTTCTCCGATGTTGCTCGGAACGGCTCTATTGATGTCCCAGCTTCCATCGAAATCTACGGCTCCGAAGGTCTTCTTACTAGTCTCTCCAACAAATCATTTATCCCGAACGATCGCAATACTTTTCACTTTGATGAAATAGAAACCGACTGCATCAGTGTCAATATGTTCAACAAACCAGGTGCCTTTGTTGGCGTTTGCGAGTTGGAAGTCTGGGTTCCTGACCAAATGACATCAAAATATTATGCTGTCGATGCACTTTTGACTGGTGCGGTTGTGGTATACGACGGCAAGTCAGCGGTTACACCAAAAGGGGCTGTGGTGGGAAATTTGAGTGATTCTAGTGTGGTTGCATTTTCTGGAGTCAAGAATTCGGGAAGATCTGTACAGCTCAGTTTTAAGTACTCAAACTCAGGCGAAAGCACTGTCTCTGTGGACGTAAAGATAAATCAGGTTCTCCAGAAACGTCTCGACTTGGCGAAAACAGGAGCGAACTTCGCTTCGGCTACGATGACCACGACGTTGTCTGCAGGAAACAACTTCATTACGTTGCTTGGAGGAACGGCTGGTATTAAATATGACCTCCTTGAGATATCGGAGTACAATCTTCAAAGCCAACGTTCTGTACTTGTTCGATGAGACCATGATTTTCGTCATAGAATCCCACTTTCCAGCTCGGCTCAGTTCCGACGCTGCCTAGTCAGTTGAACAAGGTCACCTTTCACAAAGGATGATATTGGATACTATGCCATCGACTCGAAAGTGATGAACCAAATTGAAAAGCTCAATCCAAATGTTACGTGCCCATAGTCCCGGAATTTTATATTGTGGCGAATTGTTGACGGCCGGCCATTTTGAAAAGGGGGGAGCTCGCGTAAATTACCTCCCAGATCTGCCGACTTTAGAGAAACATGGGGTGTGCCTTCATCGCGATAAGGAATATTGGGGACGGGCAGACGGTGATGAGCCGACGACCTTCAAAGGTGGGGAGGTGATATGCACTCCAAATGATCTAGTTCTCTCGTCTCTGTCTGTTCGTAAGTTCTTTCACCTGACTGGGCTGTGAAACAAAGTTTGAGACTCGTTCGCTCGTTGTCATCAAAGTCTGGGCTTGTTATTCTACACATGGCTGAATACGATTTGCTTGTCCTGAATGGACTTGTTGTGACAGCTGATGAAACTGGCCAGTTTGATATTGCTGTCAAAGATGGAAAGGTTGCAAAAGTTGTACCGCGAGGAACACTGGATGGTGTCACTGCCAAAAAGACGATTGACGCGGAAGGAGGAATGGTAATGGTAAGTGGAGTCTCACATACCTTTGATCACTTTCTAAATATATCATAGCCCGGGGGAGTTGATGCTCATGTGTAAGCTGCTTGATTTGTCCTTGAACGTAGCATTAATTTGAAGCAGTCATCTCGCTGAGCCTGCTCTGTTCGGCAAAGGCAAATCTGCAGATGACTACGAAACTGGTATGTGCCGTGCGAAAGTAGAATTTCTCCCCAGCTACTTATACACATGTAGGCAGCAGATCAGCCATCGCTGGAGGGACCACGACTCTGATCACGTTTGCTCCTCAAAGAAAGACAGAACCATCTCTTCTAGCAGCCTTAGCAGCAACTCACGAACTCGCTCAAGGCAAATGCTACAGCGACTATTCATTCCATCTCATCTGCTCCAATGCAGGTCCGCAAGCCATTTCAGAGTTCGCTGCTCTCAGAGAAGTCGGGATCTCGTCGCTCAAGATTTACATGACCTACGAAGCTTTGCAATTGAAAGATTCCGAGATCTTGGATGTCTTATTTGAAGCGCGGAAGCAGAAAATTGTCACTATGATACATGCTGAGAATGGAGCCATCATCGATTGGACCATTAAGAAGCTCGAAGAGAAGAAGCTGTTCGATCCTAAGTACCATGTTACAAGCCATCCACCAGTCGCTGAGATCGAGGCGACGTATCGAGCTATTAGTTTGAGCAGCTTCATCGATGTTCCAATCCTGATCGTTCATGTTTCCTCACCCTCGGCAGCCAAGCACATTTCCGACGCACAGAAAAGAGGACTTCCAATTTATGCTGAGACGTGTCCACAGTATCTATTTCTCACGAGGAAAGATCTGGACAAACCTGGTTTCGAGGGAGCGAAATGTGTCTGCTCTCCACCACCACGTGAAGGCGAGCAAGACCACGAAGGTATCTGGCAAGGCCTGGAAAATGGAACTTTCACAGTTCTCAGCTCGGATCACTGTCCATTCCTATACGAAGACACGCATGTAGGCAAGAAATCGGTCATCAGTGCCGAGTACCCAAACGGTCACTTCAAATATATTCCAAATGGATGTCCTGGTGTGGAGACGAGGATGTCCTTAGCATTGTCGGCGAATCGACTCAAGTTGCAGAAATTCGTGGAAGTTACGTCGACGAATGCGGCGAAGCTGTATGGGCTGTATCCCAGGAAAGGAGGGCTGGTTCCTGGTGAAAGTGATGCAGATTTGACCATCTGGTATCCAGAAGGAATGAAAGAGTACCAATTGACAAATTCTATGGTGAGCAAATGTCTCTTGAAGCTCTCGAAACACGGACTGAGCTCTGTGATAGTTACATCATAATGTGGATTATACACCATACGAAGGGAGAACCATCAAGCAATGGCCTCGTTATACAATCCTGAGAGGAGAGGTTGTTTGGGCAAAGGATGAGGGAGGCTTAGTTGGCAAGAAGGGTTACGGACAGTTCCTGAAGCGGGATATGAGTTCTCTGGCAGGAAGTATGAGTAAGGAGGAGTGGAACGTTGAGAAGTTCTGATTCGTCCAAATTATGGACTCGAGGCTCGAGACTAGCTGGAAAAGCGACGAGGCCAAGACTCTTCGAGCACGATGCATGAGAAGTCCCTCCGTTTACACACCCCGAATTGTCTCAGATTATTTATGCATCAGCTGGAACCATCAAGACAATACCTCAGGCTAGGAAGAGTTTGTCAGTAGAATTAGACGTTTTTGTGCTCACTGAAATTTTAGCGAGTTTTAAAAGGGGCCAAGCATTGAACGTAAACACTGCACCCCAATTATTACTTTCAATTCAGCTTGTCGCTACAATATTGAGTCACATGGTATGGACCTCTGAATTCAGCCCTCTCATGTCACATAAAGTCGGAATTCACAGCAATACACCTTATCCTGGTGATTCTGGACACCCTGCCAACTGACTGGCTGGAGTCAAAGGTGGGGGTGTCTTTATGTGATCGGGCGGTTCCAGCGATAAGACGACGCTATCAGAAACAGCGTATTGGGAACATTTGTAGTCAGCGCAGGGAAGACCAATCAAAACCCCACTGGTGACGATGGCTAAGATTGCCAGGAGTGGGAGGCTTGATGTGCTAGAACTAGGACGAGCTGGCGTCGATGGTGGGATGCCGGCCGGTAAGCGTAGACAATATATTCTCTTTGAAGTACTCACCCTGTCTTGTGACATCCCTTGTTGATTTTCACCATCTGGTACCAGATCACGAGCACAGCAATACGAAGTAGTCCTCTCTGACCAGTCCATCGTCCTCGCCTGTCAACATGGGCAGTGTAGAAAAGCAAATCCTGCATGTTGACGTTCTGATAGTTGGGGGCGGACCAGTTGGTACATGTCTCCGTCATTAAGTTTTTGAAGTTTGCAGTTCTAATGCGTGCCATCAGGCTTGGTCACAGCATTTCAACTGGCAAAATTTGGTCATGCTCGATCAGTCGCCATCATCGAGAAGCACCCGAAATCTGCCCAGGATCAGTATGGAAGAGCCATCACCTTGTATCCTCGGTCCAGTGAGCTTCTTGACGGACTCGGTCTTGCTGATGAACTCGCTCAACACTGTTTTGCCTGTCGGAAAACTGTCAGCTATGACCCAAACGGTGTTGAGGTTCAGGGCAGAGGCTGGTCTTTCATGGAAAATATGAAGGATACACAATGGGACTTTGCGTTGGTATTGAGGCAGAAGTACCAGGAAGACATTTTCAGGAGGAGACTCAAGGAGCTTGGTGTGAGCTTAAAAGCTCCTGTTGAATTGACGAATGTGAAGGTGGATGAATCCGTACCGCAAGGAGGATACAAAATCACTGCTACGACTAAGGATGTCGTGACTGGAGTTGAGGACATCATCATGTGCAAGTACCTGATAGGTGCTGATGGTGGGAGGTCGTTCGTACGGCGAGCTCTTGAGATCCCTTTCGACGGAAGTACTTCAGAGGACAAATGGGTTAGAATCGACGGCATGATTGAAACAGACATGCCGAAGTCCCGAGTTTATGGCGCCATTGAATCGCCAACCCATGGCAATGTTTTGTGGGCAGCTCTTGACCACGGAGCAACTCGGATCGGATTTGCCTTCACTGCAGAACGTCAAAAGGCGTATCCAGTTTTCAACGAGGAAGCTGCCGTGACGGAAGCAATTGCTTCAGTGAAGCCGTTCAGCTTGAAATTCAACCAAGTAGATTGGTGGACTATCTACTCTGTCGGGCAGAGAATTGCCCGCAATTTCCTGACTAAAGACTGCGTGTTTCTTGCTGGAGATGCTTGCCACACACACTCTTCGGGAGCTGCGCAAGGGATGAATACCGGAATTCATGACGCCTGCAATCTGGGGTGGAAACTGTCTTTGGTACTTGATGGTCTCGCACCGCACTCGCTTCTGGAGACCTATGAAAGCGAGAGACTACCGAACGTTCAGAAATTGATCAACTACGATAAGGATATCTCGAGACTGATGACTATGCAATTGCCAGTTGGCTGGAAAGGAGATCCAAATGCCGACCCAAACGAAATATTGGGTGTTGTCATGGAAGAAGCTTCAACATTCACTTCGGGCTTGAGCATTGCCTTTGATGAGAACAAAATCAACGTCAAAGGATCTTTCGACTCTAATGCAACTTCAGCACCAGTCTCACCGGGCCAACGCGGCCCAGACGTTCAGCTCACGAAGCCGGGAACTAATGAAGCCACTCGGCTTCACAGAGAGACGCGGAACAACGCAAAATTCCATATCGTCGTCTTCGCCGGAGAACCAGAACATACATCAGCATCTCTGAGAATGCTGTCAAAAGCTTTAGATGATTCGAAGATCTTTTCTCGAGCCTCTCTACCGGTCTCCTGGCTCACCATTGCAGCGAAAAGTGGTCCCTCAGCCTTTGAGCTGCTTGGAGTAATGCCCTTCGGCAAGGTCTTCTATGACGAAAAGCATACAGCTCATTTAAGATATGGCATTGATGTAGGGCTAGGAGCAGTGGTGGTTTTAAGACCTGATGGATGGGTGGGGACGGCAACGACGCTAGGAGCTGGGTCGGTGGATGAGCTTGGGAATTATTTCCAAACCATTCTGAATCTTGAATGAAGGGATGCTGGGCTTTGTTAGAGATATCAGGAGTAAAATGTATTGTCTGTGACCTTTACGAAATATACTACGAGCCTTCAAATCGTAAGAAGAACCAACAACGAAACGAAACCCAGTAGAACATCAAAAAGGGCCAAAGGCAACGCTTCCTGGACTACAAGGACCAAGAAGAGCAGAGTGCTGAAAACTGACAGTGGAGCCCTTTGAACCCCATCTGGGCCATAATTTCAATATATTGGGAGTGCTGCGCGTCGAATCAGTCTGTCGCCTTGCTAGTCTGCTATCTCAAGTTTTGAAATATTTGTGCGAATAATTTGAGTAGCGTGGAAGGTTTATTTACCTCCAAAATTTACCCCTCCATCAACCCCTCATTCTCGCTTCGCGGCCTTTGCAAAACAAGCACCCAGCGCCAAACGGGTCTAGCGTCACACTAGCGGCCGTCCCTCCCACAGCGAAAATGAGGTTTCTGGATCTATGATCAAGTACACGATCCCATCTAATACAAGTCGACTGTGTCTCTGTACACCTCTACAACATGGCGCCCTCGACATCGCAGGTCTTTATTGACGGGTCGTTCGCCGATCTCGCCCAGGAGTTGGCCGAATACCTCCACATTGGACCCGACATCCAACCCCTCCTCGACGAGAACAAGAAGGATGATGCCCTTAAGAAGCTGGTCACCGCGTCCGCGGCGCTCAATAGTACCCCGGAGAAGGAGTTCACTGCGGCGTACAACCTCTTGGTCTACCTCGTTATCCAGTCTCCCAGCGTCAACATGTTCCTTCCGCGCATGTGCGACAACCTCTCAAAACCCATAACTTCGTCCCCCATCAATGGCTCCGGTCTGGCGCTCAACGTCCTCACCACCATTTTTAACCTCCTCCAACCAGATAACGATGTCCGTTTCAACGTCTTCCAAGCGATCTTGCGCCTAGTGAAGACCAGCGGTCAGTACGAGATGCTGCGACCACAGTTGACAAAGTTAGATGCCTGGTTGGCAGAATGGGAGGTCGATGAGGAAGACCAGCGCAAGCTGTACTGTCAAATCGCGGATATTGCAGAGGAGTCTGGTGAGGAGAAGTAAGTTTCGATAAGCGTAGGGTGCTGAGGCGACCTCTTTAACATTCCACAGACAATCATATCAATACGTCCTCAAGGCTCTTCGCACTTTCGACCCTAAAGAGACCGAAGAAATCTCCTCCACCGAAGCCCAAACCATATCTCTCCGCGCCCTCAAGACAGCCCTACTTTCAAATACGCACTTCGATTTCCAAGACCTGACATCTCTTCCCACCATCCAAGCGCTCTCTGATTCTCACCCAATATACTCCGAACTTCTCGAAATCTTTGCCGAGAAGGAGCTTGAGGACTACAATGATTTCAGGGATGAGCATGAAGGCTGGATTGAGGAGGAGGGACTCGATAATAGCAAACTACACCGCAAGATGAGATTGTTGACCCTTGCCAGCGTTGCAGCAAGCACCAATAGCCGAGAGCTCGAATATAAGCGCATCGCCAAAGCCCTGCAGATCCCAGCCGAAGACGTTGAGATGTGGGTCATCGATGTTATTAGAGCCGGGTTGATTGAGGGCAAGCTTTCACAACAGAAGCAGGTCTTTTTGGTCCACAGAACGACATACCGAGTCTTCGGCGAGAAGCAATGGCGTGAAGTTGCAACCAGGCTTGATCAATGGAAGGAGAGCCTGCGAGCAGTCAAGGAGGTCATCAGCAGGGAGAGGCAAGCCGCTGAGGCGCAAAAAGAGCGGGAGATGCATGAAGTTGAGAGGAAGGTTGCTGGTGCTTCAGGCATGGGCTCTGGACGTAGAGTTGGCGGACGCGATAACATGGTTGAGATGGGAACTGACTGAGCATTCAATCCAAAATAAGGGTTAATCTTGCTTCAGCAGCACCATCAGTGTCCAAAAGTCCATTTGGCAACGGCGTTATTAGATATGATTGTATATTTTGGAGCATAGCGTCTGGCATGATGCGGGATGGATTTTTCAACGAGGGCTCTGATGATTAGGGACAAGATATCCTGGATCAAGAAGCCAAATGAAGTGAAATAATAAAATTCGCATTGAGCATGCGTGCTATGACTACAATCGTGAAATTATTACATGTCGTCTTCCCTTTCTTCCGATCCTTCTATCTTATATTCCCAGTACGGCCCAGTCTAAAAGTTCTTGCCCAACCTCTGCTCAAGCTTCTCCCGAGTCTCTTTGTACACCTCGTCTGGTGTCTTGGTGGCGACAACGTGAACCACTTTGCCCTTCTCCCGGAAATAATCAACTACAGGCATGCTCGTCTCCACGAAAGTCTTGAATCTCTTCTTGATACTCTCCTCGTTATCATCGGACCGTCCACTAGTCTTCCCCCTCTCCAAAAGCCGTTTCTGCATCTCTTCTTCGGGACAATCAAAGAACAAGACAAACTTGCTCGGGCAGACCGTCTCCTCGAACTTCAGCGCCTGGTCCATCTTCCTCGGAAATCCATCAATCAGGAATTTCCCCTTGTGGTCCTTATCCTTCTCCACAACCTCCGTCATGGCGTTCTCGAGGAGCTGGACGGTCACTTCCATGGGCACAATCTTGCCATCCTTGATGTAGCTCTTGATCAGGTCGCCGAACTCGGAGCCTTCACGATCTTGCTCTGCGCGGAGGAGGTCACCGGCGGAGAGATGAGTGAACTTATAGTCGCGGACTAGATTTGCGCATTGTGTGCCTTTTCCTGCACCGGGTCCGCCGAGCACGAAGATGACTATCACGGAGGAGGGAGAGAAGGTGGGTGTGTCTTTCTTAGGGGCGGCGATTTGTTCGGTAGTTGGAGGCATTTCTGCAGACAGTGATCAATTTTAGTAAGAGTATAATATTTTTCGATGTAGAAGATGGATAGAAGGAAAGTGAAGCTCTTCGACCGGAAGCTGTCTCATGATCTTGGCCCTTAAAGCGGCTCTCGAAACGAAGTATTGAAGCCAGCAGCTTCGCAGATGAAAAGATGTAATCGTCTCTTGCCATTGAGAGAATATAAGAACTTCTGCCATTACATACCGACTCGACTCTTGACCATCAAAGCATAAGCTCCAGATCCCGCAAGCACAATACCAACAAAAGGCCAGACTTTCAGCGGGCTCGAATTGGGGTTGCCAG
Organism: Cadophora sp. MPI-SDFR-AT-0126; assembly: GCA_020747065.1. Classification (NCBI taxonomy): domain Eukaryota; kingdom Fungi; phylum Ascomycota; class Leotiomycetes; order Helotiales; family Ploettnerulaceae; genus Cadophora; species Cadophora sp. MPI-SDFR-AT-0126. Next base: position 1,525,485 of record JAGMVK010000003.1, on the reverse strand, counting down.
AAGCGTATCCGCGTCTCGAAGCTGGGGAGGGGAAATTGCGAATCGAGGTTCTAAAGGAGGTCCGAGATGTAGAATTTAGGGATCGAGGTAGAGCAGAAGATTGGCAGAAGCGCCGTGAGAAGAGACGCGGGAGTGGGTGTGCCATTGTTCCAGGTGACTGGGTTTGTCTGAGATGCAGCGTGACGACGTGCAGGAAGCTTGAAATGGGATTCGAAGCTGGTGCTTGGCCCCTGGAAATAAATATCGCTAAGCGGCACTGTATCCACCCCTCATCAACACACCAAGAATGTGCGTCCATGCTATCATGACATAAATAGCCACAAGGTGTCTTATGTCCGTGAAGTAGATGATAGCTGTCTTCTGACATCTACCTGTGCAAGTAACACAGTTGTATCATCATTTTAGCATCACTGATTGATTTGATAAGCACCCAATGCTGTGAGTGTTGTGAGTGCCGTGAAGGTGAACGTTGCTTCAGTACTGCTGAGAGCAATCTTGCTCTTTTCACTTGAGGCGGATTTGGGATATTTCAGTTTGTCGTAAAGTCAAATGTTCCGAAACTTGGGCGGTCTACTAAGGTATCTTTATCTACTGTCCTAAGACCTACAAAAAGTTTCATTCCTCCAATGCTTTTAGCGGTCTATCAAGAGCAGTCTGCACACCGGGAGAACGCTCATTCTTCCTAGCCTCACCCAGCATCTCCTTCATTTCAGCCTTCAGATCATCTCTCCCGTCCTTGAGCGTTCCAAAAACGCCTCCCACAAGACACTCGATGATCATCTGAGCAGCTTCAGCTCGCTTCAATCTCATGGTCTCAGTACCAGAGCCACTTGCTACCTCCAGAACTGTGAAGAAATCGAGTGCCAATTCGTAGTGATTCGATCCTTGAGTGTGAGTTCTCTTTCGCAGACCATCGAATAGAACCTTGGAGCGTTCATAGAGAGTCAACTTCGTAGCGACTGTAACTTTGGTTGAGGTTGTGACCTTCCTGACAATCTCCAGAAGCTTCGGTAGATGGGTCAGCGGAGATGGATCTAGAACTTTGATGTTCACAGCTCGGAAGAGAGCCGAGACACCAGCTGTTGTTGCTGCCGACTCGTGCGATTTGTTTCCGTCTTTGGTGTCATCGCTTGTGTCCATCTTGTCCTCGCTGTTGAAGTCCTCGAGTATCGGAGCGATGATGTTGTATACATCATCAAACATGTCAATGTCCGTTCGAGCTTCACTATACTCTCCAAGGCTTGTGAAGGCATTTGGCCGATAGGTGTCGTTGTTGCGCTTAGCTTCACGGATCGCGATTTTCTTCATCTGTGCAGCAACGCTAGGTTCAACACTCCAGAGTGATTTGCCAGACTTTGTGAACTTGACAAACGCATCGAGAACCTTCTCTTTACCATCAAAAGTCTTGAGTGCAAGAGCTTTCTCCAGGACAGGCCAAATAGCAGCGGCGTTTGCGCCACTCATCTCGTTCCCGGACGAGACCACGACGTCCGCAATCGTCAAAGCAGCAGTGTGCTTGATGGTCCATTTGGCCGATTCCAGACGCTCCACAGCAATCTCATTGATCTCCTTGGAATACAAGATAACAGCACGCGAGCCCCCGACATTCTCGCTCCATGTCTTTTCAAATTGCTCCTTGACATGCTCGTCGAGATCATGCTTAGCAAAAAAGACGAATGGTAAGAAGTCTAATGCTACAGCATTGAATCGATCTGTAGCAAACTTCGAAACAGCGTAGATGATCTCTCCTGAGACCTGACGACGTGTCTCGTCTTCGGCATTGAAGTATAGGCCCTTGGAATACACAGCGAGTCTTAAAAGGCCATCATCAGATCCCAACCGTGAGAGGTATCCGGTTGCTCTGGCATATGCAGCACTGACAGCATTGTTGCGGTCCAGAACTGCCTTTTCGGCAACCTTGAGGAACGCATCCGCATGTGGCCTGAAGACAAAAGCGTGTCTCATAGCAAGGCTAACAAGTACGCCAGCGCATCCAATTTTTGACGGCATTCCGATTGACGTCTTGATAGCATTTTCGAGGCGATAAGCTAGATCTTTCATAGTGGGCTCGTCAAGTTGATCGAGACACTTCTCAATGCCCTCCATTAATGGCGACTGAGAGACAGCAGTCGATCTGGCATTGTCAATCTTCGCCTCGGTCAGATTGTACTGGGCCGCTCTGAGGTAAACATAATCGATGCCTTCTTGCTCCATCGTGCTAAGAAGACCTAAGAGTTGTTCGACCTGATCAATTAGCATATAAATTCCCTAAGTTTGAGATTTGATAGGGATGTGAGCCTACCAGGTTTGGAATAAAAGGCAACAAGGCTTTACCGCCATTCTTGATGATCTTGAGGACGGTAATCGTTGCAAAAATGCGAACTTCCTTCGCTGAACTCTCCATACCCTGGCTTGATAGTAGAAATGGCAAGACTTCTTTCAGCATAGCCTGCGCATGTCTCGATTCTGTTCCAGCCTCAATTTGGCGTACGAGGGTATTCGTCAGTACCATACTGAGTTTCAATGCAGCCTCCCGGACTGAGCCTTTGATGTCATCAAGAACCTTGAAAGCAACCTGCCAGATCTCTGAGAGCTGTTTCTCATACTTGTCGAATTCGCGTCCTTGAACAAGGTCAGCGATGGCAGCACAGCTAGCTTGCCTTGTTCTCCACTCCTTGCCCAGGATACTCTTAAGAAGGTCGGCTAAAATCTCGTCGAAGTACTGGTTGATAGTGGCACTTGAGTCCTTTACAAGAGCCGTCCAGATGTCGTTCATCGAGCGCTGTACATTTGGATTTGGGTCAAATCGATACCTGTAGAGCTTGGGGTACAACTTGGGGTCTATTTCAGACTCTGAAAGAATGCTGCTTAGTCCAAATCTGCCGAAAGCAGCACGAGTTGACCATGTGGCGGCATTTGAGGCAAGAGACATGAACTTATAAACAAGACTTTGATCCCCGACTTCGTTTGCCAGAGATATGATATCTTTGTATGATGTGACCGAGTTCCCTTCTCCCGTTGGTAAAGCGCCGGGCTCAAACAGCTCGGTATCGTCGTCAACCTTGAGCTGAGCTGAAGTTCCAGTGAAGGACGCCACCAGATCTTTGACAAGTTTCTCCCTGAGATCCTTATCTCCTTGTTCGTAAACCAAACTCAGGCCGCGAGAAGCTGTTTCTTGGACCAATTCGTCCCGTGCGGAGAGCAGCCCCATGAAAGCTGCTTGACACTCTCTCAGCCGAGCTTGTATTTCACCTAGGTGCCCACAGTTCTGGATCAAACTGAAAAGCCATATTCCGGATGCCTTTTTCAATGAAGGTTTGGTTGTTTTGCAATCCTGAAGTAGCTTCTTAAGTATCTTTTCAAGAGTGAGATTTTTCTTTGGCCGACCACTGTAGGCCGCATCGACGTCAAGACTCAAAAGAAGTACGTCAGAGTCCCAACAAGCACCAAGACAACTGATGGCTTCGCCAACGGTAAAATGTATCTCTGCCTGCTTGATTTCAAATAAGCTGTAGAGTCTACTAAGTATGAGCGAGAGCGGATCCTCAGCATCAGGTGTGTCGGCAAGTTCATTATCGAAAATCGTAGCCAAACGGCCAAGTGCAGAAATCGACTTCTCGTTGCCTTTCTTCGCATCTGCTGTCAATAGCTCGATAACACCGGCTGATTTGGCAGTAGAAGAATCCAGCTGCTCGGAGGTAAGTACCCCAGAGATACTTACTTGGCCGATTGCATTGAGGATCGCCTCTTTTGTGGACGCATCTTCGGCGCCGCAAAGAATCTCCAACAGCGAGACGATAGCAGTTCTGACAATGGTATGATCCCTGGACTCGGTTCGTCCATAGAAGGAGCTTCTACTAAGCATGAAGCCAACAGCAAGGATGGAGCCGTGCACTTTATTGGCATCTGCTCCGATTGCAGTGGACCACGGCCTGATATCTGCCAGTAATGATTGTAACGCTCCGTGGACCGTTTGATCGTTATTCGCCGGGTGTGGTGCTAAAATCCCGAATGCTTGCGCGGCAAGAAAACGAGTTGCGACATTGTTGGATTTTATAGAAGGAAGTAGCTCAAGTGCTCTATCGGCAATTCTGCCGATAACTTTGCTCGGGCTGATAGAAGCAATTTCAACGAAACACCTACCGCAATCGGGTAGGCCATTCCCATCGTTGCGAAGCATTCCCTCGAAAGACGCAGTAAGAAAAGTGAACAGCGCATCCTCGTTGACAGACCGAATATGGTCCTTCATGGCCTTCCGTGAATCTTTATCAGAGCGAAATAGTACATCTAGCTGCCGCTCCCAGTCTGCATCTATTGTCAAGGGTGTTTCAGATTTCTGCAGAGCAGCCATGAGCAGCATCCGACGACAATAGCTAACAGCAGACGGAAAGGCGTTAATTTTCGACCCTGAAAAGTTGCCAAAGACAGAGACAGAATCGATATCCATGCCGCTCTTCATGCTGTTGGCGATGCTAGAGTTCTCAATAAGGCTTTGCGATGTGAAGAAGACTTTCACCATCTCATTCCAGTCTGGAAGGGGACATTCAGAGACTGCCGCTATCGAGTTCAAAAGTCGATACCAGTATGGATCCTACATAGCGGTTAGATCAACCACGATAAGGGCTCATACTCAAGTTTGACTTACCAGCCCTTTCTTGCCTTCTTCCACCACATCACTACGCTCATCAGTGCGACCACCCAGAGCAAGTATATCAATCCATCGTCCCACAACGTCGCTATACTCGAGACAACGGTTTGCCCATCTCACAGTGGCAAAACGAGCTCCGCGAACGACAGCACCGTCCTCCACTAGAGTCATGTACTTGAGGAGAAGGAGCCGTAGATCGGCCCTCAGGGTTTCATCCACTGAGGGAATAATGTCAGCACTGATAATTGAGAGATCGGAGAGAAATTGGATTAGGGCATGGGCTACTTCTTACATGGTGGGGTGAAAGCATTGAGCAAACTCGCCAAGGCCCCTTCGATGCTTACAAAAATGGTATCGGAAGATCCCTCCTCGGTCAGGGATCGGAAAAGCCAACGCACTAGTGACAAGTCTTTCTCGACCACAATGGAAGGAGTCGTCTTTGCAAGAGAGCCTAAAGTCTCGTAGGCCAAAGCACGCAAAGCAGCAGCATCTGTGGATCTCTCGTGGGGAACTGGCCAGCCTTGGTCTTCGATATATGTCCGCATGAAGCCAACGAGTTGTGGTGCAACCTGTGCAAGATCTTCTGCAGAGCCTATTCTAGCAACCCAGTTCATGTAGTTGAACAAGGCATTTCGAAACTTCACGGTTTCCAGGCCCTTAGCAGGCAGATTTGTATTATCATCGGGCGAGATTGCCTCTTGTACTATTTGTTCGGAGAGATTAGTATCTTAGGCTGTTTTCCGGTCTCAGATCTGTGGCATGAAAAGGTGCATGGATGTAGCATCAGAGTTTGGGCAAACATACCAATTCTGACGACTTTGCGTGGGAATGTTGTAGAAACAGCAGATTTCGTCAGGAGGACTAGCAATTTTGTCTGTAGAGCAGGCTTGAGAGTAAAGTAAATCTGTAACAGCTCGCCAATAGTCTCGGGATCTTCCAGAGAGATCGTCGATCGTTTCAGTAAGTCTTCTCCAACACCTGAAATTCGCGAGTTCGAATCGCCAGATGCAAATAGAGCAGGAAGAAATCGCTCTTCGTCCGTAAAAGCGCCGCTAGATAGGAATGACAGGACAAGAATCTTAGTCTGGGTCAAATTGAGGCCCTCATCAGATGATGGATCCCAAGCTTCTTGCTTGCCGTTCAGGGTCAAGAACTCATATTCAGGAACTGTGAGGCCGGGGCAGGTTATGCCAGAGGCATTCGACCTGATCACAGAAAGAAGCATGAGCTTTCCAAACCACGAGGCTACGAATTGCGCATCTTCAACATGCGTGTCGAGTCCAAGTTGGGAGCGCAGCTCGATATCTTCTTTGCTGCCACGTAGAGGAATGCGAAGCTGAGGAAGGAGACGAAGAAACAAGTTGAAGATTGTAGCACATGTTGGTTTGCCGGCATCTTTAGCTAGACCGTGAAGAATGGTCGGTAACAGTGCCATTTGCTCCTGATATCCATTAAGTAAGTACAAATTATTTTCTCCCACTCCAGAAAAGACCTACAGAGGACGACAATTTTCCGACGCTCTGCTGAATGAACATAAGATCAAAATGGCGTATCATAGGAGAGTCTGGATTCTCCTTGTATTGCTTTAATAAAGCTGCTACGGGGAGGACAATATTTCTTGAGACAATTAGCAACATGAATTGACTGTCTGTCCAGTCACATGGTCCATGTAGCTTGGAATGGACATATGCTCAGACTTACTGGTTTCCAGCAAGCCGAATTTTGATATGCTGGCATGTCGAAATGACCTTGTTGCGGACTGCTGCATGGTCACTAGCAAGCTTGAGAAGCAATGGGGGCAAATATGGCTTCAAGATGGATTCAAGCTTGTCATCCTTGGCGAGTGCAATGCGCATCTCAACCTTGCCGACCAGCTCCAATTCCCGGTCCATGATGTATCGATGGAAAGCGTTTCTTTCGAGATCGAAATGAGAGATTTCTGACGGCTCAGAGGCAGATTGAACCCCGTCCCACTGTTTGGTTGTTGTTGGAAGTAGAGAGCGCGACGTGACAGCTCATCACGAATCGGGATCGGAAAGCAGAGGGAAGATTTATGGGCTGAGGGTGCAAGTAGGAAGCAAGAATCAATAAAAATTCAAAGCAGAATCGAAAACGAGTTACGAAACTCTCGTGCCTTCCATGTCTACGCACTCTTTGCTTGCCTTGCCCTCGCCTTCATCGCCTCAGTATGCCGGACCGGGCAGTATCGTATTACCTGAGCACGGTAGAAGTTCTTCCGCTCCGGGACCTTTCCGATTTGGGTGGAGGGCCGTCCATCATTGCTCCACTTATTTCCCTTCACTTGAGTTCTTTCATATCAAAGTTTCTAAGGTAAAGAAAGTCAACCTCATGCCTTTGAAACGAAACGACTCTTCTAGTATCATCTGTTTCAAGAAAATGTCTGGCTAATGAATGAAGCGATGACTATTGTGTACTTGTACCACCTTATGACGCACGTCTACCTCACCACTCAGGTTTGAAGGGCCACAACTCGAATCAAGTACAGAAATGTAAAATGGAAGTGGCCTCAACCTACTTTTGATAGACTCAAGACATGCAATCTTGTGGAATACTATCCTCTCTGCGTCGCATTCCCGGCGCCACATCAAGAAAACATCAACAAAGCATGAACAGTGTTGAAAAGTCAACGCCAGTTGTGGCCTCTGCGACTGGCTCTCGGCTGCAACTACATCTTCACAGCCCGATCTCAGAACAGGTGCTGCTTCAATATCCTTTCCCCTGTACGATGGACTTGCTTCCCCAAGTGGTAGGACTTTACAACGCTACTTGGGAGAACGAGAAACCCATCAGCCAGCAAGAGCTTCCTCAGCAGCTTGGAGGGAGCACTACCTGAAAGCTGAGTCCAACTTGATTGAAGTTCTCGTTCAGTGTACCGGGGTTGAAGTTTGTGATGTATCCGTGTCTGTTATTAAAGACATAGATAGGCGACTGAGACGATGGTGTCTGTCTTCACAAGCTGGCAAATTCTTCATCCAAGACGATCTTAGAGATCATGAGTTGGTTGATTGACCTTCGTCCCCTGCCTTTGTGGGGAAGCAAACCGAGCCAGCTGAGGATATTTACTGTATGAACTATCAAGAGACAAATTATGTGAGCAGTCACTTTTATTAAGGCCTATGCCCCTGGCCTTACATTCCCAGCAGGAGAATCCATCGGAGCGGGTCGCGGAAGAAGAAGTGCAAAGAGATAGAAGCAAGCGTCGGGATGCTTGCGCTCAATTTTTCGGTCGCATTTTTCAACGCACTTCAGCCCTTCAGTCGCCTACTCATACGATGGCGCGCACTAAAGACATGCAAGAACCAGAGAATCACACCACAGCCACCTGCCACCTGCGCCGAGCGCTGCTCTCCCCTGCTACTAGCCACAACGAGATGAACCCTTCGATTTGACTCGGCTCGACTCGACTCAACTCAATTCAACTCAACTCGGCCGTCCATCGTCCAACAACGATGTGCAGTTAGTTACCTCCTGTCGGGAGACTCATTTCTGCGTGTCATAGATTGTCGTCGTCGTCGTCTGCCTTATTGTACATCAGATCTGCAAGAGGAACTTCGATTTGAAGAACTCTTGGGCGTGCAAGGCCTCGCAGTCTAGACCGCTGATAACTTTGGGAAAGCCGCATGTCAGTAACCCTGTTCAGCGTGAAAATCTACAGGCACAGCACCATCATCGTCATAACAGCTCCTTGGACTGGAAGAGATGCACGACAGGATGCAGGGCTGCCTTGTAGCATGTGCATATGATAGAGCTTGGAAGGTGATGCTTGATGTCGCCCGCGCCCAGGCCTCGACTAGAAAGTTTCGCTTCCCTGTTGGTTCTGGCTAGCTGCCACAACAGGCCTCGAGAGTACAAGCGGACCAGGCCGGCCGGAGATCGACTCGACGCACCTTCGTATGGGTATTTCCCTGACATTTCGTCATTTCCTTTTTCTTACTGGGGTGATTGATTGAAGACCATTCAAATTTCGTCTGCTTGCCCCGCGCTTTACTCGGCCCAGAAGCGATGATACGCTTCGGACTTCGGTTGACAATGGCAGGTCAACAAGAGACGAGGATGCTCCGGAATATCACGAGTATGGAAGCATGCAGACTCTGATCTAGGCCAACGCCAACCTGAGCGCCACACTACCTGAATCCTGGTAGGTCGGCGCCGGCTCAGGCCATTCCAAAATTCAGGGACTTCAAGCGTAAGCATGTTACAGGGAGGGGCCGTCCACCTGCTAAAGTCGTATTGTCAAGAACAATAGGTGCTTCCAAGTCATCGATCAATCCTCGCAGCATGTCCTTTCTAATCCATGGCACTTACTGATCCAGCCCAAAAAAATCAATTTTCCTTGCGCGTTATTCGAGAATTTTGGCCTTTTGCGTCTCCGTGGAGTTTCAATTTTCGAGGCCTCTGTTGCTGATCGCCTAATATGGATCATTGGGAAGTGGGTGTTTCCAGTTATGTGGTACTTCACCCAGCCTTGAAGAAACGGTCGGTCGGCAATTAGCGTCCTTTGCCGGTTCTGTTGTCCCAATTAAGCATTAGTTAGACGCCATTGATGTATTACACCAATCTAAAGTTCGAAAGCCACCTGCCATTGCCGAACATAGTTCGCAGGTTTAGCTCACAGCCTCCCCTGCTTCCGTATTCCTCCACGATTCTCTCTAAAGTGCTATGGCAGCCAAGGGCAGGTGTTCAGGGTTTACAACCTACATGGACCTAATTCTAGGCTCTTTGGCATCTCCGTCATGGTCACATTCGGTGTAAACCGAGAAGTTTTCGCATGCTTGTTCTTCAGGCATTCAGTACTACATATGCACATCATCCCCCATGCTCGTATACCAAATTGTCACGATCTCTTGAAAGATGCCTGCCGCGAGTTATCGATTCTGGGTCGGTCAAGAGCTATTCTAGCATTTTCACCAAACTTTGTGGCTTCTCCTTTAATATCACCGCCAACAAGCAAGTATGGATGTTTCTTCGACAAACGAGTTGTAAACTTTCTCTTCTCTATACGTTATCACAGACAGATGAAGCCTATCATCTGCTATTAGCTTTTCTCCCTCCAGTCTCGACGGTGTCGATGTACGACCATTCTACCGATGCAAGGAGGTCGGCGCGCCGAACCTCGTTTGCCATTCATAGCCCCAAGGCAGCAGGTTCCGCCATCTTCTCCGCAGCCCGGATTTGCATCTTCCAATAACCCTCCTACAGAGGGACGGAGAAGCAGAATTCCTCCAAGATCAAAGAGTGGTTGCTGGACTTGTCGGACTCGCAGTACAACTGTCGCTCTCCTTAAATCTCCCAACTTGACTAACACCACTGGTAGAGGTCAAATGCGATGAAGCCAGACCAGAATGTGGAGTACGGTGACAAACTCGAGATGGTTTGATTTCTCTGCTGACTGGGCCATAGCAATGTCAGCGTCTTGGCCATACCTGGTGAGTCTCTTATTCTTGTTTTTGCATCTCATCATTCTGACCACGATGTATCAGTGACTATAATCCGAGGGTTTCTTTCAAAGACGACACGCCCAGAATCTTAGAGCGGACACAGCAGGTTACTACAATAGGTAGCCATGTTTGGGATCGTATGTAAAGCATGATAGACTGTCAGATTACCAAGCTAATAGGACACAGCAAGTGCACAAGATCAGGAGCCAAGAGTCCGAGCATCAGAAGATGTATTACCTCCTTTCTCAACACTAACGACCGATGATGAGCGAGAAAGAAAAGCAGAGTCGCGAGATCCCGGTACCTTCGTCGTTGTTGCAAACTTGACCAGCTTTGCGGATTTACCCGAATATCGGGATGAAAGTCTTGGAAGTGTACGACGGGGGTCTACTTATTCCGAATATGAAGGCGATACTGATGGCCAAGGCTCACTATCTAGCAGCATAGTAGAAGAAGGTGATGATCCTAATGTAAGTCTTGTCCACACAGTCAAAACTTTATGCGGTGCATGCCAAAGACAGGAACGTCTGGTTGCTTCGTAGACACTTCATTAGCATCTCTGGAACCTGTTGAAAGGAGAAGCGGCCTGATATTGTTTGTGATAGGTGGTAATTTTAAAGACCTTCGAAGATCCGTTTCGGAGAGTTCCTACGCCTTTGCCCTATCGGCCGAGTGCGGGCTTAGTATCGCCTGCAGCATCACTTTCGTCCAGCTACAGACAAACACTGCCAAGGCAAGAGAATTCGCACTTTGATTTCAGTTCAATGTCTCTTCTAGACGCTGCTCGCCAGGGAGGGAAAAACGCCGAGCTTCTCCATCACTACCGAACGACAATTTCACCAAAGATTATCGGGATATGGATGTCCCATGGAGATGAGGACATGTTTGAAATACAGGCCCGAGACTACCCACCAGTCGGTCACATTTTCTATATTCGCGCACATAATACTGATACTACGCAGCTTTTCCATGCAATGATGGCACTCTCCGCTCTGAGTATCGCGCACAAGAAAGATTCTCATGATGCCAATGCTTTGGAACATTATCAGCAAGTCATTCCAGCTCTGCAGACCACAGTACAAAGCTCCCAAGATTCCTACGTAAGCACATTCATTTCGTACTTCGTGCAGCCCAAATCCTCATGATTCTCCCAAGGGGTAAGATTTGGGAAAGTGTTCTGTATGACTAGAGGGAGCCGATGCTGAATTGACCTCAGTCCGACGGTGCCTTATTGACACATCTTGTCTTGCTCTTCTACGAGATCGCGGCGCGGGAGTCAAACATGTGGCAGCACCACTGTGATCAACTTTTAAGAATCATTTCCATGCGACGGCAAGCACAGAGCGTCGACCATTTTGACTTCATAATCTGGATGATATACTGTATCGATGTCTACGCACTTTTAAGTGCGAGTGGAACGGGAATGTTTGTTGAAGTAGTTCTGAAACAGAATATGCTGCCTTTGCCTGAACGATGCTTACTTCCAGAGAGGACTGGGCAACCTCAAGTGATACAACCCGAGGAACAGGCATATTTCCCAGGAGTCATCACTATCAATCAAGAGATCGTTCTGATTGCACTTCAAGTAGGACGGCTGGGCAGAACTCTGAGAGCTGAGGCTAGGCAACGTCATTTCGGAGAATCTTCGCATCTTCTCGACAACAACTATAATATGGAACGGTATAACCAGGTTCAGGTCCTCCACCAAGTTTTGCGTGATTCCAGATTGAAATGGAGTTCTCAATTTCCAGATTATTGGACGTGGCTAAGGACTCCGGAGCATCTTCCACCTAGAGTCTTCGAGTGGGTGGAACATGTAAGTAATGATCTTCTCGAGTTCTGAACACTTACCGATGAGTACAGTCATACCTGCTCTTCCGCGTCTGTATACTATACACACATACCAGCATGTATTCAGGACAGCCAAACGACCTAGACCCCAACGCCGAAGCCCAGATCAGTACATGCTGCGCCGAGATCCTCCATGCTGTCAGCATAATACTCTCTAAAGAACGATTCGACATACGATTCATCGTGTTCCCGCTATTCATGACAGGCTTTTGTACACGGAATTCAGCAGAGAAAGATACGGCTTTGAGGTTCATGATCGAAGTCGAAAACCAGGGTTACGGAGGGAGCACCGATAATGCACGGAGGCTCTTGCAGACTATATATGAGAAGCAGCGTATTGCAGTCATGCAGACTGGAAATGCGAATGATGTGGATTGGATTGATGAAATGGAGCGGAGCGGGAATCGTTTGATTTTCTATGGGCTATGATGATATATGCCTGGGGACACCACTGGAGTGAACAGGGAAAACATGGGATGAATACGTGGTTTGCTGAATAGAGGCATGGAAACGAGGCATTCTGGCACTTGATACCCATTTTGTCTGTAGATGAGCAAATGGAAGACGACATTAGATAAAGCTTTTACTATTTTGTATATCTCTGTGATCACCAAATTTTGTTTCAGTGGAAAGTACACAGTGAAGCGAAGTGGGTGATATCATAGATATGGTTCCGAACCAGGACGAAGAAGTGTTAATGAGCTTTACTGGCCTCGATAGAACCGAAGTTAGGTCAGAGAATATTAAAACAGTGAAAACTTTAAAATATAATGATACATGTTCTCTCAGCCTTGTGCCTTGTCGCACCAAAATTATCAGCCCCTCTGGTGTGACCAATCAGCTCGTCGTTTCTGATTGCGCAACCCCCCTGTCAGCCTAGTCTGGTCCGGAAGCTCATCTTCAAAGATCTCCTTCCCATGAAACGAATTGACCACGGCCACATGATGATTGTACAGACTGGCAGCTTCACCCACCGTTGACATTCATTCTGCCATCACGCATTCATCAGCTGGCCGCGACAGACCAACCGAGGGTCAAGGCATTTAGAGTCCCCGGTCGATCAACCCACACCCAAACACCCCGCCATCAGGGCTTCTACGTCACGTCGACAACTGCCTTTCGCCTCGAGCCTTGCAAAATTTCGCGAACTTCTTGCAAGCACCCACTCCTTCTCATAATCTTTGCCCTAGTTGCCCACCATGGAAGAAAATATCGACCACTTCGTGGCCTTCACAGGCGCAAGTACCGAAGTTGCGAGGCGGTATTTGGGCCTGACCGAAAACCACACAGAGCAAGCCATCCAGCTCTTCTTTGACTCTCCAGACCTTGCCTCTGGCGTCGACCAGATTCCACAAGCTGCCGCACCTCCAATACCTACAGCCACACGACCACAGGCCGGCGCTCAGAAAGCCGCCCCCGCGGACTCAGATGAGGAGGATCTGATGGATATGGACTATAATGATGGCAGTGACGATGAGGCATCGCGAGCAGCAGCTATCGGCAGAGCAGCAGAGATCGAGGACGACGAGGCCATGGCACGACGGATGCAGGAGGAGATGTATGCGGGTGGAGATGCCAGTGGAGGGTTCGACGCAGATGGAGTTCGAGCTCCTATCGGGCGTAGGACAGAGACTCTTGTGGGTGGACCTGATGCAGACTGGGCTCCAGATGATATGCAAGCAGCAGTTATGCAACAGATGAGAGCCAGACAGTCAAGACCTTGTATGTATCGTAGCTTCCAAGTTCTCTGCTTGTACTAAATCATCATAGCCCGGCTGGGAGTGTTCAACCAAGCACCAGTTCCATCGATCTGGGAAGAGAACGCAGATCCGGCTGCACGCCGTGAGGGCCTTGCACGCGCCACTGGAGGAGCCTCGGAATCGTCGTCGAAAAATGCCCGACTTGCAGAGTTGTTCCGACCACCATTCGAATTGATGCTGCAGGTACCGTGGGACACAGCGAGAGATAAGGCAAAGGAGGATGGAAAGTGGATTTTGGTCAACGTGCAGGATCCTTCATTTTTCGACTGCCAGCAACTGAACAGAGACATCTGGAAACACGAGGGAATTAAGGAGTTGGTGAAGGAGAATTTCATTTTCATTCAATACTCTAAGGACGACCCACGAGGAGCCCAATACGTTCAATATTACTTTCCACTCAAGGATAGCGACTCGGCATACCCACACATCGCTATCGTCGATCCAAGAACTGGAGAGCAGGTTAAGGTCTGGTCTGGACCACCAGTGCCACCTGCTGGCGACTTCTTGATGCAGCTTGTGGAATTCCTCGACAGATATAGTCTGGATGTCACGAAGAAGAACCCTGTCGCCAAGCGGAAACCAGAGAAGTCGAAGTCTATTGACGTGGATCGACTTACAGAGGAGGAAATGCTGGACCTTGCCCTAAAGAACAGCCTTGCGAACAACGGGTCACCCGGCCCGAAGCCCGACGATCCAGATGATCTGACGAAGAGCTTCGGTGACGTGAAGGGAAAGGGAAAGGAGACTGCAATGGAGGACGTGGCCGAGGATGCAAATGGCAGCAGCCAGCTGCGATCAGATACTCCCTTCTCACGCATCTCATCTACAAATCCACATGTCGAACCTGCCGCTGGCCCCCGAATCCAGTTCAGACATCCAAACGGCCGTGTCGTACGCAGATTTAATCAAGATGATACGGTCAGAACGATCTACGAGTGGTTGAAAGCAGAGCCACTAGAAGGCAAGGAAGGAATTACCTTCGAGCTGAAGGAAGGTGGAGGAATGGGCAAGGAAATGAGAGATCTGATTGACTATCTGGACGTCACGATCAAAGATGCAGGACTTGGTGGTGGTACAGTCATGGTGGAATTTCTCGAGGACTAGACTTGATGCCTTGAGATAAGATATCCTTTCACGACATACGGGATCTCATACATGGCGTTATGATAGCAAATTCTTTTCATTATGGCATGCACATTGCAGGTTGGGCATGCCGTCTCACTGGTCCGAGATACATGGCTGGCGTTGTTTACCCCGTTCCTTTCATGCTCGCTTCGTTCGGCTCTGCATAGAAGGGGTATCAGGGATTGGTGGGCGATTACTTTGGCCATAGATGACATGATGAATGAGCAAGAAATTGCACCTAATGTTTCTGGTGCATCACTTCCGCAACCTTTGTTTATCTGAGTGTCTGGTCTTGGGCTCGGTTCGAAGCTGATTGGATGCTAGCTAATCTGCAACTCTGAGTGGCTCAGTCGCTTGGACCAAATGATGATGTTTTCGTGACCCTGGCTACCATCAACACGCCAACAGCCAAGACACCTGAACGATTGGTTGAGGAGGACCGTGAGTTGAGATAACAACAAAACATTCCGACGGTATTTCCGCACGAGAAAAAGCAAAACACTTTGTAGACGCCGCGCCAGCAAATGGATTTCATGCTTTCCTTACTTTTCCCCAAACTCACTCTGACTCTAACTTTTACGGGCGTTCCTGATTTCTTCTCCTTTCTCCAACCTGATTTACCTGAGTTTCCGTTGTTTTGGTGCATACCCTGGCCTGTCGTGCTTACCTTCCCCGGATTTTTGAAACGCCGACCTGAATTGGCTTTGGATTGGATTCTCATTCCTGCTTGAACCAACGGGTACATACGCGCTCTTTAGTCTCTGTCTCCGAGCCTTGTTGTTTACAGCTCCTAGGACATCCGAGTCGAGGAAACTTCCCTTCTTTCTAGAAATATATTCATTCACTTGTCAATAAATTTCCATACGTTGTGTTGTCCCTCACTCACTCTCGCTACTTCGAGTCCGCGCCGACCTGAATCGACCCCACCATCACCACGTTAACGACCTCGAAAGCTCCGCGCGCCTGTTCTTATTTACGAAACTCACGGCCGACCGAACCCTCCTGTTCCTGGCCTGCATAACAGTTCGAGCCGTGGATCGAACCGAGCTCCTGTTCATGCCCAGCAGAAGCAGCAGCCCTGCCTGACTCCGTCGTTCGCGGCTGTAGCAACCAGTTTCTGCGACAGAACATCCTTGCCAATAGAGCTTAGGGATATCCCCAGCAGGAGACCAAGCTTCGCCGGAGCAGAGCAGAGCAGAACACGAGTATTTCTCGTCCTCCGACTGCCGACCTCTTCCTCTGGGAAACGAATCTCTGCACAATGGCAAGCGGCGGCGGCATGATGAGTGGTGTCGTAGATCCAGAGACGCTCTATACCAAGCAGAACTGCATAGGTACGGTGTTTTGTCTATGTTCTGGATAAGAAGAGCCATGCTGACAGGATATAGGCGGTGGCAGTTTTGGCAAAGTTTACAAAGGGTGAGCTGGCTCATCGATTCTTTCCAATCCATTTAGAACCTCTGCTAATGAACTATAGGGTTGACAAACGCACCGGGCAAGCAGTTGCTATCAAAGTAATTGATGTTGAAAATGCAGAGGACGAAGTCGAAGATATCATACAGGAGATCTCTATTCTGTCGGAGCTACACTCGCCTTACGTCACGCAGTACTACGGATCATACTTGAGAGGTTCGGACTTATGGATTGTTATGGAGTTTTGTTCGGGGGGTAGTTGTGGGGATCTCATGAAGCCTGGCTTGATTGGAGAGGACTACATCTCAATTATCATTCGGGAATTGCTGTTGGGTTTGGATTATCTGCATGGAGATAAGAAGCTACATCGAGACATCAAGGGTAAGAGACCTCTTCTGCGGAATTATTGTTACATGAGTTAATGTTACTTAGCTGCCAACGTGTTACTGGGATCCAATGGCCAGGTAAAATTGGCAGATTTCGGTGTTTCTGGACAACTGTCTGCGACTATGACCAAGAAGAATACTTTCGTCGGTACTCCTTTCTGGATGGCCCCTGAAGTTATCAAGCAGTCGGGCTATGATCACAAAGCAGACATCTGGTCTTTGGGAATTACGGCTTTGGAATTAGCAAACGGCGAACCGCCATACTCGGATATCCATCCCATGAAAGTCTTGTTCTTGATCCCCAAGAATCCACCGCCTGAGCTAGAGGGCAACTTCTCGAAGGCATTCAAGGAGTTTGTCGAACTGTGTCTACAAAAAGATCCTCGGAAACGGCCGTCTGCTCGAGAATTATTGAAGCATCCATTTGTAAGGAGGGCCAAGAAGACTTCATACCTGACAGAGTTAATCGAACGGTACGAACGATGGGCAGTGCATCACAAGGGCGATGACGATGATTCAGACGACGGGCATGAGGAAGCCCCACGACCAAACGCTGGCAATGAAGATCTCTGGGACTTTGGTACCGTACGGCCTGTAGGTGGTAGAGGCACTGCCAGGGGTATCGGAAGGACTGGTCTTAATGCTATGGGAGAATCAGCGACGAATGCAAGATCGTCAAGATCATCTGAGAGCGAAGATGATTATGCCGAACGACCGCGCAGCTCTTCCCCTACCAAAATGAAGGATTCGGGATATGTTTCTAGCGCAGACACTGTCAAAGCTATGAACTCTCCCGCCTCAGCTCAACCACCGCGTCAGAACTCTCCTCAGAGACGTCCTGTTCCTAATTTGCAGCCTACCTCTCCAGCCAAGATACCCCTACCACCATCCCCCGAGAAGCACAGATCAGCCGCACCAGAAACCCCAAGGCCAATTCAGCAGTTTTATTCTCCTCCGGATACAGACTCTCCAGACTATGACCGGTCGTTGCAAGAGCAACTTCAAAGGGACATGAGGTTCTTGAATATGGGATCCACGCCCTCGCCTCAAATTGTCAAGTCGCCTGCACCTTCGAACTATCAACAGATGGAAAGAGAATCCGACCCCGTTTCTCGACTCCCAACACAACAACCACTACCGAAAATTGGTCCTATTAAGCTTCCGGAAATACCACCATTTCGCGGCCAACCCTTGCAGAAGGTCACGAATCAACCCAACGCAGGCATGTCAAAGCCATTACCAGCATCTCATTCACAACCAATAGCCTCGCAGAACATAAATCCTCGACACCTTGGCCAGCAGCCTTTACCTGCTCTGCCTTCGAAGCTACGTGACAACACTCCATCACGTGAAAGCTTCTCTTCGGAATCTTCACGAACGCCGACATCCATGCCGTCACCAGCACCTACGAGTCCAACTGGAGAGCTTGATGCTCTGAATGATGTAATATTCCCGGCTCTTGAGGAGGCTCTCAAGCGCCGGCAGTATCATCTTCAACAAATGTTTCGCAACAGTGGTACCACACCCAAGCAGCAACGAGCTCAGGCAGCACACGAGAAGCTGCGGAAGTTAGTGTACAAACTCGCTCACGTCTGTAAGGAGATTGACCATTTTGATAAGCAAGAGCCTGTTGGGATGGGAAAGGACGTAGATGTATTCCTTGAGGGATTGCTAGAGGAGATCCTGGTTCGAGTTGAGCCTGCTGATGATGAGGAGGGTGACGAGAGACGGTGAAACTATGATGAGACGGGCTGGGACTGGGAATATGGGGTTCGCTATGGATGGTTGGAACGGCGTTTGGTCTTCTTCGACCTTGAGTTATTTCTGCATGCATGGCTGTCTGGTAGATCATATGTTGGTGTTTGGCTGGTATGGTCGAGGAGG
Organism: Cadophora sp. MPI-SDFR-AT-0126; assembly: GCA_020747065.1. Lineage (NCBI taxonomy): Eukaryota > Fungi > Ascomycota > Leotiomycetes > Helotiales > Ploettnerulaceae > Cadophora > Cadophora sp. MPI-SDFR-AT-0126. Next base: position 1,506,959 of record JAGMVK010000003.1, on the reverse strand, counting down.
GGTGGACTTGTTGAGAATGATGGATGGATGGGCGATGAGTGTAAATACCCTAGAAATAAAGCATCATGCATATCACACCAACATGGCTCTTTCTGTATCAGGCATTGCGAGTTTGAGACACGTTCAACTGAACATCCACGTTTGTCCTCAGCTGCCTGTAGCTATTGTTTCAACTGAATCTCCTACAAAAGCTAATCAAACTCGAATTCAACAATGGACGCCAGAACGGTTGCCAATTTCTTCGGAGGTAGGTTTGGTCAATATGCCCGCATTCAAAAGTCTCAGGTTTCTATCCTTCCGTGAACTGAGAACTCCCACTTTGTATATCATTTAGGAATACACTTCGTTGCGGTGGATACCACAGTCTGTATCTTAGTACCGGAGTGGACCCGGGTACAACAGATTGGACGAGTTGGTGTTCTACTATGGTGTTTCTTCTCTCACTATCACGACATGGCACGGGAGTGAACCTTGAACATGACCGAGATGGTTACTACCGCCCTCATGATTTCTCTTTTGGGTATCTGTACTGTTCTTGGTGTTATGATCGAGTGGTGTGTCAACTTCGCCATTGATCTTTGAACATGAGGTTATCCGAGGAAAAGTGTCGGGTTCTGGATGCAGAGATTGCAGATTGCCCGCCTGTACAAACAGTTGATTTAGCTGACGTTTGTATAGGATTGTTCCCACCGCAAAACAAGTTGTTACGTTGGTCAAAGTCCGAGAATCAGCCAAGGGTAGTTTGACAAATTCAAGGTAGTTCAAGGCAGTACCTGTCTCTTTCGCTCAGAAGGATTCTATTTCCGCCTGCCATAATTTGTTAAAACCTGACCTGACCAGCGCTCTTTTACTTCGGCGTTCAAGATCTGATGGACCGTGAAGTGAATCGCAAGAGCTCGGTATGTCACCATCGTTCTCCTCACTCTCACCATACATTGAAGTAGATTACACTCGTCTCAAGTCCTCTCAGTTATCCCGACTTGCGATATGTAACACCATAGAGGAGTTCAATGAGCTGGCAATTCTAAGCGAGCCTTTTTAATCTGGAGTAAACAAAGCGAGCCCGAGCTCCGCTCCGTCGTCAGAGTGCGATGCGCACCTAATCGTTCTTCGCTAATTCGATTGGCACAATGGGTTAAATAAATGAGTGAATAGTTAAAGCCTCTAAGATTACACCATCTCAGGTTGTTTCTAAAAAGCCCATCATTCTCCTAGCTGCCTCCTTCCATTTGAAACCTTTTCGCAAGAACATCCATCCAACGACTACCACGCCAAATATTTGGCGGGTTTTCGAATTAGACACAATAGCAGGAAGCGCCAATCCTCTTCATGCTCTAAAGTAAGTCTTCTCTTCCTTTGCAACAACCTCACCTCAACGATACATCCACGTCGACTTCCGAGGCTTCCTTGTCAGACCTAGAATTGAATCTGGGCATCTCGATCTACTAACTTTGAAACAATTACCATTCCCCATCTTCCATGAATCCCTTCTTCCTTCTTTTTTCAAACCCCTGCTTTCGGTCGTCAATACCAACAACAGAATCACCTGCACCTCACCTGTACCCTAGCCCACTTTCCAACTCCATCTCAGCACTACTCTACAAATTTCTAACTCTAAAGAATTACAGTAGGGATACTCGCCAGAAATCTCATGCCATCAACGAGGTCAGCATAGGATAACACTTTCAAAGGCTCTCCTCGCAGTTTAGCATCAACAACAACTACTTCTCACCCTTGACTTTTCTTACTCCAACTCACTTCAATTGAGTCCCAACTACCACCTCAAGCAGAAGCTTGCTTATCGCTGCCAACTGCACAGGCTCTGCTTTGGCAACAGGCCAGCTGTTCTGCTCTGGAAACCATTGGCATCAATCAGCATCGCCGATAGACATCATGGACCAACAAGGATCCTCCTCTCATGCTTTTGCTATGCAACCAGCAAACCTGTTCACCTTGACCGCGACTGAAGACCAAGCATTCATTGACTATCTCTATAACTTTTTTGAGAGACGGGTGTCGAAGAAGAAGATCAAGAATAGTCTTGAAGCTGCTCAAGGTAATCGAGACATGGCTTTCGACCTCCTCTTCAGCTCTCACTCTTCAGGTGAAGATACCGATGAGCATGGAAATGAAGACGACGACGCTCAGCAAGCCAAGATCAAAGAATATGACGAAGTCATTAATGGCATCACTGATCCCATTGTTCGACGCAATATGAGCGAAATTATAGGTATCTGCCCTTCCGAAAGCCCAAGGCACATCCTTAACATATATCGACACTTCAATGGGAACAAGAACGATGCGATATCTGCTTTGCTCGATGGTTTCGTCGTCCCCACTGAGAAGTTCGGCGCGAAGATCAAGGAAGAAGACAGTGGAAAGGGCAAAGGCAAGGAGCCTGCTTCAGGCAACATCATCAAGTCGCAACCTTCAGGTTCTTTCAGCAATGACCCATTCCCCAATCTGCCTCGAAGAAAAACATCCTCCGATTCCGAATCCCACCCACGATATACGCCTACTTCCTCGAGTAACAGCTCATCTCCTCAACGAGGACTTTCTATGAGAACTGTTGCTGGTGCTGAATGGAGCTTCGGTGACTTGCCTCCTCTGCCTGACAGCCCTAAGATCCCAGCCTGTCGAGTCAAAACTGACGACGATGGATTCGACCTGGATGAGGACTCGGATTTAGATATGCTGCCGGTGAAGGATGAGAATGAGAATGAGGAAGACATTTACGGCTTACCAGCTGAGGACAAAGCTACAGGCTCACGCAAGGTTGCAACCCCAGAGTTCTCATCGCCCTCGTCTGACGAAAATAAAGACGTCAATATGCCTCGCCAAAATGATGAGACGAGTTTTGAGTCGGACTCAGAGCATGAGGATGACGACAGTGATATTGATATGTGTAGCGATGCTGGCACCTTGGAAGGTCAGAGGCGTGCTTGCTCTACCGACCTTACAAGGGACGAATCGGAGAACGAGGACGAAGAGGTCGAACTTTCCCAAGAAGAGAAGGAGGCACATCTATTGTCACTATTTCCTAAGGCTGGCATGGAAGGTGTACGAAGAGAATTGCAGCTCAACGAGGGGAGAATGGCTGAGACAGCTGCCGATTTGGAGAATGAATATGGCCTTGGAGGAAGTAGTGATCCTGAGCGAAGCATCAGCCCTGAGATAAGCCCCTGTCGGCCAAGAGAGTCAGAAAGTCAAAAAAGACCAGCAGGCAATGCCGTAGGTCTTGGCTTGTCCTTTTTATACTTGGACAACTGCTAACTGATTAGGTTGTTGGTGACCGTCAATCGAAGAGATCTCGTTGGTTTGAGGAGCAGTTGGATGCCGACCAAGAGGAGAGCACCCACGAGTCCGCGGACAAATGGGTCTTGTAAGTTGATACATACTTGGATATAGGTACTCAGCTAAGCTTGTGATAGGAGCTTCCTACATGCCGATAGTGGTGTCCAGATCGAACTTGACTCTGGTATGCATCCATGCCGAATCCCCGAAGCCGCCCTTCGCCGTATACCTTTCTTCCGGGGCTGGCTGGATGCAAATCCGCCTCAAATTGGTACCGTTCGTACTATGAAAGTTCCCGATGTTTCGCTTGAGACGTTCAATCTCGGCATGCAATGGATCGTCTGCAGCGTTGGCCGATTTACCGCAAATCAACATCGCTATAAGGCAAACGAGCTTACTGCTCTGATCGAATTGGCTGTCTTTGCTGAGACTGTCGGTCTGTCAATTGGCAGTAAGACTGAATGGTTTATGAGCACGTTAAAATCTACCCTCGTGAAGTACCGGAACGCTCTGAGAGGTTCGCATATCCGTGGATCCTTTGAGAAGCTCAGAAAGGGTCACCAAGTCCGAAGGCTACTTGTCCAAGCTTCGCTCAAGCCTTATGTATTATTTCACCACTCTGGCGAAGATAATAAGCGCACCTTCGAATTCGGCTTCGATTCAGATTCTGACGCTGACTACAGCAACCTTAACCCCGCGCAACAGGCTGCCTATCGAAAGCACAGATTCTGCTTTGAGAAGGAATTCATTACGATCGAAGACTTCCAAACAGACCTCTTACGGGAATTTCATCGGGTTTGGTGGTCACGAAGCACCGGGGATCATAAGTACAGCACACGCCATTACTGCAGTATCACGACCGTAGTGGACCCCTTGACAGATGAGAGTTTCCCGGTCTAGGAGGCTCATTTGAATGGTAGTTCGCCCAACGTCCTTTGGCAGCTTTGCGACATTTATCAGTGGATGAGGTGAGAGCAACTTTGCCATCCAAGTCCCAAATCATCACAAATCCCTAGCTCCATTACGAGATTAATCTCGAATGGAGATTGGTACACCCACCGAACTTGAATGCCTCCTAGCACATGCCGTTGATTGATGCTATGACTTCCAAGCACAACTGACTGCGAGACACCACACAAGAGCATGTCATGCAACACAACACAAAGAGACAAAACACAGCATAAATAATGTCTTCTCCTTTCTCAATCATCATTCTCGTTCTTCCTTATTCTTTTCAACTGCAGGTCTGGCGTTGGCGTACTCTTGCTGGAGCAGTTTTGTTGCTGAGTGACAGAGTGCAGAGGAGATAGCATCATGCTTATGATGCGACATGGCTATGTTCCGAATCACTGCTCTCGACCGGGCGAGGAAGGAGCGATTTGTCTGCTTAATTGCGATAAAGAAGGATGCTTTGGCTGTTTGCTTTCCTCTGAAGCGATCTCGTTCGCTTAGCAGGTCGGTGGAAAACATGCAAGCAGGAGTAGAGGATATCCAGATCTCCCGAAGCGTACTTAGCATAATAAAGAAGTCATGAAACTCTTTGCAAAACACAGCCCTGTAGAGCGGTTGATAAAAAGTGCAGGAAGCTCAATCGTACTATAAAGACCATCTGTAGGGATATCGTTGTCTGTATGCTTATTCCAGGTAAGGTACTATATAATATTCTTCACACTAAATCGCGACATCGAAATGGTCTTGGAGAGCAGAAAATAAATATACATTCTCTTGATTAAGACGAAAGGAAATAGGTTCATCAGACATAGTTTTGGTCATCATCGTTGCACCGCTATGAAAACGGGCTTCAGTGCTTGACTCTATTGGTAATCATCATATGAACAGCCTCAAATTGAGACCATAGGGGGTATCTCTCTACATCAACAATCTCCAAGCACCAAGAATCAAAGCGGCGGTACCAGTGCATACTCCCATCAACCATTGAAGAGTCTTTACTCTGTGTTAGTAATTGTATTTGGCTCCAATGATGTGAAAAACACATGGGGTAGATACTAACCTGGAACTTAACCGCCTCCAGCTTCTCCCTCAGCCCAGCGACCTCCTGTTCAATCTTGGTTTCGGTCTCCTTGATCTTCAACTCCTGAACATTCGCTTCCTCTCTGATCCTACCCTTCTCCAAATTCAGATCTAGTCTCACAGATGCTTGTGTCCTGCCAACTTCATCCCTCAACCTACTATTCAGCTTAGCTAAATCATTGGTCAGGCGTTCGTGAGAGGCTCTTGTGGTCGCAGATTCCGTTGAATCTGCGGAAAGGAGTTCTGAGCGCAGCTTTGCAAAGTCCACTTTCTGGGTATATGTTGCCTTTGCTTGGTCTTCGCGGAGGACCATGGTACGGGTTAGGTTTTGGATGCTGGGAGGAATTAGCTAAATGTCCTGTAGCAGAGCAGACTTGGGACACGTATACCTCTCTTCAATCACATCGCTGAGTACTTTCATCATAGCCACTGCCTGTGCCTCTGTGAACCCTTCTTCTTGTAGCCGTTGGACGAATTTTAGTGTGTCGAAGTGGTGGTCTCGAGACCGGCGAGTAGTCGCATGGAAGGCTCTTTTGTGCGTTGGATTTTGCAGTATGCTCGTTCTTGGTTGTCTGAAACCATCACGTCTTCTACAAGTGATAGTATGATTGGCAGGCCCATCCTGCCGTCTTGAAAGATTGTAGCTTGACTGGGTGCTTAGTGCTCGGATTGTGTTTTGTTGAGTCGGTGCTTGCCAGCTCAGTCTGGGTAAGAGAAATCTGGGAAGAGTCTTAGCGATGCTTGCGGTCGCCATATTTGAGCTTCGTATTGCTTGATAGAGAAATTCTGCCCTCGCCGTAAGTTGCGATGAACAAGTTCCGGCTTCAAGCTTTCGTTTCCGAATATCGGGCCGGGTCACGTGGGAGGGGGATTAGCCCCGCAAGGCTCGCAACTGCCCACTAAATAATTATGACTCTGCAGCTGGAATACAAAGATATCTTCAAGCCGCCACCATAACCGTTACAACCCCACACCTTCTACACGATCCTCGAAGTCGACATCCCCAAATTCGAAACCTGTATTAAAACTCTACGAACTCATCATCATGGCGGCGAACGGAGATAGGTATGGCAATGACATGGATTCAGACTCTGATTCCGCTCCAGGCTCCCCTGGCTTGGATGCGCAACAGGATTTCGATGACCATGTAGAGGATCTCGATGAAAAGCCCATCAAATCTGCCCTCAAGAAGTCTACACACAAGGAGCCCGCACCGACGATAATACGCCCAACACTCCCTCCACAAACAGAGCCCCAAGACCTCGACCTCAAATCCTTGACCCCCCTCACCGCAGAAATCATTGCCAGACAAGCAACGATCAATATCGGAACGATTGGACATGTGGCGCACGGTAAGTCGACGGTCGTGAAGGCTATCTCGGGAGTGCAGACGGTTCGTTTCAAGAACGAGTTGGAGAGAAATATTACCATCAAGCTGGGTTATGCGAACGCAAAGATCTACAAGTGCGATAACGAGGAGTGCCCAAGACCGACATGCTTCAAGAGCTACAAGAGTGAGAAGGAGGTCGACCCACCTTGCGAACGTGAGGGCTGCTCTGGTACATACAGATTGCTAAGACATGTCTCGTAAGTATTTTGGAAATCTTGGGAAGGCGATAGCTAACATAGATACAGTTTCGTCGATTGCCCTGGTCACGATATTCTCATGAGTACTATGTTGTCTGGTGCAGCAGTTATGGACGCCGCTCTCCTCCTGATCGCCGGTAATGAATCATGCCCACAACCTCAAACTTCCGAACATTTGGCAGCTATCGAAATCATGAAGCTCGACAAGATCATCATTCTACAAAACAAGGTCGATTTGATGAGAGAGGAAGGCGCAAACGCACACTACCTGGACATCTTAAAGTTTATCCGAGGAACCGTTGCAGGAGGATCACCAATCATCCCAATTTCCGCCCAGTTGAAGTTCAATATCGATGCTGTTAACGAGGCTATTGTAAATACCATCCCTGTTCCTCCAAGAGATTTCACCCAGGACCCACAAATGATCGTTATCCGGTCGTTTGATGTCAATAAGCCAGGTGCCGAGATTGAGGAGCTGAAGGGCGGTGTTGCTGGTGGAAGTATCCTGCACGGTGTCGTAAAGCTGGGCGATGAGATCGAGATCAGACCCGGAATCGTCACCAGAGATGAAAAGGGAGCTATCAAGTGCACACCCATCTTCAGCAGAATCGTCACCTTGAACTCAGAGAACAATGAGCTCAAGTATGCAGTACCTGGTGGTTTGATTGGTGTCGGAACCCGAATCGATCCCACACTTTGTCGGGCCGATCGTCTGGTTGGCTTCGTTCTTGGATTGAAAGGCCGACTGCCAGATATCTATATCGAGATCGAAGTCAACTACTACCTCCTCCGCAGACTTCTGGGTGTCAAGACCGCCGATGGAAAGCAAGCGAAGGTTGCCAAGCTGGCGAAGAACGAGGTTCTGATGGTGAACATTGGATCTACGGCCACCGGTGCGAAGGTTGTGGCTGTCAAGCAGGATGCCGCGAAGTTGGTTCTCACGAGTCCGGCTTGCACGAATGTTGGAGAGAAGGTTGCGCTGTCTCGTCGTATCGAGAAGCATTGGCGTTTAATCGGATGGGCTACCATTGCAAATGGTGTAACGCTCGACCCAAGCACTTCCTAATTGGAGAAACTTGTCTGTTAGTTTTGTCATGCATGTTCATCACCAGCCGTTGCATATGGGAGTCGATAGATTGGCGGCAAAAGCTATGATAAGATGAATGAGATCATTTGAAGTAAGAATTTGGCATGGTTTTGCGGCGTGTGATTCTTGCTCTGCTATGCTTTTCCTGACTTCTAAACTGTAGATTCACATCAGCGAAATTTAGTGTTCCGTACAGGTAGTGCAACTCATGCTAGAAGATTTGGGTACAGCGGTTTATTTTCCACATCCCAACATTTGTTTTCATTGATTACTTGGCAATTCTTCTCAAGTCGAAAAGACATACGTCCTCGGCGGTAACATCAGCCTTTGGAGACAACGGCAAGATCTTCGTATTCTTACTCTTGATCGGTTTGCGTATTCGGCTTTACAGGCGTGCTTGTTCTGCTGTCATCTGAAAAGCCTACCTAATGATACTGCTTTTATGTCAAGCCCCTTTTCCCATGAGCACCAAGCTGGCTGTTCTTAGGTTCCTTGAAGTGGACGTCGGTTGATGGTTGCCCTTGGCAGGATATTTTGGGTGGGTATTTGAAGCATCTAAGCTTCCTTGGCGGCGAAATCTAGAAAATTACAGTAAATGCAGCTCTCGACAGTGGTGCGCCTGCCTTGGGAAAGCATGATTGATGGAGAAGAAAATGACGAAAAGAAATGCGGGTTTCTAGAGGTTCTATTCAGGCTATTATGTTATGAATATCGGGTTGCACTGTAAGATGTTGAAGTTCTGACACAATTGTGAGTTTGATGATGTGGACCAAGGTCAAATGTCAAGCCGACGATGACTGAAGCGCGAACGGCTCTCGTACCCAATGCAATTTTGATTTGTTCGGAGCTGGACATCGAGTTGGGCTGGCTGGGTCGGTATCCACTTCGATAGGGGGAGGGGACTGCATCTCCCACAAGATGTGGGTTGCGGCACAACAATAGCTGGAATGCTTTTCGCTTGGTTAATTGCATGGGATGTGATGTGACACGGAGAATAGATTCTCGCGAGACCGAATGTTTATGATGTATTAACTTTTTGAACGTCACCGGTGTGAATGTTGTGAAAGGAAATTAGTAAGTAAGTAAGTGTGAGTAAAGATCTGACTGAATAAATAGAGGTCTGACTGTACGTTCCAATGTCGTCGAAATAAAAAGCCATCAGAAGCTTACCTGAACCTTGAATAAAAGTCAATGTCTCGCTAACCCCTGACTCCCGCCTACTTTAACCTCCAGGACTCCAGCCAATTTCTTAGTCCAGCTCGTCCAGCTGCCCAGACCCCAGACCGACGCGTATTCGGCTTCTTCGACGCCTTCATACCGCATTCTGCGTGTTCTCATTTGCTGAAAGGGAATAAAGGACTTAGGACTTTTGGGCCGCTTTTCGGCCGAAACAATGTCCGAGGCTAAGATCTCGGAGGGGAGAAAGATGCGCCTGTGATTAGACGAAGATAGACAGACAGACAGAGAAGAGAAGGAGACGAACGGGAGGTTGAACTAGACAAGGCAAGGGCAAGGGCAAGGGCATGGCAGACCAGGTCCAGGCCACGTTCAAATCAGCAGTCAGTCATAAAGGCTTGCTTGACTGCACCCGTTGATTAACGTCTTTCTCTCCTCCTGCTCTTCTCTTCTTCTTCTCATCGCGTTCACTCTTGACATCCGGTTCACTCCTTCACCAATGTCGAATATTCCGAACACGACCACTAATACCGAGAAGATGGCGGCCATGGACGACTCTGCTGCGCCAACACTCAAGAGCCCGTCAAGTGTCCTAGTCAACGAAAAGGCTGCCAACGAGGCTGACGATTCGACTGTCCGAGGATCAACTGCAAATACCACCGAGTCCCCTTCGATCGAAAATGTGATGCTGGAGAAGGAAACGCATGTTGGTCAGGCGGAGTTAGCCAAGATCAACACAAGTCAGGAAGGCGTCGAATATCCAACTGGTCTGAAGCTGGGACTTATTTCCCTCGCATTATGCCTCAGTGTGTTGTTGATCGCATTGGTATTTATACAACCTGAATTTCACGGAATTAAAATGCTAACATATGTCAGGATAATACTATTATTGTAAGTACATTTTCTTCTTGCGACTTGCTTGGACGCCAGCTGCGCATGCCGGGCATTAGCGAAACGACTCCCACCATTTGCGACACCGAAAGTCACGATATCAAGTTGGACATTTCAGTCAATAGATTCGTACTCTGTCTAAATGACACTTGGATACTTGCGCTACTTACAACTTGGCTCTCATTCTAACAAGTACCTAAACAGGCCACTGCTATTCCAAAGATCACGGATCAGTTCCACTCCCTTCCAGACGTAGGATGGTATGGCTCAGCATATCTCCTCACAACCGCCTCGTTCCAACTTCTCTTCGGAAAATTCTATACCTTCTTCTCGATCAAATACGTGTACCTCGTCGCTATCGGTATCTTCGAGTTTGGTTCCCTGATTTGCGGTGTCGCACCCAATTCAACGGCTTTGATTGTTGGAAGAGCTATTGCAGGATTAGGTTCAGCTGGTATCTTCTCAGGAGCCTTGATAATCGTGGCCTACTCTGTTCCTTTGGTGAAGAGACCAATGTATTCTGGCTTCATTGGAGCTATGTACGGTAAGTCTCCAACCGTCTGAGTTATTCCTCAACCGCACTCGCTATGAGAGCAATTCACTTACTTCAAAACAGGTATCGCCTCTGTCGCCGGACCTCTTCTTGGAGGAGTATTCACTGATAAAGCGACATGGAGATGGTGTTTCTACATAAAGTGAGTTTTCCCAGCTTATTTAGGGATGGCAGGGCTAGGATCCTGTCTCGACATGATTCATGTCCGTGAATCATTGTAGCACTTATAATTTCCTCGTCAAAAAGGGCAGTACTAACTCTGATTTCCTACGCAGTCTGCCCATTGGAGGAATTACCATGATCGTGATCTTTTTCTTCTTCAAGGCCCCACACAGAGAGGCAGTCAAGAGCCAAGGCTGGAAGGAAGATATCAAGGCTTTTGATATCTACGGAACAACAGTGTTCTTGCCCGCTATCATTACATTGCTCTTGGCTCTTCAGTGGGGAGGAACCAAGTATCCTTGGGGCAACTGGAGAATCATCCTACTCTTCGTCCTTTTTGGAGTTTTGATTGGTGCCTTCATTGCCATTCAGGTTAGTTACTCAGACATGTCATGGAATCATTACCTAACAAACAGTTAGTTCTGGAAGCAAGAGACTGCCACTATCCCACCTAAGATGATGAAGCAACGAAGCATGTGGGCAGCGTGTTTCTTCTCCTTCACCATGGGATCCTTCTTCCTACTCTTGATCTACTTCCTCCCAATCGTATGTACTCTTCCTCACCTGTAACTTTCAAAGATCTAGGATCTCGGATCGAAAACATTTCTCAGCCTAGATGCCTTAGGAACCGAAATCCTGATCTTAAGCTTTCGACGTTTATTAAGCTAACTTTCTTGAAGTGGTTCCAAGCAGTCAAGGGTGCCTCAGCTGTCAAATCCGGCATCATGAACTTACCCATGGTCCTTTCACTCATCATTGTCTCCATTCTCTCTGGAATCGGAGTCACAATGCTCGGCTACTACGCTCCCTTCATGATATTCGGTTCAATTTTCGGCGCCGTCGGTGTCGGCCTCCTCTCAACCCTGACTCCAGATTCCGGCCACGCCAAATGGATTGGCTACCAATGCATCGCCGGCATTGGTATAGGCCTAGGAATGCAGCAGCCCCTTATTGTAAGGACTTTCCTCGCTCGTTATTGTCCAAGATCAAAGTTCTGGTTCAAAGTCATGTCCTAGGATCAATGTCTTGATAACCGAGATCTTGACAACCGAGATCCTGACCCTCATATTTGACTTCTACAGCGCTAACAATTTTGAAGGCTGTCCAAACCGTCCTCGATATCTCCCTTGTTCCAATCGGCACATCCATCGTCATTTTTGTCCAGACCCTCGGAGGTGCCCTATTCGTCTCCATCGGTCAAAATGTCTTCTCCAATAAACTTGTCGAGGGCCTCGCCAAATACGCACCCAGCGTTGACCCCCTCTCTGTCTTAAGAATCGGAGCTACCTCCCTGCAGAGCTCGCCAGATCTCCCCAAGGCGGATTTGCCAGGCGTCATAATGGCGTATAACGGCGCGCTTACGCACTCGTTCCTCGTGGCTGCTATCATGGCAGCGTTTACAATTATTGGATCGGGTTGTATTGAGTGGAAGAGTGTCAAGGGGAAGAAGATCGATGCTGCCATGGCGTAGATCATGTTAGATTTGACGTATGCTGAGCATTTGTATTTGCATACTGTACATTTCTGCAGCATTGAGAGATGGGATTACATTGTTGCATTAGCCAGGCGTTACAGTGGACGGGTTTATGGACTAGTATATTTCCTAATTAGCATGGGAGCGAGCTTGCTTTATTTTTGCTTTGCTAGGCTAGCGAGATGATCACTCTTCTCTGTTTCATATTATTCGAATGCATAGATGGATGGATGGATGGATGGATGGATGGATGATGTGTGGATTAGACAGTACGTAGAGTCATGCATAGATAGATGGATAGGTGAGTAGATAGATGCTAGACAATTCTACTCTTACGATGGGGTTAGACTCAATAATCTTATATGTATGTTCTCCAGTGTGTTGGTGACATTGTTTTATTTTCTCGTAAGCGAGAAAGAGGGAGATGATAATCAAGTCTTGTAAATGGGAAGAGGCATGACAGAGTGATTGATTGTTACAGCAATATCACCAATTCCTCGGTTTTAATAAGGTTCAAAATCAGAAAGAAAAAGCAATCAGAAATTCCTACAGTCAACTCTCGATATTGTTTCCGGGAGTGAGTATTAAGAAAGCACGATCAATTCTTGTCAATTGTTGCATCACATAACATATCTTTTCTCTAGTGAAAAACAAAATAGGTCAATGATGATCAAATGCCTTTCATTTTTCTACAATTTCGATTCTCTCGCCAGCTATAAAATAGCGCACTTGCTCGGCAACCCACAAGGTCCCTCGCTATCTTTCTCCTCTTTCTTCTTCTGCACACCGTTCTCCTTCGTTGTGTTTGTATTTTGTTCTTGGGTATTCTTCGCTGTTGTCGCTCCGTTCCCGTTCTCAGCAGCCGTCACCTCGTCCTTTGCACCTTCACTGCCTTGTAGTCACGCGAAAGTGACGGACGAAACCTTCTTGCCGAACTGCTCGCCTTGGATGGTGGCGAGTTCGAGCTCGAGGGCGGTTGGTTGGCGGGAGCCGTCAGCGCCTGCGAAGGTTCCTGCACCCCATGGGGAGCCGCCGTGGACCTCGGAGAGGTTGGTGAGTTGTGGGAAGGTGTGTGCGTAACCGAGAGGGACGTAAATGACTGGTTTGTGAATTAGTATGGTGTTACAGATCATTGCATAGCCGCAGAGAGGAAGACTTACTGCCATGGTGAGCAAGGGTCGACATCGCAGCGATAGCAGTGCTCTCCTGTCCACCACCTGGAGTTCCGGTGGAGAGGAAAACACCAGCGAACTTGCCCCAGTAACCACCAGATCCCCATTGGCCTCCGGTAGTATCCCAGAATGCCTTCCATTGGGCTGGGAAGTTACCGTAACGGGTCGGGATACCGAGGAGGAATGCATCGTAGGTTTGGAGCTTTGCGGCGTCGATTACGGGGTAGTCGGACTTGGGGGGAGCGTGCATCTACATTTGTGTTAGAGTTTATCGTGGTAGTGTGGAATACGGGACCGTTGGAATAAGGAAGTGGAGATGACAAGAGATACATACCTTGGTGAGAACCTCCTGTGGAAGAGTCTCGGCGACTTGGTAGATGTCGGCCTCAATGCCAGCCTTTGCAAGTCCAGCCTTCTCAGCCTCGGCGAGAGCCTTGATGTGACCATACATGGAGTACTAAAAAAGATAGAATATTAGCAAGACGGCAAAATAATATTAGCAGGTGCATCGCAGATGTTGATTGCAAAAATTGCTTTGTTGACATCACAACATCGGAAGGAATGCTGCTGTAACTGCCTGGAGGAATCTTCTGGCATGGCGGGGTAACTCACGAAGACGATAGCGACCTTGGGAGCCATTGTGAAAGATCTCGGGGGGTTTATTTTGGGAGAATTGGAGAGTTGAGTATAGAGTTTATGAGAGAATCAAGTATGGATTGGAAGAAAGTTCAATCCGAGGGAGATGAGGTCTTTATACCTATCTACGTGCCTGCCCCTCCCCTCCATCGTTTGCATCATCTAGCCTCGTCGCTTTCCCCTCAATCGCAACATCGGGCCAGACCAGGGGTGCCTCCATGCTTAATTGGCCAATCAGACGTCTTTTGTCAAGGGGCCACATTGCCGTTGAGTGGCCCATCCCGGCTTAGTGCGCTGATGACAATCATTTAATAAGCTGCACTGCATCAAAGCATCACGAAATCATGACTGATGCTCACAGATCGAGGGACGAGAGACGAGGAGATAGAGAAGAATAGGACCCTACACCGAGGCGAGCTTGCTAATAATTTATGTATGTACTGGACTGGCTTGGTGATTAGTTGTTTGGCGATTGACTCTGGACTTTGGGCCTAAAGGCGGGTGGGTGATGGGTGTTTGACTGCCTGCACGGAGATGATTTGTGACACTTTGGGGGAATGAATGATTGTTGGCTGTCAGACGGATGTGAAGTAACATCCGACCAGTGTAGAAATTCCTCAGCATCAAATCTGAACGGCGTTTACAGGCACATGAGAGACTTGCTGTGTGAACAATGTCCGATCTGTAGAATCGAGGACCAGCTCAGGACGACTCATGGCATGATGATGGGATGATTTCGGATCGTTTTCCTATCTATTTACGAACTTGTGAGACAAGGAATTGCAAATATACGGGATGTTTTCTCGTCACGACAGGTATCATCATGACTAGCAAGCAACTTACAAGTCAAAAGCCTCGTACCGGCCGGTACATCACAGAAAGTGGGGAGGATTCAAGCCTCGACGTTCACAGAGCCGATGAGATTATCCGATGAACCCCAAAACAAGCATATCCCAGACGTACACATGTCAAAACCCACCGTCCAAAGTCCAGACCTGCAAGTCAAGTACCTGCCGTCCTAACGAACCATCGCGATTTGCTAGACCATTACTCGCATCTGGGACGAGATCCTCTCACCCCGGCCTAAAGCAGAAAACGATGTGGCGAATCGGCTTACCAGCAGCTTAGATACATCTCTAACTTACTTATAAACTAGCTCCCTCAGGCACAAGCACAAGCGCGCATTGGGGTGGATGGAGTTTGACGGGAGTGTCCGTAAGAGCGACTTTGCAACAGAATATTTTCAGATTTCCAAAACTGTGTCACTGTGCTTGCTGTGCTGTTCTGTGCTGACGCGGAGCCCTGCATATCAAAGGAAAACGCCAAGACATTTTGTTTGCACCCACGTGATACCGTTCTTCTTTCGCAACAAGTCACGTTTCCAATGATTCTTCTCTTTCTCCTGTCAAACGCGAAAGTCGCGACTTCATTCCAGCACATGCCATGAAAAAGCATGCCGAATGCTACTCTCATACCCTTACTTTCGAGCCATAGGGCCTCGTCGGATGTTCATCTCCGCTCGCTGTCTGCACCACGTCCGCAACACCAAGTTCACTCGCATCCAACCCTCCGACCCCGTTTGCCGAGCCCAAAATAGGGGCAAGAAAACAAAAGCCTCCATCAAACTCGACGATCTACCCCAAGGCGTCATCCCACTAGATCCCCTTCCACTGGAACAAGATGCACCTCCAACCTACTCGACCGTCGTCCAACAGGCGCGAACCAACATGCGGAAATTCGAGAATTGCGTTTTGCTTACCCGTGTAGGCGGTTTCTATGAGCTGTACTTTGAGCATGCAGAGGAATTTGCTTCGCTGTTGAATTTGAAGGAGGCGAGGAGGCCGACGAGACCAGGTGCCCCGGTTGTTCCTATGGTACTTTCTCACCAGCGCGTTAGCTGAACTTCGTGTTGATTATGACCAATAGGCAGGGTTCCCGTTCTTCCAACTTGATCGATATCTCAAAATCCTTGTTCAGGACCTCAATCGTTATGTAGCCATTGCAGAGGAGTTCCCGAATGATGCTTCTGGAAAAGTCAAAGCTGGGGGTTTGATGCATGATCGGAGGGTCACTCGGATTATCACGCCTGGAACACTGATCGATGAGAATTTCATGGATCCGTTTTCCAATAACTATGTTTTGGCTATACATATAGTGGAAGGTTCTATCCATGGATCTCACGACTCGCGTACAGATTCGATCTCTGCAGCTCGAGAAAATATGCCCATTGGTCTTGCATGGCTTGACCTATCTACCGGCCATTTCTTCACTCAGTCGACAACTCTCTCAAATCTCCCGTCTTTTCTGGCCCGTATAAGTCCCAGAGAAATTGTACTAGACGAAGATCTCCAAGCTTCCAAAGACCATGGCATTTTCGAAGTCCTGGCCGATGACCACCACCATCTCATAACTTATACCGACCCATCCACAGTCAAGGAAATACCTCAGTGGGAACCGATGTTGGAGTCACCGGTCCCAGCACGAATGATTGGCGAATTTGCAGTCGAAGAAGTAGCTGCAGGAAGTTCTCTGCTTCAGTATGTCGAGACTCGATTACAGGGATCGAATATGAAACTTCAACCGCCATCAAGACAGCTTGATATGATGGGTATTGACAAGAACACTATGCGGGCTTTGGAAATCAAGAAGACTATGAAAGACGATATGTTGACGGGTAGTCTTCTGCATACTGTTAGACGCACTGTCACAAAGGGCGGAGCGAGGTTGCTGGATAATTGGCTAAGTAAGTCATCGTAACCAACCGACAGGAACCGAAACTAATGCACAATAGGCTCTCCTTCAACATCGTTAGATGTCATAAGCTCCAGATTGGACCTGGTAACCAACATGCTCAATGATGAGAGCCTCCGAGAGCGCATCACCATCCTACTGAAACGCAGTCATGACTCTCACCGCTTACTACAAAAGTTCGCTTTCGGTCGAGGTGACCCCGATGATCTCCTAGCTCTCGCAAGTACGATCTACGCAACTCAAGACATCGTTACTACCCTTTCTGAGGACAGCTCTGGAGATCCATGTATCCAAGCCATGATAAGCCGCATTGACCTCACTGGACCAAACGAACTGGCTAAGCGAATCCGCGAAGCAATCGACGAAGAAGGTATCATGCAACAACAACGACTTGAAGACAGCGAAGCAGGAGAAATGCAAGCCCTAGCCGAAGCAATCGTCACATCAGAAGGATCCAGGGAAGATTCATCCATCCTTCCCAAGGGCACACGCAAGAAGAAAGCGACAAGTATTAGAGAGCACTACTCTGACGACAGCGAGCCTTGGATTATGAAGCCCGCGGCAAGCGAGACACTCGCTCGCCTCCACGAAGACATGCTCTCTCTATATACCGAGAAAGCAGAACTAGTCGACTCCCTCTCCCGACGTCTCGGCGCCACAACTCTGACCCTCCAATTCCGCCCAGGCCTCGGCCACATCTGCCACATCAAAGGCAAAGACACCCGGCTGTCCCTTTCCTCCTCCTCAGGTGATCCCCTCCGCTCCGTCAGCTCCAGCAAAAGCACCCGCTCCTTCCATCACCCCGAATGGACGTCTCTCGGCCAACGAATCGACACCTGCAAAACACACATCCGCTCAGAAGAACAGCGCGTCTTCCACACCCTCCGCTCCCAAACAATCCACAACATCGTCAAACTCCGGCGCAACGCCGCCGTCCTCGACGAGCTTGACATAGCCTGCTCCTTCGCACTCCTCGCCCACGAAAAGCGCTGGACGAGACCCATCCTCAACACCAGCACCTCGCACAAGATCGTCGGCGGGAGACATCCTACCGTAGAAGGAGGGCTGGAGGAGGAAGGCCGCAGCTTCATCACGAACGACTGTTTTGTTGGGTGTGCGCCGGAGAAGAAGATCTGGCTGATCACTGGCCCGAATATGGCTGGCAAGAGCACATTCCTTCGTCAAAACGCACTCATCACCATCCTCGCGCAGGTAGGTTCGTACGTGCCGGCTGAGTATGCGGAGTTGGGCATCGTAGATCAGATGTTCAGTCGGGTGGGCAGCGCAGATAACCTGTATCGTGACCAGTCGACGTTCATGGTCGAGATGCTGGAAACGGCAGCGATCCTTAAGCACGCTACGCCAAAGAGCTTCGTGATTATGGATGAGATTGGACGTGGTACGACGCCTAGTGATGGGGAAGCGGTGGCATTTGCGTGTTTAGCGCATTTGTATAGGATCAATAGGTGTAGGACGCTCTTTGCAACGCATTTCCATGGGTTGGTGGAGTTGATTGAGGGAGAGGGGATGGAGGGTGGTGTGGGGTTTTATTGTACGGATGTGCTTGAGGATGAGCACGGTGAGGGATTTAGGTATGTGCATCGGTTGAGGGAGGGGGTCAATAGGCGAAGTCATGCATTGAAAGTTGCGAGGTTGGCGGGATTGCCCGGGGAGGCAATTGTTGTTGCGAGGAGGGTGCTTGAGGGGAAAGGTGTGTAAGATAGCGGCATTGGGGGTTTGACCATCTGGGCGTCAAGTGTAAATGTACGGAAAGATGTAAGACATCATTGTAGAAATCTCCTTAGGGTTCAAGTTGTACTGCGTCTAGTAGATATCAAAGGCAATCGCCCTTGCGCATTAAAATACCATACTCGTTCACAGAATAACATCAACAAAAAAGCACTCTTCAAAAGGCACAATACTTGCACCTCTTCGTGACTTTGGTAGTCATACCACCACGTTCCATACTCATCCCCATAGTCCAGAAAGCAACCTGAGCGACGGCCAGTTTGAAACACAAGCGAGTCTCCAATGCATGTAAACAATTGTCTCTATTTGACAACCATACTCTTGTCAATATACTTACTCTGCAAAGAAGACACCGATTGGAGGGGAAACCTAGAAACTTCACGCATTTCTTCTATCTAACAGATGGAAAGCGACATCCTCGTAGACCGAGGACCACATTTGTGTGTGTGTGTGTGTGTGTGTGTGTGTGATATCTTGGCCTTTCTGGCTCGGCTTCCTTTATGAGAGATTCTCGTTATTGGCCTGTTATTACTCGAATGCTAGATCTGAACTCACTCATGCTTTGAAATGGACACAAGTATTTTGGTAAAACACCCATATGAGCTGAACACCGAAGGACTAGACTGACACTGTAGAGTCACCATTCCGCAAGAGCGGTCCAACGAGCAAAGCATCTTAGCCGTCACATTGTGCAAGCACAAGTTGATGATTGACACGCCGCTTACGAGCCGAAATAGAGATGGGAAAATGGAGATATGACAATGAAATCGATTCAAATTTGTATGGTACGAACGACGTGGTAAAAAGGGACAATGGAAAAGAACGTAATGGTCAAAAAGAGGACTCGAAGTCGTGGAAACTTTTTTTTGAGACTTCAAGCTCAGAAACCCGGGACCAGAGACTGTTCTGGCTTGGGAAAGAAATGAATTGAGAGGGGATAGATTTAAAAAGAGTTGTATGAAGGGTCGGATCTTGGATAGACAGAGAATGTTGACTTTGCGAGAATTGTAACTTTGGGGACCTTCTGCGACATTCAATCTACAGCCGCTCGGAGCTTGGAGGGTGAGGCGGTTGAGTATATCTTGGGCCAAAGGGGAGGGTTCATATTCTGGTTATGCGTCTTAGGCAATATGAGGTTATTGAGAATCTAGAGTCATGAAATATTCTCAAGACTTGCCGTGCCATCGACATAGAGAGTAAAGGATAGGTGTCAGGAGAACTTCGAAGCCAGGGTCTGGTTGTAGAATTTGCGGAACTGGGAGGCTCGAGAAGGGAGTTAGGGGAGTAGGTAGTACAACACGTAGGACATCGCTGTGTATAAGCCTGCCAGTGGCTCAGTATGAGGAGAGTGATTGTTGGGCAATTAAGAGGGAGGTACTCGTCACGTGATAGTATATATGGCGCTACTACTCGTCGAGAACATGCTATTGGACAGAACGGCGACCTCATAGACCCAAGAAAAGCATATTATTTTGGATGTAAATCACTTATCACTGCAGTGGTTGGGATGCTGTAGTTTTGTATTTCATGAGGGCAGGCTCGGCAGTTTGGAAGGCTCGGAAACTTTGGACGGTGGAAATCTGGAATATCTCGTCAGCTTCATGATCCAAAATAAAATTGAATAACGATCAATAGAAGTAACAGAATTACAGCAAAATCAGGAAAAAATTAGAGTTGTTTGATTTAGTCTTCAAGGAGGTGTGAACTCCATTAAGGGTTAAAAAGCTTTGAATTGTTCATCATGTGCTGGGGGTCCAGTGGGGTGAAAATGATATTTTTGACTGACCTTTGCGAATTTTGCTACACCCACAAATTGGATTAGCCTGTCACTTCCACTCGAAGTCACACATATTGGTACTATTCATCCAGTCGTTTCCCAAATGTGCCGAAGCTACATTAGTGTATCTGCATATCCTCTATGTGCATTTCATGATTCGTGTCGTAAACCCTCCCATGAAAGTCATCAATGTATGCGAGATAACGACCCGTTTAGTCGAACATGCCTCCGAAACCCTCATCAGCGGAATCCTCGGCCTCCTCTTCCTCTTCCTCCTCCTTGGCGGCCTCAGCAGCTGGGGCAGCCTCGGTGGTGGCAGCGGGACCGGCGGATGCGTAGGCTTCTGGGTTGGCGATGCGATCCTTCAACTCCTCTATCTCAGGCCAGCTGTACTCAGTGCTGATTGCGACGGCCAAGACCTTCTTGTAGCTGTTGACAACGGAGTGCATAACAGATGGAAGGGTTGGGAAGTTGGCGGCCAAGGAGATAGCGGCGATGGTGGCAATTGCGCTCGAGAAGGACTTGAGCAATTGAGACTCCTCAATGTCAAGAACGCTGGGTGGGAAGACGTTGCCTTGGTCATAAACCTGCGAGATGCTCATACCATAGGTGAAGGGAGAGATGTTCAACATGTTGAGCAGGGTAGCCTCGGAGGCTCCGACCTTGGTTCCAGCCTCGACGAGCTTCAAGTCGGCAGTAATTTCAATGGTACCACGGGCAATCTTGGTTGGGACACCGAGGGCCTGGAAGAAAGAGGTCTTTCCGGGTTCCATACCAGTGTTACCAGCTGGGACGTAGACATCACCAGGGGCGACAGCACCAGCTCTGGCGGGAGCAGCGACCTTGTTGGAGAGAATCTTGTCACGGATAGACTTGAGGTCGGAGTTGGTGAAGACGAAACCGACATTGCCCTTGACGAATGGCAGAAGACGCTCGTACTCGGGGGAATCGGCGACGAAGCCCTTGATGGCACGACGGACCTGTGGAAAATGATGATTAGCTTCTACAGAGTCGAATCGCACTGTGCGCGCAAACAGGAGCAGCGTACCATGGTGTTCTTTCCCATCAAGACGACACCCTCACCACGGAGGGCTTGTCTGATCTCGTGCATCTGCTGGGAGCTGACATTGTCGACACCAACGATGAAGATACTCTTGTACTCCTCGAGGAGAGACTTGAGCTTATCGAAGTAGCCGGCCTTGTTCTCGGATCTGCCCCCCATATCTTCTTATTTGAAGGCAGGGATGATTTAAGGGTCAGATGAAGGGTGTATTTGAAAAAGAGTCTCTAGAGTTTGAGACGTGTAATTGTTGATGACAGAAGGAAGAGGTTCGTGGTTCGGAAATGTCGAGATTGGTTTGTGGGAGTTCTGTGCGCTAGCGGCCGCTCTAAACTCGCATGATTGGCTGAAGCTAACAATCCCTGCTCCAGCCTCTTGAACTTTTTTCAACCTCACTTTCAAAAATGGTGAGAGAACATATTGAATCTCATAGTTATTAAGTGGCCAGATCTGGGAATTGATTTATATCATAGTGTGAGTATCTTGAATGTCCTAAAAGTACGGAAACTCATTTAATAAGCAGAACCCACAAGAGTCAAATCAGGTTGTCGAACGAAGCACATGAATTGCGTCTACGTTTGCCTGGTTAGAGAAGACTAATTGAAGCGCAAGTCTCATAATGCCGCATTCAATAATGCCGTATCAGTGCATGGTAACATGTGGTAATATTCTCGTTGCAGCCCGAGGATCGAGTATTGACTCATTCAATCTGGAGAACGGCTCATTACTCTCAACATGGACATGTCCAGTGTCTCAGGACGCCATTCAGAAAGAGAAGCCATCCACTATTCAATCTCAGAAAACTGAAGAGTCGCCAAATCTAGCAACGCCAAGAGAAAGAGATGTCGTCGAGGCAGATGGCCCACCAGCAAAGAAGCGAAAGCTATCTGCTGAAAACATCGAAGCGAAGAATGGAGATCTATCAACGTTAATACCGAACACCAACCAGGAACAGCAAGACAGCAAGAAGAAGAAGCAGAAACAGAACAACAGGTCAGCGGCTGTAGCTAGTGGTCTACAAGCGCCAGCTGTAATCGCTCTGGCTGCTACGAAGGATGGCAGACACGTGATTGCTGTCACTGGGGAGGACAAGAGTATCAGGGCATTTGAGAGTATTGAGGAGGCAGGATCGCATAGGCTTCAGCAAATAAGTCAACGGTAAGTGACAATATTACCTCATTTCTAATTCGGGCCTATCCTGACAACAAGCAGAGCCATGCCCAAACGACCCTGCTCCATCACCATCACAGCAGACTCCAAAACCATAATCAGCGCCGACAAATTCGGCGACGTCTACTCCCTCCCTCTCATCCCCTCCTCAGAACCCTCCTCCCAAACCCTCAACTCAGCTTCTGAAACCACCGAGCCAACAACAGCAGCCAAACCCTTTGTCCCCGCCGCCAACGAACTAACAATCCACTCCCAACGCAACCGCAAAGCCCTCGAGAACCAGAAACGGCAGACCAATCGGCCCAATGAGAAAGTCGAGCCGACATTCGAGCACAAGCTCTTGCTCGGCCACGTATCCATGCTCACAGACGTAGCCTTGGTCTCTGTCGAAGGAAGGGATTACATCGTGACAGCTGATCGAGACGAGCACATCCGTGTCTCGAGAGGGATCCCACAGGCGCATATCATTGAGGGGTTCTGTCTTGGACACGCGGAGTTCATTACCAGACTTTGTTTTCCCGAGAAGAGGAGTGGGGTGTTGATCTCGGGTGGTGGGGAGGATGAGTTGTACGTCTGGGAGTGGTTGGCCGGGAAGGTAATTGCGAAAGTCAATTTGAGGGGGCATGTTGATGGTGTGAGGAAGGGTTTTGATTGTTTTAGCAACAATGAGGGCGATGTTGAGGCGATGAAGATTGCTGTCTCGGGGATCGTCAGCATTCGGACTGTTGGGCCTGAGATGAGGGATATCGTTGTTGTTACTTGCGAAGGGTAAGCACACCTCTATCCGTCCCCTTCATTCGAGAAGAAAAGCTAACAAGACCCAGCATTCCAGCACTCTTCACATTCACCCTCACACCCTCCAACCAGCTCACGCACCTCCAAACCCTCCCCTTACAAGGAAACGCCCTTGCAGTCTCACCCATCACAGCCACATCCAAATTCATCGTATCAATCGACACGATCCACAAGCCTGGCTCAACAAGCGAGGTAAGAACAGATGACTTGGAAGACTTGAAATCTTTACAGACTTTTGAGTTCCAGGACGACATCTTAGTGGAAAGTGCGTTGGCTTTCGAGAGAAGTGAAGGTGGCGAGGAGGAGCAAGTTGGAGATTCTGGAAGATTAGGCAATTTGTTGTATGGTTTGGAGAATCTGAGGAAGAGGGAGGGAGATGGCGGGGAGGAGTGAAGGGCGAAATGGACTTATATAAGTGGGAGTGAGTAAAATATGCTGCCGGTAGAAACAGAGATATCCGAGAGCTCACGCACTTACTCATTCGATCTCCATAAAGGATTGTGACTTGCTACGTCTATGTTCAGGCCGGCGTGTATTCCTCTCCACAAGCCAGAATACCGATGGTCTATTTCTGACGTTGAGCAAATGTCACTTGCATGGAGAGGTGAACATAAAAGTATATCGCTTTCAGTTCTATTATTGCTCGTTCAGGGCCCGACTGAGGCGTTGTCAACTACTGTTGGCGGAGTAGCGCAAACATGAGTTTACCCATGCACTTAGTACTTTAGTGACGTGGAATCTGGAGGGCACAGGAGGTGTAAACAAGCACAGAACCTTTCTTCAGCCTCACTTATCCGCAGTACATTGGAATGGGCAGAGATTTATCCCATCAGGTGGTTTTCTTCAACATGCAATACGATAGTAAGCAGCTGCATGTGAAGCGCTTCGCATGTTGCTTTAGTGATCAGCTTACCATATTAGATGTCAACTCGCAAACTTCACAAACAAATTCTGGGGTATTCTCTTTAAGGGAATCGTTTTTGCCATGCTATCTATCCGTCTAAACGCCCCCGAATTCTGTCGAAACAACATAGTGAGCTTGCCAGCCATCTTCCCCCGCAGTTCACAAACCCACGGACGAAGAAGAAAAAGCAAACTCAAGCAAAACCGAAATGCTCAACGGTAGAAAGCAACCGCAAGCAATGCCGAGAGAAAAAAAAAAACTAGCAATCAAGTCATGGCCAAAGTCAAAGATTCAAGTCATCCCGCACGTGGCTCCGTGGTCGTGGTTCGTCTTCATCTCTCAGCAATGCCACTTGCGATCGCGCGTATCTTCCTTTCCAAGCATGAGTATTCGATGCTCGGTGTTCTTAAGTCGTTGCTCGCTAGCCAGCCCGACAGAAATCCCAACCCATGCGAAAGATGCAAAAGAGATAATCCCGGTCTTGGTCTCGTGTGTAGTTCGTGCATTGGCTCGTTTATTGGGAAGCGCACTGAACACGCTCGCCACCTGGGTGTCCGTCCTCATCATCCTCATCCATTGCGGTTGCGCCTTGAGCTCTTGCTTGTTGGGCAGGGTCAACGTCTTCGAAATCGACTGTTTCCGTCATGGTATCTGGTGGTGGTGCAACAATGGTGCTCGATGGAGGAATGATTGCCTTCAGGGCCTCAAACGCGGCAGGATCGGTTGTGAAGTTCTTCTCGGGGAACTTGACATCGAATTGCACGTACATGTTTCCGAAGTCGTGATGACGATATGATGGCATACCTTGGCCTCTAATTAACTTTACGGTACCTGACTTCTGTTAGTAGATGACCAAAGCGACAGAAACCTGGTACTAACCTGGTGAAATGACCTCTCCTGGAAGAATGTCGACGCTCAACCACCGGTCATCCAAATGCTCTATGAAGATACTTCCTCCAGCAAGCGCTGTAACAAGGTCGATCTCGGCTTGATAGAAAAGGTCGTCGTCTTTGCGTTGGAATCGGGGGTGTGGCTTTTGCTCGATCTCGAAAATAACATCTCCTGGCTGAACACCTGGAGTTTGGTCACCCTCGCCACGGAATTCGATCTTGTGTCCAGTCTTGACACCTCTGTCCACATGAACGTGGAGAACCTTTCTCTCGACGACGGTCTTCTTTCCATTGCAAGCCTTGCACTTGTCCTTTTCGCGAATGATCTCTCCCTCACCATTACAGTCCGGGCAGACGGTCTGGAAACGTTGAATCATGGGTCCCATTTGGCGCATCATGGTCTTCATACCATGCCCATCACAGCCGGTACACTTCTTGACGGCACCTTCCTTTCCACCACGGCCGTCGCACTTCGAGCAGATAACCGACTTTTGCAGCGCAAGCTTGGAGACCTTGCCGCGGTAGATATCCTCGAGTGAGACCTTGTGGACGTGGTGGATTGTCCGAGCCTTTGGTGGACCACGCTGTTGCATACCTCCGCCGAACATACCTCCAAGTCCGCCGCCGCCGCCGAAAGCTCCTCCGCCACCAAAGAATTGGGAGAAGAGGTCCTCAGCATTCATGCCACCTGCAGCTCCGCCGCCCTCAAGTCCTTCTTCGCCATACTGGTCGTAGATCGAGCGTTTTTGAGGGTCAGAAAGAACTTCGTATGCATGCGAGAGATCCTTGAACTTGTTTTCCGCATCGGGGTTGTGTGCGTTCTTGTCTGGAAACTTTGTTAATTCTGCTTGCAAGCAAGTAGGCCATGTCCAAACCTACCAGGGTGATGCTTCAGAGCCCCGATCTTGTACGCCTTCTTCAATTCTGCCTCTGTGCAGTTTGGAGAGACCTGTGCCGACCGTCAGCTTTCTATCTTGTATTGGGACCGGAAGTATGCTTACACCAAGGATATCGTAGAACTTCGTATCCTTTGCCATTCTGGCGGCTCAGAAAATGTCGAGGAGAGGATTAGAGAGAGTATTCGAAGTCCGACCGAAATCTATTTATGGTATGTGATCGAGCCTTATGAGTTGCGCCTGGTTTGGGTGGCGGGTGAATTCTGCACCGTAGATACTGTCAGTGATATTTCAATACAGACAATACAATCGCCGGCCACAGAATGTAAAGAATGATTTCACTTCTTGGAGAGGGAATATAGCAAGAGAGTCCAGGCAACAGAAGGAGGTGGGTAAGAGTACTTACAGATTTGATTGCTGAGGCTGAGGCCTTGCTGCGCGCACAAGGGAGGATTGCTTTTGCCTGGGCGAGTCGCAAACTAAGCTGAGTAGTGAAATCTGATTCTTCTCGACTGTGTGAGAAAGTTCGAGAGTATGATTGAGGGCGTATGGATTGTGGAAGTGTGGTTTCGGGCGAGAGGGAGAAATTAAAGGTGATGGTGTTCTTGAATCTTCAGTTCAGGTTCTCTTCAGTTCTGCTGCTGAAGCAACCAAATACTGCAGGCAAGCAAGCGCAGGGCAGGGCAGAGCGGGCCTTTCGCAAGCCGTGATTGATAAAATGTCGGCTTTGACAGGGATTAGTGGGGTTGCTTGCGATTCTAGCACCATCTATCGAATTCGGTGCCGTGGCGGCTGAAAAAAACGGAAGTCAACAACCACAAATACAAATGCAAGATGATTTGAGAGATGTCTCATCAAAGGAATGAATATATGTTTTGAAGTTTCCAATTTTATTTTTGACTTTTTGTCGATGTAGACTTACAGATGTTCTCAAATCAAGTCCAAATTCTACTCCAAATACAGCCTAGCATGGTATGCGGCACGATTGCTCCCTGCTCTCGGTAGTGCAACCAATCAAGAAGATAGAGGGTTTCTTATCGTTCGAGATAAGAGAGAGCGGAGGCTGAACTCACTCTACTGTACATATGAACAACAAACGCAGTTGGTCTCCTTCCTCATCACATCCAGAGACCGCTGATATATGCGGCAGTGTTAAACCCTCTCTTCAGTCGTTCCTCCTTGCTTTCGAAACCTAACCCAACAAGGGGCGGAACACCACAACGAATAGCAACATCTTAGAAGTAAATAATGTCATCAAAAGCATGATAATTTCCCCTCATTAAGTACTGTGATGGACGATAAAACTGCTGCTACACCAGTGATCCGGCACATAGCTAGTGCCTGTGTTTGGGAAGGCAACCTAGGAGACAGATATCCACCGGACGGAGGTCGCCAATAGGCCAAAGAGGTCATCGATGCCCTCGAAAATGCCGGAATACCATGCTGCTTAGTGGGTGTCGCGGCGTTAAAACACTTCGGCGCCGGAATAGTATCAGAGGTAAGTTCCTTTGCGCTCTCTTCTCATTCTAAATCCTTTCCCTGAATATGCAAGGATTGGACGATCTGTGTTCCAACAGAACCATTGAGCGCTGCATCATCTGTTCTACAATCACAAGCTACTCATGAATTGTGTGCTCCCCGCGAACGATATCTTGAAAGTCTATTGCATACATTTCCCTTTTTCAAACTCAAAGGATCCGTTGCCTGGGTCCAGTTAGTTCCTTCCTCAGATTGTCATTTTGAATGTACGCCCTCAAATTTCGAGTGGAGCCACAAAGGTCTTCCCTACGCTCGCCTGGACATCTTCGCACAAAGCCTACTCGATACACATAGTCTGATTGATCTGGTTGATCTAGTAGACAGCATGGATCTTTTGTCAGAATGGGGTATTGAAAACTTGCAGCTAGACGGCACCTTCGACATCGCTTGGGCTGAGAGGAAGAACGAGGCTATCAGGGCATCTGTGCCTCTGACATATATATCGTCTCTTCTTGAGGTTAACACGACGCCAAGGGGGAGAAGAGAGATCTGGGAGGGACTTGTGGAGAGTAAACAGAGTATGATTAGCCCTGAAATTCCCAAGGAGTTCTGGGCGACGCGGTTTCGGCCGAAGGGCGATCAGGATCCAAGGTTACCGCGTCAGTACGAACATTTGAAAGCTCTTGAAAGCTCCGATGATCTTGGCGTTTCTGAAAATTACGACGTTGTGGTTGTGGATTGGAATCAAGGGGCAGAAACTTGATCTCTAGGCCTCATTGTCTACGGTATAAACTTAGATATTGAGATCTATTTCTACAATGGCTTGAAGGAAGGTGTCGACAGTGACGTCATAGCATTCTTCGAGCATTTGATATGTGCATAAGTCAATAACAGATCTCGGAGACTTTTGCGACTCTGAACTTGTCGAAATTTGAGGCGTCCGAAGTTAAAGTCCAGCAATAACATAGTTTCATGTAATGGATCCAACGTATCCCGCACCCCATTTTCATCCCCACTAGATAACGCTTATCCATTACCTCTTAATTCTTTACTGCCTTTCCTTTGATTCATCAATTTTCCACACACAACCATACCGGCAGACACTGTTTTCAGAATGAATGACCAAGAAGGCTTAGCAATTGCCATCCAAGAGGCGAAAACGTCTTACAAAGAAGGAGGCGTGCCTGTGAGATCCCCCCCACTCTTCTATTCCTTTCTCTGCATCGAGGAATGATTGCGAGATTCCGTGTGAGGTACGAATTTGGAAAGATGCTGTGCGACGGTCATCCGAAGGGCATGGGAGGGGGTTTATGTTATGCTACTCGTAAATGCAGAGTCAGGAAACAGACCTGAGCACGAGGTCTCACCTATAGAACTCGTGATATCAAGATTTTGCAAACTCGACAGAACTCGCATCACTTTATCAATTGGATTTCAAGAGTGCTAATATTCTACTTTCAGATTGGAGCCGCTCTAGTATCAAGAGATGGCAAACTACTAGGAAGAGGACACAACATGCGTGTCCAAAGCGGTAGCGCAATCCACCACGTAAAAACCTCCTTTCTTCTTCTTGCATCGTCGCCAATCGCTATACAGTATCTTTTCTAACCTTCTCCAGGGCGAAACATCCGCCCTCTACAACTCCGGCCGTCTCCCAGCCTCAGCCTACAAAGGCGCCACCATGTACACAACTCTCTCACCATGTGACATGTGCACAGGTGCATGTATTCTCTATGGGATAGGCAGAGTGGTCATTGGTGAGAACAAGACCTTTCTTGGTGGGGAGGCGTATTTGAAGCAGAGGGGTGTGGAGGTTGTGGTGTTGGAGAACAAGGAGTGTCAGGATTTGATGGATTTGTTCATCAAGGAGAAGCCTGAGGTTTGGTAAGTGGTTCCGTTTCAAGTGGAGATGAATGAGGGCTAATGAAGAGTAGGAACGAGGATATTGGTGAGGAGGAGAGAGTTTATTCGAAAGAGGCGAAGTAAGACAGAGTGAGAAGAGAAGAAAGCTGCTGAGCAAGTTTATGCATTTTTGATCAGGGTCAGCCTCTATTTGGTAGTGATTCTGTGGATCTCCTCGAAATAGAATTTCAACATATCAGGGTCGACACCAGGTGTAATGCCTATATATCTGTTAGCATTTCCAGGATGAATCGGTCCAGCAAACATACCATGGCCGAGGTTTGAGATCCAACCCTGCTTTCCACCTCCGAAACCTTCAATCATCTTCTCCAGTGTAGCAGTAACGTTCTCTCGAGTGCCATACAGAATACCTGGATCTGCATTTCCTTGAAAAACGACAGGTCTATCTCCTCTGATCTTAACGGCATCAGCTGGATCGTGCAACCAGTCTAGTCCGACAACTTGATACCCGAGGTCACACAGCGAGTCTAGTGCATACCATGCACCTTTGGCGAAGACAACCATTGGGACAGGCTCCAGATTCTTCTCCTTCAGCCTCTTGGGGAGATTCTCAGCGATGTATGCGAGATATGTCTGAGCGAACTCTTTAAAGGTTGAAGGCGATAACTCCGCCGCCCATGAATCAAAGACTTGAATGATCTAAGGACTGACTTTAGTGATGCTTCTTCCAATCCAGGACAGACACCTTACCTGAGCTCCAGCCTGAACTTGTAATGCCAGGTACTCTACGCAAACCTCTGCGATCTTCTGCAGCATAGCCTTTGTCTCCTCAGGGTACTTGTAAATCCAGGTCTTCGTCTGAATGAACAATTTGCTGCCACCTCCTTCAACCATGTAGCAGAACAGTGTCCATGGGGCACCACAGAACCCAAATAATGGGACACGACCCTTCAATTTATGTCTCGTCATGGTGATAGCTTTATAGACGTAGTCTAGCTCTGTGGCGACATTGACATCCTTGCTCAGTACTTTGGCGTACTGTCCATCATCTGGGGACTTCAATGGCTCCGGGAAATGCGGACCCTTCTTGTCAACCATCTCAACTGTCATTCCTAAAGCTTGTGGTATAACCAGAATATCCGAGAAGATGATTGCTGCATCTACGAGGCCTGCGAATCGATCGATGGGCTGGAGTGTCAGGGTCGAAGCGATTTCTGGGGAACGACAACATTCGAAGAAATCGTGGTTTCCTTTGGCTTCATGGTATTCAGGAAGATATCTTCCGGCTTGACGATATTAGAAGACTGAATATGGTTCGGTATTTGGGGATATAAATTGGAACGTACCTTGACGCATGACCCACATGGGAGGTCTCTCTACTTTCTGGCCTGTTCTTGTAAGCGTCATTCCGGAAATGGTAGAATATTAAAATCGTACCCCATGCTGTTCTCAAAAGAAGATCATTCTTCAATGGCTCGAAGTTGTGGGCCATTGTGACGGGATCCCAAAAATTTTGAGTTATTGTGAAGAAGAGTGGTAAAGCAAGAAGTTCCTGCCGCATATTTATCCCACTTGCAACATCAAATACCCCGCCGAGGCTGGACTTTTGGTTCCTGAGCTCGGCTGCTCCACATCTGGCTGTGGCTGTTCACAGGGGTCAAGCCACTGCGGCTCTAAACTGTCTTCAGCCCGCGCTTTTCTCAATGTCCAAACCAGCTTGACAACACTCAACCACCGAGCTTTTGTGTCTTCAACTCTCAATCGGGTCTCGCACTTCCTTCCTCATGCAGCATCATATGAATTGATGTTCACCCCTGCCGCAACCCTCGATCCGACAAACGCATCACGAATGCCGCGAAGCCTCGACTACCAATAGCCCATGCTTCCTCCAGCTCCTAGCTGCCGCCGGGCACTGCAGCGACAGCTATATACACCTTCAGATTCGATTTGGGTATCTGATGAAGCTTTGAGTCATGTTTTCCAACGTTTCTGCGCGGTCTCGAAGACCAAGAAACGCTATGGAAGCTTTGTTCCAGGACCTTTGGAAAGTCGAAGAAGGCTGGGCAAGAGACGAATGACACTCCAATCCGATGCTGCTCCTACGCCCACATTTGGTCTTGCTTCTTTGTGGGGGTCGTTTGGTGAGGCGGATAGGACTCGTTGGCAATGGGAAGCTCCTACAACGCGGGACATGAGACCTCGAGAAAATTCATCAGTTCTTCCCAAATGGCTTGTGGAATGGGGCACAGCTTCTGAGGCTGTTCCAGATCCTATCGCACAAACCAGGTCAGGTTCCCGCAAAAAAACCAAGGATTTAGCCTTCAAGGAGGAGATTAGATCTTTTCAGAAGGCCCTCAAAGAGTGTAGTCCTGGGGAGATGGCGGTACTATGCGATGACTTCAATCGAAAGTTGACGCAAACCCTTTCTCTCGGCCTTCATACCGAGAATGTGTTTTCTTACACCACGAAATTCGTTTTCCAGGATATCCAACGAGCATTTCTGGATTCAGAGCAAGCAAGCGCAAGATGCCTCGCGTTGTGCCAAGCCATGTGGGATGGGATTTCGAACAGCAAAGTAATGCAGCCTTCAGATATTGGGAACATTACCATGAGAAGATTTATGGCCATTCTATGCGATATGCCGATGTCAGAGAGATTGCAGGCTCTGGCAAGCGAAGTGTTATCTTCAGCGTCGAAAACCCAATTGCAAGAGATGCATTCCAGCATAGCTCGTTTGGTGCATTCCTGGCTGCTGAGCCTGCATGAAGGAGATGCTTCACATAGGAACGAATCACCTCTAGCATTAGCTGTTCAGAGTGTTTTCGAAGCTACAAATGCTGTCGCTTCTGTACAGACTTTAACAGAATCGTTGGAAAGAAGTCTTAGCTTTGAGCAAGATCTTCAAGCATTCCGTCAGTCTCTGCAAATCGCAAGAAATGCCATTGCATCGAGTGCAGGTATTATTACGGAAGTGGAATGCATCATCTCACCTCACCAACGCAGTATCAGGACTCTCACATCGGCTCTTAGCCGCCTGCCTCCTGGACTGCTTCGCACAATAGTCCATCAATGCTCGAGCAGGATCCCGAAATCATTTGTTTACAATGCCATTGACACCTCACTTCAACATAGGTGGCTATCCCTAGTCGCCCAGTTGCCCAGTGTGAGCGAGACCTTACTACTGGAAACATGGAGACAATTTGGCACATACCTTGAGCAAGACTCGGCCACCGACATACTCCTTAACCACTGGATCGGTCGTGATCTGTTTGAGCGGCCAGCTTTAGCCAGAATTGTCTTCGATGCTGTAGCTTCTCAACGCTATCGAAAGGATTACAGCACTCTCTTGTATGTCATAGACGGGGAACGGGAGAACTGCTGGGATAAGTTGAGGCTGCTTTTCAGATTTCTGGACAAGCTCGGAGACCGTGAAACTATTTACAGGACCCTTACTTCTCTCCACAAGCGTCGAATCAAAGTTCCTGCGGATGTCATGGATGAAACGCTCGAGAGCATTGCTATTGAGAATACTGTGCTTGCTCAGAAAGCATTTCGATTTTACCGATTCATTCGATACAACGATGCGCCACTGCGACTAGAGAAATGCCCGCGCTTCATTTTCTCCATGATTAACAATCCTGACATAAGCACCAGCGTCATCTGGAAATCCTTAGGGATACCAATGTACGAAGTGATATCCTCGCACTCACTCGCAAGACATACACCGCCCACCCAGACGACCCTTACTCCTATCGTCGCAGACCATTTTACCAAAATGGCAACACTCTTCGCGCACTGCAAAGGTCGAACACAACGAGTAGCATTTCGCAACGTGATGCAATGTCTCTTCCATCTCCGCAGGCACAACGCTCCCATTACACCAGAATTGACTAGAGCAATGGTTCATGCGGGAATCTCAAGGAAGATCTCAAGCGACGGATGGATTGCTGAGGAGAGATCGCATTGGCTTCTGGAGCTGATTGAGCAGGTGGAAGGAACTGAAGTGGCTGTTACTGTTGACCAGATTGTTAAAGTGTGGAATCGGCAGATTTCGGAGAGGGTATCCAAGCGAGACAGGGCAATGAACGGGATTTGAGGTGAACTAGATTAGATAATGCGTATACCCAATGATGTGAATACCAATATACTTTGTTCATTCATACATATCTTGCTACAGATAGTACCGTATGCAGAGTCACTACTATCTAGAATGGGGTAACCCCTCATATCAAACAATCGACATTAGAAATTCGTTAGCTAAACCTATAAAAGGAATGTTCCCATAAAGTCATATTCATAGCGGAACGCCGAATCCAGCGTGAGCTCCCCATCTCTTGCTCCTCGTTACTCATCAATAGCCAATTCAAACTCCGCCTAACTCCGACATCACCTTCATCAGTACTGACCCAGCCCAACTGTGTCGAATGGGAACCCAGGTATCTCCGGCTCTGACTGTGGCTGCCCAGGCGGAAAAAGTGCGTCGAATGCGTCCTAGACAGAGCAATATCAATACAACTGCCACGCGTGTGAAAGTGAGGTGCGAGAAAGAGAGGAGAAACTCACCCAGTCAATGTCGGCCATCAAACTATCATTGCCCACTACATTTTCAGTAATTCCTCCTGCTCCTACTCCACTGCTACTGCCACCAGCGACCTGCTGCCCCGACAAACTCGTCGTATCAGAACTCGCTTCGGG
This sequence comes from Cadophora sp. MPI-SDFR-AT-0126, assembly GCA_020747065.1. Taxonomy (NCBI): domain Eukaryota; kingdom Fungi; phylum Ascomycota; class Leotiomycetes; order Helotiales; family Ploettnerulaceae; genus Cadophora; species Cadophora sp. MPI-SDFR-AT-0126. The sequence continues at coordinate 1,472,867 of JAGMVK010000003.1, read as the reverse complement.
ACTTTGACTGTTCGGGAAAGCCCACAGACTCTCCCCGTTAGAAACACCCGCAAACTGCATATCCTGACCTAGCGGCACCTTCCCGATCGACGAGCCATAAACAGGACCGGGCCCAAGACCAAAAGTAGGTCCCATCCCCTGCGTCGCACTCGGCCCATACTGCAACGGCTGAAACCCAGCTAGCGGCGACGTCTGCTCCGGCTCTTGCTGCTGCTGTTGGTCCAAATTTTGCCCGGGATTTCTCTCTTGTTCAGGCACGATAAATTTAAGTTCCTTCATGATATTTTTGCTGTCGTTTTTGTCGGAGACGCGTGGTTCGCGCAGCCCGACGTGCTTTTGCATCACGACTGGGGCACGCATGCCGCGCATGCTTTGGTAGACGGCCGTTTTTTGCTGGAGTTCCATGAGGATCTTCTTTCCCTTTTCGCGGCGGGGGAGGGAGGCGTTGGTTTCGAAAATGTAGTCTAGGCAGGTCCACTGGTGGTGGGTGTTAGTGTGACTTTTGAAAGATATGGGAACCAGAAAGATCACAGGGAAGTGAATGGTGCTGGGAGAAAGTCATGACTTAAGACAAGAGAAGGCACTTACGATACGATCGGCCTCCTTTCGTTGCGGATATACGTATATTTCCATGAGAAGGAGAAAAGCTGTGTGGTACTGTTGGTAAGCACCTCCATACCAAGACCAGGGCCTTAAATCAGGTATCGTCTCAAGAGCAACGGCCATCTCGATTGTCGTCGTCCCAGCTGATAGCATGATCTGTCGAAGTCGGTCAGGCATGGGAGCTACAACAGAGTTGTGATAGCGATGCAAGACCATGATGTATAGTCGTGACATCAGAAGTGCCTAAACGAGAATTAAGAATAGCTCCTATCATATGGGGTACTAAGCGCGAAGTCACCTTGACTAGCTTTGCACACTTCTGCAAAGGTATCTTGTCATCTATAAGATGATCGTATTTGGCAGCCATATTGGCACGAAATGTCTCGATTTTGCTGAGAACAGCAGTCAAGCTAATCTTCCTCCGCTCGATACGTGGCCGATCGATCCAGATGGTCCGCATCATTTCGTTGACTTCGAAGCGAATAAGCGAGAACGTTGTATCAGTCCACTTATCTGCACCGGCGGGTGCTTTTCCAGTTGGATACAAATCAACATCGTTGACGTTGAGTGGTAGCTTCGTGTCGAACTCATCACGTCTGATGGTCGGCCGTGGTCCTTGTGCCTCACAGGTTCTAATGTCGAGGAAACACAGTTGATGCCATACGAGGCGTCGAATGTGGGTCTCTAAAGGATTCATACCGTACGTCTGACCATCACGGTGAAGACCCATGCATTCGGCCATCCTGATCGCTGCACCTAAGAGTACTGAGTGGGCTCGTGACATTTCAGACCTACAAAGGGGTATCTACAGCAGGCGTCAATTGAAGCGAGTTGGAAGGAGGCAGAGAAAAGTACCAGATACATGACGAATGCCTGGAGGACCTCGATCTTGGTCGTTCGCAAGAAGTTGGCTCTAGCTAGAGCTGTCTCTGTGCCCAGCTTGAAATTGTCTACGAGACTGGCCTATTTATAGAGCCTGAAGTTAGCAACATATCCCTTCAGGCGATGTCGGCGTAATATGTACATCCATTAAAGCCACATACCTTAGAGACACCAAAGTCTTGCAAGATAACAGAATCATCCATACTGACTACACCTGAGAACATCGCCGCGAACACTATAGTCTGTACTGAATTGGGTGGTTCGATACCAAGAGTAACCTCATCCCAGAACGTATCCCACTCTCTCTCGAAGGTAGGCCGATGGACTATCTGGCAGATCGGATGAACACACGTAAAGTATTGTTTGATCAGCCGGTCCGCAGCTAAGCGAGATGGGAGAAAGTCGATGAGAGAAGCTTGAGATCCGGTCCCGCCGAAGAAGAATCCAGATGTCGGTAGGATGTATTGGGGCCCAGCTTTCAGCCATTCTGATGCTGGAGGAAGCGGAATGGCGATGTCGGGTGGTGCAACGGCTTTTCCGTCGTCTATACTTTTATCGCCTGTCATATATGTATCCTGCATTGTGTACTCAAGCTGAGACAACTGGTTAGTAAACCGATTTATACATTCTCTCCGGGTGTACATGAAAAACTCAGTGAAGCATATGAAAATAGTCTGTGAGGCTGATTCCGTCAATTGACTGCTCTGTAAAGACTTGTTCTCATAAAACTTGAGGGCTATTCTGTACTAGCTAGTGCACATAAAATGCAGCAAAGTACCGGCAGATCTGAGACAGGGGTGGAATTCAATGAAGGCATTCAGCTGCAAGGATACCAACAGGATTCGGACATATAAAATCATACTTGGAGATCCACTTGATTCTTCGCATTTGTGGTCACGTTTCATGAGACTAGTCTCCCTGGAGTATGGAAAGCATGAAACAAGGAATGATCTTGAGTAAGTTGTACATGTGGGAATATCTCTTGAAAATACAATATCAACATTAAACAGGAGAAATATGGACAAACCTCCTCAGATATTTTGGGCCTAAAGAAGCCGCCGATGCGTTCCGTGATCCTCATTTTGCCCAGCTGAATTCCTAGATCCAGGAGGTCATCATCTTCTCCGTCGACCTCATAGGCAGCATCCACGACAGCCAGAGGGGTTGGCTCCAAGTCTTTCTCATCTTCATTGGGAGGTAAATCATCATCAGCATCGTCATCCGGGAGAGCAGAGAGACTTTGAGAGCTCGCTGACTGCTGTGCAGCATTCTTGGCAACATCTCGTTCCAATAATCTTTCCAAGGACCCAACTTTCTCTTTGATCTCCGTGAGCTTGAGTTGACTCGCTTGATCCAACGCGGGGGCCAAGAATACACAATCGCGCTGGAACTTCACGCAATTTGTGCATGGGTGAGACTTGTTGCATTTCAGCTTGCGGCGTCGACATTCTAGACAACTCGTGATCATACGGTTCCGTCTTCTGATTCGAGGTGCCGTTCCAGACGAGACTGGTGCGGGTTGGGAGCCCGATTGAGGTGCTGCTGGTGAAGTAGATGTTCTCGCTTCGGTGTTCCCAGCTGAGGAGGCTGGAGATGTCGTAGAGTTCCGCTGATTGGTGTCAGGAGAGTTTTGTCCCTGGACGTTGACGGCGTTAAAGTAATCCATCTTGCGGGACGGTGCTTCCCTTATACGCCCAGACTACTCCGTGGACTGCCGGTCTGGAGGTGGCAATAAGGCTACTAGAGTCGTAAACCTAGCCAAACAAAAGTCATTCCAGGGCCCGTGTACCTGTAGATCGAATGCAAGGCGGCATAGACTGTTCAGGCTGGAAAGATGCAAGGTAAGGTTGGAGTGTGATGGCTATTACGGCCGTATAGTCGATTTCCGAAAGAAAGGTGGGAATAGATGCAAGTCGGCCCTCTTCAACCCGCCCAGTTCCAAGACAATCATGCCTCAGGCATCATCTACTGACCAATGGCCGGAGTAAATGCAACACTTTCGAGATGAAGATACAATTGACATAAATTAGTTATCTGTGAAGTGAATGGTGAAGGTAGCCTTGTGGTCTTGTGATAAATGTCTTCCTTTCTCCTGATATGTCTGCGAGAGTCGGTCAAGGTGCTAGGACTTCGAGCTTAGAAGATCCGCGAAACCCTATGCATGGGATGCAGGCATGTAAGTGCTTCCTTGAACTCGAAATAAGAAGGTATAGCCGAAACACTTGCTGTTCATAGCATCTCTTCTGGTGGGGAAGGTAGCTGTCTGCGTTCGAAGAGAGCCTGTCTTATTGCGTGAAGTGACAGGTATCACTCATAACTCTGCAAAATAAGGGCAAGGAATCTGCGGAAGGAATGCATTTTTCGTTAGCTGCTCATAGTACACTCCCAGTCTTCTGCGCCGTGGTCTCCAAGCCAGAATGTTGATACATTTATGATATTTCCCAGCCAACTCCCCATCCTCTAAACATCAAGATCCATTTTCTCTCCCAATGCAGCCTCATCTCCTTTCAGCTCATGTACTGTCACATACTTGCTGATCTCTTCTCTCGTGATAATCTTCTCGTTCAAGACAGCCGTAGTGCCTCTGTTGAAGACATAACTCTTCTGCTTCTTGCTCCGCTCGTTCGGCTTGACATAGCCTCTCTTCAGTGTCGTCTTCTCCTTCGTGATAACCGCAACATCGACATTCGATCCGGAACCCAGATCGTTGAAGATACCAGCTTGAATGGCATTGGAAGCTAAGTCGATGGCCTCTTGCTCCGTCAAAGATGACTTCCATTGAGTCTCGAAGATCGACATAGCTGCCAGCGAACCACTTCCCATTGTGACGTATGGAAGCTTGTCTGTACTACCGTGCGCGTGCACAGTGAATAATCCAACACCAGTGGGGTCAACACCAGCCACAACGAGATATGCGCCAATATGTCCTTGGTATCGGAAAAGATGTTGCTTCAGCATTGTCATACAGGTAACGACCCGTGGCTTGCGGCCGGTAGAGAGGGAGTGGAGTTCGAGTTGCGAAGAGATGAGGGCGGTTGTGAATTCGGTGTCTGCTGCGGTGCCAGCTCCGGCACACCAGATTTGAGGGGCGATGTAATGAAGCTTCTCGCAGTTCTGTTGGGCAGAAGTGTCAGTCCAAAAGAAACACTCCAGCTTCATTCAAGTTTACCTTATCAGCCACGATCGGTCCACTGGTTGCTCTGGTATCTGCAGCGATCTACAATACCATCTAATTAGCACATATTTGGTCGATTTGAAGCTCCAGAACATGTCCAGTCTGCTGGGGTAACAAGGCTGGGTAGTATTTTGGAGCTCAAAAGGAAGCAACAGGTGCTGAACGTACCACGACACCACCATCAAATATACAACCCACAATTGTCGTTCCAGTACTTGTAGCCTTCGGAAGTGGAACGCCTCTTGAGTGTAGGGCCGCATTGCGGGTGTGGTTGGAGAAGTCGAAACCCGGCATGGTGGCAGGTGAAGCTCGAGGAGCTTGCTAGTGATCGGTCCTAGAGGTTGTATCGAGAAGGCGACAGTCGTGATTTTGGACGGAGGTGGTATGTTTGATGATGGAAGTTGTGGAAGATGTAGAAGCTCGGTGAATATTCTGCACTATCTTCCCCAAGTATGAAGGTAGTACGAAGGTATAATAGCTGGCTGACCTGGAGGTGACGAGGTTGCGGTGCCTGGAACGCGCTTGAGCTTGAGATGTGCACGGACCAGAACTTTTTTGGCGCGAACTTCGTTGGCGGTTGATTCGAGGTATGGTATGTACTGGCCCTGGACCTAGGCAACTTCACATAACTCGTCTGAACATGCTCTGCTCTAGCTTTTGAGCTCAGGATTCTACTTTGAACTCAGATCTCCAGATTTCGGACTACATTCACCTCTACTCGCCTTCGAAGCCGAGTAGATAAAGAAATCCTGCCGGAAGTCGAGCGACATTTCTTTGCGACAAACGCGTTTTCTCACAATACATACCCAGTCCGGAACTTCGACTCGAACCACACAGCTAAATGCACAGAAGTTCTCCATAGCAAACACCTCCCAAGGCCGGATACTTTGCGACAGTCATGGCATTTAGCTTTGGGAGCCCTGCGCCAGCAGCGCCTACTGGCGCCAATGTGCAAAATGGTCCTGATCTCGAGGACATTCAAACAGAGGTACGTTGAACGACAAACAGTCTATAGCTTCTCATGAGAATCTAACGATCTGCAGGCTCTTGGCTTCAGAGCACTCTCCGGCGAATCGAAAATCCAATTGCTGCCTACGCCATGGCCTGCGGATCAACTGCCACCTCCTACATCGTCGCTGATGAGCATAGCTTCGCAGAAGGGTCTTGTTGCTGCAGCTGGGCCAGATGCAGTCATTGTCGCATCCACAGAGTCTGTCCGCAAGGCCTTCGAAGCGAAAAGTGATAGTGGCAACATAAAACAATTTCAACCTCAATTGAGAATACCTATGCCAATGCGAGTATCTCAAGTAGCGTTTTCTGCGGACGAGGCATACTTGGTCCTGTCTGCCGAAACTGGGGGAGGACTAGCTGTCTATGAGGTTCAGTCACTACAGAATGGCTCTACGGAACCGGCGTATCAACTACCTACCGAGAACCTGGCTTTGAGAGCTTTAATACCCAACCCAACCCCGGAAAAGGCAGAGCTTTTTGCTTTGGTGACAACCGATGGGAAACTTATGATGGCGAATCTGAAAGAGAAGACTTTTGTATCTGGAACAAACGGGCCTGTCTTGAGGAATGGAGTAAGCTGTGTCTCTTGGAGTGCAAGGGGCAAGCAACTAGTGGCCGGCCTGGGCGATGGTACTGCATATCAGATGACTCCAGAAGGAGAAGGCAAAGCAGAGATCCCTCGGCCTCCGAGTGTGGATGCCGGAGACCATGGTATGTTGCCTTTGAACGAATTGCTGCTATTTCCTTGTGCTAATATTCTCAGTTTCTTCCATCACATGGCTTAAGGACAATGTGTTCTTGATGGTTCACACGCCGTCCCAATTCGATTCTGGTCAAGCCCCAAACTCAACCTTCCATTTGGTCACCAGACAGATGCCGTCAAACTATACATTTCAGAAACTATCAGATCCCGCTGGACCGTTTGGGTTGAATCGGTCTCCACCTCACCACTTTATGCTTCGACTGAGAGACTTCAAACCAAATCTCCAAGATCTGATCATAGTTGCTTCTAGTGCCTCTGCCGATATTGGGTTGTTTAGCAGATCGGAGGTTCCTCTAACGACAGACAAGCCAGCAGAGAAGGTGACAGGCGTTTTTACCATGACAGAAATGTCTGATGATTCTCGCCGGGCTGCCCTTCCAATGAGTGCAAATTACACAGATACCTCTCCTATTGGGTTCGCTATGGACTTTTCAAGCAATCAGAAGGTTGAAAAGCCGATCCCAGGTGATGAGATGGACGAGTCACCATTTCCAGTACCTGCTTTGATGGTTCTTAACAATGAAGGTGTCTTAGCTGCTTGGTGGGTGATTTACGTGGACTCGATTAGACAAGGCACTGCATACCCTGGCCTTGTAGTAGTTGGAGGATCTCAGACGGCCCAGAAGGCCCCTGCACCAGCTGTAGCTCCAGCCCCTGCTTTCGGCACTCCTTCCCAACCTGCTTTTGGTTCGTCTGCCTTTCGCTCTTCCAATACCGGTTCCGCCTTTGGAACTACCAGACCTGCCACTTCGTTCGGCATCACATCTGCTTCTGGCCCATCCACAAGTGCATTCGGTGCTCCATCCGGTTTAGGAAAGAGCCAGTCTCCTTGGGGAGCATCTACTGCTGCTAGTACCGCTTCGAATGCCCCAGCTTTTGGATCTTCGGCTTTTGGATCCACAACGGCGGCGTCTAACCCAACATTTGGGACACCGAGTTTTGGTGCCACTAGCACACCCTCTTTGAACAATCGAGCTTCTCCTTGGGTATCTGCTGCAGGTACAAGTACCACTGCTGCCTTTGGTCAAGCCGGGGGGTTGGGTAAACCAGCTTCACCCTTCGGTAGTTCAGCAGCCGCTGGAAATACGCCCGCCGCGACATCTGGGTTTGCTTCTTTTGCCTCAAATAATGGCGGCTTTGCTGCCGCTGCCGCAAAACCAGCTGGGACTCCGAGTGTATTCGGCTCACAATCAACCCCAGCTTCAAATCCCTTTTCTTCACCTGCAACTAGTCAGCCTACAGAAACACCGAGCATATTTGGTTCGCAGCCTGCCTCGAAGCCAAATCCATTCTCTACGCCGGCGACTGGTCAGGTATGGGGAGCACCCAGTGGAACTCCAGTTGCAAATCCTTTGGCCTCTGGTGGTTTTAAACTCGACTCGTCTTTCAAGGCTGATCCATCAGCAAAGGATGATGCCCCGGAGACCTCCACCGCATCTCAAGGTAGCTTCTTTGGTGGAAACTTTGGTAGCGCTCTTGGAGAAGTAACAAAACCTCCAGCTGCTGAAACTCCAGCGTCCAAAGATGCCGACATGGACTCGGATGACACGTTGAACAAAGCGCAGACCTCGAACTTTTCTTCGACGACTCCGGCATCTACACCAGCGGCACCAAAGACGTCTATTTTCGGATCGGCACCCCCGCCAACTGGTGGACTGTTTGGAACCACACCTGCAACTTCACTTTCATCCAAACCTGCCCTGACTGGCTTTGGGTTCGGTAAGCCATCAGATGATAAGCCAAAACCTGCAGGTTTCAGCTTTGCAAACCTCAACGCAAACAATCCAACTGGGCCGAAGACACCATTGCCATCTACCGCCCAGCCCCCCTCTGGGCTACCGAAGACACCTTCATCGCCTAAGGTCAAAGCAGAACCAATCACGGATACACCAACTATCAGTAACAAGATCCCGGAAGCGCCTCTTCCGCCGGATACGACAAGTAAAGCGAGCTTTGCCGCAGGCGAATCATCGGGATCATCTGTTGCTGCTGATGCCCCTCTACCCCCGGATTTTATGCCAAAAGCTGCAACTAAGTCGACCCAACCTCTTCCAACTCCTGCTCCACTTCCCAATGTGGCCAAGCCTATTCCTTCGGAACTCATTCCACCAAGCGATGTGCCTGGTGGTCCAGATGATGATGGAGATGATTCGGGTTTCTTGACAGAGGAAGGGGATGACGGAAGCGAAAATGCTAGCGAAGATGCCAGTGAAGAGCTCAGCGAGGAGGGCAGTGGTGAGGATGTTGCAAAGGACCTCAGCCCTACTTCAGAGACCAACCAAACTCCAGCCATCTCGCCAGAAAGCTCTTTTGGTGGCTTGAAGACCCGTAGCCCGGAAAGTAGTGTGTTCACCAAGATCTCCAGGCCTGGCCAGCCAAAACCTGCTCTGTTCGGCGAGCTAAACGGGTCTGCGCCTGTTCTCCTGCCTCCCAAAGTTCAATTAAGTCCCCGGTCCCCAAGTCCGGTCCGCAATGCCATACCTGGACGGCTTCGTCCTGAGGCGTCCCGATCATCAAGTGCCCCTGGTTTCGCCTCCCAGCTTTTGGGATCTCAGCGGGGCGGTCGTCCAACCGGTCCAGCACAGCCTACCCTTGCGCAGACGGAGGCGGATCTTCTCAATGAAGAAAGACGCCGGCAGGAAGTTCGAGCGAGGAAGGAAGCAGAGGAGAAGCAGGCATTGATTGACGAGGAAGATGACAGATTTCATGCATTTATGAGATCGGAACTTGAGCCTCTAAGAACTTTGCCCGATTTTGAAGTCCATGCCGGTTATCAAGGCCAGACATCTCTGGACAATATTCCAGCCCAGGTAGAGGCTGTGTATCGGGACATCAACTCAATGATTGATTGCTTGGGTGTGAACGCACGGGCGATGGAATGCTTCATCAAGTTTCACACAGAGCAGTACAAGGATGAGGGGCGAACACGAGAAGATCTCGAGGGGGATGATGAATGGTGTCTGGTCGAGATCGACAACTTGTCGTCGATTGTCGAGAAGGATCTTGCACAGGAGCTTGCCAATGGTCGTGTCAAGGACATTGACTCTAAGCTTCAGTGCTGTGACACTTTACAAAAGGAGCTAATCAAGCTGCGAGCCAAACACGAGGATCTCAAGAAGATGATTAATGCTCATCAGGATCCGACTTCTCTCGCAATAGCTCGTGCACAGCCGTTAAGCGCCGAGCAAGCCGCGCAACAAACAGATTTGCGGAAAGACTTTACCAAATTCCAAAAGCTGCTAGCAGAGACAGAGGAGGCTCTGACAATTTTGAGGGCGAAAATGGTGTCTCAAGAAACATCAAATGGCCGCAGCGGTGGATCTGGCGGCCCAACTGTTGAAGCTGTTATGCGGACCATAACCAAAATGACAACCATGGCAGAGAAGAGAAGTGGAGATGTTGATGTTCTTGAAGGACAGATGCGGAAACTTCGCTTCAGCTCCGTGGATAGTCGAGAAGGTTCCCCATTCGCCACACCAACAAACAACAGAGCATCAACACGCAACCCAGGTGCATCCAGCACATTTGGATTGTTCTATACCCCCGATAGTATCAAGGAAACACCGCAACGATTTCAGAATTCGTTCATGTCCTCGGTTGGTTCGCTTGGTCATAGCTCGCCTCCTCGAAAAAAGATGAGTGGCTACAGCATACAGGAAAAGACACAATTGAGGGCACAGCTAGCCAAGAAGCAAGCAGTGACTGAGAGATTGAAGACAGCATTGAAGAAAAATGGCACGAAAGTCCGTCCCATGGTTGATGATGACTAGGAAGCATTTGGCATTTATGGCGTTGTGGCGTTGTGGATTTGAGCGCTTTGGAGCATGAAAATGGCAATGAATAATATTGTACAAAGTAGTGACTAGTTGCAGTCTCCGCAACGACAAGAATGGAAGGGATCTCAAGAAATCAATGTTTTTGAGTGACTATGCATAATAGATCAGGCCTTCGGCATTCCAGATAGCCGAGCTGAAGTCGGTACACCCTACAAAACCCGAGTTCAAAAGACTCATTTCGTCGCTGTAATTTCTACCCCGTAGTTCTTGATGGCTAAGAGAACACGAAGTTATTCTTCGGTTCGGTGTAATTGGAATCGAGCGATTGGATAGCCCACGGAATTACCCCGCAAAGTCAACCCCATTATTCTCCATCCAGCTACCAGTCGAGACTCCCCCGCGCCGAGTGCCAAGTCAATCCGTAAACAGTCATTACTCAGTGATGGGCTCAGTGTCCCAAGGCATATCCCTCAAGCCCATCTCGCCAATACCCGATGCTTCATCCCCTAAACTGGACACGATCCGGGGCCGTACCCGATGACGACCCTCTGTACCTCTCAGTTGAGCCTCACAGTCTGTTCGATAAATATCACCATCGTCATCATCGGTTTTCAAATTCTTCGTCCCTCGTTCATCTTTCGCTTCTGAAAGTTCAACAAAAAATCAATATCTCTTGTATTTCAAACATGGCTGTGACAGATACACCGAAGCGGGATTTCCATGTTGCAGTATGCGGTACGTATTCATTTTCATTCCCACATCCGAAGATCTCACACGCACTTTCAACATGTGTACGTTATCTATGAGATATACACTTAACATACAATATATACAAACATACTGACAAACTTCCCAGGCGGCGGTATCGGCGGACTCTGCATGCTCATCGGCCTGCTGCACCAAAACATTTCATGCACACTCTATGAAGCCGCACCAGCATTCGCCGAGATAGGCGCCGGTGTCTCTTTCGGCGCCAATGCCGTGAGAGCTATGTCACTAATAGACCCTGAGATCAAGAAGGGATATGATAAAATCGCTACGAGCAATGCGTCGCCGGCGTTCAAAAAGTGCTGGTTTAACTTCACGCTGGGTTTGAAAGATGATGGTTGGAAGGACTTGAAAACTCCGGGGAAGGAGGGGGCGCAGGTTGCTCAGGTATGTAATTTGTTCGTGTACAGACAGTTTTCCGATTGCGTGTTCCTCTCTGATGTGTTGAGATTTCACTATCAGAGTGTGCTCACATACCTCACAGGTCATGGCTGGTGACGTAGGCCACAGTTCAGTACACAGAGCACACTTCCTAGACGTATTGGTCAACCTCGTTCCAGAAGGCGTCGCCAAATTCGGAAAGAGAGTCGAGCGCGTAGAAGAAGTGGGCGAGAAGATACAGCTGACTTTTCATGACGGAAGTACAGCTGAGGCCGATGCAGTCATTGGATGTGACGGTGTAAAGTCACGGGCGAGACAGATTGTCCTGGGACAAGATCATGAGAGCACGAATCCTACTTTTACAGGGAAGTATGCTTATAGGGGTTTGGTACCGATGGAGAAGGCGGTTGCTGCTCTTGGAGAGGATTTGGCGATGAATAGCCAGATGTATATGGGTCGACATGGTCACGTACTCACTTTCCCCATTGAGCATGGAAAGACGATGAACGTTGTGGCCTTCCAATCGAAGCTAGATGGGAAGTGGTACGATGAGAGATGGGTTTTACCTATGAAGAAAGAGGATATGTTCAATGATTTTGAGGGGTGGGGGACGAGCGTGCAGCAGATTCTCTCGGTCAGTACTTAACCCGAATTTGTATGAAAGCATGAGGTAAACAGTATTAATACGAAGTAACAGTTGATGGAGAAGCCCGACGTATGGGCACTGTTCGACCACCCTCCAGCACCAACATACTACAAAGGTCGGCTCGCTCTTCTAGGAGATGCAGCACACGCATCTACACCTCATCAAGGCGCCGGAGCCGGCCAAGCAATCGAAGACGCATTCATTCTATCCAACCTCCTCGGCCAAGTAAAGTCGAAAAACGATATTGAAGAAGCTTTTCGCGCATACGACGCCGTGCGTCGACCGCGAAGCCAGCGGGTCGTGAGGACGAGCCGGGAAGCGGCAGCGATTTATGAATTCGAGGACGAGAGTCTAGGAACGGATCTGGAGAAGATTAAGAAGAGACTGGAAGAGCGGTTTGATTGGATCTGGGATGAGGATTTGCCGCAGCAATTGAAGAAGGCGCAGGATGTGATGGGTGTGAAGTCGATTCTGTAGAATTGTGTGGGAGGTTAGTCGATGGAATCGTCCCGGAGAGCAAAAAGTTCTTTCATCACGCCGTCAGTCTTGCTGCGGATAGCATCGTGGTACATAGAGTTTGTGATGTATCTAGTCGCAATTAGCGGTGATTCTTTGCTATCTCATGTGGCATATTAAATGAATATATAGAAATTTTGAACTGTATTTTCGAGGCACTTACTGCTTGCAATTCTTCACCAGCTTGGCTGTCTCTTGCGCAAAGCCAAAGTCAACATACATGTCGTCTACAAACGTTGCAGAGTACAGGGGGACTTCGTTCCGAGCCAGCTGCGAAAATTCGTTAGCCTGTAGCAAGCACATGTGCTGAAAGTAGAATCGACATTCACATACCTGCCATGTATCATAAAGTTGACCCCAGCCAGAGTAGCTCGCAATGATATCTGCCACAGGTGCCATCCTCTCCAGTTCAGGGAAAATGTCGAACAAGAAAGGGTAAATCATCTCCCCAGAGAAGTAGAGAGGTGCCTCTCGAACTGATGATGGTGATTGTGGTGACTGTGAAAGCCATTGGAACTCTCTGAGCGTCTTTCCAACTCGGTCCGCCGCCCAGTTGCTCGCCTCGTTCTCACAATAAACGGCTTCGTGGATAATGGCATACAGGACATTATCATCGAAGCTGAGTGCGCTTTCGAGGGCTGAAAGTGTACTGTGATGCATGAGCATATCTCCTCGCGTAAGTCGTGGATTCAGGGATGGGTCTGGTCACATACGGCCGAGAGATAAACTGGAATTGCTCCAAATCCGTCTTCATTCTGAGTACCATATCATGCACGGAGTCCAGTCCTCCGTGAGCCCCAAAGCCTCTTCCGAGGGTCAGAAAGCCTCGAACTGTCAGGATACCGCCAGAAGGAAGTTTCAGCCCTCCTTTGCTTTTGATATGAAAGGCTAGACCATGGACCGCGTCAATGTCTTCGGGATACTTCTTATAATAGGCCTATGAAATGTGAGCGTTGAGCTGTCGAGCATATTCAAATTTGTATTTACTTTATTTCTTTCGGCTACTTTCTTGAATGTCGCTCGGTAGACCGCTTCGGGTGGTTGACCAACTGGGGCTAGGCCTCCTGACGTGAAAGCCTCGCGCAGACCATTGGGGTACTTGGACAAGTATCTGCACATGAATTAAACTTGGGTAACATAACGACAGGTGCGATAATCAGTCGACGAGTCACAACGGAGTGCTGCAAAGGATATAGAACCCCACTTACGTGAGAACGCAGAAGCCACCAAATGATTGTCCAAAGACAGACCTGCGTTTATTGAGTCAAAGTGACAAGACACTCATGCGACATTGGTATAATATGGATCTTACCATTTTTTGAGCTCCGTCGGGTAGTCTTCTGTAAGTGTTTTCCGTATGGCTTCACAGTCTTTCACAATACTGTCGGCACGGAAGAGCTTCAGATAGTCTGCTTGTCGATGAGGATCTCCTTGTAAAGCAAGTGTTGCTGCTGAGATTGGAGTGCTCAAGCCAGTTCCTCTTTGATCAAGATATAGCATTTGATATCCTTTGTCGAGGACAGTGTTTGTGATAGGCGAATTCTGTGGAGGAGAACATTGGAAGCCAGGTCCACCTTGAAGGTAAACAAACCATGGTTTCTAGATTATACATGAATGAGAATACCTTTCCGACTGAATATGATCTCACTTACCATAGATTTCTTTCGCCGCTCTTCCTCAGATATACTTGTTGTGGGCTTCTCATATCTCGAAACTGACCGAGCAAATAGTTGAATAGTACCACGATCTGGGTTTGAATAATCTTTTGGTACTTCGAAAAATAGTTCGTTTACGGCGAGCTTTCCTGCATGAAAGATCAGTTCTACATCCAATTTAATGTCAAATGAGAAAAATTGGGACATGTATGATGCTTCGACGGAGGCTCAGGAGGCTGATCACATGACTGAAATGCTCACCGGGAATGAGGTGAGACTTCGATTCAAGCAACCTAGCGAAGGCCATTCTGAAGTTCTAGAGTCCAGCCTAATACTCAAGGGAAGTGTAAATGTGCTTGATCTGAGGAGAGTGTGGATTGAGGATGATCTAAGGCTGGCGTGATGTGAGTGTGGGGAGAAGATGAGGTTCAACGGAAGCGAAAGCCCTCGGCAAGCCTTGTCATCACACCCCAGTGAATTTCAATATCGGGTCACACAATTCAGTAACGGCTGTACAACCACTCAGTGATTTACATGACATTGAAAGGTAGATACGAATTTCTTTGATGGCCCTTTCCGTTTATGAAGAGCATGACCTACAACTAACCGCCATCGGTCGACAATTTTGCAGAGACTTCTTGAGAGCTTTGATACGCTTCGGATAGACATTCTTGCAGGTTTTTGGCGAGGGCGCTCACGTCTTCATACTGAATACATAACACTCACTCGGGCTATCAGCTGACAGCTTCAAGGTTCTTTATAAAGTCACAAAAAAGACCGGCAACCTCCAGTCTCACGTACTCACGTGACTGGGTACGTGCAAAGGTCTCCTGAACGCTCTCAACTAGGTACCAAAGGCAACTATAGCTGTTTGTCTCCCTATATACGATGGCGAAAGACAAGAAAGGAAATAGCGAGGGTAAGAAAGCCAAGAAAGCAGAGAAGAAGCTCAAGCAAGAGAAGAAAGGAGAGAAAAAAGAAAAGATCAAAAAGTCCAAGGCAGAAGACAGCGATGCCGAGGACGTAGATCTCGACGCGGTTCTCGCTGAGTATGCAAAGAAACAAGAACAATTCCTCAAGGTCACTGAGTCTCCCTGCGATCCTCCAAGAGCTCGTGCCTACGCCACTTTCATAGCATCACCAGCCAACGACAACGAATTATTCCTTTTCGGTGGAGAGTATTTCAATGGCGCTCTGGCTACATTCTTCAACGATCTTTATGTTTACCAGATCAACAAAGATGAGTGGCATTCAGTTACATCGCCAAACACACCGCTCCCACGATCAGGGCATGCGTGGTGCCGTGGAGGGAACTCGGGAGGAGTTTACATGTTCGGTGGGGAGTTTAGCTCTCCGAAGCAGGGAACTTTCTATCACTACAACGATGTAAAACAGATCCTGTTCGCTTACTGTATATTCATACACTGACTTACATTTGTAGTTCTGGCGTCTCGAGCCATCTAACCGAGAATGGACGAGAATCGAGACCAAGGGCAAATCACCTCCAGCGAGAAGTGGACATCGGATGACTTTCTTCAAGAATTACATCATTCTATTTGGTGGCTTCCAAGACACTTCCCAACAAACAAAGTACTTAAGCGATCTCTGGATTTATGATACGAACAGCTACGTTTGGCATGATCCCGTTTTGCCTATAGCGACTCAGAAGCCTGATGCTCGATCATCATTCTCCTTTCTGCCTCACGAATCAGGAGCTGTACTCTATGGAGGCTATTCTCGGGTCAAAGCAACTGTTACTGGGAAACAGACAAAAGGTGGCGGACAAGCCCAGAGAAATGTCCTTAAGCCATTAGTACACGAAGATTGTTTCTTCCTCCGAATCATCCAACCTGCTGCAGATGCACCACCCAATACAATACCGACAGTAAGATGGGAGCGAAGAAAGAAGCCAGCAAATGCACCGAACCCTCCACGAGCAGGCTCGACCATGGCACATCACAAGGGTCGCGGCATAGCCTTTGGAGGTGTCCATGATGTTGAAGAGAGCGAGGAGGGTATTGAGAGCGAATTCTTCAATACTTTGTTTGCTTGGAATATTGAGCGAAATCGATACTTTCCTCTTGCTTTGAGGAAAGCACGCGCCAACCAACGTAAACCTCAGGAAGCGCGTGGAGGTCGTCGTGGGAGAGGTCAAGCGAATGAAGACGAGCTTCTTCGGAATCTGGCAGCACTTGAGACCGGAAAGTCATTGGATCTTGCTGATGAGATGGACATTGAAAAGCCCAAGGATACCTCTGATGAGACGCCCTTGCCTACAAAGGAAGTGCTGATGGAATTCCCACATCCAAGATTCAACGCCCAGTTGGCAGTCCAAGACGATGTTCTTTATATCTACGGAGGTACATTCGACAAGGGCGATCGAGAATTTATTTTCGATGAAATGTACGCTATTGATCTCGGCAAACTCGACGGCGTCAAGCAGATATTCCGTCGTGAACCTGAGAACTGGCTGGGTAGCGACGATGAGGAGAGTGATGAAGAGGATGGTAGTGACGAGGACGAGGAGGATGATGAGGAAGACGAGGATGGAGATGTCAAGATGGCCGACGAGAAACCGCTGCATACGGAAAGTACCCGCAAACCAAAACGTAAGGAGAAGCTCGCTGCAGCCTTTGACGAAGGCAGCGAAACCTCTTCAGTACCATCCACCACTTTCGATGATACGCCAGATACTGCTACGACTGCGACATCTGCTGATGACAATCTACCACATCCTCGACCGTTCGAGTCTCGAAGAGACTTCTTCCAGAGATCTGGTAATGAGTGGCAGGAGGCATTAATGACTAGTTTGAGATGGAAGGGTATCCAGCCAGAATCTCTCTCGGTAAAGGAAATCAAAACAAAGGCGTTTGAGATGAGTGAGGAGAAGTGGTGGGATTGTCGCGAGGAGATTACTGCTTTGGAGGATGAGCAGGAGGCTGCTGGTATTGGCGAAGTCGTTACTTTGGCTGATCGAACTGAGGCTAGCGGCGGTGCTGGGAGAAGACGATGAGGGGGAAATGCTGGATAATTTGGTGTCACCTCCTTGGCAAGGTGCATACATGAAGATCCGTTTCGTCATGAATTCAAGCATTCAAATGTCCCTATTAAGATTGGTGACATTACTGCTACTTCAAACTAGGGGACCTATCCGCCTAAAAGCCTGGTATCAACAAAAATTTCGCTTGTCCCCTTCCAAGGTTTAAACTTCCTTGACGAAACCCACTTCAATAACCCTATCAGGCTGTACCCTCAGATTAGCAATCTTCGTCCGAGTGTTATCTCTGAGCCACAAGAACGCATGTAACATAGCCTTCCTCCACCAGCCTGTACCGCTCTTAATCCTCATCTGCTCCTTCCCAATAATATACAGTACCTGTCTATCAAAAGCATGTTGCAGCTTGGCCAAGTCCGTCGCAATCGTCTCCTCAGTGGCAAGCAACTTCATTTCCTGGCGTTTCTCATCGTATCTTGGAAGAGGTGTGAACGATACATCTTGGGTTTGGATGGAAGTTGAGGGAGTCGATTTGAGAGAGGCGCCTTGGCAGACGATGAAGTTGCGGACTTGTTCGCAGATGAGGGAGGCGAGGTCGGGAGTGATCACTTCGTCCATGTAACCGTGGCGGACGACGAGGCGGTAGCAATTTGGGATTGCGACGCGGGTTACGGTGTATCGGTCTTCTGGGGCTATTGAAGGTGTTTCGAGGGGTCTTAGGTGGAAGAATACCATAATCTGGGGTGTAGTTAGTCTCTGGCATGGTCCACTGCTGTCTGAGTGATTGAATGTTCCAGGCGAGTTTAAGGACATTGAAACTTACCTCGGGGGCAGCAACGAGCTTACTCAAAAATTGAGTAAACACTGCTGGGGTAGTCTCCCCCGCTTTATCGAAAAAAATACCAAAGCCCTTGATCGAACTCAAGTTGTCGCCACCATACAACCGCGTGAGTTTAACCGCTCCATCGTCTCCCTTCTCGACAAGATGTGTAGTTGGGAACCGATCTTCAGCTTCGGCAAACCACTGCGATTCCTTACCGAATCGCCAGAGAATCAAGAAGCAGGTGATGAGACCAGATAGTAGAAGAGTGAACCCTAGGATGATCAAAAAGTCAGCAATTGCTTGTGCACTCATGTCTCAGGAGTACTATTGGTAGCAAAGTAATCCTGGAACACTCGATTGGGGAAGATCGGGCACAGTCAAAAGAACATACAGGCTCCATCTGGTACTTTTACAAGGGAGGCGGATAAATAGAGGCCATCGAGACAGGCGAACACTAGCCATGGTAGGAAGACGACATAATATGGTAAACGCCAGACGATCAAGGCCGCAAGAGACACCATGCAAGAGTCGAAGAACGTAACGAACATGACACACACGCTACGAAAATATCAGCATTCAGAATTTGAGTAATCAGAGCTGGAGAAATACCCATAAGCGTTCCCGAGAGAGGTGGTCTGCGACCAAAAGTCAGATATCAATTCAGGGGCAGCTTCGCTTAATCAACAAGCGAGAGCTTACATTGTTGTAGATTCCGGCAGCAAGCACAGTTCCGATCATGAGAAGCCAATTGATCAATGGAATATAAACTGGGATGAATGTCAGGTTTCGATTCTAGAAGGTGGCGGACAGGCACCAAATACCTTGACCGTGAAATATCTTCGAAGTGTGCACGACTTTGATCTGAGGAAAGTAACTGAGTTTCATCACTTGGGCAAGGAGCTAGGCATCTGTTAGCATAGAAACACGACATTGTGGCAGAGCGACTTACTTGGAACGTTGCAGTAATGATTGCCTGACTTGCAACAATGGCAGCCAAAATGGCGATAATCAGACTGGGGTAGAGCATTCCAGGAGGGGCAGCATTAAAGAAAGGGTTCTTGTACGCTCCTGCATGCTCACTGATATATGCTGCCTGTCCAACATAGCCCAGGAGAAGGCATGGAAAGGCATATCCGAGCCAAGAAACCTGGATCGCCCTTCTGCTGAACGCTCCCAAATCGGCGAACAAAGCTTCAACTCCAGTGAAAGCCAGCAAGATACCTCCCAGCATCCTCCAGCCTTCATGCTTTCTCCTCGCTAAGAAGTCAAACGCATAGCCGGGAGAGAATGCCTTCAACACAGAGTGATCGAAGTTGACCAGATTGTAGATTCCGAAGCCGGCATTGAAACCCAGCCAGATAATAACGATTGGAGCGAACGATGATGCGAGCTTTGTTGTACCGAATGGCTGGATGAGGAATAGCAGGATCAGGATGCCGCAGGTGGTCCCGACGATTGTTGATTTTTCGATATCGGGTTTGACGACGCTGAGACCCTGGACGGCACCAAGCACAGACTGGGCAGGTGTCAAGACTCCATCGGACATGACCATGGACCTGAATTTTGTGAGTTTTGAATGTCCCGAAACCCAATTGAACATTGAGATCAGACCAATGTCAATTCCCAAGATATTGACTTACACTGCCAGCACACCAATTGTCTTCAATAGCCCTCGGGCCAGCTTGCTCTTCTCCATGCGCGAACGGACACGTAGATTGGCACCTTCGATATCGCCTGTAATGTATCGTTCCATTTTTATGAGTGAGGCTTCGCGTGGATCTCGTTTAGTGATGTTTGCCTAGTTTTTGTTAGCCTACTATACCCCTAGAGAAGCTGTACTTACGAATCGAGAGAGCAGCGAGTAGGTACTGAATGTTCCACCCTCGCCCTCATTGTCGGCGTACAGGATGATGAGGACATATTTGAACTTTAAATGTCAGTCAAGGCTTGTATGGAGTAGAAGATGAGACTTGCCGTCACCATCATCGTGAGAGACCATATTATCACTATCCCCCAATCAGTGTTGCCCCTTTCAAATCGCCATATTTCTATCGCATTTTTAAATACCTGACAGTACGCCAATGAGGTCCTGGTGCGATGGCTCGGAAGTGAACGTGGAAGAGTATACATAGAGAGGACTTCGAAACGGTCAGCATCATGATATTCTGAGTGGCTTCGTACGTAACACAGCTAGGGAAAAGGACTTGACAGTCTACTCCGCAACTTGAGAAACGCACCTGGTTCCGATGTCACCATATATTACCTAGAACGCATGTTTAGTCTTTGTCTGATATTCATTGGAGAAGGTGTCCGTACCCCGATGCTCTGATACGCAAGCCACATGAGGTATTTCCCTTTAAAGACCTATGGAGATGTAAGTAGACCCTCCAGGGGCGACCTAGCTCAACACCATACCTGCTTCTTCTTAAAGTCCCCCTCTTGACGCAGCCCCCCGTCATCATCCCCATTGTCATTGAGTTTGACACCTCGTCGCTCCAATGAGCGATTTCTGGTGGCCCGAAGGTCGACCAGAGAAGGACTTCTGATGGGATAAACACCGCCAGCTAGGGCGCTGCTCGTCCCATCATTCGATCTTATTGGATGGATTTCATCTGCAATTCGAATTGTAGCCATACCCAGGGAGGGTTTCAAGTAGTGGAAAGTAACGAGACGATCTGAGAACTTGAATTGGGTTGGAATACACTAGGTATGAGGCAATTTTGCTTCTGGAAATGTAGAAAGCTAGAGCAGTGCAAGACGCAAGTTGAGATTTAGGTGAGAGCGAATGAATAAGAAGGACGAAGGGGAAGGGAATGATATCAAGCAGATCTTCATTCTTGTGGATCTCAAATTGGATTCCAGTTGCCCGTAGATAACCGAGTGGATTTCCATGATGCTGCCATCAAGATGTCAAGGAAAGCCAGTCTGCACCCATATCGCGTCTCAGCGAGTGTATCTGGCGGTGTCATAGCATCGTCGAAAGACGTTATATGCGGGATTTTTGTCTCGTTGTTGGACACTGCAAGATAAGAACAAATCCTCGAATCAAGGACCAGCTTGCTCTCATGGTCATTGAAGTGACATATCTCATCGTCTCTAAAACCCTGCAAAGGGGGCAGTGCTTCTCAGACGCTTGTCTTCGACGACGGCCAAACAGAAAGAACTCATGGGGAATTTCCGACAAAAACCTGGAGCTGACGTTGTAGCATCCAATGGTAGGCTTTGCGGAGACCCCTACTAAAGTGAGGCATTTCTTTCTCCCGGAACGCCACATTCTGCTCGCAAGAGAGCTAGTAAAGCTTCATTCCAATCAAGACAACTCTGTTGACACAAGCTTTCATGTCCTCGATTTTTAAAAAGCACTATCCTTCTACTAGAGATATAAGTTTGGCCGCGGTTGCAAACGAAATTTAATTGACAGCTGTGACAAGCGACTGAAGGAAGATTTGGTATCCACATTAAATATCGTATTTGATGTCCTCAACCTGCTTCGGTACATGAATGGGACAATCATATGAGGCATTTAAAGTTCTGGCCGTTTCTCTGTCTCTATTGCGCCGACAAAGTGAAAGCAACATTCCCAGTTGACGCGCCACCGACGCAGGTTGAGCTAAATGTCCCAGAGGGGCAAACAGCTCTCGCTGCACGGACACACCCTTCCCATCGGCCTTTGCTGACATTGATGGTAGCTCCCGAATCGACTGCATTGAGTTTGAAAAGCGCGGTCCCCGAAGATCCTGTTGTTGATGTCGGGGCTCCTCCGCATTTAGTGATAGCGCCTGCGATGCCTCCACAAATACCAAGCTGCGCTACATTCTCACTGATGAGCGCTGAGTATTAGCAGAATCCTTGCTACCGGGTATCATAAAATAATTCATATTTCGGAGATTGCTCAGGGTACAGTTGCCATGAGCCAAATGAAATCCTGGCGAACGACTTACTCGTGGAACACAATAGTACTAAAAGATCGTTAGAATTTACAGAGAAGTGGCTTCGGGTGGTATATTACGCAGAAGTATCAATGCACTTAGTGTCAAGCACAGCGTTTGGATTAACCGATTTCGAAGCTCGTGACTGCAGAACCTCGAGATGTTCGTGACTGATTCCGACAGAGGCGAAAGGAGCTGCAGAAACCCATGTCGAAGAAATAGCGAGGACGAGCATGAAGAGGTTGGTGGAAATCATTATGGCGGTTTGTTGGGGGATGCTGTGAACAATGGATTGTATAATGTGCTGAGAAAAAGACGTCGAGTCTTGTGATATACAGTATTTACTATTGAAGAAGAGAAACGAGTGTTTGAAGCAAAGAATGGCAGCGATCACGGATCGTAGGCTACTGAAAAGAAGGATAACAGATCAAAAACATCAGATGGAAAGATGCAATTATGTATGTACCACTTGTCCCTAATTATGGCCCTCCATGGAAGTGATGGTAGTGAAGATCCACCAAATCGGATCTTCAAACAAGAGATTTCTCACGAGGCGATCATACTTGGCCTTCATCTCGTCTCCAAGACTCTGTCCGAGCGATTGTATTTCGCTAGCGTGTTTTGGAAAATCAGACTGTTCTTCGCAGGCATAATTCGCTCGCTTGGGGCTCTGAAACCAGTTTCAAAACAAGACACCCTGTATTGGTGGCTATCCGTGTTTCGATCGTCCGGTCTCCATATCTTCTCATCTAATTTCAAGACGATTAATGTGCACTGGATAGGCTATTTATGCTACATACAGAGTCCATCTGATCCCCGAAGGAATATAATTCGGATGAACACGACCCGATATGTCAAGCAAATACATGAAGTGCAAAGCAAATTCCTGGTATCTCTCCAACGCCAACGCTATAAATCAAAGTTCCTGTATAAAAGTGCCTTTCTAGTTCCTGGCACCACAGACTCCGCATAAGCCAACATCTCCAGCGTTGGCATAGCTACTGTCCTTGCAGGCTGAACTTGTGCATTTCCACGAATTCGCCACAAACTCTGGCTTGAGAACATTCGCGCAGACTATGCAGGTCAATGCATTTTGTTCATTATCGACTGAACAGACAGGGCAGGTTCCATTGGCAATAGGTGGGCTTTGATATACAGCATCACCACTCATGGACGGCATGGAAGATCCTTCTCCGTTAGATGGCTCTTTCCTAGCTGTTGCTGCTGGGCCCTGAGAGGACTTTTGTGGCTTCCTTGTCTGATCTGGGATGAGGACTTTGGAGCTTGATGACCATAAGGTGGAGGTTGAGGCCGATTCCTTCTTTATGCCATTCTTCGAGAAGAATTGTTGCGGGTGACTAGGGATGCTTTGTAACTCGAGAAGCTCTCTCTTTGCATCATCGTCATTCTTATCCTCATCTTCACAGACCTTTACCATTCCACGGCCATGTGTATCAGTGAGCCTCTGCCCGTTGATATCAATAGCATCATCAGGCTCTGGCTTGATGTAGACGTTGTCCTCTGTATCTGTTTCTGCCTCGCTGTCGGTAACAAGGTCTTCGTCCTTGATTTTTGGTTCCTCCTTGACCTCGAACCTTGCCAAAGCAGCAGCAGCACGTAACTCTCTTCCTCTCGCACTACTAGCAACTCGTGGCTTGCCAGCAGGTTTCTTGCCCTTCTCCAACTTAATCTTGATATCCTCATCCGCGCCCAAGGCCACACCATTGACGCCAAACTTCTTCCTGATTCTCCTTTCCTTTGCTTCCTTGTAGGTGATCTTAGGCTTGAACTTCCGCTTTTTGCCGCCTCGTGAACGAAATGTGCCTCCGCACATGTGTTCCGGAAGAACTTCTCCATCTTCGAGCGTGTCCCGAGCGAAAGCTCCGTTCTCCAGCAGCACTCCCCTGCCCCACCAACCTTCTCCTGTGTAATTCTTCTCCCATAGACCCTTCATCTCCGCCGCAAATTCGTTTCTGACAGCCCAGAACGCCTTTGAATGGTTCATCTGCTTGTTGTGTGCCAATTCGTGCATCATGACCATCTGGACGAAGTTGAATGGAAGCCAGTGGCCAGTGGATGGAGATTTTAGAACCAGCTGGATGACTTCTCCATTGTTGAAATTACGTCCTGCAACATACATTAGCGAGCGTCCAAGATTCCAGTATTAGAGCAAAATACCCCAGAATTCTAAATTCGGTTCGTACTCCTCAAGAGACACCACGGCCAAGTGATGCTTGTTCATAATAGGAACACATTGTGCAGCGATCCTCTCGAGATAGTCCTTTGACGTCTTCTCGTCAGGGCCAGCGAGAGGCTTGATGAACACGACATTCTTGTTGGGCTGTGACTGCTTGACGTTGATTCTTTCCCAGCCGAGAGGCATCTCGAAGTGCTGCTGTTCGAGGTTGTACGGCAGAACATTGATGATGCGGGGTTGAAGTAATGGTAGCCTTGCCACCGAAGGCACGCGACGAAGTTTTGGCGCGTGCCGCGTTGTCACATGAGAAAAATTAAGTCGTTGAGGAACGATCACGATTATGATGTTGAAGTCTACTAATGTATGAAATTGACTTCTGGTAACAAGACGGTAGGAATTTAAATATTAGAAGCAATGGTTGACAGATTTTAATTGAATGAACTTCTTGTGGCATCAACTACTTTCACGGACCGGATCTCAATGTTAAACTACACAGTCCAATCGTCCATTCAACGACTGACTAGACTTTTCTATTTGTGATATGCCTCTTCTTATTGAACTTAAAGTGCTGCAAGTAATGGTACAGAAGTCCCCTACGCCAGCAGTAACCATGCCTACCAAACGCCGTATAATTCATCCTTATGCTCCATATCTCTGGAAGCACTCCTGCTGATGAGTAGTCAAACACTCTAAAGCGCAAACCTTCCCTCCACACCTCATACACTTAACTCTCCCCCAATAACCGCATATCTCACAGAACTGCTTGACAGGTTTTCTCATATCCTCCTCAACCCAAGGGCCTCTGGCCTCATTGTAAGTCAGCGGCGGAGCTGACAAGAGCTTCTCTATCTCTGCCGCTGAAGGCATTCCTGGAATTCTCGACACAAGAAGTGCATCCTTATCTCCTGGATGTGGTATTGGTAATGTCGAGTTCCCCTGTGAGAGAACTGGGGCATCTGGCATGGGTGTATCTTTCGTGCTTGGTTCAGATTTGACGGGTACTGGTGTCGAGGCTGTGGAGACTCTGCGGAGCGGTGTGGTAGCTGCGACAGCATTCGGATCTTTCTTTTTATGTGATCGTGTGCCTTTGCTTGTGAGGTGTGGTACTGCTGTGCCGGGTGCTGTGCGTGGAACCGATCTTGCTGGAGTCGAGACAGGTTGAGGTGTAGGGGCGGCGGAGGGGTTTTGGGCGAGCGCTTCGAAGTCGGATAGATGATTTGCGAAAGTCTTTTGGGATTGTAGGATCTTTCGAACGTTGGATGTGACTTTACCATGGCTCACTGTTCGACAAAGAAGTTAGCAATTTGCTCCAGGTGGGTATTATGACCAGGAGCCGTACCTCGCCCAGCATTGTCACGATGCCGTATGGGCACTGGAATCGATACATCCTTCGCATTCTCACGATCCAAAGAAGCTAGTTCCCGGAGTATCTTTGCATCCTGCCTCGCTGTGGTTTCGTGGCTGCTGGCGACGGTCTGATTGCGAGCGCGTTTCCGTGAAGCAGGCTGCAAGGCTGCGACTGAAGCATTAACTCCAGTATCTGGAACGTAGGCCCAGCCTGGAGCTGTAGCTGCCTTCGAATTTGCAACCTCTCTAACGCCGAAGTTCATCATTATGTCGTAAAGTCATGTTAGGTGTGTTGAGTAGTAAAGCGGAGGAAGCTTGATGTCGCGTGTTGACGAAGAACATTTGCTTGCAGACGAGGCTAGAAAATCATAGGCACAGAATGCGGGAGGGGAAAGTTGTTCGCCACAAGCTGCTGGGCAAGGTCCAAGATTCAAGGAAACTTCAAGAGATGAGGCATGGTATCGTATCATCGCAGATAATCTGCTGCTTGGTATCTTATGTGCTTGCAGTGACAATCGCATAGAAATCGAGAGCTGTTGTACACCCTGTTCGGGAATTCTGCCATGATGTCCTTCCCCTCCCTTACCACGAACCGTATCAACCCAAATTCAAAGACCACAAAGATCATGTACATCCTTCCATTATCCCCTCCGAATTCCATTGAACGCCTTCCCTTTACTTTTTCTTTTTCTCCAACTCAACGAGCTTCTCCTCCAAGGTCTGAACGTAGCTGTGGACGCGTTGGACCGATGCTTGCAGGCTCTGTAATAGAAGTCAGCTCGAGCTCAAAGTTTGTTCCAGCAACCCAAATAAGGTCCGCCTCTTCCGGAAGGTCTTCTACGGTTTGTGTAAGATGAAGAACTAGATGCAGAGACGCACATAGATATCCTCAGAGAGCAGCCCATTCGAAACCTTGTACTCGTCAAGAACGTAGTAGTATACACCGGCTCCAGCAAGTGTGCTTCCTAGGAGAAACCCGAAAAGTCTATTGCAGAATTTGTATTAGCCAGATAGCTCTTTGCATCATGTCCAGCGCCATTTCCCCCGAAGAAGCGACGAAAGCAGAGCATAGCAAGAAGTCGTGCTATGCAGCGCGCGCAAACCACAGAAAGCAGGTGAAACTGACCCTCCTCTGAATGCACCAACTGGTTTCCGTACTGGCAGAGGTGCGGCGGCTTCCGCGAATCGTCGAGTAGAGGTTTGGAAGCTTCGGGATGTGAGAGTTGCAGAGGGGGAGGAGAGGCGCATTGCCGGTCTGAGGATGCGCGATGCCATTCTGTTATTCTTTTGCTTTGGTACTGGGGATTGGATTCGAATCACAAGTTTCGAAAGATATTTCCTGTTTTGCCTGACTCAATTGGTCTGCTTTGAAATGGACTTGTGTTGTTGGTAACCAAGAGCTGTGGAGAATCCGGGGGTGTAACGTAGTACAACCTCAGGCTAGAAGCCAAGCGAGCGGCCTGGACAGTACGAATAATACAACAACTGGCATTGAGAACAAAGGACACATTCAATATGCTTACCATCACTGAAGCTCCTCTCTTCGTAGATTTATAGTCCTAAACATCTCTGGCTTCACTTCAGATCGAGGACGATATATCAGTCACTAAGTAATGAATTCACAGATTAGGAAATGCAGTATTTGGTAAGTACTCGAAAACCATTCGCCGGCAATTTTGCTATGGAGGATTTTCCAATCCTGATATACCCTTCATATCTCTCTGGATTTCAGGAGGTAAAACAAAAATATGAAAATTATGCCCCAATTGACTACAAAATCCTCTACAACTCATCATGGTCCTCAGCTGCCTCGGTGGCCTTGCTCTTAACTGCCTCAGTGGCCCCCGCAGCCGCCTCCTTAGCTGCTTCAGTTGCAGCAGCAGCCTGCTCAGCCATTGACTCAACAACTGGCTTCTCAGCTTCAGCGGCTTCTTCCTCATAAGTGACCTCGACACCATGCTTGCCGTTCTCCTTGACGAACTTGATCAGATCCTCAATGCTACGGCTGCCGCTGTAGGTGATTGCGTTCTTCTTGTCGCCAGCCTTGTAAAGCTTGATGGTAGGAAATCCTTGAATCTCATCGGGGACATCGTTAAGGGTAGCATCGACCTTAGCGATTGTGACCTTATCGGTAAATCCGCCATCGGCGTAGAGCTGGGCGAGGATGTCATACTTGGGGGCAAGAGCTTTGCAGTGACCGCACCATGGGGCGTAGAATTCGATCAGTACATCCTTCTTGTCATCCAGGACAATATCATCGTAGTTCTTGGCAACAACGATTTGGACTGGGCCCTCCTGAGTCTCTGGGATTGGCTCAGACTTGATGCTGGGCTCAACCTTGCCTTCAACATATTCAGCGACGAACTTGCCAATGGTCTCAGCAGTAATCTCCAATTCTTGGTCATAAGGGTACTTCTTGTTGTTGACGGTGTCTTGGATGGCGAAAGCTGGGAACTTGTCGGCCTTCAGGTTCAAGTTGCCAGCGTGGGCACCGAATGCCTTAGCATCAATGGTAGCAAAGCTGACCTTGCCTCTGTGAAGCTCGGCAACATCCTTGAGGGCCTTAGAGATGGTGGTGCGCTCTTCCTCGGTCTCGGCGAAGATATATGCCAAAGGAATTCCAGTGGCCATGTAACCGGCGTATGTCTCTGGGCCGACTTCGCCGATCAAAGGAATGGATGCGGTGTTAGCAAACTTCTCAATGTTCTCAGTGTCGAATGCCTCGGTGAAAACGGTCTTGCCCTCATCAAATGACTTGTAGAGAACAACAGCTGGGAAGGTAACACCCTCTGCCTTAGCTACATCAACGTCGTTGACGGCGCCAAAAAGGAAGTTGTCCCGAAGCTTCTCAGCAACGGTTGTGAATGTGGTGTTGGAGCTCTTGTCATCGGCGGCCAAGTACGCAACTAAAACGACCTTATCGGCAGTTTTAAAGTCCTCGAGAGTATCCTTAGACAAAATCGAAACGGCAGGGAGAGATTGCTTGGTCATGTACGAGACAATCCTATAAAAATGATTAGCAAAAGTCGAGTTACGTCTGCGAGCATTTTGTAACGTACGCAGGTGCCTTTCTCGCGCCGGAGTATGGGGAGATATTATCGGGACCACGGAAGACCTTCAGAGTTGGGTATCCCTCAACGCCAAAGCTTTGGCAGAGATCAGCCTCCTCTGTGCAGTCGACCTTAGCAAGCCTGATATTCTTCTCCTTCAAAGTTGTGGCGGCCTCCTCGTACTCTGGTGCAAGCGCCTTGCAGTGTCCACTGTGATGTAATTAGTAATTGCCTCTGAACAGGTGTCATCTCTGAGAATACACACCACCATGGCTAATTGAAGAAGCATGCGTTAGTAAAGCTTTAGGGAAAGCGAGAGATCAGAAGAAACATACTGCAAAGACTAGAAGAAGCAATAATGTTAGCTAGAGTCCACAGGTAAGTAGGCGCCGAAGCTGAGGATCACCAACACTCGATGAGAGTTAAGTCAGACTCCTTGACGAAGTCTGGGAAACTATCTTTTGTCAAAGAGGCAACATCTGAAGCTGATGCAACAGCGGCGGAGGCAAGGCCTAAGGCCAATGCTTGAAATGGGCGCATTTTGAAATATCGTATCGAGTATCGAGGACTGGGTTGTGGTCTATCAAAGCCCTCGAGTTAGTCAAATGTCTGTAAAGAAGACAGGACTCTAGGAATTGAATGATGGCAAATGGGATCTGCCAGATACTTTATATATTAATCGAGATTTCGACATACCTCTGCGACTGTCGAGATAAAAGATCAGGGTTGATTGAAGGGAAAGAAAGTGGCGATGGGGGGGATTTTAAAATAGGATCAAGATAGGGAGGAAGGCTGAAGTAGCTGAACAGCGGGCGCTAGCGCTTGCGGGGGCGAGCTTCCGATTATGTGTCCTCTATGATCGAGGAATTCCACTTGACCAGGTTACTTCGAACTCTGCTCAAAAAGTGTGGCATTCACTAATAAAGTAAGTGCTGATCACATCCACCGGGTACGTTTAGAGGCGGGTAATCAATGTTGCCACAGTGCCAGTGAATCCGAGGATTTATTTATAATTGAGTGGCACTTCCACCAATTGCGCCCCTAAGATCCTATTATGCAACTCCAGCAACGGGCATCTCAAAGGATGAGGCTACATGTATGATCCTTCCGTCCTCAGCACTGCATTTCTAAACATGTTATTACCCACAGAATGCGGAAGTAAAGTCTTTACCAAGCAGAAATTCGGGCCTCTTTGCCGCCGCCATTGTAAAAGCAACCGTGTTCTTACTTTCTGTTCACATAATCACATAATCAGGGATAACGCGAGACCGATAACACCTGTTCTTCCACGAAAGTCACAAAAGACCTTAGCAGGGCCTCCTTTGTATCACATAAGCGCACATGTACTCTCCTAGATTTAACATGGAATTCCCTTTTTGGAGCCAGCTGCCGTTTGTCGTTAAGTGACCTTAGACAAGCATGCTGTCGTTTCGGCTCTAAATGCCGTCTATGCATGTGCCCTATCCAAAGTACTTGTCCTAGATTCATGCAATTTGTCAACTTCTGTGGCTGTGTGTTTTGGGGCGCTTTCTGTCAACGGAGGTCCTAGATTCGCTTGCTACATTTCACTCAAAGCAGATTCTTCTGGTCGGCCAATTCTCTCTAGCGCAACACCTGGAATTCCCTCCGTGATTCAATCTCATTTATGAAGAACTCTTGAGCATTTACACTGAATTTAAGCAAGCTATGTTCTACACGTAGCCCGCTATGCTGGAAAGTTCTCGCTGACAATGGATTCATGAATCAATATGGTGGCACACTTGTTTTGTTTTTCTGCCGCTGTTGTATTGCTTGTTACATCAAATTTGTTTCTTTGCATTTCAATATTGGTTTCTTCCTCAAGATCTATAGATGGCTATGGAAAGGTCTTTGTAGTCATCAATTTCTCGTGCGAGGCTGACATTCTAGAAGTTATCATTTTCAGCGACCTTCTCAGCTTGCATTAAAGGCGTAATCACTCCTTTTTGGGCTGTTTCTTGGACTCACAAATGTTCACAAATTCAGATCTTTTCACAATCCAGTTCATCTATTCTTCGGTCTATACAAATTTCTTTTAACGATGTTGCTAAGACAGGTGCCGGTAGGTAGCTATGTTCAAGGCATGATTTCGCGTGGTACAATTCCTGCGCAAGAGTTACCATTCCAGCGTAAGCTCGAATTTAGAGCCTTGTAAGAGCTTGAATCAGGCTTCGAGGATGTTTAGGATATGTGACCCCTGGAAGTCTTCATTCAGCGTCTATACGGAGCCAAGGCTTAGGTCCTTGGACCAGTAGCATCGACTGATTCCTATTGATTATCGTGCTTGGGGAGTGCTAGGATGCTCATTTTCCTATACGTGTCAAGATTCCTGAAGAAGTGACATGCCTGCTTCTGTTCCGATGAGACAGACATCGTCTACATCGTCCAGACATAAGGTTGACACTCCATCTCGCCTATTTCGACAGTGCCAAGAAGTCTCATTATCTTGCTGGGCGTCTTATAATACCTAGAGCGACTTGTTGACGCATTGTGATTCTATGGCAACAAGAGGACAGTCATGTAAACAACGAATCAATAATTCTCGAAGTCCCCGCCTGGAGCGGGAAAAGTCGAGCCTTTCGCGACAATGTGTCATGACTTCCTGTTTGGGCAGAACAGCTTCGAGACCAACCTTCCTGCCAATTCTGGAGGCCCGAACGCGTTACCTTGCTCCAATGCTTACAACTTATGTTCTTGCCCGATTCTCTTTTCTTCTCCATCTGCGACTTTTGACTACGTCCGCCCATATCCAAAACCGACGATGGTGCCTGTGTTTGCCTCTTGACCACCTGTGTATCAGGTTGATGGTGGTTTCTGGCATTTGGGGAAACCTCTTGTTGCTTCTACCGGTCCTTAACAAATCGGCTTGCGGCAACAAGATTCCACAACATCCGCAAGCCAGCCATGGAATCCATTCAACCTCCTTCCCGCCCTAGGGGTCACGACACGGGCCATGGAGACTCGACTTCGATGCGTCCTCGAGCGAACAGTGGAAGAGATCTGGTGAGGAGTAGTATGAACATTCAAGGTTCCGACGAAAATCGGTCTCCTGCAAACTTTCCCAGAGCCTGTGAGGGCATGCTCAAGACGACCACCGAAACAGGGGATATCGGCATGTTCTCCATCAAACCATCCCGGGTTCCTCAGTCAATCGGCACACCCCGAAAGCGCGGTACGAGCTTCAATCGCGAAAATGGACACCAAAAGCCTAGACAGAACTTTCAGCCATACGGTGTACCTGTGGTGGACGATAGGAAGCGATTGCCTTCGTATGCTCGAGATGCCGCGTCCGAGGTCATATCGATGTACGAAAATGCTAGTCAGAAGTCCGCAAGCCGGGTTTTTGACGAGCCCGACTATCGATCATATTCCATGACTCAAACATCCTACTCATCTTATACCCTATCAAATCATCGGTCTTACAATAGTCTTCGAAGTCAAGCCGAGGCAAATCCTCAGGTTCAGCGCCCACGATCCCCCTTTGCGTACCCGGCTCGATTGAAGCGTCCGGGTTTTCGCCCATCCTCTCCTGCACTGGCCGATGGAGGCATCGTAGACTATAGTCGTCGAGCTGAGATTGAAAGACTTCCTCCAGTAAGTTGACGATCCCACCATTCCCTCTATGGGTCCACTATTTGGTGGACCTCATTAAGATAAATGAATAGAGTTGACATTCGCAATTAGGGACATGGACATGGCACATCCTCTCCGTCCTCTTTATATGCACAGAGACGTCGACCCCACCAATCGCTCCGGCCTGACGCAAATAGATCAACGCCATCCCTTCTCAGCCAGTCTTCTCCCCCTCGACGATCTTCAAGCCCATTGGTGTCTCGTAGCAACGGAATCTCAAGCCATGACTGGGCTCGTAAACCTGGTCCAGCATCTGTCAACACGTCACCTGCTCGTAGCACTTACAGTCTCGCGTCCACGGTAAATCTCTACTCATCTGCGCAGCCTCCATCAACTACAACAACACCTGGAAAGGTTCCCCCGCCATCTCCACTCTACTATGACTATACCGAAGACTTCGACGTCGAGGTTTACAATGAACCAGCGACCATCGACCCACCGCCCCCATTTCGGATTGATAAAACCATTCCAGAAGATCGTCCTATGAGCTCAGAGAGACCGCCTTCCAAGGAATATGATGCGAACAAATATTATAGCGCGTATCAAGTCTTATCATCTGAGTCGACCATTCCTTCCCACTTCGACGAGCAGAATGCAGCCAGCCACAATTATTCGAAGAAGGCGAAGGAGAGTCTTACTGTCCAATCAACACCAGTCAAGACGGAAATACCTCCTCAAGCTGAGCAAGGCAGCATATCACAAGATCGAAAGTCTGTCAGACTGTCGGGACTCGGTTATGGAGCTCAATTACTGAGAAGCCATGTTGACGAAGCATTCGGAAATTTTTCTTCGTCGGCTCTGAAATTTCCGGAGCCTAAGAAGCCAGAAACCAGCGCGAATCCAGAAATCCAAGATACTCTTGTACTGAGCGAGAACCTTGAAAGGGATGTGGAGATGCCATCTGCTAGGAGCTCGTACAGCGTCATTACCAGTATTCCTCACTTTCCTTCTCCACCCAATGCACAAGACACATCACAGTCTCAGCATATAACAGATACCGCACTAGATATGACCTCCGATACTCCTGTTCTGGAGGCAGGAGGATCTCGAGAGCCAGAATATCTAGGTCAGCCAATTCTACCATCTCTCAGCAGGCAGCATGCAGGCATTACTGTAAGTCATAGCGATGCTGAAACACAAGATGGAAAAGGATTCAGCGAATTTAATACTGGCAAAATCATCGTTGATGCAGCAGGGAACAGCAACATCTCCGAAGCAGAAAATAGAGTTGACAGACAACAGATGCCACAAGAGACCTCTTTGGAGCTTAAGTACGCGAGAAGAACCCCTGTGACGTCCCCAACGATTCCCGAGGGAATAAAATTACGGAAAATGGACTTGGAGAAAGGTCATGCTCCCCCTATGTCTCTTTGCAATCGTCGGAGGGCTGCAGATGGCCAGAGTGTGCCCCAGATACAACCCCTCAAACGTAGTCAGTACTATGGAGGCCGTCGACTGGACTTTTCTGCTATGTCAGACCAGGGAGCGACCAGTGTGCCAAATTTCAGTCACCGGAATCCGAAGAGAGATATGCCTCGTTCGGAATCTCCTATGCTGGCACCAAAGCCGATCTCTCCCGCAAGACAACTGAAACTGAAGAACAGTGTCCCGCAACTTATGAAGGCTCTTCCGCCCCTCCCACCGGAGACATCAAGTCGACCTGGATCACCAACAGCTCAACTAGGAGCCGAGGAAGTTGAGCTACCTTGCAGATTCTCACCTCTTGAACATGATGTGAGCAACAGCCCAAATCAAGCAAAGCCGCCGGTACCTGCCAAAGTTCAATCACCAAACCCAAGCTTAGCCACTCTGGAAGACAAAAAGGAGCTGTCCAAGATTTTGGACATCGGCACAAGCACTACCGCAGAAGAAGGCGTGTCACCTCCTGGAAGCTCTGGCAGTTCACTTCGTCCGCTCCGAATGAAGCTCAAGGTCAAATCAACTAGCTCCCAACGTCCTACGTCACCCCCAGACTCCCGGCCCTGGAACATGGCTGAGAATTATCCTTGGTCAGCACAAAGTTCTATTGTTCGCCTCCCATTAGCCGTTCCAGACAGCCAGACCTCAGCTCCGAAGCTACCAAAGTTCAAGTTGAAAGTTACGAGGGCCTCGAACTCTACTCAAGGAACGGTCCGCATCTACCGCAACCCAGGCGAATCAAAGCCTCTGATGCATCTGCGAAATCCAAAAGACTTCTTCACACCTTCTACAGGAATCGACAATATCTTTCGCCAAGTCAGTAGGCATCTCCATTCAAGGAAGGCCAGCATAGCCAGCAGTCATACAAGTCAGAATGATGCAACCTTACCATCAAGCTCTACGTCAAATCCTACATCCATTATCAAACCTCTAACTGTTGCTTCGAACATCCCACAGCTTCCTCTGGTAACAACAAGTCCACTCATTACATCTGAAGCGCGAAGCGTTTTTTCTGATGATAGCTCGAACGTTCAGGCAAACCACAGTCTACGACTGCGAGGAAGACTTTCGAATCTAAGAGCTAGGATTGCAGCCCCCTATGCGATGAGAGCCGGCACTCAATCACACGACGACATTACATGGAGAGATAGGCATGGCGTAGAAGTCTCTGTACCTGCGGCTACTAGGTCAAGTCCCGACCTTAATGGTAACAGGAAGAGTACTGAGACCGCAAGACCGATTCGCCGCTGGGTCGAGAGAGCACGTCGACACAAATTGAAGGCCAAGTTTCATGTCCAGAGCTGGCTGAAGGAGGCAAAATCGGCAGTGAATCGAGCAAGGTCACGTAGTACCACAGGGAATGGAGGTGATCTGGGAGCCATCAGAAATTAAGCGTCTGTGTGCCTTTTACCACGGTCCGGGCTCATGTGCTTGTGAAAAGCTATTCTGTTCGTGTTTGGTACGCCGGGCAAAGGATAATGTGGCCTAAGCAGCTGTTAGGCTCTAAGAGACGGACCCAATTTTGGTGACCTGTGATGACATTGGCATTCGCTTTGTACAGTAGTTGCTTTACAACACTTTGTGGGATGGAGGAAGATACCGCTGTCTTGAGACTGAATGGACTTAGTCTGCCAGTCTAGGGAGGTTTGGCTGGCCTTAGCTATCGCTTGAACAAGTTAGTAGCAAACAGGGTCCAAATGGCGTCCTCTTTAAACCAAAACAGGCTGGTAATTACACTGATGTGAATGACTGGTCAACCAGCTTCGAAGATAGATATCAATGAAATGCCCATTGCAGTATTAAGTGAGAGCAAGCCAAGGAACCAAAAGTGTCGATTCGCCGTTCTCTCTACTTCATGACGTCCGTGTATTTTTTGGCGAGGAAAATCAGCTTCTCCATGGGAAATGCCCATGGCGGAGGGATCCTGTTTTCCTGGAAGCTACAAGAGCATTGGACAACCCCCTGAGCCTGATATGTAATATATTTCTACAGGCAATACTTCACATTCCACTCGCACACGACTTTCAGTGGCCAATGCCCAACGCCGATATTGAGTGACTGAACACCCACATATTCAATTCACCATACACTTATCATTAAGCCGTCAGATAAATCACCACTACAAACATGTCACCGTCACTCCCATTCCGATGGGTCAATCCTTTCCAAACTACTTCCTCCGACATAAATACAAATACCATCTACACCCAATCCGCAACCCTCCCCATCGATCCTAGAATTGACCCCCGTGCCATAGCACAAGCTTCCGTGTACGACCACGTCTCTCACCGTCCTGATCTCGACAGCGAGCAAGAGAGTACCGGCGACGAAGAACCCGTGGCCGAGTATCACAACATCCGTCATATCCCAACCGAGTACGGCACCGCTGTCGATTGCGGGCAGTGGACGCGTCAGGACCAAGGCCAATTCCATGAGGGTATCCAGGAAGCTCAGGAACAGAGCCAACGTCCCATTATCAGACGCGGGAGTGCGTATGCCAGCGTTCAAGCCATGCTCCGGAGGTTCTCATGGGGTTCTTCTTCACACTCCTCTTCCTCACAATATCTCGCACCACCTCTTGAAATTTCAACTTCGTTTCTCTCCCTCGGGTATGACGTTACGCCTGACGAGGCACCCGAGGAGGATCCGCTGGCTTTTGCGAAGGAGGGGGTGGTTGAGGTTAGGCAGGGGGAGACGGAGCAGATTAGTCCGGCTGTATGGGATGTGAGGTTGAAGAGGAGGGGGTTGAGGGAGTCGGTGGGGGACTGGTTGGCGGGGTTGAGGAAGAGTGGTGCTGAGAGGGAGTGGTGAGTGGTGAGTAGAATCAATTTTGGCCTTGGGACTTGATTTAGTTGCGGTAGCTGTCTGGACGATGGGGGGTTGAAGGTTGGAAAGCAGGTAAAGTTGTATCTGGGATTTTGATTTTATTTGACTTAGCTGTTGCGAGCGAGCACAAGGGCGAAGTGAAGGCTTTCTATGGTCATGCGTACACCAATGGAGAGAGCGAACATCCTGCTCGAACGTGACACTTTGCCGCCTCTTGACACTTGTTGCTGCATTGAGACATTGAGCAACTGGACAACACCAAGGTCGCGAATGAAGATGATTGGTCTTTGACGATTGAATCTTGGTCTAATGATTTCCTGTGAATCTTAAAATACAGCACCGCCGATGATGAAAACTCGTTCTTCTTCCCTCTTCACCCATTGAATGACTTTGTTTGCACCTTGGGCGAGACCTGCCCGGGACGCATTCGGACCTGCTATGCAGTAGAACTCGAACAGCGGAGTTGTCCACGCCAGCGAGATACTATCACGACTTACACAGTGTAGTACCTTGAGATGGGAATGTTTGGCATGGGTCGAGGCATGGAGATTGTGGTATAGCGTCATGAGCCTGTGAATACCCGTGGTTAGAGCTTTTCCCGGGTTTGATTCAAGTGTACTTTAAACAAAAGTGGATAGGTGATGAAATGTACTTACTTTCTTCGGGCTAGAGAGGTGCTGAAGTGGGGAGAGAACGATGGCATGGTGAACTGGACGTTTGCACGTGATTTGTAGAGGAAGTGTCGTAATGGTGTTCCCGGCACAATGTCTGTAGTGCTAGGGCGACCCTGGCGGACTGCTGTCTTGATGATTTCCATGCTGCCATTCTTGTGCAGTTGGGCCACAACTTCATCTCGCATCTGCTTCAGGTCGTAAAAGCTCTCCTTGTCAGCACTGATGAGCAGGATCGCAATTTCGTCCTCTCGACTGGTACTGTTCGCAGTAGATGGCCGTTCCTCTGATTCGGTTTCGTCATCCAGGGCACTCAGAAAGCTGACGTACATGTAGAGGTATCCTCTATTGTTGAAGCCTGGTAGACAGACAGGTATCCAGTTCTCCCCACCACCAGCCTTGACACTCCCGGCTTCAAAGAGCATATTGAAAATCAATTGGAGATCACTAGGATGTAATGAGTGTCGCTTGGGTCTGATGACGCTAACAAGTCTCCCACCAGCAACGACAAGCCCATAGAGTAGCTTATCAGTCCGAGCCTTCAAAAGAGTGTTGTTGATTGCGTGACGTTGTGACTTCCGAATTTTCAAGCATTCTAATGCCGAGAGTAAAGCGGTAGGGGAGCCTTTCGTGAATGTGTCTGCTAGGGAAGACAAAAGAATCTCAGTGCCCTCGAGGGGTCGCCGTAAATCTGTATTCGGGCGATTCGTGAATAGATGAGTCAAGGTTGGTAGAGTGAGTGTGGAAAGAATTTGCATGTATAGGGCCTCCAGCTGAGCTCTGAGCTGAGCATCGCTTTCCCCAAGTTTGCTAATAGCAACGAAGTAGAGAGGTCCAGCTATGGATATCACGAATCGAGTATTTCCAGCGGTGAATCCCATCAATGGGTCTTTCGCCCCCTGAAAGAAGGATATAATGGTCTGGATAATCCCAATGTAACCATTTATTAGATTTTGGTCACCATGTCGGCTATAAATAGGTTTGCCAGCGGAAGATAGGATGAGGTAGTGTTTAAGTTTGGATTTCCACTGCATGAGGACTTCCTCTGTAGGGGAACAGAATCAGTACTGCAGCTGTATATTTTTGGTTTGCTCAAACCTACCTCCATTGGTGCCTGTATTGTCCACTTCTTCGATTTCATCAAACTCGTTCTCAAAATTGGCCAGTGAGATATCCTCATAATCCACGGCTTCGAAAGCATTCACTGACTCAGTTTGTGTACTGAGCAACTTCCATGCAGCGCTTTGGGAATTCAGTCCTTCGTCCAGCAGACTGGCGAGATCTCCATTCGCCCTAAGCGTCGGGGCATAACTCATAAGACTTGCACTGTCATCGAAGTCACTTCCATTGCGACTGATCTTCCTGACTGGTGTACTCTGGCCTCCAGATGTGCCTGATACTGATACTGATTCCGAGACCGATCGACCGGCCGGAGTCGAGAATGTCCCTCGTGAGCCGTCTGGAAATGATAGCGTCTGGATATCGATCGACGAGAGACCGGTCGTAGGTTTACTCGCATACGCTGAGCCTGGTCGAGCCGAAGGTTTCAGGAGGGAAGGTCTAGGAGGAAGAGGAGGCCGCACTTCTTCAACTTCTGGTCCTCCATTATGCTCATCTTTCGCAATGCCACAGGTACTGGCCTCCACCTTTGATGGGCTTCCTGTCCCTCCTGAGTCCTCGTTCTGTTCTGCGGGGGTCATCGGATCGGGGGCATTATTCGGCGTTGCCTGCACCAGCGGCCTTGAATCGATCGGCACATTGACTTGATTCGAAGAAGCCTCAGAAGGACTCGAGGGTCCCATTCAGGACGAAGATGCAGCTATTCGCAGGTCGTCATTGATTAAGTGCTCGTCTGCTTAGAGTTTAGATGTGGCGGGTGATGCACGGCTGGGCGCGGCTGACAGGGCAAAGCAGGGATGCTGGGCGTGGGGTCAGTGGCTTGCCTATTGTACGGGCACAGCCTTGAGGATGAAAGAGGCCACGCGGAACTGCGCTGGACATAACTTTCAGCCTTGAGGAATGACAGAACAAGACAGCCAAT
The DNA here is from genome assembly GCA_020747065.1 of Cadophora sp. MPI-SDFR-AT-0126. NCBI lineage: Eukaryota > Fungi > Ascomycota > Leotiomycetes > Helotiales > Ploettnerulaceae > Cadophora > Cadophora sp. MPI-SDFR-AT-0126. The sequence continues at coordinate 1,433,742 of JAGMVK010000003.1, read as the reverse complement.
TTTCATGCACAGTACAATACATTACATTCTTTGAAGATATGCGCTATTCTCACGAGATATCCGGACAATGCCAATGATTCTGGATCCTTCAGCAAAGCGCAATAACCATGGCCCTTGAGGCTGGCACGCAGTCCTCTCCCACAAGCTCTGGGAGAACTTCACCAGTTCCGAGGAAATGGAGGAACCAGCTAGGGTCTGGTACGGAATCCGAACAAGCTACGAAGTCATAGAGACTGATTTTGTCACAGATGAGCCTCCAAGTAAAGACAAAGCATTCCGCAGATATGCCTCTGGTGTCGAAAGATCTCTCTCGTTATTCGATACGGCTTTACAAGAATGGGCAGACTACATTTCCTTTTTGGGGCGGCTACTGAAGGTATGATCCAGATTCCTTGCTCAAGCAGATTGAATGCTGACAATGCCAGTCTCTCCAAGCTCATCCCAAGGACATCAAGGCTGTTCCTTCGAAGGCAATTGTCGCAAAGCGGCTTGCACAGTGTCTGAACCCTGCCCTCCCTTCCGGTGTACATCAAAAGGCCCTCGAAGTCTACTCATTCATATTCTCCATGATAGGGAGAGATGCGCTGTCGACCGACCTTCCTCTGTACCTCCCAGGCCTCTCGTCAACACTCTCGTTCGCATCACTCTCTGTACGAACGCCATTTCTGGAGTTGCTCGAAAAGTACCTTCTGAAGCTAGATCCTCGATCACTCCGCCCAGCTTTGAAAGCTATCATACTTGCGCTGCTTCCTGGTCTTGAGGAAGAGACGAGTGAGGAGTTCGAGCGGACGCTCACACTTTTGGACGGATTCAAGCACGCATTGAGACCTGCGAGCACAGAGGATCTTGGAGAGAACCACAGTAGCGGGGATGAATATTTCTGGCAGTGCTTTTTCCTCGCAGCCATAACAAGCAATGGCCGACGGCAGGGTGCTCTCTCGTACTTGGCTCGGAACCTTCCAAAGCTTGGCCAAACTCTTCGCACGGAATCGATAAAGGAATCAGCCAACGGATCCCAAAAGGAAGAAGAGGCAGCGAGACGGCTAGGAGAAATTGTGACATCACCCGAGCCGGGTCTGTTACTACGGTGTTTTGCTGCTGGTCTAGGCGACGAGCAGCTCTTGATACAACGAGGATTTCTTGATTTACTTGTCACTCATTTACCTCTCCATTCGCATGTTCTACAGAAGCGAGTAAAAAACGAAGACCTGGAGCTTCTGATTACAGCTGCAGCCGGTGTGGTCTCACGTAGGGAAATGAGTCTCAATCGGCGGCTCTGGACTTGGTTGCTTGGACCCGAGCCTGTAATCAACGATGGTGAGGGTGGCCCGGATTCTCCAACATCTATGGTTGGAGATCATCTTGGTTCATCGCCATCTTCGAGAACGAGATACTTTGAAGAATATGGTCTGCAGCCGTTAGTCCAAGCACTGTTGAAACTCATTGCTCGAGACTCTGCAAATGCCGTGGAGAGAGCTCGCCCATTTCGAATATGTCTATCATTGATGGATAGATGGGAAATCGGAGGTCTTGTCGTTCCCGACATATTCCTACCTGTCGTTGACAGCGTTCGCAAATACAAAGGTCTCGCAGCCACCAAGGCAGACTTTTCGGAGGTGCTACGCAGTGCTAGTGTTTTCTTCGACGGCGTTGAGAGTGGTTTGATTTGGGGTGAAATTGTTGGATTAATCGCCCAAGCCATTGGTACTGGCGAGTTGTCTACGACTGAGAGACTTGACAAGCTCTTTTTGGTGAATTTCATCATTGCACATTTCAATGTACGAGAAGAAGAGATGCTAATGATACATGCACCATTGACAACCTTGACCATCCTGACATTGCTGGAAGATGCAAAGGAAAGGTCCGAACAGCAGGCTGGTCAATTTGAAACCCCCGAGAAGGTCTCGAGCCTCGCTCTGAGCATCGCTATGGATTTGGTCGACCTCATCCCAGAGAGAGCATTTCAAACCAGGCCCTCCACGAGCCATTCAACAGCTACCACCATGAATGGTGACTCGGTACGACAATTGAAAAATTCCGAAGTTCTACGCAAGATCAAGACATTCTATGTTCAAGATCAGGGAAATCTAGATGCCTTCCCGCCACCATACTCATCGCATGACGTGAGTGAGCTTCTCATGCGTGAGGTCGGGAGCATCACTTGCCAAAGCCTGTCTGGTTCAGTGTCAAGTGCTGATGCTGGTATCAAAAGCAAGTTATTGGTGATGATGGTTGCCAAAGTTCCCAAAGCGAGTAGTCTGGATGTATCGAAACTCATCTCGTCTATGGAGAGAAGGTTAAGTCTGTCGTCACAGCTTCCGTTCGTAACATTCAATTCGATAGTCTCTCTTGCAACAAATCTGTACTCAACAGCATACATTTCCGCCACAGAATTGTCTGGACTGGTTAGTCCCTTGGTGCGCCATGCTTGGTCGTATCTATCAGCATCTCATCCCAAATATCACGTCGAAACGGTTCGATGTCTTTGGCAGCTTCAGACGGCATTGACGATTTCTAATCATGAGATTGAGGCTGCGATATGCTCTCTGATGGTCGAGCAGGATACGAATGGCACTTTTGCTGTTCGAAATGCAGATCCTGGAAGAAGCTTCACTGTATTATGGACACATACTTTGCAAGATACTGCAGCTCATCTGGATCGAAGATCCTCGAAGACATCGACTCAAGACTCAAAAGGCCCAACACGGCTCCTAGGTGTCGCAAATTATGAAGTGATGCTCTCCAGACCACTGTTTTTGTTACTCGACTCACTCCTGGACGAAAGGACGCAGCTTTTCATGACGGTGAGGACTTGGCTTCAGAGTCTTGTGGGAATTGATAGGTCAGTACAGGATCCTTTTCTAGCACATCTGACTAAGATCATTCAGACTCTTCCATCTACTTGTGTCCAAATTCTCGAGCTTTGACTTCCTGCAAACCCTTCTAGATGAAGGCTCAAGCTATCAGGACAGCGCAGTCCAGAAGTACAGTAGCGAAGATGATCTAGATCAATGCCTGTACTACTTACGTACCGTGTCAAATATGTTACGCTGGTCATCTGACAATATGTGGGCTGCTCTCGCGGAGAGTACCATTTCGACTGAAGCCAGCCGCCCTTCGTTGTACCATATTAGTATGTTTGTTCCTCCGTTGAATGTAGGGTTGCTGACTTATTTAGCTCGTCGTGATGGGGAGATCACACTTCTCGAATTTTTTCTGCATGTCTGCCTGCGTGCAATTTCAGGAAGCCATGCTACAGAAACGCTGGGAGAGTCCCGTGTCAGCCAATTTCACCGCACTGCTTTGACTACCCTTCACCAGATCCTCTTAAGCCCATACTCACTTCCTCTTGCCGAGCTCCAACTGGAGAATGTTCTAATCCTTCGATTGATTCAATCACTTGATGGTCCCGATCCTTTTCTCCAAGTGTTATTATTGGACGTTGTATTCGATACACTGAAACTTCGCAACATGTCTAGGCCAGCATTTGCGCCTCCAACATCACCGACGATAGAAAGCAAACGATCACTAGTCGACGCTCCTCAGAACTCCAGACTCTCTCTTACTACTGAACGTGGCGAGCATCAAATGCCGCCAAATTTGCCCCCTCCACCACCATCACTGGTAAAATGTCTTCAATCGGGCTTTGCTGCTCAGAGTAGCCGGCCAGTCTTGGACAGCTGGGTCAGCTTTCTTACCGAGTGTCTGCCTCTATATTCAGATACAATTTTCCAGATACTGATCCCACTTGTCGAGACTTTATGTGCGCAAGTTGGGAGCACTTTCAATAATTTGCAGGAAACGTTCAAGGGATCAACTGTCGTTTCTGATGAATCTACCGCCCCGGAGTCAACACTGATTTCGCTTCTAAACGGCCTCGAGCATGTCCTTGCACGGGGTCATGATCGATTGTTACAAGATGAAATGAAGACCCCTCAAGCCAAGAGTCCAGAACAACCACAAGGTTTCTTTGGCAATATGGTTTCTGGAGTATTTGCATCAGAAACACCGCAGACAAGGAGTGCTACGGCAAACAACAGGCTGACCGTTTTGCTTTCTTTCCAAGACGCAGTGCGGATTTGTTTCTTGATTTGGTCATGGGGCGGACAGAGCGGGTCCACACAAGATGCAGATTCGGCAGCATCTTTCAACTATACTTCCCTACGGATGAGAAACAGGGCTAGGAGACTCCTCGAACACTTGTTCGCTGCAGAAGCTCTCGAGTGTCTGGAAACTGTTGTCGAGATCTGGCAAAAATCCGCTAAAGGACCGACCGACATGAAATCGCCAGTTGTCTTTAATCTTCTTCATGTGCTTGATGGATCCAGGCCAAAGCATACCATACCAGCCATATTCAATGCTATTTACAGTCGCACGAATCCTTCTGCTCTAGATCCAGCCAGAAAATCAACAATGACAGCCTCTTTGAGCGACACAGACCTCGTTGTATTTCTGGTAGAGTACGCTCGATCATTGGAAGATGATGCTATGGATGAGATATGGACGGATTGCATGACCTTCTTAAAGGATATACTGGCGAATCCTTTCCCACATCGACAGACTCTGCCAAGTCTGCTGGAATTCGCTGCAATATTAGGCGAAAAGGTCGATAATACGAACTTTGGGGAGCAAAGGCGGATGCGCAGAGAGTTAGGCGTGAGTATCATTCGTTACCTTTGTACTGGTTCGCACCTAACTGTGTAGGATCTCTTTCTCCGGCTTCTCGCCGCGATTTTCACAACTCGCCCTATAGGATTCGCAGACGGTACTCCTGAAGGTGATACCCGCAACACATCGCGGTCTGACGATATTGTCGGAATACTTGCTTCAATTGCCCCCAACTTCCCCAAAATTCTCGTCGAACCCGATCGTATTCTTGCAGCAGCAAACACAATATCTGCCAGTGTTATTGGGCCGACCTTCAAGTCGAAATCGTTTCCTGAAAACATTTCCAAAAGTACATTGGTGCTTCTATATCAATTAGCAAGACTACCAAACACACAAAAGACCTGGAGAAAGGATCTAACTGATGCATTCAATGATGCTAGATTCTTTGCAAATTCCGTGCCGCTCATTGAGAGTGACTGGCTTCCATTGCTAAAACAGTGGACTTTAAGCGATAAGGAGAGGATGCCTGAATTACTCTCTCGCCTCCTTCCTCCATCCACAGCTGGAATTGTCTTTGGGGTTGGAGCTACATCGGCTAGACTAGAAGCTGACCGGAAAACGCAGCTCAACTTGCGCCGGATTGCGACTCTTGTCCTAGCTACGATGAATGACAACTTCGTTGGCGACTTGCCTCTTATGCAAGAGAAAATTGTGGAGCTACTCGCAGCTTCTACGACATCCTCTCCTTCATCTACCACTCGAGCAGACATCTACCTGCTCCTCCGCGCCATCGCCCTCAAAACGTCGGCCGTACACCTAGCCACATTATGGCCGATCGTTAACGCAGAGTTGCACGCAGCGATTTCCTCTGTCGTATCGCCAGACCATAGTGCTGCTTCGGAAACCTTCAATAACTACTCGATTCTGCAAGCATGCAAGCTACTAGACACGTTGCTATGTATCGCACCCGATGACTTTCAGCTGCACGAGTGGCTCTTCATCACTGACACAATTGACGCTGTCTATCGACCCTCCCATTTCCACCCAGTCGCTCTCATCGATGAACTTTCCGAGGAGCTAGGCTCTACCGCCCTGTCCTCAGCAATACACACCGAATCAGCTGCCGTGCAGGCCTCGAACGGCACCAGTCGCAGACCACTGCTAGGATCAGGAGGAATCAGCGATGAAGGGACTTGGGAGAGGAAAGATGAATTGGTGGGCAAGGTACTGAGACCCTTTTTTAGCCAGTTGAGCATTTTCGCGTTCGAGAGCACTTATTCAATGAGTGTGCCTGATTGGGAGGCTTGTAGAATGGGGCTTTTGAGAGACTTATTTGATGAGAAAAGCATAGTCAAGGCATTGTAGATGGGGCAGATGTTAAAAAAGAAGTCACCCGATCCTTTCTACGTTGACTTACCTCTCCACTGGAATCTGTGACAAATTGACTGTGCTTTCGGACTGCTTGTCGCCAATAAGAAGCATTAGAGCTCACTCAACCTTCAATCCTAGGCAAAAAGGCCCAGTACCCAATTCTAGAGCCTGAGGTTACAGGCACACCGCCAGCATGATTACGAGTCACAACCTCGAAGCAGGCAGCCACAGGGCAACAGCTTGCTTTCCGCATTAAGCCATTTCGAGGTCATCGTCGCGAAACCTCACAGAAATATACACACATTCTAGGAGCAAATTCCCGTCTCATGCTTGACATTCTATTTACTTTGACAATTGTTCGTTGCAGAGCATTGTAAGAGTGATCCTGGAGCTAATGTGAGCCTGCCTTACACCTCAGGTCATGCATATCTGCGAAGTGCAACAAAAAGCGTCTGGGCTTCAGCGCAAAGGTGGGAATAGTTGACCCTCAGGCTTCAAGGCACGATTTTGCTTCGCTCCCCACCGACAAGCTAGATTCCCTGCCAATTGTCACTCTCATCCTCTCGGTCGTCCAAGCCAGTTGAATTTCTGCAGCATATTGAGTTGCAGTTCTGGTGCATTTTCTACGTTGCGGGAGTAGCAGCCGGAATATATGCTACCATCGCTTTACTCGCGCCTTGCATGCAATACTGCACGACTTCAATCTTCTTCTCCCCAGGAGCCAATCGAGCTATCTGCCGCAGGTCACTGCCACGAGGTAAATAGAGCGCTGAATCCATGGTCTTTACAGCATCGTGAATCTGTTTGATGCCATACGGTTGCATCTTATTCAAGTTGTATATCTCGCCTTCTTCATATCTAGGACCACCCCATGGCGGCGAGGCGAAGATGACTGTTTGGGAAGGATCAATTGACGAGGCGTGTTTGGCGAGATAGGCGAATGAATCGTCGTTGATCCAGGTTATTTGGTCGGCGACGCCGTAGATGGATGCGTTGTGTTGCGCGCACGCTAGTACTGAGATGTCTTTCTCGATGGCAATTATCTTTGACCAGCGTTCTGAAAGCGCGAACGCGATCACGTTTCCGCCGGCGCCGGCGAACATATCGATTAGGATCGTTTTAGATTCTGGTACGATGGCTGCGAAGTCCTCTGCTACTTTGCTGGGGGCTGTCAGCTGTGGTTTGGAGGGAAGGAATGAGAGTCTCACTTCGCAACAGGTTCCGGTGTGACTCCGAACCAGGCATCGTCTGTCATGTAGATTCCTTCGTTGTAGAGGGACCAAATGCTGTATCGTTGTTGCCAGTACCTTTTTCAATTTAGCAATAGAACTACCTAAGGGAATGCTCGCACTCACTTCTGAATGTCATACTCAACTTCGCCTATGTGCGTATAATGATGGCACTGATCTGTCAATTCGAAAATCTGAGATCCCTGATCTTGAGATGGTTCTTGGACCGCCATTGTGGTGGAGATGACTACGCGATGAGCAGTCTGTGTGAGTGTATGCGAGATTTCGGACTTTTGAAGGGCTTGTTTTTGATATTCGCCTGGCGAATTTCGTCTCGGAGACAATCTGCTCGAAGCCAAAGCTTCTTTGGGTGTCCCTGGTGATTCTCGAGTTGAAGATGGACCGACAAGAGACTGGAGGGGGGGCGTAATAAGCGACACTGGCCGGTTTATCGACTTAGAAGAAGCTTTTTCGAGCTCTTGTGATCTTACACCTTCAATTTTCACTACTCGATTCGCTTTCAACCGCAAATGTCTCTCGGTTTTCTTCAGTGCCTTCAAGATTCCAGAGTTCGTCTTGCAGGGATTTCGAAGAGTCTGATTGATTGCGTATCGGACGGCACGAAGCCGCTTTCTCGCTGTTGATTTCAGCCTCACACACTGTTTCTTTGGCTTCTCTGCTTGACTGAGAGGTGCGTCTGGAGTCGGAGGAAGGGAAAGGGCGGCTTCAGATGGCTTTTCTGGATTGTCCAAAAACGAATCTCTGAAAAATATTTCTGGTTCCAGTACAGACGTGCCAATATGACTGTTCTGAGGTTTTAGATTTTCCACTACTTCCGTTTCTGTAAACAAGCTTTCCTTCTTTTGCTGATGGGTCGTTGGTGGCCGTGACCCTGAATCCTGCTCACGTGGCTGTGATTCGATCACAACTTGAATTGTACTCAGATGGGAGGCTTCTTTCGCCGTATGGTTGCGAGTTCGTCTGACAGGGTTGCCGTCAAAAAGTTCAGTCCTCGGTCTCTGATAGCCTGTTGCCCGTAGTAGCTCCTCGATTTCTCTTTCCTTACGCTTTGAGCGACGCTTTTGTCGTTCTTCCAAAATTTCTTGAGCAAGTATGGATCTCGTTCTCATTGAAAAGCGGAAATCAAAGCTTTCGACAATTGAAATTTCGGATACACTTTCCCTAGCTGCCAATGGGCTGAAAGTGACTGATGTCTCATTCAGACTTCAGAGCTGGTGCCTGAGAAAAAGGTGTCGATACAAATTTTCCAGCCCTCCACTGCCACAAGTCAATATCTTCACTGTCATTTTGATCACACTGCTAAAATTTTACTCACATCTCTCACGGTTCTTACTGATAAACTTCCTCTACACCTCGCCGAAATGAAGATACTTTGAGACTAAGGGTTCAAGGGAGAGATCTGAGCTCGGACCATGTCAAGGCGCTAACTTTTTTATAGACTAGTGCAGAGTTGCTCCATGTCCTTCAGTTCCAGCCTCCTTCCTTCCTTCCATAAAGTTTTGAGATTACTTCTCTTTACCTGACCACGAGATGAATCGAGAACTCGTCCGAAAGCCTAAGGCTCTGGCCAAAACGCCATTCCATTGACTTCCCAGTAAGCTTCCTCGTTCTCGGCTATGCATCACAACAGCCCTCAAGAGGTCTGGAGCGAGTCTAGTCTCACAGGCCCTATCGAACATCGATATGGCCCTTCAATATTCTTCTTTGGAAGATGAAGCTTCCGTATACTCGAACCTTCCACTACCAGACCCCAGGTCAATTAGGATCCTGAATATCTTGCCCGGCAGATTTGGAGACATTGTTGAGTGCACCCTGGAAGTCGTGGACCTGAATGCAGCTGAGAAACCACAATACGAAGCCCTATCCTACGTATGGGGACCTATCGGCCCGCCTGTTATGATCAAATGTAATAGCCAAGCTGTTAAGGTCACTCCAAATCTTGGTGCTGCTCTTCAACGCATTAGATATCCGGAATCTGGTCATGTCGCCACACTCGAGACGAGCATCAAGTCTGGCAAGCACAGTCCTGATGGAAGGATCAGACGTATATGGATTGATGCTCTGTCTATCAATCAGAAGAATTTAGACGAGCGTTCAAAACAGGTCTCCTTTATGAAGGATATCTATGATAATGCCAAAGATGTGGTGATCTGGCTAGGAGAAGTTGCGGATTTGGCCCCGACTGCCATATCCCTGATACGGCGAGTGGCTGAAAGAGCCCGAGCAGTTCCAGGACGTAGCACCGGAATGGATGTTACAACCACATATGAGCCAAATGATAATTCCAATCATACTCTTCCCACAAGGGACGACAAAGGCTGGGATGCAGTTGACTGATTCTATGAGAATACTTGGTTTCGCCGAATCTGGGTGGTTCAAGAGGCCGCTCGAGAACAGGCACAAGTTTTCATCGGCTCTTGTGAGGTTTCCTGGATGAACATTTGCCTCTGTTCGACTTGGCTCGTCGAAAATCAATATAATTTAACCAGCAGAAGAGTGCTGGCTCTTATACCATCGTATGCAATTTACTCCTTGAGAAGTGGCAGATCGCTTCTGACATTGTTGTATCTTACGGGTCAGATGGAGGCGAGCGATCCTCGGGACAAAATATATGCCTTGCTTGGGCTTTATTCCATGTGGGCTCGCACCAAGGGTTTCTGGATGGCTCCAGTCGTGCCTAACTACAAGAAGACAGTACCTGAAGTGTATGGTGATCTAGTACGATGCTTCTTGGCAGTGGAAAGACACGTTTTCTACGAAGAAGGATCGCTCAGAATTATGTTGAAGAATGAGATTTCCATTAACACAAAGGTAAAGCATGACGAAGATGAGTGTCATTTTCCGTCTTGGGTTCCACGCTTGGACAGGTGGAGTGTACGGATGGCAGGCTTTTCACGTGCAAGGCGTTCAGCAGACTGGACTCCAAGTAGCAATGTTCCCAGAGTCATTGGGGACATGATAGACCCAAATATTCTCTCGCTCAAAGGGCTCGTGGTCTCTTCGATAGAATTTCTGGGACAATTCATCGACTATTCTGTTGATACTCCAGCTGCCAACAAAGCCTGTCTTCGACAGACACTTACTGATGTATTAAGGAGACCATTAGTATATGGAGGGGTCGACTCGATGAAACTGGCATTTGCGCGGACATTGACTGCAGGGAAGGCCAAGGATGAAGCAAATTTCGAACCGTTCGATACAGACGACTTGGAAGCGTTCATAGATGGACCAGAAAATGCCAAGGGACGTCTATTTGCTGATAAGCTTTGGTCGTGGATGGGATTCTTCACCACCACTGATGGATACATGGGCATCGGCTCAATGAACATGCATCTTGGAGATTTGATTGTTGTTCTGTTTGGAGGAGAAGTCCTTTTCATTCTGCGATCTGAAGGAGAAAATTACAGCCTTGTCGGAGAGTGCTATGTGCATGGACTTATGGACGGTGAGGCTATGGCAATGCTCGCTTCTGGCGAAAGGCAAGAACAGTGGTTTCACATACAGTGATCTTATTTTTTTTCTTCCCTCTCTTTCTCTTCAACCTTTTCTTGAACCCCAGGAATCTTTTCTGCTTTCGGATGGGGGGATGCGCATGTATCTTTCAATGTAATCCTTCATATGCTGCTATTCTCTTCTTCTCTCTTCCCTAATGTCAAACTTAGAAATTAGATTAGGACGATACAATGACGAATATCTCTTGACTAACGACGTATTGCGTACAATGACTTAAGATTTTATGTAAACCTCACTCAAACAGAATCATTCTCCAAGACTGCCAGCAAGCCCACTCCGGCAATCCGACCTCAATCCCGTATCTCGAATAAAAGGACGTATAAACATGAGATTTCGCTTACGCAATGCTCCTTCCCTCCCTTACTTACCCATATCGAGCTCCATGTACAGAAACAGGAGCTCTTTTCACAAGTTTGCAAGACTTCCTTTGCTTTCGGTGCCATTCCATGTAGGGCTTCAGATCAGATAGCTGAGGTGGATCTTCTAGCTGAGAATCTCAATCTCCCAAGGCGCTTTCTGCCCGCATTAACAACAGCACGAAGATGATCCTTCCCCATCAGATTATCACATCTCAAGCCATCGAGACACTTAGTGTACTTGAAAGATTTTTGATTTGTGTCCCATTATATGCTATCTACTGCCATCCGTGCCATCTTGGTCTTTCAGCAAATCTAAACATGTAGTGCAGGCAGACAGCCAGAATTCAGTAAATCCACCAATCTCTGATGTTCCTACCAGTGTCTATCTCCATGCCATCCATATCTACCAGCTCTTTATGACTCAAGCCAAAGAAAAGAGAATAGAAATCCAGTACCAGAATCTGCTAGATCAGAAACGCCTCTATGCAAATCGCATAATCATCAGCGCAGGAAAACTTTTCCAATACATCCTTCCTTATTTGCCGTGCCCGACCGAGATTTTTCGCGCCCGCTATGCCCAAAACCGAAAAAACAAAGAAACATAACGCCGTGTAGTTTTGCTCAGCAACACTCCAAATATCAAAGCCACAACTCCGCGCCAAAATCCAGAAAATCATAGCTCTCTCGTCAAACACTCAATCCTCATCATCGCCATCAGTCGCGGTATCATCATCATCCACATCCACGTCGTCCTCATCATCATCCTCACCAGAGTCCTCGTCGGAGTCGTCTTCTTCCTGGTTCAAGCCGGGGATGCCCTTCCATTGCACGTAGTCGCCCTCGATCCATCGTTTACTGACAGGCAGCTGGTAGGGGTCAAATGGGAAATAGGCGTCTAATTGATGCCAGCTCTCGTTACTACCACCATTGCCAGTGTCTCTTAGAGCACCGTTACCTTGCCCAGAGGAGTATTGGCTGAGTCGTATCCGCTTGTTAGTTTCGAGTAGCGGATAGACGTACATAAAGCGCAGGTGGTGGGCAATCTTCGCGAACTCGGCGACGATTGGAGGAGAGCAGATTTTGAGAGGGTTGAGCTTCGAGTAGATGGTTCGGGTGAGGGTATCTTTGATTCCGGGCGTCCAAGTGAGATCCTGACCGATGAATGCCGCGGGATCATCTTCTTCCGAGATATCTGTAGAAGTGATGAGATCTCTCCATCTGAAGCAGAAGATGTACAGCAGCGCCTGTGTCATGGCATAGAACGTGCTGTACCGCTTCAGATCCGGACCGCGGCATGTCAGCTCGTTATCAGATCGAATAACGTCGAGATTGTCGCCGATGAGTTCGAAGACTGTGCGGATTACATGAGATGGAACATGGGCGCCTCTTGCTACAAAGCTCGCTAGGTAAGCTGCGGAGGACTGTCTCAATACTGCTGGTCGGCTGGACTGAAAAGCTAAGTGGACGCATGTCCCAGCGAATTGGTCGACGAGATGTTCTGCTGTTTGCGCGAAATGAAATAGGAGAAATTGTGTATGTCGGGAACGATATGTTGGAAGTATGATGTTCGAAAAATGGCCAAGTAAGGTCTCGAACATCGATGCGGCTTCGACGCTATTGGGATCCGAGAAATATGGGCTGTAGATAGTAAATAGTAAGTCGAGTATGGCATCCATCTTTTCGACGTTTCCTTGGACCTCCTTTATCCGTTTGGCATCTCCCTGGATGTCTTCATCGCTTGTAACTGAGTCGGCATCACTGTCCGAGTCCTCGCCATCTCCATCATCGTCGCGGGAGGGATTCAGTGAAATAGCCTGCACAATTGCTGCTGCGACTTCGTCGTCCAAATCGTCGAGATCCACCTGCATTTGCACATCAATCTTGACGAGGCGATCCGTAATCAGCGCAAAGATGTCTGATTTGAGCTCCGGCGCATAGTCGATTAGTCGGATCAGGTTGTCGATATATGTGACATGGATCTTCTTCGTTTCGTCCGAGAATGGAAATTTTGTAGCGAGGATAGGAGATAGGATACCGCTGGCCGAGGGGATAAGCCGCAGGAGGTACTTCAAGGCGACATGAATTCGGGTGGTTAGCTGGTCTCGATTTACATCAGGGTAGCCAGGAAGTCGTCCACTAGATAGTCGAACTGAAGATGAGATTAGCTTTTGAATGTTTGCCATGACGAGGGATGTCTTACTTCCGTAAAAATACCCCACCAGCATCCCCAGCACGGAGCCCACATATGCGCCTTGGGCACTGGCCAGACTTCCCAGGAACTGAACATATGCCTTCACAAATGCTTCATCTCTGCCCATCCATTCACATGCGAGCATGGCCTTGACCAGACCGTTGCAGTTCTTGTTCAGCAGTGACGTGTAGCTGGTGAGCGCAACCAGGTAGGTTTTCAGATCCACATTCGACCCCTCCCCCTCATCATCCTCATCTCTCCTCGGCGCAAACATCTCTTTTATATTATCGTACCCCTCACTATCTCCCTGGTTCTTGACATGCGCCTCGATTGAGCGCTTGACTTCTGCTCGTATGGAGTCTAGACTCTTACCTTTTGCCTGGTAGACCTCCATGACTTTCTCCTCGACTGTCGGATTGAAGGTGACTCGGGTTCTCTTATTCGGGCTCGGTGGGACTGACATCAAGTCGATATCGAGTCCAGCATCCTCGGATTTGCGGATTGTGCCAGACAGTGTTGCTCGTCGAAGAAGTGGTTTGCTCGGTTTGGTGACAGGCGCTGAAGCTGCAGCTGGAGGCCGGGCGCCAGAGACGAGGGATACCATGGCGAGACCACGACTCCTCTTTAAACTAAAGAAGGTCTGCTGCTATCATGGAAGCGAATATGTATGGTTTGTGAGTGCAGAATTGCTGGTCGAGACGTTGGCCGAGTTGTGCTGTGGTAACGAAGAAATGGACGGTTGCCTCCCAAAATTATTTTGGTCCCGCTGTTTCCCCTACTAGCTCACGCGAGCGATCTGCAGGGTGATGGGGCCATTTCACGACTTGAACTTTGATGCTGATGAGTGAATTGTAAACACTTCAGATACCTATATATTACATATTGACGGGAATTATATATTTCTAACTCAATTATTCCTCCTTTCACTTGAGCCGACTAGGCAATCTGACTTTCCAGGATCGTAATAGTCCTTAGCATCACTAGACTGCAGTAAAGTTACCTATTTGGGTCATTGATATTTAGTAGTACATCGCTCATCCTTCACGAGAAACGTTAAAAAGCTTGCTATTGTTGCTGACGTACATTTTCGAATATTTTGAAGGCTCTGTAAATCTTGAGATCTTGATCTCTCATACCATTTCAAGGCACAGCGACTGTAAGAAAATGTACGACCTCTCTCTGCAGTAGACTTTTCCGAGGCAAAAGGATATTATATTGACACTCGAGGACTGTTTATCCTACACCCATACCGATCTGTTCTTGCCGCTCATACCATGCTCCATGGATCTTGAGCTACCTGTTGTTGACTGTGCTGTTGCTCACAAGAGCGAAGAAATCTAACAAAAACACCCCATACTTTTTGGACTTTCCTTCATGTACAGATCATAGGTATCTCAAGAGCCAAACCTCATCCCAGCCAGCCAGCCATGCCCATCATCAATCCCAATACCGTAGTCAATACACACGCAGAACCTAGAATCCTATCCTGTCCAGCCGTCAAGAACAACTCCCATACGCCTATGTGCTTCGGTCATAGCCGCTGCGACTTTAGTAGCCGTCGCCAGAGGCGCCATTGTGTCCGCTTGAGACTTGGCCGCCGTAAAGGTTTCCATACGAGCCGGCATCATGGTCGCCTCCATCTCCTTGTTGCGCAAGAATGTTGTTTGACCCTTCGGTTCCACCCTGGAAGTTGGCTGATGCTGCGTTCGCGGCTCCTGCTCCACCCGGTGCGGCGGATCCGAAACCTCCTTGACTTCCTGGACGTTGTTCACCTCTGGTCGATTGTGTCTGTGGCAAGCATCAGCGCCATCCTCGAGGTCACTCGGCAATGCCTAGTCTTTATTGCCAATCGTAGTTACTCACCTCTCGGTATTTTGACAAGTAGATTTTGAGTGCCTCGGCGTAGTTCTCAAAGCCCAATGAAGTCATGGCGAACAGGATGTCCTCACCGTTGACGGTCTTCCGCTTTTCTTGGTGGCATTTCTCGGAAGCTTCCAATGGTGTTAATTTTCACATGTAAGTGGGATGGACGAGCAGACCTTCACTGGTGATGAACGAGATGAACTCGCTCACACATTCTTGCATGCATTCCTTTGCTTCCTTTGCGATCTTTGCATTCTCTGGGAGGGCGGTTTTCATAATTCGAGCGACTGGAGCGAAGTTACGAATGTTAGAATCGGAGTAATCATGTTTAGATGCCTTGGATGGATGAGGCGCCTCTGGAGATTGAGACGAGGAATCGTGGGACATGATAGGATGTATGGCAACAGTGACACCACCCAGAATATGGGAAGCGTTTGACCTTCAAGCTCAATGACTGGCCAGTCTATAGACCCTTTGCGTCTAATAGCTACGTCGTTCCAAGCGATGCCAGTCACGGCGGGGTTCGAGATGCGGGGATCTTCTTGAGCACAAATCAGAGGAAAGAGAACTAACCATTTGCTATGGGTAACCATCGATCTTGTTCTTTCACCTGAAGCAAGCTTAGTAGCTCTGAGTTACACACGGAGGGGATTCCATACCTCGAACTCGACTTATAAAGAGTCAGTATGTGTAGGTAACTCGGTATCGAAGTGACACATAGAGGGGGTACTTACATTGGAGGCCGGCGTTGTGTGGATCATTCATCGCTGCATCTGGGTCATCTGGGCTCTGGACACCAGCTTCGTGGTCCGTTTCTTTCGGTGATGCAGACATCCTTATGAAGAATGGCAAGCTTCAGTTTTCTCGGATAGCGGCGTCCTCGAAATTGCTTGGTTCTGCCAGGTGGCCGAGTGGGACAACTGTCAAGTCAGGTCGTAGCAAGGCTTGCGAGCGAGATCGCAGGCGCAGATCAGATCCCTCGAGAAGAGGCTTTGCTACGCTACCCAAATCAGGACGAGGCCGGCAGGTACACTAATGCACTTCTTTATGTAGGGGTATTTCCAGTGTGTGTTTGTGTGTTTTGGGACAAATTGGCTGCAGGTATCCTGGATGCGCAGAGTCGCGTCAGAGTTGAAAATAGCGGCTGGGGGACACAACAGCAGGGCTTACACAGCTGGCTAGTAGCTGTTCGGAGAGTTTCGAAGCTGCTGCAAATGCACAATACGCCCTGTGTTCAGTATGGTTGACGATGTAATGTAGGGTCGGGTCGAGGAATTGGTCGCATGCAATCGTGGTTCTCTGCAGGAAACGTGGGGTTGGGGTTTGTGGTTGGGTTTGGGTTTGGAATGGCCGGATGATTGTGAGGTATGGTATGGTACTGTATGCTTGTTGTTGCCGCGGGCTAGCGGTTGAGAGCTTGATCTCTCTGCGATCCTAGCTTGCGCTTCTTTTCCCTGGTGCCCTGGTCTGATCTTCCCGATGTGCAGAATTGAATGACGGAGAATCAATGGAGGAGAGTCGGTGAGAGAACAGAAATGCGCGTGCGCGCGTCGGACTGGCGATTTGCTTTGCTTTCTTTGCCTCGCCTCGCCTCGCCTGGCTGTGCGCACTCGAATTGTCCGGAAGGAATTTACGTGGTGGTAGTGTGCAGAGACCGCAGTCAGTAGTGCAAAACACTGGAGGTGTAACGGCAAGGGACAATTGATGTGCAGCGAGCGGGTTTTCCTCGAGTAGTAGTTGGAGTGGAGTGGAGTGAAGTGGAGTAGATGCAGAGAGGGGTGGTTCGGTGCAGCTCTGATGCGACTTGATGATGTTGACTGTCCGTCGCTAGGTACAATGCGTATTGTAGTCAGCAGCAGTAGTTGGAAACGACGAGCTAGCGTTGCCCCGAGCCCAGGCACAACAAACAAGGCAAAAAGGTTCAGGTCCCAGCCTGCTCCGTCTCGCCTTGTTATTGCACCGTCGCCTTGTCACTGCTAGTTCAGCCTTCCCTTCCCTTGCGCGTGACGATACTATATTGGCCAAACTGTAAATCTCTTTGTTCTTCCAATCGAATAATTGAAGCTCGATCAACGACGCTGACTGGCGGTCAAAGGGTGAATTTCATCGAAGGATGGGCCAAGAAGCTCCAATCATTGAGCCGAAGGGCGGCTGGATGCCTCCTCCTGCCAAATGAAGCGGTGTTGTCAGCAGCCTATCAGCAGGACACCTGCATCAAGACCCAGACTTGTGGTGGACTTGGGACAAGGTGTTGGTTGGTTGGTACTAATTATTCTTTGACGGAGCGATAAAGTCGCGGAGGAAGCAAGGCTTCCGTTTCCTCGTCTCGGACAACAACAACAATAACATCAATACTTGCAAGCCCAATTCTTTTCTACATTTGGTTGACCCCCTTCCAATCTCTCTTGCTACCTATTCAGGCGCTCTCCGGCGTTTTCTGGCTTCAGATAGCCATTTTTTGTTCATGGATATCTGACTATTTATTGTCTTTACGTGTCCGGGATCACCGATGGCTTGTTAGTCCGTCTTCCTTCTATCGAACTTCTGATGGTTGCATGGCATCACTTTTCGTCATATGCCGCACTTGCCGGCTTCATAGCTTTTCTTTTTCCGTTTTCTTCTGCTAAGGAAACTAAGATCCCGTCCTTTAAGGCGGACGTGGGCTGAGTTAGTGCATCGCTGGCCGTGAAAAAAGTTCCCGCTGTCATTCCAGGTTGAGATATCGAGACCCGGGGACGAGGAGGGTGGCAAGCCAGCTTTTGCAGTATTATGAAAGTCATGTCATCACGGAGAGACAACCATGCCGGTGGATAGCAGCCGTATTAATGGACTCCTCTCAATATCTTTGCTGTTTCTATCACCAAGAATACGACATTCCACACACTTGAGGTGCATTCTAACCCCCACCACTTGCATGCTGCAGGAGCAGGGTTGACTGTCAGCCTGAAGGCGCTGGTGTGGAGGCCAGCACATCACCTCCTACATCCGCGCTTCTTCGAACCTAGCTGCTCCTCTCTTGGAGTCTTGTCGGCCACTCACCAGTTCGCCTTCTTTTAATTGGGCATCAAAACATCTACCAGAGGCTTTCTCGTTGGGCTGAGAGACGCGCCTTGCCGCCTCATCGAATGACACTGAGCCTCACTTGAGGAAAGGGCTGTACAACGCATCACATCAAGCAATGACCCAGCGATCTGGGAGCTCACGTTTGAGGGAGGAAGTGACGTCGTACAGGAACCTCGTGATGTGGAGGACAGCTTTGGACAACTCGAATTCCCGGTCTTGGGTATTCTATTTGGGTAAGACTTGGGCATGAATGCTCGCTGCGGATGTCATCCATGGGCTGTCCCGGAGGGGAACGATGCGTTCTCTCATCATCATCTTTTGATTGACCGCCTTATGACCCAGAACTCCAAAATTCTCCTAGCCGTCCATGCAAACTGACGTAACTCCCAGACTCCGAAGCCTTGACAAATCGTTGCGTTGTCGGCGAGTGAAACTGTAGATGCTCTACCATGCTAACCGAATCTCATTGCTGGACGACCTGGATATTGTTCTTTTTCTAAGGAAACGCTATGTCAGCTGACAGATATCAAAGAGATGATCTCGAATGTGTAAATTTACCTTCCACTTCTCCATCTCCATCTGCTTGCTGTTGTACTGCTTGACCAAATCCTCCAAGACCTTCTTCAAGCCCTCAGAATTTGTCTTCAGCGCTGGGACAACATCTTTCACCGTCCGCTCCACCAACACGCCGTTGATCATGCGGAAGCACTTCCTATCTCCCGGCAACGGCTCGAGAGTCTCCAGAACGAGTCTATAAAAATGTGGTCAGTAAAAGCGGTGAGGAATCAGAGCAGTGTTTTGAACCCCTCCCAGCGAGCGGCGGTGAGGTACAAGCTTGCCAGATATGTAATAGATAGGAACACCACGAAACCTTGGAAGCGGGTTCCTTCCTCAACCCGGGTCGCGGGAGCGATGGATTTTTGGTAGTGCAGTAGTGAGAATAGAATCAAAAGGAACAGATGGGACGAACTTGTGCTCTTCGGCTTCAGATTCAACGTCACCGATCTTAGAGGCGATTTGTTGCAGCCCGTTCTTGTAGTTTGTGTACTGCTGCTGCAGCTCTATGCCGAAAGTCAGTCTTCATGTACTTGTCTCAAATCTACCTAAATTGAAAACTTACCTTGCTGCTTCTTTTGGGTAATTTGTTGCGCCATGTTCGTATATGAAGTGGTTGTGGAGGATGATGTTTGTTCTCGACGGAAGTTTGACGAGGCAGGCAAAGTGGGTCGTGCCATTTTGCAGCCTTGCCAATGATCTGATCGGACGAATTGATCAGATCCCGAAAACAGTAAACTTCCTTACACCACTGCCTGTCAACCACCAGAATTCAATCTCCCCTCTGCAGCCTTCCTCTACAAACAATCAAAATGCATCCTCATCTACACACCAAAGACAATACCGGTATTTCCCCTACTATTCCAGCCGAAGTGCCATTCCTGAAGAGTGAAGTTGAGCTAGACTAACAAACCACGCCACAGCATGCGAAGAAGTCATGATGGCCCTCGACGAATGCCACGCACGCGGCTTCCTCTGGAAATCGATGGGCATGTGCAATAGTGCGAAGACGCAGGTCAATAAGTGTCTGCGGGCGCAGAGGCTGGAGAGGACGAAGATCAATCGCGAGAAGGCGAAGGCGAAGAATGAGGAGATCAGGGCGAAGTGGGCGGAGATTGATGCGAATTCGTGACGGCATACTAGAGCGAGAAGAGCGAATGGCATTTGAATTGGCAATGGGTGGAAAGCGGCATTTCGGTTGGAGTTTGATATCTACAGGGCACCTTCGGCGTTTGGGTATCAAGGGTTGTACCATATCAGACTCAAAGTATTACATTTCCAAATCAACAAGTAGGAAAGAAGTGGTACAATGTTGTGTTCGAGTGGCACTGAGCAAAGGCATGTCCGGGAGAGGTTATGCGACTTTGGACGAGAGCAAACACCACAGGAAAGGCGTCACAGATCAAGAGACAAACAAAGTATTACATTGCAATCCTGCTACCCCAGAACACCGTCCGATTTTCCTAGCAACACACAACTCATCCATCCATCCATCATCTGCTATCCGTCAATTTTCAAAGCTTCGCTCTGTATGCGCTCCCATATGTGTACAATCCATACAAGGCCAAGAGACTCAATCCGGTGGGCAATGGCTTCTGGCTTCTCAAAGCTCTTGGAATCGATGAGCCAGCAAGGACGATGGAAGCTAGGAGGGCAAGTTCAACTCCATAGCTCTGCTTAGATTGAATGCGATATCCTCCCAAGAGGTACTGCGATATTTGTCAACAAGGCGTTGTATAGATGAGAGCAGGGGATGATTTACAAGTGCGCCAACAGTAACTCCTGCTGCAACAGATGGAATAGAACCAGTCTTGATGTATCCGAAAGTTCCGCCGCCTGCGGTGAGAGCACCCAGAATAAATGCTGGAGTTTCGATTCCCTATCCAGGTGGGCTGATGTTAGCTGGAGCTTCTCTAGCATGCAAAGCTATGTTCGTTGACCATAAACAATAATGCTTACCATGTTTGCAATTGTGTTTTGAATATGCCGATCTAAGTGACTCTCTTGTAATATGATTGAATTTCAAAGTTGGTCAGATCTTTCAAGAGGAAGCATGGAAGTGTTTATGCCGGTTGGAATTCAACAGCCTCAACCCCCCTTCCCCACACAAGCAAGCTCCTCGGCGTTTTGGTCGCTCCGTTCGCTCTTTCGACCCTGGCCGATCGCTTGGCACACGCGGCTTCGACATCGTGTCCTTACTACCGTGCAGGAGCTCCAAAAGTGTATATCCGAATCACCAATTCAATTCAATACAACACCGCGACGACACTTCCAATTTTCCCGACACCCCCCAATCCGCAATATTCTCCTCTCATCTTCAAAAATGGCACCCAAACGCTCCGCCCGTGAACCAACCCCATCATCAACCAACACCACTCAAACCTCCGTAACCTCAGCAGGCTCCGTCCCAGCTTCCACACCTTCCAAAGCCTCCCTCAAGTCCAGCAACAATCAATCGCCGCAGGAGATCGCCCTGGGTATATGGCAGAACTATTTGGATAAGACGCCGCAGCGTACGAAGCTGATTGATGTGTTCATGAGCTTCTTGGTTGTCGTTGGGGTGCTGCAGTTTGTGTATTGTGTCATTGCGGGCAATTATGTGAGTTTATTCTTTGCTGCATGTGGGGAATGGGTGGATTGCTTGCAGAAGGACGAGTTCATTCGGGACTTGTGCTGACTTTTTGGTAGCCTTTCAATGCTTTCCTGTCGGGCTTCTCAGCTACGGTTGGCCAGTTTGTCTTGACTGGTAGGTCTTGCTCGTCCATTGCAGAGATAGAAAAGCCGGCTAATACCTTTGTAGCTTCTTTACGGATACAGACAAACGTTGAAAACAAGGCGGAATTCAGTGAGGTGTCTCCAGAGAGGTACGATGCTCTGTCAAAGTAATATTAGGGTTCTTGCTAATATATCCTCAGGGCATTTGCAGACTACGTATTTGGAAGCTTGATCCTACATTTCTTCTGCGTCAACTTCATCAATTGAAATGTATCATACCCCCTGGAAGTGCGGAAAACACAAAATGGAAGAAAGCATGTAGGAATAGCAAAAGTTCATCTGAAATGCGGAATTAGTATAACATGCATAGAGCAATGCATAGATGGCATCCGAAAGACAATGGTGTCTGTTTGTTCTGTTCTACAAGAGTCGGGAAATCTTGAATCTAGTCAACACCACTATCCTCTGCTTTATCCTTCTGCTCTTCCGTCTCGATAGACTTGGGTGGACCTCCAGCTTTGGGTGGAGGAGGCGGTGGTGCTACCCTCGCATTAGGAGCATGATCTAATTCCCTGCTCTTCTTTTCTCCCTCCATGAAATAATCATCCTGTCGAGGCTTGTTAGTCTATTTTCTTCGATCTTGGTCAAGGCATCTGGTGAAATGGAGCCGCTTCCACCCGAAGTTGCTTGAAACAAAATTCAGGAAAGGAGAAGCTTACCATAACCTTGTTCGGACTATGTCCAGCCCGCCCATGCTTCTTGTCCTTTTTCCTACCACCGACTGGAGGACCAGACGTAGGCGGCGGGGCAACAATCTGAGCGGGAACCAAGAAATCTCCAGGCGCAGAAGCCTCCCCTGGAATAAAGTATTCTCCAGTACCAGACAGTGGGCGCGGTTCCTCGTTCGAGAATCTCGCATTCTCGGTCTCGAACAACATCTCTCCCGGACCAGCAACAGGCTCACTTAGAGGTGCTGGTAATCGGTGCAATGCACCATAACCCAGAACACAGCCCAAAGCTCCCTCTCCTCCCCACTCACGGCTTGGGTGAATGGTGACCTCGCGAGTAACATCGTATTCGTTGTTGTATACATATAGTCGTAGAGGACGGCCAATGTGGTCTTCTACCAGCTCGCCTAATCCGCTCTCGCCATGCAAGACTCCTTCTGGGGTCCCGAGAATGTAATCACTGTATGGCAGTAGACCTGCAACATCGGCGGGCGAATTAGCTGGTACGTCGAGGATGTGCCAGATATTCGAGACGGTGGAGATAGATGTCCATTGTAGAGTGAGGCCAAGTGTTGGGTTCTCCGCTGGCACTGGGATGTGAATCGTTCTTGTTCTCTGGCCCTGTGTTGATTGTCAGATGCCGTGGTGGATTTATTCGGTATGGAGTCTGACCTTCGCACTCCATAGCCCAAGAGTGACCGTACTTCCTGCACAGTTCCTGATCTCTTGTGCGAATAGAGTAGGGTCTGAATCGTCGATTAGACGGCCATTGATTCCAACGATGAAATCAAACCAGGGCTCAATTGCAAGCTCTAGTGTCTTGTTCCGGAGGACTTGGAATCCAAATGCGCCGTGGTCTGATCTTTGCGGAGGAGCATCGGAATCCAGACGCGATATGAAGCGGTTTAGTGCGTTGAACATGTTGGAAAATGGGGTTTGAATCTCATGTAACTCTGTGAGAACAGCACAATTAAGCTTGAAGCTTGAGGTTGAATTCCAATGATCTGGTCCCTCCAAAGAGGGTCTAGCGTAGCCTTGTGGTCCAAGCTTGCTGACCTCAATCTTCGAAGTTCATTCTACTCAGAGGCTCGGATCACCTTAGTACGCAAAGTTGATCGAGGGTATATTTTGTGAAGGCTTTAATCATCAGTCTATGGGGAGGCTCTCAATTAAGCCTCATGTTGAACGACCAAGTGGCCGCCTTCAGATCACTTCCATTTTAGATGCGTGGACCGAGGTCTTTCAGCCCAGATGTTCTCCATCTCACGATATTATCTCGAATTGAATCTTGTCAATTGATCCAATTTGCTGTCCTTTTGATCATTGGTTAGGGATCTCAGTCCAGTTGTTTACTTCTCGGCACACCCCTCGCTTGCTGTATCTGGTCGCTAGACTGTCCCGTGTCACTCTTTACACTTCAGTGAGGCATTTCTTGGTGCCAATGGCCATGGCCATGTTTGGAGGATGCGAATTTGCTCGAGAATAGTTTAGATGCTCTCTTTGTTGATTTTTCGATCGATTTTGAGGAGTAGATTGTCATCCCCTTGCTGGACGTTGATAAAAGCAGCTTCTGTACCAGATTTTGTGTACTTCTGATATTCTACTTCCGTCGTAGCGTAGACGGAGCGCTTGTGGTCCAAAGAGTTTTTGATTTTATGGATACCATGAGGGTGACCCACGTCCAGGTCTTCAGCTAGCGGTTTTCCCAAATAATTCAATCTGGTGTAAGCAGAAATGATGACACTTCATTGTCAACGTTTGCTTATTACATTTATGGCCAGGCATAGTCGCCGAGGTGAGCAAACAATGAGTGGATAGGAGAAGTCGATACATTTACGGTTTCTATAGCCCCAAAAATGTCCTCGCTACAAAAATATACACAAACACCTCCTCGTCAGGGAACCCTTTCCGCTTGAAATAACCAGTGCAGCGATCTACTGTACGAAAAAGACCGGAGCGGACTAAACACATTTGGTAATTTTGATGTTCTAGATGCTTTGACAGGAGCACTTCTACCCAAGGGTTTCCTCCTGTTCAGAAGAGCTTACCAAATATGCCTTCTTCGAACCGATCCGCATTACCTCTAAGAGCATTTTCCAGAATATCGCACCCGTAAGCAATACAATCCATAAGCTTCGAGCTTTTAGACCACTCCGTACGGCATGGCCAGATGATGAGATGCACGCCGCAGTACATCATCTTATCGTACGTACTTGATGTTCGTAGTGCTATGAATACGAAACCCGACGTTAGCTGAAGCCCTTCTAAGTCTTGCCGCGCGATTGTCTCCATGGGATACTGAGAGATGGCCGCTCACATTACGGGTTTTGTGGAGGGTAAATTCCTCGCCCGTTGTTTCTTCTATTTTCAATTTATCTTCCGTCATTTTTACCACAACAGTCATTCTGTGGCCATCAATTGGCGTTGCAGGTTTGTCGCAAAAGGTGAAGTTGATAAAGCCCCCAGGCAGTCGTTCGAGGCTCTGGCACTCATAAATGGTTTCGCTGAGAGCACTTTCAACAACCTCTTTGGCAGTCCGCCATTCGGAATCAGTGTGAACCATGTTGATATTCACCACAGATATCGAAAGGGGCTTCATTCTGCAGTGCTAGGCAAGGAATGATCACTGAAAGAGTGAAAGTACATCAACAAGGAAGAATGTGACAGAGAATAATGAGAAAGGTGAAAGGAAATGGGGATTGGGCTAGGTAAGGTTTTGAGATGTACATTCTACTAAAAATACCTTCTTTCTACGCCTTAGAATAGCTGTTTGTTGGACGTGGTCGCAAATAGACACCTCGATGTGCATGCTGTGAGGAGTCATGATTTATCTTGTCCATACCGAAGAACGTCCACTTGAATGTCGAGATCGTCACTATAGTACATTCAGTGAGGGTCAAAAACTGCGATGAGAAACTATTCATCACATAATGAAGAGGGATTAGTGAATGAGTTCAACAGAGTCTGAGAGCATTGGTTACCAGATTAGAGGAAAGGGCATAGACCATCACAAATCCTGGCATGAATGTCAGCTCACATATTGTTATCTTTTCCGAAACCATCAATTCGTACTTCACTTCGAAAGACCCAGCAAACAGAATTGTTTGTAGCATTCTCTCTAGGATACCTGGATACAAGCATGACTACGAGTTCCGATTGACTTGCGGCTAGTCACAATTTACTTGAACAGCATCCATCACCACAGGGATGGCCTTAATCTTTGATAACCATTTGGGCAGCTGCAAAGGATCTGCTTATGCCAAAATATTGATCGTTAGTTCTGTGAAGAACCAGAAGTACGAGATGCGCATGTTTTGTGTTTTTATAAAGAATCATCCCATGGGACCCGGTTGTTGACGATCCGGCTCGCTTAATATAATTTTTAGATGACTTTGGTTTTAATACACATGGACAGCAAGTGTGTATTTCCAATCAGGCGCCACTTGATTCACAGAGGCCCTTCAATGGCTCTAGTGTCTGTATTTAATGCTTTGCTGCTGTTGCGAACTCCCAAGCTTGCTTGAAACCTACCGCCCACCAGAAATCCCATCTCACCAATTTTGTTTCAACTGATGGCTTCGAAGTTCCACAGTGCTATTTCAAATCCATGAATATACACATTGTATGTGCCTAGCCAATACATCCTCTTCCTCTTACACTGTACCAGAAACAACTTTCAATTCCAGGCTTCCTCCAGGGGCACCTGAGTAGACTGCATTTTGGGTGTTGGGATAATGTGAGGGTACTATCTGAAAATTATTCAACATGCCATTTATGGCTTTACCCGCCGATACCCAGGCCCCTCCAAGCGCCTCTGTTAATTAAAACGAATTCGATCTTGACAGCTTGTGGACTCTCAATTGGAAAATCAGCAGTCTTGAAGAGTGACTTTAGAGAGGAGAGATGACGACACAGAGATATTCCTCTCGAAATGCTTCTCGGTTTGGATGATGTACTTCTTCATAAGTCTGATGATCCCTGAACACAAAGGCCGGCAGGAACAATCTTCGACACCTTCGGTAAGTCCCTAAACCTTATGATTGGCCCACCAGTGACAGCAGCATCATCGATGCGGAGGCAGCGAAGTGCAAGACACACAAGCGGCTCGTGCGGAGAAAAGGCAGAGAAGCCGAATACCACCGAGTCGATGCACCATATGGTAGCGGTGGCGGTATTGTCGAGGCATTACTTCGGACTGTCATGATTGACAGAGGTGCAAGATATCGGCACTTGACGCCTGCCAAATACCAAGCATTCTGGGATGCTGATGTTACAGGGCATCTGGCTTGGGGTTTGGAAACCTATGTTGTGACAGTTACAACAAATCGGAGAATCTTCTTCTCCGAAAAGGTTACATTGGCCTTGCACCGATACTTGATAAGCTTGGTGATCAAGTATATGTTTCTTACGGCTGCTCTGTGTTGTTCGTGCTGAGACAAGAACATGTAGTAGCCAAACTCGTTGGGAAGACCTACGTACATGCACTTATGAGAGGGGAAGCGGTGAATTTGGACGGAAAGGAACTTTCAACGAGGACAAGAGGCTTATCCGATGAGAGCATCGGCTGATCGAAGCACAAAGCTTGAAATGCCCTCCATCATCGAACCCTCGCCTGTTGGCATCTCCTGAGCTGAACATTGAATCTCGTTCTAAATTGTCAAAGGAATGACGCCGAAATTATACTCTGTGAAAATCGGACGCCAAGCAGTGTCATCCCAGCAATCTTGTTACCATCGTGGAGACCAGACGTCTCTCAGTATCCAAGGAAACGCCAGAATATACCAAGACTCTTGTCGGCAAGATTGAGTCTTGAATTCAGCCAAGCCTGCTGGTTTGACCAGCTGGAGCTACCATTATGTCTCCAGCCAAGGAAAAGTGCTCCAGAGCTAACGACCACAAGACACCAAGAGTTGGGGGAATTGCGGGATACAGTTAGTCTCTTCTTTCCTAACATGCTCTCTGACTTTCAGCTCTTCTCATACACTGATTGCTTGATAGGTCCGATGCATTAGATGACCTCAGGATCCGAGAATGCCGTATTTGACAGGAAGAGAAAGAAAGCTGAATCGTAAAATGCGAAGCAACATTCGACTCAGATCTACCACCCGCCCTATTTCGGTCACAGCAGCATATCCAATATGCTATGAACACGATGTGAGTGGCGAGGTTCCGTCAGTGACTGGATTTTCAGACATGGGACCCATTTTTCTCCACGCTCCGCCTTGGGGATACATCCTCCCGCCTATCCACTCTCTCAATCATCTCCAATTAAGCGGATTAGACTTATGGTGTTGGTGGGTTATTGGGTGTTTCTCTGTTTCAAATAGCCACAAACATATTTTTGTTCCTTCTTGTGGCTAACATTTTTGATCCTTCCAATCTACTGGCCACAGGAGCAAAAAAGGATCGTCTGAAAGTTGGGACAACTTTTACCACCCATTTCATCAAGATCTTAATTATGACCTCAAACAGGCCGTGGCCAGGTGCCGATGGCGCTTTGTGGTCGAGCAACCGAGAATGTTTCAGCACGTCTGAGGCCAACCAGATCCTTGTTAAACACCAGGAAGCAGACCTATTGTGCCGATAATTCGTTCATCGGATGCATGTGCCCACTCGGTGTTGATGACATTACTGGTAATGGTGCTGGTGACATTGCTAATACCGTGACAAGCGGAACCATCCTGTGAAGAACAGATCGATGAAGTGGTCTTACTCGTAGAACTCTTCGAGACAGAATGTGGGTGGGGGGAAGGATGTGGTCGGGTTCTCAACAACCCGTGAAATGGACGTCATCGAAGATCTCCTTGTCCCAAAATTTGGAATTGCCCTCAGCATTTGATATCTTGAGGCTGCATTTCTTCTGGGGTTGGGAGACGTGCCCCAATTTGGAGCAGCTCGTGTGCTCAGTTGCTTGTTCTAGCTTGGCCGCGCGAATACTTACTTCGTAAACGCCCCCTGCCGATCCCAAGAGCACAGGCGAGTCACTGCCGAGCCTGTGCTATTCGACTGCACTCGCTGGTGTAAACAAACCGTGAGGACTAAGCAGGGATTTGGACCCTGTCGTCTAAAATTCCCGAATACCAAGATTCTCGGCTGTCTCATCCTTTGCCACCACAGCCGAAGCCAAAACGCCCAGAATATTGGCATTGTCCCATCCCTCATGCTACACGCTAACGACGACGGATCTCT
Organism: Cadophora sp. MPI-SDFR-AT-0126; assembly: GCA_020747065.1. NCBI lineage: Eukaryota > Fungi > Ascomycota > Leotiomycetes > Helotiales > Ploettnerulaceae > Cadophora > Cadophora sp. MPI-SDFR-AT-0126. The sequence continues at coordinate 1,405,337 of JAGMVK010000003.1, read as the reverse complement.
ACTCCCTCTGAGTGCGTTGGTGGTACAGGCTACAGAACTCTGTTCGCCAGCAGTTTCATGCGTCAATCACTGTGACATCCACTTGACAGTTCCATCTAATTGCTTGGCCACACTTAGCTACTCTCATTGCCCCAGCGGCTAACTACTTGTTCATGAGTACACTTTCTCCCCGGTATCCATCATGTCTCGTCTTGTCTTGTCCTTCTTGACCCTTTCGATTCTTATTCCAACTTTCTAGACTGATTGCTTTCTAGCCAAGCTGGTCTTCTCGATTGTCTTTCTAGTCACTGGCAGTGCCAATTTTCATCTGTTCTTTTTGAATGTCACATTTTGTTCAGCCTAACACAGGAGCTGGATTCCAATTCTTAATATAATCATCAAGATGTCTACAGAGAGGTTCACATTCCCAGTCAGGGATCCTGAGCGGATCATGAGAAGGAGGAGGCGACAAGCTCTTCGTCGTCAAGCACCTGCGACCATCTCACCAGAATCGGACAGCGTAACGGATGGGATCGAATCTGAGAGTAGTGACGACGAGTCTTCAACCAGCCCTTCAGGCCAGGCACAAACTCAACCTCCTCCAGCTTCAACTGCGTCAATTGCTCCGCCTGTTGTTGTCCCAACGCTTGTGAGTTCGGAGTCTCCCATCCTTTCCTTCCCCCAACTCATTCGATGGTAGACTGCTATTCTCCCACCAGCGCAAGCGACGTTGTTGACAAGCTCATCATCTGGCCGCGTTGTTCCAACACTCGTAAGTTAAATGGTCTCCAATGTATCCTGTTTGATATTGATCAAATACAGACAGCAATTCTTCCTCCAGCGCAGGCTACACTATTGACGAGTAAGAGCATTACTGCATCAACATCAGTGTCTACACCACCAGTGGATCCGAACACTTCAATACAGGGCAACAGAAACCAGCCTCCACCTCCATCTTCAGTTCCGGTATCCTCCTCGGCAGTAGTAACTTCGAACACGGCGATCTCAACATCACCTGTGAATGTTCAACCAAATGGTGGCTTGACATCTACTTTCATGGTATCGACTACTGCTACAGCCTTCATCTCATCATCTGCATCTGCATCAGCAACAACCAAGGCACCAACTCCAGCAAATGCATTGGGGGAGACCAATGATGCACAGACAACGGAGACACCGTCAAAAGATAATGGACTCTCGAAAGGCGTTGAAACAGTAATTATAGTCATCTCCGTGGGAGGTACGTACTGAGATTTCTTTCACAGTATCTGTGTATATACTAACTTCTATTGCAGCTGTCTTTGCTGTCCTCGTATATGTGGGCCTGATGCTTTACCGAAGAATATGCCAACGGAAACTTGAAAATACAACCAGCTTCACCAATGGTACCCGTTCCATCTGGGGTGGCAGCGATCACAGCTCCTCACCAGGCGGACCTCCTCAGATGGCTGTAGTACAGTCGAGCGGTCCTCTTCCCACCTACATCCCACCGCCAGCCAGACAACAGGCCCCACCGCCAGAAGAGAACCCCTTCGCCGATCCAGATCCAGACCCAAGACGCTCAGCTCTGACCAACAATGCTGTAGACCGGCAAGAACGCCTGGGACGAGTCCGGGCCGATCTACTTGCACCACGAGAGTTGACAGGTGGTCTCATGCGCTCTGCTACACAACGACAAGCCAACATGCCAGAGCCAAACCGAGGTCATATGAGAAGTGCAAGCGGAAACAACATCGCTAGTAATGCAACAGCCATCTCTGGAGTATTTCCTTCGAACAGTGGAAACTCCGCTTGGCCTACAGGGAGAGTAGATGCAGATACCATGCCTCCGAACCAAAGATTAGACATAGAAGCTGGAGGGCAATGGGACGACTCTGTGACCGTGGCACGATACTCTCGAGCCGACACGGAGAAATCCATGCCCCACTACCGGACACCGAGTCAGTGGGTGTCTGATCAAGCAAAGAGGAACCAGGGTATGACCAGACTGCCTGGTTGATGATTATACGAGAGGACATGATGTAAGACTCCTGTGAATGTGAATGAAGAAGATTTGGACAAACATACTTAAATACCCAAATTGCTTATGCGCTATGTATCGTGGGACCAGTACGCTCGTTAGTTTTGATTGCGGTCTGATGTATCTATCCCGGAAGCTCTTTGTTGACTAATAAAATGTTGTCTTCTTGATTGTAATGTCTAGATGCAACCTACTTCCGCTTCTTTGATTGACTCTAGGACGTGATCTGGGTCAGGAATGGAAGGTATGCGAAGTACTAAGAAGCACTTCCAGTAAGATTTCCAAGGATGTTTGGCGCAAGGTATCGACGCCCCAATCTTATACCGTAGACCACTCGCAGCCAAACGCAGCCTCAAACAAGACAGGCGCGTCCCCATGGCATAGGAGCAAATGCTAGCTACACGAATTCATGGGCATCTCATGCTTTCATAAAAATGATAGTAAACATTTCTCATTCTCCACTGGAAAGAACCCATTGGAGAACGGGGTCCCTCTCTTCGAATGTATTGGATACCTGATCTCATACTCTACCCAAACTTAAGCTGCCCGAGCTTTCCCGTGCATCACATTACAGCGGTCCTACTCAAATGTTGCACACTGTTCCTTCCCGTCCTGGATGTCAGTTCAATGCTTGAGGCGTTCCTGCCCCTTCCGAAAACTGCCTCTTCCTTTTTCAACGGACGGGTGTTCTTTCTAAGCTCACAAGCGACAGCACAAGCGAATGATCATGATATTGAGACCTCCAAGAAACAACATCAACAACAATGGCAGCACAAAGATCAAGAGTCACAAACTTGATAATATCACTTGCAAATGGCTTCATTGCTTCTCCTTCTCTAATGCAAGTTCGACAAGGAAACCGAGTACCACAAAACAAACCTCATATGTTGCTCGAATGGAATCTCTAAGAAACAAAATGATAACAACGCAAACCTTATCTGATCTGTTGGGCAGTAGAACCAAACTCAGCAGCTGTGAACCATGCGGTTCGAATGGCTCCTGAGGATACTGCAGAGGGCAGTTGACACAAGCGAATGAACGTTGTTCCCAGTGCCTGTGCCCGAGAGTCAAAAATCTACAGCCCACAACAACAGACCATGATAAAAGTTGCGACAAGGTTCAGTTATTCAGATCTCTTCTGTTTTCTCTTGTACGGACTCTAGCACTTCTAGAAGGCTCAATCTGAAGGGCCATTGGCCACAGAAAGCCAAGGTCTTTTAGGAGGTCCGCAACTTCCGTCTTCACCCAAAGTCAACACAAGCGAGCGGGGCACTATTCGAGGAGTTTCTCACCCACGCTCAAGACACTGCACAAATAGACAGCAACAGTAGCATATCAAGTCTCTTATTCGATCCTTTGTACAAGATCACTGAGAAGTTTTTGGATCAAAAGCTTTCGAAGGGATTGTAAACCCAGTGAACATAGCATCCCATTTGAATACTGGCCATGACTTTCTTGCCACCAAGTCTGGAGAAGCTCAAAGAACATGAGAAATAAAAGGCTGGAACCGCCGAACGAAAATTACGCCTACTCGCCAGTTGTGACTAAAGCTGTCGCGACTTGCAAGCGAGATGGTACTACTCGAGAACGACTCGCTTCAATACGAAATGTGCTTATATATGATCTGTCTACTTTTGCGGTGTTTATGCAAAGGAGACTCGAAGATCCTGGGTAATGCAACAAAGTATAGCAAATCCATTAATGCCAAACAGGAACTACCTCCTAAACCCAAACTTGGATCGGCTCAAAGACTCCTCGTGTCTTTTGTGAATACTTGTGCAGCTGATGAGCAAGCAAGGGCAACGTCTTGCCATGGTCAAGTTGGACCTGCTTTGCCTCTGCCGCCTACCAAATCCCTGCTCAGTGATCGTGGACTCTGGCGCAGAACATTTGCGACTAACAGGCTAGAAGAGCGCAACAAGAATGTCGTAATATCCGAAAACTGTGCTTCGTCTCTGGCGGAAGCCTTCTCCTACCGCTTTGGACATTCACACATCAAAGTCCATCAACAGGAGGGTATGCATTGCCCGACTACATCCTGGCTCCACGAGACCCACGCAGACCATATCCAGTACTGTTTTGATTTATCCACCTCAATCATCCTGAATTATCGTTTCTTTGAGATTCTCATCTTGCGAAATTTCTTTCTCGGTCTATCGGATTCGCTGCAGCTTCTTGTCCTCATATCTTTCAAAAAGTGGAGTGTGGATAGCGAATAATTTGCCTGTTTGCTTCGAACCGAATGTCTGCCAAAAATGTAGAAAAGGGGCCAGTGGCGTGGCTGGCAATCTACTCTTAGACAAATTTCGTCGAGAGATCATACCAAATCTGACACGATTGACTATTGGACTGAGGACAACGACTGCTGCAGTGCGTTACCAGACTAGGTTTCACAATTCAAGCATATGCCGGGACCGACCTGTTAATGAGTTGCTTTCATTGCTCAGCTTCCCTCGTCACAAGCGAAGATTCTACTCAAATATCTCACTTCCAGTCAAAAAGAAAGCCGAATCAGAAGCTGTTTGGCAGATATTTTCTGAATTTGCGTCTGGTCTTTGGTGTTCCTCGAGATAAAATATGCTGTCACTAACACTTCGAGCTAAGAATTTAGCGCCGGCTCGAGTAGCTAGCGTCCGCCTGAGGTTCATCAGCCCTACGGCATCAGCGATGCTGCTGCGACTAACTTCTCAAATGCATCTTTGGAACTGAAGCCACAACATAGAAAAATACTTTTGCTGGGAAGACTTACTCTCCAGAATGCTGCGATTCAAAGGGTGCAAGAATGGTGTAAAAAGCTTCCTTGGCTGTTGTGCTGTGGCCGGTCAGGGGATGGAGCAAAGTGACTTTAGCGATGTTGACGAGCTTCATCAACATCAACAGTCGGAACTACTAGGCCTACTCCGGTGTTCAAAACAATCGCTATCAACGCGTATTGATTCTGTGAACCTCAGATTGCTCTTTCACTTCTACCCTCGCACAAGAATTGCTTCACGCAACACCACACATTCAGATCTTCGAGCCCGCTATCTTACTCTCTTTCCTTTGATCATTGACAATACGCCACGACGGTGATGGTCCACTCCTAGATTCACACGCCATTCACCGTCTAGATAATGGGTCTCATTAGATCTCTGCCCACCACGGGTTGGGGACATGGCATCCTCTTCCGGTCTCTACCTGACACTGTTTGGGGAGAGAAGAACGGCTACATTCGTCACAGAAAGATTGAATGCTGGCGACAGGGTCGTCAGTTCTGCGCCCGTTTTCGCAAAGCAAAGGAACTGAATCGAATTCGACGTGAGTTTGAGCTTGCGAAGACAACAGATGGTGCGGGTAAGTTCAATTACTTCTTTGTGCAAAGCTGTGAATGCTGACTCAATGCCTCAGCTACGACTCAACAACTCTATGAGAGCAGTGTACCGCTACAAGACGGCCGAATGAGCTGGCAGAGGGCCGAAGGCCGTGTAGAACAGAAGACATATATCAAATGTAAGTCTTCAATCTGAAATCCGACGAAGATCCTGCAAATAACAAACAATAGCTCGCGCTGTCATTAGAAAAGAGCGGGAACTCAACAGAATCGCCAGCCTGCAAGGGCTTCCTCGATTGAGGTACTCGCGAGAGCTCCTACGACCTTGCACAAGTATTGTCGAGCTTCCGCCATTACTGCAGGGACTAGACACATTCAAGTTCGATGATCGCGGAAGAAGGATCATCATTCGTCAACGTAGAGGCCATTCTCATCATGTTCTGAGCAGAAGACCATTGAGAATATTCTCTTCTACAGGTCAGATGTTCGATAGCTTCCTCCCCCATTTGTCAAGGGATTGGATCCAAGCTGGTCTTCAACTTGACGACGACTACGAGATCGAAGAAGCAGAGCAGCCTTCTTTCACCGACACTGTCCCTGAAGTACAGACAGAAGCAAGAGAAAGAGGAAAAGGCAACACGAGATCATGCAAACTGTACCGCGCGTTACATTATCGACGCATTGGTCAAAAGTTGGTCTCGTTTGCCAAAAATGCGATCCATGTCCCAGATGCTGCATTGCGAGATGCCCGAGACGTCCTACGGAACTGCAAGGCAAAGCTTATGCATAAGACAATTCCAGCAATTTTACATGAGCATTACCGAAACCGGGTCACACAATACTTTCGATATGAAAGTGAGCTGGCGTGCCAGGTATTCTGTCATGATAGAACTTTTCCAGAGGAGGTCCAAGACCGGAAGTACGCCTTTGCCAGATTATTAGGAGTAATTGGCAACGACCCTGCTCCTATGCCAGCTCTTGAACATGGGACAGACATCGGCCCTTGGTACCAGGAATTGGAGCGGAGGACCCTTCAAGCCAGGGCAAATCGTACTGGTATAACCGATCTTGATATGCGACAAAGAGCCGACTATTTCAGGAGTCAATCTGAGAGAGTTTGTGATGCTATCTCCAACACAAGTCCCACGCGTGCCGAGCCAAGCGAAGTATCGAGTCAAATCGATGCAGGAGAAGGACCATCCTCAGGTCCTGTACGAACATTGAGACGCTGCGACCCAGTTGACCTCAATGCTTGGAAGGAGGCCAATAGATACAGCAGTGATGAGGGTACTCCGCAGTCAGAAGCTGTAAGAAGTGAGATTCGCGGTTCTAATTCGTCTAACACGATTCGGTGTGGTCATAGCGACGAATCGAGTTTGACATCCAGCGGCAGTCAGCGTCAAGCAGCATATTCTAAATCTCGACTCCAAAATATCTCACTTGACAGTAGGCTCCATGAGCTGCATGAACTCGAAGAGAGACGCAAAACAGAGCTGCACGAGGAGATTGCAGGAATTGGATCAGGTATCATTGTGCGGGACGAGTTTCAGGAGACTCATTCTCCAAGTATGTCTGGGAGTTCCTCCAGTGGGCACAATGAAGAGACTCGTCGAAACACAGCATTTCCGGAAGACTCAGAAGGTGCAGAGATCGTACAGTCCGCCGGGAATGACAGATATTTCGGCCAAGAAACAAGTCTTAGAGATAATATCCATCATCAAGACAACTCTCCCGATGCCATTCTCCATCGTCGTCCAGAGCCATCCAATCTTGCTGAGCCTATCGGGGCTCTCCGTCGACCTGGGTTCCTTGAGACCTTGGAGGAGGAGAGCTTGGTACGAAGAGACCTACAGCGTCTGAACAAGAGAGTAGTGCAAGGTCGTGGGGCTTTCGCACGAGAAAGTGGTAGTACTACACCAAAGCAAGGTATGTCTATTGATATGGAGTCGTCAACTTGATCTGATCGTATTTCTCCTAGTGTCCAGAGGTTTCGACCTGTCGAGCAACCCAGATTCTAGCATAGGTCCACCTCGTAAGAGATTTCAGACTAATGCGACGGGTGGTATGCAAGGACGTGCAGTTACCATTTCCGAGCAGCGACAAAGTGGGACCAGTCAGGATGTCATTCAGATGCCTGTGAGTTCATGATGATTCCCTGGCTACTTTAGCAAGCACGGCATTAAAGAAAAGGCTGACAGTTGGTGATAGTTTCATGGAAATCTTCAAGCCAACACTCGTTATCCAGCATTGGTAAGTTTTGTCCGGGCCATTTTGTTGAGATACAACTTGTGCTGACAGGTTGGTTTTGCAGGGTGCAGAACAACAAGATCCGGATCCTAACTCCAAGGCTAAGGGACTCAAAGAGCTTCGACTTCTGAGCCAGCGGGTGTGTTCACCAAAACGGGATCGTCGATCTGTTTCGGTGCCTGTTGTCGATGGCAAGAAAGGGTCATATGATCTCATGCAATCTGGTCAAGGACTGGGGCTGATTGCTGACCATGGGCTGGGTATCAAGCCAAATGTACATCTCCTACGCGACCAGAAGTACCATCCCAATGTCTTCAGACCGCAGAACCGAAGTCCAGCGTTGCTAGTGCTACCAACAAAGGAGTTTCTACTCGGTCGTGCTCGGGCTGAGGGAATCGAGCTGGGACTGTACAAGCATGAGGAGAATGAGGATGAGACACAACCTCAGAGATTACAGGGCGAAGGGCCAGGGCAAGGGCAGTCGTCTGTTGGTGGTGGTAGAGGTGCAACTGTTGTTGATGTTGATGTTCCTGTTCGTGTTCAACTTCGACGTCGTGGGACTCGGTTTGGGACAGGAGCTACGCTGCAGCCGCTTCGGTTAAACACCCAGACTGAGCCTAGACCTGCAGAGGAACCAATGGGCGCCGGCACTGAATTTTCGGATTCAGGGGCAGGAGCAGCCACAACCATCAAGACCCCACATGCCGCCAGATACCGAGACCCAGACCCAGACCAGGTTGGAGACACTTACTACGACTACGACTACGACCACGCTCAACATCAACACCAACACCAGGAGCCCAGTGTCGTCAGTACATGCACACGTACTCGTGGTCCTAGATTCGTCGGAAGAGCGCTGGTTTCAGTGTCAAGACAACCTTTACTGGGACCCCGTCCTCCTCCTATTCCTGTTCGCATTCCCGTCGACCTACGCTGTGTTCCCTCTCGGCCGCTACCACCACTCCCAGTTTCTGACCCTACTACTCCTGTTCATGGTCGGCCTTCGTCTTTATTCTCGTCGTTAGCCGCTTCACCTCCGCCGCCGTCTCCGCCTCGGTCGTCGCGTCCAATTTTTCAAGATAATAGAGAGCCTGTTACTTCTTGCGCCTCAGATTCTTCCGATTCAACAATCGCTTCAAGCCTCCCGCTAGTATTGTACCCGCTGCCCCAAGAAGAGAGAGACTTCATTTCCTGTCAATCTTTGAACTTATCTGTTCGAGCAGTGACCCTGAGCACGCCCTTGGAATTGCATCCACTTGTCCCAGCAGACAGCTATCATATCCCTTGTCTTGCTCCAGACTCGTATGAGACGGCAAGTTCTTCCAGTGGTCCTTTGGAATCGTCTCCACTTCTTGAGGAGGAGAGGGATTGCGTTTGTTCTGTTGCGTCCAATTCTTCTGATAAATCAGGAATAGTTCCTGGTAGCGAGACTGTTGAGCTATTCCCTCCAAGGCCTCGTGCGTTGATTATCGGCAAGTCACCAGTCATGGAAAACAGACTCACCGTCCGATCACCTGAGGTCAGCGCCGTCCGGCTTAAGGCCATCGAGGATGCGCGCCAAATGCAGGTGAAAGTAGTGGAGGAATGCAACAGGTTAAAGAAAGAGCCACCTCCCTACGTACTCGAGGAGCTGATCGGAAAGGGAAGCTTTGGCCGCGTTTATAAGGCGTAAGTTGATGCTCAGCCATCCCAAACCTCTAGATGCATACATATACTCACCGTCTCGCTTTCTAGGAAAAACATGGCATCCGCAGCTGTCGTTGCAGTCAAGATCATTGATATTGATGAGAGTGACACTATCAACCCGCGGAATGCAGATTCTTATAGCGAATTTCTCAAAGAAGTCGCTGCCTTGAAGCTCTTGAGCGAGACCAATGCGAAGAACATCAACTTGGTCATCGATGCCCTACCTGTGCTGCAGGCCATGTGGATGATCACTGAGTATTGTGGTGGTGGAAGCGTTGCCACACTTGTGAGTTAAATTACGAGGTCGTGGCACATACAACTGACATCACAACAGATGAAGCCTACCTCGCCAGGTGGATTACATGAGAAGTGGATTATTCCTATTCTTCGCGAGGTCGCAGTAGCAATATCATGGGTACACCAAGCCGGAATCATTCACCGCGACATCAAGTGTTAGTTAATGGACCATCTTTTTCTTCCTTGTTTGGCCGACGACTAATATTGATAGGTGCGAATGTGCTGATCACTGAGCAAGGCGAGGTTCAACTCTGTGATTTCGGTGTTGCAGGAGTGATTGAGAGCAAGCTCGATAAGCGATCGACAATCATTGGAACTCCTCATTGGATGGCACCGGAACTCTTTGGGTCTTCGCCAAGCTATGGTAGTGAGATTGACATATGGGCATTTGGCTCTATGGTCTTCGAGGTCGCGACTGGTCTTCCTCCTAATGTTGCAAATGGAGTCTCTTATGAGCGGCTTGGCAGTCACCTCCAGACCTATACGCCTAGACTTGAAGGAGGTGAGTTCTCGGATGGGTTACGAAGCCTCGTTGCATACTGCCTTGAAGAAGACCCAAAGGCGCGTCCTACCATTGACCAGGTCCAAAAACACCCATACATCGCGAACACGAGCTCGTCGCATCCGACATCAACACTAAAGGCACTTGTTGGATCTTTCAAAGTCTGGGAATCTCGGGGTGGCAGCCGGAAGTCTTTGTTCATGCCACACGGTGCACAAGGATCCACTCCGGCTTCTGCTTCACAAGATGACGAGTGGAACTTCAACGGGACTGAATACTTCGCAGACAATGTTTGGGGCCAATATGGTGTCAAGGATGTCATTGATGCATACGGACCTCGGGTTGTTGGTTATGTGGATGAGACCACTCGACCTCCTGCAAAGGTTTCAAGGCGGCGACCACCTCCACAGGCCCTATCACGCCTTCCTGTAGCGCCTTTGGAGAAAATCTTCGACCCAAACACGATGTCCAATTACGATGACAATAGCAGGGCACACTATGGCCGGAACATGATGATGGAGCCGAGAGAGACGGGCTCGTCTGATCGCTCAGATCTACCTTTGCGCGATGATTCGGCTCAGATCTCTATCCGCGATACCATGATAGATCTTGGAGGTCACGATCCAGAAACTGGCCTTTCAAGCTTCCCTGATATGGATACGATTAAGGCTGGACGACGTGGTCAAGCTGAGGGCGAAGACGATTATAACCAGACTTTACATGATTTCAGCAGACCAGCTTTGAGCGATCCTGCAGAGACCAACAATAATCGGCGAACACAGGATTGGAAGTTCCCTTCAATGGCTGCTCCAGCCTCCGCAGAGCCCGAGTTATCTCGCTTCCCCACTACCTACGAAGCCCCCAGACCCTTGATGACACCAGGTTCCGGTGGACGTCCTGCCTTGATTCACCATCCAACGGAGCCCCTAGGAGCTTTTGCTGGCGGCCTCGGCCCTGTACAACCAGCTTTGGAGAGGCTTTCGATGAGGGAATCTCTAATCGATCTAGACATGAGCATGCCGGAATCAGTTCCAGAATTTCGTCGCCCATCAACTGCCAACTCTGATGTTGGTTCTGCTACAAGCGAGCAGATGACTTCTGGAAATCCTTTCGAGCTCGAGAAGCATGCATCGCTCTATCAGCCGGTCCCAGTTGATGAGGGTAGGGAGCCTTCGATTTACGTCTCAGACGAGATCGTGTTGCCTCCACGTCTACGCAATGGAAACGCGTTGCAAGAACTCGCCGAGATGTCAGATTTCTCTGCATCTGATGCCGAGGGTCCAAATGGTCGTAGTCGCCGAGATAGAAATCTGTCCTACGAAGATTCCGATGATAGCTATTACGTCGTTAATCCAGGACCAAGTGAACCAAGGGAGAACCGTAACCGGATTCCACAATACGATGGAGCGGACGACAGAGATTATCTTTCAATGCCGCCACCCCCAGTTCCATCAGCGCAAGAGATTCCGCTCCCACGAACGGACTCTTCCACTACACCGATCTTTCCTGATTTACCACCACATCCATCACGCTCGTCACTGACTGGCACTGCCTCTCAAACTGAGATGACAATGGAAATCACGAGGATAGTAGCCGCCATGAACTCACAGCTGGAGACATTCAAGAATGTTTACGATTCGAACGACGTCATCCAACGACACAATTCGAACAGGAGACTAGATCGTCGTGAAACAAATACTCAATGACGCAGTGCGCCATTGATTTGATGATTTGAGAGTGCAATGAAGCCATGTTTGTTTCGGCTACCACGAGGTCATTCGGTTAATGGCGTGGATAGCCGCCAATCGGCGAGAGGCTATTTCTGTTCTGGCTGTCGTGAGGTCATTAAGTTGATGGAATGGTCACCCAACAAAAATCAGGAAGCTTCCGCTGTATATGTCTGAGTTTGAAGTACATTATGTTATAATACGACACACACATACGAGGCTGCATTGCTGCGGCATTGCACCTCTGCATTAAGAAAGAGGCGTCTTCAAGGACATTTTTGGGAGGGCTCATAGCTTTGGTGTTTAATGCTTTGATCTTGACAGGGAGGACGAAAAGTCTAGCACTGCGTTTTTACAGGAGCCAATTTGTTTTTACTGGATCATATCGGAATGGGAACGGCAGGGGACGGCATGGGACGAAATGGAATGGGAGGAAATGAATGCTGTGATGATACTGACAGCGAGCGATAATAGACTATTTGAAATTGATGTGTTTATGCGCTTACTACGTGATTGTGACATGCGAGATTCAATTGTTCTGGATGTCCTTTTCTAGACCTGCACATCCCGTTGTGGATGTCGTTGATTGAGTCAGAGTGCAGGTGAACGAGTAGAGACGGTGCTCGGCTCGAACCGTTACTCGATATTTACTTCCACCATCATGTAATCTTCATAGACCCATAGATTGCCATACTGGCACAATTGCTTCTTTTTTTAGGACCACAAAACAGCCCATCACCCCCTAAAGCTAGCCATATCCCCCAGAAGCAGCGCTTGATACTTCTCCACATTTTCCCTGATCCTCATCAACACCCCCGCGGCCAACATCCTGACCCTCTCGTCCTCCTCACTCCCACCAGCCCCCAACCTCCCAAAGACCCCCTCAACCCACTCCTGTGTCTCTAACATCTGCCTTCCAAAACCCTCCACCAATCCCCTTTTATCCCCATTAACCTCCAAGATCGACAGGAAGCTAAAGAGCAACGCTTCCAAAACCATCACGTCTGCTCCGGCTTGAGCTCGTAACCCTAGACACAAATCCCAAAATTCACTCGTCATTTGCGGGAGCGAGAGAGTGTTTGGTCCTGAAGCGTGGAGGAGGAGAGAGAGGGTCTTGAGGAACAGAGAGAGTAGGTAAGGATGGAACGTTATGTTTGCCGCGGACGAGGCTCCGAATGTTTTGAGATGAAGGGAGAAACGGCCTGTGAGCGGGAAGAAGAAACCCGTTGAGACTATCTGGGCTAATGCGTTGGTTGTGGGTTTCTTGCGGGAGGCTTCTACCGCCATGCGGGTGGAGAAGGTGCGGACTTTGAGGATAGAGGGGCCGGTTAGCTTGTCAGCGAGGGAATTGGCCATGGGAGCGATCATATTGTTTGAGAGGGTTGTGGCGAGAGTGTCGAGGGCGGAGATTGGCGTGGCTCTTAGTTGTTTTCTTGGTTCGGAGGTCTGAGAAGTGTAGAGCGTATGGATGTGTAGCGGGAGGGTCTTGCTGGGGAAGGAAGGGTTAGATGACGATGGAAGGTTCTTCATCGTTGTGAGTGATTCGTCTTCGCTCCCAAAACCACCTAATTCTCGAGCTCCCAAGCCAAGAGTTGTGAGAACTGCGGCGCGCTGAGAGATGGAGTAGTCACCATCAAAGAACGTCTTCGAGAACCACTGGCCCATTTTCAATGGTAACGCCACAAGAACAGCGATCATGCCTTGGATTCGCATGTCTTGGAAGTTCTCGATTTCGTACTTATCTTGCAAGCCTACAAGGAGCGTTGCGATTTCCTCGGCGTGAGCGCTTACTTCAGTGCCGAAATTGGCTTTGCGGCGGATAAGTGGTGCGGCTGTTGTCAAGGCCAGCTTTTGGCGGTCGTAATTCTCAGTATCTCGTAGGTAGGTGATCAGGTCACGGACATAGACCGGAGCTGTGGGTTTGTTACGGGTGATGAGCGTTGCATCTTCGTCGGAGTCTTCTGCATCAGAGTCTGGTTTAGCGTACGGGGTGAGTCCATCGTCGTCTGATTCCTCCTCTTCGGAGTCTTCGATTTCTTCAATGGCTACGATCTTTGAGCCCGTCGGCACTGGCTTCTTCTTCGCTTGTTGAGTCGCCTTTGGTGTTTGTTTCTTGGATATCTTGACCACTTCTCCGGCTTTGAGAGGGTCTAGTGATCCAATATTGTCAGTGACGTTGACTAGGCTCTTGTACCATTTGGCTTCATCTGTGCTCATTTCTTCTACTTTGAAGTCCATTCTCTTGTCTCCTTTGTCAACCAAGCTGGATAGAGCTTCTCCGACACACATCCCTAGAAAACGGGCTCTAGGAGATGAAGCAGCGAGCCGGTTTGAGACCACACTCAGGTGGCTCCCAGATCTCATCATCATTGTGAAGCGGAGTGGTGCTTGTCGGTGGAAGTAGCCTGCTGCAAGGAGTAGCACTTGAGCGTGTACTTTGTAAAAGGTCAGCTTGTGAACATGGGTAAAGCACTCGGCTGAAACTTACCTTCTTGTTGTAAGGTAGGAGTATGCCTGACGTACAACTGGTCTCCAAACTGCCCTAGGCTCTTGTCCAAAATAGTCTCAATACCAGCCTTGTCCCCAGCTAGTGCCACAAGCACGGCTCTCCGAATCGCAATGCCATCCCCAACGCCAGCTCCAGATGAATTGGTTAACCAAGATATGAGTAAGTTCTTACGAGCCTCATCTTCAGCAATAAACAGGCTTATGAGGCTAGCAGCTGCCGCGACGAGTGACGCATCTGATTTCCACCATTGAGAGTTTGCTTCGGTTGTAATGGGAGAAGACAAGTAATGTCTAGAAATGGTTTTGAGAAGGGAGAAAAGAAAAGTCCGTTGATCGAAGCTTGGCAAGCTTTCGATCAGTTTCAAAGCCCCAAATTTGTGCTCTTTCTCCTGAAGAAGCAGGGATGACAATATTTCCTTCACAAAACTTTCTGTAATGGAGTTAAGGAGAGACTTTAGCTCGAGCAGGACGGTACTTGCCTGTGTGACCTAGGCGAAATGACTTGCTGAGAAGCTCAGCACAGCTCTTCCACCCATCGTCAGAATCTGTAGGAAGATTTTTGGCCCAGTATGTGATGTTCTGAGACAGCCAGCAACTATACAGAGTTCCATCGGCTACCCAATGTCTCTCTCCAATCTTCTTGCTGAGATCATTGATTACATGTTCTGACTCTCCTGCTATACCCAATAGCTTGCCGCCAGCCACCAGACCCAAGAACTCGTTCCAGATAGCCTTCTGCTTTGGCTGGCTATCTGGAGTGGCCCAGATGGTTTCCCAAATTATACTGACCGTCTTCTTTCCTCCCAGAAGTTCTTGTAAAAGCTGTAAATTGATAGCCAAAATGTCTTCAATTTTTGGTCCTCCGATATTTTTCTTGACTTCTTTTGACTTTTGGATTTGCTGCTTCAGATTCAACAGGACTGAGTTCAAACCCGTGACACTCCTAAGACATGAGAGTAATATCTCGAGGTCTGGTGGATTATGCGAATGCTTTCCAGCCTTCGCGCTCTTGCCATTTGGCGATTCTCGTAGAACATGCCAGTAGTTAGGAACGGTATCTGAAACCAGAGTGTGGACTATTTGTGCTGCTAAAGGGCTAGGTGATGTGATGTCAAAATCCTGGTCTCTCCTTGCAAGGAAAAGTAAGGTGTAAATCAGACTTTCATGATCTGGCTCATTCCGTAGGATTTCCAAGGCTTCTGCAGGTGTCGATGCAGGCTGGAACCGGGGTTTCGATTTGGGTTCCGGCGCCCTGACGACTTCTTTCAGGGCATCTTCGCTGCCTCTACCATCATTTTTATAAGAGATACTTACGGGGGTAAGCAAGTCTTCCATATCGACTTATCGACCCGAAGAATCCTGGAACGTGATCCTCTGTCAGAAATGTTTGTTGACCATGGATAGATAGTCACAGAGTAAGTGAAGGAGCAGAAGACAAGAGGAACCTGAGGAACATGAAAGTGGCCAGTGGTGCTAGTCCTGCAGGCGGATAAGCGATAGGAGCGGAGAAACAAGTGGCCGATAAGGCATGCTACCTAGCAACAGATGCTTAAAAACAAGAGCAACTCCAAAAGTAATGAAATAATACTGTGAAATCAAATTGTTACTTAGCTAATTTGGAACCATGCCAAGCATAGTATTCCATTTGAAAAAGTTGTTGGTAGAGAAATAGTACACCGAAGAAGTTAGGTCCAGTATTGTGAACGTGCCTCAATCAGCTATAAATCTCCGCCCCATAGCCACCTTCACCTTCCTCAAGTCAACAAACTCCTTCGTCGACGCCCCTCCCACTTGGGCTCGACTTCCAGAACGCAGAACAAGATGTCACAACCGCTTATGGTTTCTGGTACTATACCTGCGCCCGAGTCGAATCTCAGGTCACGATGGTGAGCTTCAATCCAGGTTACGTTGTAAAGCTGACTCTTATTTCCCCTCAGGTTGTATTTAGACAATTTCCTACGCCATGCCGGCCCCTTCAGCGACGAAGATTTCGATACGAGTGAGGAGGCAGCTACAAATATTGAGAGAATGAATATATTGTCAGTCACGGCAGACTCTAGCACGAAATATGTCTACTAACATATTGAATAGGGTCATGTTGGTTGCCTGGATACATCTAGCACATGATAGCTGCTAATCGCTGTGCAGAGGTGCTGGAGGACTTGGATGTGAGATTTTGAAGAATCTAGCTCTGTCTGGCTTCAAGAATATCCATGTCATTGATATGGGTACGTGTCCAGCTCTTGTTCTGCAGTCGACAGTTTACTAAGTTCATTTAGATACCATCGACGTATCCAACCTCAATCGTCAATTCCTCTTCCGCCAAAGCGATGTTGGAAGCTCGAAGGCTGAAGTAGCAGCAAGATTCGTCGAGAGGAGAGTTAAAGGAGTCACTATCACACCACATAATTGCAGAATCCAGGACAAGGATGATGAGTTCTATATGAAGTTCAATCTTGTCATCTGTGGCTTGGACAGCATTGAAGCTCGACGATGGATTAATTCAACGCTTGTGAACTTGGTGGACGAGGAAAACCCAGAGAGTCTGAAGCCTTTGATTGATGGGGGTACTGAAGGTAACATATTCTTCTCTGGTAGTGATGAAGTTCTAGGACTAAATGCTTCACAGGATTCAAAGGTCAATCCCGTGTCATATTTCCCACCATGACCTCTTGTATTGAATGCCAACTCGATATGCACGCCCCCAGGGCCGCCGTTCCGCTTTGCACACTCGCTACTATTCCTCGCCAACCAGAACATTGTATCGAGTGGGCACATGTAATTGCTTGGGAGCAAGAAAAGCCATTCCCAAAGCTTGACAACGATGACCCAGAACACATTACATGGTTGTACCAAAAGGCTTTGGCTCGAGCTAAGGAGTTCAACATCTCTGGCGTTACTTACTCTCTGACACAAGGAGTCGTTAAGAATATAATCCCTGCTATTGCATCAACCAATGCAGTCATTGCTGCAAGTTGTTGCAACGAAGCCTTCAAAATTGCTACTCAGACAAATCCGTCCCTTGGATTGGAAGAGAACTACATGATGTACAGCGGTAACGAAGGTATCTACACATATACGTTTAAGCATGAGAAGAAGGACGACTGCCCGGTCTGCGGGAATCTTGCTCGTGGCCTGGACATCGACCCAAATCTGACATTGCAAGAATTCATCGATTCTTTGGCGGCGAGACCAGAAGCACAGCTTAAAAAGCCGTCCATTCGTACCGAGAGCAAGACCCTCTACTTTCAGAACCCGGAAAGTTTGAGACTGCAGACGGCGCCAAATTTGGAGAAGAAAATGTACGACCTCATCGTGGATGGCGAGGAAATTGGAGTTACGGATCCTTCGCTGGGTACTGTTAGCTTTAAGTTCAAGGTGAAGTTCTCTCGGGAGATCCTGGGCTCATGAAAAGCAAATGGCGCTGCGGTGTAATTGGGTGGGTGCAGATGTACAAAATTACGATGATGACATGCACGATCACGGCAGTGCTTAGATGAGCGCTGTGGATGGAGGCACGAAATTACGAAGTCATGAAGAATTTGGCTTTTATCTACGGAGAAGCTTCTGCTCTAGTAGCTATCAAAAAGCCATCCAAACGCCAGAACCATAAACTCCTGCAATGCTCGTAAATCATGATTTTGCTCGCCTATCGTGCCATGTTCGCCAAGTTCCTCTTCATATTATCACACTTGAGTCTCAGCACCTTGATGGACTCCAAAAAGAGCTCATCACTGTCCCACTGTCCCAAACTCTCAATGGAGAATATGAAATGATCCCGTATCCTGCCCAGTTTGACCTTGCCCTCGAATTCCTCATGGCGTAAGCATTCCCTGCTCACAGTATCCTTCATCGTATCCAAGACTACAGCCTTCTGCTCGCCCTCATGTCCCTCATATCCACTTCTCTTCTGCGCAGCTTCCTTCTTGGTGACAGGCTCAAGGCCAATCACGCCCTTGGGAAAGCATCTGGCGAATTTCTCGGCATCCTTTCCCAAAATCGGCTTCAGAATGTTGATCGTGGGTAAAAGGCGGTACGAAGCCGTAGCCACCGGTGAATACTTTGCATGATCGCTTCCAACACCCTTAATCGCATGCATCTCCACATCAATCGACTGTCCCGGCCGTAATTTCGCAACCAAGATATCCGGGTTCGTAGGCCGAATGGCGTTCTCGCCGCTGAAGTACCTATGCTGCTGTCCGAACGGCTTGAACACAATATCTCTGGCATAGACATGAGCATTATGGTACAGCTTCAATGGATCCGTCTCTCCTCGCTGCGCCTCTGGATTCCGCGTGCATTCGATTTTGAGGTCCAAGCAAATGGTATTGTAGTCGTAGTTCCCTGTATCATCTCCAGCTCCTTCTTCCGGCTTCTTATACCACTTCAGGTAGTCTAGAAGTCCTGCTTTTCCACCTTTGAAAGGAATGAGACCCAGACGACCGGCGAGGACTTCGTCTTGGATTATGGATGTGTTGTTGTTCACGAAGACGGTCTCGATGGCGAGAGAAGGGATCTCAGCGATCATGATGCGTCGGAAGGCATTGGCAATTGAGGCATCTATTCCGATCAGGGAAAAGGACGATTCGGTGGGTTCGTTGTGATGAAATTCGACTTTGAAAGCTTCTCGGAATTTCAGGACGTCCCAAGCATGGTCTTCGCCAGGATACTAAACAAGCAGGTCAGTAGTCTGTGCGCCATGAACAATATCTCGGAGGCAATCGAGAAAATGAGTGTGCTTCCAATCTGTAGGATATCGTTTTTATAGAGGGTTTCTTAAAGTAATTGGAGAGTTTCGAGAAATATTCAAACGTACATGGCCTGGAAAATCGGTCGAGGTAATATCTGTGACAGTTTCTGCATTGATTCCTACGGTCTGAAAATATATTAGAATAAATTTGTAGGTGTTTAAGAAAGTGTATTACCCTTCTACGATCCAGCTCTGCCTGCGAAGGCTGATAAGGAGCCATATTTGATGTATGAAATCGCGGTATTGTAAAGCACGGCGGGGTCTTCCAGTCGCAAGGCCGACAAAATAAATTTTGAAGTTGTGACAGGGATCAGGAGCTAGGTGCATTTTAGATCCGAGCTTATTTCGAGTGTACCTCATCATCACAGAGCATCAATTGGAGTAACACCTCTACGCTCAAGGTCGATTCTCCCCTCCAACTCAATCGCAGACGCTTGAGGTCTGGTCACAATCATCAAGCAAAAGCTGTTTTTCTCTTTCCTTGACCACAATGGCGTGCTCCCTCACCCGGCTGGCCGGCCGCCAGGCGAAACGCCTCTGTTTGCGACCCGCACTACCCTCAACGTCCTCTCCACGAGCTTCAATACGCTGCTTCTCTGCTGCTCCAGTCAGGAGATATGCAGAGCCATACGAAGGCACGAGAATGATCCCAGTCGACGAGAATTTCGGACACCCTACCAATCCTGGTGACCATCAGCATATGAACATCACCCCCGACTCGAATCTCCCCGATGGCGAAGCCATCGAAAACCGCAAGATCAGACATTACACTGTGAATTTCGGGCCACAACATCCTGCCGCTCACGGTGTGTTGCGATTGATTCTGGAGCTCAATGGTGAGGAAATTGTGCGATCGGATCCTCATGTGGGCCTGCTGCACCGAGGTACCGAGAAGTTGATTGAATACAAGACATATCTCCAGGCTCTGCCATATTTCGATCGATTGGATTACTGCTCTATGATGACAAACGAGCAGTGCTTTTCATTAGCGGTAGAGAAACTCTTGAATATTGAAATTCCAGAGCGTGCCAAGTGGATTAGAACATTGTTTGGAGAACTTACAAGAGTTTCAAACCATTTGATGTCTATTCTGTCTCACGCAATGGATGTTGGTGCACTTACGCCGTTCTTATGGGGATTTGAGGAACGTGAGAAGATCATGGTAAAGATGCTTTATTGGTTATCTAGTAATATTTGCTAAATCTGCGCAGGAATTCTATGAGAGAGTTTCCGGAGCTCGTATGCATGCCGCGTATGTCAGACCTGGTGGCGTTCATCAAGACATTCCAGTTGGACTTCTCGACGACATCTATCAATGGGCCACCCAGTTTGGAGACCGAATCGATGAAACTGAAGAACTTCTTACCGACAATCGTATCTGGATTGGTCGAACAAAAGGAATCGGAGTTGTGTCCGCAGCAGACGCTTTGAACTACTCTCTGTCCGGTGTGATGCTTCGTGGATCGGGTGTGCCGTGGGATATTCGCAAGAGCCAGCCGTATGATGCGTATGGTGAGGTTGAGTTCGACGTTCCGGTTGGTGTTAATGGTGATTGTTATGATCGCTATCTTTGTAGAATGGAGGAGTTCAGACAGTCGCTACGCATCATTCATCAATGCCTGAACAAGATGCCTGCAGGACCCATCCGAGTTGAGGACTACAAGGTTTCTCCTCCCCCTAGAGCAGCGATGAAGGAGAACATGGAAGCTTTGATCCATCACTTCTTGTTGTTCACCAAAGGGTACACTGTGCCACCTGGAGAAACATACTCAGCAATTGAAGCTCCAAAGGGAGAGATGGGCGTGTTCGTTGTCAGTGATGGAAGTGAGAGACCATACCGATGCAAGATCCGTGCTCCAGGTTTTGCTCATCTGGGTGCCTTTGATCAAATCTCCAGGGGACATCTATTGGCGGATGCAGTGGCCATTATCGGGACGATGGATTTGGGTAAGTTGAATTCTCTTGTTTGTTGATGTATTGTTGGAAATAACTGCTAACATTCTATGTAGTTTTCGGAGAAGTTGATCGCTGAGTGGCGGAATAGAAGGGTGAGATTGAGAATTGGAAATCCACACAGGTAATGGAGAGAACCGGTGGTTGGTTGTACATAGTGGCGAAACAGGTGAAGCGGGTCCCTATGTTTGTACAAGTCTTCATCATCGCTGAGTTAGCAAATACCAGCCCACATCTAAAATGGTTGTCGGGCGATTCCACTTACTGGGTAAAATCTCCTACATTGGTGTGGTATTGACCACGCCGCTGCTGCTAACAACCAAAGGAGAATCTTCTTCATTCAATCCTACATCTTCTTCATAGACTTGGGTCGATTCACTGGCTGGAGAGAAAGATGAATTTCGGGTTTCGGCTGGCTCTGATGCTGCCTTCTTCTTCAAGAAGCGCGGGCAATTCTCTTGATAAGTTGGCAATGAAGACAATGGAGTTGGACCAAAGACTTCGGCTGGCTGATGTGGAGGAGAGCCCGGCATGATAGCTGCAACAGCGCGATGAGCTGAGCCGGTTGGGAATGTTGGGAATGGTGGAAGAACTGGCAACTGGTCCTGTTTCTCGGGGTACCACTTCATCCCTGCACCTGGCTGGTTCATCACGAGTGTGTTTGGGTGAAGGTATTGAGGAGGGACGTAGCCGCCTTGGGGGATGCCGAAGCCACGAGCAAGATGCTCCATATCAGAACGGACTGGGCCGGGGCCCTGGAAATGGTAGCCTCCGTACTCGTATATGGAGCTGTTTTTCGGGGTTTGTTGAGCCCATCCTTGGTGAGTCTCTCTGGCGCCATCACCCCCATTATCAAACTGACGTGGTCCAGCAGGCCCATCGTTATCACGATGAGCGTCATATCCAAAATTGCTGGACCCACGCTCTTCATCATGCAAGCTCTTGCCTGGGTCAAGTTAGTAGTGCTTCTTTGCCAAGGATCAAGGCAAAGCTGAGCAAGCTGCTTCAGGTTTTCCAAATATGGACTGAGTATCGAAATGTGCAGGTTTCATACCTTCAGCTCTGATAGCCTCTAAAGACTCACCTAGGGTGGGTTCCTTACCCTTTCCTTTGCCTTTGCCGCTGCGAGGTCGCAATCTTCGCTCTCTATCAGCAGCATCGAAGATTACGGGGCAATCGCATTCTCCCTGTTGGTGTCTCTTGCGATGCGCTTCCTCCTCTGCCAAAACTTTCGCGTTCCAGAGAACTCTTGAGCAAGGATGGCAATTTTCATTTGTGAAGATGGGACGCTCGGCGGGATACTTGCACGGTGGGAAGGTTGGGTTTGAGGCGCTGACAGGGCATTGGCGCAAGTAAGGAATGGCACAATGGCCGCAATTGTATCCAAGAAACTCCTTGACACACATGACTGCTGTGCGTGCCTCGGAGGGTATGTGTTGTTTGAGGAGAGCCTTTTTGGAAGTAGTAGAACTGAAGTTGTCTAGGAGAAGAAAGAAAGAATTCTATGAGAGCAGCACAAGTCAGCCATCAGTCTAAGTTGAGATCTTTCGAGTTGAGCTAGGTATCACCCGCGTAAAGGGAAGCGGGATTACGAAGCTCCTAAGTGAAATGCTTTCTTGAAATCAAAGGCTGCAAGGCGTGGAATAGGAATAAAACACTTCACCTGAATGTTGACTCTCTGCAAGTTCTCAGGGGGTACATTGATGCTTTTTGTGTCTGGTACGGGATACTGATGTAAAGAGCGAACAGTGACAGATCGGATGCGAAGGCCCGTACGTATCTGATATGCCGCTCCTGACCAATGATTTCGAAGGAGTTAAATAGTGAAAGAATGAGCTGAGCTTGTCGTGGACTTTGCCTTGAGCGCTAGAATATGTTGTTGAGAAAGAATCCTTGGCTGCTGGAAGATGACTGTAGAAAACGTCGTCCAGATAATTGTTTCGGTTTGAGTCTTGTCGATGTGGACGAGGTTGAGCCGTTTGCTCTGCCTACGTCGCACAAAGAGAAGTGTATGTTGTCTTGACTCTGACTTGAGTTGTCGTGCTTTGCCTTGCCTTGCTTGTTTGCTTTCTTTGCGACGAGCTGTGGTCGTCAGCTTGAGTGCCAAAGAGATGTTGGCGATATGTGTTGTTGAGTAGAGTTGGGAGGAGGCGCTGGTTTGATAAAGATGACGTGGAGGTAGGAGGTTGAAGTGGAAAGAGGTGGGTTAAGAATGGAAAGCTGGCTTACTTGACGAAGAAGAAGAGTATGTAGGCAAGAGGAAGAGGATTGCTTGAGAGTTGGGGTTGATTTGCGGTCAAGTAGTGTTTGAGGAAAGAGGTTGTTGTTGAAGAAGAAGGGCTCGTAGCTAACGAGGCCGGCTTTATATGGTCGGCTACGTCTGTTGTTGCGAGTACACCCCTCGCACAAGGCTGGAAATTGCGAGCTAATCTCGAACAATGCAATGAAAAGGAATGGTTTGAAAGAAGTGAATTACGAGGAGAAAGTGAGTGAAGGACGCGGAAGACTTCATGTGCTTCCTTATAGTTGCTGGAGGAGCCAGATTCGCCAGAGATAATAGCAGCACGCCATGATCGTGTAGCTTTCCATTAATTCTTTTTGCCGCTACAGTTGACATCAAGCGCCACGCCAAGTGCTGGGGATAGACGGATATAATGTGAATGAGTGAGCAGAGTGATAGGGTGGAAGGGCGGTGCTGATTAGAAAGCAAAACTGCAGTCTTCCTGGCCTTTCGTTCATTGACACAGGATTCTTTGGAGGACCGTCCTCATTCTAGGTCTCATGCTTCCCCCGCTATGGAGAACAGGAATTTACTACTGTCCTGTGTTCCATGAGCTGAAACAACGATGAAGGGACCTAGCGGCGATAATTGGGACGCTTCAAACTAGAGTCGTGAGAATTTCCAATGATTGCAGATAGTAGTCCTCTTTCCTGCAATCCTGCTTATCTATAACTGATTCCTTTCCTTGAACATGTAACATTCCATGAAGCACAAAATAAACAGCGGGCGACATCAAGCACAGGGCAATTCTCGCTAAGCGAGATTGAGGCTTTATGTCAACAACGTTGTTTTAACACACGTACCAATGTGATCTCAGTTCCACTAGAAAGCCCCGCACCTTTCTGGCTCTATATCCTGAACTAGTGGAGGAGTAATATGCTTTTCCCCAAAAGATCTTTTCGCTATCTAACATTTATCGCATAAGCTTGATATCTTCAGGTACGCTTATCCATAAAATTCATTCGGGCTAAGTAACAGCTCAGCTTATCGTATCAATCGCAGCTACTTTCCAAGCTGAGTTCACTTCCTATTCTCAGATAGCAAAACGAAGGTTTGGCATATCTCGCTCGTCAATTACCTTCTATTCTAAGTCATTTCACTTGTGACGATTCAATGTTCCAGTATCAATCCGAAGCCAGCCATTTTAGCCCCCTTTTGACAAGCAAATCATTGGTATCCCTAAATATATTCTTGGAGTACAATATAGAGCACAGCGCAAATCTTTTAAGCGAGATGCTGGTCTTTGTTGATTGGCACAAGGGGCTCAAGTGAATTTACTCCTCAAATCCATTCAGTAGCCTAAAGAATGTTCGCTTGACGATTGCTTTGCTACTCTTCAAGTATACAGCAAGTGTTCAGGTGTTGATGGCGGATTGGTATCTGTTCGCAAGTTCGCGGAAAGATTCACAAATGGTGTCGTGACAGGTTTGTCAAGCGACGCGGATATCCCGAAGTGGTAGGCCGCCCCATTGGTGAACTAGCAATTGTATGACCCCGCGTATGTACTCTTGCCGATTCAGAACATGCCAGTTGTCCAACCACGATTGAGGCTCAACAATCCCACTCTTATCCCTGGTCACCGTCATATGCCATCCACGGCTTATCCGGCCAAGCAAATGACTGTGCGAGCTTGACGGCTATACCTTCTATACCTAATTTGGCAACGGCCCCGTAGCCAAGTTTCTCCAGGACTCCAGCTCAACACCTTTCTGTTGCTTTATAAGTCCATGTACCTGACTGAGCAGTCTCTTGATCTATACAGAGATTATTTCCCGCAGGATTGAGAGGCTTTGCTGGCTAGTAAACATCATTCCCAAATCCTGGCCGCTTCTTGCCCAATCATTACCTTTTCAGATCCATTGATTCTATCGAGTGATGGCGAATATCGTAGTCGTCGGGTAAGCCTCAGTCCACATTTAATAAAAATACAGCTAACAAGACCGAGGGCCGGAGTATCTGGCTTGACCACTGCGCTCCTACTCTCCAAAGATGGCTACAATGTAACAATCGTGTCGAAACACATGCCAGGTGATTATGACATTGAGTACACTTCACCATGGGCTGGAGCCAACTACATGCCGTTTGTACTTCCAAAACTCACACTTCACTAACAGCAGCTGACCACCTAATAGTCACGCCCACAAAGTTGCCAATGAAGCAGAGATACAGTGGGAGCGTGAGTCTTGGCCAGAATTGAAAAGACTTGCGACAGAAGTGCCAGAAGCTGGAATTCATTTTCAGGGTAAATCTTGACATGCGCAGAACCGATTTGGAGAACGCTGACTGGCCCAGAATGCATAAATTATCACAGAAACAAGGACGACCACACCGCAAGTGGAAAATGGTCCAAAGAGCTGGCCAAGGAGGACTCGTGGTTCAATACCGTTGCTCCCAACTTTAGGGTCCTCTCAGCATCCGAACTCCCAAACACTGTCGATTCTGGAACGGCTTTCACATCTGTGTGTATCAACACCATGATATATTTACCTTATCTTGTCGGTCAATGTGTGAAAAATGGCAGCACGTTGAAACGCGCAAATTTGAAGCACATCTCAGACGCCGCAAATCTCCATCACTCAGGGAAAAAAGCAGATGTCATCGTCAACTGCACAGGGCTTCTCGCCTCAAAATTAGGTGGTGTTATGGATAAGAAGATTGTGCCTGCTCGTGGGCAAGTTGTTGTTGTTAGAAACGACCCAGGGTTCATGATGGGAATTTCTGGTACGGACGATGCAGAAGATGAGCTTTCGTATATGATGACGCGGGCTGCCGGAGGCGGAACTGTCCTTGGAGGGACGTATCAACTCGGAAACTGGGAATCTCAACCTGACCCATCCACTGCAACGAGGATCATGAAGAGAGCTGTCGAGCTGTGCCCCGCTTTGACTGGAGGGAAAGGTATTGAGGCTTTAGACATCATTCGGCACGGCGTTGGCTTGAGGCCCACGAGAATCTCAGGGGTGAGGATCGAGAAGGAGAAAATCGGCGATACCTGGGTTGTGCACAACTATGGGCATGGCGGGTGGGGGTATCAATCGTCTTATGGCTGTTCCGCAGGTGCAAAGCAGCTTGTTGACCAAGTCTTGAAGCCAACGGCGAAGTTGTAGAGAGGATTATGGTGCTTCTTCGTTCTTCTTTAAGCGATCATTCCATGTAATTTCCGAGAGAATCAGAATAGGTGTACCCCATTCCCAAGAGCTCGTTTAACAAGACATCGTCAGAAGTCGGGAACTGCTCCAACGTGTTCGTCTCTTGCACGTCGGGTTCTTGAGTTGCAAGGTTTTTGCTAAATATATCAAACATGTCGTGGCCGTGGGTGGGTAAATAACCTTTCCATGCTTCCGGCTCTTCCACTGATTGCCCAAAATGCAACAGTTTCGAGCGGATATCGACCAACGCTTTGGTGGCGGGGCTCGGGAATGTTTTATGCCTGCTGACTAGACTGTTTTGCTCAAAATCGATACGAAGTGCTTTGACCTGTATGATATCAGTATCAACTTATCGACACCGGATTAGATTTTGGAAAGTTTACCCAGTAAGCTGCCACCGGCCAGCTTTCTTGACATTGAATAAGATGCCGGAGGTCGTCGATTAAGAGTTTCTTGACAGGCTCTCCCGTTACTAAACCTTCGCAGCTGTTCCAGCTGTAGAGGGAACACCATATGTGGAAAGTGCTGGACGTCATCAAACAGTACCCTAGAAACGGGTTGACCAAAGGCATAAGGTCGGCTGAAGTCATAGATTTGTAAATAGTCGAAATCGCCACTGCGGAAGAGACTCCATTTCGTATAGCACGAACCCACCAGTCCGGATTGGGGTTATCCAGTTCCAAATCCGGTCCATCACAAGGTCCTGTTCCTGGATCCCATCCAGGAGGCTGTGGGTAACGGATGAGTCAGTAGCTGCCATAACTGGGATCTTCTGTTCGAAAGGGACACGATC
This sequence comes from Cadophora sp. MPI-SDFR-AT-0126, assembly GCA_020747065.1. NCBI lineage: Eukaryota > Fungi > Ascomycota > Leotiomycetes > Helotiales > Ploettnerulaceae > Cadophora > Cadophora sp. MPI-SDFR-AT-0126. The sequence continues at coordinate 1,378,135 of JAGMVK010000003.1, read as the reverse complement.
TGTCCCGAGAAAATCTTGATACATCTGAATGAGGAAAAGGGGGATTATCTAATACATACGATGACGACCGGAATATACTCCCGGTAAAGATGGCCGCGCGCGTTATAGAATAGCATATGCATCGTGCAGAATGATTTGCCTTCACCCACGGCAGCATGTGCTTCTTGATTCGCTTCATTAAAGCACATGTGGCTAGGGAGCGCTCTCTCCCATGTATCCAGCGCTTTCTCGAATAGAGAGATGGGCATTTGCGGATTCCATGGTACACGATTCTCGTTGTGCCTCCCACCGGCACCCGACCAGTCGACTACCTTCCCTAGAATATCAATTATTCGAACAGTATATGCCAGAAGAGGTTCATCGGTACCAACTTCATCGTTGATGGTCCCGGCAGATGTTTTGCGTCCGATCAAGAAGTCTGACCTCGTGCCCGGAAGCTTAGTTGTTATGGATGAGATATCGAATGTCAATCTTCTATCCCCGCCGTTGGCCATCAAACGATCAAGAGTAAAGCACGTCCAGAAGGTTCGGCGCTTAATCTCAGTTGACGCTATATCATCTTGAGCAAACGAATCTTCGAAAGGTAGTCTCATTGACTGTGCGATTCTGCTTGCGACTCCGAGTTGGAACCATGCTCGATGCTCGTCGCCGTGACCAGTCCAGTGTATACATAAGATCAAGTTGCATTGCATATTCAGCAGGCTGATTTCGTCAAAGGTGTTAACCATCGAAGTCCGGGCAAGAGCTGCAAAATGCTCGCTAGCTTCGATCGTGCCATTGTAAATAGTGAAGCAAGATTCAATAAACCTTGCCATGAGGGCAAGAACACAAAACTGCAATCTCAAAGGCACTTTCCCGTGTTCGAGATCGTTCATCAACACATGTTGCTTGAAGAAACAAAATATCGAATCTCCGTAGTAATCGAAGTACAGTTTGAACGCTTCAAGTACAATTTCCCGACTCGGAAGCCTCGATGTAAGGTTAGCAGCTAGTTTAACGAGTGCTTGTCAAATACAACACTTACTGGAGCGATAGTTCATTATCATCTCCGGATTTTGGCGTCCCCGGTCTTGAAAATAGCTGCCGCTGCATAACAGCCTGAGGGTTATTGCCCGCATATTGACAAACTTGTGATCTCTGTCTACATGCCCTACATGAAGGCCAATCACCAGAACACTTAGTCTTCCGTTTCCTGTGATGCCGAGTCAACGGGATATCCGAGCGATTGAGGCCAAAACACGGCGGGAACAAGGGGGCTAATACCGACAACTGGCGCAAGCTAGTGGAGCTCTTGCCCCAGGTTTCCGAGCAGAACGTTGTCCTGGAGTCTCCATTGAGAGAAATTAGCTATCTGTAGAGCTGGAGGTGCTCCATTGTGGAGGTTGAAAACATTGAAAAGTGGAGTGTGTCTATGCCTCAGGCTTGAGGGATTTGGACTGGACATGACTCGAGACCCGATACATGAGCACGAACATCCAAACAACAAAACTTATAACCTCGCTTGATGTCACCAAAAGGATCGGGGACATCAATGCACTTGCTTCCAGTCTTGCAGGCGATCCACTGTTCTTCAACACGGATAAGTATCACGTGACAATGACTACCATGTAGTATCTCAGTTCGAAACATGTTGCAAGAAAGTATGTGTGAGAGGGCCACCTCGTAAAGATCGAAACATCACGGCTGTAGCTATGTGGCGGATGCATCGCTTCGGGTGAGAAGATAAATACATTTCCCGCTTTCGAGCTCTCGGTTGAACACCTTCTCGGTTAGGCTAGTGTAAGGAAAACATCAGTCGACGTACCTGCGACCTACAACTTCACCCGGCATTTCGATAGATAACGCATTTGGGTTGCCCGACTTAAACCTTATGGAATTGGCTGCTACAATTTCCAAGTCCGAATGCTTATGAATGCCTTGGACCATGCGTTGGGCGGCCGAAGTCAACAGGCAGCCGGCGAGAAAGCGATAATGATCATTTCTATCCTCGCCACTGGCAAAGAAGAGCATACCTGGTTGACCGGCCATGATGGTTAAATTGCTCCCATGACTCTTCCATGCTAGGCAATTCAAAATGGATTGAAACTATTGTGATTGAGAGTGGGTTGTAATCCCGCGTTCTCGTTGATACGTTCTGACGGGGGCGACAAACTCCACTTTTGTGCTCTTCACGATGTTTAGGTGGATACGAGGCATCTGCACTCGATCAGGTATTTGCGGATTTCAACGGCATTAATTGATTGCGATCACTGAAGCTCTCAGTCTAGACTGCCAGTCGCCGTACTGGCTGTAATTTGGCGACCTTGCCGTTTTCGCTTGACTGTGTGGTTCGCCATGTCTTTCAGTTGGTTGGCATATAAGAAATGAAATGGACGTCCTTTCCTTGGGCGATATCTTTTGCTACATCTGATTCACGTGCGCCTGCACTATCACTTGGTCAACAACCGTTTCGCGAGCTGGTTTATAGTTCCATATCTTCGAGACAACGAACATTCGAAAAAGTCCGCTTCGCAACATGGCTGCCCGTATTAACTTGGCAGAATATTTGTTCTTGCGTCTACAACAACTCGGACTCAGATCGTTGCATGGCGTACCGGGAGACTACAACCTAGTCGCACTGGACTATGTTGAGAAATCTGGTATAAAACCCCAAGCTTGGCGGCTTCTCGAGTGTAGGCTGATGAAGCTCTAGGACTCAAGTGGGTCGGAAATTGCAACGAATTGAATGCGGGGTATGCAGCGGATGGCTATTCAAGAGTCAATGGTATCGGAGCTGTGTTCACAGTAATGGGGGTCGGAGAGTTGTCAGCAATCAACGCATGTGCTGGATCATATGCCGAGAATATTCCAGTGGTGAGAACTTCAACAATCCCCTGGAAGATACCGTCACTAATCTATGACATATTAGGTCTACCTCGTAGGATCTCCATCTCGAATTGCTCACCAGAACAGAGCCATCCTCCATCATACACTGGGAGACGGAGACTTTGAACCATTCGCGAACATGTTCGAAAGAATCACTGTGGCACAAGCGAAGCTCGTGGATATCAGCACTGCTGCACAAGAAATCGACCGCGTTCTGGAAAACTGCTGGCGGTACAAGAGACCAGTATACCTACGGCTGCCAACTGATATGGTGACTCAGAAACTGGATGCGAAGCTTTTAGATGTCCCGCTATTGCTGGATACTGCTAAGACCAAGGCTGAAGCCGAGTCTGCCGTTGTTGACAAGATCCTCGATCTTCTGCATGAAGCAAAGAACCCCATCTTTCTGGTAGATGCGAATGCATCCAGGTTTGGAGTATGTATCTAGGAACATGTGACGCGCCCATGCTTATGAATCACAGGTGCTCGACGAAGTCGATGCCCTAGTTCGAAAATCCGGTTTTCCAACCTACGTCGCACCGATGGGAAAGGGCAATGTCAATGAAACGCTGGAGAACTTCAGCGGAATGTACTTCGGTACTTTCACTGACGCAAGGACGAAGGAAGCCGTGGAGACTGCCGGCTTGATTTTGTATATTGGACCGATCAAGAGTGATGTCAACACTGCATGGTTCACGACAAAATTTCAGCAAGAAAAGTTGATAGAGTTTCATAGCAGCCATGTCGACATTGGATTTGCGAAATATGAAGGCATCCAAATGAAAGGAGTCCTTCAAAAGCTTGGTGCTCGTATTGAAAGCTCTCCGCCACATTCTCCTAAACTCGGCGCCTCGAGTACAAGCGAAGTCACAGCTCTTCTTTCGGGAGAGCAGGGCCCAGAGCCAATACTACACGGATATCTATGGAAGCGACTATCTTCTTGGTTTCAACCAAACGATATTATTATCACCGAAAATGGTACGGCAAACATCGGCATCTGGGACAGCAAGTTTCCTCCCGGAGTACAAGCCATCAACCAGACTCTGTGGGAATCGATCGGATACAGTGTAGGGGCGGCTCAAGGAGCAGCACTCGCTTTGAAAGATGCAGGATTAGAGTCAAGAACAATTCTTTTTGTGGGAGATGGTAGCTATGAACGTCAAGGCAAATTGAGATTACCACGCTAACGCCATTTCCAGGCTCCTTCCAATTGACTGCCCAAGAAGTCAGCACTATGATTCGCCACAAGCTTTGTGTCACCATTTTCTTGATCGAGAATGAAGGGTACACAATCGAGCGTTTTATCCACGGCATGGAAGCTGAGTATAACGATATTGGGATGTGGAAGTACAAGGACATCCCAAAGGTTCTGGGTGCGAGTGAAAGCGATGTTGACATCCATGATGTTAAGACGAAAGCAGAGCTGGAGGCTTTGTTGCTAAACAGGGACTTTGCCGAGGCGAAGAACATTCAGGTATGCATGCTGTACATATTGGAACGAGGTGTGCTAAGAATAGTCCGCAGTTTGTCGAGATGCACATGCCCAAGGACGACGCACCAAAGATGTTGAAGCTTGTAGGGGAGGGAGCTGCAAAGAGTAATTCTAGACAAAAATGATGTTGGTAATGATATGGGCAAGTTTATTCGACATAGATAGAGAATAGAACTAGAGAGCAAGTAGGGTATCCATGATAGATCTTTGATTCCCATTCACCAAAGGTACCGGGAAAACAGGAAAAGGCTGAACCTTGTGATTCAAGGACTTCAGATGTGTTAAGGGCAAAGTGATTCACTTGAACAAGCCGTTACTGACCCCAACTTTAGGCTCAGATATCAACTCGCTCAAAGCCTTCCGGAACTGTTTCAACGTCAAAACTTTCTGCTGTCTCGATACTCAAATACCACCGCTCAGGTCAGAAACTAAATCCAGTGCCGCCATAAATCACCATGACATTCCAATACCGCTTCACCCACACCTGTGGGCACACAGGATTCGGGCCCATAGTCAATATGCATATCGACACAACTCAGCCCTCACCGACCACATCGTCACTGCCAGCACCCGATTCGAACACTACAACGATACCTTTAAAGCTGGACTTCAGCTGTCCTTTCTGTAACCCCTCGGCGTCGTATTTCCACTCACCTGTAACCCCCGGCTCCGGCCTCCTCACCATCCTCAACAGCATACCCACCTCACCATTTCCCACGTGCTGGACGATATTGAAAGCTTATAGATTTGAGGACCTGGAACCAAGGGACTGGGAGCGGGCTTTTGAGGGCATGATGCTTGACGGGCGGTATAGGCAGATGGCGTGGATTCCAAAGCCGTGTGGCGAGGTGAGACTGGATGGGCTGGATGGCGGACGTGAGGCGGTGAAGGCTGGAACTTCTTGGAGGTATACTGGACGAGTGGATCAGATTGGGTAAGAAATAGATGTCCACTAGTTTGCCACATCCCGTCTATAACTTTGTGTCCTCGTCGGACAACTTTTACTGACTTGTCCAGAAACGGAAGGTTTGCTGGCTTGCTGTCGAGCTTGCACAAGGCTGTGCTGGAAAGAGGCTAGCGAGTTAGGGACTCTGCTGAACGGGAACATATGAATGAAAATGAAGTAATATGTTTTCAGGAAATCCACTTGGAAAAAGGTTGGCACGTTAAGTAGAACAATTGAAAACGAACATTCGAGCGACTGCACTTGTACGCAAATTAATCAAATAAACAAGAACTTGGCAAAGACGTCAAATTAAGGATATTAATATGCGTTGGTACAGAAATAAATTGATTCTATCGGGCCTGGGAAGACCAGAAGCTGCTTGACTAGACTACATATTGACAGATCCTCTCTATTCCTCAGAGGCGGCGGCACCGGTGATAATCTCAACCAACTCGCCAGTAATGACGGCTTGACGGGTTCGGTTGAAGAGAATCTGGTACTTGTTGATCATGTCTCCTGCGTTCTTGGAGGCGTTCTGTGAAGTATCAGCATTTCGTTCTCTCGGGCGAAATAGGGTTTACATACATCCATTGCATTACGACGAGCGGAGATTTCACACGCATGACCTTCGGTAAGAGCCCAAAAGAGAGCATTGGACAAGGCGTATTCTCGGAGGTTACCAAGGACCTGGTCGTCAATCTCAAAGGCGGAGAAGTTGGCTGGAAGATGATTAGTCTTGTTGCCTTCAAAAATCTCATTATCTACTCACGGGAGTTGATGATTGCTTCTTCGGAATAGGCCTCGACAGGGGTAGCCTCGTAACTTGTGGCGTTAATGAACTTGTTGTAGACGATCAGGACTGAGGCGTAGTCGGTCGGGAGAAGAGAGATCTGGTCGGCAATGGCTTGGGACTCTGCGAAGGTAGGAATATTTTTTCCGACAGCAGAGAAGCTCATTACAATGTTCTTGGAGCTTGAACGACTCAATTGAGCCTTGCACTTCTCGCCCAATACAACAATATCGGCATCTGGCTTCTCCGCGAGAATCTTACGGACCCTCTTCGACAAACCGGAGTGGATGCCACCACAAAGACCCTTATCCGAGCTGGCAACGACAATCAAAGTCTTCTTGTTCTCTCCCTCCACTGCCTTCGTCTCGGCTTGCTCGAAGACGGTGTTCGAAGTTTGTCCGTAGGATCGAGAATCGGTCATGGCACGCTGGGCACGATTAAGCTTGGTGGAGGCAACAATCTTCATCGTCTTCGTGATCTTCTCAATGTTCCTTGAGTCCTGGTCAGATGGCTTCGTGGAGAAGTAGCTTGCTGGGATTGGGAGTCGTAAATACCTGATGGACTTCAATCTATCCTCGATTTCCCGGAGGGTCGCGAAGTTGGCCGCATTCTGAGGGATAGGTCTATCCATTGATAATAGTCAGTCATAATCTCATCAAATCCATCCTCTTGATCCATTGGGCCTTTCAATTCCGTCCTCTGAAGCTACCTCATAGCTTTGGTCGCCGATTTTCAATTCCCGTCGAGGGGAGCTTACCGAACGGACGCCGCAGCGCCAGCTCTCAAAGCAGGACGAGCAGCTCTGGAAAGCATCTTAGTCGACAAAAGGAACTGGATTGAGCCTTTGGTGTGGAGGCTCAATTGATAACAAAGGCGTGGTGTTGATGGGGTTTTTCGTTCGGTCGGGCAGTCGGGAGCACGTCTGAGCCTCATGAATCCTCAGGCAGAAGTGACTAGTGCTAAACGGGATCTCTTCCTCGAAATTCTGGGAATTAAATTGCAACACCTTTGCTTCTCACATGTAATATTTGCTCAAGGCCATTTGAAGATGCATCTTCTACGAGTCTACGTAGCTTCCTTGTGTAGCTTGAAGAAGAGTTAGAGAGAGGTAAGGTGAACGGAGAGCTGTTGGGAATGGGCAGTACGGAGTGTGCATTCAACTAGACGGCAGCACCTGAGTCGCTTGCTCCGCTTTTAGGCGGCTGTCAGCCAATCATAGCGAGATGCCACCTTAGAGGAATTTCTTCGCTTTCCTTCCCCGAGGACGTCGAGTCTTCTTCCTCCCTTCCATGTCAACGCGCCTCTTTCTACAACCACTGTTTCTTACCAGACTCCCGCAACAAGTCTGTCTACAAAGCTTAGGCGTCCTAGCTTTTCGACGCGCTCACAGGCAAGCCAAACCTCTTCAAGCAATCTGATTCGCGTCTTATACTAACCATTCTTCAGCTCCTTCCATCGTTTCACCCATACCAAATCTTTTTCAATTCCATTTTCACAGCCACTTCCTTACCCATTCAAGATGTCTTCGGACTCGGAGGACGATATGCCCCTAGCCAGAGCAAATGGCAAGCGTAAGTTCACATGTTCATCTTCAGAAGAGCCTCCTCGGACAGAAGTTACAACCTAGCGCATTCCAGTCCAAGCACTCCCTACCTTCCTGTCCGGCTCGCCTCTTTCAAATTCGCTGTCCCAGCATATTGGCTGACATTGTCATCTTCCCAGTCTCCCAGGCGCATATTTCGAAAAGTGAGGACAAAGCTATGGATCAGGCTGGCCCATCAACATCCGCTCCTGCTGGAGTATCAATCCGAAACGGCCCTGTCATCGAAGACAAGATGGACGTTGACGAGCCTGCTACAAATGGAAAGCGGAAGTCGCGTAGCAGCATCTCAAAGCCAGTGTACAAGGACGAAGAAGACAGCGATGATGATGTTCCCTTGGTATGCCCAATAATCTCAGTTTCGCCCAACTCGAACATTCGAAGTTTGATCAGTCATACTAACAATGCGCCTTAGTCCAAACGTCAAAGAACCTCGAAGGCTGCTCAGTCCGACTCAGACGATGATACGCCACTCGCAACTGCGAAAAAGCGAGGTGGCAAGCTTCCACCTAAAGCTACGGCTGCCGATATTGGGGACGATGAATCTTCTGATGACGAACCCTTGACCATCAAGCTTGCGAAGGAGAAGGCAGCAATCGAGAAGAAGGCCGAGAAGGAAGCCAAGGCGATCCGAGCCAAGGAGAGCAAGGCAAAGGCAACTAAGAAGATTAAGAAGGAAGACTCTGATAGTGAAGAGGTCAGGCCAAAAAACAAGCGGAAATCCAATGGCACAGCCTCTACAAAGAAGACAAATGGCGTCAAAAAGGTTGAGTCCGAGTCCGATTCTGATGCACCACTAATGAAGAAGCCTGCCAAGAAGGTGAATGGCAAAGTCAAAGCCGAAGACATCTCTGCGAAGAAAGGCAAAAATAAGAAGGAGGACAGCGAGGAAGCAGAGGACATTTATCGATGGTGGGATGCTCCAAAGAAAGAGGACGACAGCATCAAATGGGAGACCTTGCAACATAACGGAGTCATATTTCCCCCTCCTTACGAGCCACTTCCCAAGAACGTCAAGCTTCTTTACGACGGTGTTCCTGTTACGTTATCAATCGAAGCGGAGGAAATTGCTGGTTTCTTTGGCGCAATGTTGAACTCGACTCTCAATGTTGAGAACCCAACCTTTCAGAAGAATTTTTTCGATGACTTCACCGAGGAAGTCAAGAAAACAGGCGGTGCACATGGCCCAGACGGAAAAAAGATCGATATTAAGCACTTTTCCAAGCTTGACTTCAAGCAAATCTTCAACTACTATGATGGCAAGAGCCAAGCTAGGAAAGCTCGTTCCGCTGCCGAGAAGAAGGCAGAGAAGGCCGAAAAGGATGCAGCTGAGGCTCCATACACACACTGCATATGGGATGGCCGCAAGGAACAGGTCGGCAACTTTCGCGTCGAACCTCCTGGACTCTTTCGAGGTCGTGGAGCACATCCTAAGACTGGCAAGGTCAAGCGCAGAGTTTTGCCAAACCAGATCACTATCAACATTGGAAAAGAAGCTACCGTCCCAACTCCCCCAGAAGGTCACAAATGGGGCAAGATCCAACACGACAACAAGGCCACCTGGCTTGCTATGTGGCAAGAGAACATCAATGGCGCCTACAAGTATGTCATGTTGGCTGCTAAGAGCAGTGTCAAAGGACAGAGTGATTATAAGAAATTCGAGAAGGCTCGTGGCTTGAAGTCACATATCGACCAGATTCGAAAGGATTATACTCGGGACCTGCGCGCTGAGCTTATGGCAGACCGTCAACGAGCTACCGCCGTCTACTTGATCGACAAGCTTGCATTGCGTGCTGGCAATGAAAAAGATGGTGAGAACGAGGCCGAGACTGTTGGATGCTGCTCTTTGAAGTATGAACACATCACCCTCAAGCCTCCCAATACCGTCATTTTTGATTTCCTCGGAAAGGACAGTATCAGATATTACGATGAAGTCGTGGTTGATGACAAGGTTTTCAAGAACTTGAAGATGTTCAAGCGAGCACCAAAGAAGGAGGGTGACGATATCTTTGATCGCCTAACCGTAAGCCAAATTCTGCGAACGCAAAGGTATACACTAACTTGTGCAGACTACCCAACTCAACAAGCACTTGAATAGCTACATGCCTGGTCTCAGTGCAAAGGTCTTTCGTACCTACAACGCCTCGTACACCATGTCCAACCTTTTGACGAAGCTCAAAGACACCAACATCAGTATGCAGGAGAAAGTCAAGCTCTACAACGACTGCAATCGGAAGGTCGCTCTGTTGTGTAACCACAAGCGAACTGTTGGTGCCAGCCACGAGGCACAAATGGAGAAGATGACCGATCGTATTAAGGGTCTTCAGTACCAGCAATGGCGTTTCAAGCAAATGATCCTCGAAATTGATCCCAAGCAGAAGAAGAAACGTGGAGCTGAATGGTTCCAGCTGGACAGCGACCTCGATCAAGAATGGATCCTCGAGCATCAGGCATTCCTTGTCCAAGAGATGCGCACTAAGATCGAGAAGAAGTTCCAAAAGGAAAATGAAAAGCTCCTGGCCGAAGGCTCAAAGGAAATGAAAGCTAAGGAGCTCACCGAGCGACTTGAGGTTGCCGATGAGCTAGAGAAAAAGTTCAAGAAGGAGAACAAGACGAAGAAAGTTGAACCTGAAGGTAAAGGGGCATCAGTTGAGAAGTATGAGTCTTCCATCGAGAAGTTGGACGCTCGTATTGCGACAATGAGACTTCAGGCAGAGGACCGAGAGGGCAACAAGGAGGTTGCACTCGGTACGAGTAAGATCGTGAGTTCCTCCTCTCCTCGAATACTCTACTCTCAATCTAATTAATGCAGAACTACATTGACCCTCGCCTCACTGTTGTCTTCGCCAACAAGTTCAACGTTCCCATCGAGAAATTCTTCTCCAAGACTCTCCGAGAGAAATTTACCTGGGCTATCGAATCTATTGGAGACGATGACGCATGGGAGTTCTAAGCTTTGCTAACATTGGCACTTGAAATTTACTTCATCCACTAGACACAAACCAATCACGCCGCACTGAACATTGTATTTTGATTTGGGATATCCCATGCCATTCTTTTCTTGATTTTACATTGCATAAAGATTGCGAGCGGGGGCATTGGGGCGGAGCATCTGGCACGACGGCAGTTTGATTGATGGAAGACTTGGACACCAAGATTAAGAGCTCCCAGGACCAGTTTGGTTGCTGCTGCTTACTCTTCATGGCATGGTTCATTGGAAGACCTATAGAGGCTCTCCCCACATCGTCGACTTGCATAGCTTTTTAAACCAGAGCAGTACATTTGAAAACGATAGATGAACATAGGTACAGGAATGAATTAGATCAAAACAAACCCCGATTGTCTGTGTCTCCTTCGTAAGCTTCTACCAGCATTTGCTCCGTTGTGAAATTGCCGGGAAAGTTATGTGCATATTGTATCAAATATATCTCTTGGCATTCCCTATCACACGTGGCGATAAGCAGTCGTCGGCTCATGTTGGAGCTCCTTCGTCTACCATGCACTTCACCAGATCCCAAATTCAACAACACAATGAGGCCTGTGTTGCGAAAGGCAACCCGCCAGCTGAGTGCATACATTTGTAGTGGATGTACCCGTCAATTTGGTCGCCAAAGGAGGAGTTACGCTTCCACTCCATCATCAGCGCCAGATGTCTACGATGTGGTATGTGTGGGAGGCGGACCGGCAGGACTGAGTCTTTTAGCTGCTCTGCGTAAATATCTCCCGGATTAAGCCATCGAGATGAATCCCTCGCTGACGCGGAATCAACAGGTTCTTCTCCGGCAACAGCCAATCTCAAAGTGGCTTTGATAGAGAGTCAAGATCTCAGCAAGGTCCGGGCATTCTCTCTTCCGCCGACGCAATTCTCGAACAGATGCAGTTCGCTCACGCCATCTTCGGTCCGCTTCCTGGATGATATAGGAGCATGGAATCATATACAGAGGGATAGAGTACAGGCATACCAGGAGATGCAAGTATGGGACGGCGTTACAGGTGCGAGGATCGAATTCGACTGGCCAGGAGAGAAGCAGGGTGGCATGATTGCTTATATGAATGAGAACCTCAATCTTACATCCGCATTACTGAAGCGGATTGGGGAGGTGGGGGGTGTGGAGGTGCTGGACGGGCAGAGGGTGGAAGATATTGTGCTTGGAGAGGCGACTGAAGATGCCGATTTCAGCAGCTGGCCTATAGTGCAACTCAGTGGTGGCAGGAAGCTTGCTGCGAGACTGCTGGTTGGCGCAGATGGAGCAAATAGTCCTGTGAGGGCTTTCGCGGGAATTGGGAGCAAGGGATGGGACTATGAGAGGCATGGAGTCGTAGCTACGATCCAGCTGGATGGCAATGGATGGGGAGGACATGATGTCAAGACGGCGTACCAAAGATTTCTGCCTACCGGACCAGTCGCGATGCTTCCTTTGCCAGGCAATCATTCGACTCTGGTCTGGTCTACGACTCCTGCATTGGCAGCTCATTTGAAGTCTTTAAGCGCAAAAGATTTCATTGCTATGGTTAATGCAGCATTCAGGCTATCACCCGTAGACCTAGGATATATGCATACGCAAGATGAGGGACAGGCAGAAGAATTTCACTGGCGCTCACAGCATACGGATTTTGATTCCAGGCGCATACCACAGCTTGCAATGGGGGTTCAAGAAGGAAGTGTAGCATCGTTTCCTTTGAAGCTACGTCACGCCGATACATATATCGGAGAACGAGTGGCTTTGGTTGGAGATGCTGCGCATACTATTCACCCTTTGGCTGGACAGGGTCTCAACCAAGGTCAGGGAGACGTCGAGAGTCTTGCGAAGACAATTGACTTTGCCGTCACTCATGGGCAGGACATTGGAGTTCAGATGTCCCTGGAGACATACAACGCGGAGCGATATGCGGCGAACCATGTTCTGTTGGGTATATGTGATAAGCTACATAAGCTATACGCTGTTGATAGTGGTCCGTTGGTGCCCCTGAGGAGTCTTGGTCTCAAAGCTGTGAATGCTCTTGGACCCGTGAAGCACTTCTTCATGAGTCAAGCAGCAGGAACTGGTGCAAAAATCTTGTAGGACTAAGGGGGGGACAGGGCGATATCTGAGTGTATTATTATTGTAATGGAAAGGATGGCACAGCTAAGCATGACACATATAGCAGTTCGCGCGGGGAATTTAGAATTGCGCCAACGCATCGCAAAGATTGTGCTCTGGCTGGCGATCTGGAGATGAAGGCGTCGTCAAAGTTCATGCATCGGCCAGTTGTGCCATCAGTAACCTGAGACTATGGCGCAAAGCTTAAAGCCTTGACAGCGATCATCAGTGGGAGGGTGTTAAGATGATACAAATAAGTTCAGCCCAAAGCATAACGGCTATGTATGGAAGATTCTCGGGTTGGTCTTTGACAGCAAAAGATGCAGGAACTTGAAGCCATCGCGTGTGCAGGGGGCAGGAGACACAGACCAGTTTGTTGCCCCTCCCCTCGCCTTGACTACACAACTTTGCTGTAGAGTGGAGTATGGTAGTAAGAGAAGAAAAGAGCTGCCGAAGGGACGAGCACAACAATCCCACCTGCCTCTTGTAATCTCCTTCTCCTTCTCCTTTTCCTTTTTTTCCCCCTTCTGCCTGGCCAGGCTCTCCCGGATGCTCATGTTCACGGTTCACAGTTCGCGAGAGAAGAAATGTCTCGGACGGTTATGAGTGGACTGCGTCTGACCACCGGAATAAGATTCTACTTTTGCGAAAAGTCTCATCCATCATCCCGAAGGAGGAGCTGCAGCTATCAGTATGATGATAGTTGAAAAGTCGTCACAGAGTTTTGTGACTTTCAGCTCATACTGAAGTATTATCGTAACCCGCGCTTACCCTTCCGCTGTCGTCCAAAGGAGTGGTACTGTCAGGAGAGGGGTCGGATACACAGTCGGTATCACCGGTCCACGTCGTTGTTTGGAGATCGCCAGGAGGATCAAACCGTAAAGCCAGATACTTCGTGAGTGCGCACCAACAACGTCTCCCCACCGCCCAGTCAGAAGTTCAGATGATATCGGAGACTTGTTCACAATGTGGAGAGGCATGCAGAACGCACAGAACTCTCGGACGTTGCGAGTGCATGAACTGGGATCTTTTGGCGACTTTTGAATGTCCCCTCGTTCCCAAGCGGTACGTGCCCGGGCCCCCAGCAAGGTCCAATGCCGAGCTCCCAACTGGTCGCTTTGATTGTTTTGTTTACTCCCTCCCCTGCTGCACACCCACGACGCCTCCACACTCGGCCGATCGCCCACAGAGAATTTTGCGTGAGATGAGCAGCTCATGCTATCCAGTGATCACATTGGCTTGCGATCACGTCAAATCCCTGATGGCGATGCGGTACGTGCAGGGGGCATCCAGAGTGCAACTGTGCGCTGATGAACCTCGAGGGTCGAAGTGTCAGTCAGTGGCTGATGCAGGGGCTTCCTGTTTTCCTTCTTTCGCTCATATAGTTGTTGGCACATCCTGATCCAGCTGTCTCATGTTTCCGTTTTGTTTGCGATTTCATCTGATCAGATCGAGCTCCTACAGTACGGACGCCACCCCCAGTCCAAGTCCCCTTTTGTCACTGTCGGTGCCGCGCCTCCTATACATTCGTTTTGTCTCCTGTGTCCCGACGCAGTTGATAACCAGCCATGTCTGCTGTCCGCCGCCGTTCATCCCAATATTCCCTCTTCCCAAGTTGTTCTCCAACGCCACTGCAGAGTCCCGTTGTTGCTCCAAGCGGAACTATTGGAAGCAATACTTCACCTTCATTACGGAAGCGCCACAGTGAAGGTTCGGTACGGGAGAAAGCCGCAAGACTATCACTTCGGGCTTCCATATCAAGCTGGAACCTGAACATCTTCCCGAACTCTAATTCCGAGCCTGGTATTAATAGCCAGCAACCGAAACAATCGAAAAATATGGACCGGCTCATTCCTCTCAAACTCGAGGCCAACATGTCTGATACAAAGTCTTCGTCAACTTTACAAAATGCTGTTCCATTACCACCTCCTGTAGAACTCGCCTCAGTCCCGATTCCAGCACCGCTCAACCCTTCAAACCCCACCAAAAAGGCACGCCCTGGTCCTGTCACCGATCTGACTATTCTACCGTACACTCAGAAAGAGTGGGCTACGGTCATGGAGGAAGTAAGAATGTTGTATTCTAAGGGCCAATATAAGCATTGTGCTATGAGATGCAAGCAGATACTTGATGGTATCAAAGATCCTGTAAGTTCGATTTATGCCTCAGAGGTGAATTATAAAATTCTGATAGCATCTGCAGTATGGTGTACATCCTTTGTATTCGATCTATCTATCGTTCTTCGCTGCCAGCTCTTTAGAAATGACAGCCAGCACGCTTCACAACCACTCGAGCACCAAGCTTCCACTTTTCCAAGAATCGCTCGCCTACTACCAAAAAGCCGAGTCATTCGTGGAATATGCTTCTTTCTCCACTGATCCCAATATCGCCTTCGCAACTCGCCAAATCTCCATGTATGAGCCTGCGTCGCACTCATCCGTCACGTCCAGCATCCGCTCCTCAGTCGACTCTGTCTTTTCTCAAGCCTCCGCCTCGTCAGTCTACTCAGCAACCTCATCCTACGGCGACTCGCCCACCTTCGAAGAGCCTGATCTCAAGCGCAGCGCCTCAAGCTCATCTTCCTCTGAAGAAAGCGAAGGCTCAAGACGTCGGTCCGGCCGTTTCCAGAACCGCAAGAAGAAAGTCTCCTTCTCCTTGCAACTTCCCACTCTCGATTCTGAAAACACACTCGAACTCTCTCCAAGTTCAGGAGCGGCAGCGGATGCTTCTGAGCTCTTAGACGCCTTCCCAGCACCTCCCTCAAAAGAAACCTCCCCCTCTCGCGCCTCATCACCTACAAAATCGCCACGCGAGAGCCTGTCAAACTACTACCACAGTCAATCCGTCATCCGTTATCGTACACATCTCATCTCCCTGAAATCGCAACTCAGCTTCCACATCTCGTCTATCCACTCTCAAATTGGTCTCTTGGCCGAAGTACGCAAGCCGCGACGGTCGAACACGCCTATGCAGTACTCGCTTGATGGCAGTGAGGAGAAGAATGCAGGCGCCGAGGCTGGTGGAGAGCAGAGCAGGAGACCGGAGCTGAGGGAGAGGATCGAGAGGTTGAAAGAGCAGGGGTGGAGGAGGAAGAGGTTCGATGGAGAGAGATATCGCTTGTTATGCGAGAGGGCGCTGGGAGAGGTCAATGAGCGGCCTTGAACCAATTCACCAACAAACTTACGAGTTCTAATTACGACATGAGAATGGGCACGAGCAACGAGCGATGGGATCACGAACTTCCGCATACGCATAGACATACACTATACGAATTTTTCTTTTCCTTTTCTACGTTTCTTGCTTTCTGATGATGATGCCTGGATGGGTGTTTGGGTTTTGGACTTAGCGTTCTCTTCTTTGATGTTGAATACCTTTTTGTGTGTGTGTGTATGTTTCACACAGGTGTACGATGGTATTTGCTTTTTGGGAGAAATATCTTGATTTTTTGTCGTATATGATACCACTTGATTAGTTTATAACAACTACCTTTTTCTTTCCTCTGTCAATATGAAAAATTATCAAATGAATTCCTGGTTTCATATCGTTAGTGCATGGATATATGAATATGTAATGTCCATACGAAATTCCACTTGGTCGATCCAAGCTTTAGATATGCTGAAGTTCTGAAGTTCTCTTTGACTCTGAGGGTTATGAAAGGATGAAGCATATCCATCAGAGTCACTACTTGCATCGGAGGTATTCGGGAGTACGGGCAGACAGGATAAGCTCTGTCCATCACTCACTTGTTCCCACTTACGTGCAGTGTTCAACATGGGAATACTGGTCGCGAACCTTTGACTACTATCACTATCACCGGGTGATGGATTGCAAAACATATCCCATGGAAGTAATCGTGAAAATGCGCATAAATTAGGGACTACAATACGTTTTCTCAAATGTCATCACTTGGAAATGTGACTTTGGTGTACCATATAAACCTCAAGTCTCTTCCTGCTGATCTGAGACAACATACTAGCATAGTATTACGAACTTGAAGGTGTCTAAGCCTTCATGCCACGATAGGCGCTTGGGACATGATCAATGGTAATTCTTTTGGTGTAAGTAAAAGTCACTGGCTAATATCCACAACGCAAAATGAAGAGACAAACGGCTGAACACTGTAACGCAGTCCCTATTTCGGGTATCGGCTTTCGCATAGAGAAGGAAGGAAACCCTGAGAGAAAGGACGAAGAGAGATACTGCAGCAGGTCCTGCATCATAACGCACCCAACAGACCAGAAGCCACATCGTCGAGCCCAGAGAGAGGCCTAGCTAGCTAGCTCAGAACCCAAAGCCGTCGCAAGCAAATATGTGTTTCTGGTTCATCCGGAGAAACTCTTGCGTGAAGCATTTTCCTGCGCCTCCTTTTCCACCTGCAACTGCTTCTCGCTCTCCTTCATCTCCCGCACCTTCGCCAACACAATCTCTCTGAAGATGGCTCCCTTGGCAATCTTACTTAGAGATCTCTTGCCGCCGGGTGCGCTGCCGGCTGCCGTGCTACTTGGTAAGCTCGAGCCTGTATCGTGAGCGGCTAGTGCTGCTCCCGCTGCAGCTTTGGCGTCGGCTGGGACATCGGCTTGGCCTGGTACGTCGTCCTCTTCGTCTTCTTGCATCTTGAGCATTTCGATGCGGTTGGTGAGTTTGACGAGTTCGATACCACGGCGCAGACGAGCCTTGGCCATATAGGCCTTGATCTCGGGCAACAAATTGTGGTCGGTTGCGTTCTCTCCGCTTAGCCAGGAGTGGCGAAGAGCTTGCTGTAAAAGATCGTTAGAATTGACCATAGAATTCAGCAAGCGATCATTCATACCTTGCTGGTAGATCTATCATCTGCATCTGGTTGCAAAAGATGCCCAATGAAGTCCTTGGCATCATCACTGACATCTTTCCAGTACCGTTCATGGAAAATGACTCTAGCACTACTGCATTCCTCGATGAGCTCCTGAAGATTCTCGCTTCGGAAAGGAGAGTAACCGCAGAGAAGTGTGTAGGTGATTACACCGAGGGACCACATATCGACAGGCTTGCCATGTCCCTTCTTCAGCATGACTTCAGGAGCAGCATAACCGAAAGAACCAGCCATTGTTGTGAGCACTTCGTCCTTGGAATCGAGCATCTTTGCAATTCCAAAATCAGCGAGGACAAGATCGGATCCGGGTTTAGGTGTAAGGTAGAGTAGGTTTTCGGGTTTGAGATCTAGTTCAATCAGACATGGACATAAAGTTCCCGCGACAACCTCATACCTCTATGGACGACATTATTGTCGTGTAGGTAATCGACAGCTTCAAGTACCTGTCGAATAGTTTGTGAAGCATCCTTTTCTGTGAATCTCCCCTGCTCGCAGATACGGTCGAACAACTCTCCTCCAGTCGCAAGCTGAGTGACAATGTAATATTTATCCTGGGTATCGTAAGCGCTTAGAAAGTCCAGCAGCCTCTCCTTATCTTACCCTCGATTCGAACCAATCCACAAACTTGACAATGTGTGGGTGCTTCATCCGCTGCAACATCTCGAGTTCATCGTAGACCATCTGCTCGTTTCCCTTGACATTCTTCTTGAGGATGATCTTCACGGCGACCTTGCCCGTCGGCCCATCTGCCTCGCGGACAATACCATATGTACCAGCACCGAGGGTTCGACCAAATCGATACTTTGCTCTACTGACTGGTTAGTAGATTCTCGCCGTAGTCCAAACTGGCTTGCATACTTCTTATCGTAACTCTCTGGCTGGCCATGTAGCTTGTTGAGCATATTGGAGACTGGAGCGGGGTGAAAAGCGGTGATTAGCCAGTGTATTATAGGGAATTTGAGATAGGTAAAGGTAGGAAGAACAGCCAGCGCTCTTTTGCACAATCTAGCCATCTGCTAATACAGAGAATGACGATTTCCTTCACGACGTCTGGCAAGAGCACTTGTAGAGTATCAAATGCGGGGTGCAACTCACAACTCATCGTGGCTGCTAATTCTAAATCTCGCGCTCAATCGCTGTGTCCTTTCGCACCTTCCGGCTGCTTGACGTTGGATGCACTGAGCAATGTTTAAGGATTCGCAACGCGCAAGAAGCAGGGAGGTTTCAAGGTTATTGTTGACTTCAAAGGTTCAGTTGAAGCTTGTTGGCGGGGCTGAGCTGAGCTGGCCTGACCGATAATGAGGGGTTAAAGTATTGTAGAAGGAGAGGAAGAGTCTTCGAGAGTGGCAGATGAAATAGAGTTGAAGGAGTTCTGTATCCAAACGAAGGAGCGTAAGAGAAATATGAAGTTACAGTACAAGTAAGACTTCCGGAAACTCTTTGATGTTGCGCTGGACTGAGACTACAGTGCAGTAGTCTGTCTGCCTTGCCAGCTTGCTTTCCTTCAGCGCGAAGGGCTTCCCATCCTCAGCCGCAGTAAGAACTATGAGGGGCAGTGGCTGAGCACTCAGGGGGTCCAGCCCAGTCTGAGTCGGCGAAGCGCGGCCCATGTAGATCATCACGTGAAATGGTTTTCTTTGGCAATTCAGCGCTTGATCTTGAAGTATGGTAAATTGCATCATTGAGGCTATTCACGGTCAGTTGTGGTAAGTAAAGTCAGTCATCAAGCATTACTGTTCACTGTCCAAGCGATCCATGGCGCTTGTGTGACGCCTTATTTCTAGGTTCTGCTCTACTAGGGACCTTCCCTAAGTGACTGCCGCCTATCGATAAGCTCTTGCCTCGTCCTAACCTCCGCAACCTTTCTTTACCTACCGACAAAGCTTGAAATAGTTAAACTTCCTGTGCCGTACGGACCAAGCATCCCAAGTCTATAAAATCTGCCACTATCTACCTGGATCCCTCCTCTCCTCGATCTTCATTTGTCCAGTTAGGAATTACAAAAGCTTCAGGACTTTTCTTTGTGCAAAATATTCCCGCAGCCTCGAGCGAACGTCACAACCACTGAACCCGAAACACTTGAGCTAAGGGCAAGAATGAGCTTCGCAACGAAGCGTCTCTCGAAGGAGTTGGCGAAGGTAGGAGCTTTTTCTTTCCGATGATACATCAGTACCGCGTGCTAACTGCTACACTCAGATCCACGGCACGCTACCCCCGGGAATCGAGTTGGTGACAGCAGAAGGCTTCCAGGAATGGCAACTGGATATTAAAGTCCTTGACGCAAACCCGCTCTATATGAACAAAGTCTTCCGCTTGAAGTTCAAGTTTAGTCCTCAGTATCCGATAGGTATGTCCCATTCCACACTCTCCGAAGCAGGACTTTCCTTCTGGAGCAAGCAAATCGGACGATCCCCCGCTTCATACCCCTCTACAGCACCCGAGTCCATGAATTCTTTTCAGATTTAGCTAACATATACGTCTGTCTTAAAGAACCCCCAGAAGTAACCTTCATGCAAACGACCGACCGACCCATCCCCATGCACCCACACATCTACTCCAACGGCATCATCTGCCTAGACCTTCTCGGTCAACAGGGGTGGAGCCCCGTTCAGAATGTGGAGAGTATATGCATGTCTTTGCAAAGCATGCTGACGGGAAATACGAAGAATGAGAGACCCGAGGGCGATCAGTCGTTTGTTGCGAATAATAGAAGGAGACCGAGAGATATCGACTTTTATTATCATGACAATACTGTTTGAGGGCGGAGGCAGCGAGCGCATGGCCTAGCTTGACTTGAGACTCGGAGACTGAGGGACGAGCGATTTTGGAGACCTCGGTTTGGGGAAGTTGGTGAGATGGTAAATGGAGGAGTGAGGATGTATTTGAGGGGGGCATATTGGTGCTTGGAACGGACGGCTTTATACTTCTGACAGGCTCTGCTGGTACACGGCATGGCATGGCATGGCGTTTCGAAGGGCATATGAATGAATTATATGAGGGGATGACTTCGCCCGAGGTATCTTCGTAGCGGTGGACTGGGACAAAGTTTTTGGACTTGGAACTCTTGACACGCAGATCGGCATTCTAGCATGGCGTCTGGCTCTCTCTCTTCTTTTGATATCTCATGGCGATGATCTGGTACGACAGACAGAGGAATAGAAAGAAGTCTGCGACCAACGAAAATTCAGTGGCTTCGAAATCGTCTCTGTTGTGATTTGCACATGGAAGTGAGCTCAGGGTCTTCGAATTTTGAATGTACTCCACTGGCACCAAAGTCATTTGGGACAGTGGAATAGATTGGGACATAATCGATTGTCAAGGCATTCGCTAATTTGAAGGGAGGTCAATATCACAATGTAGACAATATGAAGAATTTCGTCTGCTTTTCTCTATCTTCACTTGGCTGAAGCTTTCCTCTAGGTATCATTGCCATATAGCCCACCACCAATTCCCTACCTCCCCATCTAGCAACCCTCCAACGACGCCTTGCAATCCACACCATGCCCTTATATGCTCTCCTGATTTACTTGTACAAATCTTTTTGACTTTTGCCTTTGTATTCTTTTTTTCTCATGCATCTGCTTCCTGACTACGACGCTGGGACGGCTCCAATAGCTTCTTGTGACGCGGGAGTCTCCTCAGCTGGCTTCTCTGGATCTGGTACTGTCGTCTCCGGTGTCTTGGAGGCTGCCTGGACAGCTGGTGCTGCCTCTGACTGCTTCGAATCTGTAGCTGGTGCAGCAGACTCTGTAGCTGGGACTTTCTCCGCCTCGCCCTTAATCCCGTCGACCACTCTCAGTCCCTCCGCCTCCTGAAAGAGACCCTCGAGATCCGCTTTCCGTCTTAGTCTTTGCTTGACCTCAGCTGCCACATCGACGAGATCGACTAGAATGCCTTCTTTCTCGGGGTGCCCTTCTCGCAGACCCATCTCCTTGATCTTGACTTTTCCTTGCGCCACTTCGTCTTCGCCAATGACGATTGTGAAGGGAACGCCGTTAACTTCTGCGGCCCTGAACTGGTTGGGTAATTTTGGTTTGACTTTATAGAGAAACTCAGCCTAGATGTACGTTAGCAAGTTTATTACATTCCCAATTCGATGGATGCGGCATACCTTGATTCCAGCTTCCCACAGCCTAGAGCAGATATCCATTCTCTCCTTCAACAGCCCGGTGAACCCCTTTCCTCCAAAAGCCATGACATAGACATCGACTTCGTTGTTCCGTACCTGGACCGCGTTTTTTTCTGCAGCCATCCGAGCCTTGGTGATTGAGAAGATTCTGTCAACACCGAAAGAGATTCCCACGCATGGAATCTGGTTCTTGCCGGAGAACATGCCTACCAGCTTGTCATACCGTCCACCTGCTGCCACACTGCCAACGCCAACGCTTGGATCCGACGATCGATCCTCATCAGCGTCTTCTCCGGCCTTGGAAGGCTTTTTTGAGGATTTGGGTGGAGCTGCCGGAGCGGTTGAGGTACTGACGAGCGGTACAGAGCCAGATGATCCTTCTGTGACGACTTCGTAGATGAGACCAGTGTAGTAGTCCAATCCACGTGCTAAGCTCAAGTCAAATGAGACATTATCTAGAGCTCTGAAAGCCTCAAGATACTCAAACAGTAGCTCCATATCGGCGAAACCCGCCTTCATGGACTCGTTTGCCGCAAGCTTTTCATCCGCCTTGAGTCTAGCCAGAAGATCCTTTTGGCCCTTCAATATCACATATTCGCCAATCTTGTCCGCGATTTCTGGTTCCAGACCTTTCTCTTCGGTCATCTCTTTGCGTACCTCGGCCCATGGTAGTTTGTCCAATTTATCGACGGCAGATGATATGGTGCGAATCTTGTCTGTAGGTACCCCGCACACTTCAAAGATACCGTCCAGGATCTTGCGGTGGTTAAGCTTGATTGTGTATGCTCCCTTCCATCCCAGTCCCTCGAACACTTCAGTCGTAATGCGAATAACCTCCGCGTCTGGCAGCATAGGGTCGTAAGTACCGGCAATATCGAAGTCGCACTGGTAGAACTCTCGCATCCGTCCCTTGGTCATGGCTGGTTGATCCCGTCTGTAGACTTTCGCAATGTGGTATCTCTTGATATTCTGGACGTCCCGATTCATGGCTAGCCATCTTGCGAATGGTACAGTCAAATCGTATCTCAGTGAGCAGATCTCTCCACCCTGGTCCGCGAGGTCGTAGATGAGCTTGCTGTCTTCGCCATATTTTCCCGACAGAATCTCTTTCAGTTCAAAGACTGGAGTATCGATTGTTACTGCTCCGTGGCGCTTGAAAACGTTGGTGATAGTAGAGAAGATCTTGTCTCGAATTACCATATCTTTTCCTTCCCCTGGCGCTTGTGAGTATAGATCAGGGTCGCACGTAGTTTGGAAGTCAACTCACAGTCCTTCGTCCCCTTGGGAGTTTTTAACTCAAACTTCTGGCCTTTGGGAGCCATTTCGGTGTCGTCTTCTATTCTGCGCCGAGCTGTTATCGAGAAGTTGCGGGTATTTCCAAATGTTTTTGCCCTCGTTCCTGTGATTAAAGGGGATAGACTTGTACGTGGTTTCAATCGTATTGATCTCGCAGATCTCGGCAGTTGTATTTGGAAAGTCTTCATTCACCCGTCGCAAAAAGAATCGGTCTAAGAAGGCTGTAGGTGGGGGAATCGTTAAAGTTCTGAGTCATTGGTGGGAGGGACGTTGACTCGGACGAGGCTGAGGAACTTGGAAATCTTTGGTGAACTCGCTTGCCGGAACCTTGTCTTCGCGGCCCACATAAATCGGAGCTCGAGCCCTCACTTGTGCCGTCGCGCTGCTCTGTCTGCCCGCATTGCTTCCCCCTCTTCCACTCTTCACACATCGTCGCCTCCATGTAGAAGCTCAAGATGGCTCCTCATACCGGCTTCGATACTGAACAGATCAAAGACAAGGCCCGGAAGGACCTTCTGTACTTGCTCGAGGGTGTAAGTAAGGACTCCCGCCCACTGATTGCCAGGTTGGCTGAGTGAAGCGTCAACTGACCCGCCTTCTTCCAGGTTCGAGGGAAGAAGAACCTGGTACTTGAGAGGTCTTTGGCTGGTCCAATCGGCATATTCGTCAAATTCTCGACACTTCAGGACTATGGCGTGGACAAGGTCTTCTTCTTAGAGAATGGCAATGCAGATGTCAGCCAGCGAAATGTAGTATTCATCGCTCGGGGCGAGAGTGCTAAGCACGCACAATCTATAGCCGGTACGTTTTCTTGGTATGAGTTGTTATTCACACCGAATGTTGTTGCTTCATGGGCTCTCAAAGTAGACTTCGTAGATGACTGCTTCCACCCTACCTAGTCAGTCTTGAGCCCTACATGAGTTAGCTTAAGCAAATACGGCACGACTAATAGTGACATTTTCGAATATATAATGCATCTGTACACTGCCATTCCGTGCTGACATTCATACAGATCATATCAAGCGCATGCAACGAGAAAGCCAGACAGGACATGAATTCTCAATTTTCTGGGTTCCGCGAAGGACTTTGGTATCCGAGAAGATTCTCGAAGAAGCCGGCGTTTTGGGAGACACGAGCATCGCAGAGTTTCCACTCTATTTCCTTCCTCTCGAAAAAGACCTACTATCACTCGAGTTGGACGATTCATTTGCCGATCTATATCTGAAGAGAGATCCCACACCGACATACCTACTGGCACGTGCTTTGATGTTAATCCAACAAAAACATGGGCTCTTCCCTCGCATTACGGGTAAAGGGGACAATGCAAAGAAACTTGCTGACCTTCTTGCGCGTATGCGACAGGAGTTAGTCGCGGGTGAAGACACAAATGAGAGCAATAGGCTAGGCTTGACTCCAAGTACGACTATTGAGAGCCTCGTCGTGATCGATCGCGAAGTCGACTATGCTACACCTCTTCTTACACAATTGACATATGAAGGATTGATTGATGAGGTCGTAGGAATTCAAAACAATCAGGCTGACGTGGATTCGTCTATTGTTGGTGCTGCTCCTCAGCCTGTACCAGGATCTTCGAATGCGGCAGGTCGAGCAGTGCAAGCGAAAAAACGGAAAATTGTACTGGACTCTTCAGACAAGCTCTACGAACAGTTGAGGGATACAAACTTCGCTATTGTTGGGAGTCTGCTGAACAAGGTCGCAAGGCGACTCAAAACTGACTATGACGGTAGGCATGAGACCAGAACAACAGCAGAGTTGAGAGAATTTGTGAATAAATTGCCAGGCTACCAAGCTGAGCAACAGAGCTTGAAGATACATACAGGACTTGCCGAGGAGATTATGAAGCATACCCGAACTGATCAGTTCAGTCGTTTGCTCGAGATACAACAAAACCTAGCGGCTGGTGCCGACCCATCCTCGCAGCATGATGCTATCGAGGAATTGATTGCGCGAGATGCTCCCCTTACAGAGGTGCTGCGAATCTTGTGTCTTGAGTCATGCATATCCGGTGGAATAAAACCTCGTGAATTGGAAGCCTTCAAGAAGATGATCCTTCAAGCCTATGGCTATCAGCACATTCTCACACTCGACGCCCTTGAAAAATTACAACTTCTTCTCTCACGAAGTTCGCCAATGGCGTCCATGATTCCGATGGCTGGAGGTCCTGCGAATACCGGAACCAAAACGAATTACGCATATCTGCGCAAAGCTCTTCGGCTCATCGTGGATGAAGTCAATGAGCACGACCCGAACGACATCGCGTACGTGTACAGCGGATACGCGCCTCTTTCAGTACGCCTAGTTCAATGCATTCTGCAGAAGCAGTACCTTACATCTATCACTCGAGGAGGAAATGCGAATAACGCTGCTGGTATTGCTACAGGTGGTCCTTCCCAGGGTTGGCGTGGATTTGACGATGCAGTGAAGCATGTGAGGGGGCAAACCTTTGACGAAGTACAGAAAGGTGAGGACAAAGCTGTAAAGGCCCGCTCACTACTCTCTGGAAGTGGAGACAAGAAAATCGTCTTCGTTGTGTTTTTGGGTGGGATAACATTCACGGAAATTGCTGCGCTGAGGTTCATTGCGAAGAAAGAAGAAGGTATGCACATCTCGAAGTCTCTTCACTCAACTTAATCATGCTGACTTTTACTTTGCAGCACGAAAACAGATCATAATTTGCACAACCTCGATCATAAGTGGGAACAAGATCATGGACACGGCTATTGAAAAAGCGTCCCTAGGGAAGAGTGCCGTACAAGACCTATAGAGTACAGTCGAGGAAACCAGGAAGAGACCATGACCTCGAATCTTGCGTCTAGTAGTATAATGTAATCATAAAATCACTAGAATAATAATGCCTAAAATGAAATCCATCGACTTATCAACGGGCTCCACTTGTAAGACGCACTAGCAAAATGCAACCTCGGGGAGGGATATCGTCAAATTAAGTCTCCCACGTGATTCTCCGCTTTGGCTTCCATTTCGCGAGTCGTCCCTCATCTGGACGGAATCTCAGAAGGTTGATATGCCTCTATCGAATCACCCGACCTCCCAACGAACTTCTTCGAGTCCTTAAGAGCATCTCTCCTCTTTACGAGCGACGACGATACGACGAAGTAGATTGCATAATACATCAGTGGGGAAGAGCATATGAATGGGCACAATATCGGATGCGACAGGTGAGACCAGTTCCACGTGGTGATACATATATCGATATCAAGTCTATTAAAATGTCACTAATACATGTTATTAGAATTTTGAGGAACGATCAATCAATAATTTCGATGATAGCCGAGTGAGGGGACTTGTGGAGGAGTGATATCAAGTGGCAGGGGAGCTTTCAAGTAGCTGACCAGGCCCAGCCCAGCCGTTACCGACTACCCTTCATATATGACCAAGAAGTCAACGAGTCAAAGGGCTCAGGGATTTAAAGATGGCAGCAACAATGGGTACTCATATGCCGCAGCAACATGATGATCTTCATTTGATGGGTTTACAAGAATTGGACTCGCATCTGTCAATATTCGAATCATCAAATATGGACATGGAGTCATCTACTGGCACACCAGAATCAACCTCAAATTACGCCGATGGCATCAACGCGTCCGATCAAGTAACAACTATTGTCGTTGAATCGCCAGATGAGGTTTACTCGCCAAGTGCTCAGTATGGGTCCCGTGCCAGGCCAACGGATCCGAAGCCTAATGCACTTCAGTATGTATTCGCACTTTCCTATCTTGATTTGAGTTTCAAACATGGATAAGTAGTTCTGGGATGCCTTCGAACTATCTTTTAACGGTTCTAATCTAGAGCTGAGCACAACACTAAGTCCGCTTTGAATGGCAGCCTGCATCTTAGACCTGAGAGTGCTCGAGATTCAATGGCATCATCAATGGGTACGGATATTGACGATGGCTCATCAGCCCTTTCTTCGATATCAAGCAAAGCGACCTCGCCTACAGGATTTGATGCAAATTCCAAGGAGACAAGCAAGTTGGCTTCGCAATTGGCGAAACGTCGCGAAAAATTCGACGTCCGTCCCAGAGTCTCAATTCCGACTGACCTGACCCCGAGCGAGTATGCGAGACAGTGCATTGCAGCCGCAGAATCATCGCGTCTGAATCCATACAGTTTGCACCCTGAGGAGCATGCTATGCTGCGTAAACATATCAGTCATCAACAGGTCACAACATATCTCAACATTCGAAATGGCATTCTGAGATTGTGGACCAGGAACCCAATGATTGGAGTGATGAGAGATGAAGCCGTCGGATGCGCCAAAGACGTGCGCTGGTTTGATACAGCCAGTGTTTGCTACGAATGGCTGGTACGACGAGGCTACATCAATTATGGTTGTTTGGAGCATGTTGAGAGCAAGCGAGACAACAAGAAATCTAAAGGTCCCAAGCGGAAATGCAAGACAGTTGCGGTTCTAGGCGCTGGCATGTCTGGCTTAGGCTGCGCAAGACAGTTAGAAGGCCTCTTCTCCCAATTTGAAGAGCGCTTTCGAGCTATGGGCGAGGATCCTCCGCGAGTGATTGTCCTAGAAGGCAGAGATAGAATTGGCGGACGCGTATATTCTCGAGCCATGAAATCGAAACCTAAGTATCCTACTCTCGGCTATGGCAGTCGCCATACTGCGGAAATGGGAGGCATGATCATCACCGGCTTCGATCGCGGCAATCCGCTGAATATCATCGTCAGAGGACAACTGGCATTGCCATATCACGCCTTGAAGCCCGACACAACGATATATGACGCCATCGGAAGACCTGTCGATATCAACCGGGATCAGTTCGCCGAGAAATTGTTCAACTACATTCTGGATCGTGTTAGCGAGTACAAGTTCAAGCTTCCAACACACCCAGTCGTCGATGGAGATAAAGATCTACTTGATGCTGGTCGAGATGTGAGCTCAGAAGGTAATAAGACGATAAGCGAGGTTGAAGATGCCACACACTCGTCGGCGAATTCAAGCAAGAACGGATCTCGCGCGCCATCGGAGCAATTGATTCCCGTATCGTCAGACCGGCTCACAGGTAGAGCTCATTTGGAGCCTGGAATTCCTGCTGTGCATACGGCTGCCTTCAAAGCCCAAGAAATAGGCTGGCGTCTTCGACCTGGTGTCGGAATCGAACAAGACTTGGATCTTGAAAATGTCGTCAATTCAAGATATGCTACACTAGGCTTGGTTTTCGACGAAGCTATTCGACAATATACTCGAATCATCGACTTTGCGCCACTTGACCTGCAATTGATCAATTGGCATGTTGCCAATCTGGAATACAGCAATGCCGTTACTTGCAACAAGCTGAGTCTTGGTGGTTGGGATCTCGATGCAGGAAACGAGTGGGAAGGCAAACACACCATGGTTACTGGTGGCTATCAGCAGGTCCCGAGAGGTCTGCTAAACTGCCCAGAGCCCCTGAACGTTCGGAGAAAGAGCAAAGTCAAGCGCATCTCGTACAAAGCTGACATCGATGACTCTCCATCTGTTATCGAATGTGAAGACGGCGAAACTATTGAAGCAGACTACATCGTCTCCACTATACCACTAGGTGTTCTGAAACAGCAGAACATCAAATTCGAGCCAGCACTCCCAGACTGGAAGATGGGCCCTATCCAGAGAATTGGGTATGGGGTTCTCAACAAGGTTGTACTCGTTTACGAGAAGGCTTTCTGGGACGAAACTCGAGACATCTTCGGAACACTCCGGAACCCGGCCAATCGCTTTTCTCTTGAACAGTCCGAGTATTTCACGCAGCGAGGCCGATTCTTTCAGTGGTTCAATGTTACTAACACGACTGGCCTGCCGACACTGCTTGCTCTTATGGCCGGCGATGCCGCATTCTCAACAGAAAGCACACCGAATGAGCTGCTCATTGCAGAGGCAACCAAGGTTCTGAGAAGTGTCTTTGGCGCGAATGTGCCTTCACCAGTTGAGTCAGTAGTCACAAGATGGGGTCATGATGAGTTCTCGTATGGAAGCTATTCATACACTGGCCCCAACTTCAAGCCAGATGATTATGATGTGATGGCTAGGCCTATTGGTAATCTCTTCTTTGCTGGCGAACATACTTGTGGTACGCACCCGGCGACTGTTCATGGTGCCTACATCTCAGGCCTGAGGGCAGCTTCTGAAGTGTTGGAGAGTATGATTGGCCCAATCGATATTCCAGAGCCTCTGGTCTTACCTAACAGTTCTTCGTTGAAGAGAAAGTCGGATACAATCCAGAGCCCGAAGGATCCAAAGCAAGCACGCCTTGAAGCATACGAAAGAGAGGTTTGGGATGCCATCTACGCTAAGCTCGGCGATCGACCCTGGAAGCCTGCAAACAACTACGCAAATCCGTACCGTATGTACAGCAAAGACAAGTGGGAAGAAGCCAAGAGGAAGTGTGAGACTGGCCGAAGACCAGGCAAAGGCAAGCCAATCCCCAACGAGGTGAAGAAGATGGTCACCAAGATGTGGAAGGAGGCTTCTGAGGAGGAAAAGAAACCTTATAATGAACAAGCGGATCTGCAAAAGAAAGCCTATGCAGAAGCTATGGCAGACTACAATCTCAAGGCTGGGCAATGGGATAAGGATGCACTGTTGTACCGCGAGGTGTATGAAAAGGAGCATCCTAGCGTACCCGCACCAGAAGAGTTCGCCAGCCCTTCGCGAGACAGAAGAGCAAAGCGAGGTGTGAATGGATATGCGGAGGATTCAGATGATGAGGTTGAGGTTTAGTTCCTGTTCTTTTCTGCGGTTTTGCTTGCATTTTATTGTAAATGATACGGAGCATGGGAGTAGCTTTGGCTTTGATTTTTGGCTATAAGCATTGGGAGGGAAGCTGACCTGGGGTGCTTGACTGGGTGTTGAGACTCGGGGATTTGCATATAGCTACTTAATGAGCATATTTATTGAGACAACAGCAGTGTTTGCTTGTGGCATAGCTGTAGATACGAAGCTCTTAGATCGCAGTTGCTCTGTTGTGCCTCCATTTCCTTACTGGAAGTGACTGTGCAAAAATTCCTTATAAGACAACTCTCTCGAAACATGCGATTAGAGAAGACCTCAAAACATCTTCATTTGCTTCAAAAATCATCATGCAATAGTTATTTTGAAGTTAATTGCCTACGATTCATTGATTTCCAGCTTTTGATGTTCCCTTTCGACAGGGCTGAGAAACGCCAATTGAATCCCCGCTGTTTCGCTTGCGTCTCCAACATCAACCCCTCCATCAACCTCAAGCTTCCACTCCTCTCCCATAGACCACATTTTCCTACACACAACACAGCCACGATGTCTGAGATCGACCAATTCGACAGTGCGCTGTAAGTCGCATTTCTCTCCAATATCACACTTTACACCGCCAACTGCATAGAGCGTGCGGTTCAGGACACGAAATGTACTCATATACTGACTAACCTCACCCAGGGACCTCCTACGGCGCCTCGACCCCAAACACACAACCTCACACCTCAACTCCCTCATAACGCTCGTCCCCTCCCTGACCGAAGACCTCCTCTCCTCCGTCGACCAGCCGCTCACCATCGCGCGGTGCCGCAAGACCGGCCGCGACTACCTGCTCTGCGACTACAACCGCGACGGCGACAGCTACCGCTCGCCGTGGTCGGGCGAGTTCGAGACGCCGCTGGGCGGGTCGGGCGTCGGCGGCGTGGATGAGCAGGGGAATAATGAGGGCGCGGGGGAGGGCGCTGTGCCGAGTGAGAGGGTGAGGAAGATGGAGGTTAGGGCGAATGAGGCGTTTGATGTTTATAGGGAGCTGTATTATGAGGGCGGGGTTAGTAGTGTTTATTTCTGGAATTTGGATGATGGGTTTGCGGGGGTGGTGTTGTTGAAGAAAGGTATGTTCGGTTCCTGGCTTTTTTTCCCTCTCTTTTCTCTTTTCCACTTACTGCGTCTATGCTTAACCCATGAATGCCTGTCATGGATAGACATGCTTTTGAGAATAGATAGAAAGATCAAGCTAACCCCAACCCAGTCGCAACACCCAACACCAAATCCGAAGGCACCTGGGACAGCATCCACGTCTTCGAAGCCGTTGACCGCGCCCGCACCGCGCATTACAAGCTCACCTCGACCGTGATCCTGCACCTCTCGACCTCCAACGACGCCCTCGGCGCCATGGACCTCTCGGGCAACATGACGCGGCAGATCGAGTCCGACCTCGCGGTCGACGACGACACCAGCCACATTGCCAACATCGGCAAGCTGGTCGAGGACATGGAGCTGAAGATGCGGAATCTGCTGCAGGAGGTGTATTTTGGGAAGGCGAAGGATGTGGTGGGGGATTTGAGGAGTCTGGCGCCGCTGACCGAGGCAAATAGGGAGAAGAGTGCGCATAGGGAGATGATTGATTCGATGAAGAGGTAGAGGGAGACGTAGACGGGGGGGAAGTGAACAGGTCGGGACTTGAGGGAAGAAGAAGAAAGGAGTAGAGATGAAAAGCTCATAGCTAAGTGGGCTGTGGTCATATGAAGCTGGCTTCCATTCATGCATGGAGCTTCTAGAAATGCAAGCGTTTGTGTCCGTTCTTCACACATCCTGGCCTTCTATCCTCTTCTACCACTAGCTCTCACTTCTTATGTTGAACCGAATCGTCCTCTTTATACGCCTAGCCTAGCATCCTGCGTCACAAAGCTACAGCCATCTCACCCAACCAAAGAGAAGAGACAATGCATACCTATACTGTTACCTGCCAATCTACCTGTATGGAAAACGGGGAGCTAGCTATCGCCCATGATTGAATCGCCACAGACGTTGCCAGAGTAGCATTTGCAGCAATGACTAGTCGGCCCTCCTCTCAGCAGTCCGACTACCCAACCCTATCTGAAGAGTAAATGAAAGGTGTTTCTTTATCTGACCTTCAACTCTCGTAAGAGCTTGCACCAGTTCCCAGGCTTTCGTTGTGCTTTGCTCATTCGCTGGTTGTGTCGCTCTCTTGCCTCGCTTGCTTTTGTTGACGCAGCTTAACGTTCATTTATCATCGCACTTGTGATCCTTCTAGAAATAGGTATTGAGGTCGTTGTGACAAGTCAAATGAAGTAAAGTAAAGCAGATATTAAATAATCGATTGAGAACAACTCGCATTCCGACTATCAACGGCTTGCGCTGGGTATTTAAAGACTATCGCCTCGCAACACAAAAGAACAATACCCAGCCTCGCCTCGCCTCGCCTCTCTTCGGTAAAACAACATCAACATCAACATCAATATCAACATCAATATCAACATAACCTCAACTCTGCTCTACATCAAGCCCCAGGTACCGCGGCCGCGGCCGCAAAAAACGAAAAGAGTAGAGCTCGCGCAAGCACGACCCGAACAATGCAAGTATTTCCTTCCGCGCCCCTCGCAATTATGCCTGCCTGCCTATCCCATCCCAAATGCAAGGTTCCTCCAAAAAAAAAATATATATAGTAGCTAGCAATCATTACATGAAGGGTGGATGGTTGGTCGGATGATTCGATGGATGGTTTGATGGTGGATATGCAACGCCTCGTGAACGCCGAGAAATGTGTAGACAAACAAGACAAAGAAGAAGCTTTTGGCGGATTTTGGTTTCATGGAAAATACTAGATGGGTAGGTGGTGTGTGAGATGGTGGGATCGTAATGTATCAGGAAGCTGTCTTCCTGCCGAAGAAAGTGCGTGTGCGCGATTTGTCGCGCGCTTTCTTTTCGTCTTTGGATATGTTTGGTGAGCGGCCTTGTCGTTCAGAAGAGTCCTTCTTCTTGTTCTTCTTATCGTCGGCTTCGCCGCTATACTTAGGCTTGTAGATCCTATTTGTTTGTTAGGATACTCAAAGTCGCATGTTGATGGTCTCGACTTACCAGCTGTTGCCAATCATACTTATGCCCTTAGCCTCAGCTTGTCGATAGAAGTGGGCGCTCTTCTTCAGATCCTTCTTACAACCGATACCTTGAGCGTAACAGAATCCTGCTTCCGCAAGAGCATCTGCATCTCCCCAAGATCCGGCGATCTCGAAACATCTCAGTGCGAGAACTTTATCCTGGTCGATTCCCCAACCGTTCATATGGCTCACTCCCAGCTCGTAGATGCTCAACGCAAATTGCGCTTTCCTCGTCCGTTGCTCCAGAATATCGACCGATTTACCCTCCTTCAGCAGGCTATCATCGTCTGCTACTTCCAAGCTGGCGAAATCCGCTGCTCGTCGAAGCCATGCAACCCCTTCTCGCTGGTTGGGACGCATGCCCCATCCATGTCTACATGCAAGTGCGTACAAAAGCATACCTGTGGGGTGATTTTGCTTGGCAGCCAAACGAAGATGGTAAGTTGACTTGTTCAAAGCCCCAGCTTCATGGTAATCGATTGCTTTCGTCACATGCTCCTCCGCGGAGCAGTCTGCGGTCGTTGCTAATGAATGTTGCGATCGAGCCTTGAGTGTCGATGTATCAGACGAAGATTGTGGACGAGGTCTTAACGTTGGAGGATGATCCGAATCTACACGTCCACTGCCAGATGGCTTGTGGCCTGCCTCTGTCGAGGGCCTACCAAAATCGAAAGTATTGCTTCGATCGTAATTTGGTCTACCTGGGTCGAGTGATGGACGAGAATTCGGGTTCTCGGGCCCGAGAGAAGAAGTAGAAGGTCTGGAGGGTGGTGAGGGTGGCGCTTGGCCATGAGGCTGTACGTTACTGAAGGGAATTGGCTGCTCCCAAGAAATCTGTGTCTGCGGTAAATTTTCCTGGAAAATCAAAGAATTCCTCTGGAGCATTTTCCCTCTTGGTAGAGAGAACTTCGAATATACATATGAGGGGGCCGGGGCATTATCGTTGTTGTCCGGGAAGCCTTCGCTATGCATACTGACTGGTGTATGTGCTGTGTCATCCGCTAGAATAAATGATGGTTGGCTGTCCGAAGACGCCTGTCGGGAAGGGATGTCGACTGGTAATCCGTTCATACTTGCTCGACTGAGTGGTCGAGAGAAGTTGAACGCAGGTCTGGGCAGTCGTGTTCCACCGACAGACATCTCAGAGCTAATCGATGGTGACCTGGTTGTATGTGAATTGGGGGATATTGGAGAAGTTGATAATCCGCTGCCGGTCGAAGCCTTTCGGTTCGGGGACATGCCCGTTGACGCATTCACATGGTTGTAATCTTCATCTGAGCTATCCGACATGGACCTTGGACTGGGTGTTCTCTGGGCAAATGGCGATCTCGGTGGTGCTAAAGCCCTCGAATCATAACCGCTTATGCCCAATGATCCATCCTGTGGTCTTCTGTTTTGGTTCGCTCGTTGACGCATAGACTCAGCACTTGGCCGAGGTCTCATGTGTGAAGGCGATCCTCTCCTCAATATGGGCTCCTTCTCCAAAGGAGGGGGTGATTGTTCCCTCCTTGCTCCAAATTCGCCCTCCACATCTGCAATACTCGGTGGTCTTCTCCCTCGAAACTCCTCCTCGTCAAGTGAGCTCAACGCTCGAGGCGTTCCGGGCATGGGAGGTACAATAGCATCCTGCATAGGTCCGCCCAGGGTAGGGTGTACAGACATAGGCCGAAATCCGGGAGTCTCTACTTCTGTCTTCAAACCCGATCCAGTGATTCCTGATCCAGGACTCGTAGGTGTGATTGGGGCAGCTCCCTCTGCGGACACAGAACGGAGGTATCCAGGTCTGCCTTGGCTCAACGAATTCGCAATTGTGAGAGGTGGGAGCCGGCTCACACGTCTCCCTCCAGCGCTCTCTTGCTCCAGCTGCCTTGCCAGCAATCGGCTCTGTGCTGCGAACGCATCGAGAGGTGATAGTTCGGGTGGTACCTCTCCTGCGACATGTAACCTCGGCGATGGAAGTCCCCCGAGTGTCCTAGGGGATGGGAGACCACTTCCAAGGGGTCCATGGGACTGCGATCGAAGGTCAATGAAATTGGGTCTGTTCGCCATCGTGTGATGGTTGACCGCGTACGGTCTCTCCTCCTATCTGCGATTATTGCTCTACTCTGGAGGAGGTTTATTGGTATATGCTGTTGTGTCGCGGGTTTCAAGTCGTCGTCGACACAGGGTCGCTGTTGAAAGGAAGTATTGCGGGCCGTCCCTGCGATATGTTCGGCGCTGAGCTGGCTGCATATAATGAGTGTGGTATGAAGGCGCAATGTTCGAAGGCCTGGAAGATCAATCCAGGAGGCTGTGTCGAAAGAAGGATCGCATTAAGGTCCTCACGGAGGTCGATAGAGTAGAATGAGTGGCGAGAAGGAGTAGTGTATGTAATGTGGCGATGGCCGTGAGGTCGCAGTGACGACGTCTTAATTAAGACAGACAAGGAGTGTGGTGGTGTTGTTGGTGATTTGTTGTTGGGTTGTGCTGGGATGGTGGATGTTGTGAAGGAATCAATGAGTGAATGGATGAGTGGGTGGGTGTGGGAGTGACTGAACGTTGATTGAACGGTGGATGTTTCAACAGGGTGAGTGAGTGAGTGAGGCAGGCAAAGCTGGAGTGCATGCGATAGGCGACGGGACGGGTGGTTATCGTGTTGGTTGGTATTACTGTACTGCAGGTACAGTGCATGCAGTGCACGATGAGATATCAAATGATGCGCGCAGCGGCGGCGTCAACAGAGAAATGGAAGAGGAGAAGAAAAGTATGTATGTATGTATGCACAGTGAAATGCAGCAGACAAGGAAAGACATGTAAAACTGGAGACCCGTTCATCCATCCATCCATCCCCTTTCTTGTGCCGGTATGCCAAGAAAACCATCACGAGAGTTTCATTCCAGGCTCTCATCTCTCTTCTCTCCCCTCTCTCTCTTTCTGCTCTCTGACTGGCAAGCGCACCAGAGCCTGAGGCGAAACACTTGCACTTGCTTGGGCGACCGACCGAGAGCCAGAGCCGTGTGGGGACGGGACAGACAAGGACAGGACAGGACCGGACAGGGGCACCCACCCTACCCTGGAAGTTAAAAATACATAGCCATATGCCCTACTGATTGGTCATATTGTACCTGAAAATATGGGGCTCACATCTAGACCCTGCAAGCGCATTTGCGGACGTCCCTTTTTGCATCACAGTAACCTCCGCCGTAAGGGGGAAAGAAGCACAACGGTCAGGTCGGGTCAGGCCAGGCGCCACGCTACTGAGTTGTGGAGGAATGCTCGATTGATGAACTTCCATTACTGAGCTTCGAAAGACGCAATGGGTGTAGGATTAGGAAAGGTAATCAATTGTGCTGGAACAGAAACAGAATCTATGTACCTCTGTACGTCATATGTCTTCAAATAAGCATTACTTCATTCATCTAATTAATCTGCCGAATCGGGGTTATTACTTCGTAATTTGGAAGGAAAACACATGTGAGTGATTGCGAGAGTGAGTGAGAGATCCGGGGCCGCATTCAGGTCACAGATCTCGTCTCGATGCCCGCCCCCTGATATCCACCCACCTCATGTCCCCTCCCCTCTCTCCCTCATTGGCCATCCTCATTCGAAAGCGGCTTTAGATTACGAAGTAACATTTCGATACGAGGCTTCGAGCTGCCGACCGATGCACGACGAACGACCCTTCTTTTTTCTGCCATGGTGGGTATCTCGGTAGGTAGCCTGGCACAGTAAGTCTCGTACCCTACCGGACTTGAATAAACAAACAGATGTTCATCCATCCCCCAGTCCGGACTTGTGTCGCTATCGTGAACTCGTGTTCTCGTCTCTCCTCTTTCCTCTGGACATTCCCAAGCTACGATCGTGTATCATAACGGGCTACCTGCGATTGGGACTTCCCAATTGGCCGTACGAGATGTCGTGTGCACATGTCTGGGGGATTGCTCATTTCGCTCGCGCCAACCAATGGGCTGCCAGCGAAGCGAGGTAAGTGGTCCGTCGGGTCTTCAGCTTTCTCGAGTCCTATTGTCATTTGGCATCTTGTACCACACAGAAGGTCGTGTTACCTTGATTTTCCCTTCCCACATGTTTTGCTTTCTATATTTGTGTCTTCTTACTTTTAGTACTCTCGTGCTATGGGGAGGAAGGGAGTGCTATTCAACTATCTGGCCTCGCTTGGCTTGTTAGATGGGTCTTCGAAACGGACATCTGGTCCATGCCTTGATGTTTCGCAGCTGTCAAGTTTCAAACCGTTGTAGATCCTGGGTGATCGATTTATGCCAGAACCCAGAGCATCTGATGATGCAGATGACATGGAGTGCTTGGATGAACGCCAGGTTCATGAATCGTTTCTGTTATGGTTCAATGATCACTTTTGGGATGCCAGAGAATGAAGTCCTTTGGTGACGTTGCACAAATATTTCTTGATTGTTTCCTCTAGCCCATTCATGGATCTGTATGTCCAAGCAATTCCTTCCTCCATAATGCAAATTCGTGTGCATGGCAATGGGTATCAAAGCAAAATCAGCTCCAGCTCAAGAGGCATTCTTTGGTACAAGTATCATGCTGTTCATCAATCAGCTGGCAAGTAAGTCTCAATTTGCGGTTCTCCTCCTCTGTGGAACCAGTCCATAACCTTCAGAATTGCTCACTATATGTGCAAGTAAAGGACGCTCAACGAAGCCAGATGTCTCGGGATC
Source organism: Cadophora sp. MPI-SDFR-AT-0126 (assembly GCA_020747065.1). Taxonomy (NCBI): domain Eukaryota; kingdom Fungi; phylum Ascomycota; class Leotiomycetes; order Helotiales; family Ploettnerulaceae; genus Cadophora; species Cadophora sp. MPI-SDFR-AT-0126. Next base: position 1,340,532 of record JAGMVK010000003.1, on the reverse strand, counting down.
GATTGGAGATGTTGACATGAATAGGAAGATCTGCCAAATCGGGAGTGATGTTGACAAGAGCTGGACGTGTGGGCAAGCTCTTGAACACGCACAAGACCTGTCAAAAGTCAGTCTCAAATGCATCTACAAATACAAATATACAGGAAAGTAGACATACTTCATTCTTATACTCATCCCACTTCGGTTCCTTGCGCGTCAGATCCTGGTCAACAAGGTAGAGGTAAGCTGCGTCAACGAGAAGGAGGAAGCGCTCTTCGAAGAGAGTCAGGAGGTCAGTTTGCAGATTTCTCTGGAAAGTATCTTGAATGGAGGTTGATTGGTAGAGAAAGGAGAGTCTCAGCATGAAGGGTACACATCTTGATAACCACCAAGCCACAATCCAAGGTTGTTGGCCTAAACACTCTCGGAAGTAGTCGATTCGGTCTTTTTGGTCGAAGAATGGTGGGAGACGATTGTTGATGTCCGGTGTGACCCAGCGGAAGTTCTTGAGGAAGTGCCTTGGGATGTCAGTGGACATCAGAGAGCGGGATTGATACTTAGGGGTGGGAGCTTGTTGACTTACAGGACGAGCGGCTTGATTGATTTGGTGATCATACTGGTGTACATCGTTGCATTGACTCTGGTAATGGTCTTAACGAGCTTTTGGACATACTCATTGTCTCGACATCCTTGATGAATGCCCGGCAGCGATTTCCAGATATACTCCTCGTCAATTCCACCAAGGTAGAAGGTGGCGAGTGTAAAGTGGCGAGAGAGGCTCTTCGCATCAGCCCAACTCGGCATGCTCGCTGTGACATAGGCCGAATCTTGCCAGCTAGTGAGAGGATCATTGGGACGAATCTCCATGTGCTCGCACCGCTCGCCATAGCTGTAGTAAATACAATTTGACATTCCACCAAGTGTCCAGCGATTGGGGATCTTGCGTTTGTTGACTGGGACCAGAGAGTCGAAATTCATGTTTGGGGTGTCCCGAATGTATTTATTGATGAGTGCGAGCATTGCCTGGCGATCGGCAAGTGTTTCTGGAGTTTCATTATCAGTACGAGACTTTTGAAACAATGGGAAGATGACTTGCTGTGAGCCCGTGGGTGTTGAGGTGGAACCATGTTGTAAGTTTGGTGTCGCTTAGACAGTATTGACTTCTAGTGCTGGATCGGAGGAGAACAAAGCTCTTCCAACATTCACCTCTCCGTGTATGTCTGACTAGGATTTGAGTCAACGCAAGGAAATGGTCGAAGTGAGAGATCGGGGTGGGTGCTCAAGAGTATCAGCCTGAGTAGTATGAAAATGAAGTCGAAGCTTCGAGGTTAGGAAGCTGACTTCCGAGAAGTTGTGTCGTCGATCTCGAAAAGTCAAACGATCGAAGAGGTACTGTGTTTATATACATAGACATGAGGCTCAGGTATTCGCTTGGAGGTGTCTAGTGAAAGAATTGCGTCACTCTCATTGCTTTCAAGTAGTGAATTACCCGAGAGAGGCAGCTGCAGTTGATTGGATCTTGTCGAGATAAGACTGCCTAATTGAGGTGAAAGATTCGAGTGAATGCATAGATAAAGTTTAAAGCGGTGGCATCTTGAGGGAATGCTTAGGCATTACAAAGCAACTGATGGCTATCTGCCCCTCTGGGAAGGAACTACTCGCAGATTGACTTTGGCAGCAGGGGGTTTTCTGGCCAGCATATTGCCTGACTTTCACGATCCATCTCAGTCATTGAATTGTCTCTCCCCCTCGTAGCTTTGAGATTCAGGACATTCATTCCTGCTTGTCATCAACAGGACGTGTGCCTTCAGACAGCGATGAAGTGCCTCGCGTGGGCAGTATCGACCGTAATCATCATGACCAGAAGGTATTTGTGTCGGATTTACAAAAGATTTCATCCTGTTTAAACGACTCATAGTACTTCTCCCACACGTCTTGAGCAGCAAATGGTGCCAATTGAGCAGAGGCGCTCTTTATTTACTTTTCCATTTCTGTACACTATTAACTTCCACGCCAAGGGTAAAGAGTCTAACTAGGAGACAAACAAATGTGGGCAGGACTTTTCAGCATCAAAAAATTAATTTTGATTACATAAGTCAAAGGGAAGTTTTATATCATACTGTGCTGATGCTAAATCCCTACCTAAGGAGATTAGAGTTCGTTTGACCCCTGAGTTTTGGTGAAGCTTGGGGAATGAGTTTCCCATGCTTTCCTCGGCCTACGAAACTGATCAGGGCTACAATTAGGAGGCATTGTTATGCTTCCTTCGTATCAACTGATAATACTCTCCCATGAAATCCAAGTGAGACTGTCTTGGTTTGTGTTCGCGCGATCCTTGGGCTGAGGTCTTCTGTCTTCCTGAGGAAGAAATCAGCTCACCAACTGATGCCTTACGGTCTCCCAACCAGTTCTTCACAATTCGTATGAAAGGCATTGTAGGATATGAAGCAATAGACAACGACCAAATCATAAATACTACTCTAGAGTAAAGAGCCAAGCATAAAGCGATTGCCGGCTTTGTTGACATTATTTACCTCTGTAACTCGAGAGAAATCATACAAATGAAAAAAAAGTCCATCTAAAAACCGAAAGGCTTGAATTGGACGCATAACCAAGAAAGTTGCACAACCACGTTAGACAATCATCTCAGGGACTCGGAGCACATTTTCAGCACGAGGCCACAACCATTTGTCCTCACCGTGAAAGTGTGAGAGCGGGGGTGATTGTATCAAGCCCGAGAGATGGAAACAGCCTAAACAGACGAGACGGTGCAGCAGAACTGTTTCAGAAGCACAGAGAAGCTCGGAATAATTCTCAGGGTAAATGGAACATGTTCATCCTGCAGACGATGACTGCATATGACTTGCAGGCGACATGCAGGCGCAAACGAGCGGAGATGACTTTTCCCACCCGGTTGCAACGTACAGAGAGATGGAAACATGGTTTTGGAAGTGCTGGGGGAGAGAGTTCCGCAATGGTTCCTGCATTGGGCCGGTGACCCGAATTTGTCACATTCATGAGCACAAAATTCTCACTGACTTTTTCGGACGGTACGGACTGGCCTCCCGAATATCAAGAAAGCAGGTCCGCGTCGGCCGACACAAGGATGTCGTGCCCTACTCTCCCACTAGGATTTGTTGTAAAAGTGTAAAGTCCCAATCGCTCTCACCAGCCCTAAGCGAAGCGTGAGACAAGATGTTGCATGTGAAAGGAAAGGAAAGGATATCCCAGGTATTCAATCGAGTTGCCTCACACCGCCCCTCTTCTTGTTGTCTGTCTATTCCATCTGCGGAGATTAATTCGCTGAAGAATTGTCTGCCGGCCAAAATATTGTGGCTCGTTGAAGAAGAGAGTGGCTTGCACTCGTTCTACCGGATTCAGATGATATCAGGTCGTCAACGGGACGGTTGTGGAAAGTGACATGCACTATGTAGGGAGTGCAGCGGCTCATATGTACTAGAACCCCCCCACCCCACCATGGAAGCCTTCTAGAAGCTCGGCATCTTTCCCCCCTGATACTGTAGGAGTGTTCAGGAGATCGGACTGCTAGTACAGTAGCAAGTAGATGAAGATGAACATGAGATGAGAGGAGATGACGAGGGATAGGACAGGATGAAGAGAATATGGGAGTAATGCGAGCATGCAATAATCTACTGTGCAGCCAGCCAGCCAGTCAGCCAGTCAGCCAGAGTTTCGCATTGCAAGACTAGCTTCGATTGATGGCTGGAGTTGTTGCAGCACGCCTTTCCCCTTTCCTCGTTTTGCGCAGGCTCTGGGTTCAACGATGCCTTCAAGCTTCGGTTCAGTAGATACATGTAACCTGCATCCTAGACTTTCCTGTTCGCGCATCCGGCCGAAATATCGAGGCATGGCGCACGGCTGGAAGCTGCACGGCATCTAAAAGTGCTCAAAAAAAAAGTAGAAAACCTTCAAAGACAGCCAGCACCTTCTCTAAAAGGATTACCCATCGTTCAGAACTACTACAACGCCCGCGCCGTTGTCTTAGATGCGGCAACCTTGTTGGTGTTTGACTTACCCGTTGTGACTTGCTCTCGATCCCCCACCATCAGGAGCTGTTAGGTTGCGATCCGTTCCATCCAAAGAACCGGGGCCGCCCACCCGCGATCATAAGCTTGGCTTGCGTTCGAGGAGTCCTGTAGTGGAGCGGGTATGTCTGCCCCTTTTCGTTCAGGTTGAGGTTCAAAACCCCTCCATAACTTTTCCCCTGGCGTCGCCCTAATAAGTGCAGGGTCCGAGAACTTATTATATTTCCATCCCACGAGCCTGCACTGTTCCATTTTCCTTGCCAACGCACGCACGCACATTATTATTCCCATTACCTCAAGGGCCTCCCTCCGCAAGACCGTAACTCCACCTCATCCAAAGTCTCCCTGAATCGAGTCCAGGACATAGATCTACCCACCTTGACAATTTCGGACGAGATACAAAGCGAAGTGAGACCGGCAGAAAGCTTCTTTGTCGTGCGAATCCCCTCGTTTCGCCAACCGCGATGGCCGAGAAGCCAGCAGTCCTCATAATAGGCGGGCTGGGGTATATCGGACGGTTCCTTGCGCTCTATATACACAAGAACAATCTCGCATCAGAAGTACGAATTGTCGACAAAGTGTTACCACAACTGGCATGGCTGGCACCAGAGTTCGAGGAAGCTTGTGCGAATGACAAGTTCATGCAGGCAGATGCCAGTAAAGAGCGTATGTGCTTCTATAGCTTCATTCTATCTGATTCCAAAATACGCCCTGCGCTTAGAATCTACACAAGCTAATCCCAACCTCTCGCAGAATCACTTCCGCGCATATTCGACCGCTCCAATGGCAAGCAATGGGACTATGTCTTCAACTGCGGTGGGGAGACAAGATATTCCCAGGAAGACGAGGTCTATAAGGTGCGCTCTTTGGCACTGAGCGTGGCTGCAGGCAAGGAGGCTGCAAAGCGGGGTGTTAAGGCCTTCGTGGAATTGAGCACTGGCATGGTGTACAAACCAGACTCGCAACCGAGTAAGGAGGGAGATAAATTGAAGCCTTGGAGCAAGATCGCGGTTTTCAAGCTGCAGGCGGAAGAACAACTCGCAAGTATTGAGGGGTATGTAACTCCTGCGGCCAGTGATCGTCGTTCAATGCCCCGAACAGACGTCAGATATGGGAAATGGCCTCAATGTCTGAATGATTAAGACCGAGATCGGCATATGCGAGACTAAGAAAACACAGGCTAACCCTCTCTAGGCTCAACCTGATCATTGTTCGCCTCGCCCATGTCTACGGGGATTATGCCTCTCAGTTCGTCGCAACTGCTCTCTCGCTTGCACGGGTCTACCAACATCTTCACGGAGAGATGAAGTGGCTGTGGACTAAAGATCTCCGAGTAAACACGGTCCATATCGACGATGTCACTCGAGGTCTTTGGTCGATTGCTGAGTGGTTTACCGTGCAAAAACAGAGTGGCTGGGATGCCAAGTCAATGGGCAAAGTACCCACTTTCAATATGGTCGACAAAGGACAAACATGCCAGGGGACTATGGCCGAAATCATCGGAGAGCTTTTCGGCATCGAAACCGGCTTCCAGGGCCAACTCATCAGCACTTTTGCAAGGCTGAACATGGACAGTGTAGTGGATGATGTGAACGATGAAGTTCTTGGACCTTGGGCAGACCTTCTTGAAGACGCTGGAATTACCCGACCAGGACCACTGACTCCATTCATGGAGAAGGAGCTACTGAAAGATACCGATTTGAGCATGGACGGAAGCCGACTGGAGAAAGTTGTTGGTTTCACCTACGAGAAGCCGAAGATCACCAAGGAGCTTGTGCAGAACGTGATCGACAGCTATGTACGGATCGGCTGGTGGCCAGTCGCAAAATAAGAGCTTTTTGTATGCAAGGATGCCTTCACTTTCTGGAATGGATGATTCAATGACGGGACGAGTGAGGACTATCACGAAGAACGAACACCAACCCACCACAACAAAAGTTTTAATACTGCGGAACGACTAACGATGACGAACGAGCCAACGGACGCGCGACACCAACATCAGATTGATACAGATACCACCTTTTCCTTTGTCTTGTTCTTCTAATTTCCAACCTTCCTCTGCTACAACATATCGGGTTCTCTGGTCTTGCGTTGCAAGAAAAGAGCGAGAGAAACGGCTGTACGTGTACAATGATCTTGTAATATAGGAGCGACCGTTTCGGTAGGCCCGGTTTGGGAGAGGGTCACTCGCGTATGATCTATTTATTAATAAAGACTTCTACATTGTTTTCTAGTTTGTTCCAATAGCTTATGTACAGAATGATACATACCATTTAATTGGTCTCATAGTTTTGGTTTTTGATCTCGTCCGAAGGCGAAATGATTGGAACACATGACAACAATACATCGTTCGCTCTCATCTTCAGATCCTTCGATCTGTAATTATCAAATCGTAGGACTTACTGACGCCATGTAGCTTTCAGCTTTCAGCCTGGAATTGTTTGTCGCTCACTTCATCACATTTTACTGACACAAGCCCTTCCCATGCGATGAACACTGGGAAATGTTGGAACTTGCTCTGCGAGTAATCGATTGTCAGACTATGATATACTTGAGGCGAGCTGGGATGCTGATCCGTTCTGGAGCCGAGGAAGATTCGCGCTCCAAGATATTCATGATGCGCGAATAGTCAAAATAATCTGCGATGCAATACTTGCGAGCAAATCTTCCCGAATTGACACGCGATTCTACTGTTGTTATTGTCAGGCCCAAGACTTACTTGTAATTTCAAATGAATGTCGCACATCTAATTGGCGACTTTCCAAAAATACAATGTAGGATTCGACAAGATTTCGAGGCCATTTCCTAACACAGTAGATATTCCCGCCGCTTTGAGCCGTGGTCCTCTTACCCCTGAGGCTTCAAACTTCACACGTGATATTTAGCGTGTCGTGACGCGGCAAAACAAACAACGCGTCTACTGGTTCCCAAGCTCCCTCCCACGTAATCCACACAACAATTCCTTGTCTAACAGTGCCGCACTACGAAAGATTTGAGCCTCAATTTGTGCCGGTGTGCCAGACCAATCAAAGATCTGATCTTTCTCAGTCCTTTGTGTTGAACCTCTTCGGTAAAGCATTAGTTTCGGTACTCGATGGACGCGACTTCTGGAAGCATCTTTGGAGTTGGTGAAAGCTACGGCCACATTCATTCTATCGCGAGACAAGTTGATCTCGACTTCGTACCAGGCGATGGCACATATGCTGTAGCTGTGCTTCGACACGACAAACTTCAAGAAGTAATTCCTGCGAACTTCTACTGGTAAGTCCGAGTTGTTTGCTTTTCTTGCCATGTTGAACTTCGTGTCGTAGAGATGTGATATGTAATGATGAGGTATCCAACGTTGGATTGATTTGGAGGCTTTCTGTTCAAGAAATTTACTAATGTCTCAATTGCAGGTTCAGTAAGTACTTGGGAAGCCCGATATTTCCCCTTTTGGAATATCTCGAGATTTACGGGAGACATGTCTTAGCCTCTTCTTCTGTTCTCTCTGATAAGGCAATTGCTAACTACTCATCACCTCAGAGGTTAAAGGCAAACATTCAGTCAAGAAGCTGCGGGTCGCATACCAAGACCGAGCCAAATTGAAAGTTCCTGCCGCCTTCAGGCTGGATAATAAGCCCGTATTGGACTCGCAGCAGATGCGGCAGCTGGATCTGATGAAGAATAACATTGTAGTGTTTACAGCACATGAAGAAGAGATGGGTCAAGAGGCCCCAAATCCGGCTTCCTCTACTCCATCCAGAGCTCCTCTTCAACCTACCAATACCCAACTCTCTGCGAAGCCGGGCCCTCACGAGATAAAGCCTCAGGACATACCCATCAAGACGGAGAATGGCTATGTCGCTCCTTTTGAGGTATCCGAGAACATCCCACAGTTCCCACTTTTTGCGGAAGTGAAGACAGAACGTACGCCACACCCGAATGAAGCTATTGTCAAGAATGAGCCTCCACGAGAGGATCTTGGGTTCTCATTACAAAGTACGTAATTCACACTATGGGAGACGGGGCATGCTCTTTCAATTGCCCTTTCGGCACTGACTTTTATGCAGCCAATGGACCGAAAGGCTTTCAACCACCCACCAATGCCCGTACTGTAACAAGCACGTCTTTCGTCTCGGGAGAAACCGTTCCCACAAACATCCCTGTGGCCGAAACTTCTTCCTCCGTCTCAATCGCTCCTGCAACCTCGCCTGCAGTAAAGCAGCCATCTATCAATGATCGTATTCAACAGCTCATATCAAGTGGAACTCCGGAACAATTAGAGGCTGAGGTGAAGATCTGCCAGGCATTCCTGGGCGAGTTGGGGAAGCCTCTAGTTGCATTCGCCGAACAAAACAAGGATGCACAACATTGGTCGACCCAAATCGGTATAGCATTTGTGCTCTTTGAGACATTCATTTGGGCTAATTTGCAGCAGAACAATTGCAAAAGCAAAAAGTTGATACACCAACAATCATCGGCGTTGTCGGTAATACAGGTGCTGGGAAAAGCAGCGTGATCAATGCCATGCTTGACGAGGAACGCTTGGTGCCAACAAACTGCATGCGAGCTTGTACCGCTGTCGTAACGGAGATGTCTTACAACCACTCTGAGGATCCAAGAACTCGTTATCGTGCTGATATTGAGTTTATCCAAGCATCTGACTGGGAGAAAGATCTGAGGATCTCCTTGAACGAGCTGATCGATGGGAGTGGGCAAATCAGTCGTGAATGTACCAACCCAGAAAGCGAAGCTGGTGTTGCTTATGCAAAGATCAGAGCTGTTTACCCTTCGTGGACGAAGGAAGAAATTGCTCGTAGCTCAACCGCGGATCTGATGCAGGAAGAATGCGTCAAAAATGTTCTCGGGACTATCAAAAAGATTGAAAAATCCCAGCCCGAGTACTTCTATCGTGCTCTTCAAAGCTATGTTGATTCTAAAGAGAAGGTCAGTCTTTGCTCTCTTTCTGGTTCTTTGGTCCCTTAAGCGAACTTGGCTTGGATTTGGTCAAGGTAAGACTGATTTCGTGTAGTCCACTGAAGACAAAAGTAAGAAGAAAGATAAGGGAGAGAAAAGGCAGATGGAATTCTGGCCCTTGATCAAGGTCGTTCGCATCTATACCAAGGCAGAAGCTTTGAGCACGGGCGCTGTTATTGTTGACTTGCCTGGAGTTCATGACTCGAATGCCGCTCGAGCTGCTGTGGCTCAAGGCTATTTGAAGCAATGCACGGGTAGGTATTTCTGTACTCCTTTCTGTACCAGCGACTGACCGAACTGTTAGGTCTCTTCATTGTGGCGCCGATCAATCGCGCTGTGGATGATAAAGCGGCCAAGTCCTTGCTGGGCGAATCTTTCAAGCGTCAGCTCAAATTTGACGGCACTTACTCAAGAATCACCTTCATCTGCTCCAAGACAGATGATATTTCGATCACTGAGGCCTCGGACAGCTTAGGGCTTGAAGATCAGATGGCTGAAGACTGGGACAAATTAGATGCCATTGAGAAGGCGTTGAGACAACATAGACAAAACGTGAAGGACTTGAAAGAGTCCAAAGGCGTATTTACCGAACTCATCAACGATGCTGAAGAGGCCTTGGAAGTTTGGGAGAAGCTAAAGGAGCAATTAGAAGATGGTCAGACTGTCTACGATCCATCGAAGAAGCGCAAACGCGCTGCTGAGCCGAAAAAATCTCGCAAGAAGGCAAAGAAAGCGAAGAAGTCTCGTTCTAGGTGCGTACATTTTCACAAGCTCCTATTTTCGAGTCCAGTCCCCTCTGGTGCATCCGTCTATAGTCGCACTTCCCATTCGTCCCACCCGCTAATCGGTATTCGACGTAGCTCCGATGATGAGGACGAGGATGACTTCATCGTTGATGACGAAAGTGAGAGTGGAAATGACGATGAAAGTGAAAATGAAGATGAGGAAGACGATACCGAATCTCGAGCCGAAAGTGATTCCGAGTCTGTATCTGACAAGGGTGACCCATTGACCGCCGAGGAAATTGACGCCAAGATCGCTCAATTGAAGGAGGACAAAAAGCGAGCTCGCCGTGAACGCGTTGAGACAGATGACAAGATCAAGACTGCCAATCAAGAGATCAAGGCTTTAGATAAGGCTCGAGAGAAAATCGATATTGCTATGAGTGCAATTTGTATTGCTGGTCGCAATGAATACTCAAAAGGCGCTATTCAGGTATGAATACACTCCATGTTGTTCGAGATCTTTCCGGCAGTTACAAGCCAGTCTCGACACACAGCATCAGTAATACTAACCCATGGGTAGCGCGATTTTGCAGATGGTATCCGCGAATTAGACATGGAATCGGCTCAAGAGGAAGATCCTGATCAATTCAACCCAGAGGATGATCTTAGAGACTACGATGAGGTTGCTCGTTCTTTGCCAGTGTTCTGTGTGAGTTCCCGGGCCTATCAAAAGATCCAGGGTCGGCTTCAACGCGACAAGGCAGTTCCAGGATTCCGTACAGCTGAGGAAACAGAAATTCCTCAGCTCCAGGCTCATTGCAAAAAGCTCACGGAGGCAGGCAGAGCATCCAACTGCCGCAATTTCCTCACCAACCTCTCCCAATTGTTGAACTCCTTGGGACTGTGGGCATCGAATGATGGCACTGGGCTCAACTTGACCGATGCTCAACTGGCAGCGGAGACGAGATTTTTGAAGCTGAGACTCCAGAAGCTTGAGGAAAGCCTCGAGAATATGGTTAGAGAATGTCTCCAAGACATGAATAACACCCTCGCTGAGAACATCTTTGAGCAATATGGAAATTTGGTTGAACTTGCTGTAGCCGAAGCAAACCACACTGTCGATAAATGGCATCGCAAGGTAGATCGCGTAAGTAAAAGTTCATGTCCATCGTCTACCGTTCGCAGCTAATGATCACTAGGATCATCGTGAGCTTGGAGGGTACTATTGGGCCACTTACAAAGCCATCGTTCGACGGGAAGGTATATTTGCAAATGGCCAGGGCACGCACGATTTCAATGCTCAACTGTAAGTACTCATAGTACTTCCCCACATGTGCCCAAGTATCCTAATTATTCTAGTACCGAACCGATCATCAAACATCTAGCTTCCCACTGGGAGAAGGCTTTCGCTCAGAGACTGCCCCGTGTCCTTTCGTCTTTCTCCCGACAGGCCAAGGGTCTGCTAACTGCTTTTCATCGCGAGATTGAGTTGCGCACAATGAAGACGGGAACTGGCTCAGCCGGAGTTGCCATGTTAGGTCAGCAACTGAAAAACTATGAACAGATCTTCGCCACTCTGGCAACGCAGATGATCGAAATTATCAATGGACTTCAACGAGAAGCCAATCGAGAGTTTACTCCCGTAATTGCTCGGAATCTTTCCACTGCATACGACTACTGCACTAGGGAATCTGGGCCCGGTCAATTCAATAGAATGAAAGCCCACATGAGCCAGCATGTTGACAACATCCGAGGCAGCATGTTCGCCGAGAGCTGCGAAGAAGTGAAGGGCCTCCTCTTGAAGATGTGCAAGCAAGTATCAACCCAGATGTCCGAGCATACAGATGGTATATTCGTGAGAATCGAGCGCGACTACCTCGAGGTCATTTCTGGAACACAACTTCCTGGTCAGACCATGCCGAAGTGGGAGCGGCAGATGAGAGCGGAAGTTGCGAGAATTATTGCAGACCGAGCTCAGGCTGTTATCGAGGAAGCTGAGAAGGCTGTCGTGAAACCACCCGAGGAGGTCGATCTTGTTGAGCAAAGCGATGTTAAGGATGACAATGGCGGTCTATCGAGAGCAGAATCTCCAACGCCAAAGATTAAGGGTGAAGCTGCTGCCGATGACATGGAATTGTTTTAGGTGGATTGGCATATTCTTGTAAACTTTTCTATTGTACGATTTGCTGGGTTTGGGACAGGTTTCTGGCGTTCAAATACCTCCTTGCTTTTTTTTCTAGCTCGGGTGATTCTTGAAGGCTAGGGACTTTCCTGAAGCACTAATTTACGAGGCAGAGGCTTTCCCACCACAAAATTAGGGGTAGATGGAGAGATGCCTCGCGGTACATTAGTAGGATGAAGGAGCTGTATAATATTGCTAGATTTTGGACTGTTTCCATGTGTTTGGTTCTACCTAATGGCCAACGTTTACTTACCTCTTGAATTTATCGTAAACAAACCGAGATCGATATAAAGCCTCGGGCCAGCTCTTTCAAGCGGCTCAAGAAGATACCCAATACCTCCGAATTCGCAAGGACAACACACCGCATGAAGACTCCGAAGTTTCAACACGCAATGTTACAGGGATGAGCGGGTACTTTAGGAACCTCATGAACTAAAAATCGACCTACAATACTTCTCGAAGGCCAGGGGAAGCCGGCTTCCAAGAGATATTGTGTCCTTCCCATCACATCTCCCCACTTTTAAAGTTTTCCTGCAGGAACCGTATGGCATTCCGGGATGTTGGGGCGATCATGGAGCAGTGGAGCGGGCTGTCCCGATGTTGCGGTCCAATGACATTTTGTGACAGCACTCTTGTGACGATCTCGCTTCATATTGTCAGCCCATAAACATGCGATTGCCATGAGCGGATGTGCAGGGCAAGCATCCAGAACCCCAACGCGAAACCGTTCAGCATGGATCTCTTTCTCTTGTGTAACAGCGAACGGCTGGCTGTATGGAGCATCCCGAAAATTTTCTGGCTGTAATGGTCCCTCGTAGAGTTCGAGGACGAAGATGGATAGATATATAGAAGCCTCCAGGAAAATCCGTACGGATTGTTGCCTACGACTCTTGATATTCTACACACAAAATTCCGTTGCACAATTTCATAATTAATCATGTATTCCTCTTCTACGACTTCCCTCAAGCCGCCCCGCACATCGGAATCGTGGCTGTCATGGAGCTCCCAATCCAGCACCTTTGGAGAGCCTGTGCTTCGCGTCGCAGTCATCGGCGGAGGTATTGCCGGTCTCACACTTGGCCAATTGCTACACAATACGCCGAATGTAGAAGTCACTGTCTACGAGAAGAGTATTGAATCCGTGGATAGGCTCTGTGGGTATCGTGTCATGCTCTCGAGTTTCGTGCTACAGAATCTACAAGCTACCCTGCCGCCTGGTGTGTGGGCGAAAGTGGCCGGGAGTATTGGCGTGCAGCCTGTAAATGGACAGGAGCTAAGATTTATGAAGAGGTGAGATATCAAAACCTTTTACATTCTGCTGTATATGGTCCTAGTTTTCCTTCTTGGATGTTTGCTCATGAGTGATTTGGGTAGCAACGGCACAGAACTTTTCTCCTTTGATGCTTCAGAAATGAAACACTCCTACTCCGTCTCCCGTTGGCCCCTCCGTAACGCACTCCTCCATAAAAGCCAATCCTTCGTCCGTTTCGGCAAGACCTTCAAACGATACGAAAGACGGAAAGATGGGACCGTCAATGTGATCTTCGAGGATGGAAGTTCGGATATCTGTGACCTGCTTGTTGGTGCTGACGGGGCGGGCTCGAGGGTCAGGAGACAACTGTTACCAGAAGCTATGGTTACGACGACGGATCTGGCCGTGATATATTTTAAGATCCCATTGACACCGGACACGAAGGAGCTGTTGCCGACGGAGAGCGCTTCGATGGTGGGTTCCGTTTTGTTGTTTTAAGCCCCTGTTTAAGCGAGCTGATTGGCGCTGATATTTCCTCTCAGGCTTTCAGTCATAGGAACCAGAATATCTTACTTCATACATGTAAGAGATTTTCTGTATATCCTACCGTGCCTTCGCATAGGTTCAGGGGAAACCAAAGGGCATATATCTGCGCATATAGAAAAAAACATAGTACTTATTATATCATAGGGGTAAATCCACGCAAGATGTGGGCAACAAAATTCGACGATTTCGAGATTGGAAACGATGAGTCGTTCATCATGTACGGATATGGAAGCCCCATCCATGAATTTTGCAATAGAAGCAAGCCGCCAGGTGAACTCTCCCCGGTAGAGCTGAAAGCAGAATGTCTGTCGAGAGTACTTTCAGATCCGAACGTCGATCCCAGATTCGTGACATTAACGGAGCATTGCGTAATCAATTCCGCGTATGTCCATACAGTCAAAGATTGTCAAGCAGTGAAGAGGTGGGACACCAGTTCTGTGACGCTTATTGGTGATGCTGTTTTCAAGTAAGTCTGCATTGATCTTTGCTTTCTGGATAGAAACAGCATGAACAAGCTGACCACTGTCCAGCATCTCAACTATGCTAGGAAAAGGTGCCAATTGCGCGCTCCTAGACACGATCGACCTCGCCGAAACTCTCAAACGACCGTCCATGATTCAAGCCTCCAAACGACGAAGCGAGCTTCACAAGCGAGCTGAGGAAGGCGTGAAACGACGCTTGAAAGAGAGGCAGCGCAGTGGGTTGATACAGAATTTCGTGTACCTTGGGGATTCAAAGTTGAGGGAGTTCTGTAAGGAGCATGGGTTGAAGGCTGCGTTTGGATGGGTGGATGGGAAGAGTCCGGTAGAGTTTGGGAAGGGGAATTGACAACCGGAGTGTGGTGTCAGAAGATTGGTGTGAGACATCTCTGCTCTGGGGAAAGAGCGATTGAGGGTAAAAATGATGAATCTCGAGAGCAGACAAGGTATTACCCAGTCTACAGGCGAAAGGTATGGCTGGCATTGATGGACACAAGGATGGATATGGTAATTCATCGGACGAAGCGAGACACACCACACGTGTCCTTGGAGATGTTGTCCTGCAGCGAACGATGGAAGCTCAGAGCGCAAACATATCATAGGGCTCTACGGCTGCCTCGTCGCATCTCATTAATAGAGAGCTGAGTCTTTGACGCTCCAGATCGAACAATCTCTCCTTGCAAGCAAATGGACTCCTTGGTTAAGTTGCTCACAGATGTTGGGTTGAAGTATGCACACATGTACCTCATCAACAACCAATTGAATTTTGGCAAAGCAAAAGCAGAACTCGTTCTTTCAAGGAGTATTATATAGAAATACAATTCAACTGACAAGCAAGGATCAAGCAATTGACCTGTTTCAGACGATAATCAAGTTTATATACTCTACAGTGCTCAGGCAAGGTATAACTTCAAACGAATCAATACGTCCAGCGATGACCCCTCGTTACTTTCTTAGCATGCTTGAAGTCAAAGACAACAAGTCATGGACGGCTGTAGCTCACTAGATAGGCCATTCCAGTCGTCTTTCGGGGACCAATCGTGATGTCTACCAAACATTTCCGATTTCCATAAGTCCAGATCTTGGGCCTGCCCTTGAAGCTATTAGTGCCGACTCCCCTGAATTCAGTAGCTCCGAGGACCTTTCCATATCTGAGGGAGGAATAGCAACTGATAGCTTCCGAAAGCTCGGCCCTTCTAATCTTGTCAAATATGCGGCAGGAATTAATCCAAGCTCAATCTCAAAGATACCAGCCAACTTCAGCACATTGTCCCTCGATTTTGACTAAGCTAGAATATTAAAGTCGACACCAGATTGCAGGTCTTGAAAGCAAACTTCGCGACCGTCCCACTTTACGCTTACACAATTAGCCACGTTGAAGTGAAAAGGGGCAAATACTGGGCTCTACCATGTCAAATTGATTGCTGGGAACAAATTGCAATGTTTGATGATGCCTGCGGTAAAGATTGTGTGGCATTAACACCATTGGGCGCCAGAAAACTTGTGCTTGTAGCTCACCAAGACTGGGATTTATATCCTACCTGTCTAGCTAATGCCATAACAGCTGAGGACCAACTACACCCTGTTCTGAGGGCAGAACCTTATTGTCTCCAATGTCATCATCCAAGCTGGCAACATTGATTTCAACGGTTGCCAAGAGTTCTGGCACTATGAGAAGCGAAACAATGTCAGCTGGCTGTAGATACTTGGCTGAAGATGGAAGACTACCAAGAGGAGTCTCATTCTCTCATTTGTCTATCACTGAACTGATCAGTCTATCATAACTAAAATACGGCGTCAGTCATATACGAGCACACAGAATGACTATTTCTTACCATCATCAACTTCACCGACTTGCGGAAGTCACCCGCGTCATGATAATGCCCTGCCTTGCATGATACTTCCCCGGATCACTCATCCCTCCATCAGCGGGAAGCATTTCCGCATCGCCATTACTCAGATAGGCCTCGGCAAGCGTACAATTACCAGCGTCCACAAACCCCAGGCCTTCATAAAGCTTCTTCACAACAACGTTTCTCGGATGAATCATAATCCGCACTCGAGTCTCCCTCCTCTTCCCTTCCTCACAAGCAAAGTCCATCGCACCTTGGATCAACATTTTCGCAATCCCCTTCCCTCGATGGACAGGACTGTTGTAGACAGCCGTCATCTGCCACTTGCTCTCTACATCATCTCCTCCTACTTCCGGTCCTCCGCTCTCGGGAATAGCAAAGCTGGCTTTTGTGAATGGTCCCAGTAAAGTAGCGCTCCCTATCCAGTCCCCTGCGTCTATGGTTTGAAACTCCGGAGGCGTACCAGCTGCGTAGGCAACTGCTACGAAGGTATGCAGTAGAGGCCTTTGCAGACGAGATATCCATTGTGGGGCCGTAAAGACAGATTCTATCTCAAATGTCGAACTGAAAGCTGGAGCTGAGACAGTGAGAGCCGAGAGTCGGAGAGAAGCGAATTTGCCGGCCAGGAAAGGGAGAAGGATTGGATCCGACGCCGGTAAGTGATGTATCTTGTAAGTGTATGACATCTTGTGAGGAAGTGAGCGCGACGAAAAGGTGATATTAGAAGCAGAGGAATGGTGGTTTCGATTTCTACAAGCAGTCTTGCGGCACGATTCAGAGCCGATTACTCATCCAACTTGGGAAAACATGTCAGATTCTAAATCTCGGGATTTGAACGGGTGGCACCAGACGGATAGACATTAGTACACAAAAATTGTGCTTTGATACCCAATCACTCGAGGCGAGGAAAAGAGTAAGCGGTTGTCAAATTTGCAGTTAATGAAGCTTGATTTGGCCTGGCGTAACCAGTCTGCATGTCACTGGCTGGCATCTCGCCTACAGCTCGCCCAACACAGGGTCGGATTTAGCAGCTTTTGGCGACCGAGCCGCTGTTGGTGAGAAAAGGAGGTATTCGGCAGTAAGAAACACTCTGCAGCAGTGTTTCGCTGTCACTTCAAGCAACGGTTGATTCATTGTCTGTCAATTTGTGTCCACCTCCATGCGCCGTCGCCCATATTCCATGTCAGAAATATCCTCCCGAAAAATCAGTAGCGCAGAAAGTCATTGAAGTCCAACCGGGTTATGTACACTCAATCCATGTCAAAACTTTTCTAACTATGAGTTGGCATCGCTACATCAGCTGCCTTGGAAATAGCATCCTCGCTTCTCCACAAACTGGTAACAGTCTTCAATTGCGTATAAAAGTTCAGTCCTGGCTTTCCATAAAAGTTACTTGCTCCACCACCTGCGATACTTTTCTTGTTTCCGGTGAAGGAGAACATGGGCAAGGGGACTGGAATAGGAACGTTGATTCCTACTTGCCCGGCCTCAATGTTCTTCTGGAATGCAGTAGCTGTTGCTCCGGACTTTGTGAAGATTGCAACACCGTTGCCGTACTCATTTGCGTTGATCAAATCAACTGCCTCATCAAGAGAGTCCACATTCAAGCAAACCAAAACTGGGCCGAAGATTTCCTCCGTGTAGCACTTCATGTGCGTCTTGACATTTGTGATGATGGTTGGGCCGATCCAGTTGCCGTTGGGATACTTGTCTGGCTTGTAGCCACGGCCATCCAACAAGATAGTGGCACCCTCCTTCTCAGCACTGTCAATCAGGTGCTCGATTCTCTCCTTGCTTTGGGGTGAGATGACTGGTCCCAAATCCGCACCAGCCTCAAAGCCACCATTGACCTTTAGAGACTTGGCGCTCTCAGCGAGCTCGTTGAGCCATTCCTTGGTCTCGCCAACCATAACAAGCGTGCTGAGAGCCATGCAGCGCTGCCCGGCAGCACCGAAAGCAGCACCCACAATTGAGTTAAGCGCATGTTGTTTGTTGGCATCTGGGAGGATAGCGGCGTGGTTCTTAGCACCCAGATTGGCTTGGACACGCTTTCCATTCGCCGATCCACGGGTAAAGATATACTCTCCGGCTCTGTTGCTTCCAACGAAACTGATAGCTTTAATAGCCGGCTCATCGATGATGAAATCAACGGTCTTTGCAGAGCCGTGAATAATGTTCAAAACTCCAGGTGGCATACCGGCTTTCTCTGCAAGCTCAGCGAGGATCATAGCTGCTCCAGGATCACGTTCTGAGGGCTTGAGAATAAGGCAATTTCCGGTGGCAGTGGCAATTGGTATTGACCAGAGAGGAATCATGGCAGGAAAGTCTAACCACAATTAGTCGTTGTCAAGGCTCTTGCAATACAAAACACTTACTGAAAGGGCAAATGGCAGCCACGATGCCCAATGGCTCTCTGTAACTTCTAGTTTCCATGTCCTTTGCCACCTCCAGTACCTCGCCCATCATTTGCTGAGGAATGTTGCAGGCACCCTCCGCAACTTGTAACCCTCGAAGAACATCTCCTTTGGCATCTATTACTCAGTTAGTTCTATGCTAGAACTACGTGTGCTCCTAAACGTACCAGCAAAAGTCTTGCCCTGTTCCAAGGTAATGCTGGCAGCCAACCTATCCCAGTTATCCCTCACTAATTGAGTGAACTTGAACATAATCTGCTGCCTAGCCATAATACTTGTAGCCCTCCATTCCGGGAACGCCTTCTTGGCGCTCTCTACCGCTGCCTTGAGCTCGGCATCTGTGTTTTGTGGAACTCTTGTAACGAGGTTGTTTGTTGCGGGGTCATGTAGCTCAATGAATTGTGTAGCTTCCGACTTGACGAACTTGTTGTCGATGAAGTAGGGCGTATTTTGCACATCTTGGATCTTTTCGTGTGAAGTAGGATAGTTGTCGGCGGCGAAAGCAGAAGCTGCAACTGGCTTCAGCTGTTGTGCCGTGGCGTGGAGCCTGCGTGCTGCGATCTTCGAGTTTTGGGCCGCTGAAGGCATTCTGAAAGCTGCTTTTGAACCAGACGTCCGTGCCGCTGCAGCAGACATACCCCGTGTAAGAGCTCGACGCATTTTCATTAAACAATCAGAGAAATTGGGATGTGATGCAAGAGAATGCAGACATACTTTGGAAAGGTTTTGGGGGAGCGGCCAGAGTTGAAGATGCTCGCTCGTACATAAACAACCTACCTAGCTGACAGATGGGATGGATGGATGGCCTTGGGCCGAGCTATTCGGAACAGTGGAGCAGCGACACCGGGGCCGGGCTGAGAGTGGGAGGTGGGGTAATGGGGATGCGAGGCGATGCGGCACAAAAGAGTTCGGGTTGGGACGACCGAATTAGAGTTCTACAATACTGTACAGTACACTTCCGTTCACTATTCTTTCAAATGTTTGTAGAAGGCGCATACTGTGATCATTACTCATTATTATGACTGCTCTTGTTTGTTTGATTTCATTGCATTTGGTTCCCAGATGTGTGCTGAATACGTACTGGACTGATTTCTATCCTCGGTTAGCTGCGGTCTCCTGGCGAACCTAAACACACAGCTTGGGTATCGGAGTCTGACGAGGCACGCTCAACTCCGGCCCCAACGGAACTTTTCAAGATGCTGCCTTTGTATCCAACTGAAAGAAATTTTCTACTGTTTTGGTGTGAAATGAAAGTCTGCCTAGACTTTCCCTAACTTTAATTGGCTGGAATATAACCACCAAGAAACTCGAATTACTGTCATAGTTTGACACTTTATTAGAGCCTAATATGTACCAAGAATATATTTAATGGATTTTAGTTGGCTTGCTCTACTGGCTATTAAGAGGCAAACCTTGGATGATAGAAATTCCGCTATGAACTAGCGTGTCTTCCTGCTTCTCGGACATTATGGCTCTGGACGTCACCGAATGCATGATTATTGACATCTCCAAGAAAGGCTTCGTACCAGAAATACGTTGCATGAAGGAGTTTCTCTTCATCTATACATACAATTTCCACGGTTGACCGATATCTTTTTGAAATTCTTTGGAGTTGCACCTACCTAATCGGGACATCATGTGACAATATATCTTCAGCAGCCAAGCCACGCCCACCTTTCCCAGAAGATTTTATAAATTCGCTGACCAGCTGAGACATCCTAAATAGTCCTCAGCTCACCCGCCACCTCTCACTCCAAAACCACGATGTTGGACGCACCCAAAGTCTACCTTGCTGGGCCGGATGTCTTCGAACCTAACGCAATTGAGCGAGGCGAGCAACTCAAAGCTCTCTGCGCGAAATATGGACTCACTGGTCTTTTCCCTCTCGACAACACTATCATTACTGCCGAACCGGGCAGCATAGCTCACGCAGCTGCAATCCGTACAGCCAACATGATGCTTATCACGTCGTGTGATGCTATACTGGCGAATCTGACTCCTTTCCGGGGTCCTTCGATGGATGTGGGGACAGCTTATGAGATGGGCGCTGGTTCTGCACTGGGCAAATTAGTAGTTGGATACACAACTGATGGAGGAAAGCCGTACTTCGAGAAAGTTTCCAAAGCGCATACTGTGAGAAGAGCGGAGGATGGCCACGTGAGAGATGAGAGGAACATGTCGGTGGAAGAATTCGGGGTCAGAGAAGGAGGCGGACTGGTAGATAACTTGATGATCAGTTGCGGGATGGAAAAACTGTGTAATTCCGAGGAAGAAGGAATAGCCTTCATTGCAGCATTCTTGAAGGGAAAGAGCAAGGCGTAGTCGAGGCAGATTGTGGAGTGTGACGAGGGTCAGCCTCAGGTGGACAGAAATATGGTCTCAGTACAATGCTCGAGCAAGTCACTTTAGACTTCCCTCAATATAAAGAGTGCAGCTGCACTGCAAGATAATGTAAGAGGAAAATTATCTGCCTGCTCAATATAAGACAAAAAAAATGTCGAGGGATGTCGGCGTTCTAGCGTGACCGCCGACCTAGCCGAGAAACACCTATCCACGCCAGCGGACAGCCTTTTCGTATCAAATACCATGGACATCACCAAACTCCCCAACGATCTGTTCAGGCTGGTCCTTGAATACTTGTCTCCTGAGGAACTCATTCGGAGCCGACGAGTCTCGAAGCAGTTCAACGCAGCACTTAGGGAAACAGATTTATGTCGTCATCTTCTCCTTGAGCACTTTCCTCGATCACGAGAAGCGAGATCCGTGACTGTATGTCCTCTACAGGATTGGGGACATGAGTTTCTTAGGGTAGCTACGAGATATCATCATCTGAAATGCGGCGAACCGACAAGCGTCGAGAAACTCCCACTTGCAAAATCACTCGTCTTACCTGCATGGTCGAGGAATTTCCCGATTGCACCTGTGAGTAAAAACATACCTCTGGTTGTTCACAATTTCCTGCACAAGACGCAAAGTAGCAGATATCTCAGAATGTCCACTGACCTTCTTGAAGTGGCAACAGTATCTGCAATTTGAGGATAAGACATCGCCTTTCCATTATCCAGATACACTCTGGACTTATAATGATGGGATCTTAATATTGCCCTCTACCGAAGCCCAGAGCTACGCGATATATGATGTAACTGTCGGAAGCAAGTCGAGTATCAATCTTGAGACTGACAAGAAGATTGTCAGACGAATTCGACTAAAAGATGGGGTTCTTATCGTTGAGTGGTGCGAACATGAACCATACCACCAGCTGAATGAGAATGAGATGGTTTACAAGCATTTTGCCACGGCTTATGATGTAAAAAATACCAATGGTGGTCAGTGGAGCATCTCTTTCAGGTCAGTCTTCAGCCTACATCAAAACTAGTCAAATTTGTTAAGTGACAACTGCAGGAACGAGTGGAAGATACATTTCTTGGGCTTCCCACTGAACTCTCAAGATCGATTCTTCAGTGCCCACACGTCTACTCATTATGCTATTTACACATGGCAAACGAATAGGAGCGCTTGGGGTGAAGATGAGCCGATCGAGGCATTAGCAGTCTGGGACATCTCATCTCCATCTCCATACAGACCAAGTGAGGATCCGGCAGGCAAGTTCAGTCCATCGGATGATTCCGAGGGACCTCGTGTCATTAGACGATTTTCTTTCGCAAACCTGGATTTCTACCAAATCAGACAACGTTCAGACCCTGTTCTCCGTTGCTTGGAGCTAGATGAGAACAATGTTTACGTTATCGTGGAAAGTCATCGATGGCTTGTGGGACAGCAAGCCACTAACAATTTGCCTCAATTGCACCATGTAAAAACAACGGGGATACCTTTTGGCATTGGACCTGCGTGGGAGGATGAATGTGGAGCGAACGGTGACACGAACATTTCTTTCTGCGAGAGAGAACCAGAGATCCGGGCTCCTAACATTGCTCCATGCTGGAGGCATGAAGTGAGTATCCTAGTATACGTGTTCTCGAATCCCAGGAACTAAGGAGCTACAGGAATTCCCGTACCTCACCATAACCGAAGTGGTAGACTTCAATGCTGGCGTTGTCTTTTCTGCCCGACATTGCTTCATGCTCGAAGCTATCTCCCTGGAGGTCACACCCAAAGCCCGCATGAAAGAGCCAGAGCATGCGATATCTTTGCGAGACGACCTTTGGCCTCAGCTACTCGGGAAAGGCAAGCTGTACGGAGACGAAAGATTCGTCATTGGGGAAAATGCAAGTCAAGAAGTAACCATCTTGCACTTTGATGAACGGAGACTCCAGAGGACGATCATATAGCCTCTGGCATCACCATTCGCCGTGTCAGCAGGATATTTTGCAGGCCCAGGGATTCTTTTCGGCCCCAAAAACACAGATCTTCGAAGGCAAAGAAGAATCGGAGTCTAGGTGGTTGGATGTAGATGGCGACGATCTTGACACTCCTGGCTTTTCTGAATTGGTTTACCAGACCGTTCGGAGCAATCTTCATACTCGCATAGTATTGGTTCAATTTACGATTAGACCAATCGGTTCCAACACGAATTGAGGGCAAGATGAGCGTTCCGTGCATGCAAGTATCATGTCAGACGAAACCGTTAATTCTTGCCATGATTGGAGCTTAAGGGAAATCTCCGATACAGAATCCATTCCAAGACTCAGCTCGGTCGGGAAATCAAGCTGAGAAGCATGGTCAAGGAAGTCGATGACAGTGGAACCAAGTCAGTCTTGTCCTATCACTTGCAATATCATGGACATTGACGCCTGTCAGCTTACTTCAAGACAAGGTACTTGATCGACAGGTATCTCAGCCGTTGAGCAAAGCTTACTAGCTCTCCCTTCAGAAATGGATACGCATACGCTTCTTCGATTGGCAAATGCGAAAATGGCCGAGGTGAGTGAGTTATTTCCGAGGCGCGTTGTTGTGTTTGGAGGCGGCCACTAATACCCCGCATTTACTTAGCCTACCTTAAGGTTGGAGCACTTCCCCTCAAACCATGTTTTGGAGTGCTTTCTTGATCTCTGCTTAGATCGTTTTTTAGAAGTCCAATTTTATCGGCACGCCGCTCATGTTCATTTGCTGCCTTGAAGTAATCAAAGACAATATTTCAATATGTTTCGTGCAGAAAGACAGATCCCGATTCCGACCAAGGACCTCCTCTCTTGGACTTTTGACGATCCCAGATTCGATCGAGATGAGCCTGTACGTATCAATAAATTTCGAAATAACTCACGTGGAGAATGAATATTGACCCACAGTAAAGATTTACATCGACGCAAATGATACCTCGAGATCCATTTCCTCCAATCAGGCTCGTGTGTTGATAAGGCAACTGGTTGCTGGATTCCATGCCGCTGGTTTGAAGAAAGGCGATTGTGTTTGCCTTCACTCCTTCAATGATGTAGGATATCCTTGCTGAGGATCAAAAGTCGTCCGCCTCTTACTTGAATTGTATATTGACAAGACTTTAGATCTATTACCCAATTATATTCCTGGGGATCATTGCCGCCGGAGGTATCTTCGCAGGAACAAACCCGTCATACACGCAATTTGAGCTAGAGCACCACATTAAGACAGCCAGGACAACATTTCTGATCACAGAACCGGGGATCATGCTCGAAAATGCTCTGTCAGCAGCCAAAACTTGCGGTATTCCCGAATCTAAAGTCTGGGTATTTGACGTTCTTGGAGATCCAGTTCGTCAAGGATTCAGATCGTGGAAAGAACTCCTGGATCATGGCGAGAAGGACTGGGTAAGGTTTGACGACGAGAAGACAGCTAAAGAGACCACGGCAGCAAGACTGTTCAGTAGCGGAACCACTGGTCTACCCAAAGCTGCAGTCCTGTCCCACTATAATTTCATTGCTCAACACACACTCGTTCATGAGATCAACCGAAAATCATGGCGGCCAGTACGGCTGCTATGTCTCCCTATGTTTCACGCAGCTTGCGTACCTGGTGAGTTCTTCTCAAATAGACGGCTGAGGCAGTACCCAGCTAAACATGACACAGTTGCACACACAACTCCACTCCGAGCAGGCCATCCGTCTGTCATCATGCGACGCTTCGAGCTCGAGCCTCTGCTCGCCAACATTGAGAAGTTCCAAATCAATGAAATAGGCTTTGTCCCACCCATTATAATCGCCATTATCATGTCCGGGCTAGCAAGCAAGTACTCCCTCAAAAGTATCAGATCTGTATCATGCGGAGCGGCCCCACTGGGTAAGGACTCCCAGGATCGTATGAGGGATTTATTGGCTCCTGGGACTCTTGTCAACCAGGTCTGGGGCATGACGGAGACTTCTTGTATTGCTTCTATGTTCTACTTTCCCGAAGATGATGTGACTGGAAGTGTTGGACGGATGATTCCCGGTCTTGACGTCAAGTACGTATTTTCACCTCTTTTACATTGTTATTCATCTGCTTCCACTTTTCGTCTCTCAAACTCCACTCGCGACATACAAGTATACTTCAAATGCCTGGAGAGGGACCATTCTAACAAAAAGTCAGAATCATCGATGATAACGACAAGGAAATAACAGCGTACGACGTCCGAGGCGAGCTATGCGTCCGAGGACCTACAATTGTCGCAGGCTACTTTGAGAACCCGAAAGCAAACAGCGAAGCATTCGACTCGGAAGGCTTTTTCAAGACAGGCGATATAGTCTACTGCGACAGCAAAACCAAGAAGTGGTACGTTGTGGACCGGAAAAAGGAGCTGATCAAAGTTCGAGGGTTTCAAGTCGCCCCACCTGAGCTTGAGGCTGTCCTGCTCTCTCATCCGCACATCATCGACGCGGCAGTCATTGGAATCAAGCACCCCACTGAAGCGGACGTGGAGTTGCCGAGAGCGTATGTGGTTAGACGAGACTCTGCTGACGGCAAGGCACTGGGAGAGGCAGATGTGAAAAAGCACTGTGGAGAGAGGTTGGCGAGGTACAAGGAGTTGACTGGAGGCGTGAAATTCGTCGACGCCATTCCGAAGAACGCGAGTGGGAAGATTTTGAAGAGAGTGCTGCGGGAGATGGCGAAAGAGGAGGCTGATCAGGCTAAAGCTAGACTTTGATTAAACACAAATATACTTTTCGCGCTTTCATAGAATATCGCGGCCGTATTTGATATCTCTTTGTTGTTTTGAGGGTCGCTTAATTTGTAACCTTAATCCAGGCAAAAATCCATTGGGTGCAAGTCTCGTAGACTTTCAGACTGACCGACGAGCTGTTCCACCGACACTGAATCCCTGCTCTGAAACTCTCGCAGTCCAAAAACTAACATCGACGATCGAAGCGGTTGGTAGAGATTCGCTCAGTGATGTCTATGAGCGCTTCTATATAGATTTTGCCAAGACTTTAATCAAAGTGTTCGAGTCTGAAAGTCGCAGCTCAGAAACGGCCGGCGTCTATAGAGCAAGATACTCCAATACTTGCCACATACGACCATAGATTGGAGAGAATTTGGCATCCCGTCCGCTCTGCCTTTAACAAGCTCCAAATCGGTGGATTAGTAGTTGGGTGGGTGACCACCAGCGAATACCCACTGTTGTATGTTTTTTGTACCTCATTTTTGTGCGTCTTTGTGCACCATATTTTTCATTTTACCATCGGGTGTGGAGTGAGCATGGTTGGGCGAAAGTACGACGAAGACCATAGATCAAATGAGTGCTCTAGATACGATGTAGCATTCATTTCCCCGTCGACACTGATGGGAACGGTTAAGAAAGTTCAATATGGCACTTTACTTGAAATCTAGCTGTCATTGACTTGGTAGCTTATCAAAGACTAGAGCTCATCATGCTTCTCCCGAGACTCTTTCGCAGCTTGTTTCTCAGCCTCCACCGGCTCCTCCCACATCCTCTTTTTGGGATTTCTCGGCTCAGCTTGTTCAGCTGCCTGTTCTCCTCCCTGAGATCCATCAGCAGGCTTCTCATCTGTTCCATCCTGATTTTGACTCTCATCAATGATCCTCCCGACTTGCTCAGACATGCTGTCCCCAGAAGGTTCAGGTACACTCCTCTGACCCTGTCTCATTGGTGCTCCCCTCCCACCGCCACCAACCTGAATATGCTGTGAACCAGGCGGTCCACCCGTCGGTCTGGGACCTCTCGTTCCACTGCTATGCGCGACCGTTGCATGGCTCACTACAGAGCTCATAGCCGGACTAACACTCACACTCATACTCGTCGGATTACCACCCAGCAGCCCCATAGCAGTGAAGACACCCATCCATCCTTTGATGAACATCTTCATGGGAAACCAAACAAGCCACCATGTAGGGCCGTAAAGCAGCCTCCTCCACACCAGCCATACAATCGTCGTAAGCAGGATATAAAACGCCGTCTCGAGGTACCAGGTATCGCTCTTCTGACTACGCAGCAACGTCCCCAGCAAATTCTTGGAGCTTGACAGCAGCGTATCCAGCGTAGAGTAAGTTTCGGAAAGCTGTGCCAATGCAGCGGTTGATTCCTGCAGCGTTTCATGGGCGAACTTCGAGCGTGCCAGCTCGGAAGCCATCATATCGTGTGTCCGTCTCAGGGCTATCGTCACATCGCTGCTCGCATTCACAGTCTTCTCATCTTTTGAAAGCTCTATGTTCTCTCGAGTCCGGCGGTACTGTCCAGGTACAGGAGACGAGGTATCGCTCCGCGGTTCGAGGTACGACTGTAGAAGGAGGTCTCGTTCGGCGCGCTGTGCAGCTTCTAGACTCCGCTTTGCTGATATTTGGGCTTTGCGGAAGGAGGATTGGCATCTGATGTACTCGTCAGCTCTGATGGTAGCTATAAATTCGACGAAAGAGAAGGATCCGTACAATTTAAGCTCTCTCATACCCCTCATGACAGCACCTTTGAGCTCCGCCTTCTGCTGCTCCATCTCACTCCCCCTCTTCCCCTCATCCAGCTCCTCAACCTCCTCATTCAGCAATTCGAAGTCCTCCTCCTCCTCCCGTATCAGCTGGTGTATCTCCGCAGCAAGTTCCTGCATGACATTGTCCTCGTCATCGCCTCCCAGAGGCACGGATCCAGGTTGGAAATTGATGGTTGCAAGCCGATTGATGAGCTCTTTAAGTTGTGTATTTGACTCTTGCAGAGCTTTCAGACGCTCGGATATGAGTTCGAAGGACATTTTATTGTTTTTGTCGTTGTGAATGTTGGGTTTGTCAAATTCGTTGTTTCTAAGGAAAGCTGGCAGCAAGTTGGCCTTGAAAACTGGAGCGACTCGGAATTTGCCGCGCTCGTGTGTAACTTTTGATATTCGCGACAACGCCTTCGAGACCTCGCTCCGTCTCTTTCAAGGAAGTGTCGCAGTTGTGTACGTGAGTAGGAGAAATCCAAGGCGTTTTCAAGACTGGTAAAAACTAATTGTTTATCACAGCTGCGCAAACACCCTCCAATTCTCAAGATGATTACCAGATTCCTCACAGAAGTGTCAACTGTCTTCAATCCATTCTCTCCCAAAGCAAAGACTGCCCGACTGTTCCTCTCGTTCCTCCCACCAAATGCGCGACAGTCTATGAAGATCGATACCAGATTATTACCGCGAACGTCGAGGGACAAGAGTTTTGTGGCGGTGAAGTTCAGTATGGATCCTCGTTTGATATGTCGAGAAGCAACCGTCCTAACTTTTATTGCAGAAGACGGAAAAGAGATGAAGCTGGATGCGGAGAAGCTGGGAATCAAAGGTGTAGTGGAGGAGGTGGATAGACATTCGAGGATACTATCGAGACAGGAGGAGTTGAATGGAAACTGAAGAATGCTGTATATTCAGCTGTATATCATTGCATGGGAGGCGTTGGGAGAATGTACAAATACTACAGTCTTGTGAGTAGAAGAAGGCAGCTGAGCGGTCTCTGTTATCACCATACAGGCCGCAAGCGATTAGTGGTGTGGAAGATGAGCACAGCCAGATACAGAGTCACAGAAACTTCAATTCAAATGCGGCAGAGGTTCATTCCCTAGGCATTCTTTGTGTAATCCATCGAAAAAGCATCATCTATAGGTATTTGGGAACTTTTGTACCATCCTCCAATCATGCACATATGTTCATGATCTCGATCCAGTCCATATTCCACGTTTAAGCAGCGGCTCCAGAGATGAAGAACCACTTGTCAATGCTGGGGTCAATTGGCGCTGGAGTGAGGTTCTCATTTTGGGGAATAGGAGGAAGCTGATCGGGGGTGACACGGCTTTGGGATTGCTTCACAGTGAGGTTGGTGCTGGAATCTGTCAGGCAACTACATTAAGGATTGGATATGATGGTACTCACGTGGAGATTTCACCAGGAGTAGTCTTTCCAGTGATGAGCTTCTCCCAAGCCTCAGCACACTCACGAACGACGTCGGTAGCGTACCTCCTCAAATTAGTCTTGGATAGATACAGAACTATGGGCTTGACTTACTTCTTGTTCTTGCACTCGCCAGTGAAAGCGAACTGGTTCTCTGGCTTCCCGTCTGGGATTTTGTAGATTCTGAACCACTCATTCGTAGCTCTCAAAAGACCTGGCAAGTGTCTCTCGACATCCTCAACATCATTGAGCTTGGGAGCCAATGGATCGTTGACATCGATGACAATAACCTTCCAGTCGGTCTCCTCCTCATCAAGAAGAGCCATGACACCGAGGACCTTGACTTGCTTGACCTGACCAGGGTATCCGACGAGCTCTCCAATCTCGCAGACATCCAATGGGTCGTTGTCACCCTTGGCCTTGGTCTCGGGGTGGATGAGATTGGGGTCCTCCCATGTCTAAAATGCGGTTAGAAGTATCATTTTGAGGGCGGCAGATGTAAATACTTGAGGGAAAGCACCGTAGTTCCAGAGATAACCCTTGTGGGGGAAGCAGTTGCGGACGAAACGAAGCTTGCCCTTCTTGATGTCTTGCTTGATAGGATTAAGTAAGTCGGCCTTACTGATCTGCCCAATTAAGAGAAAAGTTAGCAGATATTTGGGATTGAGGCGGTGGATCGTGGTGCATGGAGGGGTACGAATTGCGGTGTTGACAAGGCGATTGCGGGGTATATCATGCCAGAACAACATCAAGAAAAATGGCAAAAGAATGAGCGCACCTCCATCTTTGCGTTGGTCCACCTTGGGATCTCAACGATCATGTTCAAGATAGTCTGTTGCTCGTTGGCATAGAGAGGAATATCGTGGAAGGGGGAGATTGGGACTCCATCCTTCTCGATGTAGATGCGGTGCTCCAAAGTGTTCGGAGCAGCGACCTTGCGGGTGGTGTATTGAGAGGCCATATTTGCGTTTGGCGAAGAAGTATTGTTGTTGTTGGTAGAAGAAGAGGGAGAGGGAGATGAGCTCGAGAAATGTCGAGCTATCTGTTGAGTGCGGGATGAAGAGGAAGAGGAAATTTTTTTGGTGGAGGTTAATGGCGCCAGCGTGGAGGTCGCGAGCGAGAACGAATGTACCCGGGCCTGCAGATGACTTTGAGAGGCTGAGGCTGCTGATCTGGTGCTGGGCGTACTTGCAACTGCACGTATGGATGCCCGAATAAGGTGACGACCTTGAGGGAACATACAGCCTGAAAGACGGATGGATGACTTCAATAATATAGCGCAATTGGCTCCGTCTCTACGGGTCGTCTCCTGCCAGCTGCCGGTGTGCTAAGCTGATAATGTTGTCTTGCTGCCGAGCTATGAGAATTCTGGCTTCTCTCGCCGCTCAACCGAGGCCCTCCAAGTTGCGGGAGAGAGCACTGACATGTCCAGGGATCCAAAATCCCCCGATGAATGACTTCTCACTTGCTTCAAAATCGATTGATTCTTACAATCCCTTCATCTGGTCTCCTCTATCTTTTTCTCTCCAATCAATGCTTTTTATCTTCCTCGTGCCTGACTATAAAAGCGCAAAGATAACTTCGTGACTTCAAGCTTGTTTACTTCTGTTTATTGTAGGCGACCCGCAGCTGGATATCTTTGCTCAAACGGTAAAACCCAAAGATTCTTTATGGGAATTAAATCTCGGCTAAAGTAAACAACAAAGAGAATCGCAATTTGATAACCATACCATTTGACTGTGTTCCAGTCTCGTGCTTCTAAACAACAGAATGAAGATTGACCGATCGAACATCGCATTTCGCCGATAAGCTTCGCACGTGCGATAACGACAAGACTATTTCGATTCTGGATTCCGACTTCACAAAACTTCAAAGTCCTCTCATATTTCAGACAGTCATTTCAGTACATTCGTTCTCTCCACCCTGCAATGGTATGCAACGCCTAGCATCAGCAATCATGACATCTGTCACAAAACGAGTACCAATACCCTCAAAGGGAGTCGACTATAGAGGCAAGCTCGTCCTCGCGCCCATGGTCAGAAGCGGAGAACTGCCATCCCGTCTTCTAGCATTGCATTATGGAGCAGATCTTGTCTGGGGTAAGTACTACTATCTCAGGCGCAGACAATAACTCCATACCATTCTTCAAGAGTCATACTAATCAACCCTCTCCTTCAGGCCCAGAAACAGTCGACCGATCCATGATAGGCACAACCCGCAAAGTAAACGACTCCCTCTCCACAGTAGATTTCACACGGCTCCCCTCCCACGGCAACAAAGATCCCCGCAAAGACCAAAAAGAAAGCCTCATCTTCCGCATCCACCCCTCGCGGGAAGGCAAACGCCTGATCTTCCAAATCGGTACCTCAGATCCCGAGCGAGCAGTGGCAGCAGCTAGGATAGTAGCCGCAGACGTAGCAGGAATAGACGTCAATGCAGGATGTCCGAAGCCGTTCAGTACCAGCGGTGGAATGGGCGCTGCGCTGCTACAAACACCTGATAAACTGTGCTCGATTTTAGAGGCGCTGGTCAAAGAAATCGTCCCGGAATTCGAGATTGGAATTAGTGTGAAGATCAGGTTGTTGGAGACGCCTGAGTTAACGGAGACGCTGGTGCGAAAGCTCTGCGCGACTGGAATCACAGGTTTGACGGTCCATTGCCGTACGACTCCTATGCGTCCTAGGGAACGAGCTATTAGAGAACAGTTGAAGATGATTGCGGATATTTGCAGAGAGAATGGAGTTGCGTGTCTTATGAATGGCGATGTGGAGAATCGCACACAGGCAGAGCAACTTATCGCAGAATTCGGCGTCGATGGTGCTATGATTGCCACGGCTGCTGAGACCAACTCCAGCGTTTTCAGGAGCGAAGCTGAGGGTGGAATTGCTCCTTGGAACGAGGTCGTGGAGCAATATATTAAGACGGCACTTGAAGTCGAGAATCGATGGGGCAACACGAAGTATCTGCTCAACCACCTTATTCCTGGGAAGCAGCCCGTGTACAGAGAAGTCACAGGTAGCAAGAGCTACTCCCAAGTGTGCAAGATTCTTGGATACGAACATTTGGAAACGCTGGCCAAGGAGGTGGATGAGAAAATCGGGATCACACCAGAGACTGAAGCTCAAGGCCGACGGGGGAGAAAGAACAAGAGTGCTATGGCTGCTGGTGGTAATCAGGGCAAGATTCGGTCCACCGAGGGGCCAGGCAAGAAGGTTTTATCTGAACGAGGCGTTGAGAATCAGCCGTCAGTGGCTTTAATTGCGTAGAAGATCTTCTACCTCTTTGAACACAAAAAGGAACATGGGGTGCAGACGGCTTGATTTGATTCAGCAGCAGTATAAGGAGCATTTGAAGGCGTTGTGGCTGAACCCTGGAGGCAAAATACGGCGTTGTTAGACTTGCCATTAGAGGTATGTTTGCTCACAATTATTACTCGCTTCTCCTATGGAGACTGGCGAAAATCCTCTCACGTCCTGAGCACGAAGTATGTACATGAATTCTTCACGGCTACGTTCCACTAGTGCCATATTCCCACTCCCCCCTTCTGTTCTGCGGTGTACTCAAACCTCTCTTAACCACAACAAACAGTAATTTCCTCCTTTGGTCCACTGTGATAAAGTCAGTGAAGTCTTCGATTCATCAAAAACCCGGGAACTACTCACCCCAAGTCGACAGTCTCCCAGCTAAACACAAACGAACCAAGCCACGCCCCGATAATGATACAAATGATAATATATCCATTATAGTACATAGCAAGCAACATGACAAAGTACGCAACCGTAAACGAAACCATATGCAGCGAAGCGCGGATCATTTGTTGGAAGATATTCGGTCTGAACGGTGCCATGCCTCTGTTGGGTCGACGAGTGCATGCTACAGTGGCGTCCTTACCAACAACGGCTGAAGATCCAGTCTCGGAGTTGGTGCTGATGATGGAGGCTTGTTGGCGTGCGTGTTGGCGGAGGATGAATCGGTCGTACTCTTTGCCTAGGCGGCGAAGAAATTCAAGAGACATGACGAGGAGAATGACACCGACACAGCAGCCGGCAAACATGCCTTCCGAGGTGATGTGCCATGATCTTGCGATGAAGCCTTGAATGTCAGCTGTGATCGGGATGGTTGGGGCGGATTCACTGGGGAAGTACAGGAGTCAACGGTGTTCCAGTTCCACAACATCTGAAAGTTTGGGTTAGCCTGTTTACAGGTGAGAAGTGGCCAGAAAGGATTACAGAGATCTTGCATGAACCACCCATATCCATAGACATGGCGGCGGTTGTGCTCGCAGAGGCTGCGGCGCCGGTAGCAGTTGAAGACATATCCATAGCCATGGTGCTGGACGCAGCCATGCTCACTGTTGTACTTCCCATGTCCATTTTGGCAAATGTTTAAAAAACAATCAAATGCTTGAAGATGATAGACTGGCAGTGTTGCAGAATACAGACTGTTTCTTCGGCAAGCGGGACAGCCTTGGACTTTGTAGTTTGGGCACTTGTCACCGTCGGCGAGGTTGCGGCACTGAAAGAGTCTGTTTGAGTGTTTTTCAGATACAGATAAAGCGTACGGAATGGGCCACAATCCACTCAAGTAGACTGTTTCCTACACCTGTCAATCTTACGATCCATAATCGAATAGTCGGTGCGGTGAACTTTCCACGTTTTCACCCTTTTGGTGTTGTGTTGCGATATATTGAGCAAGTTTGCTGCCCGCCAAAGCCTTGGCTAAGATCCCGCCGCACGACGCAGCCTGTCAACGAGCTCAATTTTTCGCGAATACAGACTGAGGTCCAGTAGCGATTGGATGAAGGCTCCTGGCACGGTTCTTCATTGCTCCGTTCTGCCCTCCTTGACTTTCATCGGAAATATTGGACTAGTGGTAATGTCGAAAGCTCTGTGAGAGGTCGGGGAGTCCCATCTAGACTGATTCTGCCCTTGCTAGCACGAAGATGCATTCGAGGATAATAGGTTATATCATTGTGAGCGACGATGATTCTCACGATTTGAAGAACATTCAAACCATGAAAGGTACTATACATCTAGTGCTTGAAGAAGTTGCAGAAAGGATGAGCAAGCAACTTCGAGATTCTGATTCGTGAACGTGCTCCTTCGCCGGGAATAGCTACAAAAACTGGTACGTCCATGAATGAATGCATTGCTTCGAAGCAGTCGCCGCCTACCAGCACCTCTGTCTCAGTTCAGACATACTTATGTCCAGGACAAGGGCAGAACATTTGAAGAGCATCAAACTTTTGCCAGCAGATTTGTGGACAGGAGCAAAATAACAGAACGATTGAACGATTAAACGTCACTTCACAAAGCTACTTCGAAGTAAGGTTGAAGATCAGGAAAATACAGAAGATCAAGAAAACACAAGATAAATGTGACAGCCGTGTCATACTCAGTCGAGCTTTCTTGAGCAATTTGAAACTTGCCTTGGCTGCCGAATTTCTAGTGAGAGACAAGCGATCTCCAATGTTGGCCTAAGATCCTGAGTTTCGAAAGATTGTGATTATCGTCATTCGCCAAAATGTGTCCGTTCAGGGTGGTGATAGAAGCATTGTAGTCAGATCAATGTTGTTTCCGCAATACTCGACTTTGAAACGCTCGAGCCATTAGGGCTAGAATTTGGTTGTAGAAGCATGATGTATACTCCCTGACTTCCTCAATTGTTGTGCTTGCTAGATTCCATCACTTGGCAAGCATGGAAGAAGTCGTTCGAGGAAGAGACGAAGCTCGAAAATATCAAATGTATAAGAGAATCATAGAAATGGTTGTATTGAAACTTATCAACGTCGTTGTTTTTGAAGAACTCAAACGAGCCTCTCAAAACCTAATAAAGCAGGCTAAATGTTTCATCCGAGCATCACCGTTCGCGTAATGAAGTCAAGTGAACGCGCCACAAACGCGTCCACCCGAGGCGGGGCGTCCCCCAGAAAAAGATATCGAGCCTCACTCAACCATTTCGGGGTTCAATTCGTACTCTATTACCTCCTAACGCCATTCCCCGACACAAAAAACAGCCATGGCAGGATTCTTCGATATTAAGGCCCGTAAGGAAGCAGCTGCGACAAACGGCGCATCTGCAAAAGCCCCAGCTGCGAAAGAGAACACCAGATTGC
Organism: Cadophora sp. MPI-SDFR-AT-0126; assembly: GCA_020747065.1. Classification (NCBI taxonomy): domain Eukaryota; kingdom Fungi; phylum Ascomycota; class Leotiomycetes; order Helotiales; family Ploettnerulaceae; genus Cadophora; species Cadophora sp. MPI-SDFR-AT-0126. The sequence continues at coordinate 1,305,717 of JAGMVK010000003.1, read as the reverse complement.
AACCATGGGTTGAGAAATAGTAAGCTCAATATCCTCTTTTCCAACCCCGACTTCGATTCTGATAGAAATACAGTCGTCCAAAGAACCTCAATGACGTAACAGCCCAAGACCACACCATCACCGTTCTACAACGAACTCTGCAATCCTCCAACGTACGATTCCCCTCTCCCATCATCTTACACCAACCCAACTAACGATCCCACCCCCAGCTCCCACACATGCTCTTCTACGGGCCTCCAGGCACAGGAAAAACCTCCACCGTCCTCGCCCTCGCCAAAGAGCTCTACGGGCCCGAACTGATCAAATCCCGCGTCCTCGAACTCAACGCGTCTGACGAACGCGGCATATCCATCGTCCGCGAGAAAGTCAAAGACTTCGCGCGCATGCAGCTCTCGAACCCGTCCGCCGCCTACCGCGCACAGTATCCCTGCCCGCCGTACAAGATCATCATTCTGGACGAGGCGGACAGCATGACGCAGGATGCGCAGAGTGCGCTGCGCAGGACGATGGAGACGTACTCGAAGATCACGCGGTTCTGCTTGATCTGCAATTATGTGACGAGGATTATTGATCCGTTGGCGAGTAGGTGTAGTAAATTCCGATTCAAGAGTTTGGATGTTGGTAATGCGAAGAGGAGGGTGGAGGAGATTGCTGAGAAGGAGGGGGTTGCGCTTGAGGATGGGGCGGCGGACACGTTGATTAGGTGTAGTGAGGGGGATCTGAGAAAGGCGATTACGTTCTTGCAGAGCGCGGCGCGGTTGGTGGGTGCGGTGGGAGCCAAGGACGAGGAAGAGGAAGAAGACAATGACGCTATGGATGTTGACAAGGAGAAGAAGAAGGTTACGGTGAAGAGCGTGGAGGATATTGCGGGTGTGATACCTGATGCCACGATCAACATATTGGTCAAAGCTATGCAGCCGAGATCAAAGGGAGCTGTATATACAGCTGTGTCGGGAGTGGTCACGGATATGGTTGCTGATGGCTGGAGTGCTACTCAAGTCCTCACTCAGGTATATCCTCTTCCTACTTGTCCTAATCCACCCCGACATCTCGCTAACAACGTAAAGCTCTTCCAATCAATTATTTACACCGAAGAGATTCCCGATATCCAGAAGAACAGGATTACGCTCATCTTCTCGGAAGCTGATAAGCGACTTGTTGACGGCTCAGACGAGCATTTAACGATCCTTGACCTGGCATTGCGGATATCGAATGTACTCTCGGGGCCCTGAGAAAATATCGAAATAGTGTATTTACATGGTATGCATGGCATGGCTGGCTTGGCGTTTAGGAACGGGAAATGGTGTCAGTTGACATAAGATGATGTGTAGGTATGAGGGCACGTCCGGTTGTCATCCAAGATAACATGCGAAATTTTAATGACAAGTACGATTAATTGTGAAGTCTTCAACATGCATGCATGGGCCAGGCTGAAGTGAAAAGATTCGACTGATGGCAGTCGCCAAGATTGTGTGACTTTTGCTCTTGTTGACTTTGGTGCAGGTATGTTCGCTTCACCAAATCTAGTCAAGTCTCAGCAGGAAAGCGCAGTAGCAAATTATCATTACCGTACACGACAGGGCCAAGGGTATCATCACCCGCATCTCGTTACCATTCTCACTCCGTGAATTCCAACTCTTCTCGTTTCTCCGTCTCCGGCCAGCTAGCCAATACAACAATCATGCACCTTACAGCGCCATGACTACACCAACAAATCCCACCGCCCCAGCAACAGCAACCTGTCCCACCCTCCCCAAACCCGTCTCTCTCGCTGCCGCACCAGCGGTACTCGAACTCGTTGCTTGAGCACCCGCCCCAGTTGCCGTTCCCGTCCCCGTACTCATCGCCGTAGCTGTCACACTCTTCAACGGGTTGCTAAACCCATTCGCGGTCAGAATGCTCGCCTCAGCCTGATAAACACTGCTGAAGAACGGACGGACGGTCTCGGGTACGCCGTTTAGATAGTCCGTTGCGAGGGTTTCTTGGTTCTCGAAGACGGATGAGACCGAGGCTTCGAATGCGGAAAGGGACGAGACGGCTGCGCTGTCGGTTTGGATGGCGCTGATGGCGGAGAGGAACGCGGTGTTGGTGGAGAGATCTTCGAGATAGGAGACTAGGGCGTTGGCTGCGGCGGTGGATTGTCTGTGTTTTGGGGATGAGGTCAGTGATTTGTTAACTTTTTAGCATTTGATCGTGCTTGTTCATTTGCTGAAGAGAATTTGTGGGGATATAAGATGAGCTGGGATGGAGTTGAGACATCACCTACTCTGGGGACTGTGGAGTGGCACTTGTGAGAGCCAGGAGTCCAGTGAGGACGAATATGGCGTTGAATTGCATGGTGTACAGCGTCTCGCCCAGAATAATGGAAAGTTTGAAATTCTTGACTGCTATGCCGTCGGAATACCAAGCGAGAAAAGAGGGAAAAGATGAGATGAACTGGACCGTAGTGAAGATGGGATGACACTACACTGCACTCTACCACTTGTCGAGGGGGGACCTTGGAAAGTTAAATACCAAATACCAAACACCATCTAATCTCGCCAAGCTTCTAGCTTGCTCCACTTGTACTCCTTCCTTCCTATTCACGAATGAATCCTTGGACACAGCAATCAAATCTCATGCCTGTAGCCTGCAGGGGAGGAAAGAGCAATCAACGTCAAAGGTGTTGGTTCTCAACTTTTCAACGTCAAACACGGAAGGCGCAACACTCGAAGAATGAACACAACGGAATACCGCCAAGAGAGAATTCTGGTAGCAGATGAAGTAAAGGGCGAATGACAGCGAGACACTTGCAAATCCCGAGTCCCTCCCCTCGGCGACTGGTCCGGGAGAGGAGAGTAGAGTAGAATGGAGTACAGCGGTATGAATATTTGCGAGCCTCTTCTGACAGAAAACGGTGAACATACGACCCGGTGGCTTACCTCAGCCCCTGTTCCACGGCAGGGGAGAAAACAAGCTTTTACCCCTGGAAAATCCCCGAGTCATCTCCCAGTTACTGATCGAGGTCGAGACCAGCATTCTGACATGCTCAAGTATGGAAAGATTCACATTTTCGATAGCCATGAATCTGCTGGGAATATCGGTCATACTTGAAAAGTTTGAATGGAGTGCTAAAAAAAATGCTGAAGCATACTAGTTATGTTCTGGATTGCAGTCTGAGCGGTACACTGTATCACAGTTCGATCTTAAGTATCTGAAGTGGCCGGAAAGAGACACACCCTCACCCGGCTTCCTATTCATGAGATGAAATGGGATTAAGAATTGCGAAACAACACTTACATTCACAGCTTGAATAAGTGGCATTTTGTGTCTCGATACAGCGGAGAGCAAAGAAAGAGACACGCCCCTGATTGCTGTACACTGCATTGCATGGCGATATTATTCTCCTTAGTGATGGTAAGCCATTGGTTTCGATCATTGTACATGCCACAATCGCTGGTCCCTGGATGGCTGATGTTCCTCCCGTCCAGCCATTGGACGGCTCACCACCTACCAGTCAATACAGCTGAATATGTCTTGCATGTATCAACTAAACGCCAATACACGGGGTATTGGGGCAGACTTAGCTGCTTATTCGCAAGTTTTTTTTTTTTTGGTGAAAGAGGATCGATCTTTAGCCCTCGATCGCTGATCATACCTCTTCTATATGACCATTTTCATACCTTCTTTCCAGCCCGTAATAAATCTGATACCTTAGGTGGCAGGACTAGCGCACTTCTGTCGTTTCTCTTGTAGAAGTCGACGATCACCATGGCTGTCTTCTCTGGCAAGTCCTCATGGACGAAGTGTCCCGCTTCAGGGAAGACCTGTAAGGCATATTTGCCTGCCAGATGTCAAAGCACGCCTACTGAATTAATTCTCGGGCACATACCTTGCATTTGACCAATTATCAACTCCTTGTCTAATCGATCTGTGCCAGCAAGCAAAAGAAGCTTTCCTCCTTTGGCTTCCAGGAACTTCTTACTGAGCCCAACGAACCAACCTTCCCAGAATGGTTGAGTTGCAGCTAGATCTGTCTGCCACGTCCAAGATCTTGAACTTCTCACAGCTGGGTCGTGCTTAAGAAGAGCAGGAACGCTTGTTCGGGCGGATATCGAGTTCCGGATCGTCCTGGATCGGATATGCCACTCTATGCCCGACTCCAGAGATGGAAATCCTGCTGGCCTTGTAGACAAATAGGTTTGCATACTTTGCAAGGCATCAATGGCAGACCCTTCGACAATGTCAAGCACTGCATATCCGAGTACTGCATTACCCAGCCTTCCACTCTTTGCAACATCTGTAACTACTGCACCGCCAAGAGAATGGCCAATCAAGACCAGAAGTGGCATCTGCTCCCAGCCCATTTGTGTCTTAGCTTTGTTCAAAGCGGATATTAAGTCTGCACTCAGTGTTTCCAAACTGAGATCCAATACTTCTTGTTCGGGAGTGACAGTTGTACGGCCATGCCCACGGGCATCAAGAGACAGAATGCCAGCGGAAGGTAAACGTTTCCGTATCTCGGCGGCCATAACGGCAAACGAGAGTCCAGATGATCCTGCCCCATGATGTGTGACAAACAAAGGCGCGTTGCCAACGGGCGAGGTGAGGTAGGCATGATGTACTATTGTGGAGGTTTCGGTAGTGGATTCGAGGAAGAGTTCCCGTTCAAAATATGTGGTCCAAGGAATTTGGTCCATTGTTCTTTTGTTCGGAGGCCTGTACGCTTGATATGTTACCTCTTGCATGCAGCATAGGGGGATATAGGGCATGACTACCCATGAGGCCGAGCAAATAGGTTCTGATTCTGCGAAGGGATTATAGTTCCTGTGGATGAAGCAGAGGAAGCTGATGAGGCGGAGGAGGAATCATCGTCGGTAGGGAGTTCGGTATTGAAGCGGTCCACTTCCTCATCTTCATCAGCTTCCTGGAAAGATATTGGGGGGATAGTAGCCGGGTAGCTGGAGAGTTTTGCCTTTGCGAAGGCTCGCTGGAGGTCACTCATGGTGGATGAATGAAAGTGAGGGGTGGATCGTCTAGGTTGGTCGGCAAGGTCGTTCTTGTGAACATGGAAGAATAAATTGGCGAGTTTGAGTTGAGCAAAGCTGGGCAAATCAAAATTTGCGTCGATTCATCGTGGCAACTGCAGACTGTGGTATGATTTTGTTGGAGGCTCTTTGGAAGTGGACATTCGATATCGAGCATTCATTTGTCTTGTGTTTAATCTCCATGTCTTGCTTGGCTCGCTTACTGTACAGTACCTTTCGTACAATACAAATGCGATAAGAGAAGAAAGGAGAAGAGATAGGGAAAACGGGGCAGGGATTCTCGAAGCGGGAGGCGAGGCGGGGGAGAGCTGTGCTCTGTGAGCTCTGTGAGCTCTGAGCTGAGCAGCTCTTTGACCGGGATGACGTGCAGATCTTATTTATGGTAAGTATGATTGCCATCCATCAAAACAAAAAAAGTATTGTACAGTTACCAAGTGCATGCATGCATGAATGCATGCGTGCTTGTTCGCGTTCAACTAAATAGTGGAAGTCATCACAGATCTGTCTTTCTCTTTCTTTACCTTTTATACTCTCCTCTCTATCTCTCGCGCACGCACATGCCAATTCGCGAGGCAATGGGGATTGTCCGTTGTCGTTGTTGAACCGTCATCGCGCTACCGTACTGGAACAAACAGTAGCAGATCTCGATGATGTCATGGGATGCATGGCATAGCATGCTAACATCGATCGTCCTCCCCCTCCTCTTCCCTCCTCCTCCTCCTCCTCCTCCTCCTCCTCCTCCTCCTCGTTGCCACATTCCGAAACTTACGCAACCACAGTCCAATACCTAGCTATTTTAGAGCTAGAATCACCTGCAGTCGTCTACATCATTGGCTCATCTGTCGTGTTGGCCGAGCTAACTTCCATGACCACTGTTCTGCCGCCGCACTACACTACTTTTCCGTAGCTCTTGTTTACCTTTGAACCCTGCTTTCCATTTCACTACTACTTGTACTAGTCTGCTACTGCCTGCCCTACCCTAACCCACCTACTTTCGCGGAAGCCGAACTTTGTCTGCTCTACTCTTTCCCTCCCTCCCTCTCTCTCTCTGTGTGTGTGTCTCCCTCTTGCTTTCCTCACTCATACTTCGTTACCCCGACAAATCGACGGGCACTTCGTACATCCTACAATACCTCCAGAGTCGAAGTGACAGCTTCAAGATCGATCACCATGGCGCTTTGGGGAAACAAAAACGACGATGATCCTGACAGGCCGGTCTCGCAGAATGGAGATTCTAGCAGTCATGTTGTCAACCCCCGCGCATCTGAAGCCGACGAGACAACTCGTTTGCTTCCACCCCCATCTCAGGGATATCTGAGCCCTGATGACCCAGCGGTAAGTATCCGAGTTCTGCATTTGGAAATATCCTTACCCACATGTGTAATGAACTTCATTTGCTGACTTCTGCTACTAGGTATCACCTTACAATCTCTGGAGCGTGCGATTTCTACGCTACTTCACGGTCTTCTTCGCCATCATAACCTTCCTCTGGTGGGTTCTGTTATTGGTATCCATCTTCGTCAGTCCACCAGGAATGCACTCGCGTGGGTCTGGGTTCTTCGACTTCTCGTACACGACATTGACACTGGGACTTCTGATACTTAATCTCTTGTTCTTCTCCTCGCCTTCTAAGGCTGCACAAGTCTCTTGCTTGATCGTTGCAGTAGTCTTATTGGTTGACTCCATTCTGATTGTCTCTGTTCCAAGACTTCGAGTAGAGGAAGGCTGGGTTGGCATTGCGAGTGTCCTCTGGGCTCTGTTGATCGCTGTCTGGACCGTAACCACAGACCGTATTGTTGCGTGGGGGAAAAGAGAGGAGGAAGAACGACTCACTGGCCGCGCCGAGTCTCGCCGTACTCTGGGAGAATGGACCTCAGTTTTTGTTTCCACTGTATTCCTTGTTATTATGGCCGTGGTAGCAGTTCTCTTGACCGCAACCCTCATCCTTCGTGCTCGCGATGCGTCTCTGGCCGCACCTGGAAAGCGATACTATGTTGATGGAGACAAATATCAAATCCATGTTTTCTGCGAGGGCAGCACGAACACTATCAGCGCTTCTGGAAAGAAGGTCCCAACTGTTCTTTTCGAGGCTGGCGACGGACCTTTTGAGAGTGGAATGATGGTAGTTGCCGAGAACGCCCTCGCCAATGGAAGCATCTCCCGCTACTGCTACTCCGATAGACCAGGATTCGGATGGTCCGACAATGCTCCATCTCCATTCTCTGCCGGCATGGCAGCTGATGTTCTATCTGAGGCTCTCGCTCGTGCTGGTGAGGACGGGCCATGGGTTCTGGCAAGTGCGGGTGTTGGAAGCATCTACAGCCGAATCTTCTCCTCTCGACACGGCACTGCTATCAAGGGGATTCTGTTGGTCGACCCTCTCCATGAGGACCTTCTCTACCGTCTTGGTTCTCCTCATCGAGGATTTCTTCTCTGGGCTTGGGGTATCATCTCACCACTTGGCTTGGACCGCATCCCCGCAGCAATTTTCAAAGGTCGTTCTCGTGAAGACCGCGTCTATGGGCGTTCCGCATATCAGAATGGAAAATATATTAAGGCCAAGCTTCAAGAGTCTCTTGTCGCCGATTCCCTGACTAAAAATGAAGTTAGCAGCGCCAGACACATTCAGTTGGAGAAGGTTCCTTTGGCTCTCGTGAGCTCTGGTATCGAGATGAAGAGGGATAGACAATGGAGCAAGAAGCAAGAGGATCTGAGCCACTTGACCAAGAAGCTGATCAGCTGGGACGTTGTCAGCAAAGCGCCATCCGAGGTCTGGAAGACTTACGATGGACGCCATGTCATTGAGAAGAGATTGAAGGAGCTGGTAAATACATAATATGATCGATGAGGTACGGCATAAGGAAAATTGGAATGGAATGTGACAGGATGTTACCAGGAAAGAAACAGAGGAATTGCGGCTCCGTGGTATGCTGCCGCGTATGTGTCTTTCCTACATTTTGAAGCATGGTGCTGGGGACTTTCATCTGCTTTTGTCATGAGGCTTTTATTGTGTGATGTGCTCAGCAATTACGATAATTTGAACGAACGATCTTGCGTGCAGATAGCATAATACCAAGAAAATGACTTACTGGTATTGCCGAAGCCAGAGTATGGAAGAAAAGTACAAAGCTTTGTACTGACCAAGTGACGTGCTTGATTGTTGATTGAGCATAACATCCCGCGAGCAAAGTAGTCAAATCTGGAGAGGAAAAATAGATACTTCAGTGCTCACAGAATAACTAGCCATGACAGAAGACATGATCCCCTGAAGTTTGCACGCCCAACTCCACTGCTCAAAGCAATCCGCTGTCGGAGCAAACCTTCCAGACACAACGTGCTTAGATGACCTGTCCAGGATGAAAGAACAGCATGTGCATAAGGAACATCGCATCATCCTCCTGCGAGTCGAATTGCGTGACCAGCAAACTCCTTGCGAGGACTTTTGGCCATTTCTCTCGCTGTAATTCTCCCGCTCGTTGATTCCAGCCGTCGAACCACCTGCATGAAAGTCAGTGAGATTTTGCCTTTATTGGTAGGGCGTGTGAGCTGGGGGAAGACAAAATTGTCTTCCAAATGTCAAGATACTCGCTTAAAGGTAGTATGGATATAACTCACCAATGTCGACTGCATCTCTGCTGGCCTTGAGCATCAGACCTCAAGCACACGACCTCAGGCCATCTCTCCTCCTTGACGAGATTCTGTTTCTTCTCCACCACCTGACTATCCTCCTCATCATCTTCATGAAGATCATCAAACCCGCCATTCAGCCCATACGCCAACCTCTCCATAGCAAGCCTTCCATACTGCTCCCCACTCTCCACATTCGCCGGATCACACGCAACGCCCAGCGTATTGAGCCCAGTGAATCTCTCCAACTCCCTCCCATCATCCTCAGCATGGAATAGCAACGCTTCCTCGTTCATGATCAGGTGCTTGATTTTTGCCGCTTCCTCCTCACCCATCTTCTTGCCTATCCGTCCGGGATACGCTCCAAGCGTACGCCAGCACACCATAAGAACATCCTTTTCGAATGAGAAGTACACGCGAGCAAATTCCGGAGACGGGGCGAAGCTCAGCTGGTACTTCTTCAGAGCTTCGTAACGGGATTCTTGACATACGTGGAGTAGTGGTGGGACTGCTTGCGAGGACTTGAAGACTCGTTGCCGGGCGTGCCAGTAGATGTGTACGAGCCGGGTTGCGGTGCTGAGATGGTCTCTGAATATCTTGACGCGGAGCTCGATGGGGAGCTTAGGGAAGAGTGAGAAGGCTCTGAGGGTCTTCGGTTGAGCTGCTGCAGTGGTACTGCGACGGGGAGGCATGGCGGCTTATGGATATACTGTTAAATACCTGTACAGTGAGATGATTATAAAAATACTGGAGAAACGAAGTAGTAGTAAAGTACCGGGAAGGCTGAGATTGCTGAGATGGCTCAAGAAGTTGAAATAAAGTCAGTGGCCAGATCCAAATCGATAAGTCCAGAAAACGGCAATCAGCTGGACTGTATAAAAATTGGATGATGAGTAGTAAAAAAGCACTGTCAAAGTGCTCTTCTATCTCTCTCTAGCCTGTGTGCCGATGAAGTGGTACTCGGAGAGAAGGCTGAGATCCAATGTTTGAGGTCAGCCCAGCACATGTGATCGATCCGCCCGCTCCAGGGCTGGCTCGCTTGTTCAGTCCCCTCGATTTCAACACCTCACCTCCCACCTCCACGCCATCCCTGCAGCCTCACAGCTCACAGGAAGCATTTCCCCGGGCTTCACAAACATCCAATCTTCCACCGAACAATGTGAAGTCCCTCCCGAAAAAGGATCAAGACTCCCCGCCCTGCCAATGAGTCCACCTCCAAGCTATGAACAATGACTCTCCATCAAACGACCTGCCCAGCTCTGCGCCAGCAACATCATCATCAACAGATCCCACCGCAGGCGCAAGTGAGAGCACCACTGCCGGCGCCGTCGACGATGGTACTGTGAGAAGCCAGGATGTGCAATCCGAATCGCCCGCAAAAAGAAGAGCTGTGGCGCAGACGAAGAAGAAGTTCGAATTCATCAATAATCTTACTCTACACCTCGACATACTGATATATGCCGAGCTATGTATAGTGTACTACATGGAGTATGTTGTCCTTACTGTGGAGAATACGTTAGAATATAAATAACGATGATATACAGTTGCTCGCTCTTCCGCCTCCTTCTCCGCGCCGTCAACCAAATGATGTTCCTCTCACCCAAACCGAAATTCATCCCAGCGGCTCCTCAACATCGCCCTTACATTGGCGCCATCTTCGGGCCCAATATCCTCTGTATCCTCCTACACCTATTCACTGCGCGCTCGGAAACAGGAGAAGCTATGCGAGGCTACCTACATGGCGGGGTAATCATAGATCTCATCGGGCAGAAGGGACCGACCTCGAAATTCCACTTGGTGTTGCTGGATCTGCTAGTCTTGGGTCTCCAATGTTTTATGCTGGCTGTGCATGTGGAGAGGGAGAGATTATCAGCCGTCAATGATGCGCTTACGTCGACTGTTCCCACGGCTGCTACAGATGTTCCCAGGGAAGCAGTTGTCTCGGCCCAGAATCTTGATGCGGAAGAGAGGGGAGAAATGGGAGAGGGCATTGTTGCCAGCGAGGGGGATATGGAGATGCAGCCTATGATGCCTCAAAACGACGGACAAACAAACTCGAGAAATGATGTAGACGAAGAGAGGGAAGAGGAACGAGAACGACTGCTTGCTGAACCACCTCCTCCACAGGAGGAAGACGACGATAGTACTCTGGACATACTCTGGTCTGGTTCAGCCATCGTGGCTGACTTCCATGTTATGCATAACCTGAGAAGACAATGGGCCGATTACGGAAATGCGACTGAGAGCGCGATACAGACTGTTGGCTTCTCGGCTGAGTTTGCAGCTGTTACAGCAAGTCATCGCATGAATGCAGCCAGCGCCCGCTTTCAGCGAGACGTGGAGTCCCTCGGGAATTGAGATACCCAACTTTGTATAATATTTTTCCAATGCAAAAATCCACGAACTTTTTGCTCCCGGGATGTTGTTCACTTTCGAAAGTATGACATTAAGTTATTTTCCTGCCTATGTTGCCCACGCCAGCTCCTTTGATGCTGACTATTATATCACCACTCTCATCCCCCTCCTCATCTCTCAAGCCCCAACTGCTTGCCCCGAACTTCTTCAAGTCTCTCGCCAGTCCCACGAAATCCTCAGTCCCAACTACGTCCCTTCCCAACCTTACCCTCCCCACATCTTCTGAACCCATTGCCATCAGCGTAAGGACCGTCGGCGCACCGACCCTTGTGAAACAACCTCCTTGCGAAATAACCTCCAGTAACTGATATGCACACTGCTTGCCTACATCTTCTGGCGTTACACCTCCCTCACTCGGCGCAGGTACATCTGCCGAGTATATGACGCCTTGAGCACTCGTCTCTGCGATCAGACTCAATCCAAATCCAATACCCGTCCTCTTCTTCCCGCCCGGATTCGAGCGATCACCACTCGACACCAACGGCGCCTGATCATACTGCGCGGCAACATGTATATCGCTAACCAGCGGATTCAGCACGCCCCTTGCAGCATGTATCATTCTTGCGTTATTGCTCGCAGAAACACCGGTGCAGTATGCTACTCCTCGTATCCTCTTTACCCGGCCGGGACTCCGGTTCATATGCAGTGTCTTGGGTAATCTGAATTGGCTCCCGAATCGTAGCTCGACTATGCCTCCACCACCTTTACCTCCTGCGCCTGTACACGATCTCTGCAGGACTCGAAGCTCGAGTTTGCTGGCCATTACGCCGAAACTTTCGTATAGCGGTAAGATTGCGGTTCGCAGTGTATCGATGCTCACGTCGCCTGTCTCTGTGGCGCTGGTAATGACTCCATCTCCTTCGAATCGTACATTGATCGGTGCTTTCGAGAACGGTGCCAGCATGCAGAGTGGTAGAAGGAACCAGCTCACGCCGCGCCGACATGTGTCTGGCAAGACGCACTTCACCACATCTGAGCCTCCGGATGATACGCTGCCCGTTATTAAACCGGGATTGTATATCAGTTTCGTACCCGTGTATGAGATCTGCATTGTTGTGCCATTGGTAATGCTGTCGAGCAGCCGGAGGAAGGAGATCTCATGTGGCGCGAGACCCGGGTTGGTTGGTGAAGAAGACCGGATATTGGAGATGGCTACGGGGCGGCCAGTTAAGGTTGAGAGAACAAGACGGTGAGTAAGAGACCTGTGAGATGTAAAGCGCAGGTATTCGGGGGCTGGGGCTGCCATTATTGCTATTCGGCAAGATCTGATGGTGTTAAAGGAATCTGGCGGCTGTAACAAATTTATCGTTTACTGCCTATCTCTGTTTCGCTGCTTTGGGACACCGCCTAATAAACTGAGATTCGGAAGTCTGTGCGCTAGAGGCTTAAAAGTGACAAATATCGATTTCATGTGAGACATAAATCAGAATCCAAAATAATAGTTGAACAAAAGATTTTTTTTCCATACCTTTTTTTCTTTCATCAGCTTTTTATCAATACACATTTACTTTCGTTGTGTTGGGAAGCCATAGCCCCAGAAGGCTTAAATATAATTTACTTTTTTCTCACAATCAATTCTCTTTTCATTGGGGCAGCCCAATCTCATTAATAAAGACCTTTTATTTCCTAGCTGGACTGGAAGAACTGCCAATCTTATCAAGACAGCGAATGTTTATGGCAAGCAGACTCCATCACTCCTCCGTCCACCACCTCCATCCCATGGTTCTCCATTCATCAGTGCAATTTTAGAAATTCGGAATTTGTACAATTGTTAGCCGTGTCATGCCAAAGCAGTCCAGGCGAGGAGGTAGAAAGACTCCAGTATCGCATAGTAATGTTACATGCGGAATCGCAAATCAAGTTCGCAATGAGATGCCCGAGTAGCTGCTGTCGAGAGAAGATGCCGAAAGGTACCAGTAGAGACCAGTAAAAGCAGTGCAGGTGAAAGGTGCCGCAGAAATTCATCAATCGGATGTCTTCGTAATGAAGCACCGCGACATGTCGTAGATTGGAAGACCCGTGAAGGTTGTCATCATGTGCTGTCAGAGAACTGCTAACCAATTTTTAGGCCGTGGACTCGACAATGGCAGGCTCTGGAGCAGATTCCTAGAGACATAATTAGCCCGCTGGCCGGTAGGTCATGAGAGTAAATAGAGATTGCTGTTCCTTACCTTTGGGTCCTCTGAGGGCTCAACTGGGGGATTTTCAACATCAGCTGGACCGTCCTTGACCTCAGGAGAGGCTGGATTTTCAACTGGTTTATCCTCTGCCTTCTCCTCGAGCTTCTCCTCTGTGGAAGACTCCTTGGTTCCATTGGTGGCTTCAGTTGGGGAGGCTTTGGCGCTCTCAATATCGGCCTTGGCTTCGCCATTGCCGTTAGTGGTAGTTGACGTGGCGGGAACAGCTGGGGTATCCGTAGCAAGAAGCTTATTCCACTTGTCGAGAAGTTCTTGGGATCGCTCCTTAAACTGGTATTCCTCCTCTCTTGGGATGAACGGCAGCTTCAAGATGGCCTTGAGAACCTTGTTAATCTTTGTGGCCCGAATAATGCTGACCTCGAGATCCGCATAGCCTTGAAGCTTTGCAATAAATTCAGACATCTGTCTCATCTCCATTTCCTTCGGCTCTTGGTCACGAGTCAAGAGACCCTTCTGAAGCTTGTGGCGTAAGAACAGGATTTCCTTCTGTTAAATCTGTTAGCTTGCACTTGCAGACGTTCGAGTAAACTACGCACCTCTTTCTTGGCACGCTTCTCTTCAGCGGTCATCTCAGGCTCCTTGGGTACTACAGCTTTGGGTGTCTCGGCGGCTTTGGGAGTAGCCTTCGACTTCTTTGGTTTGGCGGCCTTTGGAGTGGCTTCTTTCGGGGTCTTAGGAGTCGAGGCGCCATTCAAATCCTTCTTCGTGTTCAATTTGATGGTGGTGCGAGGTTTCTTGACGGAATCCGAGCCCTGTGGTGTCTCAAATTTGATCAGCATTGGTTCTGATAGTCATATCGAAACACAACTTACATCCTCAGCCTTGCGCTTATTCGTCTTCGTTGATTCAGCGACCTCAGCTGCGTCTGATTCGGGATCTCCAATGGCGTCAGCCATCTCGAGGTCGACGTCCTCGTCTTCCTCAACAGCCTTCGGTGCGGATTTCTTCTCTCTCTTGCCGGCAGCCTTCTTCGCTTGCTTCTCAGCCTTGAGAGCTTCCTTAGCGCGCTTGTCAGCTTCGCGAGCTTCCATGAAAGCTTTGAGGATTCCCTTGAAGTACTCGAGGTCATTTTGCTCGGCAGCAAGGGTACGGGCGGCGGCCAGATCCTTTCTCATTTTAGGTGGGACCGTGCCGACTTCTTCGGGATCAAGATCACACAGGTCAGTGTTGGGGATCCAACCACTGTAGTTGGATAATTAGCTGATGATTACCTAGGCAAGTTGAAAGAGGTTTGAGGTTGAAATCGATGGTAAGAGGAGCAAGGGGATTTTTGACTTACAATTCGTTGGTATGCATATACATGACTGGGAATTGGCGATCCTTCACTTTTGCTCCTCCATCCTCATAGCCTTCTCGGTATGTTCCATCAGGTCTTGCAGCTCCGTTTGGTCTTGACTTGAGGAGCGTCTCTGGAAGCATGGACTCGTCACAAACGATTGCAGGCCATAATGGAAAACCCTTCAATCGAACATAGAAGTAGTCACCCGGCTTAGCATCCGTGTGCGTCATCTTTGCAGTTGAAGCCTTCTTGTTCAACTTCTTGCCTTTGTGCTCTGGCACGCCAGTTGACTTTCTCTTTCCACCCTTGGCCTTTGCAGCAGAAACTGGAGTCCCAGTAGCAATCTCTGATGATTCAGCAGCGACAGGTGCCGCATCATCTATCTTGGTATCTTCCTTCATCTCGAAGTCTTCTTGGCTTGTGGCAGGCTTGTCTTGTGCGATGTCCTCAGAGTTTGTTTGTTGTTCGACCTCTTTAGTACCTGAATGCGAAAACAATCATCAGTATGAGAGAAGATTGAACATAAAACTTGAAGGGGCGCGTGCAATGTTCTTACTCTCTACGGGCGCGTCCTCAGTCGCGACTTCTTTTGGTGTGCTGATCTCAGCATTACCATTGGCGTCCTTCATGAAAACATCCTCCTTTACTTCAGACTCAGTAACGACTTCAGGTCGCGCAGGTTCTGCTTCTGCAGGCGTAGGAACTGCGGCAGCTACTGGAGCTGGTGGGCTTGCCTCGTCCGACATCTTGTCGCGAGATCGAACCGCGGGGGACGATAGCTTGTTGACACTACGGTGGTAGCTCTGACGCGTCGTAATCAAGTGCAATGGTTGCAAACAATGCCAATACTTTTCGAAGGCCGTATGTTGGGGATTCCTTGATGGCGATGTTGCGATGGAGTTTGAAGGAGGATGAGGAAAGATTCGAGCAAGTTCCGCTCTTCGAGAGGATCGCGAAAGTTTAGCAGCCTTAGGTGGAGACAAGGTCACGTGGTATTGGATGGCGTCCAGAATCCAAGCAACAGCCCCGGACGAATATGAGGCCCAATGTCCCTCGGCAGAATATCAGTGACCAAAGGACAACTGAATGGTGAAATGCCTGTTCAATGAAGTCATCGGCACTATTTTAAAAGTGGCTGCTGTAGGCAAAAAGGAATGGCAAACGTAAATTCACAGAATTGCAAAGGATGATGACTTAAACAAAACCTGACAGAATGAAACCGTTGGTGATAGGATCAGCTCACCGTTCTCACAAAAACGCCAACACCAACATCAGCGCCGGCACAGCCAGGCAAGTGCAACGAGCGACACTTGCCCGCCCCTTTCTGCCGGAGACCAATCAAGACAGCCTGCAAGCTTCCACTCGTACCGCTAACACAGGCAACTCAATCACTAACAATTGCGAAGGTAGCCCAATGAAATAAAAATGTCCACGTACTCCCTGCGCATCTGTCATATGTGAGACAGGTGTCTTTCATCCATCTAAACTTGTCCTTCATTCCAGTCTACTATACAACAAAGCTCTCGCGATTGGGGGTGAATGGAGCTTATTCCTCGCCTTCTTCATCATCCTCGTCCTCGTCCATACCCTCGGCGACAGTCACGGAGAAGCTTGGGTCCTGGTCGACTCCCACGTAGCTGTCACTCATCAGGAACAACTTCAAGTCATGCTTTCCAGGTGTTGGCACGGTGTATTCAAGTCTCAGGTTCAAGGACCGTCCGATCGTGATGCGCTTGATAGCGAGTAGTGTCTTTGAACTCTCTTCGCCAACTACCAACCACCAATTCTCCATCTTTTTGCCAGGGTAGAAGGGCGCGTGCACCGTGGTGTCCACATCAGTCGAATCTTCGTCGTCTACATCTCTTGTTATCTTGATCTTGATGTAGGATGGATCTCCTGCAGTGATGTCTTCTGGATCCTCTAACTCAAACTCAAGGTCGATGTTGGGGTATTTGGAGTTGGTGAAATTCGCTGCTTGTGCCAATTGGTTTTGAGACAGGCCGAGACGTTTGACCAAGGCCTCATAGTTGGGGTTCTCCGAAGGGTCCATCGCCTCCATGAACTCGAATATGTCCTTGACCCTGTAAGGTGAGCGGTTAGCAGTCAAATTAGTGAATTGAGATCCAGAAACGTACCCAGAATCATTCGCAGCCTTGATGACCTCAGGGCCGAAGTGTGGAATTTGTTTCAGAGGGCTATCGCGATCCCACATTGCCTGAACCACCATCTGTGACATCTCCATAGCATTCATAGCATTGAGATGGCCATCTGAAGACAGCACATCAACTGTAGCACTGAGCAGACCAAGAACCTTGGTCAATATGATCTCCTGGTCTTTCACCAAATCAATTGGCAATTGCATCCTAGAAAAGTGTGCTTGAAGCAAAACGAATGCCTTGAAGTGTGGAGAATCGTAGGCAGGTTGTGCCATCTTTACAGGAACTCGGTCATAGATACGTCGAAGTAGGCTATCCTCATGTCTTCTGATTTGAATAGACTCAAACTCAGTTGCAGAGGTTACAATTTCGAGGATGCCCTTCAGCTTCGTCCGGCCACTCAATGACAACAGGAATGTCTGCATAGTGATGTATGAAATGTTGTAATAAGCAGCAATCATAGCCGCATTCAATGGTGTCACTGAATCATCCTCATCATCCAAGTCGATAATCTTTGTCTCTGCAAGATCCTTAAGCGTGGTCTCGACAATCTCTGATAAGTGCGCACTGAGGCCTTCGTGGGATGTATCTGTCAAGCTGTAATAACTTGGATTTGCCAGCAGTCGGCGGTAAAAATATGTGAAGGTGGTCCAGTTGATAGCATCATCAGCAGACTCGATCATTTTCGTGCTGATTTCAGAAACGAACGCATCGTGCAAGTACACTTGAAGGTGGCTCTCAATTGGAAGTGCCTCGTTGAGGAACTTCTTATAGTATTCGCGTTTGACAGCTGGCACCATCAGCACGCCTTTGCTAATCTTGTCTTCCATTGGTCGTGAAGCCTTGCCAAACATCTGAAGCACCTCGCTCAGTGGGTAATCCACGTAGCGATGCTCGCGGCCTTCGTAGTATTGTGTCCCCATCACGATGACCAGGTGTGCGGTGCAGTCAAGCTCCCAGCAAACATCGCGAGATGCTACCATTACCTGAATAGCACCATTGTCGTAAAGATGCTTCACTATTCGCTTGTCACTTGTGGAAAGGGCTTCGTGGTAATAACCGACCCCGTGAGAGAGAGCTTCAGCGAGTGCTTCTTCGCCTATGCGGTCTAGCAACGGCTTCATTTGATCGACATCGGCATGTAAGAAACGATCTTCATCATCGCTTGCAACGCAGGCCAGAAGCAAATCTCTGGTCGTAGACCGAGTTTGCTTTCTGCTGGGAACAAATATGATCGCGGGTTTGTCGGGAGACATCTGAAGAATCGAGAGGTAGGTTGGCTTGGCCATGGCAAGCATGAGAGATGGAAAGTGGGGGACAGTAAAAGACTGGATATGGAGCTCTAGAGGCACTGATCGAACATGAGGGCTGAAATTATAGATGTTGTGCTTCTTCGCATCGATCCATTCGCCAATATCTCTGGCATTGGAAAGAGATACGCTCAATCCTACGATGCGAAGAGGGATCTGGGTTTGAGACCGGATGTAATGCATTCGAGATACGATAATCTCATACACAAATCCGAATTGCCCACCAAGCATGTGGAGCTCATCCGCAATGAAAAGCTGTATGTGTTGGATGTTTTTTCGGCGTTGCCATTGTCGTGACAGTATATCCCATTGTGCAGGCGTAGCCAGAATTAAATCTCCCCGTTCGAGAAGCTTCAGATCAGCTGTAGTTTCCCCTGTCAATTTTACAATTTCCTTGCCGCCACGCAGCTTCGAAAACCGATGTTGCCAGTCTTGGTGACGGAGGTCAACAAGCTCTTGGAAAGGAGCAATGTAAACAGCTCGTCCAGCATCAGGCTTTGACCAGTGACGAAGCAAGGTAAATTCTGCGCACACCGTCTTGCCACTACCCGTGGGGGCCCCGATGAAGACATTGTCATCGGTGGAATACAGAGAATTGAAAGTCTGTGTCTGGATCTTGTTGAAGCGCTCCCAGCCGGAGTACAAAGCGCGAAAGTCGTCGGTTTTCAAAGCGGCAACGGGAAGAGGTTGCAAGTCAAGCAGTTGGGTGTGCGGTGGGAATTTCTCCGGCAAAATAAGCTTTTGGAATGATACTGCAAGCTTAGTCTCTGAGTGCATCCATCTATCCGATATGACAGTGACAAAGTAGTTAGGTGGCATTGGCTCTGTAATGGGAACTGTGAACTCGACGATGTGCTCGTTCATCTCGGCCTGAGCAAAATCTTTTCTGAGAATAAACTGGTCGTGGAACAGGATGTCTTCGCCATCACAATCTTCTGCAATAATCCAAAAGCTTTCTGCAGTGCCATGTATCTCGTCATCCCACTCAAAGTTCGGAGTGATTGTCAGTTCAACCCGAAGCATTGATCGTGTCATGGGTTGCACTTGAGCTTGAACTTCTACTCTGGGGAATTTCGAGACCAAATTACAAACAGTCCTGCCTGCTTTTGGTAATCCGAGAAGCTCTCCCATCCGAGGTGGGTCGAGATCGAAATAGCTGGCCCATGGCACGTCAATTCTCTCTGCCTTTTGGATGATGTCTCTCGAGCAGCCGGGAAATTGACGCAAAGGTGTCATGGTAGGCCACATTCGCTTCTCTGCCATCTTGCAAAGCTCCAAGGCCGTCTTGGCTACAGATGACCACCCCTTTTTGAGAGTAATTTCAAAGATTGCTCTAAGAATACGTCCAGCTGATTGAGTAACGTAGACCAAGTCTGCCATCAATGCCAGCCCTTCTAGCTTGAGACGCGATATGTACGCCTGTAACAGAACGTTGATTTTCGCATGAGGCTCTTCAATGCTCTCCTTGACAGGGATAGGTACGCGACCTAGCAGCTTTGCTAACTCCAACTTTTCGTCCTGGCGAACTGGAATGTATTTGAACTCGTCGCTCAATGCGAAGACCCTGAATAGTTCGATTGGCGTGATCGATGGCTGGATGTGGTGATTGTAAGTCAACATCGAGCTGTGGGTAATGTAGTAATGTGAAGCAATACGTCCAAGCTCCGTGGGTTGTAGCTTGCCGGTCTTCTTATCATACTTGATAAGGTTGGATTTCTCAAGCACAGTAGCGGCAGAGTGTATGAGGTCGACACGCTTCTGTTCGAGAGCATTGTCTTCTTCATAGTCGGCACCAACGCTGTAGAGGCCTGGAGAACGTAGCATACGCACGAAAAGATAAGTGTATCCCAGCCACTCAACACCTTCATCTCGACTTCGAACATTGCCGAGAACAATCTCAGCGTTGAGGTTATCCGCTAATTTGCTAACAAATTGACTCTCAATGGGAAGTTGTTGATTCAAGAGAGAAAGGTAGTACTGCATTTCAGTCTGCGTGGTGATGATAATACCCTCTCCATATGTGTCGTACTGGGGTCGACCAGCTCTGCCAAGCATTTGCAAAACATCCTGTGGACTCAATTCAACCCAACTGCCTTTCTCTGGGGAGTAAACCTGCGTGCCTTTGATGATGACGGTATGTGCTGGTAAATTAACACCCCACGCAAGGGTAGCTGTACAAACCAGCACTTGAATCAATCCGTCATTGAACAGATCCTCTACAGAAGTGCGATCTGGTCTGCTCATTCCAGCATGATGAATACCAAATCCATAAGGAAGGAGGTCCTTCAGCTCCCTGTCGTTAACTGCCTCTGCCTCGGTGCTCAGAGCTTCTCTGCTACCAGCATCGCTTCGAAGAATTTGTCCAATTGTTTCCATTTCCAGGGCCTTGTCTCGAATGTATCTGGCAGTCTTTGATGTTTCTTTTCGAGAGTGAACAAAAATGATCATTTGGTTGCGATTAGTGCCCACGTGCTCGAGAACTTTGGTGTAGGTAATGTCGTTCATCGTCTTCAGTTGCTTGATCGCCTTCTTCTCGGTGATGCCGATGAATTCTTGGCGGAGAGGGCAGGGGCGGTACGAACCATCGAAATGGAACATACCCTTCAAGGGATCCACGCGAAGGAAACTCGCGACATCACGATAATTGGGTAAAGTGGCTGAGAGACCGACCAGGCGTACAGGGTCACCGGTTTGCTCCATCTTCCGAATAGTTCGGCTGACAATGCTTTCCAGGACGGGTCCTCGATCATCGTGCAGAAGATGGATCTCATCAATGATGATGAGTCTGACTAGGTTTGTATAACTCAAATCTGTGGCTTTCCTTGTAATGACATCCCACTTCTCGGGCGTCGTCACAATGATCTGGGTGTCGGCAATTTGCTGTTTGGTAAGTTGTCGATCACCTGTCAGTTCCGAAACTGTTATACCGTACTCCTTTAGTCGGCCGCCAAAGTTACCCACTTGCTCCTGTACAAGAGCTTTGAGGGGCGCGATGTAAACAATTTTGAAAGCATCCAAATTTATCTCCCCAGTCTCGGGATTCCGATTCTTGCCAATTTCGCGGAGAATAGTCAACATGCCAACATTGGTCTTTCCACTGCCCGTGGGGGCGCAGATCAGCATATTTCCGTCATCATTGAAGGCTTGTGGGAAACATTTAGATTGGATCTTGTTCAGCTTGGTTGCTGAGCTAAATGGAACTCGAGACCATTCTGGCATCTCGGTAACTGGAATATCTCGATCACCGGGCTCGTTTCGCTTCTTAGGTGCTGGAACATGGATCTCTTCATAGCCTTTGAAGGTTCGCTTTGTTGATCCGTCTGGAAGCTTGACTTTTGGGTTCGTCATAAGATGATTGCCTTGATCAAATATGAGATTCTCGAGATTGATCAACTTCCGTGGTTGTAGGCCACCAACAAGACCACCTTCGCCATTCTGCTCAGGCTTTTCAGGTCCATTGATGAAGGAGGCGGGGACGTCAATATCCATCTTGATTTCCAATTTGCGTTTCTTGGAATCGCCAGGTTGCGCAATGCCTCGAAGTTCGTCCAAGATCCATCTTAATCCTTCCGCGGCGATTTCTCGCTCAATGACACCTCTAGCTTCCCCATCTTCAGCACGAGCTAAGCGGGTGAGCCAAACAACTTTGTCGCGATTGGCAATGAGCTTGTGAACCAGTTCATGATGCTCCCAATCAAACAATTCCGCAAGGTCATTTTCAATCTCTCGCAATTGCTTTTCCTCTCCCCCTTCTTCGTCCGGAGCACCTGATAGGATAGTTAGAGCCTCCTGGGTCTTGACTTGTTGCATGTGGGCGTCGGAATATATGGCACCAATTTGCCGCTGAAGCCAATATGCATCAATTTCGCGAGCCGCAATGAAGCTTTTGCCTTTGTCCTTGCTGCCACTGTCACTGCCTGTTCCGGAGTCGAGTATAATTGCCTCTTCCTCTGGGAGTGCGCGGGGTTCTTCGTCCATATCCTGGGCAGCGCCACCCGCAGTTGCACTTTCTTCCACACCAGGTCTATCCTCGATATCCTCGTCCTCTTCGTCTTCCGAAGATTCCTCGCGGATTTCGTTTACCATCTCTTGGCCGTCCTCGTCTTCCGAGTTATCGTCGAAGACAACTGCGACGCCCTGGCGATCATCAATCTCTGCACCATCTTCCGCGCCTGCATCCGCGTCTCCCATAACCTCATCCTCGTCCTGCGCCTCATAATCTGTGATCTTCTTCCCGAGGTTGACAAGTTCATTGAACTGCTTTGGGGTAAGTGTTGCGCCCAAAAGGTCGTCGATCTCTTTCTTCTTATCGAAGTCCTTCATGTCATCGTCCTTAAGGTATTCCAGTACAGCGTCTGCTGCACTCCGTACAATTTCATGCGACACATCGCCTAGGTTGTTTGCGACAGTCGTGAGAATTAAGTCATACGTTGCGCGAGTTGCTGATGTTCGAGGCCGATACACAATACCTTCTACCAAGGCATCTGCTGCAGATAGGATCCCAGTTCCACGAAGTTGCGCTGGCTCACCACGCTTCCGTTTCCGCTGTTCACGCTCCAAGACATCTTGACCCTCTTGTAGACCTCCTCTCTCAACAACTGGCAGCCCTGAAGCCTTCTTCTTCTGTTTTGGCGCGTCATCTCTGGCATTTCGGGACCCCATATCCCGAATGCTCAACCGTCCGGCCAGCGATTCTGGATCCCCAGTGACTTCGTCATTGCGGCGGGTGACAAATCGACGGTCCGCCTGGAGAACCAGGTTGGACATCGCCGAATACTTGTATTGCGACACATCTCGCTGTTGGTCGGTCATGATGGCGAAGAGTTGTGAGATATCGTCGAGGGTTCAGGTAAGTTCGAATCTGAACGTGTTGGTGAAGACGTGGTACAAATTATCCGAAAAGTGACCGTCAAACCGTCAGCCAGGAGAAGTGCACCAACAAATCATGACCAAATGGCTGGAGCTGGAAAAGAAAATGCCCCTCCTCGTCGTCAACAGCCTGGGTAGATGCAGAAAATCGTAATAAACTTTTGGCGATTCTTAGCGCCTGACATTAGCGCCATGTTCAGGCACCCCGTTTTGAGCCTCATTGCATTGTTGCACCCCAACACAAAGTCATTCGTGTGGCAGCAGCTATTGATACACTTTTGATTTGGCTGCAAATACCTATGATCAGTAATGCTGTGATCATTTTCCTGAGAGTCCGCTCGCAGTCGTATCTTTTCAAATCGAATCCAAGTTCTCACCAATCAAATACATCTTTCACGGGCACCCTGACGGTGTCAATCCATCAACATCGAAAGTAAACACAAGGTTCAAGCACACATCTCAACCCTCGACATGGACAAGCACCGAACAGTGCCCGAGGCCATCCAGAAGGCTCAACACTCACTCGAAACCTATGTCAAACAGAGGCAAGAAATTTCGTACATACGTCGGATATTAGCATCCCATCTGAGCTCACACGTGAACCAAAATATCGAGAACTCTCTACCTCGTCCACTATCGCTTGTGGATCCTACTTCCAGAGTAGATGGAACGACTCATGGTATTAGAGGACTTCAGAGGGAGCACCTGAGATGTGTTCGGGCGAATGTGAAGGCGCAGGCAGAATATGCCGAGATCAGCAGAGAACATCAACGTGAAATTGAGGCGCAAAGCATAACATTCGACGTAGCTTCCACCAATTGCTCTGGTTCGCCAATGGAATCTTTTGTCGACCTAGTCAATCAGCGACAGAAGCACGAGCGTCTACGCATTATTCAAGATTATTTGGATGTTCTCGCGCAAAAGCCTGCAGCTACACAAGAGCATCTGGATCTCCAAACGGTGCTCAGAGACGTTGACACTTTGCCCAAAATGCCATCTGAGGTTTTGAATGGCTGTATCTCTGCTCAAGGCTCAGCTGGAGCTGATTTGAAGGAGCTCGTTGATCAACTTGAGAAATCTGTTCTTCGTGCGAAAATGCTACTCGAAAGAGAGCAAAATCTTCTTACCAAGATTAAGGCTGGTAACGCCATAGCAATTGGGAGCCACGGAAGTCGTCTGGAAGCAGTAGGAATGACACGATCGACCTTGATAAATTGGATCGAAGCGGAGTTGTCGCGAGCTAGTGAAGGCAGTCCCGAACCCTTATATCAAGACCTCGCTAGTCTTGACAAGAGAGGAAAGCATTCTATTGAGTCAGAGCTTATGTCCATTCATAGGCAGTACGTCCGGTATACGAAAGCGCGTCAGGCTCTAGTCACTGTGGTCACAGGACACTCAAGACTGCAAGATATGTCGCCAATTGAGGAAAAAACAAACCTGCCAGGCGGAGAACCTCTATACAAGTCGAACAGCATGGAAGTTACACATCCTTACTTGGAAGAGATGATCTCAATCTCGAACGAGCAAAAAGCCATGATCCAACAAAAGTCTCACCTCACTATAAGCCTTTCCAAGCAACTTAAGGAAGCCAATCAAGGACTTGATCGTCTTGCAGACGAAAGCCATTTGTTGCCAGCGCACCCTCTGCCGACAGCCAAGACATATCGAAACGGGCTAGAAGGGCCCATATCATTTGGAGATGAGATAGCGAATCACGAGAAGCCAGATTCTTCGCTCCGTGCTCGAGCCTGGGTGCACGCAGCTCAATCTGCCAGTCATGTTACAAGGGAATCTGTGTCTGAAAAGCTGGAGGAGGGCAGTACGGCTCTTGCTGATGCCCAACGCACACTGTCGGAGCTTCACAGTCTTCTCGGATTCGGCTGCGAAGCTGAAAGCAAAGACGGTGTGCAAAAGTCCAAGGATATATGGGCAGTTTTGGATGGGAATTTGGGTGTCATCAAAGGGGACGGACTTGAATAGGCAGGAAGTGCATGTATTAGCCAAATTCTTGTCGTTGTAGATCGTCATCGATATTTGAAAATGCGTGAACCATGTGAATTGCGAGATTTGGCCCAGATCACCTTTCATAGGTGAAAATTATCCCTGTTTGATCATTGGTAGCCCTCTGTTGATGTTCTGGTGGAAGTCTTAGGGCGGCTGGGCGGTCAATCTCAAACGGCAGTAATAATTAGGCGAGCTTGAAATGGGACAACGGCAACGGCGACCTCAAATTATTCGAAGGCCAAACCCTCCTGAGTCACTGCACAATAGACACCACTACGACCCTGCGCTGCTTCCTGGAGAGTGCGCACGACTTCCAAATGATGGCGAGCGGTCAAAATACCCAACAGGGCAACTTGCCTTCCGAGGTACTCCAAGCTCTCTCTAGAACTGAACCCCTACTGTCCTCCGAGGCCTTTCCTTCACAAAAATCGGCGGATGTCAAGAGCGCATTGGATAGACTGGCATCGCGTTCTATGGTTACATACGAAACAATCGATAGAGAAGAAGCTATTCTAGAACCCGAAGCAGTTGAGATTGAAGCCAACGGAAGTCATGAAGCGCGAGTCTTCGAAGCAGTGCGACAGGCAGTGGCTGGTCTCACTGTCTCGGAACTTGAGGCGGCTGTTGGAGACCGAAATGTTGTGAGAGTTGGTCAAGGCAAGGCTTTCAAGTCAAAATGGATTACAAGAGGTGATGGCGGACGTTTCGTTACATCTGTAAGTTGAATCCAACCTTGACTTGAAGACTCGATTCTAATTGCTCTAGACCGACTCAATACAAGACATAACCCGCGAGCAACTCCAAATTATACAACAGACACGGACACACCCCGACCCGAAGGTTATTACGGACTTGAAGAAGCGGAAGCTCGTCAAGATGCAAAAGGTAATTGCGTACAAGATTCACAAAGGGCCCAAGTTCGCACTTGAGATCGTCAAAGAAGAGACAGATCTTACTGCTGATATGCTTGCTTCGTAAGTGCTCTAATTCATTCAAGAGATCAAATGTCTGACGATTGCAGTGGTGCATGGAAAACCGCCGCTTTCAAGCCATACAATTTTAAATCTCTCGGAGCAGATCAAAATGCCGGCGCGCTTCATCCCTTGAACAAAGTCCGACATGAATTCCGGCAAATCTTCTTCGAGATGGGTTTCGAGGAGATGCCAACCAATCGCTATGTTGAGACCGGTTTCTGGAACTTTGACGCTTTGTTTGTGCCACAGCAACATCCCGCTCGTGATCTTCAAGACACTTTCTACATTTCGGATCCAAAGGTCGCGGACAAGCCACATGCGGAGACGGAAGATGACAAGGCTGACTACGAAGCATACTGGAAGAACGTTCAAGAGGTACACCAGGATGGCAAGTACGGGTCCATCGGCTATAGATACCCATGGGCCGAAGACGAGTCTCTTCGCTTGGTTCTCAGAACTCACACAACCGCTATCTCGACTGCGATGCTTCACAAACTGGCTTCACGGAGGGGTCCTGATGGAAGGCCACCCCCGGCTCGGTACTTCTCTATTGATCGTGTTTTCCGAAATGAGACAGTTGATGCCACACATCTTGCGGAATTCCATCAAGTTGAAGGTGTGATCGCTGATTACGGTCTGTCTCTCGGCGGGCTCATGGAGTTCATGGAAATCTTTTTCAACAAGATGGGCATCGAAGACCTCCGTTTCAAGCCAGCGTACAACCCATATACTGAGCCAAGCATGGAGATTTTCAGCTTCCACAAAGGACTCAACAAGTTGGTCGAGATCGGCAACAGTGGTATGTTTAGACCCGAAATGTTAGAGGCTATGGGTCTGCCAAAGGACATGCGGGTTTTTGGCTGGGGACTTTCTCTGGAGAGACCAACTATGATCAAATACAAGGTAAGCATTGCTCTTTGGATAGGGCTACCTCTTGTTAACTTGGAATAGGTAAACAACATTCGAGAATTGCTTGGACACAAAGTCGATCTGTCTTTCATCGAGCGAAATCCTGCCGTCAGACTAGAGAAGACATAGATTATGGCTTGTCACGATATAAAGCGTTGCTGAATTCTAGACAAAATATCCAAGAGGTCCACTCCCTGCTTGGTGCCACACGTTGCGTCTAGTATATGCTTATTGCGTACTTTGTACCTAGACCTGCATAGGCTATTCCCAGAGGGGCATATGAAAAGTATTCCGCACACTCAGTGCTAGGGTGAATGTCACTGTGCATCGGGACCAGTGGATGCGGGTTCAGCAGCTCAGGTGGGCAAAGCGATGGCTACAATTGCCTTCATCTCGATTACTGCTCTGATCATGTCCATGTTCATAAGAGAGGTCTGTCCATTGGGACATTGGGAAACGCTGGCCATTGTCTTTGCCCAGCGATAGTGCGTACGTACCATGGTTCAAAACCGAGCCCAAGCGATCAGCAAGTAAACACAACAATCGCGTGTTTCCACGTTTGAATTGTGCTTCAAACATACAGCCAGCCCCTCGGGATTCAACATTAATTGCATTTGTCCTTCCTAGATCAAATTCAGGCTTGTGATATCTGGACCATAGAAATGAATTATTTACTCCCCTGCAGTGATTGGCCTGGAAGTTCCCCGCAGTATGCAAATGCAAGCAGCAAAAAAAACTGCGAAGCTCAATTCCCCTGCCCTCACTCGTCATCCGGGCCAAGAAAGGCTCTTCCCTCCCCACGAGCCATCCACAAATTCGTCATGTGGGTTGGCGCTCATAAGTAGTATTACTCGTACAGTACATTGGCTCAGGATGAAAATGTGCACCACACTGCCGAAAGCAGTCTAGACGCCGTTCTGCGGCCTGCGCACGCCTTTGTGTGCAGATTTTCTTTTCGACTAGTTTTAGCTGTCATGAGGAGGGAAAAACAAGACAGGGATGTGAAGGAAGAAAGACGAAAGGCCCCACTCAAACTAAGACGAACCGAACTTTGAATCTTCACACCTGTGGGTGTGACTGACTACTACTGATCTCTCTCACGCTCTTTCTTCTCCCCTCCCCCAACACACTCGCACGCTACCAACCAATCCATCAACTCGACTTCTTCTCTTCCTCATTGACCATGCTGAGAGATTTCGAGCCCTCGAAACTTCAAACTTAACATCTCTGGTGTTACCTCTTCCTTTGACTAATTTCTTTTATCGCAATTGCTATCAGACCGCCTGGGAGCATTTTCGAAGATCCCAGCAAGAATTTCAACTGCCCCATTTCCTCAACAACCGCCACCACCACCACTCTGCGACCCTTCTTGGAGAGTCTCCAAGGCCTAATACAGCGGCTGGAGCTTGATTGAGCATTTTTACCCTCAATTGAAGCATCTGCCCTGCACAATGGCGCTCTCCATCCGCTTTGGTGGCCGAACAAGCTCCCTGTTCCGCCAGGTCAGAGCTGCTTCCTCGAGTCCTTGTAGGACTTTTACTACTCGCGCCTCTTCTCGATGCCTCTATGCTAGAAACACAGCACCATCCCGTAAGGGTACCGGCTATGTCCGACTTTTCTCGAGCTCCTGCATGCGCCCAAATCAGACCCAACCTGCGCCAAACGCCAAAGCATACTTGGAGAGCGGAGTCATAAAGGGAGCTGCTAATCCTGTGAACGTCAAGAAAGTCTTGGTCATTGGCAGTGGAGGCCTCAGTATTGGACAAGCAGGAGAATTCGATTATTCAGGTTGGTTCTCCAGATTTTCTCCCTTGCCAGAGAATGAGTCACTTGTAGCCATGCATATCCCAAATTTCCTAGCCTAGGTTGTATTCATGAGTGAAGCAAACAGTATGTTTTATTCGGACTGACGATTCGCCCCCAGGTTCCCAAGCTTTGAAGGCGTTGAAAGAGGCTGGTGTGGCTTCCGTCCTCATCAACCCCAACATCGCAACCATCCAGACTGCCCACGTCCTCACTGATGAAGTTTACTACCTTCCAGTTACTCCAGAATATGTCACATATGTTATTGAGCGTGAGAGACCAGATGGAATTTTCCTCACTTTCGGCGGCCAAACCGCTCTCAACTTAGGCGTGCAAATGGAGCGTATGGGAATTTTCGAACGTTATGGTGTGAAGGTTTTAGGTACAAGCATTAAGACCCTCGAGACCAGCGAAGACAGAGATCTATTCGCCAAAGCTCTTGGAGAGATCAACATTCCAATTGCCCAGTCGATTGCCGTGGGCACGGTTGACGAAGCTTTGGAAGCTGCTAGAGGAATTGGATACCCAATTATCGTCCGAGCTGCGTATGCTCTTGGAGGACTTGGATCCGGCTTTGCCAACAACGAGGAGGAGCTTCGCAACATGTCTGCCAGATCCCTGACTCTGTCACCACAAATATTGGTTGAGAAGTCTCTCAAGGGATGGAAAGAAGTTGAGTACGAAGTCGTCCGTGATGCCAGCAACAATTGCATCACCGTCTGCAACATGGAGAACTTCGATCCTCTCGGTATTCATACTGGCGACTCCATTGTTGTGGCTCCGAGCCAAACGCTGAGTGATGAGGAGTACCACATGCTTCGCTCTGCTGCCATCAAGATCGTCCGTCACTTGGGTGTCGTAGGCGAGTGCAATGTCCAATACGCTTTACAACCAGATGGACTCGATTACCGTGTCATCGAGGTCAATGCCCGTCTTTCCCGCTCTTCTGCCCTTGCTTCCAAAGCCACTGGATACCCTCTTGCGTATACCGCTGCCAAGATTGGACTTGGACACACCCTTCCGGAACTGCCAAATGCTGTTACCAAGACTACTACTGCAAATTTCGAACCTTCTTTGGACTATGTTGTCACCAAGATTCCACGTTGGGATCTGGCCAAGTTCCAGCACGTGAAGCGTGACATTGGAAGTGCCATGAAGTCTGTCGGTGAGGTTATGGCTATTGGACGAACCTTTGAAGAATCTATCCAGAAGGCCATCCGTCAAGTTGATCCTCGATTCATCGGTTTCCAGGGCGACAAGTTTGACGATTTGGATCACGAGCTGTCTAACCCTACTGATCGCCGATGGTTGGCAGTGGGACAAGCTATGCTTCATGAAGGTTATACCGTTGACCGCATCCACGACTTGAGCAAGATTGACAAGTGGTTCTTGTATAAGCTCCAGAATATCGTCGACTGTACTCATGAGCTTGAAGATATTGGAAGCCTCTTTGGCATTAACAAAGAGCTCATGTTGAAGGCTAAGAAGATGGGTTTCAGTGATCGTCAAATCGCAAAGGCTGTTGGTAGCACCGAGGATGACGTTCGCGCTCGCAGAAAGAACTTTGGGATCACCCCCTTCGTCAAGAAGATTGATACACTTGCTGCTGAGTTCCCAGCAGACACCAACGTAATCGCGGAGTCTCCTCGGTCCGACAAGGGCAATGCTAACATTTCCCAGTACCTCTACACCACATACAATGCTACTACTCACGACGTGACGTTCGAAGACCGCGGAAGTAGGTGCCTCCCTGGCGGGCGAGCTTCCTCTACATAACTCCCGTCCTGATAGCGGCTCTCCGATACTGACTTCGTATTTAGCCATCGTGCTTGGGTCAGGCGTGTATAGGATAGGCTCATCTGTCGAATTGTGAGTGCACGCTCCCAGTTCCTCGGAGCCTCATACTAACTGTTTACAGCGATTGGTGCAGCACTTCATGCGTCCTCGCCTTGCGAGAAATGGGCAAGAAGACTGTCATGATCAACTACAATCCTGAGGTATGCACTACTGCTTAAAATATAGATGAGATTCGCTAAATTCGTGTAGACCTACTCCACCGATTTCGACACCGCTGACAAGCTTTACTTTGAGGAGCTCAGCTACGAACGGTAATTTTGATATCAATTCCATTTTAAATACATTGACTGATTCCCTCATAGAGTTCTCGACATTTATGAACTTGAACATGCCAATGGTGTGGTTGTCTCGGTTGGAGGCCAACTTCCGCAGAACATTGCTCTCCGCTTGCAGGAGACTGGTGGTGCCAGTAAGTGATCCTTCCAAATATCAGGATCTTTTGCTGACTTTGCTACCACAGAGTAAGTACTTACATTTTCTTGTGACATTGTGTTTGAGGTTCCTTCCCCGTTTGTGGTAAGATCGGTAAGTACAGGCGGCGCTCCTTCCCTCTGGATGGTTTCTGGACAACAAATTACGCAATCCTTTCCGCGCACCTTCTCCCAACATTCTGGGACGCAACTGCCATTCTGGACGAGGTCTACACAGGCAGCACTTCATTTCTTCCCACCATGTTTCTCTTCCATCTTCAACAACCTCCAAACTTCTCACCGCGGTGAACAAGCCTCCTGTATACTGTACAACACCTCAAGGTATGAGCCCCAGACGTGAGGAAAACACCATTATCATTGCTAACTATGAGCAGTTCGAGTGTTCTGGCGTTTCAGCTTCGGACGCCGTCCAGTCATAGTGCTCTAGGCCGTACTGCTCTCCAGTACTTCCACATCGGAGACGTCGATTAAAGGGTAAGTCAACATCGAATTGTATCACGAACCAGTGCTAATCTCTCCGAATCAGGTCCTCGGATTTGTGATCGTCTGCTCATCGTAGTCCACGATCTGCTTCGGACAGCGTCTGATCTGCCTCCAGAGTGCTCTGCAACCAAGGAGTCCTGATCTGCGTCGATTCGTTGGCCATTGACCGTGGTTGATTGGTCTCGGGATTTTCATCTCCTACAAATCGACGCCGTCGATTTGGTCAACATGGCGTTCGAGGCTGCGACCATCTTGCAATTCGTCCTCCTAGTTGCTTGGACCTGTCTGAATGATACGCCTGTCAACCAAAAGCATGTCTTGTTCGGCCAATTTTTCCCAACTCAAGCAGACTTTGACGACATCGTCTCCCTCATTTCTCTTGTATTCGCGCCTGGACTCTTTCAAGTTCTTCAAGCTGCTACACCTCCTACAATTGCGTATTTCAAAACTCTGCCAACGACCGACTACAAGCGTTGGGCCATTTACGCGTTGGTTCTTGAGAAGGCTGGGTGCCGACCTCGACTCTACATAGGTAGCGGAACCGGCAGTAGGGATGGTGTCCACTCGCGATTGGTCCAGTATGATAGTTTTAAGGTATTCCCTCGATATGTTGCGAAGTCGATTGATGAAGGCTTCACAATCGTCCACAAGGGTCTTCTCTGTTGGATTCCCATACCAGTAAGTTGTCCTCGTTGACTTGGCATTCTCAGTACTCACATTTGTTAGGGCGTTCATCTGCAACCCGTCATTCGTCTTCTGTTCCTTGTCCTAGAGGCAACATTTGCATTCATGTTCTGGGCTATGAAGGCTAAGCTCGCAGACTATGGCATGTCTCATATCTGCCTGTGGGACCGGGCTAATCTGGAGTATGATGGGCTTTGTTCTCACCCGTCCTTGAAGGAAGGCATCCGCGGTGACTTTGGTTTATCTGCAGAGGAGATCGAGGTGCTTGCTGCTGAGCGGAAGCAAATCAACGCTGAAAAGCAAGCCATCAGGAGTGCCAACTGGTATTATTCGAAGATGGCGAACGACCGTGATGAATTTCTTGATCATGTGCTGGAAACCAGTAATGCTTGGAGAGAGGCGAACTATGAAAGATACATGGACAATCACAGAAACTACATCGCAGATGTCCGCAAGAGCAAGAAGTACCATTGCGAGGTCTGCAATTTCACTACCGGGTACAAGACACTCCTCACCAAACATCGCGAGACTCCCAGACATCTCTACAAGACCCAAAGTCTCGAGAGAGACCTCGCCACCAAGCCATACACATGCCGCACATGTAGCTATGCTACCAAGAAGAAGCGTGAATTGACGCGTCACCTCAGCTCAGCGCGTCATAAAAGCAAGATGGCTACCTCTTCGAGCTCTGAGCTCGACTGAGGTACAACCATGGATTTCATTTTGGACCAATCTTGGAGGAAAACATGACTACTGATTATTTATCTTGCACCAACATGGCTCGAATCGACGTCGCCGATTTGTACCACTTTGGAGGAAGTCGATACAACCTATTATCTTGCTTCATCATACCTTTACGTCAGACGCCGTCTGATTTGGTAAACATAATACTTCTCGCGGACGACATTAATTGATCTGGGACTACTCATCTGGACCTGGACCTTGGGCTCATCTCATTGTTATCATCAACTATGTACTATCACTAACACCCTCTATCAGAATCCTAGGAACCAACCCTGTCGACATTGACAAGGCCGAGGACAGACAAAAATTCTCTGAGATCCTCGACAGTATTGGACTCGATCAGCCTGCATGGAAGGAGCTCACTTCTGTTGCTGAAGCCGAAAACTTTGCCTCCTCTGTGGGATATCCTGTCCTCGTTCGCCCATCTTACGTCCTCTCTGGCGCTGCCATGACAGTCATTCACAGTAAGGACGACCTTAAAGAGAAGCTCGAGGCAGCTAGCAATGTTTCTCCTGACCACCCCGTCGTAATCACCAAGTTCATTGAGGGAGCGGAGGAACTGGACGTTGATGCTGTTGCTAGCAACGGAAGCTTGATTGTCCAGTAAGATACCCTTTCTCCTTTTGAGAACAGGAATGCTGACTCCTTGAAGTGCCGTATCCGAGCATGTCGAACAAGCTGGCGTTCACTCTGGTGACGCTACCCTCGTCCTTCCACCTTCAAGCCTCGATCAGACTACGATGGACAGAGTCAAGGAAATAGCTGTTAAAGTCGCTGAAGCCTTCAAGATAACTGGCCCCTTTAACATGCAGATCATCAAAGCTGAAGACCCGAATGGTGGCTTGCCGCAGCTGAAAGTCATTGAATGTAACCTTCGTGCTTCTCGTTCATTCCCGTTCGTTAGCAAGGTATGTTTTTCTATACCTCAGACCATGTGATTGTGCCAGAGTCCTGCTGACCTCCGGATAGGTCCTCGGCCTCAATTTTATCAGCGTGGCGACCAAGGCTCTCGTTGGTACTGACGTCCCTGCGCCAGTTGATCTGATGGCTATTGAGCGTGACTATCTCGCCACCAAGGTGCCTCAATTCTCATGGACTCGTCTCGCTGGTGCTGATCCCTTCTTGGGCGTTGAGATGTCCAGTACTGGTGAAATCGCCTGCTTTGGAAAAGATCTTGTCGAAGCCTACTGGGCTTCCCTCCAATCTACCATGAACTTCCGCATGCCTGAGCCAGGAGAAGGTCTTCTCTTTGGTGGTGATGTCTCCAAGGCCTATCTCGCTAACATTGTTGACTACCTCTCCCCTCTCGGTTATAAGCTATACGCTGCTGAGAAGGAGGTCAAGGAATTCCTTGAGTCAACTGCGAAGAACAACGTCAAAGTTGAGATCATCGAGTTCCCTACTGAGGACAAGAGAGCTCTACGAGAAGTCTTCCAGAAGTACGATATCCGTGGTGTCTTCAATTTAGCTCAGGCCCGAGGAAAGACAGTTCTCGATGTTGACTACGTGATGCGCCGCAACGCCGTCGACTTTGGCGTGCCCCTCTTCATGGAACCCAAGGTAAGCTTCCACATGTTCATAACTTTAGCGCATCAGAGTTGCTAAGTCCCTTTCTAGACTGCTGAGCTCTTCGCCCGCTGCATGAGTGAGAAACTCCCCCGCAAGGAAGGCATCCCCGGCGAAGTCCGCAGATGGTCTGACTTCATTGGTGGCAAGCCTTTGTAAATAACATAATGTGACGGTGGACAATATCATCGTTGCTTCCGGGGCGTTCTTCATTTGCGTTCTTCATGCGATAGTGTTACACAAAACAAAATGGATAGATAAACAATATGGTCGGTGGTGCTTGGGGAAGTTGCATAGTGATGGTTGATGATTAGCACAAATTCAAAAGCGTTTCCCCTTCTTACTGATACCTTGGTTGTACATTCATGATAATAGATGGCCCGACAGTATCATGAGTAGTATTTGGAGAGCATGATAGAGTAATGGAGTTCTCTTATCTGTTCCAATTCCCCGCCAGTTTTGAAATCAGCACATACTTGCTAGCTTTTGAAGACTCGAAACCCAGTTTCAATCTCCAAGGCTCCCGATAAAAGTGCCTGCCTATTACACAAAGAATCTCCTGCCCGTAGATCAAACCGTAAATCAACAGCCGCTTTCCCTCAACCTTTCCAACCCAGAGAATTTCGACTTTGCACCTCCCACCTATACATTACACCTGCGCTCATGTTTCCACAGCCACCAAAATCCACTAACGCATTTATCTGACCTTAACCCTGTGATTAGTGCTTAGAGTCCCGACCTAATGTTTAGTTCCCTTAAATTGCTTTTTTCCCTGCAGGACCAATATCTCTCTCTACGTTGCGTCGTCCCTTCGTTATATGATGGGAGGGATCGAACACACTGGGAAACAATTCATCCTCATGACCTACGATTTTCGTCAAGTCTTGATGGAAATTTCTGATTCTGATGATGAGAAGGTCATTGTGTACAGCCTCTTTGAGAGGTCTAATTTGCCGGATTTTTTTAAATGGCTTTCAGAGGAGGTTGTTGTTTTCTCGCTTAGTTGTTTGTTCATGGAGCTAGAGAAAAGCCTTTTCTACTTGTGTCGGCATCAATGTTTGCCTTACAATTAACCGTTTGGATCAGTGTCCAGTCGACGTTGTTTCACTCGTTCGGAAAGTGAGGTATATGTTATTGGGGAGGGAGACATTGGAGGAAACACAGAGGTGCACGAGGGACTTGCTGTTCACTACGACGGAATCTACGCGAGTTTACTTGAACTGGTCGCTTTCTTCAAAAGAATTCATTCCCATTCATTCATCGTGGCCAGTATCATTGTCTGGGCTTATCATACATACACCTTGCAATGCTCGTTCAATGATGACCTTTTTTGCGCCCCGAAATGCAACCATAACTGCCTCCCGAGGTATCTCGCAAATCCGAATCTCAAACCAGCAAAATCTACCCGATTGTCCTCCCTCGAGTGTTCAAAATTCCTATATCCACGGAGGATCCAGCTAGTGTAGCATCACACTTATTCTAGCCTTACCCCGCCAACCCTCTTAGCAAGACGCTCGCTGAAGTGATCATTGTCATCGGGAGATGGTCTTTTGGGGGGTCTCTCACCAATCGATGCCAAAATCGCTATCAAGGTAGCCCATCCAGGTGTAGATAATAGCTGATATCCCTCGGCCGGGTCATGACTGGTGGCAACACGACACAGCAGAGCCTGCTCGTCCTAGAAAGGAATTAGTATTGCAGAACTAATGATGATTTGGGGCTCAACTCACTTTTTCCATCGTGGAGAGGGAGGAATTGAGATAGCACAGTAGGTGGAAATCTGACACAGCTTGAAGTGCCTGTTCAGGCTTGACTTCGCCGTTTCTGTCCACTCCAAGACGCTGCGCAACAGTCTTGTGCTCTTGCTCTTGGCCCAAAGTAAGGCGGTTCTCGATCGTGAAACCAGGGCTCGCGATGAAGGCAGGTTTGGGGACATCGGGAAATCCGTGCGTCAAGGTGACAAGGAGGTATTCGACGGGGAAAGATGGTTTAGCATTCTCTTGCACACTAGCTCCGTACTCGTTTATTCGTCTGTAGAAGACTTCAGGGATATAACGTGTGCGACTCGTGGATCCATCGTCCTCCTCTTCGCTTCGGACAAGCATAACTGTAGGATCTGCTGAAGGCTCAACAATATCCGCCCGAACCATTTCCACGGCTGAATTAGATACTTGATAGGCCGAGATAGCGATCTGTCCCTTCTCATCGCCGGATACTACACATGTGACGAAGTTAGACCCGAATCTTCCAGTGTCGCTCCATTTCGTAGGCTTTGGGTGCTGTGCTTGAAGACGAGCTGCAAAAGCAATTTCTAGAGATGACAGATAGTAGGAGTCGATATGTCTCTTGCAAATTACAGACCCATCACCTGCACCGGCATCTAAAAGATCAGTCCAGATGATTCCGACCTTCTGTAGTCCGCAAAGTCTGGCCATCTCATCGACCTTCTCTTCGTCAGTCCACTCTGATAAAGTAACTCCATCGACCTCATTGACTTGTGGAGGCTCATAGATGGCTTCAACAACAGCTTTGACGCCCAACGGGACCTCTGTGTATTCTGTGTATCTTCCATAGAGATAACCAACACGTTGTGAGCCAGATTGTCGCCAAAAATTCAAGAGATTCTCGATAAGACCAGGGTTCGCAAACTCGACGTGATCTACCATTCGGAACGGTTGTGGCTGGAGTGTGATAGCACTTGGTTGGCATTTTGTACAGATTCCTTCCGGCCACTGGGGATGTCCAGAAGGACAGTCACGCTTGACTCGATAGTAGGGTTCGGTAAGAGGTGGCATGAATGAGGTACCGGACTCTGGTTTGTTGGTGGCAGAATTGATCTTTCGTAAATAAGAGTGGAAAGAGAGGTTCTTGATCTTCTTTTCGGCAAGATATTCCGCATTGAACGGCTCTAACGGCATGCAATAGTCGCACATACCCTTCTCTCCGTGTCGGCACATCTTCACATCTCGCCTCCGGGGAATCTTTCCATCCTGCTTGTCGAGTCTGTCGTCCACCGCTGACTGTACCACTGTTTCCCAGGGATTCTTAATCTTTTCTGAAGGCGAGGTGATTGGTAGTGGGTCAATAGGAATGTCTTCTGTTGGAAGGATAGCATGTCCATTGAGACGGTTCGTTGATGAAGTGATGCTCGAGGTGGAATGAGACGATGTATTGCCGTTTGCGTTCCCATTTGATAGTTCGCCCATGGTTTTATAGCTGATGAAGACAACATCACCGTGGCTGGTGGGGTACAAAGTCAGATATAGTACACGGACAGAGTAGACTCAACACACCTCAAACCGATCTGAGAAACCTTGTGTCTTGCAATTTCTTTCAGCAGTTTGCTGTCACCTCCTGCAGGCTGGTTCGAAAGGGTAAGGGTACCGAAGTCTACCGTCGAGGGTAGCACATCGGATAACTAGGCTGCATCAATAACAAATTCCCGCAGAGCATGGGAGAGTCCTGACCTTCTCTCCAAGCTTTGCAAACGTGTCTGCAGGTTCGACCGTCACCCTGTACATCCCATCAGGACCTCGAAATCTGAGAAGCATCCTTGCTGTATTGTGGTTGGAGGAAGTTCGGTCGCGGGCCAGAGATGGAGTTCAGTGGAGGAAGTTAGAGACCGGCGTGCAGGAGCGTATGAGTAACGAAGTCAGAACTCTTAATGAGTGAATGAGAGAGTGAACGTGGTTCAGGAGGAAGAGGGAGGAGAAGAAGAAGAAGAAGAAGAACAAAAGAAGGTAACTGTGGTGGTGATAGAGGGGCAAATGATATTCATTACATCGATTAGGAAGCGAACTGGAGAGAAAGCTACAGAGACAGGCACAGAGCTCCCTCGCGTCATATCTGATGCCGCCTGAGCTAGTTGGCTCAGCCCGCCGAACAGGGGTTGATGCGGCCGCGTCGTGAGTATTGGTGGTAAGGTTTATTCTGGGTCGGCAACTTGTCCTTTCACGATAGATATTTGACACTTTGATACTTTGCGCAGTGACTTCAACGACGACTGACTATTCTCTGCGATCACTTATGTCTGGTTGCGACTTGTCGTCTATTCGAAGTCAGCTCCTGGATTTTGAACGTATCACCGCGCTTTAGGATTTGCAAGTAACCGCCTGCTGCAATGTTCAACATTGACTGGGTTGGACTCGCCGTCCCTTTCGCATACCTTGCAGTTCTTGCGGGCTCTTTGACAACATTCTCGAGTGTATATCGGAAGCGGAAAGCAGGTCTGTTTATGTTTGCCCACACAAGCTCACGTGTACTGATTAAAAAATAGCTGCATCGGCAACTCTTGCGCCATGGTTCCCCCCTCACATGCAACGAAATATCTACCTGTCACTTCTACACCTCGAGCCAGAGGATGGCAACGAGAAGGCGCCTAAGGTTCCAGAAAGTGTACTGCGTGCTGCCCTCTTGGAACGAGCTGTCGAAGATATCCATCGAATCATTCAGATTAGAACCGCCAAACAGGCGTGCAGTACACTTCTGCAACGTGGCAGTGTTGGGGATGATCTGTGGCAGAGATTCCTAAGGGCTGAAAAAGAAATGGAAGAAGAACTCCGAGATGTGGTTATGGAGGTCAGTCGTGTTCCAGATAATATAGCGAAAGCATACTAACATGCCCAGGCAAATGGTCTCTCTCCAAACTGGGGTCAATCTATCTTCCAATCTGCAAATGAGATCGCCGCAAATACCCTTTTCCGGAACCGATTGAATGAGATACAGGCACAGGCAGAATCTGAGAAGCAGTGGTGGGAGAAACGACGAGCATCGATCCAAGCAGAATTCATGAAGGAGCTAGATTCACCTTCTTCCAGTACAACCAAAACTACCACAGGCAAAGCCGGCAGTGACGAGGATGCCATCTTGGTAGAAGGTGGGGGACCTGCTGTTAGTGACAAAGGAAGCATACGAAAAAAGAAGGCAAGGAATTAGGCGATGACACTTCATTTATTGGGACGGCCAGGTGTAAAACGGTGCATTCAACAAATGGCGTTTTGGAGCTAAGGAATACCGCGGATGTAACATTATTGAGAACATTCCAGTGGCGAGGGGGTATATCTCGAAGTGCGCGTTCTTTTTGAATGGCATTGGAATATTGCGAGCTCTTTCTCTCTTTATGCTATAGCGTGCGATTACGTTGCTGCTACTTTCAAAGTCTCGTCCTCCATGACTTGAAAGGCACTTCTCTTTGTGTCAAGTCTATCACCTGGGACTATGGTCTCAAAGACGCTCTATTTTACGTGCCTCTCAACAAAGATTTCCTATGCCCAAAATAGAAACTGTATCTAAATTCTCCCGGAGACACGCCCCGGAATAAGCGTATAAAGAATATGAAAGTCACAAAGCAGCCGATTCCATACAAGAAGGCCGTTCCGTGCCCAGATTTCACCTCCATCTCGCATCTTCAAATCGTTTTATTATTTCATTCTACAGCACCTCATACTCTTCCAGACAATTCTATGCTGCTGGCAGCTATTGAAACAAATAACACTCATTGAACACCGACCCGCTTTGATCATCCATATACAGCCTTAAAACAAGGACTCACTTCCAGCTCTCAAGTTTATAGCGCCTACCTACTACCTCTTTAGAGCACAAACTCCGATTCTTACAGTTCCTCAAAATCATCAGCGGAATGCAATCCGCACGCCAACATAACCCGGCTTTCGATGCCAAAATCAAGCAGATGGCTCTCCCTTTGGCTCCTCTCGTTCGTCTTACCACCGGAGAGGTACACCCCATCTTCCCATCCACGCTTCTGAGCTTCTGGCTCTTGACTTCGGAACAATGCGACGAGCTGGCACACTTTTATCACCAGAGAACGCCAAGCATCTACACGGCTCACTATCCTTGCCCTGTGCAATGGAGGGCCGATGCCACGTTGGAAGAGAAGCGGAGGAGAACCGGCCGCTTTATTGGGCTCCGAGGCTGCGAGAGCCCGGTCAGAGTTCTCAGTGAAGAGGAGATCCGGAGAAACATGCAACAAGAGAGAGAGGGGGCTATGGAAGAGGAGAGAATGAGAGGAAAGACGAGATGGTACTAGATGGATTGGGAAACGAAAGAGGAGGTCTGTCTGCTTCTAGCCTGCATTGCAATACCTATTTGTTTTTTATAGTACGTCTGGATTTCGTTAGACTTTAGTTGTGTTGTCAAATACGGAAACACATTTGCCTTAGTGCTGCTGCTGTATACTCCCTAGAGTCCTTTCCATGCCACCTTCGCCAGATGATCCGCCTTCTTCTTACTTTGCTTCACCATACCC
This sequence comes from Cadophora sp. MPI-SDFR-AT-0126, assembly GCA_020747065.1. NCBI lineage: Eukaryota > Fungi > Ascomycota > Leotiomycetes > Helotiales > Ploettnerulaceae > Cadophora > Cadophora sp. MPI-SDFR-AT-0126. The sequence continues at coordinate 1,265,116 of JAGMVK010000003.1, read as the reverse complement.
AGTGACTTCAAATCAGCCAGAGCTCTGTAAAAGAGCGCCAGTGCATCTCTCTCGTGCACTTTCTGTTCATCTCCACCACCAACCATTTCAAAGAACGCTAACCAGAGATCGAAAATATTGATCAGTGATCCTGTTTCCAGGGACATCTGGTATAAAATCGCCGTAGCAGGATGCGTTGAAGACAGACCTTCTAATGGCTCACAACATTCGCAATTCAAGTAGTCGTATGGCGCAGATAGAGCCCGTTCGATGACTGCCCGAGGGCGAGGTGTGAAGTAATCACGGTATGGTGTTGTTGAATTGAAGAGCCAAACCTCGTTCAAAAACATATCTTGCGGATTCTCAACAGTAAAGTACTCGGCGAGTATCTGGGAGAGGTGGTCTACTAGAGCTGTGAACTCTTTGTCCTGCTCAGATAATGTAGATTTCTCATAGCTGAGCTGTACTCGCTGCGCAATGACCGTTGTCCTCACGCCCTTGCTGTGGATAGCATAACTGCTTCGGACTGGTTTTCTATTCTTCTCGGATTCTTGAAGCAGTGAGGAGGCTTGTGACTGTATGCGGGATAGTTCCTCCAGAAATCCAGCATCATCGTCGGCCCATCCGTCAAGGTCCATGCTGAGGGCTCCTCCAATGATAGCCTCACGCGCTACCCGAATGAACTCAATCAAGTCTTCAGGAGCCATGCGTTTGATGGAGTCGAGTATGGAGCTTAGAAGCTCCGACTTGCCGAGATCGCCCTGGAAGGTAGTCATATACAATTCGATCTTTGCAACGGGATCTGGTGAACAGGCCGCAGCCAGGTGCATAGCTCTCAGATTCCGAGCAATATCGGCGTGTCTAGAATCAAGACATGCTCTAACTTTGCTGAGAAGGGCTTCGTCGTCCCTGAGGATATCTCGAGCCTGAAGCAACTCTCCAGCTTCAACCAAGCCTTCCGTCATTTTCTTAAATGATGGAAGCATACGAATCAATTCGAAGTGCTGAGGCTGTAGAAGTTTGGAGAGTGATGGGCCACTCGAGGCGTCATTGAGGAGGCTCAACGGATTGCCGTAAAAATGGCACATGTACGAGTACTATATCGTCAGTAAAAGATACCTGAAAGTGGTGTAAAGGCGTACCTTTAGTGCTCCAACAAAGGATTGAACACTCTGGACATGATCTTCCTGTCTCTCAATCAACTCGGCCACCAGTTTTGAGCCCAGACGCAGGGATGCTTCGCCTCCAGAAACTGCCTTCTCAAATATTCTCTCAAGCAGAGAACTGGTCTGCTCGACATCGAACTGGCGACCTTCGAGAGAACGACTTGCCGCTTGCGACAGCCTTTCGTGGAAAAGGTCCACAGAAGTCGCAATGCCGAAAAGTAGTACGAATGGAATTCGGTCCTTCCAAGAGCTAAATCTTCAGTCTATGGTCTCAACATTTTGCTGGTAGAGTCTCACCTGAAAAGGCTTATGAGATCCGCCACAAGACTAGTATCAAAAGCTTCACTGTCTTGAAATGCAACAACCACAGCTTGGCTTTGATGAACCTCCACGAAGCCGTGTAGAATTTCCAGATCATAGTTTAGAAGTTTGTGTCCCTGCAAATGAATAGTTAGATCACCTTCATATGATACCCTGCTGGTGGACTCACATCTCTCTGTGATGAGAGGTCTTCCTCATCATCTTCGCTTGGTTGTTGATTGGTAGCGTCTCGGATGAGCTGCTTCAGCACTGCTTTTAGATTTGAGGCATCTCCTGAACGTAACACGGCCACTGGCCCCACGACTTTGGATCTCAGATGAGTGGAGAGTTGATTGAAAAGAAGGCCCTGAGAGGTGATATTTGGACCAGTTACCACAAAGCCAGTCGGCACTTTATCTAGATCCCTACTATTTGTTACTCATGTCTTTCCAAAAGTCGGGTCACAATGATTTACCGTAGGAGACCAGAATCGCCGATGAATGCAGTGACCTCTGTTAGTGTATCTTCATTTGCCTCATTCAATATGGACTTCATGTCATCAGCATTTGTCCAGCGTTTATTGGTGGTCTGAACAATAATTGACGCACCTGAATCCGAGCATCAGTCGCCGACCATGACCGTTCAAAAAGGCACTTGCGAATATCCGCGCATTCCGGGGCTTCAAAGCCATCAAGTAGAGGCTCGAAGCTAAAGGGTTTGGCCTTCACAGAGTTGACAACAGAGCCTTTGGTGTTGGCTACCTTCCTTCTCTTCGCTGGTCGTGGCAGGGGTTCATTACCGGCATTGGCTGGGGTGTATACGTAGGCTGTCTGAGTGGAAGTTAGCTTTGCGACGTGGAGACTGATACTGAAATCTTTGCCTGATGATCTGTAGTATCGAAGCCTTTGTGGCTGTCATCATGTTCGTCCAGTTCCGACATTTGGCTTTGAATACGATGGTTGAGGGAGACGCGACCTGACGCGCCGAAGGAACTTCTCGGCTGACATGCCTGTCCAGTCCAGTCCAGAAAAAAAGTTACAGCCTTGTCTTCGACACTCAACATCGCTCTCATGCCGCCGCCACAACATCTTCTGGCTTCCAAAATACGAGGTTTTGTGTGTCGATCATGTCTATTGAAATTACAAGCTCCACAGCGACGACATATACAATGGTCATCTCGCCGTCTCACAGCAAATACTCTGCACCCGGGCCTGAAGGGGGCGACACATCCTACATCGACAAGTGTTGAAGAGCCACAAGACGAACTTGAACCGGATTTCAACGAAGATTCTATCATAGAGGCGCTCGAAGAAGAGGTTCGATTAAGGCGGAAGGATGCTGTTAATCATGCAGTGCCAAAATCCTCAGTCAGGTATTTCGAAGAGACGCCAGACGGGACCCGAGAAGAGATACAAGACGGCCTGGATGAAGAGAACAAGTTAAACGCTCTGGAAAGGGAAATAGAAGATCTCAGGTCTGGTACTGGAGGTCTCATGGAGAAACTGCTTGGGGGTGATCCGACACAGCCAGGACACAGTCTGCTGGCTGATGAGCTCAGAGCCCAGATAATGGAAATGGAAAGAGTCGATTTGAAAAACCTGTCCGAAACGGATCGTTTGCGACTCAGATCCATCATCCTCAAGGGCTCAGAATCTGGTAGCTACTCCTAAGATTTCTTCATCTGAGTCCCTACTGATCTTTGTCTGCAGCTACCTCATCCAATAATCATGAACTCCCAATACTTCAACCCGCGACAAAAGCCTACGAGACATCTTTCCAGCCAGGGTTGCATGTAGAATCTGCCGAAGATATTGGCATACCAGTCAACGAGTTCCCAGTGGCACAGCAAGCTCGCGTTCGGCAGTTGATCGAGTCCCTCAGTCGACCACCACCGCCAATTGGCCGGAGAAGAAGGGGAAAGAGATCGATTCTGGAAGCAAGTACGGCGGCAGATAAGAACCATTTGCTTCGGGTCTGGAAGGCATATTCGCTTTGTCGGAATGCACTCATGAGCTCGAAAGACAAGGTGCCCAGCGACATCTGGCTGCGACTCTGGAATATCTTCCAGGTGGAAGGGTCTCACAACCTGGATCGCTGGACACGTCTAAAAACCTTGGGTGATGACATCCACCAGGCCGGTGTCAGACTCATGCCGGGACAATATCTCTTACACATTGAGGCAACCTTCATAGAGGGAGATCAGAATCATGGTATCGACATGTGGGAATACGCGCCAGGTTTTCGAGGCAGCGAATACTGGGAGCTAGGAGCTCGTATGCTCGCCCAGAGTGGACAGCCTGTCAGAGCATTAAAGGCAGCTGAGTCTTGCTTAGAATGCAGCGAAGCCTCCAAGTCGTATCGGTTACTACTTCCCATCATCAGAGCATACCTGGGCTCGAAGACCACACCATCTATCAAGTGCGCCTGGGCGCTCTACATCCGCTTAAGAGTGTCATACAGTCAGTATCTGAGAATGGAAGACTACGACGTGCTCATGTCTTCGTTCCTCGCTGCCAACCAGCCTGACTTAGCATTGGGGGTGTTTAAAGATATGATGCTTACAGGGCAACCTTCGTCACTGGCTGAAGACTCGACGTCACAGTACAGGACCGCAACAGGTACCACAGATGACTTAACATCACTCAAAATCACAGCTCACGAGCTTGACTGGCGAAGCCCAAGCACCTTGAGCAAGCTCCCAGCACACCTGAATAATAAGTTCTTCTTTGGAAAATGGCTGAAAAAACTCATTGGCGCCGGTGATTTAGAAGCGGCAAAGAAAGTCCTCGACCTTATGAACAGTCGTCAAGTCCAGCCTAGTGCCATACAAGTCAATGGGCTCATTGGTGCTTGGTTTCGAGAGGGATCTGAGAAGAGCAGGGCTATGGCTGAAGACATGGCTTGGAGAATGATTAAAACCAGAAATGATTTCGTCCAGTCTAGGAGTTCTCTCGACCCGACTCTTCGTTTCGTCAAAACATCTGATCTTCAATCTTCTAGAACTCTTACTCTTACCCCACCAGCGACGATCGAAACGTTCTGCATTCTTTTATCGCAATATCGGCGACGACAAAAAGCAGACCGCATGACGGATCTCTTGGAAGCTTTCCAAAGGTCGAACATACCACCCAATACGCAGTTCATGAATGAATTACTCTTGACCAGCAAGAGAACCCACGACAAGAAGTCTGCTCTGGAGACTTATCAGACTGCGACAGAAGACCAGGGTGTCGCTCCTGACTTCGACACATACAAAGTTCTGTGGGGTCTCTTGAAAAAAGACGTTGACCCAATAAGAGGTCCAAACAGGCCCAAGGAGTCTGATCGTCACCAAAGGTGCCGAAATCTTTTCGCCGATATGATTGTCAAACTACGGAAGTCATCTACAGAAACATTTCCTCAGGACTTATACCGCTTGATCATTCAGACATTCAGTTCCGCCCAAGACTTGACCGGAACGGCAGTCGCCCTGCGGGCATTGCAGCGACGCTTCGGAGTATATCCCGACCCAGAGAGCGCTCGTATTGTGGTTCTTCAACTTGCCCGGCTGGGCCTGAGTAATGAGCTTGGAGTTGAGCCGATTCGATTGAATACCGACTTATCGATCACGCGGGAAAGGATAGCATCAGTGACGAGTATCTTACAACAATTCAAGGACCAGCGTATTGAGGCGTTGGAACAACAGGGGATCATGTTCAGCGAACTGAAGGGCGATGCTTTGAAGGAGGAGCCGTTGGTACTGCTGTCTGACTTATTGCGCTTTGCGGATCGACAGGTTGCTCAGCAGGGAAGCAGAAGTTCTGCTGAGAAGTCCATGATTGCCGCCCAAACGATGGGCGTGCCGGATTCCTCTATTTGGCAAGACCACACAAAGAGCATGTAGGATACTTGTAAAATTAGTGTAAATCAGAGTGTGAAATAGACATGGAGAGGGGATGAGATGATACTCCAATCATCAGTCTATAAACCCAACAACCTTTTCTGAAAACAATCCTATATGGCTAACGTTATATTTCTTTCTTGATTTCTGGGATTCAATAGTCTAACTTTGGCTTATCATTTTATTATACACGATGAAAAATTATTAGTGGTAGATAGGGTTTCCAAGCTACTTATTAACATGGGATTACGAAGGAATTTCTCTTAAGAGACGTAAAGAGAGAGGCTGGAACATTCTTAATACGACCTAATAATGCTAAGGAAGCCTCTAAAAAGTGAACTTCTGCCCGTCTATGCGTATCGAGTTATAGACAATGATATGCTAGATTATAAAGGCTTTATTCTAAGTCTCTTTATTATATAGTTAGGCTTTGTTTAACGTTTCTTTGTTATGCTATTCCAGGTCCGCTTGAACCCCTTTTTCACGCTAGCTTCTCGGCAAATGCAAGCTTCAGTATTAGCTAAGCGGTATCTTGCCTTAGTCATAGGCAAAGGAAGGAATTTAAGAACAAAAAAATGAAAAGAAATAAAAAGGTTTATCATTATCTGAAGCTTCTACTCCAGGTGGGTGTCGAACCCACGACTTTCGCATCTCTTATGATGGCAAGATCATATTAATCAGTTTCCTGAAGAATATAAGAACGACACGCTAACCACTCTATGCACAAAATTAGCTCTTGATTGTAATCAAGGGCAGTAACGAAGACTTACGCGTCACTGGAGTTTGGCATGTTTGAATTTAAAAATTTCTTATCTCGTTATATATGGCAACTACCATTTTGCCAAGATTTCGCTTCGATTGCCAGAACAAACTAGCACAATTTGGACGTCAAGTCGTACTTTCAAGGTCCAACGCTCCCGTTTTGCCACAAAGTCGTCGCGCATTCTCGAAGCTTTCGGAACTACCACCGCCACGATGTCTGCAGAAGATACCTTACCTAACAATCCCTCGGAGGAGGAAGACGAGGAAGATTACATGAATATGGTTATTGCAGAGCCTGCAGTTTCCCACAAAGAAACTTCGATACAGCGAAGACAACGTCAAAAGCGGGAGGCAGAGATACGAGGGCGAGTCAAATCGAAAGCCGAACTTGCAGAGGAGGAGAAGGCAGCCAGAGAAGCCGCACTCTCAAAGTCTATGCTCGCAGACACCTCATCATCCAAGAACAAGGGTCTCGCAATGATGGCTAAGATGGGGTTCAAGCCGGGAACCGCTTTAGGGAGCAAGGATAACGTCAGTGCAAGGATAGAGCCAATTGGGGTTTCTATGAAGGAGGATCGAGGAGGAATTGGTCTGGATTCGGAGAAGAAGAGAAAATTCCGAGAAGAGGCCGAGAAGGAGGGTAAGAGAATTAAGGCAGAAGAAGGGGACTTTAGGGAGCGAGTTAGGCGGGAGAGAGAAGAAGCAAGACTTGAGGGGCTGGTTGGAGCAGCCATGCGAGTGGCAGAGCGTATGAACGATGAGCGCGAGGAGGCCGAAGCATCAACATCAGAAGACTCCAAAGATGTCAAGAAGCGAACGATCTCCACCAAGCCACTAAAGCAGATCAACATCCTATGGCGAGGTCTTGTCCGGAAGCGGGAGGAGAAGGAGAGGGACCGGAGAATGCGATACGATCTCCACCAAAGTCTTTCAAGACTGCCAACCTATGACGATGCAGACGAAGACAAAGAAGACAAACGAGCCTTTGGCAAGGATCGAGTTCAACATACCCTTGTTGAAGATCTCGAAGAAGAAGACCCTGAACTAGATGCCTTCAACGAATCGGATCCTGCTGAGCGACTGCAGAAATTAGTCCTGCATCTCAGGGAAGAATACCATTACTGTTTCTGGTGCAAGTTCACTTATCCAGATAAGGAAATGGAGGGTTGCCCTGGTCTCACGGAGGAAGATCATGATTGAGACATTTTCTCGCTGGAGTTATAGCAATGATACCCGTTTTACTTGGGACTTTAAGCCACCATTCCCTCTCCATTGAATTCCAGCCACTGACTCCTGCTAGAATTACATCCGACGGTATTGGCCGATGGCTAGCCCGGAATGACCTCTCAACTATGTTGCTATGCCTTATCACCCTTAAAATTGCTGCGTTCAGAACCGTGGCTTGGGGCTTGATCCAATATTTATGAGGTAGGTTGACACGAGTCGCGGATCATTTCGTACTGTTATGCGAGCAAGTTTTCTCAGGCTTTTTTATTGCTTTCTTTCTGTGGGTCTTTCATGTAGTCGAAATGTCATCGCAGGATCTCAAACTGTGTCAGCAGTAATGGCCGTAAAGGGCTTGCTATACTTCGTGGAGTAATATGATCTTTTCATCATAAGAGATACGAATTTCAGAGTCTCTTTACTATTCCTGGTAGCTTGTCATACGCAATCGAGATTAAGAGATATCAAGTTCCATATTCCTGAAATGGTAAAACCTGTTGGTCCTTTGGCCGACCGCGTAGGCCGCCTTCTCTCGCCTCTGAACAGTTTTCAACTCCCTCAGCCTCCTGTCTACTGCTTGTTGGAACATATTGATCACCAAGGTTCTTTCCATGACTTTGGTTAACCTCGCAGATCGGAGCCAGTGGTGTCCTGGTACCCCCAGCAGGCGACATCTCCATTCTCAATTGTTATACGGCAGCTTTCTCACCTGCTCTCCTTGGTCCTCAGCGCAGTTCCACTTCACTTGATATGCGTCATCAGCGTATACAATCCGTTGACTTCGTGTGCGGTTTGGTGGAGTGCCAGTGATGGCAAAAGTCAACAAATGCTTAGCTAAACCAACCCTGAATTGCGAGAATCGGTCCTCTCCAGCAACGAGAGGGCAGGCATTGCAAGATTGGAATAGAGGACGTGATTGATAATGATTCATTGGGTACTAAGATTAAGTAATGCATTCAGTTCTTTTTCACATTGCTGTACGCCATGCGAGATAAAAGTTCGAGATACCCTCTGGACTCCAAACACGTGTGAACCGAATCAGCAATACAGAACATGCATTGGGGCGATGAATATGATCTCTCTTCTCAAACTAGGCCCAACGTCTGTGGCCATATTCCTCTGACATTGGTCGCTTAGATCCCAAGCATTATCATCAGATTGTCTTCTTGAATTTGGAATGCACTTGCGAACAGTATCTGCCTTTTCGCTGTCGCCGGGCGAGTTACAGTATTATGTTACGGACTCCTCTTAGACTTTTGAAGAAGATATATTACTGTGTGTCAGTCACAGGGCGACGATACAGGCACCCAAGTGGCACAACTACCTTCGTTTCAAACCATGGAAATAACAATTCAATTTTTTGGCATTGAGGGACAAACGAGCGTGGACATAGTTCATCGTTCCAATTCTATCATCATGGTGATCCGC